>JAGSMX010000010.1:1358750-2717500 GCA_029286785.1 Meandrusa payeni | reverse complement strand
TCGAACTAAGCTTAAGCTTGTGCTGGGAGATGGTTCACGTCAATATTGTAATGGTGGATTCTACGACTAATTTTTTTTTTAATTTAAATTATAGTACTTAGTGTTGCCACTTGGACACAATATGAATAAAATATTAATTAATAAAATTTAATGAAAAATACTGTATTATCCAAGTTTACGTAAGATATCCTTTTTCGTTTAAGTTTATGTTTTTTAATGAAATATAAATAAATTAATAAAAACAATTTATTTTATTTTATATTTAATTGTCTATCATAGACAATTTATTTCAGTTAGCTAGCGTCTTTATCTTTCGAGATATTCAAACATTCTTAACCGACCCTTAATTTTTGAGCACGAGTGTAAATATCTCCTGTTATCTTAACCAAGCAAGACCTACCGAAGAAGTCAATAAACGATTAAATAGATAGATATTTCTCCGTTTATCTTAATACCCGATATTTATTCTTTGTTGTAGAAATATTACGTGGTGGTTTATTGCGATCCCTGGGGGTTGTTGCATAATGTGGTCTTACTTCCGGCTACGTTTTAAAGGCGCGCGATGTGGGAAGTGTGGAATGATGTTTTCGCTCCTTTTTATTGCACCGCAGGGTAATGTGTGAAGTTTTTGTATGAATTTCATGCAGATTTCCCGAGTTCTTTCTTTTATTATGGTTTCTTTTGTTTCTTAAGTTATGCGATGTGTAATCGATTCGTCCCGTACAGATTTGTTGGACTATAGTGTAAGGAAAGGTTAAATCTTATCTAAGTTATTCTACTTGGGCGAATTAAAGTTGAAGTGAAAGCTACAGCCTTAATATAAGTCCCACTACTGGGCACGGGTCTTCTCTGTAAAGAGAGTACAAGGGCATAGTCCGCCACACGGACGGATGAGGATTGGGAGACTTCACATGTCTTAGAAAAAAATTCTAAGACATGTAGGTAAATCAGCACATAAAATTGCAACAACAATTTTATTGGTGCCGGCACCGGAGATCGAACTCGGGTTGCTAGCGTACTATACAACTTGAAGCGACCACCCGGACACTGAGCTACCACGGCTCTACGTCACGCACTAAATCCGACTTTAGCACGACAAACGACAAGCCGCGCTACAGTTGCGGACGCCTGAGAATTACGTGTGCATGCGCCGTCGTCCGCCATTGTTCCTACTACCTGTTTCCAGGACTAACTTGTCCAGGAACTCCCCGCTGTCGCGCGCGGCTGGGTTTGTTAATACCATCTCACTGCACATTGATATATTTTGTTGCACAGAGTCTGTGTTTATCGAAGCTGCCTACGAATGCGTAGAAGGTGTTTGACTCTATTATATTTATATATTATTGTCAATACATAAAGCAGCTTTTTATTTGTTTTAATTTTAATAAAATATATTTAATTAAGTTTTTATAACATCATATTGGTATTATCTGTAACGGTGTTATAATTTTTGTTGATTTAAATAAATAAATAAATGTAGGTAAATCAGCACATAAAATTGCAACAACAATTTTATTGGTGCCGGCACCGGAAATCGAACTCGGGTTGCTAGCGTACTATACAACCTGAAGCGACCACCCGGACACTGAGCTACCACGCCTCTATGCACGCACTAAATCCGACTTTAGCACGACAAAACAAGTATTTAGAAATAAATAATAATTCATATATAGATGTAGAGAAAGACAGAATGACTCATGCAGTTCTCTGCTTCAGTGTCACGGCGACACTCACTTCATTTCTGTAAGTAACAGAAACTCTTCAGAAGAATAACGGTTTAACTGCTTGAAAACAACTGCCTTTGAGCGCCATTTTTATCTCTGTGTCTATGCACGATCCCACTCGGAACTGGACCATAGATAAGGGCACAGACAGTCGCATGGCTGGCTGAGGCCATAGACAAAGCGCCAGTATTGCCAATAAACCTAATGCTGCCCCACAAATAATATTGTTGCCTAACAGTAGGTTGGTTTTGTTTTATTTGACCGAGATTTATATCTCCTCTCCTCTCTAGTTCACAGTTTTCGTAACGCATCGTTCAGCTCACTCCCCAAGTCAAGCGTGCATAAAGAAGTATTACGTCAATAATTCCCCCATCCCCGTTCCACCATTGGACTTCAAGACGCACTGCGGGATTTCATCCTTTTGTTGTGAACATCCCTCAAACCCGGACGAAGCGCTTTGCTTCGTCTTTCATCATTCGTACGGCAAAGGACTGGAATAGTTTGCCCGCGTCTGTCTTTCCCTCCGATTACAATGTAGGTATTTTCAAGAGTAGAGTGAATAGGCATTTACTAAGCTAGTGCCAATTTACCATCCAGGAATGCATTTCCACTTACCCTCAGGTGGGATCGTAGTCAAGCACAGTATAAAAATGATAATAATAACAGTGGACTTCAACTGGACTTCATATCTCTAAATCGTCGATATGAAGTCTAGTTGAGAAGAAGCATTATTGACAAAGAAAAAGGCGCATTGTACAAGTGCGAGAGACAGGGTCGGGTGAGGAAGCGGTCCACGGTCGAGGGTCACGGCGGTGTCGATTCGTTTCCACGAAACGCCCCCCGGAGGCGCGACGCTCCCGTCGGCCCGAATAACTCATATGATATTGCTGTATATTTTACGATGCTATCTACCTCTCGATGAAATACGAGAACTGTTAAATGACCATTTAACGATGCTTAAGACGCTTATCAACCGACTTCAAAAAAGGAGGTCCTCCATTCGTTTGTATGTTTTTTTAATGTTTTTCCACTCATAACGCTTTCGTTTGTGAAGCGATTTTATTTATTTACACTTATTGTAACATCTTTTTTTTTGTTGACGGGGAGGGGAAGGGGGCAATCTTTAACAAGATACCTATATGTGTATGTAGATATGTGGGATTCTTATCCACTAAAACCCCACCAGTGGCCCTTCCTCGGTGCATGGTGAGGAGCTCCGAATTCTTCAGAGGAACGCACTGGAGCCCCTCTGCACTGTGCTATTCGGAGAGCACGTCCCGGGGGTTTAACTAAGTTTAAGCTTGTGCTAAGAGATGGTTTACGTCAATAGTCGAATGGTGGATTTGAAACCAAGAACTTGCGATTCGCAGACCGTACCCTAAACCATTAGGCTATTGACGCTTCAATAACCTATACCAGGTTATAGCCTTTAAGTAATGACAACGGACTAATCTCTTAAAAAAAATATATATATATTTAGCTTATTTATACCTCTTTTGACAACATCCTATCCGATTTTGTTTTATTTTTTTTCTTTGAAAAGGTTTGTTTTTATTTTTAATTAGGTGCCATATCTATTAGTTGAACTGTTCCGACGATGTACGTAAATTGGAAAAGGCTCGAGAGCTTAACTTAAAGTTAAAGTTACGGCCTATACATGTCCCATTGTTGGGCTCAAGCCTTCTCTGCAAAGAGAGTATAGTCCGCTACGTGGGCTTAGTCAGAATTAGGCTACACATGCGATAGAAAATGTTCTGAAATGAAAATGAAAATGCGATAGAAAATGTTCTGAAATGAAAATGAAAATGCGATAGAAAATGTTCTGAAATGAAAATGAAATGAAAATGAAAATGCGATAGAAAATGTTCTGAAATGAAAATGAAAATGCGATAGAAAATGTTCTGAAATGAAAATGAAAATGCGATAGAAAATGTTCTGAAATGAAAATGAAAATGCGATAGAAAATGTTCTGAAATGAAAATGAAAATGCGATAGAAAATGTTCTGAAATGAAAATGAAATGAAAATGAAATGAAAATGAAATGAAAATGAAAATGCGATAGAAAATGTTCTGAAATGAAAATGAAATGAAAATGAAAATGCGATAGAAAATTGCAAGCCAATTGGTGCCGGCATCGGGGATCGAACTATGTAATTCAGTGATTCTCAACCACTGTGCCGCGGCACTTTTGTGTGCCGGCAAATTTTGAAATCGGTAAATATGTGCCGCAACAAAAAAAAAGGTTGAGAATCACTGATGTAATTTAAGGCGACTGTCCGGATTTTGAGCCATGGCGGCTCGTAACTGACCTTTTCTTAATAACCCAAAAACAAGGTCGTGACTAGAGAACAAAGTGCCGTGACAATTCGCTGTTCCAGGGTATCATAATAGATAGAGGGCTGTCAAAGATAATATATAAATTTCGTTGATACAACTAATTCCACTCTCACAGCATGATACGCTCGCAGACGAGGTAATAAACCTCCTTAGAGGCTTTCTTGTCGCTAATTCCCGCATCAAGTGCCAGATAAGCTAACGGCACGTGTGCGACGTGTGATGATGCATCTCATCTCAGAATTTTGAAATTTGATTTGAAATAAATGATACAAAAATTTCATAATTTTCTTCTATTTTAAAAAGACTTCAAACAAGTATATTTACTAGTAAAAAAAAACTGACTTCAAATAGAATCAAACGATAAACGCTAATACGCTAATACGCGCGGACATCGTTTTTGTATTTCCAAATTAACGAATTATGACGAAAGAGATTAATTCTAAATCAGAACCTAACCATACTTCCATCAAAATACTATTAGAGTACATATTTTTTTCAATTTAATAGTGATTAGTAGTAGAGTAGTGCGAGAAGGCCTGTACCCAATAGTGTAACATATATACACAGGTGTCTCGAAATTCAAATCGGTGGTAGGTTACTAAATGAACTTGACGAAAAAAAAAATCATGTTTTTTTATATATGAAAAGTGGCAAACGAGCATACGGCTCACCTGATCTTAAGTGATCACCGTCGCCCATGAACATCCACAGCACCAGAGGAGCTGTAGGTGCGTTGCCGACCTTTGAGATAGGAATAGGCTCGTTTCTTGAAGGTCCCTAAATCGTAAACGTTCGGAAACACCGCTGGCGACATTTGATTCCACAAGTTGACAGTGCGTGGGAGAAAGTTACGCGAAGAACGTACAGTCGTTGAACGCCAACGTCATTTAATTTTTATACGAATTTTACCAAAAAAGGTGAAATAATCAGACCTGTGCGATATTTTTAAGTATACGACAAATAGGCTAAATTTGACGACGAATTTTTTAATAGGAAGCGCTTTTAAAATTGCGCTATCGACTACAGGTACAATTAAAACCAGTAATAGCACAGTAATATAAAAAACATATTTGTTATGACTATTCTTTAAAAATTTGGATCAAAACATATACATGCCTATTGTATAATATGATGGCTCGGACGCTGTTGGCGACCAGTGTCTCCTATATACTTGACATTCGTGTAAGATACTGGGCAGTCCTGGGCACCGCTGAAAATCTGTCGCATCCTTGCGACGGCATATGCTGAGACGGTGTCCAATACTGTATTTTTTTTCTGTCTCTTTGATGTGTTTGATTTTTATTGACAATAAAGAATATGTCTATGTCTATATTTATACAAAGTAAATAATACAAATAACATTTATTACTCATTCTTAAAAGCGTATTAATTGAACAAGCAAGGATTCCCGGAAACGTGACCCGCGAGGGATATTTCGATGCAATTATTATGCAAAATCATTAACATCTTAACAAGGAAATACTCTCCCCCCATCGTCTTCATCCGATCGATACGTAATAATAACCCTCGGTTCCGACAGCTAAACGACGAATAATTGCACAAATTGCTTCGACTTTCCTCAGCGACAATACAAATTGGTCGAATTATCCTTAATAAGCTTTAAGACGTTTCTCTTTAGAAGTATGTGGCTGTTAAATTACAATTCAAATATTCAATATAATATTACTGTGGGCAAAAACTTTATACCCGTTATCACAGAAATTGCGCGGATAAATGAGTACGAAATTTCCCACATTCATACTTGTAAATACAGAAAGTGTGCGGAATTCTAATTGTTTTAATTATACACACAAAATGCATTAAATCAATAAAAAAACATTACACACGCTACCATACGTTTAACACATATAAATACGGTTGTTACTTGGTTGTGTTGGTTGCTTGGCAACGGTGAAGTAACTTCGATTAATACTGACAGATAGTTAATATATGAATAGTGATTTCAATGCTCCCATTTCTTCTTGATTAGCTTACCGTTCGGGTCGTGGTGCGGCCCTCTCGGGAGCACTTTTTTGTTGACGGGGGAGGGAGGGAGGTTAATCCCTTCTCCCTGTGCCCTCGCAGTGCAAGGTGATACGGGCTAGCCGATGTCGCTTCCCGGGCCCACTTTGGCGGACGACAAAGGCCCCCATCCTTGTCGCACAGTGTGTGTGTGTGTGTGTGTGGTGTCATCTGCTTAGTTCCCGTGAACTTCGCAGGTACGGGCCTCGGGGTGTTACCCCATTACCCGGGTTATCAGCGCAGGGGGCGACTGCTCCCCTGGTCTTGGGTACCGTTTTAACACGGATTTTTTAGGTATAACTATTTTTTGCGTCGTGGCTAATCCCTCAAGCGTCAGCCGCGACGAATCTATCCATTACTACGCCCTCCCGACCTCTCGGTCTCTATTGAGACGGAGGTCGAGAGGGGGGCCTATTCGTTCAAAAGCTCCCTAGAATAGGGGAATTTGAACCTACGGGGCACGTCCGGAGGACGTGCGTTGCGGGCGAACCCGCGCAGGTGTTCGTGCGGACCGTTGTCCGCACGGTCGAATAAGTTACGAGCTAGTCTCGTGACAAATTCGTGAATCGATTCGATGCCTAAATCGCGTTGTATTACATCATTTCTGACGTAACGCCCCGCGTTTAGGATCATTCTTAAGGTTATGTTTTGTTGTGCTTGGATGCGGTTCCTTGCACTGTTACTGGTCAATCCGTACCACGCTGTAGCGGCGTACGTCAATCGTGTACGAATGTAAGCCTTGTAGACGGAGAGTTTAGCTCGGACGGGCAAGTGAGATGCCAATACTGGTCTCAATACCGCTCGCAGCTCTGGCGCTTTGAATCATACGATTCACCTGAGGGGCCATTGATAGCCTGCGATCGATCTTGCATCCGAGATAGACTACATCCGACTGCCAAGGTATTACCTGTCCACGAAGACGCAGTCGCTGGTAATCTTTGCCGTATTTGGACGTTAGCGCCGCCGTCTTACCGACGTTGACGGCGATACGCCAATTGTCCAACCAGCGCGGTAGGGCGTCGAGCGCACCCTGTAACCGTTTTACAGCGTTGCTCGGGTTCATGGCAGAAGCCAAGTAGGCGCAATCATCCGCGTATAACGCCAGCATCGGTGCGAAGCGGCCCTTAGGGCACGGGATGTCGTTAGTATAAATCGCGTACAGTAAGGGGGACAGGCTCCCCCCCTGCGGAACACCGGCGGCGATCGGTCGCGACGTCGAGAATACGTTCTCGACGCTTACGTAGAACGAGCGTTCGATAGGTATGACGCGATTAGTCGGATTAACGCGCGCGGTAGAGTATCGATGTCGAGCAACTTGTACAATAGTCCGGCGTGCCAAACACGATCGAAGGCTTTCTATATCGAGAAAGACCCCGACCGCCCTCTGACCCCGGTTACATGCGGAGGTCAAAAATGAAGCACGCGGACCAATTGTGTGGTTGTCGAATGGCCGTTGCGAAAACCGTGTTGTTCCTCACGTAGCCGGACGTGAGGACGAATCTTCTGCAGTAGCAGTTTTCGAATAGTTTGGCGATGTGCGGTAACAGCGTTATAGGCCGGTAGCTCGCCGCCAATCTACGATCTTTACCCGGTTTGGGAAGCATTATTACTTTCCCGGTTTTCCAATCCCGTGGAAAATGATGGGTGCGAAGTATACCGTTGAAGAGCCGAGTTATTACTACTACGAACCCTCGCGGGAGTTGTTTGAGCGCACTGGTTGGGATACCGTCGTGACCAGGCGCTTTCCTCAGAGGGAGGCGACTAATGGCCCTCCTGACGTCGGAGGGCGAGAAGAACGTGTCCCCGGGAAGCGGGGGGGGAGGTGTAACTAGTAGTTCCTTGACTCGCTTTTCAACACGCTTATGGTGAGCTTTTACGCCTCGGACACTATAGTTCGGTAAGTTGGGTGTGAATTGCACCTCTAGGTGCTCGGCTAGAATTTCCGCGCGGTTTTGTGCGTCGAAGCACTTGTTGCCGTCCTTATCTATAAGGGGGCACGTGGGTGTTTTAGTGCGAGAGAGCATGCGATTGAGTTGGTAGAGTGACGTGATGTCAGTGCTGGCTGCGTCTATGCGCAGTTGCCACTGATCTCCTCTAAAGTTCTTCACTCAATCGCTACTTTCTCGCTTAGTGAATTTAGCTCCCGCTTGAGACGCGGGCAGCGAGTTCGCGCCCATAGTTTCCTGAGAGTGCGTTTTTTCGAAATCATCGCTTGTATCCTAAGTGGGAGTCCACCTCTGCTAACCTGCGGGTTCGAGGGACACGTCGCAGCATCCTTAGCTTGAGCGATGCTCTCACTAATACGGACGGCGAGCGCGTCGACCTCGTCTGCCGACGATAATGGTCCGCTAAAGGTGAACTCTTTGATTTTCTCATAAAACGCGCTCCAGTCCACCGAAGGGCGCGCGGCTGGATGCTCTACACTCACTACTCGCGTATCGAGCGTTAGCATGATCGGAAGGTGGTTTGTGTCGACATCGTGTAGAACCTCCAGGGTGACCGGGAGATTCCACAGGTGATGTAGTACTATGTCTAATACGTCCGCGCGATGTTCCGGCGTGTACGGAAAGTGTGTCGGTTCGCTAGGCCCCAACACTTCATATCCCCACGCGCCGGCGTCCTCGTACAGAGCCCGCCCGACCCTGTTAGTGGTGTTCGAACCCTGCTGTGTGCTTGGCGTTCAAATCGCCGACTATGAAGGCAGGCGAGCTGCTGTCGAAGATCGCGTGGACGTCCGACGGGTGTAGCGCGGAACCGGGGGGACGATACGCCGCGAATATTCTCAAGTCCCTACCTCCCGCGTTTATTTTGACGCCTATCGTCCGTGTGGATTCGTAATTAGGTAGCTCTAGTTCTTCGTGGACCAGATTTCTCCTGACCAACACTGCCGTACCTCTGTACGGTCGTCCGGCAGGAGTAATCTCGTCTCTTCTATAGACGAAAAAGTTAGGCACCTTAAATGAGGACCCTGGCCTGAGCATAGTCTCGCCCAACAGTATGACGCTGGGGTCGTACAGTTGTGCGAGAAGGCGCAGATCGGCGAGTCTGTACCTCACTCCGCCAGGGTTCCAGTATATAATTTTTATGGGCTTATAATACATCACGACGAGCTATAAGTCCGGTTAGTGCCACCAGAAGGGCGTTTAAGGGTCAGTACCGGCCGCTACGGCGGCTAGCACTTCCCCGAGTAGGGCGCGATTAATTGCACGATTTCCTGAAGGGAGTTCGCGATCGGCTTGTTGGTTGTAGTGCGACGCCCTCTGAGGGCGTGGGGACGATGTTGAGGGGCCGAGACGCTCTCGACTCCCTCCATCGGGTTGGTGGCTGCTGTTACGGGCGCCTCTGTAGGTGCCGTAATTCCTGCGGTAGTTACTACAGGTGCCGCGGCTGGGGGGGAAACAGTGGTCTGTTTCCTCCTCTTTCGCCTGTTTTTCCTTTTCCTCTTTTTGGAGGAATCGGACGACGCCTGTGTATTGGAGGGCGTGGCCTTAGGGCGGATTCGCGGGAGTGCGTAGAGCCAGCCCTCGACGACCGCGGTAGTTGCGGTCGTCGGGGCAGCGGCACGCGCACTCCTAGTGCGACGTGTGCGAGAGGGCGGGGCGGCGGGGGGGGCCGACTGCTGTTGCCGTCTCGCTCCCACCGTCGTCCATCCCTCCTCGTCCACGACAGCTCGCCGTTGGGATCGGGTGGATTGAAGAGGGATTGGCTCGGGAATGCGTATGCCGCGCTTCCTCGCCTCTCTCTTCATGACCGGACATCTGCGGTCATTTGCGGTGTGTTCGCCCTACAGTTGGCGCATTTTGGGGTGCCGTCTTTCGCCACCTTACATTCTTTGGCGGTGTGGTTGCTACCACACCTCACACACCTGATTGGGCGGTGACACGTTGCGGAGGCGTGGCCGAAAGCTTGGCACCGGTGACATTGCGCCGGGCCGACCCTTCCTTTCCACGCCTCTACTACGAGGCCGGGCATACAAAGGAGCTCCTCTACGGCGTACAGCCTAGCGAGCTCACTCTGGGTGAGGTGATCTAATTGTATGAAGCAGAGGGCGCCTGGCTTGCCTCTACGCGGAGGGATGGACTTGATGTACCGCACTGGAAGTCCTTCTTCCTCAATGCAGCCATGATCGCCTCCGTCGGCGTGTCGGCCGGCAGGCCCTCAACCCTACTTTCGTGGGGAGTTCTTTCGCTGGCGTGTAGCTGAACCAAGATAGGCTTGGTTCAACTCGGCCAGGTCTACGAGGTACCGCTGTATGGCGCGGTACTCGTCGGGAGATTGGGGTAGGAATCTAATTCCTTTGCCGAGCGGTCTTGCGTTCGGCGGGTGTCCTAGGATGTTTTAAGGGCCTCGAAATGAGTGACCCAGTTGGGGAGGCATTCCGCCACTATCGGCGGATATGACCCGCTTTGGGTCGCCTTTCCGAGGCGCTTTCCCGGTCTGGCCAGATGGCGCCGGGGTGGGTGCTCTCTTATGGAGAGGGAGGGTGGGGCTGCCGTTTTGGCAGCGTACGAAAGGCCGCTAGGGCCAGCTTCAGGAATGTTTTCCGTCTCCATGCCGGAGACGCCTGCCTCTACCGCGCACTCTTCGGAGGCGTCGGGTGAGGCTGAGGTGCCCGGCTTGGAGAACGAGGTGTTTACCGGATTTACCGGAGCGGAGAATGAAAAGGGCTTACCTTGCGGCGCCCTTTACTTTACGCGATGTGTTGTTGTCGTCCTCTTCCTCAGAGGACGAGTCGGATGATGACGACGGGACGCCTTCGCGCACTTTTTCGCCTCGGTATCCGAACCGGGCGGAGTGTGTTGGCGCGACGTTTTCGTGCCGCGCGGTGGTGTTTACTACCGTGAGCGAACGAGCCATAGGGGCTTCTAGTTCGCTTACGGGAGGCTTCGGTAGGACGGTGCCGGAGCTTTCGGCGGCGATCGGGCGCGCACTTCACTTTCGGCAGACTTCGCCGGCACTTTAGTGCGCGGCGGCAACGCGGGCGGCTTGGTGCGCGGCTTCGATGCCGCACTCGAGCTCGACGGCGGCGTAGTGGACGGGTCGCGACGGAACGCGACGTCGGCGTCGCGGGACGCGACGTGGGTTTATTACCGATAAAGAATATGTCTATGTCTATATATATACAAAGTAAATAATACAAATAACTTTTAATGCTCATTCTTAAAACCGTATTAATTGAACAAGAAAGGATTCCCGGAAACGTGACCCACGAGGGATATTTCGATGCAATTATTATGCAAAATCATTAACATCTTAACAAGGAAATACTCTCCCCCCATCGTCTTCATCCGATCGATACGTAATAACACCCTCGGTTCCGACAGCTAAACGACGAATAATTGTTTTATAAAGTTTGTGTTTTGTTACTGTTAGCACAAATTGCTTCGACTTTCCTCAGCGACAATACAAATTGGTCGAATTAAAATAAGCTTTAAGATGTTTCTCTTTAGAAGTATGTGGCTGTGAAATTACAATTCAAATATTCAATATAATATTACTGTGGGCAAAAACTTTATACCCGTTATCACAGAAATTGCGCGGATAAATGAGTACGAAATTTCCCACATTCATATATACAGAAAGTGTGCGGAATTCTAATTGTTTTAATTATACACACAAAATGCATTAAATCAATAAAAAAACATTACACACGCTACCATACGTTTAACACATATAAATACGGTTGTTACATGGTATGTTGGTTGCTTGGCAACGGTTAAGTAACTTTGATTAATACTGACAGATAGTTAATATATGAATAGTGACTTCAATGCTCCCATTTCTTCTTGATTAGCTTACTGTTCGGGTCGTGGTGCGGCCCTCTCGGGATCCCTTTTTTTGTTGACGGGGAGGGAGGGAGGTTAATCCCTTCCTCCCTGTGCCCTCGCAGTGCGAGGCGATACGGGCTAGCCGATGTCGCCTTCTTCCCGGGCTCACTTTGGCGGACGACAAAGGCCCCCGCCCAGTGAACCCGAGCCCTTTTATTCGCCTTCTACGACAGAACAGACAGTAGAGTAACCGTCCTTTTTTTTTTTTTTGTTAACGCGGGGGAATCGAGTTATTAATCATCCTCCGGTACCCTGGGTGGGCCCAGAGGGATGTGTGGGACTCGGCCTGGGCAGCCCATACCCACTAAACCTACCGCGAATGCCATCAGCCGTTATGAGCGGGGTGCCCCGGATCTGTCAGCGACAGGACTCCCCAACGACCGGCCGGTCTCGGCAAGACCGGACTTCACCCCCGAAGCATGCTGGGGCCAGGTTCCCATCCTGGCCCCGCTTCGATTACGGGGCAGCGAGAGGAGGCGTTTGAAACGCCCCCTGCGCACCCCGACTCGTCGCCTGCGGGAGGGAGGGAGCCCCACGGCTCCTCCTGACCCGCTCGTCGGCCTCCTTCTGGGACATGACTGTCTCGCAGAAGGAGGCGACCGCCGACCAAGACCTGTCGCTCCGTACCATCGCAAGTGCGAGGCTCGGAAGCGACAGGTCTACTCCACCGATGGCGGCTGCCAAGTCGCAACGCTGCGCTGCCCATCTCGGGCACACCTCCAGGGTGTGCTGGGCAGAGTCCACCGAGAGTAACCGTCCTAGCCAAGGTTTAGCGATCACTTAAGCGAGTTACTCCCCAATAAAGGTTCTGGCTTAGCGACCTACGAGCTTTGCCATCTCTTAAGTCTAGTGAAACGGTACAAGCCAGCTTCACTTGCTAATATGCATTGGTTGATGATATATATATATACATACACATAATAAATACACTATTGTTAAAAAGAGAAAGAGAATGTGCGCGTGCGTCTTTCTCCTACAGTGTGATACAGACAATAGGCCTACATTGTGTTTTAGATATTCTCTCTCTTTCTATTTTCACTGACTCATATCTCACTCGCAACTTCCGCTCGCCTCGCCTGATTTCGTAACGCTCTCGCCAGCTACTCCCACGCAAGTGTGCGCAAAGAAGTTTTACTTCTAAAGAAAATATTAGTAATAAATATTAATGGTATTAATTAACCATTAATACCATTAAGTAAATACATTTAACCTAGTGTTTTACAAGGCACGTTACTTACAGTAACAAAGTATAATGATAATAAAGTCGAATATTGATTGATTCCACACGATGTCTATTTTAATCAGCTATGATCTATTCCATTAGATACGAGGTATACAAAGTCACCCGATTTATGTGTGTGCGTAAGCTCGTTAATCATAATTTCGGACGTTTGTTCGTGTGTATGTTCATAATATTATGTTTTGGGGATAAGAAATTAGTTAGTGGACATTAAACTTGGCCCGAGGAGGAATTCGTGTTCTTGATCAGTTTAGTTTTAATCAATTGTAAAAACAATTGAACTCAAGTATATGTACGAGCGAAATTAAAAGCCGACTTCAAATAGAATAGGAATATTCATAATCAGAACCTAACCTAAACTACAATTTAGTTTCATGAGAACCATTGCACAGACTAGATCTCTACAAATCCGCAAAGCGTCCATTCGCGACCGTCGGAGGTTGCGAATAATCCTTGCGCGTTACCGCTATTTTATGGGCAGGCCCCACCCCTTAGATGTTAGGAGCGTTGTTGAGTTTCTTCGGCCACTTCTTCTCCCAGCGCCAACGCTTCCCGAAGTGGCACTCAAAGTTAGTTTATCTTTGAATGTCTCTTAGATTATCCGTGAAATAGCAACAGACCGTGTCGTGGTTCGGACCTCGGGCGCCCGCGGATCAGCATGCTTACGCGTAACATAGTAACCGTCCGCTGAGGTTACCCCTCAGCGGGGACCCTTGTGTCGAGTTACTAGCAATAGAGGTTCAGGCTAAGCGACCTAAGAGCTATGCCACTTCTCAATCCGGTGAAGCAGTCAAGGCCAGCTTCTCTAGCCAATCTGTGTAGTTCGTCATGATAAAAATGAGAATTCATTTTGCAGTACCTTTCCAATAAAAAATGTATCATCGAAATCGGTCGCCGTGTTGTTGAGTTATTTATTAGTCAATTTGTCGCGTAGACGACTTACTTATTTCAAACTTACTTATTGCAAATTTAAGACTTATATGGTTTTCTCATAGATGTCATTATTAGAAATGAACCATTATTAGAAATTACATGGGAAGGAAGCATAGCTTTCAAATAAAAGATTATATTCAAAATTCAGCTTCGGTTCAGCCAGTTGATTGTTATGTGATGAAGGTTAAAAAGACCACATTCACACGAATCGAGACTATATTTGATAGCTGGTGCTGCAAATGGACGAATAACTCAATATCACGCCAAAGCTCGTTAAGCCGAGCTGAGTCCGGGATGTTGGCAAGTTCGGCACCAATGGCGGAGTTCGGCACCAATGGCGGAGTTCGGCACCAATAAATTTGTAGTTGCAATCTTATGTGTTGATTTAATAAACGCTCTACGGCGAAGGAAAACATCGTGAGGAAACCTACATGTCTTAGAACATTTTTCTAAGACATGTGGTGTCTGCCAAACAGTACTAGGGCCACGTGGCGGACATATGCCCTTAAACTCTCTTTACAGAGAAGGCCTGTGGACAATAGTGGGAGAGAGACAGAAACTGTAACTTCAGGTATGCTACTTAATTTTAGCGTGACGGTAGTTCGATATTTTTTAAGGAATTGCCTATAAACAAATGAAGCGCATAACTACAGCGTATGGGTACGTAATTGAGGCGTCAATCTGTAACGTTTCTCAGTATCTGTAGTCGCCCAATAGTGGGACGCGCACAATAATTACACACATAATTGCACTATATATATATATATAACTATATACTAACTATTATCTTATATTAACTTTAAAGCTCATTTATCCAGGTATTGTAGCTAAATATCTGTAGAAAAATTCCTACTCCTCATATAATTGGTTATAGGTATTGCTAGTAAATTAGGGTCTTCAATCATCTCACAAGGCTCAAGTAGTACAGATCGTAGTACACGAAACTTGGTAAGAAGCATTAAGGGCTCGCACATCGCAGGGACTGACCCGTCGTGAAATTTAAATCTAGATCAATAACCACGGTTATATCATTGTCTTCATTAGAGATAATTGGGTTCGCTCCCCGTTCGCCTCAACTTTGTTTACTTGATAACAACTTGAGACGTGTTACTTGGACGGCGGAGGAACACCTCCGTCTTGGGTGCCTGACCTCTAGCTTCTAACGGGAGTATATCAATCACCATTGTGTAAGCCTTTGAAAGGTCTGTTCGTGAATATAGAAGATGTTTTGATTTTCATTTGTTATATTTTGAAGTAAGTGGCAGTGTGGCACGGGTCGCTAAACCGCGGCCCGTAAGCCGAATGCTCTTTATCACCTTGGCTATGGCTCATTTTTTTTAAATTAACTACGCAGATAAGCTATGAGGCATCTATGCTTTACAATAGCACACAGTACAATAACGTATTTAAAATAACTATATATCAATCATCAAAATCATCCGTCGGGCTCTCTAATGTTCCATTAACTTTGGAGCCAAATAGACTATTGCATAGTGATGGTAGGAGACCAGACGGTATGACTCTTATACCCTGGAAGATAGGAAGGCCTTTAGTATGGGATGCTATAGGCGTCGATACTTTGGCACCGTCACATCTTCCAGAATCTTCTGTTGAGGCTGGAGCGGCCGTTGCAACTGCAGAAAAACACAAGCGGCGCAAATATAGTAACCTCGATAGAGGTTTCACATTGGGCCTAGTGTACACCACCTTTTTAATGTGATAGCTAAGAAGTTGGTCGACACATCTGGTGACCAGAGGGCTGGCTTTTACCTTGCACAGAGGCTGAGCATTGCCATACAACTAGCAGCCTTCTAGGCACGCTGCCAGGCGACGACGGTTTGGCACAGTGATATTTTTGTAAATATTTTGTAAAATACCTATTATATTGTAAATATTTCTTTTTTTCAATTAGTATTATTTGTAAGATTATAAATCATAAATTAAAACATAAAAAATATTAGACCAAATTGGAATGGGACTTTGGGGAAAAGAACATCCTCTTTCTTTGATGTCGGTTGAAACAATCTTAATTGAGAACCTCGTGTTTTGCAGTCGGTTGGAAACAAGCTTTAATATCCGACCGAATTTCCCCAGCCGTGCAAACAGTGTACTAAATATTATATGCAGTTAAAATCTTATAAAAGATAATACGTAATAAAGCCCGGTAACACGTGTATTCTGGAGTATATTCCACAATGAAATACCGTCATTTGCAGCGGAATATGTTTGCGCCGCGGCGAGTAAACACGGTTACTGGAATAAGGGTAGTACACTTTATGTAATTCACCCCACCGGCGCTCTAACACATTTACCCACATAGTTAATTAGCGTTTTTTTAGACGAGGTGTAAAGTCGCACGTTATTTATGTCGTGTATATTTAAGAGAGTAAAAATGTTTATGCATTGAAATTAACGATCCAAAACGAACTATAAAAATGTACTTCGGTAATCAAACGTCGATCGGTCTCTCATCAACTGAATTCAAAAAAGAATGAGAATGAAATGAATGAAAAAAGGAAATGAATGACATTGTCGGAATTGAACCAAATTAAAAAGACATTATATTGGAAGCCGGGTTTCAAATCAAAAAAATCGTCTAAATCGGTTCATCCAGTCCAGAGTTATCAGATAACAAACAATCGGTGGAATAAGAATGAGTGATTATTTTAAAATTTAGCCGTGAGCAAAAATACAGGGTCGGTTAAGAAAGTTTGAATATCTCGGAAGATAAAGACTCTAGCTAACTGAAATAAATTGTGCATCATAGACAATTAAATATCCTTAAAATAAAATAAAATATTTTTATTGATTTATTTGTATTTCATTAAAAACATAAACATAAACGATCTTATATAAACTTGGATAATACAGTATTTTTCATTAAATTTTATTTTTATTTAAATTTTAATACTTAGTGTTGCCACCATGTGCGCGTGTGTGTATGAATAAATTTATTTTATTTTAAGGATATTTAATTGTCTATCATGCACAATTTATTTCAGTTAGCTATCGTCTTTATCTTCCGAAATATTAGAACTTCATTTTTGCTCACGAGTCTATTTATTTGATTAGGATACACGTAACTCTAGTAACAGCTAGTCTGCCTGTGACTGAATTAAAAAAAAAGAATAATTAAAGAAGTCCGTGGTAGGGGCCGATTGGACAGCCCTGTAGTTCTGGGCTCCTAAGGTATCCCCTGCCTGTCGTAGAAGGCGACTAAAAGGGGCCTCGGGCTCATTGGGCGACAAGGGGGCCTTTGTCGTCCTCCAAGGTGGACCCGGGAAGAAGACGACATCGGCTGGCCCGTGTCGCCTTGCACTGCGAGGGCAGAGGGGGGAGGGAATTACCTCCCCCCTCGGGACGTGCTCTCCTTGAGCACAGTGCAGAGGGGCTCCGGTGCGTTCCTCTGGAGATCCCGGAGCCCCTCGTCATGCACCGAGGAAAGGGCCACCGGGGAGGTTTTAGTGGGTAAAAACCCCACATAACCGCCGCCTTCCCCCCAGAAGGCGGGGTATCTTTTTGAAGATTTCCTCCTCGTAACCAAAAAAAAAAAGGGGGCCGATTGGAGCTGCTCCCGACATCAGTGTACATATAGCAAGCTTTAACACCCAAATCGATTTCCAGTCGATCGTTTTCTAATCCCCATTTTCGCGATGCCATTACGATTTCTCGAACGCTCACCTCACTCCATATTTCCGTGCATATCTCGACGATTCCCAGATACATTATTTTTTATAGCTCAAATACTCGATGCTTAGCGAACGTCTCGCCCCCTGCCTACGTGTTAACACCTCCTGTCTTGCTTTACGGGAGACGGAAGAAATTGAAGTGGAGATACAGTTTTTAATTAAACCTCTTTGGAGGAATTTCGAATGGAACTATTGCTTATTTTTTAAGCGACTTCAACAAAGGTTCAAATTAGTATGAGTCAATTACTCTGATTTGTTTAATGTTTGTGCACACCGCTGTCATTTGACGTACATTAGAATTGTACTGTAACTGTAAACTTTCTTTTGGTTTTAAATAAAGATTTTTATTATTATTATGATCAGTTCAATTTCTGATGTGACTGATCTCGACCTTGAGGATCGTGATATTGAGTTATTCGTCCATTTGTAGCGCACATACATAATGCAAATTAAAGACATATGTAAAAAAATAGAATCTTCCGTATTGGTTCACCCAGTCGAAAGTTATCAGGTAATAAACAGAAAAAAAACAGGCGAATTGAGAGAAATCCTTATCTATCTTCTGACATTTATTTATTATACTAGATACTGCTACAGTAGTTTGATGAGAGTTAGTTTCTGATAGTGCACATCACCTTTTTAATGTGTTAGCTAAGACGTTGGTCGACACATCTGGTGACCAGAGGGCTGGCTTATACCTTGCACAGAGGCTAAGCATTGCCATACAACGTGGCAATGCTACCAGCCTTCTGGGCACGCTGCCAAGCGATGACGGTTTGGCACAGTTATATTTTTTGTAAATATTTTGTAAAATCTTTTAAATTGTAAATATTTCTTTATTAGTTAGTATATGTTATAATCATTAGCTATTAGTAAATCACTGTTTCTTTGATTTAAATAAATAAATTAGAAAACGTTTTTGATTAATTCTATGCGTTTAACGCATGATTCGATTTGTAGTTGGTTTGTGTTTTACGCGTAACTTGTTTTCAATTTATTGTAGCAACATAAAAATTAACAAAAATGGTTTTGCACAATATTACTTGCGGCAACATTGGTGCGCCTATCGCGATCGGTGGGAACTCCCCTCACTAACTCCCGACTCAGCCACTCCACTCAATACGTTTTATCGACAACCGTCACCAACTTCGCGTGACACTTATGTAAATATTTAAATACGATCCAGTACAGGCTATGAATATTTTAAACTCTAAGTAAACCACTCCGGCTTGTACTCGGGCAAAGATTGTCTCGTATCAATAAAACGGGGCGCAGTGCTATACCTTAAGGTAATAAGGCTTAGAATACATTTGTACAACACTGTAGTACATCTTGGTCCGTGCATTCTGTCTATGCATAGAACGATTCTGTAAGTGTTCGCAAATTGGGGATCAATATTAGAGATGACGAGTTATGCTGATTGGATTTTTTTCTCGAGTGTTTGAAGAGGGGGGAAAGTGAATGAAATGAACGAAGCATTGTACGATTCTTACGAATTAAATTCTGATTGTATCGCATATATTAAGTCGCGTGATGTTTATAATATTTGCTTTGTTATTAAATAACTAACCCCAGCCCGCATCGCCGGGCTAGATTTTGCTTTATTTTATTTAAATAATAAACTTACATCATTAGATATTTAATTTAACTCTCAAAATAGATTCTCCGTGTCATCCGTCATACAAATTTGGGTTATAAAACAATAGAACATCATCATAGTAAATAAAAGCTGTATTTGACAGTTCAGCAAGAGGAGAGCTCCGATCGTCACTAAACTTCAGATTCTGATTACAGATTGACTTGGCGAGTAATCCTGTAAGGATCCTGTAAGGATTACTCGCCAGGTCAATCTGTAATCAGAATCTGAAGTTTAGTGACGATCGGAGCTCTCCTCTTTATATATATATAAAGAGATTGTGTGTGTGTGTTTGTTCCATATAGGCTTCGAAACGGCTGGACCAATTTCAATGAAACTTTCAGGGAATCTTCAGGATCCTTACAGGATTACTCGCCAGGTCAATCTGAGGATTCCCTGAAAGTTTCATTAAAATTGGTCCAGCCGTTTCGGAGCCTATGTGGAACAAACACACACATATTCTCTTTTATATACATAGATATAGACTAGTGAGGCGGGTAGCACAAATTATTTGTTTATTTTACAAAATCCTCTTCACTTTTTTTTAAGCACAAAATAATTCACTTGCTAAAATCTATCCAATCTTTTACACAAAGCTAATTAGGTCCCTTTTGAAATAGGAGGTGAGCGTGTCACTATAAACTGGACGAATTTTTAACAAGTGAATTTTTTATATGACAATTCACATGTTACTATCAGACGGGTATAGAAACTCGGCTTAATCTGATTGTAAGTCGAAGCGTGAATGTGCCGTGATTATAAACGAACACAATCTAAAATATATTCGTAAGAATATGACAGATACATTGAACAAATTGACATACGTAAAAGAAACTCGTTTAATATTACCCTTTTAAGGGCTTAGTCAGCGAAGTCATCAATTTGATTCAACTAAATAGAAACATATTAAAACAATTATATTGATATAGCTTCCGGGTCGGAATTAGATTCGTTACGATTTAGTCTATAATTTTTAGAGTACTGAACGAGTCTTAAAATAATATCCTGGCTTCGAATTTGTGATTGGCTGTGAACATAGTACGTGAACCAACGCAGTATAATTTACTCGTAGATGCTCGTAGGCAGAAATGCAGATATTAAGCACTCGGAAAGGTTTTATTAAGCGATATTAATCAAGTAGCGATTCGTGCCGATGTGAATTGATCACGCAGATTCCGCTCTCGGTTGGGAGATGCCACTTCTCTGCGCCATTCACACCAATCGACGAGGGGCCCGCACATTCGAGTAGCACTCTCCTGGCTTTCCTGTTCTCTTTCTTTTGTCAGTCGCACTTGGACAGGCTCCGACTTGTGCCTCTTGATACGTAGCGATGTCTTTGTTACACTGTTTTTGTGATAAGTGATGGGATATCGCCACTTTCAATAAAATATGCCTTTGTGTACCGCACTTGTGAAATCTGTTTGAATCTCACATTAATAGCCCATGGTTTTAAAGATAATGTTAGCTTGGCATAATCCGTAGAGTATTTCGTGCTCAGTGCTCAGCTCAGTGTCGAGGCGGTTGTCTCAAATACGCTGGCAACTCGAGTTCGCACTTCTGTAGAGGCACCAATTAATTGTTAAAATGTGCTGACTTCACACGAGCTCGGCGGTGAATTGGTGTCGGATTCGGGATTCGAACTTGGTTTGCTAGCGTCCTATGCAACATACACCGCCGAGACACTGAGTTACTATTTACAAATATAGCGCCTTACAAAATATGTATAGCAAATTTTGTTTAAAAAATATTTGTCTAATGATTCAAAGACCATACATGAAACGAAACGACTTTTGTACTTTTGACTTTTTTAATTCGCACTATTTGTTAAAAAAAAGGCCCCAGTGAAAGACATGATTTTTTCTGAAACGTTATAAACACTTTTGTGGAGACATGCAATGTAATAGAGACATATGTTCTAACAGACTTCAATACACAAAATTAATATGCAGTTACGCTAATACTTGACTACTCAAAAGCTTTTATGCCCGAAAGCCCTCTTCGTATTTCCGGATCATCGTAAGAATATTATGAAATAAAATAATCAGAACCTAACCAAACTTTTATCAAAATACGTTCGTTCGTTTATAATCACGGTATATGCAATAATATAGGGTATCTTTTTATTTTAATTTGCAAATACCTTTAGAGATGTAAAATATATGTGACAATATTTTAAAGCAGCTCTATCGCAGGTGGTGACTATTACAATATAAAGTATGCAATCTGGACGACTTCCTTTCCGCCCTATTACGTGTTTAAAATATGTCCGTAATTCATTTAAGCAATAAAATATTTATAAAGTAATATAATCTTGGTAATAAAGGTGAGATTTTTCAAAAAAAGTTATTCATCTTCTTCCTTGTCGTTCCCTCATTTCTGAGGATCGTGGTCAACAAGCTGCCTCCATCGGCTTCGGTCCTACGCAGCCCTCACCAACTGGTAGAGATTAGGTGAGGAGGTGGCACCTTTTACTTGATCCATCGTGTTGTCGATCGGCCTCTTGTTCTCTTGCTTTCTGTATTGCCAACGATGACTCGTTACCCCTCACCGGGGGGACCCTTGTGTCGAGTTTCTAGCAATAGAGGTTCAGGCTAAGCGACCTAAGAGCTATGCCACCTCTCAATCCGGTGAAGAAGTCAAGGCCAGCTTCTCTGGCCAATCTGTGTAGTTCGTCATAAAAAAATAATAACGATGACCAGCTTTTCTAAGTTGCCATACCCTCTGCGCATTATATGCCCGAAATATGACAGTACGCACTGTAGACACGTAGTGGACAGTCTGGTCTTTATGGCGAGTTGAGAGAGAATAATAAGAGAGAAATACATTTGTGCGCTTGGCAGTCCACGGTATTCGTACCATTCGCCTCCAGCACCACATATCGAATGCATCTATTCTCTTTCTTTCTATTGGACAAATTGTCCATGTCTCGACTCCATACAGAAAGAATGGAAATATTAATGCAGTAACTAATCGAGCCTTTGTTCTTCTTATTCCTCGATTTTTCCAGATATTTTGCAAACGTGTCATTGCATGCTTCGCCGTCGCGATTCTTCGCTTAATCTCCGGTGTACAGTTTCCTTCATTATTTATGCTTGAACCTAGATAAATGAAATTGTCCACAGTGTCAATGCGGGGGATGAAAATGAATAAAAGTTATGCATACACGTAATAAGGGAATAGGGCGGGCGAACGGCATTGATCATAATATCGACGGAGGCTTACCAGAGTGATAAATGGACGGCCGCAACGTCACTGGCGGGATGAGACCGGCGCCATATTTAAATCGCTCCCGTCACATCCGAGGTACGCACGCCCGCTGTAATAGTATACACTATTTTTTTTATTCCTTATAAAAACATTTTTAACCGACTTCAAAAAAGACGGTTCTGGATTCAACTGGTTTTTTTTTCTTTAAATGTTTGCGCACTCATAGAGGCGTCGGCTTTGATTTTTTTTTCTTTTCTTTGAAAGAATCACACAAAAGATGGATGCTGAAGGCATCACCAAGTGGGCATACAGTAGGAAAGCGGACCCTAGTTATTAAGAAATAGATAAGAAAAACTATCGGAGAATTTGGTTACCATAGTAATTTCGTTGGTATAGGACTGTGCGTTCTGAAGATATACCAGGTAAATCCTTAAAATTTGGAAGAATACTTGTTGGTGGTGATATTGGTAATTTTGTTTTGTCCATTTTAAAAAAGAGTCCTTTGTAAAAGCCAGTGAGAGATAGAGCCAGTTGTACATCTACTTAATGTCATTTTAATTAAACTTTGAAGTGTTTATTGTCTGTTAGTGTTCGCAGAGGTTTTTATTATCTATATTATGGTTTTGTATTTTGCCTTATAGAGTGTTGCTTTGGAGCCTATAAATGGTTTGATTGATAGGATTTTTTTTAATGACGAACTACACAGATTGGCCAGAGAAGCTGACCTTGACTGCTTCACCGGATTGAGAGGTGGCGTAGCCCTTAGGTCGCTTAGCCTGAACCACTATCGCTAGTAACTCGACACAAGGGTCCCCCCTGTGAGAGGTATCCTCAGCTTGGACGGTTACTATGTTACGCGTAAGCCTTCCGATCCAAGGGCGCCTGAGAGGGCCGAACCACGACTCGGTCGGTTGCTATTTCACAGATAATCTAAGGGACATTTAAAAGCTAAACAAACTTTGAGTGCCACTTCGGGAGATAATCGATAGGATGAGACTAATTTCTTTTCGTTCAATTTCCAATGGCATTACGTGACCAAATTGACAACTTTTGAATTTGACCATAATCTCAAATGCCTGAAATAAATCTATTTGAGTAAATAAAGGTTATCTACCGCCGAAATGTTTAAGGCTTTATCGTGGTTTGTGTCGCCTTACACGGAGAATCAATGAACCGAATAGGAAATTAAAATCATCAATCAAAGTGAAAAGTACAAAAGCCCCGTTTCCCATTGTCGACGATATGTTTGCGCAAAACGACTTTGTCGCATCACAGTCAGAGTAATAAAAATCTTTACACGGATATAAAACAATCTGGAAGCGTAGAGTATTTTAAACTGTGCTAGCTCAGGAAATCGCCAAGAATCTGACGTGGACATTTTCTCAAATAAGTTATATAATTCTAAAACATACAGACTACAGACATTTTATAATAAATAGTTTTTTTGTTAATTTCACTTTTTTCTGTTTTTTAATTATATTTCTAGTCGTTTTCTTTTATGATTTTTTAAGGATTTCAGGTAACACTTGTCTTTATTTTTCTTATATCTTTTGTATTTTTATTAACTGTAATAGTGTTTACTATGTTGGTGTGACTTAATGAATAAATAAATAAACTCTAGAATTTGTAAGTGTGGTATATTGAATGTGTATGTACAACAAGTATATTAACGAGTTAAAACGAAAACGGACAAAATCATCAAACGTTAAACGCTATTACGCGTCGACGCCCTTTTTGTATTTCCGAATTATCGTAGGAATATTACGAAATCAAACTTTATGAGTAACCAAACTTTCATCAAAGTAATTTTAACGTACATGCTTTGGATGAAAAATGAATCATCGAAATTCGTTGACGCGGTATTGAATTATACGTCCATTTGTGGCGCTTTTTTTTTTTGGACGAACTGTCACAGTTGGCACAGAGAAGCTGGCCTTTACTGCTTCACCGGATTTGAGAGGTGGATAGCTCTTAGGTCGCTTAGCCTGGAACCTCTATCGCTAGTAATTCGACACAAGGGTCCCCCCGTGAGAGGTATCCTCAGCTTGGACGGTTACTATGTTACGCGTAAGCCTTCCGGTCCGAGGGTGCCCGAGAGGGCCGAACCACGACTCAGTCGGTTGTCACAGACAATCTAAGGGACATTTAAAAGCTAAACAAACTTTGAGTACCACTTCGGGAGATAATCGATAGGATGAGACTAATTTCTTTTCGTTCAATTTCCAATGGCATTACGTGACCAAATTGACAACTTTTGAATTTGACCATAATCTCAAATGCCTGAAATAAATCTATTTGAGTAAATAAAGGTTATCTACCGCCGAAATGTTTAAGGCTTTATCGTGGTTTGTGTCGCCTTACACGGAGAATCAATGAACCGAATAGGAAATTAAAATCATCAATCAAAGTGAAAAGTACAAAAGCCCCGTTTCCCATTGTCGACGATATGTTTGCGCAAAAACGACTTTGTCGCATCACAGTCAGAGTAATAAAAAATCTTTACACGGATATAAAACAATCTGGAAGCGTAGAGTATTTTAAACTGTGCTAGCTCAGGAAATCGCCAAGAATCTGACGTGGACATTTTCTCAAATAAGTTATATATATCTAAAACATACAGACTACAGACATTTTATAATAAATAGTTGTTTTGTTAATTTCACTTTTTTCTGTTTTTTAATTATATTTCTGGTCGTTTTCTTTTATGATTTTTAAGGATTTCAAGTAACACTTGTCTTTATTTTTCTTATATCTTTTGTATTTTTATTAACTGTAATAGTGTTTACTATGTTGGTGTGACTTAATGAATAAATAAATAAACTCTAGAATTTGTAAGTGTGGGATATTGTATGTATAACAAATATATTTAAGAGTTAAAACGAAAACGGACAAGATCGTCAAACGTTAAACGCTATTACGCGTGGACGCCCTTTTTGTATTTCCGAATTATCGTAGGAATATTACGAAATCAAACTTAACGAGTAACCAAACTTTCATCAAAGTAATTTTAACGTACATGCTTTGAATAAAAAATGAATCATCGAAATTCGTTGACGCCGTATTGAATTATACGTCCATTTGTAGCGCTTTTTTTTTTGGACGAACTGTCACAGTTGGCACAGAGAAGCTGGCCTTTACTGCTTCACCGGATTTGAGAGGTGGCATAGCTCTTAGGTCGCTTAGCCTGAACCTCTATTAGGTGGTGACTCGACACAAGGGTCCCCCCGGTGAGGGGTAACCTCGGCTTGGACGGTTACCATTATTACGCGTTAGCAGTCCGATCCGAGGGCGCCCGAGAGCTCCGCAGCTATTTTATTGACTCAATTGGGACAATCTAAGCTAAACTAACTTATATGCCACTTCGGGAATTTGTGGCGCACATACATGATGCAAATTTAAGACATATGGTTTTCTCATGGATCAACTGTCAGAATTGGACCAAAATTTAATAGGACCACAAGGAAAGCACCAGCTTTCAAATTATAAGTGTTATATTTGAAGGTTTCGTGGAATAAAATAGTCCAATAACTAGTACACTCGCTTTATTGAGACAGCGTAACGTTGTACAAAAGAATTATTTATAACGAATACCGTCACAACTGCGCGTCCTCACAATCTTTATACAAAATTAATTAGAAGTCAGATTACGAACTAATAATGTTACAACTATTGTTTACAATGACAAGTTAATGTGACGATCAACTTATTTATTACTTATGAATTAAAGATACAATAAGGTTCAGGTAAATCACTAAGATATCATTGAAAGTAGTTATTATGCATAACAATCACTGGGTGTCATGTGTTGCCAGCTAACAAGAACCATCAAATTCAATATAAATAACTTTTGACTGGGTTAATCAAATTGGTTAACCCAGTCAAAAGTTAAGGGATAACAAACATAAAAACAGCCGAATTGAGAACGTACTCCTTTTGAAGTCGGTTGAAAATAAGCTCTTTCGTCCTTTTAAAATTCTTTATTAGAAGATCAGAAAGAAACAGCAATGACTGTCTAATTAATAGATCCCTTATGTGAAAGGTGATGAGCCACTACTTTAATATTACAGACTTGATGGTTGGCGGTCTACGACTGTTCGTTTCTCGCGTACCTGTCATTCTGTCCAGTCAACTGTCCAGGGTTCTTACCGAACCTCTACGATTTGGCGACCTTCAAGAAATGAGCCTATTCCTCTCTCAAAGGCCCGTAACGAACTTGCAGCTCCTCCGCTGTTTTAGATGTTTATGGGCGACGGCAAGATTTAAGATCAGATGAGCTCGTTTACCCCCTTTTCTTATAAAAAAATACAAATAAATAAAATTGGATTGTTTATTTGTAATTTGTAAATAACCTTTTCACTACATGCATATAAATGTAGTGGAATATAAAAGTATTTCGTTAGCGTTGTATAAATTGTTTGTGTCAATATTTAAAGGCCACTTCCAGAAGTTTTATCTTATGGTTAAAGAGCCGGGGGCTTTGTGACGCGTCGTGTAATACGCTCACAATTGGTTATTGCGCCGGGATGACGCTGCGGTTCGCGCAGGTACCTTAACTGTATCAGAGGAATCTGGAAGCCTTCAATATCCTCATATCTGTGTATATGAATTCCATCTATCGAAAAGTTTAATCGTAAATCCTTATCGATAACACATGCTATACTGATTTCTTTATGAACCAGACCTATTAGAGTCATACAAACACAATGAAACGACAATAAACTACGAGGAAATGGAAACTAGCAAATATTGATGGGTCAATATTTGCTTGGACCACGATGCGATATTCCAATCAATGTTACATGTTTCCATTGTCAACAGATTTCAAAATGACCACCGCATTTTCCATTACAATCTCAATTCGTCTGTGTTCGTTTTGTTTTTTTGTTTGTTACCGAATAACTTTCAACTGGGTGAACCAATTTTGATGATTCTTTTTTTATTTGAACCTCGTGCTTCCCGTGTGGTCCCATTTGAATTTGGTCCAAATCTGACAGTTGAATCCATGAGAAAACCAAATAAGTCATAAATTTGCATCAAGATGTGTGCCAGAAATGGACGATTAACTCAATATCACGCCAACGGATTCCGATAATTCTTTTTCCAATAAAACATGAAGCAGTTTTTAATTTAGTTAGGTTTTAGTTTTTCCTAATATCTCTACGATAAGGGCGTCCGCGCGTAATATCGTTTAACTTTTGAATAGATTTGAAGTCGATTTTTGTTTTTACTCCTTAATATACTTGTTGGTGTAAAAAAATGTTGCCAACTAATGACTTATCATTAAATTATATTTTGGTATTGTATGGCTGTAAGTTTTCCTCTAATATCTCGATATATAGTTGATATAACTGTAATAGATTCGTTTTATAATGAAACGTCAAAGGCAAATATCGGAATCGGTGTCCTTTCGTGGCATGGCAACTATCAAGGGTATTCATAATACTAGAATTCGTGAAAACTTTAAGTTAGTGTAAAGTATAAACAGATGCCTGCGCGAACCATCAATCGTGGCCGACCGCGCCAACTTCTTTCATCGGAGGGGTTCGCAGTCGTTGGTGATTCGACAGTTTCCATTGAAAACTTTATTCCAAGATTACTCCGTTCTATAAATGTAATAAGCTTTGCTCCGCAGTGACGAGATTAGAGCCCGAAATTTCACTCAGGCATTAATGACATTTTCAGTAAACACGCGGGGGTCTGTGTTGTTGGTGAACAATGTTTTTGGAAAGTCATTTTCGCTCGCTAAAAAGATGCCGGATAAACGGTGACTGTTCTGCTTTTATACTTATCACAGCCTCGTGCGTCTAGCTTGTTGGCAATATTAATTGCGAAATTAATTCTAACTATTTTAAACTGAAGGAAATCCATAAACGAAGTGTTATTTTTCAATATTAAAATAACTACGTTTTACATCATGTATATGAGTGTATTTATGGTACATATACCAAAATAACATTTCTTAAACAATTTTTGTCTGTCCGTCTTTTTGTTCTGGTTAATCTCTGGAACTGCTGGAACGATTTTGACGGGACTTTCACTGCCAGATAGCTGATGTTATAAGGTGTAAGTTGTGAGTGACTTATAGGAGGGTCTTAGACAACTTTCTTTCTACGTGAAGTCTGCCAATCCGCACTAGGGCCGCGTGGCACTATGCCCTTATACGCTCTTTACAGAGAAAGGCAGTGCTCAACATTGGGACATATGTATAAAGTACTTTAACTTTATTTATATTGAATAAGAGGTTGTTACAATTTAAAATCGATTTTCATTCGTCTCGAGGTTGAATTATGTAAAAAAAGATGGAGATTTGGCGATATATCGAAACTCATTCGCGTCGTCCGTCCGCCGAGCATGAAATTTACATGGAATTTTGTTCTTGTAATAAAGAATGATGAATTGATCCCGCATTGGTAATTATGGACAGCAGTGGACGAGCGCTTCGATATTAAATTGCGAAATTCAATAATTTTATTATCTGTGTTCTTTTTCTCTCTCAGTATTGCAAATGCAGAAAAAAATGGCGCGGGGATTCATGGGACTCATCATCTAACTAACATTATCATCTTAGACGTAAGAAATGTGTGTATGTATTTTAAAAAGACTTGGCTTAAAGGTCTTGTTACCAAGCCATAAAATATTCATCATCATCATCAGTATTGCAATATGGTTGACGTGGATTACGAATAACTCAATATCACGCCAACAGATTTAAATGATTTATTTTATGTTGTAGTTTGATGACAGGTTGGTTAGGTTCAAATTAATTTTATTTTGTAATATTCCTATGATAATTCTGCAATACAAAACCGGGTGTTTTAACGTTCAACTTATGATTCGATTTGATTTGGTTTTGGTTTTGCTCGTCGTATTACAGTTAGAAGAACAATTCATAAAATAACTAGCGTAACCAGCCCGCTTTCGATTCTATTTTCTGAAGATTCTATTTTCAGATCTAGATTTTGCTTTATTTTTTTATTTTTGCTTTATTTACCCAGGTCGCTTTCGATTCTATTTTCTGAAAATTCTATTTTCAGATCTAGATTTTGCTTTATTTTTTTATTTTTGCTTTATTTACCCAGGTCGCTTTCGATTCTATTTTCAGATCTAGATTTTGCTTTATTTACCCAGGTCGCTTTCGATTCTATTTTCTGAAGATTCCCTGAAAGTTTCATTGAAATCGGTCCAGCCGTTTCGGAGCCTATATAGAACAAATCCACACACGTTCTCTTTTATATATATATATATATATAAAGTTGATTTTGATTGATTCATGTTTCGTGTTAAGTGGATCTACAGAAATGATAAAAAAAGCAATGGAAAGAAACATTACAAGGAGTTCAGGAAAATATGACGCTAATGGTTTTCTGTTGGAAATTCGTTTTTATTTTCGCGTTGATTTACCGCCCTCAGTTGACGCATGGTATTTTGTCACGACATTATTTTGCGAGGCTGAAGGGTTTTCTATCATTTGTGCTATTCTTTTACGAGATAAGTTGTTTATTGTGATTTTATTTTTACATTTATGGTATAAAAACTAAATGACCTTTTAATTTTACTCTAACTTGGTAGACGGAGATACTTTTCTATGTATGCTTTCCACTTAGCTAATTAGGTCCCATATGTGACAGATGTCGACCCTATCGCAATTTACTATTTTCAACCGACTTCGAAAACGCGCCACAAATCGATGAATAAGTCAATATCACGCTAACAGATTTAAATGATTCATTTTATGTTGTAGTTTGATGAGAGGTTGGTTAGGTTCAAATTAATTTTATTTCTTAATATTCCTATGATAATTCTGCAATACAAAACCGGGTGTTTTAACGTTCAACTTATGATTCGATTTGATTTGGTTTTGGTTTTTGCTCGTTGTATTACAGTTAGAAGAACAATTCATAAAATAACTAGCGTACCCAGGTCGCTTTCGATTCTATTTTCTGAAGATTCTATTTTCAGATCTAGATTTTGCTTTATTTTTTTATTTTTGCTTTATTTACCCAGGTCGCTTTCGATTCTATTTTCTGAAGATTCTATTTTCAGATCTAGATTTTGCTTTATTTTTTTATTTTTGCTTTATTTACCCAGGTCGCTTTCGATTCTATTTTCTGAAGATTCTATTTTCAGATCTAGATTTTGCTTTATTTTTTTTTTTTGCTTATTTACCCAGGTCGCTTTCGATTCTATTTTCTGAAGATTCTATTTTCAGATTTTGATTTTTCTAGATTTTGCTTTATTTTTTTATTTTTGCTTTATTTACCCAGGTCGCTTTCGATTCTATTTTCTGAAGATTCTATTTTCAGATCTAGATTTTGCTTTATTTTTTTATTTTTGCTTTATTTACCCAGGTCGCTTTCGATTCTATTTTCTGAAGATTCTATTTTCAGATCTAGATTTTGCTTTATTTTTTTATTTCTGCTTTATTTACCCAGGTCGCTTTCGATTCTATTTTCTGAAGATTCTATTTTCAGGTCTAGATTTTGCTTTATTTTTTTATTTCTGCTTTATTTACCCAGGTCGCTTTCGATTCTATTTTCTGAAGATTCTATTTTCAGATTTTGATTTTTCTAGATTTTGCTTTATTTTTTTATTTTTGCTTTATTTTATTTAAACAATAAACTTACATCATTAAATATTTAAATTAACTCTCACAATATATTAAATTATTCAATTATCTCCGTATTCATTCTCTTCTCGAGCGGTTGATGATCGTTACCTACACCCATGTACATATCAGTAAATACAATATCATACCTGCAGTAGTAGTATCATAGTAAATAAAAGCTGTATTTGACAGTTCAAATAGAGGAGTGCTCCGATCGTCACCAAAAAAAAAATATTACAGGATTACTCGTCAGATCAGTCTGAAGATTCCCTGAAAGTTTCATTGAAATCGGTCCAGCCGTTTCGGAGCCTATATAGAACAAACCCACACATGTTTTCTTTTATATATATATATATATATTTATATATAAAGTTGATTTTGTTTGATTCATGTTCCGTGTTAAGTGGATCTACAAAAATGATAAAAAAAGCAATGGAAAGAAACATTACAAGGAGTTCAGGAAAATATGACGCTAATGGTTTTCTGTTGGAAAGTGGTTTTTATTTTCGCGTTGATTTACCGCCCTCAGTTGACGCATGGTATTTTGTCACGACATTATTTTGCGAGGCTGAAGGGTTTTCTATCATTTGTGCTATTCTTTTACGAGATAAGTGGTTTATTGTGATTTTATTCTTACATTTATGTTATAAATAACTAAATGACCTTTTAATTTTTACTCTAGCGTGGTAGACGGAGATAGTTTTCTATGTATGCTTTTCACTTAGCTAATTAGGTCCCATATGTGACAGATGTCGACCCTATCGCAATATACTATTTTCAATCGATTTCAAAAAACAAGTTCTCAATACGTCTATATGTTTTTTTTTATGTCTGTTACCTCATAACTTTCAACTGATTTTGATGATTCTTTTATGTTTGAAAGCCGGTGCTTCCCATGTGGTCCCATTTTAATTTGGTCCAATTCCGACAATAGTATGCATGGGAAATTCGTATAATTGTTAAATTTGCATCAAGTATGTGCGCCACAAATGGACGAATAATTCAATACCAAGCTGATTTCGATAATTCATTTTATGTAGTAGTTTGATGAGAGTTTGGTTAGGTTCTGATTAATTATATTTCTCAATATTCCTACGATAATACGGAAATACAAAATGAGCGTTCACACGTAATGTTAACGTTTGATTCGATTTGAAGATGGTTTTTGTTTTTGCTCGTAAATATACCGTTAGCAAGTGATTTTTTGTACTTCAAGAGAGAAATGTGCGCACGCACTCTCTCTTGCTCCCATAGTGTGATACAGATAGACTTGCACTGTATCTTAGATATACGTAACGTAACACTCTCTCTATCTTCGCTAACATACTTCGTACTTCTCGTGATTCACCAGTTCATTCCCTAAGTCAAACGTGCGTAAAGAAGTCTAACTTCAAAAAGTGTTAGAGGGACGTAAAAGCTTATACAGGGTGGAAAAATATCTCTACCATTAATTAGGCTTGCTTCAACGTCATTCTCTTGTGACCGAAACCCGACCTACGCATTGCAAAGGGAGAATTGTCCCCCCGTTACCAATTATAACGAAGCAATTAGAGATTGAGTTATATTGCGCATTAAGTTCATTACCGTAATGGTAGTAATATTGAGTAAAATTAATAATTATGAATATACATCAAAACCTGTATTTGAAAACACTAAAGACGAACTATATTACAATCGCGTCATACTTACTGATAAAACAATACATTATAACAGACCATTTTTTTTTTGTTCACGCGGGGAATCTTTTTATAGACCATCCTCTGGCACCTTATGTGGGCCCGGAGGGATGTGTGGGACTCGGCCTGGGTAGCCCCTACCCACTAAACCTTCCGCGAATGCCATCAGCCGTTATGAGCGGGGTGCCCCGGATCTGTCAGCGTCAGGACACCCCACCAACCGGCCGGTCCCGGCAAAGACCGGACTTCATCCTCAAAGGGGACTTCTCCGGCACTCAGAGAAGTCCCGACGACGCCGAAGCATGCTGGGGCCAGGTACCCATCCTGGCCCCGCTTCGGATTACGGGGGCGGCGAGAGAAGGCGTTCGTAAAGCCTTCTGCGCACCGGAGCCTCTGCACTCCCCTCCCTGACCCGCTCATCAGCCTCCTTCTGGGACATGACCGTCTCACAGAAGGAGGCGACCGCCGTCCAAGATCTGTCGCTCGAGACCATCGCAAGAGCGAGGCTCGGAAGCGACAGGTCTACACCACCGTTACATTATAACAGACCAGACCTAACATTAGTAAATAAATCCATCAAGATAGCATATTTAATAGACGTTACCATACCCAACTAAAACTAAACTAAATTTAATGACGTTATAACAACTATTAGGAGACTAAAATGGCGTTGGTAGAGACATATCATAAGAGAAAAAAAACAAATGGACTAAACTGATCACAGAATGGTATCCGTGCCAAGGAAAAAGAAATCAAGGTAGGCAACTAAAAAGATGGGAGGATGATGATTTGATGAGATTGATGATTAAAAATTTACGGGCCCTTATGGACCAGAAGAGCGCAGAATAGATCCGAATGGAAATATTTAGAGGAGGCCTATGTCAGCGGACAAGCTGACGAATAAAAACACCGATTTACAGTATCACACACATATTATTTGTAACTTAATTATATTCAGAAATCCATCGCAGAGAAGATAAGTAAGTACACAGATTTAAAAGATAAAGTAACACGTATATGGAAGCTGGACACGACGTCCACAGTACCAATACTACTCTCCACGACTGGCGGTATACCTAAACATCTCCACCACAGTTTTAGAATCCTTCAGCTATCCCCTAACACATACATTACAATGCAGAACGCGGTACTATTTAATACCTGCCGCATTGTCCGCAAATTTTTAGCCGACTGTCTTCTTCTAGTAACACTTGGCCGGCGACCCGTGTGAAACCTGCTCACCCCTTTAAGGGAAAACGAAAACTTTTTCTAACAATTATAATACTACTTATATATAACGATCCTTTGATACATAAAATTAAAATAGTTACAAACTTCGTTAGTAGTCGTTTGAAAATAAGATAGTAGTAAATTCGTAAGGTTAGTTCGACTATCACTGCGTTAGGTAGTAGCCTGTGGCGTACTGAACCCGGAGAAACTGTAGAAACCTCGTACCTATCCGGTGTACACCTTTGCCAAACAAAAACCCCGAACAGTGCCAACCCATTCTTAATGCTCTAGTTGTGAATCGTAGTTCTCACCTACCATTTTCCCCCGTGCAGCTTTGTACGCTTGGTAATTGTATTTTGTTTTCAAATGACACTTGAATAGCGAGAAAAAGTAATAATGAACGAAATTGCAGTGAACCAGTGGACCATATCTGTGACGGACAAAACCATGATCCAAATAATAATATTTTTTTATCTGTAGGCTACAGTAAACAACACAAGCTTCTGAAATTGATCGAAATGTTCATTGTTTTATTTGTTATCTATTTCTATTTTGGACACTAAATGAATATACAGAATCACTTACACCATCTACATAGAGGTAAGGAGAAATTACGTGTTCCCGTACCACTTCTCAAGCTTCTTTCACATTCAAGTAATTTCTGAACATCATTACTAAATATTTTGAATTTATAATTCTCGACGTCCACCCGCGGTGGTCTCACGACCTCATAAAGCGGGTTAGCTAGATGCAAGCCGCTGACAAGCGGTTCTTTCGGAAATCTTTGGAAGAGGTGGTCCAAGAGACATTCTACGACTTTAATGATGACAATGAAAATTGTTAAAATTGATAGCAATGAGCTTCTATCATTGTTATCTCTGTCTATCCCATTTGGGTAAAAAAGGAGGTGAAAGCATGATCTTTTTAAATTAAAGATACCTTGCCTAGTAATTTTGACGGTAGTCTAATTGGATAGGAAGGCCATAATTTTCACTGTAATCCACATGTAGGTAGATGAAGGAAATCTCGTTAGAAAGGGTGGTCCCGATTGATGTTTTAAAATAATCAGCTTCCGTGTTAATTCTTAATTTACTGCCTGGATGCTGGCGGCAGATAATATGATTGGACGGCGATATCTAGCCGGGGGCGAAATCTTAGTGGACGAAGTATATATGATGTTGAAGTTATCTCCATATGTGAACGTTGAACAGTAGGGCACGATGTAATTTTTTTTAACTTGGTTCTCCTTTCTTATTTATTATTCTCTTTTCTTTATACATGTCTCTAGAGAGATTTCCAGCTTTCACTGCCTTTTAACCTTTTTTTGTTAACGGGGAGGAAATCTTCAAAAAGATACCCCGCCTTCTTGGAGGAAAGCGGCGGTTATGTGGGATTTGACCCACTAAAACCTCCCCGACAGCCCTTCCTCGGTGCATGACGAGGGGCTCCGGGATCTCCAGCGGAACGCACCGGAGCCCCTCTACACCGTGCTCTAGTAGACAACATCAGGGAGTAACCTCCCCCCCCTGTGCCATCGCGGTGCAAGGCGACACGGGCCAGCCGATGTCGCCTTCTTCCCGGGTCCACCTTTGTGGATGACAGAGGCCCCCACCCTTGTCGCCTAGTGAACCCGAGGCCCCTTTTAGTCGCCTTCTACGACAGGCCGGGGATACCTTAGTCTTATTCTTGAGAGCGCAGAACTATAGGGCTGCCTTTTAACCTAGTGCATTATACAGAGACCGCAATCGTTGTTCACTTTTAATAATGCAATTAACACTTCCTACTAGACCGGATTGGATGGATTCGAACGCTTACTATTTGCAATTTGACTTATTCTTATGTTATTGATTTATGAAATAAGATTTATTTGCAATTCATAAAACAGTATGTGAGTATTTTTTTTAATGAGAAACCTAGCACTATTTTTTTTTTCAGATATATTACTAACATTCTTGTTGCTAGAAGGACCCGCACTTATGAGCCGCCTGGCGCCGTCAAACAAGGAACTTTATATGTGTTGTAAACCCCTGTTTTTTGACGAACTAACACAGTTGGCACAGAGAAGCTGGCCTTTACTGCTTCACCGGATTTGATAAGGTGGCACAGCTCTTAGATCGCTTAGCCTGAACCTCGAGAACCCCTGAAGTGGAGAGTTGAATAAGACGGAAAGACCTTGAGAAAGAACTTGAGGGAGTCAAGAAGTTGCGCGTTTGTTGCGTTTCGTCACATAACCGCAAGGTTGGTAACATCCTTCATGTCCCCATCATGGAAGATGTGTCATGTATCACGTTGAATAAAACGCGAACTTAATAAAAAAAAGTATATCATTTCTCATCAAAGTTTCCTAATTATTATCCATTCAATTCATTTCGATCGCCATTAAACAACACAAAGCAATGCAAAATAAGGGACGTCTAAAGGGTTTAATGATAACGAAGTGAGGCTATAACACGCCTTCCTGAGATAGCGATCTTTAATATCGTATGAGTGGCTGAAACATTAAAATGAGAGGCAACGGAAGTGCCGCGCCTCAAAGGGTTAACATACTGATCGATTGAATTTTGTTCTATATGCGAATAGTATCTTGTTTCACTGTTGGTGTTCATTGTAAACACTTGTAATTTACGCTTCTATTAATTTACCCTTTTTATAACAAATATATTTAGGAGTAAAAACAAAAACATTATTAATCTCTTTGTATATCCGAACTATCCTTTTTTTTTTTGTTAACCAACGGAACTCTTCAAAAAGATACCCCGCCTTCTGGGAAGGCGGCGGTTATGTGGGGTTTTTACCCACTAAAACCTCCCCGGTGGCCCTTCCTCGGTGCATGGTGATCCAGCTCCGGGATCTCCAGTGGAACGCACCGGAGCCCCTCTGCACTGTGCTCAAGGAGAGCACTTCCCGGGGGGGAGCTTACTCCCTCCCCCCCTGTGCCCTCGCAGTGCAAGGCGTCACGGGCCAGCCGATGTCGTCTTCTTCCCGGGTCCACCTTGGAGGACGACAAAGGCCCCCACCCTTGTCGCCCAGTGAACCCGAGGCCCCTTTTAGTCGCCTTCTACGACAGGCAGGGGATACCGTAGTCTTATTCTTGAGAGCCCAGAACTAACAGAACAGGGCTGATCCGAACTATCCTAGGAACATTTATTATTGAAAATCATCGAAATCGGTTGGCGTGGTATTAAATTATTCTTCCATTTGTCACGCATATACTTATTGCAAATTTAAGACAGTTTATTTTTAGTTTTCTCATTAATACCATTGTCAGAAATGGACCAAAGTGTATGGAATGAGATCACACTGGATAAAGAATCATCAAAATCGGTTCACCCAGTCTAATGTTATAAGGTAACAACTTAACAAAATATACAAATGACTTGAGGACTTTCTCTTTTTTGAAGACGGTTGAAAAATGACAAGACCTAAATCCCATCCTCTTCTAGTCTACTGTCTAGTATAGAAGATTATAAAGTTATAAACTTGCACGTGTTTTAACTCTAGCGGGGTAGACATAGAGAGTGACGGCAGATGTGGGACGACAGTCTTGGAATAGAGAAAGGGTGCCCTCCTCCGAAACGACGTTACTATGATGTTACTATGACGTTCATATGATGAAAGCCATTAGCCTATTTCCAGTAATGGGTGATGTTGATTTTTGTTGTTTAAATACCATAATAGTAGCCATTCTTGGGTACAAGCTTAAAGCCCAATTCGAAATCGCAACCATCACGTACGTCTAACTGCTTAATTAATATGGTCTCTGTCTATATCGCTAGTTAAAAGGTCATAAGATATTAATAGATAGATAGATAGATAGATAGATAGATAGATAGATAGATAGATAGATAGATAGATAGATAGATAGATAGATAGATAGATAAATCCTTTATTGCACCAAAGAATATGTACAAAGGCGAACTTAATGCTATTTAGCATTTTCTTCCAGCTAACCTTTAGTGGTTAAGAGCAGACTAAGGGTAGTGCCGCTAAAAATAGCGTTTTAAAACTATTATATAGATAAATAAATATACATTTACATATACATAAATAGATACTTCTATATAAATATAATAATATACATACACATGGAATATATATAACGACAATAAATATACCCGTTTGTAATTTTTCATTGTTTGAGTAGAAAGTATTCAGATACACGCGATTTAAAGACATTAGTTGACGAAGCCTATGTAAATCTATATATAATCTATGTATATCTCAATCGGCAAACTATTCCATAGTTTTATAGCTGTACAGGTAATTGTCATAGAAATTTGTGTGACATTCGGGGAACGTTAAAAATTTGTTATAGAAGCCGTGGTTCAGTGTCCGTGCGTTCGCCTCAAGTTGCATAATACGGTTGTAATCCGAGTTCGATCCCCGTCGGCACTAATGAATTTGTTGTTGCAATTTTATGTGGTGATTTACCACGGTGAAAGAAAACATCGTGAGGAAATCTACATGTCTTAGAAAATTTCTTCTAAGACATGTGAAGTCTCCCAATCCGCACTAGGTGTGCGTAGTGGACTATACCCTAATACTCTCTTTACAGAGAAGGCCTGTGCCCAGCAATGGGACATATATAAAGGCTGTTACTTTAACTTTTTTTTACTTAAGAAAATCTTCTTAAATATTTATAATATTAAAACATTGCATTAAGTCTTGTAAACGTGGTATCTTTACAGTAGATCTGTGATGTCAGATTGATTTATGTATATGAGAAGTTACTCAACTTCCGATATAAGGGAACAATGAGAGTAGCCGGGGGCTTCGGACCGGAAGACATAACCCTAAACCCTCGCATCTGAAACTTCAGATATTGTAACGTCAGATCTTAGTTAATAATTCTAGAAACATCTTCGAACAGGATGTGGCGGGGTGAGACTGCGGCCCGAATCCGATAACCGTTTGTACATACACACACATAAACACTATTACTTCGCGGATGGAGGTTAGGATAAACTTAACGAAACTCGCCCACATTTAAACGTTGTTTACGCAAACCACTATCATCACATATATCAATACGTAAACAACTAAAGTAACGTGACAAAAAATTTGATAGATGAGGTGGCATAGCTCTTAGGTCGCTTAGCCTGAACCTCTATTAGGTAGTAACTTCGACACAAGGGTCCTCCCGGTCAGGGGTAACCTCGGCTTGGACGGTTACTATTTTTACGCGTTAGCAGTCCGATCCGAGGGCGCCCGAGAGGGCCGAACCACGACTCGGTCGGTAGCTATTTTATTGACTCTATTGGGACAATCTAAGCTAAACTAACTTATATGCCACTTCGGGAAGCGTTAGCGCTGGGAGAAGAAATGGACGAAGAAACTCCAGTAACGCTCTTAGAAGGGCAGGATTAGTCCTGTCAAGGGGTGGGGTTTTCCCATAAAATAGATAGATATAACTTTATTGTACATCAAAATCAAACAAAAGGCGTTACATAACTAAGGTACCTTTACAGTTCGTTGTACAATGGACGACCTTATCGCTAAGAGCGATCTGTTTGTATGAAACTTTGTACTTCTTATGAAAATTACGCGAGATGGAGTTGTATGAAATTTCCCACACTTATAGTTTACTAGCGTACCCAGCCCGCTTCGTCGGGCTAGATTTTGCTCGGGTTCACTGGGCGACAAGGGTGGGGGCCTGCGTCGTCCACCAAAGTGGACACGGGCCAGCCGATGTCGCCTTGCGCTGCGAGGGCACAGGGGAGGAGGGAGTAACCTCCCCCCGGGACGTGCTCTCCTTGAGCACAGTGCAGAGGGGCTCCGGTGCGTTCCACTTGAGATCCCGGAGCCCCTCGTCATGCACCGAGGAAAGGGCCACCGGGGAGGTTTTAGTGGGTAAGATCCCGAGAAGAAGGCGGGGTATCTTTGTGAAGATTTCCTCCCCGTCAACAAAAAAAAAAAAAGATTTTGCTTTATTTTTCTAAAACAAGATACTTACATCATTAAATATTTAATTTGACTCTCACAATATATGAAATTATTCATTTCTCTCCGTATTCATTCTCTCTTGTATTCACCCATGTAAATGCAATATACACCATTGTACTTCAATATGGTTCATAATGACACAAATATCCACAATGCATGTATCAATACAATGGATTATAAATCAATAGAACATCATCATAGTAAATAAAAAGCCGTATTTGACAGTTCAAAAAGACGAGTTGCTCCGATCGTCAGCAAAACCTTACAGGATTACTTGCCAGGTGGGTTGAAATCGGTAAAGCCGTTTTGGAGCCTTTCGAAATGTATTGAATCGATAAAAAACATTACACATACTACCATGCTTTTTACATATACATACGGTTGCTTGGCAACGGTTAAATGACTATAATAAATATTGACTGACCAATGTACATTAGGTTGACCTATGAATTGACGTGTGATTTCAATGCTTTCCGTTTTCCTTTCGTTGTTTCCCCCTAGATCGTTGAAAACAATAAACAAACTTAAATTTTCTGTTTTTTTTTTTCCATAATTCTGAATTCAAAAATAAAGAAAAACTTACCAAAGGGTTGACCAATAAATCAGCTTCAAAACTGCATAAAAATTTATTGCTCCATCTAACATTTATTTTTAGCTAGGGTCCGTCAGAACTTGGAACACTAGGTGGGGTGATAGATGTGTCCGGGAGTGTATAATGGAAATATATAAGAAAACTTGTTATTTCCAAGTATCAATGTTATATTACTTAATTCTAGCCTCTTTATTCTCTTCAACCTTCCACATTCGGGCTTGTTGGCGATGTTACCTAACAATAAACCTACTAATATCTCAATCAACAAGCATGCGCCTTGAACCTTTGCCAGATATGGGGAAACATATGGCGCTACCGTTCTGAAGCCCGAATAAAAGAGAAGGGACCCGGATTTACTAATTGTGATGATTGATACTTTGAATAATGCCCATCAGATGTACGTATCGATGTACCCACATTCTTTAAAACATGCAGTAATGTTAATAATAATCAATCTAACCTATTGACCCGCTCAATTCCATCTAGTGTTGGAGAAAACTCGAGTCGACATTTCAGTGCTCAGCTCTTAACCGCTATACTCGACTCACTAAGACAATGTGTTGCGAATTTAGAAAGCATCCCTTTAAACACGAGTTTATCATTCGTGCCCGAGTTTTCTTGTGAGCTCGACTCGTTGAATTGAGTAACCATCAACTAACTAGCAAAATCACTATTATTGTTTATAGTATAACTGATTTTCCTTGTGTTTTATTTATAATGGATTGTAATAATTTAAATGAATTAATGTCTTTCGTTAAAAACTTGACTTTGATTTGTTACTTGAGTTCTTTTTAAGAGTCGTGTATCAAGTTAAGACTCGCGCTCGACTGCACTTTGGACTCGCGAGTAAGCATAACGAAGCCCGTGAAATTGAGTCAAGTAAGTAAAAATCGTCTCCCGGACTCGAGTTTTGTCTAACACTAATTCCATCTATGGGACTCCGACGTAAAGTTCTTAAATAGACAACAAAGACAACGGTAACGAATAACGACGTCAATCGATAATTAAATTTATCGGTCCAAGTGTTGTGTCCAACACTAAGTAGCGATTTCCATGCATCAAAATTCGAGCGAAGGAAACATTTGCTCGGATCACAAAATTACTTTTCGTTCCTTCGACATTAGTTGCTGGCGACGTTAAAAAACCTCAAAGATCACTCAAAAAGAATGTAATCAAGTCACACAATACGCTTTTTATAATCTTTTAATGATGTCGGTATTTTAAGAAAAAGTATGTTTGACATTTTTTGTCGGGTTATAAAATTATTAATGTGAGGCAAAATTTGTTAAAGAATTCGCATGTAAGGAATATTTTTATGTTTCTTGTTTCATGGACGGTGAAATTAGTGAACTTATTTGGTCCCATATGTATGTATGTTAACTTATAGCTGAACAAATAAGTTTCTCTTGCTTTTTGTCAATAAATAATATTAATTCTGAAAGTGTGATTTTAAACGATGCGAGAGTACTTGCTGAATGATTTCTAAAGTGTTAGTTAATTTTGTGTTTGACACAAATCTTCCTCCAATAATTTCTCCATATCAGCATCTTCGTAAATGTTGGAATGCCTTCCTTTCCTGAACTACGACCTTTGTCTTTTATATCAAATCTCTGAATTTAAACTGTTAAAATCAATCTATTTTTAATTAAAAAAAAAAAGATTGCACATATTGTCTAAGTTGGCTAAAATTAAGACATTTTTAGATAAAGAAAAATATATGTAGCTAATGCGGACTAACTAATATGGGTTACGTTGTCTGGAAGAGATCGCTCTTAGCGATAAGACCGCCCATTGCGCATGCAATGACCTTGTCTAATGTGAAAATTTTAGTTACTATTTTTGTGATGTATTTTGTTTTTAATAGCTGCGCAATAAAGAATATTCATTCATTCATTCATTCATACGTTGTCCTGGAACACACAAACTGATTTTCAAGCCAGTTACAATCTGCGATTTTTTTCTCAAAATGACGGAAATTTTGTACAGATAGCTAGGAAAAGCGACTGATCGGTGGCAAGATGGTCTGACGACCTCGTAAAGGCCGCGGGATGCATCTGGATGCAAGACATTTACAACCAGTCCTTATGGAATTGGTTAGGGGTAAGGCCAATGCAAGTAATGCAACTAGCCTTTGAAGTCCGTGAGACCGTGGAGGAATTGGAAAAAGAGTTGCTCAAAATAGTTGAGGTTTAACACTTAAAGAGCTCAGACACCTTCGAACGGGAGGGCTTTGTATCCTCCGGGCAACACGATAAAAATAAAGCAAAATAATTAACACGAATAACGAAGGATGTTATATTTGTTGACAATAACTTTTGCAGCATTATCGATGGACATTAATAAAGAAATGTAGACTTAGAATAAACTTATTTTATAGTGGTTTAACCATATTTTTAATTCCCGACATTTCAAACTCTTTACGGTGTGATAATAATTTCGCGTAAATACGATAATTCAGAAAAAAGTGTTACGCACCGCTACATACACCTACTATGTTTGCGGTATGAGTCGAGTCCTGGCTTATATTCGGGCGGGACTTTTTTTAAATAAAAAGCACTAATTACGACTCTTTTATGTTTTTTCTTAGTAATTTTGGAACCCAATTTATTCTTACAGCGGTAATGTAATAAAGTTGCAGTTAAAATGCTGGAACTTTTTCCACAGAAGGTTATATCACAAAGTTAGATTGGAGCTATGCCACGAACTGAAGCTGGGTGAAATTATCGAATCCACACTACCACGTCCAGTTCTGTAACTTGAAATTGCTTTCTGAATTTATTGGCGGTTCGAAATATTTTACCGACGGTATTCAAAATACTTTGTTTATAACGTTTTAGAAAAAATTAAATGCGCAGCCATCAAATGTGCTTGGATTTCCGTCGTTTTTCTCATTCTTTTAGGACCAGTATATAGTAATATAAGTTCTATAGATGTTTATTTTTGTTGCTTTGTAAGCGTCAATAGCCTAATGGTTTAGGGTACGGCCTGCGAATCGTAAGGTTGTGGGTTCGAATCCACCATTCGACTATTGCCGTGAACCATGTCCTAGCACAAGCTTAAGCTTAGTTGGAATGGTTAACAAGATTGTTAGTAATATTTAAAAAAGGAAATATTGTTTGTTTTCTTTTTTAAAAAAAAAACATTATAGAAGTACAAAAAAAGAATAAGGCTGCTAAAATGGCACTGGGCAGGAGATATAAGTAGGATGACTAATGACAGATGGACAAAACGTTTAACGTAGTGCGTAACATAAGAAGAGAAGAAAGACTCACTAAAAGGTGGAGAGTCAAAGACATATTCGGATTTCAATATATACAAAATGTAATGGATAGATATAAATGAAGAGAATTAGGAAGGGCCTACGCCGCAGGGTCGACTAACACCAACGTTGTTTTTTTAACTTAACTTCTTTTAACAAATTAGGGTTAAGTCAATCTATACAGTAAACAGGCCATTAATGTCAGCCCTATCAGACTATCGTTTTTGGCTACTCCAAATAATGGTCCTTCGAGCCGGATTCCAACTTTCCAAAATTTATTCAAAACTAAACTTAAGCTACAAGAAGATGGTGGATTCAAACCTTCAGTCCTTCCGTTTCGCAGGTCGTAGTACCTTAAACCATTAGGCTTTTTATATTTGAAGTAAATAATATTACATTCGACGCAGAGATCAATTTAGCTTACATCAAAACGGTAACCGTCACGTACTAATTGTCTTGATTAACATTCCGGAATTGCATTAATTTCAGATACAATACTAATTAGTGTGAAGCGATTGAAATCATTAGCAATCATAGTGACATAATTGATATTCTATCAGTAACCGATGGATTAAATAAAAGTATTATATATTTACGAGTAAAAATACAAACGATCTTAACACGGGCTATTACGTGCGTATGCCCTCTTTTCGACCGATTTCAAAAAGCAGAAGGTTCTCAATTCGTCGATATATATTTTTTATCTCATAACTTTCGACTTTTTGATTTTGATGATTCTTTTATTTAAAATTTGGTGCTACCCATGTGGTGGGACCACAAGCATGTATTAATCTATTATATCTAATATTATCTATTCTGTTTCCCTATCTTAATTTTTACGTATTCTCTGGCTTAAACTTGATATTAGTATAACAAATATTGGGTACTCTTTGTCAATATTTAAAATTATTTAGTGTAACTTTTTTTATATTACAAGACTGTTCGTACCAAAATAAATCAACAAAAAATTAATGGAAGCATTTTGCAATTAGGTCCAATTTGCCAATAGTATATATAGGCTTCGCAAATAACTCAAAGCCTGAAGATTAAGGTCTTCAACCAGTGCGTCCTCCTAGCTATGACCTATGGTGCAGAGACTTGGACTCTGACCGCTGGGCTGGTCCACAAATTGAAAGTCGCACCAACGAGCGATGGAAAGAGCTATGCTCGGCATTTCTCTAAGGGACAGAATCCGAAACGAAGAAATTCGACGGAGAACAAAGGTAGTCGACATAGCCTTTAAAGTAAGCTACTTGAAGTGGCAGTGGGCCGGCCACATCTGTCGAGTCAGATGGTAGATGGGGGCGGAAAGTCATGGAATGGGCGCCCTCCCGCCAGATGGACCGACGACCTTGTAAGGATAGCCGGAAGTGGCTGGATGCGTAAAGCGGAGGACTATATCCGGCAGTGGGTTGACACAGGCTGATGATGATGATGATGATATATAGGCTCATGGATGCATTAGATAATTATATAAGTTAAATTTGCATAAGTATGTAACGGACGAAATATCACGCCTACTGAATTCGATTTATGTATGACGAACTACACAGATTGGCCAGAGAAGCTGGCCTTGACTGCTTCACCGGATTGAGAGGTGGCATAGCTCTTAGGTCGCTTAGCCTGAACTTCTATTGCTAGTAACTCGACACAAGGGTCCCCAGGTGAGGGGTAACCTCGGCTTGACGGTTACTATGTTACGCGTAAGCATGCCGATCCGAGGGCGCCTGAGAGGGCCGACCCCGACTCGGTCGGTTGCTATTTCACGGATAATCTAAGAGACATTCAAAAGCTAAACTAACTTTGAGTGCCACTTCGGGAAGCGTTGGCGCTGGGAGAAGAAGTGGCCGAAGAAACTCCAGCAACGCTCCTAACATCAACAAGGGTGAGGTCTGCCCATAAAATAGCGGTAACGCGCAGGGATTCTCATTTCCATGACTCATTTTTATTGCGGAGGATGTACTTTAATGGCGGTTTAATGAGAGTTGATTTTGTTCTGATTGGTTATATATCGTAATTCCGTCGTAAAAAATCGAATGAAACGTTATACACTATTACGCGTGTAAATATTTGTATTTCCGAATTATCATAGGAAATTTACGAAATAGAATTTATCAGAATCTAACCAAGCTTTCATAAAACTAACCTTAAAATCCTACATTAAAAAATCCTAATCCTATATCCTATCTATAAATGGTACCACACGGGAAGCACCAGCATTCAAATAAAAACAAACATACAGACATTTTTTTTAAAGAATGCTAACAATTTTTTTCACAAATATTATTAAAATTGTTGCTATTAACAAATAAGCTTAGGCTCGTATTAGGTGATGGTTCACGCCAATAGTCGAAAGGTGGAGTCGAACCCGCGACCTTACAATTCACAGATCGTACCCTAAGCCATTAGACTATTGACGCTTAGATTCAGATTAATATATATGATATTATTTTTATGCGTGTAAACTAGCGCTTAACCATGATCCCACCTGGTGTTAAGTGGTGATATAGTCGAAAGATGGTACGCGCTAGTTTAATAAGTGCCTATTCACTCTAATCTTGAAGGCTCCCACGTCGTACTTGGACGGAAAGACTGACGCCGGCAACTTATTCCACTCTATTGAGAACCTGTTGCATTTTTGAAGTCGCTTAGAAAACATCATGTCCAAAATGGAGTGAAACAATAATTGAATACGCCATTATTAATCATTTGTGCGCCAAAAATATCTACACAGCATCAGTAAGTGGGGGTTCGTGAGACACGAGATGCAAAGCAATAACTCGATTACAGGGGGTTAGGGAGGTTACGGGGGTTCGGAGGTGGGATTAGAAGAACTTCGTTAGTCTCACGAAGGTGTCTAACTCTTGTCTGAGACGGGTGGGATTATCGCTTTCGCCTTTAGCGACGCGTTTCGTCATCGGCACAGAACGTCTTATATGACACGCCTTTAATATAATTACGTACTACGTATGTATTCATTGTGATAGCTACAAATTCATTGTGACAGCAAGAGAACACAGCTTCCTACTAAATATGCTTCGTGATAACAATAGTAACAAGTAGAAACAGTAAACAAAACCGACTTCAAATCGAATTTTAACCCTTATTACTCGCGGACGACCTCTTGTTTTACGAATTGTCGATGGAATATTATGAAATTATCTCTCATCAAACTACCGTTCAAGCAATAAAAGAATAATCACGTTGGAAGGACCAGGAAAAGAAACATCTAAATCGGTTCAACCAATCGAAAATTATAAACATACAGAAGAATTGAATACCTCCTCCTTTTTGAAGTCGGTTGAAAAAATTGGCAGTCCTAGAAACTACCAATAGACCTGATGTTAAGTGGAAAAGTAATGCTATTTAGCATTTTCTTCCAGCTAACCTTTAGTGGTTAAGAGCAGGCTAAGGGTAGTGCCGCTGATAGCGTTTTAAAACTATTATATAGATAAATAAATATACGCTTACATATACATAAATAGATACTTCTATATAAATATAATAATATACACATGGAATATATATAACGACAATAAATATACCAGTTTGTAATTCAGATACACGCGATTTAAAGACGTTAGTTGACGAATGATGATTATGATTATAAGTGATTTATAATATTTGTTTTAAACTATGAAATTTAACAAAAATGCTACAAGTAATTCTATTACACTTAATTAGAATCTTAATATAAGTTAGTTACACCGTAATATTTATTGCATGCGCAAATAATTTATTATTAAGAAGGTTAGATTACGGATTGATGCTATTAAAATGTGAAAATGTATCAACGGAATTCTTTTACCATTCTAGGCTTAATAATGAAAATCATTACTTATAATAAATAGATTTCAAGATAAGACGGCATGTCGCCACTCTGCACTGGCCGTTGACATCCTCTATTACATGACTTGATAGCCGACAATTCCCTTCACTATTATTTTTATTTTTAAATTACTTTATGTGTTACACCAGCCAGTTTCTTGAATCTTTTATGTTGATATAGACTAAACTGCGTTTCTTTATAATATTTAGAGAAACAACATTTAATGTACGTATTTCAATTCTATCTTATATATAAATGTCATGACACATTACATTGACATTTTACATTTAAAATTATAAAAATACAAAGAAGAAATAAATTTAAGCAAAGAGGTTTCATATCTATATATATATATATATATCTATTTTAAGTTAAACTTACATTACAGCCTGCATATACATATATCCCAATGTTACGCACAGGTCTTCTGTAAAGTGTCAAGTGTAAGGGCATAGTCCGCCATACACACCTAGTGCGGGTAGGCAGACTTACATAAATTAGGTACTAGATACCAATATTTATTACAAAATTTTCTAACACATGTAGGTTTCATTACGATTTCTTCTTCACCGACGAGCGCGTGATAAAGCTGCATATAAAATTTCATCAAATTCAATGGTGCCGGCACCGGGAATCGAACTTGAGTTGCTAGCGAGCTGTGCCCGGACACTGAGCCACGACGACTTTGAGTTCACACACAAATCCTATTCAAAATGGATTTTTCATATTTTTGAATATTTATTTATATATTTATTATGAAAGCGTCAATAACCTAATGGTTTAGGGTACGGTCTGCAAAACTTAAATTCGTAGGTGGATTCTCCACCATGCGATTGTTCTCGACGTGAACTCCCAACATAAGCTTAGTTGGAACAATAATCTTAGTAATATTAATAAAAAAAATTTTAGCATTCTTAAAGAAAACCTGGTACAAATAAAAATGAAGCAATAGACATTAAGAGGCGTAATAAGAGCAAAAATTCTGGCATGAAGCCCAGAGGGCGGTCTAATGGCGTCAAGCACGCGAGTCTCTCTCCACTCCTACAAAATGCAATTGGTCACCGCGGGCCGGGATTTATTTCCTTGCATTTATTGGCAAAAATGGTAGATTAATTTATTTACACTTATTACTTACAATATATTAGGTTTAAAAAGGCAGATTGAATGACTTAGTGACATTATCTGAACCTGGTTGAGAGAGAAAATCATTTTGGCAGGTAATCGTCAAGGAAAAGGTTAAAGTTTACACAGAGGGCACACGTCGGTTATATAATTGTCCCAATCTCGACCAACAACTTCAGTGGTGTCAGCATGGTTGCTAGCAGATGGATTGCTCTATTTGGAATTACAAGTATATCTAAAAATAAACGACTTCAAATCGAATCAAACGTTAAACGCACGGACGCCCTCTTTGTATTTCCGTATAGTACGGATATTACGAAAAAGAATAAATCAGAAGTTAAACAAACTTTCATCAAACTACCTATGAAGCACATCCTTTCCAGAGTTATTCGTCCATTTGTCGCTTACATACTTAATGCAAATTTAAGACTAATATGGATTTCGCATGATTGCCATTGTCAAATCTGAACCAAAATGGGATATTACAGGAAGCACCAGCTTAGCCCTGTCGTTGACAGATCCAAGGCACTCCACTTATAACAGCTGAGTGGCATAGATCTTAAGTCGCATAGCCTGAACCTCCATCGTAAGTAACTCGACATAAAGGTTCCCCCGGTAATGGTAGCCTCGGCTTGGACGGTTACTATGATACGCGTAAGCATTCCGATCCGAGGGCGCCCGAGAAGGCCGAACCACGACTCGGTCGGTTGCTATTTAGCGGATAATCTAAGGGACATCGAAAAGTTAAACTAACTTTGAGTGCCACTTCAGGAAGCGTTGGCGCTGGGAGAAGAAGAGGCCGAAGAAACTCCAGTAACGCTCATAACGTCTATGGGGTGGGACCTGCCCATAAAATAGCGGTAACGCGCGAGGATTATTCGCTACCTCCGACGGTCACGAATGGATCGCGAGGTTGCGCTTTGAGAATTTGTAAAGATCTAGTCTGTGCCAACGTGGTTATTAATTGAAAGTAAACGGACTGAGTTTGTCTGTAACGTTTTATATTTTGCATACAAGAGTTTCAATCGCGGGTAACATCGCTGGTCGTCGAGTACTTCCATATTCCAATATGAAACAATCAAAGACAACTGTGATGTCACTGGACGTTCATTTTAACACAATTGGTTTAACAGGCCCAGGTTGGTTACATAATTGTCCCCATCTCGTTAGTGTTCCGTACTTATAGGTACGTGCTCACATGCGGGGCAACAGAAAGCACTTCAATCGCTTTGTTACACAACTAGTGAACCTAAAATTGCTTTCAAGCAATCAGGCGCGCGGTTAAATTTGTGTAGCTACCATATAAAGTGCATTCAGTGTTCGGCGTTGCTTCAAAATTCAGTTATAATTTCTCTATTTTAGCGGCGCAGTGACTCTCCAGTATAACAAACAGGACGGACAAACAAACCCGGCATTGTGGTATAGTAAAAGTGCTATTGGTACAGCTGTGATAGTGTAATAACGAAGCGACTTACAATCTGATGGTAACAAACTCGAATCCCAAAGTAGAGTAGTAGATTGTAAAAGTAGAGTAAGAAAATGTGACAATGTAGGAAAGTAGAGTAAGAGAATGTAATAATGTAGGAAAGTAGAGTCAGAAACTGTAAGAGTGCCTCAGAGTGGACTGAAAGAAGAAGAATGGAAAAGAGATGTAAGAAAGAAGGAATGAAAAGGTCCCTAAGGTGTAACACGTTTGGGGAACGATGAAAAAAAAAGAAGCTCGAATCCCAGTCGTCTAACCCCAATGTAGTTTTTCGATCTTTTAACTAAAAATAATTAAAAGCCGTGGTAGTTCAGTGTCCAAGCAGTCCCTTGAAGTTGCATAGTACGCTAGCAACCGGTGCTGGCACCAATGAATTTGTTGTTGAAATTTTGTGAAGGAAAACATCGTCAACAGGAAACCTATATGTCTTTTAAAAATTCTATGTGTGATGTATGCCGGAGTACTTACGAAGTCTAGTTTACAAGTTACGGTAAAAGCTCTTTGGTAGAGAAATATCACCGCACTTCATTCCTAATATCAACGCGTCTTTCTTAACCTAAATATCGACAGACGCGACAAAAGTAAAATTTGCTCAACCGAGCCATATAAAACAAACTTCTCAAACAAATTCTTTTTCTTCTTAGGTTCCTACCTATATAATAAAATTAACCAAAAAATAGCTATCTACAACTTGCCAAAAGCTAAATGTAAAAAAGTCCTCATACCTTGGCTACTAAAGCTCGACTATACTACCACAGAAAATTTGCTAAAAATCTCATCATAAATTAAATAACATATAAAGCACACTACACACACATACATGAACTACACACACACCACGCATACACCACAGAGACACCACACAAACCCACCACACATTCACACACACACCACACACTTTCTTTCTTGCATGCTAATTCGAAAGTTAATATTAATAATAAAATTACAGACCTATCATAAGTATGGTGGGGGGCTGGTGATCTGTCTTACAGGGTACCCTAGTTCAGACACCAGTCTTTCACAAATTTAAGATCTACGTAAATTGTAAACGTATAAGTAAACTGTGCATTTAAATTTGTGAAAGATGAATAAATAAATTTATTATTTATTATTATTATTATTATTTCCTCGACCTAAATCGTCCAGATTTATTAATCCCCTTCAGCAATTTTATAGCTAAAGTTAAAATAAACTTTTCATTAGATATATTAAAAAATGGGCAAGATAATCATCGCTTTATAAATCTTATTAGGATCGTGCTAGAAGTCCATCATCTCTGCCTACCCCTCCGGGCGACGGGCTTGAGTATGTTTGTTTTATTGTAGTTGATTGTCAATGAAGGTAACATTTAGTTATAGTTATAAATATTAGAATATTTATTATAATACATTTTAACCGATAAGTGAAAAGTTTTCAAATTATTATTTAGGTCCTTTGAATAATATAACAGGGTTTTCGGTGGAACGATTACGGGCATTATAATCATTAAAATGTATTCCCATTTTATTCGGGTTTCAACTCGGACCTCTTCGATTATGATCTCTATCCTTTTTTTAGGGTACCGCTGTCATACTCCTAAATCCCTAAAAAATATAACGTATTAACGATTGCCTTTCATTTAATTTTATAACTAAAAATACAAACATATTTAAAGTAAATATATAATAACAAGTATATTTAATAAATATAAATAAATATAAGAAAATTTAACCAACCCTTTATTTTGCTACACTTGTGATCAAAATAAAGGGTCGGTTAAGAAAGTTTGAATATCTCGGAAGATAAAGACGCTAGCTAACTGAAATAAATTGTGCATGATAGACAATTAAATATCCTTAAAATAAAATTAATATTTTTATTAATTTATTTATATTTCATTAAAAAAAAAAAAAAGGATATCTTATGTAAACTTACACATCCTTGTACCCATCACAATTTTTTTAGCCTTTAATTGAGAGTAGGACAGTGCTACCAAAATATTTTTAAGACTTTTATATAAATAAATTTGTATATGTTTACCCAGATATGTCAATAAAAATATAATAGTAAACATATACATGTTATAAATAAACTATAATTTATATCAGTTTGTCATTTTCACTGTTTTGTGTTAAAGGTATTCAGATACACGCGATTTAAGACATTAGTTGACGAAGCCTCCCTTATTCTAATTGGCGAGCTGGTCGAGAATATTGTCCTGAATAGGTTGGAAATATGTATTTAATTTTATCGTTCCCATTTTAAAGATTTTAATCACATACACATGAGCCGTGGTAGCTCAGTGTCCGGGCGGTTGGCTCAAGTTGCATAGTACGCTAGCAACCCGAGTTCGATCCCCGGTGCCGGCACCAATAAATTTGCTGTTGCAATTTTATGTGCTGATTAACCACGCGCTCGGCGGTGAAGGAAAACATCGTGAGGAAACCTACATGTCTTAGAAAATTTTTCTACGACATGTGAAGTCTGCCAATCCGCATTAGGGCCGCGTGGCAGACTATGCCCAGCAGTGGGACATATATATTATATAATAGGTTGTCAAATATCTCCCTTCCGCCTTTTTGTCTTTTGAATTTCGCGGCTATGTACAAAGCGCTACAGAGCTCGTATCTAGCAATACAATACATAATTTGAAAGGTCTTGACATAACCTACAAAACGACGCTATGCATAATTAGTTTGGATATTGCGTTCAACAGTTATAGACGTGTAAATGGAGTTCACTAACGCCGAAATTCACGCTATTTTAAAGTTTTCCTTCGTTAAAGGCAAATCCGCTAGAGAAACGTTCCGTAGGATTAATGGTGTTTTGGGGATGGTACTCTATCACTTCGAACCACGGAGGAATGGTTTCGACGATTCAGAGCCGGTGAAAACGACACCATGGATAAGCCAGCCGGCGGAAGACCTGTGACGACAAATACCGATCAAATCATGGACTACATCGAGTTAGACCGGCATGTGGCATCTCGTGACATCGCCCAGGAGATGGGAGTTAGTCACCAAACCATTTTAAACCATCTGCAGAAGGCTGGATACAAAAAAAAGCTTGATGTTTGGGTGCCGTATGACACAAAAGGCGGAAGGGAGATATTTGACAACCTAATATATAAAGGCTGTAACTTTAATCACATACTGAACCCTGGGACAAGTATGGGCATTTTTTATTCAATGTTTTATTTTCAAAATCATATTCGAATATAGGGTAAGGTAAAATAAAAGAAATTTGTGTTGTAACGTGTAATTTTAGTAAATAGCTATTCGATAGGAATCAAATCATTTTGGGAGTAAAAAATTCTATATCTACCCTTTTTTAAAATTGCAAGGAATACACATATGTGTAGGATAGTATATATATATAGATATTTTTATAATATCTAAAGCACTTGCCTACTCCTTACGTTCCCGATTGGCTTCATAAAGTAAAGTGGTGCTTAAGATGATCTCGACTCTATCATCTCACCTTGATAACAGTTAGACACAGATTGTTGCAGGCGTCGAGTGTAAAAGTGAAGGAATAATTCGTCCAGCAGTATGCCCCACTGTTGGGCACAGGCTTTGTTCCATGCTAGAATTAAACAAGTTCTTAAAGTTTCGATGCAAGGAGAGCCCTTCGTGCATCTGTGATCCAGAAGTGCACGAGTCGGTGTTGCATATATTGATAGAATGTCCGGAATTCAATGTTAAAAGATATGAGTGTGAAAGCGAGATGAATGAAAGAATAACTGTAGATAATATTAGAAATTTAATTAATAATAAGAACAAGATAGATATATAAAATGTCACTCATTTAATACGGCCATTCAACGACAGTTCGGGTGTCGTCGTATTCTGATAAAGATCCGAGTTTTCCCGAAGGAAAATAATTTATTACTACATCTGTACAGTGCTTACTTTGCGTACGTATGCGTTGTATTGTGAGTGACGGTAATTAATAATATTTGTACACTTACGTTGATTGTATAAATTAATGCATATGTAAAATTATATTTCTGGAAGAGCTAGCCTCTTCCGTCTAAGATACAGGCCTACTCAAATTGAAGATCATATCTCATGGCGCCCAAGATGGTTGGATGGCTAGTCCCGTGACACTATAAATTCCATTAAAATGTCTCACCGGGGATTGAACTCTTGAATGTAATTAGATTTAATTGTAATTAATGACGAATGCGTCGTTGATGGTCGATTAATGACTTTTCTTTGGTTCTTCGTTTATAAATATGCGCGCACACATGTGCAGTAATTGCTTGCAGGTTGGCTGTAAAAAGTGCACACACGTGAAGGAGAAGGTGGCGTGGCGTGTGGGGGCCACACCCCCATCGACGCCCGCTCATTTTAAATTGTAATTACAATTTATTATTGTGTCTCTGTGCCGCCTTCGCTGCGTCCGCCATTTTATCGAACACTACAGTTATGTTGTTTAAATTCAGATTATACAAAACCGCGCCCGTGCTTCACGCCAGCGATACCTCCAGTGGGCTTTATATTGATATAAACCACTTGGTTGCCGGACGACGCGATCACAAAAGCACAAACTAGTCATTTAGCACGCAAAACATCCGATCCGTTTCATGGAAAGTTGAACGTTGCTAGAGTTTCATCGGCAACTTCTCTCAGCGCCAACACTTCCCGAAGGTGCATTTAAAGTTGGTCAGTTTTCGAATTTCCCTTAGCTTATCCAAGCAACAGACCGTCTTTCAAGCGTCATCGGGACGGAATACTTACGAGTAAAAGTAACCGCCCAAGCCGAGGGGGACTCTAGTGTCGAGTTACTAGCAATAGAGGTTCAGGCGACCTGAGAGCTATGCCACCTTTCAATCCGGCGAGACAGTCAAAGCTTCTCTGACTAATCTTCCTGTTTTTATGGGGTATAAACTAGTGCTTGACCACTATTCCACCTGATGTTAAGAGGTGATATAGTCGAAAGATTTTACGCGCTAGTTTAGTAAGTACTTATCCATTCTACATTGTTTCGCCAAAGAGTTATTACTTCAAAACACTAAAATAATTTCTAAAAAAAAATAATACCATTCTGCACTCCTCTAAATAAACTATAAGTTTGAGAAATACATAACTTCCCTCCGCCCTACGAAAGTGCCCAAAGTATTTACTTCACGTATGACAATTTTTTTAACGAATTGAGTTATCGTTATCCAAAGTCATACCAGATTTTATCCACAGTCTTACCGCATTCAGGACGTGGCGCTCTAATGATCACAGCCTGAACAAGCTACATTTTTCTGCGTACAAAAATCATTTGTGGCTTTAAGCTTGCACCCAATTTGTGGCTTCTTGTATTGTTACCTGCTTTACCTGATTGGTGAGCATATATGACATCGTCTAATTAACGGGGAATGCTGTAGCGTTTACTTTTGGATATGCTGAACATGCCACCAGAAACTAAACCGCAACTTTCATTATATAAGATTTTTTTTAAGGTTAAATAATGAGTTAATTTAAAAATTACATTATATATCATACAATATTTATTTCCCAATTGTGAGAGACTGGTATCTGCACTAGGTAGTCCTATCAGACAGATTACCAGACATTCTGCCGCGCGTATTACATATTTCTAATTAAATGTGTGAAAGACGAATGTTTGTTTGAGCATGTGTGAATGGCAACTTTTTTTTAAAAAGAAAGCTAGCAATATGTTTTTTTTTCAGAAATATTACTAACAATATTGTTAACCATTCCAACTAAGCTTAAGCTTGTGCTAGGATATGGTTCACGGCAATAGTCGAATGGTGGATTCGAACCCACGACCTTACGATTCGCAGGCCGTACCCTAAACCATTAGGCTTTTGACGTAACGTTACACCGGTACCTTTATATATGCTGCACTGCTGGGCACAGGCCTTCTCTGTAAAATTGGATTCGGAGTGCGGATTGGCAGACTTCACATGTCTTCGAAAAAAATTCTAAGACATGTAGGTTTCGTCACCGCCGAGCGCGTGGTAAATCAGCACATAAAATTGCAACAACAATTTTATTGGTGTCGGCATCGGGGTTCGAACTCAGGTTGTAACTGTACTGAACTCGTACGACGTACCGACACTGAGCTACCACGGCTCGTGTTGAGCGATTAATTAAAATAAAATTAGTTACTTGTAAATAGATATAAAATCAAAATGGTGTTGCTATTTTTGTTTACAATTGAGTATTTGTAATCTGGCAATTATATCTAATAAGTTTACTGTTGCAATATAGTCATGATTCTATAACAAACCTGACAGTTCCAAATTGCATTTATATTTAGAATACGAATATATAATTTTTTTTTTTAATTAATTTTGTTATATAGATGAGTGCCGAGAAAGTAGAAGAATTTGAGCGAAAAATTGGTCTTAAAATATGTTTTTTTTTTTAATGACGATCTACACAGATTGGCCAGAGAAGCTGGCCTTGACTGCTTCACCGGATAGAGAGGTGGCATAGCTCTTAGGCCGAGGTAGCTTGAACCTCTATCGCTAGTAACTCGACACAAGGGTCCCCCCGGTGGGGGGTAACCTCGGCTTGGACGGTTACTATGTTACGCGTAAGCATTCCGATCCGAGGGCGCCCGAGAGGGCCGAACCACGACTCGGTCGGTTGCTATTTCAAGGATAATCTAATGGACATTTGAAAGCTAAACTAACTTTGAGTGCCACTTCGGGAAGCGTTGGCGCTGGGAGAAGAAGTGGCCGAAGAAACTCCAGCAACGCTCCTAGCATCTAAGGGTTTTCGACAAATATAATCCTTACCTAAGAAACAAATTATCTAAGGAGTAATTTTCGGATTATTGTTATAAGATAGTTTTCTTAAAAGAACCTATTTTTATGCGTGTAAACTGGCGCTTGACCATGATCCCACCTGGTGTTAAGTGGTGATATAGTCGAAAGATAGTACGCGCTAGTTTAGTAAGTGCCTATTCACTCTACTCTTGAAGGCTCCACGTCGTAATTGGACGGAAAGACTGACGCCGGCAACTTATTCCACTCCTTTGCTGTACGCACGATGAACGATGACTCAAATCGCTTCGTTCGGACGCGCGGAACATCGACTATAAAGGTGGAGACCCGCCGAGTGTCTAAACGTCCGAAGGTAGAATGGGGTTCGGTGAAACTTTGTCAGTTTCACCGAATTGAGTGGTTGCGTAGCTCTTAGACCGCTTCTATATGTAGTACTAGATACAAGGGTCGGTCGGTTACTTTTTATACAGCATCCCGATCCGATGGTATCCAAGAAGGCCTGATAGATAAGAAAAAAATATTTCAACCCTTGTATGCAGTTATCGAGTCGTGGTTCGACCCTTTAGAGCACTCTCATGTGTGAGTGCTTACGATAATTAAGTCAAATCACCAATAAGTCAGTCACCCAAGCGCAGGTTAATGGCCCTCTCAATAGAGGTTCAGGTTAAGCGACCTAAGAGCTCTGCCATCTCTCAAATCCGATGGAACTACTGCGTGCAGCTTCTCTGTTTATTATTTCTTTATCCAATTATATTTATAAGTGGTAAATGTCGTTTAGTCTTACATCGCGACTTAGTGATCTGACGCGAGCATAAGAAAACTAATTTTCTCTCACGCAATTTGAATAACGTAAACGTTATTAATCTAAGCTTTAAGCAATCAATCAACTGCGCCGTTCAATTTTAAAGTGTCTTACTTTTGAACACAAATCTAATGCAAATAAGTACAATAGCTTTCTTTGATGAAAAAGGGTTAAGATGTTTATGTAACTAAGTGCGGCCCTGGAGATTGTCGGGAAATCGCCTTTCGTCGCCGTATTCTAATTGAAATGAATAAAGATTACGGACACAATAATAACAAACTGACGAACCCTTTAGGACAAAACAATTCATTGCTTTTGTGTATTTATTTATACTTACTGTAACTGCTTTAACTGAAGTCCACCAAAGAGTATTTAATGCCTTAGTGGTCTACCAGGAAACTCCGTTAAAAATATATAGGCAGGTGTAATAAGGAAGACATCACAGATTTAAATATGAAAATATTAATAAATAAAAAAAAATGCTTAAAATTTGTGCTCGGTGTATGGCGATAGGCTAACCACTTATCACAAATGGGACATTGAGTTCTCTATTCGTCTGTATTTTTTTGTTTGTTACCGCATAACTAAACATAAATGGTTATTCTATTCTAACTTTCGACTTGATGAGCCGTTATTGATTTGAATTTGGTCCAATTCTGATAATGGAGCGATGAGAAAACCATATTAGTCTTACATATGCATTATTACACTGTCCTGGCCTTACAGGACCAGTTTTGTTCCACTATTGCTCTTATTTCATCTTTTAGGTTTTACAAACTTTATTCTCACTATAGACATTAAAGGTCACTTACATGAGAATAATAAAATAACTAATATTATAAAAACAATAAGTTCGCTGTCATGTGGAAGAAGTCCTAACGCTTTTTTTTTATGACGAAGTACACAGATTGGCCAGAGAAGCTGGCCTTGACTGCTTCACCGGATTGAGAGGTGGCATAGCTCTTAGGTCGCTTAGCCTGAACCTCTATCGCTAGTAACTAGACACAAGGGTCCCCCCGGTGAGGGGTAACCTCGGCTTGGACGGTTACTATGTTACGTGTAAGCATGCCGATCCGAGGGCGCTCGAGAGGGCCGAACCACGACTCGGTCGGTTGCTATTTCACGGATAATCTAAGAGACATTCAAAAGCTAAACTAACTTTGAGTGCCACTTCGGGAAGCGTTGGCGCTGGGAGAAGAAGTGGCCGAAGAAACTCCAGCAACGCTCCTAACATCTAAGGGGTGGGGCCTGCTCATAAAATAGCGGTAACGTGCAAGGATTAGTCCTAACGCATTCATTTGCTTTGGGACTATTAGCTGTCGTTAAGGAATTTAACAAGTTGCATTTTCAATTCGCTAAGTGTGTCTCTTTACGTGTGCTGGTATTTTGTTATACAGCTGTGGTCCTTGAAAACAAATTTCATCTTCCCATCTCTATCTGATTCCCTTGGAACATGTACTGTTTAATAATGAATAAATTAAATGATTCGCATATGAATAACGTTCACTTAATTATCAGCCAGTAAATAACGAGCACACTATGAAGTGAGGGCAATAAAATGAAGCCCCTTTAGCCCTGTCAGCGTGCGGGCCGCGTACAAGACAATAAACACCGCCATACATCACGCAACAACACATCGCAAAGTTATTTAATTATCTTAAGGAAAAACTAATCCGCGAGACGGTGTACTGTGTAAAATTACGCGCCTACCCGCGTCGCTGTCGCCAGGTGCGTGCGTGTGTACGTGCCCTATGGACATACAGGATGTTTCTTTCATCCAGACGCAAGAAAATGTTTACCTATACAATGCACCATTTTTAATTTGTATTGAATCTGTGCCACGAAAACTGCAAAATAGCGGTTTAATAAGAATGTAATAAAATTATAAATATTATCCTCCTTGCATCGATTTCCTCAACACTGTGGGAACAGAATGGGAACAGATCCGTCGCCAGTTTCTCCTATATGCGGCTATTTAAATAAGGAGAACTTATAAATTCCTTTACATAAATAAAGTTACAGCCCTATGTATTTATGTCCCAGTGTTGGGCATAGTGAACAGTCCGCCGCACGTCTCTATTGTGGATTGGCAGACTTCACATGTCGTAGAAAATTTTACCATATATTTAAGTTTCTTCACAGTTTTTCTTCTCTTCACAGCTCTTCACAGCATCAGTATAAATTTTCAAATATTTTCGTTATACTCGTAATAATAATTTTATTGGTTTCGTGTTTTCAAATCAGCCTGTAGATGGGCGCCATTCTTCAATAGAGACTAAACGCGGGAAGACGCTGTCTGACACGACAATATTTATGCCCACAATATTAACACCGATGCGACAGCAGACACCGGGAAACGTTACAGATCGACGCCTCAATTACGTGCCCATACATTGTAATTATTGTACGCTTTATTTGTTTATAGGTAGTTCGATATACCTTAGAAAAATATCGAACTACCGTCACGCTCAGATTAAGTGGCATACCTTATTTTACAATCTCTGTTGGTCAATTGGCCTCAGGCCTTCTCTGTAAAGAGTATAAGGGCATAGTCCGCCACGCGACCCTAGTACGGATTGGTAGACTTCACATGTCTTAGAAAAAATTTCTAATAAATGATTACCTCACGATGTAATTCTTTCACCGTCGAGCGCGTGGTAAATCGGCACATACACTGCGAGCAACAATTATATACACATGTGATTAATTGTTGCTCGCAGTGTCAATACATGTGAAAACCAGATTGATGATGATAATTTTAATTCAAGTTATAAGATTGCCTCAAGTTGCATAGTACGCTACCCCGAGTTTGATCCCGATGCCGGGACCATTAAATTTGCTGTTGCAATTTTATGCGCAATTTTATTCCGACTCTTAAGTTTTGCTCACGGCTTTATAAATACAACATTAGCATGCCAGTGACACGAATCCGTAGGATTTTTAATGATGTTTTCACTTCAAAAAGTTGAATCATCTGATCTACTTTGAGTTACTTTGTACTATCAACCAGCAAATTTTGTAGCGATCATTTATGAAACCTTTGACGTAATTCGCCGAAGAACAATATCGTGAGTTAGGTTTTTCAGCAAATAAAGCTGCCTCACAGCAATTCCGATTAGGAAGCCGTGAAACCAATAAAAACTACTGCGTCATAAAGTGGAAAAGACACAAGAAGTTTTGATTTTTATTAGAGTTCCCTTACGTTGGGGCGCGATTTAAAATCCTGTTAAATCGGAAAACTTCATATTTATTGCTAATAGATTTTCGGCCGATGAGCACCGGGTTATTTGGGATGCAATTTTATTTTGTCCATATGGATGGTTTTTATATTTGGCCGTGGGCGGTCTGTGCGCCCCGTTGCGTCGCCTCCCTCTCAGATTTCGGACATCGGGAGTCCACGGACCCTCAATGAGGATGTTTTTTGAGATCGCTTTTTGTTTTTGCTTCATTTGTTTCACGAGATTTCAACAAAAACTTGATTGTGAACTCATTCTACAATGGAATGTCGTATTTTATAGGTCTGATGTTAATGCATCCTTGAATTAGTATATTTATCACAATAGCTTGTTAGGTGGACAACTGGAGAGCGAATTGGTCTTTTTTGAGGCCGCTTTTACGCGCAGACGCACTTTTTGTACTTGAAAATTATCGTGGGACTATTACGAAATAGAACTATCGGAACCTAACCTCACTGTCTTCCAATTAAAAATGAATCATCGAATCGGTTGGCGTAATATTGACATGCAAATTTAAGACATATGGTTTTCTCATAAATGACGTCCTCAGAATTGGACCAAATTGAAATGGGTCTCGAGCAGCACCAGTTTTTCAATTAAAAAAAGAATGACTAGAATCGGTTCACTCAGTCGAAAGTGATGGCTTCTCTCCTAGCCCTACCACTAGCTTAAGCTTAATTAGAATGGTTATCAAGAATGTTAGAAGTTAAATTATAAAGACATATTGAGAAGCTCCTTTTTTGAAATGTTAAAATCACCATTTTATTGAGTATCAGGTGGAAGTATATAAATTATAGATCTCTCGGACACGGAGGTGCAACGAATGTGTCATCTGTCGCGACTAACAACGCAGTACACCTGCTCCTCTAGCCTTTAATTGTATAGCAACGCACCTGTATACATGAACGTATTATTTGTAACAAATATTTGCCAATAATTTGATGTCCTTTTTGTGTTATATTCATGTTCATATTAACATAACGGTGATCGTAATTGCCAAGTGAAACGATCTATAAAGGTTTACCACTCCTCATATAATGGGTTGACATGATAAATGTATCTACAAGAGTAAACAAAGACCGACTTCAAATCGAATAGTATTTATCCAAACGAAATGAAGCTTACCAAACTCTCATTAAACTACCGTTGAATTACATCCTTTCCAATAAAATCATCGTCGATATCGGTTGGCGTGAAATTAATTACTAAATTAGTTACTCGTCCATTTGTTGCGCACACATTTAATGCAAATTGAAGACTTAAATGTTCTCATGTGTGCTATTGTCAGAACTGCACCAAATGGTTATGGATATGGTCTGCCAAACGTATATCTCGCAGCACAATCAATCAATTAATAAGCCCGTATTTTCCCACTGCTGGGTATAGGTCTCTTTTTTCACGCCATTCACTCCTATCCTGTGCTGCTCGAAACCATTGCGGCCCCGCTGCCCTGACGATGTCATGTGACCAGAGGGCTGGTGATCTGTTCACTGATCGCCGTGCCTATCTTGGCCATCATTCGTTTACTGCCCAGGTCCACCGACCGTCTTCTCTCCTAGCCCTAGCACAAGCTTAAGCTTAATAAGAATGGTTATCAAAAATGTTAGAAGTTTAAATTAAATGCTACTGCGCTTGGACGCTGTTTTTCATTAGTAGTAGTATCAACATTTGATAAAGTCTAGCGTCTACGTTCTCTGCTTCTCCACTTTCTCCCACGTTAAGGAATAGTGATCTATCCTTGAATTGGCCTAAACCTACCAATATCACAATCAAGACATTTTTCTATATAATTCTTTAGATTCCTGGTCTTGCAATGCCTTAAAAATAACTAATTGAGCTGTAAGAAGAGGATATTTTAATGTAATGTAACCCTTTTTCTATCTAAGAAGGAGATTAGTACATAGACTTTATATATTTGATGTATGTATAACTCTATAATTAAATGCATATATTTTTTTATGCGTGTAAACTAGCGCTTGACCATGATCCCACCTGGTGTTAAGTGGTGATATAGTCGAAAGATGGAACGCGCTAGTTTAGTAAATGCCTATTCACTCTACTCTTGAAGGCTCCCACGTCGTACTTGGACAGAAACATTCACGCCGGCAACTTATTCCACTCCTTTGCTGTACGCACGATGAACGATGACTCAAATCGCTTCGTTCGGACGCGCGGAACATCGACTATAAAAGGGTGGAGGAAAAGGCATATATGTTTATTAAACAGATATAGTCGCAAACCCACTTGAAATCTTTCTAGAAACAAATTTCTGTCCATTCAAAGGTTCGGTAAGAGATAAGACCGTTTAATATGTAAAATTTATTATTTCTGTGATGTATTTGTTAATTGTGATGCAATATATGCAATTGTAGTCTTGCGAAGATTATCATTTTATTATTTTCAATCCGGTCAATTTAAAGTCATGATTGATGTGTTGTAACGTCTTCGTAAAGAATATGTCTTTCACATGCATTGGACAGAGCGTTCTCTACAATGTTCGTGTAGCTCTACGCTTCACTCTTTTCTTCGTTCAGTTCAACTATATAAAAACTGCGGAAGCTTCCATGTTACAAGTGAATGATCAAGTCTCCAACTAGCAACTTTAATTCAATTGTAATATCGATAATGATATTGAAGCTGTAGATACTTGTGTTTCATTGGTTGTTGATGCAGTGACTTTTGTAGGCTTCTTCCATTTAAGCTTTAAGAGTTAAATGATTACATACTTTGTAAGACCAACATGGAAGCGAATCACTAGATGTGATCACAGCTAAGCGTTTTAAGCGTGTGACTTTACTACCGTTACCACCGGGAACTCGCATCACTGATGCCACCACATTGGGCAATGAAGAAGAAACTTAGGAATGGATGGAAATGCAAAACAACTAAATGATAATTTTCATTTTTAATCTCGATATTTTCCTCTACGATACAAGGCACACACACAATTTTAAGTAAATTAATCATAATTATCATAGAAAATAATAAATAATAAACGCTCGCCTTATGAATTGCATACTATAAAACAATTTTTAAGTGTACATTGAAGCCTCGACATCTAATTGATAAAGGAACAGCTAAATCTAGGGAGGCATACGGCCTGTACCGGGATACCTTCGTTATTACATTTTCAACCTTATCTCTTTATAGAATGGAAATCAAATTTAAACTGTCACATTCATGCCCTTTATACAACCATACATGTTCAGCTAAACATTTATAGTAACAACTAACTTTTACTCATTACTTCTTATTACCCATTATAGATAATATGTATGAAATTAATTGTATGAAGCGATCCGTTCTGATCGGCGCTTGACTATTACTGATTTTATATTGTTATTATTAGATACATTCTTTAGTAAAGCTTCAATAGACGTTGCACAGGCGTAAATTTCAGATATGTGTGTATTCGTAAAAAGTATACAATAGCCAAGCGCCAATTTTACGTCCCATACAATGTCTAAATCTTATTTATAATATTAAAACGACGCTTTAAAGTCCCCTCGTAAACTAAGCATCGATATAAATAACGCTATCATTTATATAATTAAAAACTACCGCACTTAATTGTTACAACTACCCACAGAATGTAGATGATGGATATGAGATACTGGGATTTATTTATACAAAGTATCTAATGAAATCCCCCAACGACTTCCATTCGTTACATTGTCCAACGTAACTCTTTTATATTCAGTCAATGGATATTTTGTAGAAATTATTTAGATTCAAATCACTTAAACTATCGTTATTTATGCTTTTAACGTTAATCTAAATCCAGTTAAATCTAACCATTGCACTAACGTTGATTAAATTACATAATATTGTTGATCACATACTTTAACGGAAGATTTTTTTTAAATAAACTTACTGATTGAAATGTACAACTTCCTGTTAGATTTAACGAAGGTGTTAAAGTTACAACAATTGAAGAAACTTAACCACAAGTACAGTTTGATTGGACCACCGAACAAATTGTATCGAATAGAAAAAACAGTCTTACATCAATTCCAAGTTGTTACTTCGGGAGAATCGATTTGTCCAATAGTAGCATACCATCCAGTACAAATAAAAGTAAAACGAACAACTGGCTGCCTCTTAAACTTATCGAAATATAATGGATTACTTATACATAAATATGGCATTTAACGATAATTTTAAAGGTACAATGAATAAATGTCGACGAATAAATAACTTGAATCGTCTATAAAACTGTTACTGTCTTATTTACTAGAAAATATAATGAAATATTTACAAATTTCGCTATGGAAGAAAAAATTTCCTTAGACTTCGCATCAACACAATCTACGTGCTTAGTACGTCATAACAATATTTACAATCAATCTCAATTAAAAGTACAACTTCACCGAGATCTGATACATCCAATTTTAAGAGCTAAACTAAAAGATGAAAATTTCAATTTACATGAACATTTCGAAGTGAATTCGACTTCTTAATTTTGGGTCTAAGATAATCACGAGAATTTCGAAGAACCGACTACACTTGCACTCGCTTCAATATCCTATTTCTCTCTAAACTCAGGCTTGACACTGATCAAAGGTTTTCTGCTGTCGTCACTATCATTGTTGAAGTGTTGGTTGCCGGGGACCTCCGAAGCCCCGTGGACGGTCAGCTAAGTGGCCGAGCTGAAGAGCACTGAGTTCTTGTAGTAGCTGGCACGTTCTGACAGGGGACTCTTCACGTCGCGTTCCATAGCCTGCTGGCGAGACTTGCGCTCCATCTCCAACTCTTGCGCCAAGGATTCTGTTAAGACAATAAAATATGATATTAAATGGGGTAAGCAGAACTTGAATTGACGGTGGAGATTTTGAATCCCGGGAGATTTGTACCATTCAAATTAATCTGTTAAGCAAGTGTACAACAAATGAGTCTTAAGTAACTCTGTGAAAACCGAGTAGCCATTGTAAGCTCTCTCTACCCGCTAGAGTGTGGTATGTCTACATCCATTTTAAGTTTCTATATTAGTTAGCGGCGTAACGAGTGCAAAGTAGCACCTGTATGTTTATTAAAGCTACAGAATAATAATAACACAAGTATTCTGAATCTTATTTAGTATTATTTTGTATGTTTATGCACTCATGCGAGTAACGCCGTTATTTATGATTCGATTTTAACTATTTTTGAAGGATTCAATAAGGTGCCGAATGAATTTAGTTAACGTAACACCTTGGATTCCGAAGATATACCAGGAAATTTCTTAGAATCACATGATTGAAATATTGATAGGTTTAAGACAGTATAAGACTAGGTACGTACAACAACGAGTATAGAATTGTGGAAGATGAAAGATGATATAAACCACTGTACACAATAATAAAACTACGATAATTCGAAGATAACACTTTAATGTTTGATTCGTCTAGTTTGATTTGAATTTGGCTTGTGTAGCGTGCAATAAAGTTTTACGATGTGTGTGACCACAAATAAGTGACGCTAATGCACGTGTGTGACATCCCGGAAAATGTCATTAGTGTTCGGGGCACAGGCTCGCTCACATCAAACGGACTTCGCTTTCGTATGACGCTTCCTAAGTTGATATTCAAAATTCCCTTTAGTAAAAACGAACTCGATGTTGCCCTGTCTAATTGGATTGTACCACAAAGGTCTGTTACTTCTTCATTCGCCTTTGCTAAATTTTCATCTCGTCTCATTGTTATTTTTAAGATAGCAATCATTGTCATAGCATCAACCTGTTATTGCGGCGTGTATTGTTATCAATCAATATATATTTTTTGTCGGTTCTATGATTTATGTATTAGTATATTTATTGATAACTTATTAATGTAGATATATTTAGTGTACATTATAGATAGATATTATCATATATATGTATGTATAGTTGAGTTATGTGTTACTCGTACTGTATGCCATTGTCCTCTTTGTTTACATTTTTCCTGTCTAATGTTGTCAGAAAGAGATCGCTTTAAGCGATAAGGTCGCCCATTGCTTGATTTGCTTCCTGTTTGATTGTGGCGTACAATAAAGCTAAATCTATCAATCTAGCAGTGTGAATCAGGGACCCAACTCTCCTATCATCACTGAATTTTCACAATAACAATCGATCAACTACAACGTTCTACGTCATCGGAATACCATAGTGGCACAATTGAACTACCAGACTTAAAACTAGTAAAAATCGACAAGTGTAATATCACTGAACTTTAAATTTAAATAGAGAGTAATTTAATTTCGTGCAATTATCGTACTTTTTTTAAAAGAAAGCTAGCAATTTTGGAACGAATTACCTTATGGGACGTTGCAGAGGCTCGGCAAAAAACGTCCGTAACGTTAAATAAAACCATAAGATTTTTAGTGTCAACAGATTTTAGATAGATGGCGCTATTATTAATTATTTATTTAAAAAAATCATTATAAAGAAAATAAAGATGTTAAGATAATTTTGTAAAGTAGTTTTTTTATCGATACATAAATCATAATAAAAAATGTATACTCGAATAATTATTTTCTTTATACCTCAAATAGAACTTGAAATTAATATTTTTATAATACGAGTAAGGAACGATACCACACGGTTTTTTTATTCGAACTTACGACCGTACCCTAAACCATTAGGCTATTGACGCTTCGTCGATTGGATTAAGGGTAAATAGCGATAAAAGAGCGCTCCATCGACACGGAAACATTAAAATGTCACTGCCAGACGAAATAAGAATAAGCGTATAGAAGAATTTCTAATAGCATTTCGCGAAAATTGACAAAGTTCGTGAAGAGGCGGGAGTAGATGAGGTAAGGCAATTGTCTCCGAAAACTGTCTACGTTTTACGAAATATGCTTATTCAATTTCATGCAACGCTTGCCGTCTCTTGCAATTTACGAGATATAAAAGAAATCGGAATCGCGCTTTTTTTCTGCTCACTTTTATGGAGCATTTTCTCAACGGCCAATTCAATTTTGTCTTCCCGATATTCGTTTATGATTCGCTCTGTGAGTGTTTGTGATTTAAAAACTTCGCGATGTGCAAATGTTGTAATCTATTTTTGATTGCACTGTGTTCTATTATTTTGTTATAGTTCAAGTGTATTTACTAAATCGACTTCAAATCAAATAGGAAGTTTACGAAACGAAATTAATCATAACCTAACCAAACTCTCATTAAGCTACCCTTGAAATACATCCTTTCCAATAAAAAATCATGGAATTCGGTTGGCGTGATATTGAATTATTCGTCCATTTACCGCTGACATCATCATCATCATTAGCTTGTATCTATCAACTGCTGGAAATAGGCCTTCCCCAATGCCTTCCACCACATACGATCTTCCGCTTTCCGCGTCCAGCCACTTCCGGCTATCCTTACAAGGTCGTCGGTCCATCTGAAGGTAGGGCGCCCCATGCTTTTACGGCTCGCAGCCTCCATTCCAAGACCTTCCCCCCCCCCATCTACCGTCGCTGACTCGGCAGATGTGGTCGACCCACTGCCACTTCAACTTGCTGACTTTAAGAGCTATGTCGACTACTTTCGTTCTCCGTCGACTTTCTTCGTTTCAGATTCTATCCCTTAAGAGAAATGCCGAGCATAGAGAAATAGTCGCTCACATACTTAATGCAAATTAAAGACATATGGTTTTGTCATTGATGCCAGTGTTAGAACTGGATAATAAAAAAGAAACATCAAATCGGTCCACCCATCGAAAGTTATGGGGTAAATGAAAACATAAAAAAAGGAAACAAACAGAATTTAGAACTGAGAAGTCCTCCTTTTTTGAAATAATTTGAAAAGGGGCAATTAGCTTACGGGAATCTCAAGTACACATTCAAGGAGTAGGCTAAATCTATCCCGGCTGCAGTAATTTAGACATGGAAAGGATGTATGATTTCTTCTTGACACTTAATAATTTATTTGCCCTTTGATAGTTTAATTTGCTATCGCAGGCTATAAATTACCGGATCTCATAGGTGCAAATCGAACCTGAATCGAGCCAGCCATCAGCTATGACTTCCCTAGAATGATTACAAATAAACAAACAAAATAGGATCAAGTTGGCGACGACTTGTCTTAAAAACATTCGTCAGTTAAAAAAACTCAATTATAATCCGATTTGTTTCGGCGGAGACCGCTCCGGGGCGTCACACTCGCAAGTGTCGCCGTCGAGGGTTGTGCCGAAATAGAAACCTATTATCCCGGGCGAGATTATACGCCTAGGGCGTCACAATTAAATATTATACACTTAAAAGCTTCGGCCTTTGCCGTTTCACTTCGCTGCCACCCCTAAATGTCCCATTAGGTTTGTTTGAATACGTAATATTTTTGCATTTGCCGCTCCTAAAACAGAATTGCCGGTTCCTTTGAGAGCTATAATCTATTTGTTCTTTGAAATGACTGTAATGGTTGAGCGCTTAGCCTAAATAAAAATTTCGTCTTTCATGTCTCCCTTTATCGCGGGCAGAAAGTTTCGGAATTACGCAACGCCCAATTGTTGTGCTTCTGTTATGTTTTCTTTTTATATTTATATCTATACGAGCCAGTATTAATACGACACACGCACGTGATACAGATGTTATTAATAATTGTTTTATAGTCATACTCCTTTCGGCGCATTAGGGAGAAATGGTAAATTATCGATACGCACACACTGACATCTAAATCTACGCTCTAAAATTGCTTTGTTAATTAAGAATATTTTTTATTGATATAAGTCCATACTATTGCTTACATTTTTCCATAAATACTTTCTAAGCCAGTGCTTGACAACGATCCCACTTGATCTTAGTTAATGCTTTAGCTTAGTAAATGCCTATTCCCACTTTTGAGACCATCCAGTAGATCTACCTGTCGATACGTTTCTACAGAAACTAATCGATTTTATAATTAAATAGAGAATCGAGCAAGAAATTACACTTTCGTTATTCATTCGCCTCCAGAGACAAATTGTTTCTCTCTCCGTGCCATACAAAAACTGGGCGCGTACAGATCGACGGCTGTGTTTTTATTTTACACATTTATAATGTCATCGATCCGACACGAATTGCTCTTTGTTCGTGAACTTGTAACTTTTTGAAATACAACACCTTTGACGGAATAATTGAAGAGACACTCTCATTATTTTTTCTGACAATATTAAGCAACGGACACCTTCGTTAATTTTCAGCATCGTTTTAATTACAGCCGGGAAACATTGTTATAAAAATAAATTCTTTATTGGGATATTTGAGATGTTTAAGAACAAAGGAGTGGTTAAATTTTAGTATGCAAGTGTATCATAATGTTTATCGGCATTTAAATAAAATTAAATATATTGACAGACCCAGATTAACGTTTCTAGAAACTTCTGTCCATTCAAAGGTTGTGTGGAAGAGATTGTTCTTAGCTATCAGACCTTCCTAATGCAATCATATGGTATTATATCAATATGCAAAATTTATTATTACTGTGATGTTTTTTTTAACAAACATACATTGATGTTGTGTGTTGGTATGTAAAAAATGTAATCTCTGTCTAAACCTTTGAGTTAATGGCGTGAGCGAAATTTTTTTATTTTCAACAGACTTCAAAGAGGAATATATTTTTCTGTTTGTGACCACATAATTTTCGACTGGGTGAAACGATAATGATTCTTGAAAGTTTCCAGTGTGGTTCTATTCTGACAATGGCATCCTAGAGAAAACCATTTATGTCTTAAATTTGCATTATGTATTGACTCAACGTAAACCAGTTTAGATGATTCATTTTTTATTGAAAAGGATGTCTTCTGATTCTAATCTTCAAAAGTAGTTTGATGAGAGTTTGTTGAGTTGTTTAATAATTATTGTTTTTAATCGTTAATTTACTTGATTGTTATAAGCGTGATGTGAAACACTACCTTTTGGGTTTAGTGCCGTAAGTAAATTTGTTTCTAGTAATAAAAGAGTTTAAGCGAGATTGTGAGGAAGAGAGAATGCTTTTAATCACCAAAGTATTCTAAATACAGAGCAAGGGCTGAGGGCCGGAATGGGCGGTAATGTGGCGACCGTGGCCAAGCGTGTCCAATCGCATTGATTGAATTGATTTCCCATTACAGAATTTCTCTTCGAAATTTTTTTTCAAAGATTCAATTTCTTCGTGACGAAGATAAGGTTCATTTAAAATAGTTTACTCTTTTCAGTCAACAACAAATTGACCAAGTTCCTTTTGTATCGATACACAAAAGTCATCCTTGTGTTTAGGTGTAGAAAAAACAATGTATATTGCTTACGTTTCTTTGATTACGTTTTTAAGTGTTCAGTTGTACGTGAGCAATGGATGATGAAGAATTCGAAGAATGTGTGTTGGTACAAGCCGTGGCTGTCTTCAGTGAACAAAAAGTTAATATCGCCAAAGGCTTTGAGCGCACCTGTGCTGTACAATTTTTATTCCCATTCATTTTACAAGCGCACCTAAAAAGTGGGTCGGTGAAGTTTCCTCTTTATTAATTTTTCAACTTTATATTACTTAACATCCGGTGGTTTATTCGTTTCAACCGCGCGGCTTATATATATATTTTGACAACCAGTGCTGTGATTAAAAATGTGTATTATTTTGTTTTAGAAAAGGTTTTTTTCTGTTTCATTATTTTCTGTAAATAAGGGAGACTGTATATTTTGGCAGGCAAAAAACGTCCGTAACGTTAAATAAAAGCGTAAGATTTTAGTGTCATGTGGCTTAGATGGTGGTATTATTAATTATATATATTTATAAATCATTTTAAGTAACATGAAGGTGTTGAGATAATTTTGTAAAGTAGTTTTTTTTGGTTTTTATCGATCGTTATGAATTTGATATGATGAAATTAATATTTTAAAATTAAGGAATTTCGTTTCTATCTGGTGTACCACGAGACCATACGGGATTTTTTTTTAAAGGAGGAGGTTTTCAATTCGTCTTTTTTATTGTTTGTGCATAGCGCTTTCATTTGTAGATCGACCTATTACATTTTTTGATTCCGCTTGGTTTCAATTATATATAATATTAATTTACTTGACTTTGTACCTTTGTTTCGAAGATAAACCAGGTGACTCTTAGACTAGAACTAGATAATGGTTTGTTCTGAACAATTATGTGTTAAGTAACGATATTATTCGTGAGGCAAGTTTAGGTTTAGGCAATACTGGCACATTGTCTATTGCCTCTGTCTATGGCCTGATTTATGGTCAAGTTCGGAGCATCGACACAGAGATAAAACTGATGCCCCTGGCGGAGGGGAAAGTAGTTGTCTGCAAGCAGTTAAACCGTTACTCTTCTTTCGTAACCTACCTATATAACTGCACAATTTAAACTTTGTTACTGCAAATAATTCATGATGAGTACAAACGGTTCATTAGTTTGAAAAGCCGTCGATCTAGAATACTAACGCGCTTAGTAAATGTCCAAGAAGAGGTTGCACCTCACCGGGGGACTCTTGGGTTACTCCTAAGTAGAGATCGAGGCTTAGCGATCTAAAAAGCCACCTTTCAAATCCGCTAAATTAGTACAGGCTAGGTCCGTCCACTGTTTTGAAGTCGTTTAAAAGTATATCAGCCTTGTGTTTTTTGCGATGTGTTCGCTAATTCATTGATTTATAGCTCTTGTAATCGCGTGCTTGCGTGCGATAGATACTTGGGGCCGGGTTACACTTAAATTGGTTGCAATTTCTGTTTGGAAAGTACTGCGGGTGAAAGCCACTCGTCAGTTAAATGCAGGAAACGATTGGGGCCATCAATCTTGACGTACCTGTTGGTTTTACAGTGCTAATATAGGGGAAGACCAATCTACTATTGTGCTTGGCAATTAAGTGGAAAGGACTTTGAAGACTAGACTATTTACGAAGGGGAAGGTACTTGTCATTTATTTGTTTTATGTGTACAGTTTCGTACACAAGTATATTTATGATTAAAAACAAAAATCGACTTCAAATCGAATCGAAAGTTAAACTCTTTTTATTAAGAAATAAAATTAAACAGAACCTCACCTTTCTTTTATCAAACTACTCTTAAAGTATATCATTTCCAATAAAAACAAAAATCATCGAAATCGGTTGGTGTGATATTCAGTTATTCGTCCATTTTTGGCGTTATATACTTTATGTAAATTTAAGACGTTTAACCATTTTAAGTACCTTTAACCATTACGTTATAATATTATTTATAAAATCTAACAGAAATTTCGTAAGTTTATAATTTTTTGTAAAGCAACAGCCCAAGTATGTACCACTGTTAATGGGCTTCCTCCGTAAAAAGTATACAGAACATAGTCACCGGCCTCCTAGTGCGGATTCACAGATTTCATGTCTTAGAAAATTTTCTAACACATGTAAGTTTCTTCACGATGTTTTTCCTTCACCGCCGAGCGTGATAAACCAGCACTTAAAGTCATCGGTAATCGAACTTGGGTAACTTGCGTACTTAACTGTGTTATGTCTTAAAATCAGAAGGAAATACATTGATACTACCCAATTGAAGACAAAGCTATCACTAAGAGAAGAGACAGCTTTGTCTTCTATTTTTTTAGTCCTGAAAGAGTCTATTAATAATGTGAGACTTATTGTATATGGTAGAAATCAATTGTTAGGACATGGTTAACTTAAGTGATTATCAGAGAAGTTGCAATTCTGCTAACGTACTAAATTTAAGTAGTTGTAAGTTATTAGCTGCATTAAAACTGTTAGGATAATTATGAGGGTAATTTTAAGCAATGCAAAGCAATAGAAAACATATCTAATTCATAATTAATTTATTCTTAAATTACCCTCACCTGTCTAGAACTGTCAATAGTGTTGTGAAATTCTTGGGTTTGACAATACCTCCCGTCATATGAAAAGAAAAATTACATTAAATTGAAAATAATCACTGCAGTATTTATAAATGAAACTAGCTGCTAAAATGTAATTAAAAAGTATTTATTTAAATTTTTCTTAAATAAAAATATTGTCAGTTACATATTATTACATAAGGTATGTGGCAGTGAATGTCCCGTCAAAACCGGTCCAACCGTTACCGACATTAGCCGGAACAAACTGACAAAAACTGACAAATTGGATAAAATATATTTTTCAAAAATATTATAAACATTCTTGTTAACCATTCCAACTATACTTAAGCTTGTGCTAGGTGGTAGGTAGGGTGCCTGTAGTTCTGGGCTCTCAAGAATAAGACTACGGTATCCCCTGCCTGTCGTATAAGGCGACTAAAAGGGGCCTCGGGTTCACTGGGCGACAAGGGTGGGGGCCTTTGTCGTCCGCTAAGGTGGACCTGGGAAGAAGGCGACATCGGCTGGCCCGTGTAGCCTTGCACTATGAGGGCACAGGGGGAGGAGAATCCTCCCAGGATGCTCTCCTTGAACATAGTGCAGAGGGGCTCCAGTACGTTCCACTGGAGATCCCGGAGCCCTCGTCATGCACCAAGGAAAGGTCCACCGGGGAGGTTTTAGTGGGTAAAAACCCTACATAACCGCCGCCTTCCCCAGAAGGCGGGGTATCTTTGAAGATTTCCTCCCCGTTAACAAAAAAAAGGAAATGGTTCACGTCAATAGTCGAATGGTGGATTCGAACGTACGACCTTACGATTCGCAGACCGTACCCTAAACCTTTAGGCTATTGATGTTTATTTTGATTTAAGTACCGTATACACATGCATGCCATATTACAAACAGACACTCCGACTTTATTTATTTGTATATATTGATAAGTATTAGAAAAAGTTAGTGTACCTAAAAATATGAAACGTCTCAATTTGATGCTAACAATATTATTTTTCACAAATATTACTAACATTCTTGTTAACTATTTCAAATAAGTTTAAGCTTATGCTAAGAGATGGTTCACGTCAATATTTGAACCTACGACTTCACGTTTCGCAGACGGTACACTTAACCGTAAGACTATTAACGCCTAGAAAAAACTTTAAAAATTAAATAATTTTCTATTACGAATTCGTTCTATTCAATTGACATGTGTATATTTGAATAGGGGAAGTGGCAAACCAGCATACGGCTCACCTGATCTTAAGTGATCACCGTCGCCCATGAATATCCACAGCACCACAGGAGCTGCAGGTGCGTTACCGGCCATTGAGATAGGAGTAGGCTCGTTTCTTAAAGGTCCTCAAATCGTATAGGTTCGGAAATACCGTTGGGCGACAGTTGATTCCACAGGTACTACCCTTATTATCTAATACTGGCGCACCCAGCCCGCTCCGCCGGGCGAGATTTTGCTTTATTTTATTTAAACAATAAACTTACATCATTAAATATTTAATTTAACTCTCACAATATATTAAATTATTCATTTCTCTCCGTATTCATTCTCTTCTCGAGCGAGTGATGATCATTACCTACACCCATGTACATATCAGTAAATACAAAATCATTATTATCATTTATACAAAAACATATCGGGCTCAAGTTCGTGTCAGAAATAAAAGTACGACATATGGCTTGTTTGATAGTTCAAAAAGAGGAGTGCTCCGATCGTCACCAAACTTTACAGGATTACTCGCCAGGTCAATCTGAAGATTCCCTGAAAGTCTCATTGACATCGGTACCGCCGTTTCGGAGCCTATATGGAACATACCCACACACTTTATCTTTTAAATTTTTAGATAAAACATGGTGAATCATGCCGTAAGGTAATAAGGCTGTCTAGTATGTAATATAAGATTTAAAAAATCTTTAGAAAAATGCATGCAACGCTTCGCATCCATCAAAGCGAACGTGTAAGGGTTACCCGGTAACGCAATAGTATTTCAAATTCCGAAGCCAGTGCATTTTTAATGAAATTTCTAGGCTTTCCACAAAGCGGATGTGAATGAAAAAAACTACGTCCGGCACCGGACACGTGGGTGAGATTGACTCTTTGTTATATGAACGCTGGTTACCCATTTCACAGTGTTTTTTTTTTACTATTTTAAAATACCTCTAGGTATTTCAATGCTGCAGCCGTACTAACGTATATACAGGTCTTCTTTGAAATAAGAGTGAAGCTTTGACTGTTTTACCGGATTGAGAGATGGCATAGCTCTTAGGACGCTTAGCCAGGAACTCTACTGTAGTAACTCGACACAAGGTCCCTACGGTGAGTGGTAACCTCGGTTTGGACGGTTAATATGTTACGCGTGAGCATTCCGATTCGAGGGGGCCCGTGAAGGCCGAACCACGGGTGTGTCGGTTACTTTTACACGGATAAAGCCCTAAAGGTCGCTTAGCCTGAATGTCTATACCTAGTAATTCGACACAAGGGTCCCTCAGTTTGGACGGTTACTATGTTACGCGTGAGCATTCCGATTCGAGGGGGCCCGTGAAGGCCGAACCACGGCTTTGTCGGTTACTTTTACACGGATAAAGCCCTAAAGGTCGCTTAGCCTGAATCTCTATACCTAGTAATTCGATATGAGGGTCCCTCCGTTCAAGGTAAAAAAAATTCTAAGACGTAAGTTTCCTCAGGATGTTATCTTTCACCACCAAGCGCGTGGTAAATCAGCACTTCAAATTCATTGGTGCTGGCAACGGAATCGAACTCGGGTTGCCATACTGTGCAAATTAAGGCAAAACACTGAGCTACCTAGACTTTATTTTATTATATCAAATAATGTGTGTATTTTTTGGTTGAGTGGTTTCCTGAAATGTATCACTACAAAGTACTTGCGTTTCTTTGAATGCACCAAACATAAAATTACCAATTGAACTTGAGCGAGTAACGAAACGTGTGTATAAAAATCAAACAATTCGATTTTCAAATTGTTCCCCCCAAAATGAAATAACAACATAACCCGGGAATGCGCGTATCGTTCATTTTGTGCTTTTAAATATCTGGCATTCCAGATCCGCAATGGTATGTAATATGACGAGTATAAATTTCACATGTCTATATATTTTTTTCCTTTATCTTTTTCCCGAGGGAAGGGTCCGTTACTCTGTTTATTATTATAACTTAGAAGCTTTGCTGTCTATATGTGCGTACAATGAATTTTACAAACGATTTTAGATCGTAAATTTTTGTACTTATTTTTTTATTGATGAAGACTGTCAGATTTATCGTGAAATGAAATTTATTTGAAATTCTTTTCAACTATTGTATGAGATAGTAGGAAACTATCTCATACAATAGTTGAATCGGTATGGTTATATATATTTTTTTTGATGACGAACTACACAGTATGGCCAGAGAAGCTGGCCTTGACTGCTTCACCGGATTGAGAGGTGGCATAGCTCTTAGTTCGCTTAGCCTGAACCTCTATTGCTACTAACTTGACACAAGAGTCCTCACGGTGAGGGGTAACCTCGGCTTGGACGGTTACTATGTTACGCGTAAGCATTCCGATCCGAGGGCGCCCGAGAGGGCCGAACCACGACTCGGTCGGTAGCTATTTCACGGATAATCTAAAGGACATTCGAAAAGCTAAACTAACTTTGAGTGCCACTTCGAGAAGCGTTGGCGCTGGGAGAAGAAGTGGCCGAAGAAACTCCAGCAACGCTCCTAGCATCTAAGGGGTGGGGTATGGTTATAGACTAATCACTTGTCACATACATAATTAACTCGCGGACTGTGGACTACATCTCTTTAACCTGCTTAAAATAGAGTTAAAAGTTGTTAATTTTTTTTTAAATAACTTAAATTTTTATGTTTGTGCACTTATGGATTTTTTTGTTTAATAGGATTAGGTTTCTTCGTAATACCGGAAATAAATGAAAGAGTGCGTAAAGGTAGCATTGCGCGTGCTCGATATTGGGTAGAGGTAGGTAGACCCTGGGCATCGCTGAAGATCAGCGTTGTGGCATCATTGCGAAAACACATGCTGTGACGTTCAATGTTGGCATCACGCCCTATTCGTCCGTTCTTTCTTTCTTCCATTGCATTTTTTATTTTTCTTTTTTTATGTGTGCTGTATTTTGTTTGTAATATGTATAATGTATAGTGTCTATGTCTGTGTCAATTTATAGCTTTCAACGTTTGATTCGATTTGGATTTTTTTGTGACTAACTACAAAGATTGACCAGAAAGTCTGACTTTTACAGTATCACCGAAAAAAGAGGTTGCTTAGCTAGAACCTCTATAGCTAATAACTACACAACAGTACCCCCGGTGAATGGTTACCTTGGGGTTACGTTAGGGTTGCCGGAGAGGGCCGATAAGAAAAAAATAGTTTTTTTTCGCGTAAATACACTATACATAAGTCTAGAAAAGTGATAGAGACTTCGGTAGAGTGCAATCTTACCGGAGTAGTTCTGCCAGAAGGCGGCACCACCGGGCATGAGGTCGACGGGCGGGGGAGGGTAGCTCCACTGCGGCTTGTCGGGAGTACGCGGGGGCTCCCGGGAGAATGGTGGCGAGGCTGACGGGGGCTCGGCGCTCGGCGGCTTGCTCTCCGACCCGTTCTCGCGCTCTGATCGCGTTTCGTGCGCCGATGGACTCATGTTCTCTGTGAAAAAGAATTGACATAAGTATCCCCACATGTAACCCCAAGTTGGTCTGTCGACCTTATGCAGACCGCAGGCCGTACGCTGGTATACAACACATGTTTTGACGTGAAACATCTAATGTCACGGGTCAACCGACTGTTGGCGTTGTCACGTTGTATATATGTATGTGACATTTAATACGGCGTGGTGACACGTCGCCATTCGCACTAGACTGTGTGACTCTCTTGTCGAATTAATCATTAATCCCAACCGAACTCTTAAGCTTTGCTTCGTCTTTCATTATTATTACAGCAAAGAACTGGAATAGTTTGCCTGCGTCTCTTTTCCTCTGATTTCTATGAGGGTGACTTGAAGAGTGAAGTGAATAGACATTTACTATGCTAGTGCGTCTTGCCATTTAGGCCTGCATTTTCACATAACATCAGGTGGTCAATGTCAATGTCAAAATGGCCATGGTCAATCAATTGCTTAGAAAATATAAAAAAAAACAAAACTTGGTGAAAAGGGGACAACGAAAGATACCAGAGGTATCTTAGAGAGGTATCTACGCCATAAGGGTTAAAAGGACGGGAGAATTTTTTACATTTTTATTGCCTTTATATATATCCCACTGCTGGGCACAGACCTTTTCTGTCACATAACGTATGTCTTAGATTTTTTTTGGGACATGTAGGTTTCTTCGCGATGTTTCCTTCACAGCCGAGAGCGTGGTAAGTCAGCAAAAAAAGTGCACCGACAAATTTATTGGTGACAGCACCGGAGATCGAACTCGGGTTGCTAGCGTCCTACGCAACTTGAGGCGACCGCCCGGACACTGAGCTACCACGGCTCTTTTAGAAACGATTACGCGATGTACGGGAGTCTCGAATGCGTGTTAGATTAGCAGTTGAACCCTCGTTTCAAATGGCCTGCGAAACGATTACCTGACACGGAGATTAGTACAAGCCATCACTGGCGTTTGCCACCCTTCTTACGTCACGCTCCATACACGAAGCGATTCTTTGGAAACACATATCAATTACTTGAACAAACGAAATGAACTAACATAATCTACACTTTACAGTCCAAATTTCAATGATAGAAACGACGTACATACGACCTTCTTGAAGTAAGATGGCGAAGTTTTAGTCGATACACAGATTTTGACATACGGTAAGTTAACATGTCAGGATCGCTAGTGAGCAATTTGTTGATGCTTGTCGAAGTCTGATTACACCGATTATTTGATGACCGTACAGCGTAAATGTCGAACTTTAATTCTATGAAAGCGTTACTGAGCTTATTCCCTAGGGCTGCAGTCGCCATTTTTTTTTATTCGTCAACGTCCATACCACGTTGAATACACCGGTTCTCGTCCGATTAAGTTAAGCAACGTCGGGCGCGGTCAGTACTTGGATGGTGATATTGGCTTTTTAACCGTCCAAGCCGAGGTTACCTCTGACCGGGGGGACCCTTGTGTCGAGTTACTAGCGATAGAGTTTCAGGCTAAGCCACCTAAGAGCTATGCCACCTCTCAATCCGATGAAGCAGTTAAGGCCAGCTTCTCTGGCCAATCTGTGTAGTTAGTAAAAAAAAAATATTTCTGCTTAAGTCGTTAAGCCGCCAAATCAGATAGCGTGTGTAGCATAGTGCCGGTCCGGGAGAAAACTTTTTCTTAACAACATTTGGAATATATTTGACTTGGACTGACTGTCTGACTAATCTAATATGTCTATATAATGTATTTATAATTATTACTTTTAAAAATATAACTTAAATACAGATGTTCCATACAAAACATTCTTGTTAACCATTCCAACTAAGCTTAAGCTTGTGCTAGGAGATGGTTCATGTCAATAGTCGAATGGTGGACTCGAACTTACGATCTTGCGCATCGCAGACCGTTCCATTAGGCTATTAATTATCATTTCTTACCAGTGACAATTCTGAGTATCTCGGAGGGGGCACCGGACTGCTTGAGTGCTTCTTCTATCTTTTGTCGCCTCTTCAACTCATTCTCCAGCTGCTCTTGCATCTCTTGCCGCTGTTTTCGCTCTTTCTTTAGCCGCTTTTGGTACATAACTGCAAAAAGAAATTAATGTTATTAAATAATTTAAATTAACGCTACAGTTTGAAAGGAGTTTGAGAGATGGCAGAGCTCTTATGTGGCCTAGCCTGAATCTCTACTATCTACTCTAGTATTTAACGGATTATGTTAGCTTCACCGATGCGAGGGCGCCCGAGAAGACTGAACTACGGCTCAACAAGACACTCAATAAGACTTGGACAACAAGAAAGACGCTATCAGACAATAACAATACTTTGAATGCTACTACGGGGAGCGTTGGCACTGGGAGAAGTGGAAGAAACTAGAAACGCTCGTAATATCTTACGGATAGGCCCTAACCTGTTGTATCAACTACATCTTAGGGACATAGAATTTAAATTTAAATTATCAACTACTAGAATTACATACATATACTTTATTTATTATTCAAATATACTATGTATAAGATCTGTCAAGATATAAATAGCGGTCATATCTAAGCCAAACAGCATAGATTTGTTGATTTGACATGATGCCGACATTGGAAACAGTCTCAGCATGATTGATGATTTTCAGCGGTGTAGGACTACCCAATGTTGTGCGCGCGCACCTTAATGGCATTTGTGTAAAGCCAATAAATATATAATACATGTATAAGTAGATAACAGATCTATGTATATCATATACAATAAATAATAAAGCCATGAGCAGAAATAAAGGGTCGGAATAAACAACGCTACGCTAACTGAAATAAATTGTGCATCATAGACAATTAAATATCCTTAAAACAATTTTTTTTTTATTAATTTATTCATATTTCATTAAAAAACATAAACTTAAACGAAAAAGGATATCTAACGTAAACTTGGATAATAGAGTATTTTTCGTTAAATTTAATGTTTATATAAATTTTAGTACTTAAGTCGCAACACTAAGTACTGTAACTATGAAGTAATAAAAATATTTTATTTTATTTTAAGGATATTTAATTGTCTATGATGCACCATTTATTTCAGTTAGTTAAACTTTCTTAACCCCCTTTATTATTGCTCACGAGTGTAGATGACTTACTTTTCAAAGCTTTCAACGTCTATAAAAGTACATGTATTTTATTATACGATATATCATAAACCATAATAGAGGCGGGCTATGTTCGCTCACATGTAGCGTATCGAAACAACAATTACTCTGAATGCCGGCACGCATAGCAAAACAAAACTCCGACTAAATAAATGATTTCGCTCATAATTCGTACGCCATGATTCTTCGAGCAATTTATAAATGTTCGAACGAAGCTATCATGCATCGAGAATGTTCGAAAATCAAACGTCTCTTTCTCTCTTATCACATAAAGCGTCGTTTTTCTTTGTGTCCGATATACTTGCGATGTGGCCAGTTTGATTCGTATTAAATGTCTTTCGTTTTGGCAATCGTGTCGGTGTTTCTCTTTCGTGTACATATGCCCGTGATCTCTCTATCTTTCTCCGCAATGAGTTCGATTGACGAATGATTGACGTCGGTACAGACGTTGATATGATCGCCCAGCCTCCGTTAGGGGGCGGCGCGGGACGAGGTACTGAGACAAGATTTTATACGCCTCATAAGATCTATGAAGTCTAGACACGTCGACAATTCACCATGTTATAATATAAACGTATAAATCCGAATTAGTTATATTACTAGTACTTAAGTATATACAATATCAATACTTAAAGTTATCATAGTATATTTTTAATTACGTGTAAACACAAAAACAGACTTCAAATCAAATCATTGATGGAAAAACAATGTTAAACATTAAAGGCTTCAATGTGCGGACGATCTTTTCTAACACTTGCATGGTTTTCTCATCAATGCCATTGTCAGAATTGTACCAAATTGAAATAGGACCACGCGGTCCAGACCAGCTTTCAAATAAAAAAATAATCACCAAAATCGGGACTTTTTTGAAGTCGGTTAAAAAAGTTTTCACCTCTCACGTGAACTATCAGTCTAAATGGCGTTAAAACGCGTAAACAATAAAACAAACTGTAATTTTCTCATTAAAATATTGCCAGTTAATTAATGTTGTTGCTAATGAATGTGGTTGCGGGTCGCCGGTTTCAACTCCCACGCATCATTTGTCATCTCGCAGCGTCCATCTCTGGCTGGCAATCACGTAAGCAGCCATAAATACGTCTTTTTATTTGAAATCCTAAGTATGTCTGGACATAAATTGCTTTTTCATAATGCGTAATTAAGTTGAAATCTTATGGCTACATTTTGCGGCCGGTTCGGTTAGTGGGAGAACGTGATAGGAAGATTGTCTGACTATAAAACATTTATTCACGTAAATAATCAGAAGTAATTTACAAATAGATTTGTAAGTGTGTTTAGAAATTCATTAGAAATTTACACAGTCATTTTAGTGGCTAAGTGCGTATCAGTCGACGGTGAGAACACGATTGAAATTTATATCCGTTTTCGTTTCTTAAACAAAAAAGCTACTGACTTAAATTTAAACCTAGTAATTACCACATATTTGATCGAATCAGTAAACGATAACGAAATCAAAAGACCAGACCGTCGATCATCAGACCTCAATAGTTGACTTATGCGGTCTACAAAATGTAAGATCGTAGGTTCGAATCTAATGACGTGAACCATCTGCCAGCACTAGCTTTGAGCTTTGAGCTTTGTTTGGCTGGTTAACAAGAATGTTAGTAATATTTGTGAAGAAATTAAAATAATTGAATTGTTAATGTTTTTGTTTTTTTAATTTCGACATAGTAAGAATAAGATTGTACAAGATGAACGTACTTTTATTGTATACTCAACCGACTTCAAAAAGGAGGAGAGTCCTCAATTCGTCTATATTTTTTATGTTTGTTCCTGTCATAGCTTACGACTGGGTGAACCAATTTTGATGATTCTTTTTTATTTGGATGCTGGTGCTTCCAGTTTGGTTCTAGGTCTTCTTTTTTCTATGTTCTATCGCTTGCCTGAACCTCTATTAGCTAGTAACTCGACACAAGGTTCCCCCCGGTGAGGGGTAACCTCGGCTTGGACGGTTACTATTTTACACGTTAGCATTCCGATCCGAGGGCGCCCGAGAGGGCCGAACCACGACTCGGTCGGTTCCTATTTTATTGACAAAGGCTATTGGGACAATCTAAGCTAAATTAACTTATATGCCACTTCGGGAAGCGTTGTCGCTGGGAGAAGAAGTGACAGAAGAAACTACAGCAACGCTCCTAATCCTTTCCAGGGCCCGTGGCCTTCTTTTTTTTTGACGAACTATCACAGTTGGCACAGAGAAGCTGGCCTTTACTGCTTCACCGGATTTGAGAGGCGGCACAGCTCTTACATCGCTTAGCTTGAACCTCTTTAAGGTGGTAACTCGACACAAGGTTTCCCCCGGTGAAGGGTAACCTCGGCTTGGACGGTTACCATTATTACGCGTTAGCAGTCCGACCCGAGGGCGCCCAAGAGGGCCGAACCACGACTCGGTTGGTAGCTATTTTAATAACAAAATGTATTGGGACAATCTAAGCTAAACTAACTTATATGCCACTTCGGGAAGCGTTAGCGCTGGGAGAAGAAGTGGCCGAAGAAACTCCAGCAACGCTCCTAATCCTATCGACAGGGTGGGGTTTCCCCATGAAGTGCTTGTATCGCGCAAGGATTATTCGCAACCTCCGACGGTCGCGGATGGACGCTTTGTGGCTTTGTAGAGATCTAGCCTGTGCAGCAGTGATCACATCGTCCGGATCGTCGAGGACATGTCTCGGCCTCCGGGCGACGCGTCTGAATTTACAAGTGGGGATAGCCTTGTAAGTGGCGGCACTCACAAGAAGTTTATTTGAATGTTTGGTGGCAGTCTCGAAAACCGTCGAGATGCCTGCTTAAAGAATTGGGCTATCGTCGGCAGCCCTGTATCGACATGTAATTCGCGGTTGCGTACGAACCACGGCGCACCCGTGGCTCGTCGCAGAAAACGATTTTGGATAACCTGGAGTCGGTGAATATGACGGGGAGGCATGCGCGAAGACCGGGCTCGCGTACGTCATAACGGGACGTATTACTGCTTTGTAGAGTGTCACCTTATTACGAAGGGACATTTTACTCTTTTATTGATTATGATATAGGCGGCCCATTACGTGGGCAGCCCGGTTCCTAACTCGAGTTACGTGCGGTCCGAAGCTGAGTCTCGGATCCAGAAGTACACCGAGGTATTTAGTTTCGGTGACCCAGGAATGGGACTACCGAGAAGCTGGATATTGGGGAGAGACGGAGGGCTACGCCTAGCTTGTCTCGAAAAGTACATGGCTGCGCTCTTAGCCTGGTTAATTGCGATCCTCCATTTCCGAAACCAATCCACTAAGGAATTGACCGCGGTCTGGAGTTTCTTGAGAATGACATCGGGAGAACGCATATATGCCAGTATCGTCGGCGAAAAGGGCTAGCTCCGCTCTACGTGAGCGCGGGATGTCGTTGGTGTAGAGCGTGTATAGGACTGGACCGAGCACGGAGCCTTGCGGTACTCCGGCGCGAACGGGACGGGGAGTGGAGCGCACTCCCTCGACGCTGTATGTGAAGGTTCGACCCGTAAGGAAGTCCCGTACTGTGCGTACGAGATAGTCTTGCACCTCGAGCTCGTACAGCTTGTATACGAGCCCGGCGTGCCAGACTTTGTCGAATGCCTTCGCCACGTCAGGAAGATGGCTCCCGTGTGCATGCCGATGATTGACTTGGCATGTATGTGCTCCGTGATGCGGAGCACCTGTTGGAATGCACGAGTGTTTGGCACGGAAGCCAAACTGCTCTGGGATAGGAAGCTCTCGCGAAACCATGAAGGCGCGTAATCGAGCTAAGATGAGCCGTTCGTACACCTTCCCCAGAACGGAGAGGAGACTAATTGGCCGATAAGAAGAGGGATCGGTGCGCACTTTGCCGGGCTTGAAGAACCCTATCACTACGGCTTCCTTCCACTCGTTGGGGAAGATGCCTTGTGAAATGGCGGCGTTGAATATTATAACTAAAAGGCGTATAATATTCTCTGGAAAGCGTCTGGCAACCAGATTAGGTATGCCGTCTAGACCGGGGCTTTGCGGGGACGCAAATTTTTAACACATCCTCAACCTCGGTACACGTAATCGGTGGAACGGGATCGCGGATTAGTTCGTTCGCCCTCCGTTCGACCAAACCCTCCACCCTGTGGAGGTGGGCGGGGTCGACCGGAAGGGCGCTGGGAGAGCACTGAGACTCGAGACTGTCAGCCAGACACTCGGCCTTCTCCTCGTCCAGTGAAGCTGGCGGGAGATTGGGACGGGTGAGAGGTGGCATCCCATGGTCGGGGTCGCGTTTGAGCGATTTTGGTAAACTCAAAATGCCAAATGGGAAGGACGAATTTCGCTTAACGTACTGTTCCACCGCTCGTTCCTATAGGCAGCTATGCGTGTTTTCACCTCACGCTGTAATTTATGTAGCTGCCAACGGTGACGCACGGTAGGGTACAGATCGTAAGCTCTAGCGGCTGCGTTCTTACGTCTCATGAGATCACGGATTTCAGAAGGCAGGACCCATCGCTGATCGTCAACGACCGGTACCTCCTGGGAGCAGTCATTAATGACTGTCTGAATGTGTCTCGTGAGCGCGTGCGCAGCGAGATTGGTCTTGAGTGGAGAATCTACGTTCTCAGGAAACGCTTCTAAGTGAGGGGAGCTGGCATCTTTCAATTGGGACTCAAGTTTGTGCCAGTCGATGACGGTTTTAGTTTGAGGTGCGGTTTGAGCTGAGGGCCCTAGCCGCAGAAGTACGGGGCGGTGATCCGAGTGAAGCTCATGTATCACGTACGGGTTGGTCACTGTGAGAGTGACATGACGGAGAATAGCAATGTCTAAGACATCCGGTGTGTGATCCACATTATGTGGGAAATGAGTGGGCTCTTGTGGTCCCACGATCTCGAAGTCGAGAGAATCGACCAGAGATTCGAGGGCCAGTCCGCGCGGATTGGTCATACGGGAGAACCACCGAGGATGCTTGCTATTGAAATCGCCGGCTAAAATCGTAGCATCTCCGAGAGAGGAGAGCTTCGAAGTCCGATCTGAGAATTTCTTTGCTACGGTGGCAAGGAAGATACACCGAAGCAATTGTGATAGGGCGTGGCCTGTCATGGCTAGCTGGCAGACCGAGGCCTCGAGGTGCGCTAAACGCGGCGTGGCGATCGGAACGCAATGCAAGGACCTCCTATAGTAAATGAGAGTGCCGCCGCCTTGGGCGCCGGCTCTATCATTCTAACGATGTTATAGTTCGCAATCTTCGGATCACGAACGGAGGGTTTGAGAAATGTCTCCTGCACTAACATTACGTCGACTTGATGTTCGCGGACGAAGTTCGCGACTTCGTCTTTTGTTCCTAAGCCCGTTCGCATTAAAAAACGCGACGGTCAACGAACGGGGTTTGACTCTAGCTGCGGGAGTCATCGCAACGCCATAAGGACGTGTTGGTATTTAAGAATGAGGGCTGCTTTCGAGCCCAGATTCTTCGCATTGACATACTCGTTGGCAAATCCTATAAGGTCTTCGATGTTCACTGAACTAAATAGGTTGTTCAGTGATTCGAAGGCCGCGGGAATGTCGGACGTTTCGGTTTGAGGCGCGGATTGCCGTGCCTGGCTCAGGCAGTGGTGGTCGGTGCGGTCGAAGCCGGCACCGGGCGCGTAAGTGGCGCGAAATGGGTAGTCGCTGCGGCCGCCGCTGTATAGCTAAGCGGCGACTGCCACGCAGGTCGTAGTGGCGGGAACGCGGACGGTGGCGGCACCGGCGTACGTTTGGCGGCGGCGGGCGCGGTTTTAACGGCCGGCCGTTTACGTTGGGGAGCATTCGGGCACCCTTCCAGTTGGCCGTGTGGCCCGTCTGCTTGCACAATACGCAAGCAGGCTCCTCCGTCTGGAGGGCTTTGTCCTTTGGACGAGGACAATCGCGGGTGCCGTGGTCTTTTAGGCACTTGACGCATCGGGGTCGCGCGAAGCAGTTGCGCGCCGAGTGGCCGTACAGTTGACAGCGATGGCATTGCCCGGGCAAGCCTGTCTTGCGCGGTACCTCTACGGAGATACGCGCGAACCGGCAGAGTGATTTAAGGTCGAAGGTAAAACGCCTCGGGGGTGCGCTCTAAGGTGACCTGGACCATATCTAAAGGGTCTTGTTCCGCTGTCTGAGCATGCGGTGTACATGAATTATTGGGAGGCCTTGCTCCTTTAGGTCGGCGGTGACCTCTTCAACTGATACCTCTGCGGGGATCCTTTTGATAATCGCCCGCAGGTGCGCTCTTCCGGGAGCGCATAAGTATAGAAATAAATGTTGCACTGCTGCATAAATGCAGTGACTTGGCGGAAGGATTCCGCGTCTTCCGCCTGTATGCGGATTTTATCGCCAGCTAGTGTCGGCACCAGCTTGGCGTGGGCATTGCCGATTGTACACGCGCCCACTGCGATCTATCCGTCAGATAGACCGGAGGGGGCTTGGGCTGGGACCGGCGGGACCTACGCGGGGCGCGGCGGTAGTACGGGGTGCGACGGGTGTGCGGGGATCGCGAGGCGCGAGGGGCGCGCGAGAGGGTCCGGCGATTGCCGTCTCGCGTGTTGGGGTAGGGGTGGGGGGCAGAGTCCGCGACGCCGCGGAGTCTGCTGGTCCCCTGTGCGCTTTGGTGGGCGGGGTGGGACTATTAGAAAGGGAGGAAGTGGCCGATCGGCGCTTCTTCCTCTTTTTCTTGGAGACCTCAACAAAGAGGCCTTCGCCTTCTACGGAGACGTCACTCTCCGTGTCGGACTTACCCACCTCCATGTCGGAGGCAGGTTCAACGCTCGGGGAGCCTAACTCCTCGGCGCTAGAGGACGCCCTTGAAGAGGGCCGCGATTGGGCTTCGTCGTATTCAGCCCTGAATTGGTGATAAAGGTCCGGGTGACGAGCCCGGAGCCATTCCGACATTTTGTCGTTTTCACGACTCATTTTACGTATTTTCCACGCGTGGGGTGGGTTGATTTGGGGGCACAATTAGCAGGGTCCCGGTGGGACGCCGGGGTGTGGCCCTGCCTCCTCCCTGCCGGGTATAGGCAGGAGGATGTGTGCCTACTGTGCGTCCGAGGTGCCTTCTTATGAGGCACCTCTGGGTGTGTCCTTAAGTTAATTAAAACTACCCGGGCACTAAAAGGCTTAACGAGGGTTGACTGTTGACTATGGCAGTATACCAAAGGCCAACCTTGTCAACCCTTCCGGCTTTCGCGTTTCCTGAAGGGCACCGCTAGGTACCGGGGGACCTACAGTCGGCTTCGTTCACACCGTCAGGTATCCACCGACCGCAAGTGATTCTAATTAGTTCTACTTATACTCTAATCGCAAGTCGTTAGAAGCGACAAATACGACAGAGACAGCAACACAGGACCGACGCTCGCTGACAGCGCTCGCACACAGCGCCTGAAAAGGACGGTGAGTTTAGACACTTACTCGCAGGAGTACGGAAGCACGACCATGCGATGCAAGAGCCAAAGCTGGAATGTGACGCGACAGCCAACCGTGGCCTTCCGCATTTCGGGCCATATAACCGCGAGGTTGGTGGGGTTATGGGAGGTGGTGGGAGTAATCAGTTGTAAATACGGCGTCGAGCGAATAAAGTGCGGTCCGGTGGAAAATTGACCGGACCGTCGAGTTCGCACCGATTCAGTCCAACACCGCTGAATATCACCTTTTCACTCCAACGACCCTTATTTTTGGACCTTTCATCTTTATATGTATTAACGCTTTTGTGGTTAACAATTAACCGGAACCTAATGCAGAATTAGCTCTTTGTTCTGAACATCGGAAAATCTATATATATAAAAGAAAAATGTGTGGGTATGTTCCGTATGGGCTCCGAAACGACTGGACCAATTTCAATGAAACTTTCAGGGAATCTTCAGATTGACCTGGCGAGTAATCCTGTAAAGTTTGGTGACGATCGGAGCACTCTTTTTGAACTGTCAAATACAGCTTTCTATTTACTATGATGATATTCTATTGTTTTATAACCCAAATTTGTATTGACACATGCGTCGTGTATATTTATGTCATTATGAACCAAATGAAGTACAATGGAGTTTATTGAAGTATAATGAAGTATAATAAATCTCTAAATGATAAAAACGATATAGTATTTACTGATATGTACATGGGTGTAGGATCTTCACCCGTTCGAGAAGAGAATAGAAGAGAAAGAATACGGAGAGAAATCAATAATTTAACATATTGTGAGAGTTAAATTAAATATCTAATGATGTAAGTTTATTGTTTAAATAAAATAAAGCAAGATCTAGCCTCCTAGTATAAATTTTATATACTATGGTTTTTAGATAAAAGTAAGCTTTTAATTTGTCCACTTTTCCCTAAGTTTACTAACTCCAAAATACATTTTGTGTATCATTATTAAGTGATCGATTTTTTTGAAATTGTTTGTTAAAGATACAAAAAGATAATATCCCCGCGATATCGGTGGCTTGTTGTTTCCAATATTTTCAATATTTAATTAAATAATTTAAACTTTATACGGTTATTTATCATATTATTTATTTTAGTTTATTTTTTGACTTAATAATATGTTTATTTATTTATTATTTTATTGTATAAAATATATTTTAATCTCATAACTGTTTTATTCATGTATCATATTTATTTTACTCTTACTGTCTGTATAAATTACATATAAAAATAGTATTGTGCGCGCACGTCCTTAGGTAGTCCCGGGCACCGCTGAAAATCAGCGCTGTCGCATCCTTGCGACAGTATATGCTGAGACGGTGTCCGATATTGGCATCATATGTTTTGTATTATTTGTCCGTGTAACTTTAACTGTGTTTTGTCTATTTTTCATTATTTTTGAATGTGTGTTATATTCTGTCTGTGATGTGTTTTTGTATTGTGATGCCAATAAATAATTGTCTATGTCTATGTCTATAAATGTAAGATGAGTAGCACTGTAAGAGATATAATCAGATATACTAGATGTGATATGTACACGCATTACCAATTCGCAGATTTAACCGAATCCGAATTCAAAAGAATCTTGCCCGAGACACCAATAATGGAAAGAAGATTTAAAATTTATGTACGCATGTGAAATTATACATCTTTGGCATACTTAAAAAAAATTTAATTGCATGCAAATAATTAATAACAACTAAATATTATAAGGACTTGAAAAATATGTTGTCTTGACCACACACACAGTCAATAAAGTTTAGATTAAAATATTATTATAATTTAAATAATTAAAATACAAATTATATAAAAAAAATACAAACGGATAGTTAACTTATATTATATATGAGCACAGGCGTAAGGTAGCTAGCCTTTCGGTTTTCTACAGATTGCATTTTGGAGAGTGTGCTCAGGAACTACATGATCTAATTCCCCCATCTCCGTTCCACCATCGGACTTCTAGACGCACTGCAGGATTTCATCCTTTTTGTTGTGAACATCCCTCAAACCCGAACGAAGCGATTTGCTTCATCTTTCATTCTTCGTACAGCAAAGCAAAGGACTGGAATAGTTTGCCCGCGTGTCTCTTTCCTTTCGATTACAATGTGGGTATTTTCAAGAGTAGAATGAATAGGCATTTACTAAGCTGGTGCGCCTTACCATCCAGGACTGCATTTCCACTTAACATCAGGTGGGATCGTAGTCAAGCACTTGCTTAGAAATTATAAAAAAAAATAATGGGGCATAGAGCTTGAACAAAGTGTACACGCACAATTTATTTCACTGCAATTTCAAACTGTTTTCTTTCATATTTTTTTCATTACGCACCTAAAGAAGTAAAATGATCTAATGATTTTTATCTTCTTCTTCTTCGTCGTTCTTTCATTTCTGAGAATCGTGGTCAGAGACTCCAGTCCGCGGCAAACCTAACCAGCTGGTAGAGAATAACAGAGGTGACCCCTTTCACATCAGAGTGTTGGCAACCAGCCTCTTGTCCTCTTGGCTTCTGTAGTGCCAATGATGACCAGCTTCTCAAGGTGTCATCCCCTCTAGGAAAGTACGCGTATTTTTATCACTACCTGTTAAAGTTGAATCAAAGTATATTTTTAGCCTAGATGCTATGCGTTAGAAGTTTAACAAGACATCTAGAGAATATCATATTTAAACACGTGTTTTGTTATTACGGCAACGGATATATGAATAGAAAGGAGAAAAAAAGTTTGCCAATCAACGTCTTACCATTCACGATACGTCGGGAGCATCCCTATTGTTTCTCCGAGTCAATATTTGTCTTCGTACCGTCGGCACGGCTTTGAGTTCAATAATCCGCCGTAATGCTTCCACACTCGTATCCTCTCCTAGTCGATGAATCGTATTAATTCATCGATCGATTTTATTTCATTTCATCAAAGGGAGGCGCTCGATGAACAAAGAACTTTGATTCCTTTGTGTCCGGCAATACTTCTAATTTCAAAGCACTCGAATGCGTCTTTGAATAATGATAATCGTTTCATTGTTCCCTTTTCAGTTGCTTTTAATTAGTTACGTCCATTTACCGACTTCACTTTTTCATTATGCCTTTGAAATGATACGTTTGGTTGGTTGGTTTGGTGGTTTGGGCTCTTCCGTCTAGTATATATTATTTATATATATATATATATATATATAATTAGCGTACCCAGCCCGCTTCATCGTGCTAGATTTTGCTTTATTTTATTTAAACAGTAAACTTACATCATTAAATATTTTATTTAACTCTCACAATATATTAAATTATTCATTTCTCTCCGTATTCATTCTTATAAAACAATAGAATATTATCATAGTAAATAAAAATTGTATTAGACAGTTCAAAAAAAGAAGTGCTCCGATCGTCACCAAACTTTACACGATTACTCCTCAGGTCAATCTGTCAGGTCAATCCCTAAGAGTTTCATTGAAATCGGTGCGGCCGTTTCGGAGCCTATACGGATCAAACACACACACATTCTCTTTTATATATATAGATTAGGAAGTGATTATACAGTGTAATTAGTAACATAAAATTCAGAAAGCAGTGACAGTTGGGAATTAGAATTCCATTCAATTTATGCGATTGAGTTTTTGTACTTATTTTTTATTTTATATTTTGGACGAACTACACAGTTGGCCAGAGAAGCAGGCCTTTACTGCTTCACTGGATTGTGAGGTAGCATAGCTCTTAGGTCGCTTAGCCTGAACCTCTATTAGCTAGTAACTCGACACAAGGGTCCCCCCGGTGTGGGGTAACCTCGGCTTGGACGCTTACTATGTTACGCGTTAGCATGCCGATCCGAGGGCACCCGAGAGGGCCGAACCACGACTCGGTCGGTAGCTATTTTGTTAATTAAACTAAATGGGACAATCTAAGGTAAACTAACTATGCCACTTCGAGAAACGTTGATGCTAGGAGAACAAGTGGCCGAAGAAACTCCAGCAACGCTTCTATCCAGGGGGTGGGGTTTTCCCATAAAATACTGTTTTGTACTTTAAAAAACTGAAAAACGTTATTGGCACAAATCATTGGTCATGGTTTGAGGGGTGTTCACATCAAAAGGTTGAAATTCAGCAGTGTGTCTTAAAGTCGGTCGTTTGATGATGGTTAAAGGGATGGTGGTATTACTTCTTGAGTACTATCCCCAAAATACATTCTGTAACCTTACGTCTGTACTCAGGACGGAGCAGATCTGTTTAAGCTGCATCATCAATATGATATCTTAAAAGATATCAATAAAGATGAAAAGAATGTTGTGGGTGTTTCAAAGTAAAAAGCGAAACACGTTAACAGCAATGCAACAGAACTCAAAGCACGCGATATGAAGCGAAACAATTCGATGACCGGGCGTATGAATAAAAACGAACCACCGAAATATTGAAGGAATCCATTCAAAGGGGAAAAAAAATGCAATAAAACGTCCGGCCCCGATACAGAATGGGAGTGCGGTTAAAAGCGACGAACGAATATGGTCCGGAACATCCGCCGCAGACAAAAGTTGGACTACTTGACTATGCAAATTATATTTGCCGACCGCCGCGATCTACGTTGCGGTGTTCCGTTTCACATCCACATCGTACATAACGTGTATTCTTTCATATTTTCATCCGATTTCCTTCCCCTCCGTTGCGTTTTGTTCCGTTTTTAAAAAGTCACGGAACAATGCCGCTTTCCGCGGGGCTTGTTCGCCCGCGAGCCGTTTCCTTACGGCTTCTTTTTCTTATTATATCTGTTATACCGAGCCAGTTCTTTTCTTTAATACTTTCAGCTCATAAATGGCTGATACGGTCCCCTAGGGTTTGTGATACTGAATAACATGTAAATGAGTCTGTGTGCCTATACAAATTTAAATTTCGAATCCCTCTAATGTGAGTTGCAATTTGTTTTTTACTTTCAAATATTCCACTGTTTCGGAACGGTGCTATGGTAACGTTTAGGGTCCCGACACTGTTTAATCAATTTATTCAAAATTAACGTTTAATGATATGTGGTTGATTTTTACTAGTTTTAGTAAGCTATTTCAATTGCGCCACTATTGTTTTTCAATGGTTTACCACTGACGCTCCAATATTGAGGTAATTGTTAATTCCGATATCTTGTATCGCATATATCGACATATTTGGAAACCACCATACATTTCTAGAAACCTTTCTTGAAACAAATTTCTTCCCACGCAAAGGTTGTCTGGAAGAGTTAGCTTTTAAACGTTATCGTATTATATCAATATGTAAATTTTATTATGACTGTGATATATTTGTTAACTGTTGTGCAGTAAGTATAATTAATTCATATATTTTAATCAATGAATCAATTTCGAATAATAACAAAAAATTAAATTAGTAGATTAACTAGTTTTTGACACAGTGACAATTGAATTTGCAATATGTCAGTTTCACAATGTAATGACATTAGTAAATCGCTGACTCAGGGTCCTATTCGCTAGAAAAATTAGAAATGATTAGGTGATACATTTATCCATCGATGTACATTGCAAGTTCATCATAATAAGTCCGTATCAATGTATTGCTAGAAATAGGACCACATCTGTCAACTCAGTGACGCCAGCAGAAGGAAAGTTTTGGAACGGAAGCCCCGCATGGGTATGAGAAATGTACGGCACCCTTACTCCAGTTGGATCGACGGCATTGTGAGGATAACCAGAAGTGGACGCGAAAAGCGGAACAGCGTATATGGTGGAAAGCATTGGAGAATATAGCAGTTATAACATTTAAATAGCTCTTTTAGCGCTGATATTTGAACAACTTTTTTGCTTTTTTTTTATATTAGTAATGAAATGCGATATGATTTGTATGCCCCTTCGATTAATTCTCACCGTTATATTGTTGTTTCGTCGAGAAACCATAAAAGTTTACGGAACCAATTCATGTGAACATTGCTCCTTGATTGGCAGTGGCATGAAGGTAATGGGTTATGTCTGCGAATTAATTTTAGAGAGCGTTGTCAAGAAACGAGTAAGCTTACACATTCTTACTTGATTAGTATTGCAGCTGTGTATTAAATCGTCAATAGCCTAATGGTTTAGGGTACGGTCTGCGATACGTCAAGTCGTAGGATCAAATCCAACATTAGATTATGTGAACCATCTCCTAGCATGAGCTTAATACGTTAAGCTTAGTTGGAATGGTTAACAGGAATTTTAGAAATATTTGTTAAAAAAAATTACTAGCAATCTTTTTGAAAAAAGATATAATTTTTTTTATTTATTTTTATTTACTGGTAAATTTGTCGCGTACAAATTTAAATATCAAGGATGCCACAGTCAGAACTAGGCAAAATTGAAATAGGACACCGGCTTACCAATAAAAAAAGAATCATCAAAATCGATTTACCCATTCGAAAGTTCTGAGATAACAAACATACAAAAAACTTCACACGAATTGAGAACCTCCTTCTTTGAAGTCGGTTAAATAGAATGTGCTGCTGGCAACACATGACATCCGGCGATTGTAACTTCCAATGATATCTTAGTGATTTACCTGAAACTTATCGTATCTTTAATTCATAATTAATAATTTAGTTGATCGTCACATTAACTTGGCATTGTAAACAATAATTTAACTTTATTAGTTCGTAATCTGACTTCAGATTAATTTTGTAATAAAGATGGCGAGGACGCGCAGTTGTCACAGCATTCGTTAAAATAATTCCTTGTAGAACGTTACGCTGTCTCAATAAAGCGAGTGTACTAGTTATTGGACTATCTCATTCCGCAAAACCTTTTTTTTTTGTTAACGAGGAGGAAATCTTCAAAAAGATACCCCGCTGGGGGGAAGGCGGCGGTTATGTGGGTTTTACCCACTAAAACCTTCCCGGTGGCCCTTCCTCGGTGCATGGTGAGGGGCTCCGGGATCTCGAGTGGAACGGACCGGAGCCCCTCTGCACTGTGCTCAAGGAGAGCACCTCCCGGGGGGAGTCCACTCCCTTCCCCCTGTGCCCTCGCAGTGCAAGGCGACACGGGCCAGCCGATGCCGCCCTCTTCCCGGGTCCACCTTGGCGAACGACAAAGGCCCCCACCCTTGTCGCCCAGTGAACCCGACGCCCCTTTTAGTCGCCTTCTACGACAGGCAGGGGATACCGTAGTCTTATTCTTGAGAGCCCAGAACGACAGGGCTGAATTTCCACAAAACCTACAAGTTATTACAAATGACATCACCTGAATCTTTCGTTTCTCCTCTAGTACAGTTCAATATAACGTAAATATGAATCGACATTTATGACAGCCGTTCCCCCACTGGGTGGCGCCCGTTCCATTTAGATAAGTCTTTTTTATAGTTCTTTATTGAAAATAAATTGCCTAGAATAAAATCAGACACAGTTCAAATGGCTTTCCGATAGTTGTGTATGAAATAATGCGCGGGGAGATAAGATGTGTGAGTTATCTCCGCGTATGTTCAGGCGCGGGGGTGATACGATTTGATTGCGTCATGACACGGCGCGTTGTCGAACGTTCGATGTTTAAAATAATAATAAAGCTGTTTATTTCACCATATCTACAAATCAAGTAAAAATAAAACATCTACAAAATTTTGTTAATATTTTTTTTACTTCTAAGCGAGTGCTTGACTGATGTTAATTGGAATTGCAGTCGTAGATGGCAAGGCGCACTAGCTTAGTAATTACCTATCCACTCTACTCTTCAAAATACCTACATTGTAATCAGAAGGAAAGACAGACACGGGCAAACTATTCCAGTCCCTTGCTGTACGAACAATGAAAGACAAAGCAAAGCGTTTCGTTCGGGTTTACATTCGCGGCGCTATATCTTACCTTGAATACTTCAAAATCCCTAATTAATATCTTTAATATACTTCAGAATCTTCAGTATACTTCATTATACTTCAAGTATACTCCATTGTACTAGTATGGTTCATATGGTTGTATAAATACACATAATGCATGTGTCGATACAAATTTGGGTTATAAAACAATAGAATATCATCATAGTAAATAAAAGCTGTATTTGACAGTTCAAAAAGAACAGTGCTCCGATCGTAACCAAACTTTACAGGATTACTCGCCAGGTCAATCTGAAGATTCTCTGAAAGTTTCATTGAAATCGATCCAGCCGTTTCGGAGCCTATATGGAACATACCCACACACTTTCTCTTTTATATATATATATAGATTTCTTTTTTTTGTATTATAGTGTATTTACAAATTCACATAATATATTAAACGTAAATTTATTGGTGAATTTTTTCGAATATTATAAAAAATCCTTAATGACCGCCCAAAAATAAAACATAGAACCGTAAATATGGCCAACGTATCGACATAATTCCGTTGACAGTCGTTTAGCCGTTTTATCTATTTCCTCTGTTTTATTTCGGCGAGCGAAAAAATTTATGAGGCGAGTGGGCCCCGAGATAAACGTTTTCCTTAAAATTGTGCGGATTATTGTTCTCGTCGGACCAATGGGGTGGCTTAAGTTACGAGCTACGGTTGACCTTCAGAACTAACATGCCATATACACTCGTTTATGACAGGTTTCATTCGTTTATTTTGTATGCGTGTGCACTGGAAATCTTGTGGAATTGTATTACAGATCTGGATTGTTTGTTTCCTGATATAAACAGAAGACGGTTACAAAAGATTTTAGTGATTTATGTTTGTTAGATAAAAATAGAATCAGCCGTAGAACGAACCGCTGGGTGAATCGATTCTTGAGTGGAGGTCGCGAAAAAGCAAAACGCGGAGTGGTAGGAGTTGGATAGGTGCCGCCGAGGATTGTCCTCAGTTGCATGCTTTTGGAGAGGCCTATGTCCTGTTGAGCAATGGACTGTTGCAGGCTGATGATGATGATGTTTGTTAAGTTAGAGCCGTGGTAGTTCAGTATTTAAGTTAAGCTCTAGCTTCATTGTACGCTAGGAATTCTTCTATCGCGGTATCTAGTTTCAATTGTACTTGTAGTAGACAGTTATCTGCGCTTCCAATTAAAACCTGCCCTCATCGAAACTAACCTAGTACTTAAAAATATCGTACAGGGGCTGATTTTGTACCTTTTTCAGTAACAATCATATCAAGAAAAATAAATGACATGATTTTTTTTATTTTTGTCAAGGCTGACGTTGAATTTCGGGGCATCCTGTATATTTGAAAAAATCTGTTCTTAAATGGTTGGTACGCTGACGCCTTTTGGTATAAAAACCCACTCGGTTTAGCCGCACGTACCTTAGTAATTTAGCAATTATCGTATACACACAAATAAGTAAAAATGGAGTTTGTGATTTTAAACTAACCGCTTTTTGAAACCATATATATACGGTAATAATCTTACGAGAATGTACCTGTACACCTACAGTACCTGTACATATACCTAAATAACATTTTTAATATTTGTCTGTCTGTATGATGCATAATATCTGGAACGGCTGGACCGATTTCGACGGGACTTTCACTGGCATATAGCTGTTATAATAAGGAGTAACTTAGGCTATTTTCCAATTGTCTATCCGCATGGGATCGTCAAAAAATACTTACGAAGTTAGAAATAAAGATTTTATTTATTTCAAGTTTATAATATATCTATGAAGAGGCGATAGACAATTCATCAGTATTACCATTAAACTAAATGTTGACACAATAAATAATTGTTTAACTAACATGTATTATGTAGAGCCGTGGTAGCTCAGTGACCGGGCGGTCGCCTCAAGTTGCGTAGTACGCTAGCAACCCGAGTTCGATCGCCGGTGCCGGAACCAATAAATTTGTTGTCGCTATTTTATGTGCTGATTTACCACGCGCTCGGCGGTGAAGGAAAACATCGTGAGGAAACCTATATGTCTTAGAAAATTTTTCAAAGGCACATAATTCGCATTAGGTGTGCGTGGTGGACAATGGCCCAACAGTGGGACATTTGTATATATATAAAGGCTATAACTAACATTATACAAATCACTACTTCTTATGGTCAGTACGCATAGTATCGTAACTATATCCATAAAGGTTTAATAATCGACGAAGACCATATGTTCTAACATAACATTCCTCAGCGACGTTCACCTTCGCAATCATAATAAAAGAGAGATTTCGTTGTTATGAAAAAAAAAACGGAGAAGAAAATCGTAGACGCTTTTATCAGAGCGATCAAAGGGCCGGTCGGGTGTTCCGACTTCTTACGACGTTAGTAAAAAATACAATCTCTCTTTATAGTTACCATTCCACTGGTTATTATATCCGTATCGATACTGCGGACTCACGAACCGGGAAACGTTCGATTATTTGTGCAACTACCCTCCAGTAAACCCTATTTTATAACATTTAGAGAAAATTCATTACATTTTATTATTATTAACGAACACCAGAACGTCAATAGCCTAATGGTTTAGGGTGCGGCCTGCGAATCGTAAGGTCGTGGGTTCAATCCACCATTCGACTATTGCCGTGAACCGTGTCCCAGCACAAACTTAAGCTTAGTTGGAATGGTTAACAAGATTGTTAGTAATATTTCTTTAAAAAAAAAATTAAAACGTTAAAATGACAATCATTTATTTGCGGGAAATATGGTAATTATACTGAATTGTAAAAACGTTTTTTTATTAATTAATTACACTTAAAAATCACACTGAAAATCCACAATAATTAAAATAAGAATTAGCGAAGAAATTTTACGAAATAGAATTAAGTTTTTTAGGATTTAGAAACTTAATTCTCACTTTAGACATTACAGGTCACTTAGTTGAGAACAATAAATAACTAATATTATAGAATAGAATAGAATAGAACAGACATATATAATTTATCGATTACTCATCTGGAGCCAACATATTTTTGCTACAAAAAAAATAACAATTTTCCATCACAAATTATTTTGGATTGGTACGTGGTTCTACTGCATACCGTCCAATCAGTTATAAGGTTAAAAAAGCGGAAGTGATATGAAAAATTTCGAACAGTAGATGTAAAACGTAATCAATATTTTTTATAAGCAATAAAAGTGTTTTTCCACTCGCAAAATTTTCCGATCAAACGTGACATAACGTGAGATAACTCGAGACACAATCATCGTTAAGTGAACTCCTCTCTCCAGCCTCCAGTTTACGGCTCGCATTTACAGCGACACGCTATCCAAAATACTAATATAATAGCTAGTAATATAGGTCAAAAGAAGAAAATTTGTAGCTAAACATTCTACTGTCGGGTAGCCGTTGCATAGTAATCTAGCAACCCGAGTTCGATCCCCGGTGGTGGCACCAATGAATTTGTTGTCGTAATTTTATGATTTACCACGCACTCGGCGGTGAAGGAAAACATCGTGAGGAAACCTACATGACTTACAAAATTTACTAAGACATATGAAATCTACCATTCTGCACTAGGGCTGCATGGCGGACTATACCCTGATACTATCTTTACCAGAGTAGCCCTGCGCCCAAAAGAGGGATATATACAGACATATATATAGGCTGTAAATTTAACTTTTAATTTGAAGTATTGATTTACCACGTGCACGGCGTTGAAAGAAAACATCGTGAGGAGACCTACATGACTTACAAAATTTACTAAGACATATGAAATCTACCATTCTGCACTAGGGCTGCATGGCGGACTATACCCTGATACTATCTTTACCAGAGAAGCCCTGCGCCACAAAAGTGGGACATATATAGACATATATATAGGCTGTAAATTTAACTTTTAACTTGAAGTGTTGATTTACCACGTGCACGGCGGTGAAGGAAAACATCGTGAGGAGACCTACATGACTTACAAAATTTACTAAGACATATGAAATCTACCATTCTGCACTAGGGCTGCATGGCGGACTATACCCTGATACTATCTTTACCAGAGTAGCCCTGCGCCCAAAAGAGGGATATATACAGACATATATATAGGCTGTAAATTTAACTTTTAATTTGAAGTATTGATTTACCACGTGCACGGCGTTGAAAGAAAACATCGTGAGGAAACCTACGTGTCCTAGAAAATTTTCTAAGACATGTGAAATCTACCATTCTGCACTAGGGCTGCGTGGCGGACTATACCCCCTTTTTTTTTTTTTGGACGAACTAACACAGTTGGCACAGAGAAGCTAGCCTTTTCTGCTTCACCGGATTTGAGGGGTGGCACACCTCTTAGATCGCTTAGCCTGAACCTCTATTAGGTGGTAAGCTATACCCCTACACAATCTTTACCAGAGAAGCCCTGCGCCCAAAAGTGGGACATATATATAGACTGTAAATTTAACTTCACGGCGGTGAAGGAAAACATCGTGAGGAAATCTACGAGTGTTAGAATTATATTTTAAGACATATGAAATCTACCAATCCGCAATAGGGCTGCGTGGCAGACCCCTACACTATTTTTACCAGAGAAGCCCTGTTCCCAAAAGTGGGACATATGTATATAGGCTGTAAATTCAGCTTTTAATTTAAAGTGTTGTTTTACCACGCGCTCGGCTGTGAAGGACAACATCGCGAGGAAACCTACATGTCTTAGGCAATTAGGTGTGAAATTTGATCAATCCGCACTGTGCACTTATACTCTCTTTACAGAGAAGGCTAACGTCCCACATTTGGACATATATATAGGCTGTAAATTTAACTTCACGGCGGTGAAGGAAAACATCGTGAGGAGACCTACATGACTTACAAAATTTACTAAGACATATGAAATCTACCATTCTGCACTAGGGCTGCATGGCGGACTATACCCTGATACTATCTTTACCAGAGTAGCCCTGCGCCCAAAAGAGGGATATATACAGACATATATATAGGCTGTAAATTTAACTTTAATTTGAAGTATTGATTTACCACGTGCACGGCGTTGAAAGAAAACATCGTGAGGAAACCTACGTGTCCTAGAAAATTTTCTAAGACATGTGAAATCTACCATTCTGCACTAGGGCTGCATGGCGGACTATACCTCCTTTTTTTTTTTGGACGAACTAACACAGTTGGCACAGAGAAGCTAGCCTTTACTGCTTCACCGGATTTGAGGGGTGGCACACCTCTTAGATCGCTTAGCCTGAACCTCTATTAGGTGGTAAGCAATACCCCTACACAATCTTTACCAGAGAAGCCCTGCGCCCAAAAGTGGGACATATATATAGACTGTAAATTTAACTTTAATTTGAAGTATTGATTTACCACGTGCACGGCGTTGAAAGAAAACATCGTGAGGAAACCTACATGTCTTAGGCAATTAGGTGTGAAATTTGATCAATCCGCACTGTGCACTTATACTCTCTTTACAGAGAAGGCTAACGTCCCACATTTGGACATATATATAGGCTGTAAATTTAACTTTAATTTGAAGTATTGATTTACCACGTGCACGGCGTTGAAAGAAAACATCGTGAGGAAATCTACGAGTGTTAGAATTATATTTTAAGACATATGAAATCTACCATTCTGCACTACGGCTGCGTGGCGGACTATACCCTGATACTATCTTTACCAGAGTAGCCCTGCGCCCAAAAGTGGGACATATGTATATAGGCTGTAAATTCAGCTTTTAATTTAAAGTGTTGTTTTACCACGCGCTCGGCTGTGAAGGACAACATCGCGAGGAAACCTACATGACTTACAAAATTTACTAAGACATATGAAATCTACCATTCTGCACTAGGGCTGCATGGCGGACTATACCCTGATACTATCTTTACCAGAGTAGCCCTGCGCCCAAAAGAGGGATATATACAGACATATATATAGGCTGTAAATTTAACTTTAATTTGAAGTGTTGATTTACCACGTGCACGGCGTTGAAAGAAAACATCGTGAGGAAACCTACGTGTCCTAGAAAATTTTCTAAGACATGTGAAATCTACCATTCTGCACTACGGCTGCGTGGCGGACTATACCTCCTTTTTTTTGGACGAACTAACACAGTTGGCACAGAGAAGCTAGCCTTTACTGCTTCACCGGATTTGAGGGGTGGCACACCTCTTAGATCGCTTAGCCTGAACCTCTATTAGGTGGTAAGCAATACCCCTACACAATCTTTACCAGAGAAGCCCTGCGCCCAAAAGTGGGACCTATATAGACATATATATAGGCTGTAAATTTAACTTTTAACTTGAAGTGTTGATTTACCGTTCACGGCGGTGAAGGAAAACATCGTGAGGAAATCTACAAGTGTTAGAATTTTTTTAAGACATGTGAAATCTACCAATCCGCAATAGGGCTGCGTGGCAGAACCCTACACTATTTTTACCAGAGAAGCCCTGCTCTCAAAAGTGGGACATATGTTTAAAGGCTGTAAATTCAGCTTTTAATTTAAAGTGTTGTTTTACCACGCGCTCGGCTGTGAAGGAAAACATCGCAAGGAAACCTACAAGTCTTAGGAAATTAGGTGTGAAATTTGATCAATCCGCACTGTGCACTTATACTCTCTTTACAGAGAAGGCTAACGTCCCACATTTGGACATATATATAGGCTGTTACTATTACTTTAATTATATTTATAAAGTAACAAGGACGTTACTAAGTAACAGCTAAAACGTCTTTGTCGTCGCTAATGAAAGAATCGAATCGGTTGGGGATTATTTTCGTTGAAATGGCTCACCGGGGCATGCTTCCTGCGACAGTGTGGTCGTAACTCGACACCTTTATTAATATGCCTGAATTAATAATATTGTAGATATTGGCTGGCAGGGGCCCGGGGTTGCGTGCGAATGGCGATCTCGTGAGGCTTCGGTGCATCGATTCGAGAAAAATATCGATTTACCTTTCGTTTGTTCTTAGTGAAGTGCCACTAATAGTTGTATTATTTACGTTACGGCATTAACAGGGAGTATTTGGTTTCGTTTCGAATTGATCGAAGCCAAAATGTGCAATGTCATATTTTTTATATGTAAAGTGGCAAACGATCATACGGCTCACCTGATCTTAAATGATCACTGTCGCCAATGACCATCTACAGCACCAGAGGAGCTGCAGGTGCGTTGCCGACCTTTGAGATAGGAGCGTCGGACGGCCCGTCGGGAGGCTGATGAGCGGTGCCATGATTGTGGCGCTGTGGTGGACTCTGCCCAGCACACCCTGGAGGTGTGCCCGAGATGGGCAGCGCAGCGTCACGACTTGGCATCCGCCATCGGTGGAGTAGACCTATCGCTTCCGAGCCTCGCACTTGCGATGGTACGGAGCGACAGGTCTTGGTCGGCGGTCACCTCCTTCTGCGAGACAGTCATGTCCCAGAAGGAGGCTGACGAGCGGGTCAGGGAGGGGAACTGTGGGGCTCCCTCCCTCCGCAGGCGACGAGTCGGGGTGCGCAGGGGACGTTTCAAACGTCTCCTCTCGCTGCCCCCGTAATTCGAAGCGGGGCCAGGATGAGAACCAGGCCCCAGCATGCTTCGGCGTCGTCGGGACTCCTCTGAGTGCCGGAGGAGTCCCCTTTGAGGGTGAAGTCCGGTCTTTGCCGGGACAGGCCGGTCGTTGGGGTGTCCTGTTGCTGACAGATCCGGGACACCCCGCTCATAACGGCTGATGGCATTCGCGGTCGGTTTAGTGGGTAGGGGCTGCCCAGGCCGAGTCCCACACATCCCTCCGGGCCCACCCAGGGTACCGGAGGATGGTTAATAAAATGATTCCCCCGCGTTAACAAAAAAAAAAAAAGGAGTGAGTAGGCTCGTTTCTTGAAGGTCGAGCCAAATCGAGAACGTTCGGAAACACCGCTGGTGACAGTTGATTCCAAGGGTTGACAGTGTGTGGAATAAGGTTACGTGAGAAACGTACAGTCGTGGAACGCCAACCATTAAGATGGTGGCGGTGGAATTTCGAATTCTGCCGAGATTTGATGGAAATGTAGGAAAATGGTATTACTATCTCTGTCTAACGATAAAACGGGTCTCTAAAACAGAATTTACTCAAACAAATTTAATTGTTTCTTATACCTCTATTGATTTATGAGCCGTGGTACTTCAGTGTCCGGGCGGTCGCCTCAAGTTGCATAGTACGCTAGCAACCCGAGTTCGATCCCCGGTGCCGGCGCCAATAAATTTGTTGTTGCAATTTTATGTGCTGATTAACCACGCGCTCGGCGGTGAAGGAAAACATCGTGAGGAAACCTACATGTCTTAGAAAATTTTCTACGACATGTGAAGTCTGCCAATCCGCATTAGGGCAACGTGACGGACTATGCCCTTATACTCTCTTTACAGAGAAGGCCTGCGCCCAACAGTGGGATATATATATTATATATATAAAGGCTGTAACTTTAACTTTAACTTTTAACCTCTATTTAGACGACACAGTGTTGGAATAGTTCATCTTTCGCAAATAAACGAAATAAAATATTATTTTATTATAGCAGATGCACATATCTCGATGTAATCGACCAAATTTTAATAAAACTTGTCTGCTTAGCTTAGTGTATTTTTTTTATAGTACAAGTAATCAAAGTATAGGGTATGTTAGTTCAATTCCAAATGGTTAACAGGAATGGCCCCGTTGAGCCGTAATTTCCTTTGCCTAAAATTTCAAAATCTATCGTCGTATGCTTTCTTTTTCGCGATCCGCAGCGCTCTAACCCCAAAAGAACAAACGGCGGCTTAACAATTCATTATTGCGTTCATTTATTTCGGCTTCATTAAAATCGCATTAGGATTAATTTTTCTCGTCCCCATTTTAATTCGCAGTCGGCCGAGGGGATCTTCACTGGACGCTTGCAATCAACCACTGTCAATATTTGTTTAAAATTTCTACCTGACTCTGCGTTTCGGGACTTTATACCGTGTTGAAATTGTCTGCTCTTCATTCTATTATTCTTTCACATTGAATGACAAATAACAATTTATTTCATACAAGCTTTTTAACCGACTACAAAAATGGAGGAGGTTCTCGATTCGCCTGTTTTTGTTTGTATGTTTGTGCAGTCATAGTATCGCTATTTATGTACCAAATTTTTAAATTCAATCAAATCACAGACAGGACGGGAATTGCCAATGCTGCTGAGCTCTCTCGTGTTACAAAGAACAAAAAGAAATCTACCGAAGTAGAGAGAGATGACCACCACGATCCACTGACCGACCCAACTGATGGGTATGTATCTTTTGATATGTGATAGTCCTATCAAACACAATATTTATACTTAGACTGAGAGCCAGGATAAGACTTAGCAGAAGAAAAATAAGAGTCCGGCAACCGTCAGATCGTAATTCGTAGGTTTAACTATCACCTATCTCCCGCCTTTATGACATGTTGCGAAACAACGTAGGCTCATGAATAATAGCATATTAAAGCTTAGAGGAGATAAAATGTAATAATAATTAAGGCGGGCACAAAGACGAACGCCTCAACATCGAGTATAAAGCGCACGGGCGCTGAAAATGTACACGTGAAACTGCGCCCGCTTTTGCATTAACGAATGCGGAAGCAGCCTTGTGCATTCAGGACGCGCTGCATCCTCCCCCCACCCCCTACCCACCCTGCACCGCCCTCTCCGACGCCTCTAGCATAGCGGAGCACATCCCACCCGTGCGTTCATTACCTCCTGCGACCCAACAATTCAAGTTTGCTTACCGCCACACAATCTACGGCAGACTAGACTGCTCCCGTACACTGCCCACTCGAATAATAAAGATGGAGAAATTAACCCGTCCGCAATGAAAAAGAGGAAACTAAGTGAAGCTATCTCGACTTGAATAGGGGTAATGCAACGCGAGCACTCGTACGGGGAATGAAAGAAACTCTTTGTGTGAACGTAGGGTAGACGGCAACGGAATATAAACAGTCAACACACAAATGCATTTGACAAACACAAGACCTCTAAATGCGATTCGCATGAGCCAATGTTGACATTGCGTAATGGAAAACACAAGTACTCCATTCGCATTCATCTGAAATAAGTTGCGAATTAACGCGAACATCTTCAACCAAGCATCAAATCCAAAGCGAAGGTAGCTGCTAGGAAGCTTGGAGTCCTATGAAAGGTTCGGCGGTACTTCACACCGGGACAGCTTTTGACTTTGTATAAAGCATAGATCCGGCCATGTGTGGAGTACTGTTCTCACATCTGGGCAGGTGCAGCTAAATACCAACTCGCGGCACTGGGTTTCATGGAGATCCGGGCCAAAAAGTTGATAGGTGACCAAGATCTACACCTAGATAGTCTTGAGCACCGGCGCAAGGTGGCCAGCCTTTCGGTGTTTTACAGATTACATTTTGGAGAGTGTGCATAGGAATTACATGAGTTAATTCCCCATCCCCATTCTACCGTATAGAGAGTATAAGGGCATAGTCTGCCACGCAGCCCTAGTGCGGATTGGCAGACTTCACATGCTTTAGAAATGTTTTCTAAAACATGTAAGTTTCTTCACGATGTTTTCCTTCAACGCCGAGTGCGTGGTAAATCAGTAGATAAAAATGCTACAGCAAATTTATTGGTGCCGGCACCGCGGATCGAACTCGGGTTGCTAGCGTACCATACAATATGAGACGACCGCCCATACACTGAACTACCACGGCTCTACTATGGTAATTTAAGTACATTTTGCCACAATTGCAATACCAGACTCGTGGCAGGAACTAGAAAATCAATAAAGTTTCCGCACTAAATTTGCTCCAGCCCATAAAATATTCAATTACGCATAAGCACACATTTGCTAAGGCCAACAACGACCACGCGGCGCCCCCATTAAAGACGCCTAAGGGCCATTTAATCGGTCAGTGGATGTAAATTCGCCGGCCCCAAAACAAATATACCGAAACTAATAAGGAAACGAAATATGTAAATCGTCTGCCATATTGTTTCACAAGTTGAAATCTTCCTTTAATCTTATAACAAATCCGTGTCCAAATGGCCGGCCCGGGCCCAATTTGAATATGGGGTGGGCCGCGGGATGGTAAGACACCTTGGATGTGTGCGGAACACGCAGGAGATACTGCTAACGTTGTCCTGTGCACATATTGCAGCAAATTAGTTGTCGACTTGTAAACAAGGATCTCTAAAATAAGGCCCACTAAGACGTGGCTAGACACTTTGTATGGATATGAGAGCGCAATATGGCGGGCCCGCAGATGGCGTTTGTACTCATTAAGATGTTTTATGACTGGTCCGTCGGACCGGGCTCCCAATTTAAGATATTTCTATGCAGAACGGCACCACGTTAGTTTGGCTTCCGATTAGGGGATTAAGGTAGTCCTTTTAAGGCATTAGTGAAATAATTGCGGTGGCCATTAAGCGGTTAGTATTCCCCAATTTTCCCTCCGTTAATATTTAAGGGCATCGTCAACTGTGTCCTTTTGTCTTTGTAATAACGTATGCGTTCTAAAGCGCATTGAGTTTCAATTAAAAGAATGGACGGTGAAGGGGTGCGAAAGACAAAGCGAAAACACAATCATTCCGTCTGTACCGTACCTATTTCCCACACGGCAAGTAAATCAAAGGGTGTTGAAACTTTACACCCACTTAAAGCCGGACACAGTAATAAAGCGTTCGAACTTCGCCGACCCTGGACATCAAATGGGCCACCCCTTCTCGAATTTTGTACAGTAGGATATTAAAAGTACGTAGACGCCTAGCGCACGGAAACGGCGAGGAATGATAGGTATAGGTTTTGGTTTTATAATTCGATTTTATTTTAAAACTTTGTGAATTTTAGTTACAAGTAACAAATATATTTACGTGTAAACACGAAAACCCGACTACGAATCAAATCAATGATGGATTTAACATTTCGGATTGATTTTGAAGACTAGAAGGTTTTCTTATGAATGCCATTGTCAGTCAATTAGACGGATCGGGAAGGCACCAGCTTTCAAATAAAAAAAGAATCATCAAAATCGGTCCATCCAGTGCAAAGTTATGGCGTAGCAAACATGAAAAAATACAGTCGAATTGAGAACCTCTTTTTGAAGTCGGTTAGAAGTGATGAAATTTCGCTCGTTCCCATATCTAAATATATATTTTATTTATAAGGCAGACCTAACAGAGAAGCTTGCAAAATAGATATACGAATAAAAACTAGATATATGCATATTTAAGAGTACTCGTATGTTAGCTGGCAACACACGGCACCCAGCGATTGTTATGCATAATAACTACTTCCAATGATATCTTAGTACCCTCACCGTGGGACCCTTGTGTCGAGTTACTAGCGATAGAGGTTTAGGCTAAGCGACCTAAGAGCTATGCCACCTCTCAATCCGGTGAAGCAGACAAGGCTAGCTTCTTTAGCCAATCTGTGTAGTTCGTCAAAAAAAAAATGATATCTTAGTGATTTACCTGAACCTTATTGTATCATTAATACATAAGTAATAATTAAGTTGTTCATCACATTAACTTCGCATTGTAAACAATAATTTAACTTTATTAGTTCGTAATGTGACTTCTAATTAATTTTGTAAAAAGACGGCGAGGACGCGCAGTTGTGACGGTATTCGTTAAAATAATTCCTTTTTTTTTTTTTGTTCACGGGGAGGAAATCTTCAGAAAGATACCCCGCCTTCTGGGGGGAAGGCGGCGGTTATGTGGGGTTCTTACCCACTAAAACCTCCCCGCCCTTTCCTCGGTGCATGACGAGGGGCTCCGGGATCTCCAGTGGAACGCACCGGGCCTCTGCGTAATGTCAAGGAGGAGCACGTCCGGGGGGTTCTCTCACCGCTCAAGCACCGAGGCATTTGGGCCAGCCGATGTCGCCTTCTTCCCGGGTCCACTTTGGTGGACGACTCAGGCCCCCACCCTTGTCGCCCAGTGAACTCGAGGCCCCTTTTAGTCGCCTTCTACGACAGGCAGGGGATACCGTAGTCTTATTCTTGAGAGCCCAGAACTACAGGGCTGAAAATAATTCCTTGTACAACGTTACGCTGTTACAATAAAGCGAGTGTATTAGTTATAGGACTATTTCATTCCACAAAAGCTACATGTTATTACACGTATGATATCCTGGATTTAAATATTTAAATATCAACACTACTTGACACGGTCTGCATTAATTAATATAGGATAACTATGATTTCCTCAGGGCTATCCCGTTTTTTGTACACTATATTTGTCTTTTATTAATTCACTTTGTTTACTTATTTTTATTTTTGTATTTGAGTCGCTTTTCGGAAACGTAAAAGAACGTGGGAGCTTATTTATTTATGCAATACCTTTTATTTATTTATTTATTACACCAACACAATGAACATTTTAATAAACAATACATAAAACAGTGAAAAGTTGTGAAGTTAATGCCATCGCAGTTATAGGCGTAGATTGCAAGCAATTAATTGGCGAGTGACAATGTTAAGATAAAAATAAAAGAACACAAAAGTAAAAATAAAACTAAATTTGAAATTAAAAATTAACTAATAAAAAAACTATTTGTAGTTTAGTGAATGTTTATACATACTTATACTAGGAGAAAAGAGGTCGATATCGTCCGTTTTGAAAAGAGTTGAATTCTGTACTAATTCTATTTAAGGGCGCATTCTTACCTAGGTTCGATCGGAATAAACTGCTTCTCAATGCCATAAGCTATATCTTTCGCAAACGTTAACGTAGAAATTTCAAACTATTACGTGTTCATATAAGATTATATATCTAACACAAGAGGAGGTAGACAGAAGTCTTACAACCGTTGATTTACCGAGAGCAAGTCTTCCTCGCTAAGTTTCCCAACTTTCACATTGTTAAGGGTTATTACGTTTAAATTACATTGGAATCAGTGTCGCATCAGCGCAAAAACGTTCATTCATCGATGTACAAACTACGTGTGTATGGGAAGTCATTACTAATTCATGGCCTCACGCAAAAAAGGTGATCTCGAGGTATGTTTTTTCTTGCAATGCAATGTCTCTTATAATCAGGCGCAATGTCCAGTAACCGCGTAACGGGACTCCACTTAGTCACTAGTGATGTGCCGGATATCCGAGGGTGAAGAAAAATCCGTTCGGATATTTTATCAATCGACTTCAAAATCAAAAATTATCAATTAGTCCATATATTTTTTATGTTTGTTACCTTATTACTTTCGACTGGCTAGACCGATTTATTTTTTATTTCAAATCTGATTTTGGTCCAATCTGACAATGGCAGAAAACCATAAAAGTCTTAAATTTGCATTGTGTTACAAAACAACATCCTTTCCAAAAAATGAAACATGGAAATCGGTTGGCGTGATATTTTGATAATCGTCTATGTGGCACACAAACTTAATGCAAATTTAAGACATACGGTTTAACCGTTGCACTGTGAACATAGATTTGTAATTTAATAGAATTTACTTACCCTCATATGTGATGATTTTACAACAAGTAAATTTACGAGTGAAAACAAAATCCAATTTCAAATTGCATCATTCATTAAACGAGCGGACGCCTTCTTTTTATTTTCGGATAATCATAGAATCAATCAAAACCTAACTAAAATCTTGAAACTACCCATGAAGTACATCCTATCCAATAAAAAATGAATCATCGAAATCAGTTGGCGTGATATTGAGTTATTCGTTTATTTGTCACGCACATACATGATGCAAATTTAAGACTTATGTGTTTTTCTCATGTATGCCATTGTCAAAATTGGATCAAATTCAGATAGGACCACACGGGAAGCAGCATCTTTCCAATACAAATAAAAACAATCATCAAAATCGATTCACCCTGTCGAAAGTTATGAGTTAGTTAGTTATACCCCTGTCGGAAAAATAGTTACAAATCCGCACCGCGCGCGCCGATCACCGATTTATTATTCTAGGCGTTATGTGTGACAAGTGCTAACAATACCAATACTGCGTCACTTGTGCTATAATTTGTAGGTTTCGTGGAATAAAATAGTCCAACAACTAATACAATCGCTTTATTGAGACAGCGTAACGTTGTACAAAGAATTATTATAACGAATACCGTTACAACTGCGCGTCCTCAAAATCTTTTTACAAAATTAATTAGAAGTCAGATTACGAACTAATAAAGTTAAACTATTGTTTACAATGCCAAGTTCATGTGACGATCAACTAAATTATTAATTATGAATTAAAGATACAATAAGGTTCAGGTAAATCATTATGATATCATTGGAAGTAGTTATTATGCATAACAATCGCTGGGTGTCATGTGTTGCCAGCTAACACTTGCCAAACTGCCGCTATACAATTAACATCGTTTTGAAATTATACTCAATTTAAAGAATTTTGGGCTTTGATTTTGTCTATACGCCAAAGATAGAACAGACCAATTGAGAACAAGTTCCTTTTTGAAATCGGTTAATGGATAGCGTAGTACAAAATGCTGCGGATCTCGTAGTTCATCACTAGTTATTATGAGTTGCCAAGTGCCAGCCAATAACGTGACTCCAGCGGTCAACGTCGGTCAACCGGCTCGAATAATTACAGTTGAGTGTTGAGCATTCAGCTTTGTAACGCGAGACCAGCGGGCACCGGAGATAAACGCACTCGTAAGGATTCCTTGTTAAGAACATTGTCTAGTGTCCTTTCTTGTAAGTGGCTACATATGTAATCTGACATGGGTTCACGGTTAGCTAATACACCTGGGCCCTAAGTCTGATTACCATTGTGTGGAAGTTATCGTTCAGTTACATCATGCTATTTGGTTGACACTCCACTCAATCTATATATATAAAAGAAAAAGTGTGTGAGTATGTTCTTTATAGAATCCGAAACGACCGGACAGATTTCAATGGAAGTTTCAGTGAATCTTCAGATTTATCTGGCGAGTACTCCTTTACAGTTTGGTGACGATCGGAGCACTCCTCTTTTTGAACTGTCAAATACAACTTTTATTTACTATGATGATATTCTATTGTTTTATAACACAAATTTGTATTGACACATGCGTTGTGCATATTTATGTCATTATGAACCATATTGAAGTACAATGGAGTATATTGAAGTATAAAAAAGTATAGCATATGGTAAGTTTTATTTCTGACATTAACTTGAGCCCGATATGTTTTTGTAAAATGATAAGAATGATATTGTATTTACTGATATGTACATGTGTGTAGGTATTCTTCACCTGCTCGAGAAGATAATGAATACGGAGATAAATGAATAATTTAATATATTGTGAGAGTTAAATTAAATATTTAATGATGTAAGTTTATTGTTTAAATAAAATCTAGCACGGCGAAGAGGGCTGGGTACGCTAGTCAGATATAAACAAAATAAAATTAGTAGAATTTTCTCTCTTCTTCCTAGATTCTTCTCTTCAGAGGTTCACAATTCGTCTGTGCGTCTGTGGTCCAATTCTGACAGTAGTATCCATGAGAAAACCACGTAAGTCTTAAATTTACGTTAAATATGTGCGCGACAAATAAACGAATAACTTAGTATTATGCCAACCGATTTCGATGATTCATTGTCTCATTTCTCTTATAAGGAATGGCAAAAGGCAATAGGCTCAGCGTGTACTGCGTGACATAATGTCACACAGTGCTGGTTTTCAGCCTACCCCTTTGGTACTCGCGCGCCGCATCAGGCGATTAGGAAATAAGAAGAGGGCATCCGCTCAAGCGTTTATTGATTGATGCGATTTGAAATCGGTTTTTGTGTTTTTTCGTAAATATACTTGTTATTAAATCATGACATATGAGGGTAGGTAAAATAAATCAAATTACAAATCTACGTTCACAGTGCAGCAGCTACAATCAAGGGCGATTTAATTGTTTCCAAAGAGGTGATTCCGTCGAATATATTAGTTGATTAAGCGCACAGGTCGGGCCCGACCGCCGAGGGGTTATTATACAATTTGCTGTCTAACTATTCGTAAGGGCCCACTGCGCGGTGTTCCGCTAAGATTGCGCCCAAGTTTTGTGTACAACAAATATTGGCCGGGTAAGTTACATTCATGACACATAAGTATACATTAATATACGTAACTTTGACTAATATTTCGGTCGAATTGAGGCCTGATTGATGTATAATTTATTCATATAGTTGAAAGAGAATCAAAAGGTCGTAGGTTCGAATCTACCGTTCCACTATTGACGAGATTCACCTCCTAGCACAAGCTTAAGTTTATTTGGAAAGGTTAATAAGAATTTTAGAAGTTTTTGTGGTTGTTATCATTATTTTAAAAAAATGCTTATAAGAAGATTAACCCTCACCTCCTTTATACTCATTTTAGCGGGTAGACAGAAACAGCAATCCCTGTCCACTTTTCAGCAAGGGCTTACTAGATACTATTTATGTGACAGGTGATACTAGCTGAGGCCATGAAATAGATACAAATTTTAGCAAGCGTTTTTTTTATTTAGATATCGAAACCGGCACTGGAAAAAAGTGAAAAATATAGCCACGCATTCTGTTATTGGATGGGTCGCCACGATTAAGTTGAGTTCTACCATCTTGAAAAATACCGTTGTAGTGTGGGTGATGTATTTTACTTCTGCCTGGTAAGAGGTGACGGCAACCAAAGTGTAGTAGGTTGGCAAAACACATTTATGGTGTCTTTAGGAGATAATGTTATTCCACTAGATAAAGGAAGACGTTATAGAAAAAATACCAATTTTTACATGTTAAAAATTAAATATTGCGCTAACCTTGCCTTAAAACTAAGTCGATAAAATTCACATTTCAACATGTTAAGCACACACAATAAACAAAACTCAGACACAGTTATAAATGTGTAAGCAACATAGAAGCAATACAGTGAAATGGCGGAGCGACCCTGATTGAGTTTGCTCCGAGTCTTTTACAGCTTTCGATGTATATTTCATCCTGTCAGCGGCAAATTACACAGACTGCCCATTCACGCTCAAAAATCACTCTCAATCGAGTCAAGTGGGACAAAATAAAAGGTGAATTCATCATAGGGGGTGCGAATCGGCGCCCCCGAGGGGCAACCAATGCGGGAAACCTATGTCCGGTCTATTTGTGAACGGTAACGCGTCTCGACAGCTTTTTGACAGTTCATTAAATTATATATAAACTGCAATTGTTGCCGAATCGCAATCAATTTTATGGCAAATGAGTAATGACATATCGATTGTTAAGGGATGTGTGTATAGTACGGGAGATAATCTGATTAAAACTTACATCTTCTCTTGGGAAGAAAACAACATGCTGTAGTGTTGCGGCATTTTGGGTAATTAGGGTAAATGCTGTGTAATATTAGTAACATTTTAAAACCCGTTTAAGTACTCTATGAACGCCTAAAGCGCCTAATTAAGGATATAACTTATTTCTTAGTAGCTAGTACGATAGTTAGTTCAATTTTAATTGCTGACTTAACATGTGGACGCGGTGAAAGAACACATCGAGGAAACCTACATGTCTTAGAAATTTTCTGTGAAGTGGCTGATTTTGGCTGATCATGCCCTTGTGACTATATGCTTGACCATCATTGATGTTAAATGGAAGTGCTGTCCTGAATGGTAAGGCACACTATCTTTTTTTTTTTTTTTTACATCATTCCCCCAACGTTTGGCACTTTAGGGACCTTTTCATTCCTTCTTTCTTTCATCCTCCTTTCCACTCTTCTTCTTCCAGTAGGCGCACTATCTTAGACTGTTCACTCTACTCTTGAAAACACCGAAACTCAGTCAACCAAACAATCTGAAGAGCTGTACGAATAATTTGACGAAGCATAGCGCTTCGTTCAGGTTCGGGGATGTTCTCAACAATAGGCAATTCAGCAGTGCGTCTTGAAGTCCGATGGCGGAATGCTTATTTATATATTAAAGTTCTTCGCATACCTACGCTATATATATAAGCTTTTTTATATAAAAATTTACGTTTAAATATCTCTGTGTTCAATTACATTAAGGTGGTTTCGTCGCGACTATGAATATTCAATTTTTTTTATCAATCAATTCATTAAACGAAGTGCGCACGTGTGGCGAGTGCTTTTATCATAAGCTTGACGTTTTCTATTCGCTGTTTTTGGGGAAAAATTTATTTGGTAATATTCTGAAGCACCTCTCACACAGATTAAAAATACGAAATTAAAAAAAAAATTGCACGTTAATTGCTCGCTACATTAGTACACTGCACTGCGAAATATTCAATCATACCCAGACGCCTGGAAAGCGTTTCCGCGAGTCAATTTCATCCCATTTCATTTGATTATGCTCCGTTGGAAAGGGTTGGGCTTAATCAATTTTTGTCGGAATATTGCCTCTAGTGCGATACATATGATTGAGTCAGACACCCATTAAATATATTTTTATTACATTTCGACATTTTTGGTAGCGGATACAACGTAGTCTGACGTTTAATTTTCACATTATAAACTCTGTTTTGTTTCTAAATACGAAATATTACTTGCCACTTCTAGCTAGGTGACGCGATCCCAGAGGATGGAAAGATATCTGACATTTATGTAAATAAAACGACCATTTTTATGCTATATAATAATATGTTTAATATAGCCGTGAGCAGAAATAAAGGGTCGGTTAAGTACAGAGAGACAAGATCAAAACAGTTTGAATATCTCGGAAGATATAGACGCTAGCTAACTGAAATAAATTGTGCATAATAGACAATTAAATATTCTTAAAATAAATTAAAATATTTTTATTAATTAGTGACGCCACATAGAGGCAGCACTAAGTACTAAACTTTAAATAAAAATAAAATGTAATGAAAAATACTGTATAGTACAAGTTTACGTAAAATATTATTTTTCGTTTAAGTTTATGTTTTTAATGAAATATAAATAAATTAATAAAAATATTTTATTTTATTTTAAGGATATTTAATTGTCTATCGTGCACAATTTATTTCAGTTAGCTAGCGTCTTTATCTTCTACGATATTCAAACTATCTTAACCGACCCTTTATTTATGCTTACGGCTATGTATGTTATAATAATAAAGATTTTATTATTATCATATGTTTTATATATAAATACACATATCAAACGATGCAACTGCAATAAGAACTCCATTTCAAAGTAAAGCAAAACAAACAGGTGTGTGAATCTTCAATAAAAATGTCTGTAAGTCGATAAACCGTTTGGATTTAAACCACTTAACAACTGTTCACCGATCTACTATAAAAATGTATTTATTTCTATATATATCCCACTGTTGGTCCCCCCAAGACTCTCCCCACTTGTAAATACAGACACGTCGCCCGGAGGCCGAGACATGTTCTCGACGATCCGGACGACGTGATCACCGTTGCACAGGCTAGGTCTTTACAAATCTACAAAGCGTCCATTCGCGACCGTCGGAGGTTGCGAAAAATCCTTGCGCGATATAAGTATTTTATGGGAAAACCCCTTGATAAGATTAGGAGCGTTGCTGGAGTTTCTTCGGCCACTTTTTCTCCCAGCGCTAACGATTCCCGAAGTGGCATATAATTTAGTTTAGCTTAGATTGTCCCAATAGATTTTTGTTAATAAAATAGCTACCGACCGAGTCGTGGTTCGGCCGTCTTGGGCGCCCTCGGATCGGACTGCTAACGCGTAATAATGGTAACCGTCCAAGCCGAGGTTACCCCTCACCAGAGGGACCATTGTGTCGAGCTACCACCTAATAGAGGTTCAGGCTAAGCGACCTAAGAGCTATGCCACCTCTCAATCCGGTGAAGCAGTAAAGGCCAGCTTCTCTGTGCCAACTGTGTTAGTTCGTCCAAAAAGAAACGATATTTGTATTGTAAACAGTAAAGTATTAGCGTATATGTCTATGTCTATATGTCCCACTGTTGGACGCAGGCCTTTAATGTAAAGAGAGTATAAGGGCTTAGTTCGTATTAAGTTGCATAGTACGCTAGCAAGCCGAGTTCGATCCCTGTGCCGGCACCAATGAATTTGTTTGTAGCCCTTTAAGTGCCGATTTATCATGCGCTCAGCGGAAGGAAAACAACGTGAGAAAAACTATGCTCTTATACTCTCTTTACAGCGAAGGCCTGTGCCCAACAGTGGGGCGTATATAGGCTGTTACTTTTAGTTTTTAAACATTAACGTTTATTATAGACTGGCAGAAGCAACCAAACTCGGTCCATCTATTTGCGGTATCTATTTGCGAAGCCATGATTATAACTGCAACCTCCAAATGCGAGATTACGAGCATAAATACGATATCCTGCAATTAAAACAGCTTACAGCTTCAATCGCAGACATCGCCAGTTACTCGTGTGTGGTCTCCAGTAAACAAAGGTCTTAATGATCCCACACAGTCTAATGTAAACAATTTAATATTCCGCAATCGAAACTGCAGTTACAATCGATTCCGTTCATTCGGTGAATCGATTCATAACTCGGATTGTACACTCCTTTGTTGGAGAATTGAATCAAGTTTTAATTGTGTTTTGTGTTTCGTTTTATGCAGAAACAATGAATGAATTTGATTTATTTTTCACAGTATTATGAAATTATCAATTCTTTGTTTCAATATAACTAGATATATAAGATAAGATTCACCGTCCTGTAGTATTTTCAACAAGTATATTTACGAGTAAAAACAAAAATCGACTTCGAATAAGATTATTACGAAATAGAAATAATTAAAACATAACCAAACTCTTATCAAACTCCCTCTGAAGAAAATCCTTTCCAGTAAAAAATGAATCATAGAAATCGGTTATTGTGATATTGAGTTATTCGTCCATTTTTTAACGTACTATACAGATTGGTCAGAGAAGCTGGCCTTGACTTCTTCACCGGATTGAGAGGTGGCATAGCTCTTAGGTCGCTTAGCCTGAACCTCAACCGCACATATTTAAGGCAAATTTAAGACTTATATGGTTTATCATGGATGCCACTGTCAGATTCTGGATCAAATTAAAATCGGACCACACTAGAAGCATCCGCTTTCAAACACAAAATCAGTGTCCAAGTATTTGACCTCAGGCGAATATCATCATCATCATCATCATTTCAGCCGTAAACATCCACTGCTGGACATAGGCCTCCCCCAACGATTTCCAAAAGGATCGGTTGTAAGCGTCCCGCATCCAGCTGCGTTCTGCGACCGTTATGAGGTCGTCAGACCATCTTGCGGGTGGACGTCCCACACTGCGCTTGCTGGTCCTTGGTCACCAATCGAGAACTTTTCGGCCCCATCGGCCATCTGTTCTACGCGCTATGTGCCCTGCCCATTGCCACTTCAACTTGCTTATCCGGCGAGCTATGTCGTTTACCTTCGTTCCAATATGAAGATCGCAAAAAGTTGCGTATAAGAAATAAAACCTCCCGTCCCTACCCTAATCCTTCCCTAACCCTATCGCTTTTCATAAAGCTACAACTGTTGCCATCCATCTTTTTTTTCTTCTTTATCTTATTTATAACTGAGAAAATAATAAGCAAGTTCTTGATCACGATCCCACCAGATGTTGTGACAATGTAATCCTAGATGATAAGACGCACTAGCATAGTCTAATACTTGGTAAATGCTCACTCTACTCCTATGAACACCCACATTTTAATCGGAGGGAAAGACAGACAAGACCAAACTGTTCCAGTCCTTTGCAGTGTTCCATTCGGGTTAAATATTCAATCTTCATTTGTTTAATTTTTTTAATTTGGTTTATAAATAGATAAATAAATAAACCAAAATTATAAATATATCAGACTTGATTATGTACGGGTGCGGTGCCTTAACGTAGTAAAATTTGAGATTAATATGCGATTTCCCCAAGACACCGGATGCGGTCTGCCGGGCACGAGTTCAATTATTATTGAATTTCCCATGTCCGGGGTGGAAGGAGGGAGCCAGTGAAAATGTCGAGGGTGTTGTAGTCCTCTTAAATGAACATAATTGCCGCTTTATGCAGCTCTTTTAATGAATAATGCTAATATTCTTTATTGCTATAATTTAACAATAATTAGAATCATTCGACGATCATTGTCCCGATAGACAAACGGTCTTATAGCGAAAAATCTTGATCAACATCTTTAGAGACTTTCGCTTGATGGCTGGGTCAAGGGTCAGATACAGAAGGCAGTACACCTGGATACGGCATCGTCAGGAGGTTTCTTTCTATGTCACCCTAACGACCAGAATGGGTCCCGCTTCCTTGCCCGTGGCACACACTAAGTTGGATTTTTATAATGTTTTTATATTTTGTATGATATTTTCGTCTATTTTTAAATAAATATCGTAGAAACTTAGGTCTAAAAAAATAATTAGAATCAATTAAAGTAACAATTAAGCTTAACCTAAGGCAAGGGCCTTTTCGCTGTGAGTGATCTCATCCAGGCAACCCTGTAGGACAGTAGACCTAAAATAAATACATAGTAACAACAAGATTTTTTTTATAATAAGGACAGAGTTCTAGTTATATCAGTAATAAACATAATTAATAGATACAAAAATATAAACTTACAAAAGTCTAGACAAAAGAAATTGTGTCCAAGAAATCGCTTTTAGTGATAAGAGCGGCCATTGGGCATCTAATTATATCGTATTAGATCAACATGTAAAATGTATTATTACTGTAATATACTTGTTAATTGTTGTGCAATAAAGTATATTCATTCATTTATGGAAAATAAAATTACATACTTTTTATTATTTAAATATCTCACACATATCAATTTGTATTAAACGTAGAAAGCAGTAGAGATAGACAATTTTTTTTGGTTAACGGGGAGGAAATAAAACCTCCCGGTGGCCCTTTCCTTGCATGACGAGGGGCTCCGGGATCTCCAGTGGAACGCACCGGAGCCCCTCTGCACTGTGCTCAAGGAGAGCACGTCCCGGAGGTCCTCGACACGGGCCAGCCGATGTCGCCCTCTTCCCGGGTCCACCTTAGCGGACGACAAAGGCCCCCACCCTTGTCGCCCAGTCAACCCGAGGCCTCTTTTAGTCGCCTTCTACGACAGGCAGGGGATACCGTAGTCTTATTCTTGAGAGCCCAGAACTACAGGGCTAGTAGAGATAGACCAAACGGTACCCAAACTATGACAACGGATACTACAAGAATGGGCAAATGAGCGTGTGATTTACCTAACTATATAAGAAAAAAGAAAATAGATGAATGATCCCACCACCCACAAATACCAACTAACAGTGTAGCAGATGCGTTGTCACCCAATAATAAGCAGTTCGGTCGCCGGCACTTCCCTCGACAAACACAAAAGCGTAAATATCTGCACTGACCATCGATATTCTGTTTGAGGTTCAGGCTAAGCGACCTAAGAGCTATGCTCTCATTCCGGTGAAGCAATCTACGTCTACTTCTCTGAGTAATCTGACAGGTTCGTCACCAGAAAATGGTATTCTGCGAGGTCGTGGTACTTCCCCAATCGTACCGATCCATTCGAACAAGAAGAAACAGTTGCATTGGTCCTATTATTGTTGGATTTTAAAATGAGATTAAACAGCGCTAGATCTCATACGCAGGAATGTGACGTCCAGCAATCGTACGGAAGAGGATGCGAAAGGCCGAGCTAAATGGAGAAACAGATCATGCAATGCCGCCTTAACTTAAGCCGGGATTAGCTGAGAAGGAAATCCGAGAGTAACATTCACGTAAAGATGTGAGTATACAATACAGGCCGTTAAATATAGTAAAACAAACAAGTAGCGGCCGTGTGCTAGCAAAATTTCGACACAGGCAACACCGGGGCTCGCACGAGCGGACACATTACCTCCGGCCAGTGGCCGGTTGTGTCATAGAGTGTCGCCAGACCACGAGCGGAGCAGCTCCCAGCGGTCCAACGCTAACACGCAATGCCGCCTCGATAGTTCACACGCTTCGCTGAGCAGTTTGGAAAACGTAGTTAAAATTTAACTACGATATGCGGATTCAGAGAGTGCAATTCCTGACAGATAAACTCTTTGGATTTTATATTAGATAGATATAACTTCGTATATATCGGGGTCAGGTTCGCGCATCCTTACCATGCACGAGGCCCAAGGCCTCACGTACGGGTCAGTGGTGGTCATCAGAACAGTGACGAAAAAACTGCAACTGCACGACAGCGTCCAACATGCTGTAGTAGCGATATCCCGACACACCGTCAGCTGTGTCTATTACACAGATGACTGTGACGCCACAGGAAGACTGATGACAAAGGCAATGGCCGCATCAAGGGAGAGGATAGTGGACTACAACCTGAAAATGGCCATGAGAAGCAGGGACACAGCGGTCGCGGAGAAGCTAATAGCAATGCAGCAGGGCGTCTGCGACGCGTGAACCCAGGCTGGCCACCTGCAAGTTCAGGCATTATATACGAGTATATATAAAAAAAAAAATAAGGAAAATAGTAACTGTAGAAGTGGCACTTTTTAACAAATGCAGAGTTAACAATTTAAGTGTATTGGAAAAAAAAAACTTCGTATATATAAGATAGGTCGTGAGTCTCTTGCAAGAAAGAAAGCGCACCGTAACAACGTATGTCGACCACTTAACCATTAGGTAATACTTATGATACAAAAAATTTGCTTTGGTTTAGGTATACATTCATTCCGTGTTTCGTTCCGATACAAGCCGGTCGTCCGCAACTGATCTGTGATGTGTGCGCAAAGTGGGCGAGTGTAAATTTTTGTTCTCTTGCTAACACAGTGTAACGTCACAACAGAGTATACTCAAATCATCGAGATATACACATTGGAAATTAATTCAAGATTCTGCCCCTGCGATCTGCATCCAGTGAATTTAACATGGAAGGATCAGGCTTAGAAAAAGTTTTTCCTTCGTCAAATGTAACACATAGGAAAGGTACCACTGATGCAACGTCCCTCAGTCTGCAGCAAGAATTTAAAGCTCTTCAAAATAATCTAATGTCAACGCTGGATTCCTGGTTCACCGAACAAAATAAAAGTTTGATAAAGTAATAAGTGATTTTGAAGAAATAAAAACGCGGTAAATATTTTGAGTGATAAATATGATGATTTAAATAATAAAATGCAAGATATAAATAAACGGTTGTCTACAGTCGAGGATAAATTGAAATCCACGGAGCTTCTGAATTACGTGTTACCCAATTAGAAGCAAAATGGGCTGATATTGATCAAAAATCAAGGAATTGTAATATCGAAATAAGCAATATGCCCGAAAAACGTGGTGAGAACCTAGCATCTCTAGTTGAAATCCTTGGTAATGTCATAAAGCAGCCAATTTCTTCAAGAGACATAGTTGCTGTACATCGAGTTCCGCAGTTAAGTCCAGAGAATCGACGACCCAAAAACGTTGTCGTAAAGTTTGTCAGCCAAATACTACGAGATAATTTTGTGTCCGCGGCGAGGCTCATGAAAGGTGTTACAAGTGATCAACTAACCATAAAAGGTCCAGCTCAGAAAATATATATAAACGAACATCTTACACTACAAAATAAAATTTTGTTTCGAAGAGCTCGCGAAGCCGCAAAACAAAACGACTACAGATTTGTTTGGATCAAACATGGCATTATACTTATACGTGCAAACGACTCTTCCCACGTCTTTGCAATACGCGCTGAAGAGGACTTATCGAAAATCAAACCCCAAAATATTAAAAAGTGAATCATTTGGTGAAATGGTCATCATATGCTTTGTATGTACATTATTCTTACATATTTTTTTAATTATCTGCTACCTCTCTATTTCGCACTACTCTGTGTACTTTTTACGCACAGACAATTGTTTACGATACTTTTTTGCCAACACCTTCTTATTCGTTATTAGAATAGTTAATTACTTTTATTTTTTCTGCTTTCAATTTTATTCGATACATAAAAATGCTGTTATATTAAACTCATTTTTAAAAATACTTTTAACAGTCCAGAAAACACATCCCATGAGGCTTTGTAATGAATATTATTTTATAGGACGGAGTGACACTCATCGATCAAAATGTAGATTTGTCAACACCATACTGTTATTATTTAATTATATAGAACCCCTTTCATTGTTGTATACAAGTATTTCTTTAATTAAATGCGACATTAACCTTTGACTGCACGAACTTGTCAATACATCCTTTTAACTAATGAGATAATATACGACCTACCGCTTTACAATGTAAACAAAAATATTAATATTACGATATTAAAATTACGACTCAAATTTACTAAATACTTCTTTAAAATTTTATTTTCGGTCACGATACAAATTACTTCTAATCTTGTCAGTAATAATTATACATTTCTCTTATGAGAAATGGCTAATAAAATTAGTATTTATTACCAGAACTGCAGGGGCTTGAAAACCAAATTGAATACTTTATACAACAATATATTGTCAGATTGCTATGACGTAATTATTCTTACAGAAACTTGGTTGACCCCAAATATTGCAGATAATGAATTTATTGACTCATGATATGCAGTCTATCGTTGTGACCGAAATAGAGAAATTAGTGGTAAGATGGATGGCGGTGGAGTTTTGATTGCTGTGCGTCGTGAACTTCATGGTGCTCGGTGCACACTATGTACTGTAATTGACGCGGACTTTGATGGCGATAATTATTGTCTCCCTCCAAATATTGACTATGTTCTTTAAAATTTTTCTAAAGCAAGTAATGATTATCAAATCATGGGTGGTGTATATATACCCCCAAATCAATCCTTTTGCACATATCAATCATTTCTTAATGCCCTACAGAATGAAATTACTTCTAGCTGTTATAGAAATGTTTATATATTTGAGATTTCAATTTACCTCTTATTGAGTGGATAGAATGTGACCGATTTACTCCCACTTCAAGCTTGAATAATAGTCTTAATTCAATTACAGTATGTTTTTCTAACTTTTTGTCTTCAATAAATTGCATACAATACAATAAAATAAAAATCATATGAATCGAATCTTAGACCTAGTAATCTCAAATAATGATACATGCACATGCGCACTGCAATCGAACCCTTTAGTTCCGATAGATGCTCATCATCCACCACTCTGTGTTGGGTTTACATTTAATATAATGCATCAAATGCAGCGTGGTTATTTACCTAAATATCGTTTTTTGGAAGCTAATTATAATGATATTAATGATGAAATCAAATCTATCGACTGGGAAAATGTTCTAGATAAAGATTGTATTGACACTTCTACACATATATTTTATGAGTTGATTTATAAAATTATAAAAAAACATGTGCCACTACGCCCAGCCAAATCAAAAAAATTTCCTGCATGGTTCTCTAAACCACTCATACATATTTTTAAAAATAAGGAAAAAGCATGGAAAAAGTGGAAAAAATATGGTAATAAAGTAGATTATGAGGAATTTTCCATTTTCCGCAAGAGATTTATAGGTCTCTGTTCTGTAAATTTTAAATCATACATAGAGAAAATTGAATTCAGTTTACGAAAAGACATAAAATCTTTTTGGACGTATGTAAATAGCAATAAAAATAAAATAGGTATCCCCAGCACGATGGTGTATAATGGTGAAGAAAGAACGAGTCCCGAGAGTATATGCGAGATGTTTTCTACATTCTTTACATCAATTTACGAAAAAAAAACACATCCCACACAAGACTTAGACTCATTACACTCTTCTACTGATAACGAGCTTATTATTTCCGATATTAACACTTCTAGAACGGCACTCATTAAGGTACTTAAATCACTTGACATCACTAAAGGCTGTGGACCAGATGGTATTCCGCCTTTCTTTATTAAACATACTGCTGAATCTATCAGTACACCTTTATGCTACTTATACAATTGGAGTTTACGTGAAGGACTGGTACCAAAAATATGGAAAACTGCAAATATAACACCTGTTTATAAAAACGGGTCTCCATCTGATGTAACTAATTATCGTCCCATATCCGTACTTTCCACATTATCCAAACTTCTTGAGCGTATAGTGCATAATGCAATATATCCAAGTCTGCATAATATTTTGATTCCTGAGCAACATGGCTTTGTTAGAGACAGGTCCACTATTAGTAATCTTATAATATATACTAACTTTTACTTAATAATATGGATAATAAGCTTCAAGTTGACTCTGTTTATACTGACTTCTGGTACAAGTGCTTGATAAGGTGGATCACTCTATTCTACTTCAAAAATAGCATATAATGGTATCCGTGGTAATCTCTTACGTTGGTTTTCTTCATATATTATTAACAGAACTCAGAAAGTGGTGGTGAATGGCTTCTCCTCTGGTGAGAAAATTGTGGATTCTGGTGTTCCAGGGCTCCATTCTTGGTCCGTTGCTTTTACTTTATACATAAATGATATAAATACTTGCTTTAAATACAGCAACTTCTTATTATACGCTGATGATCTTAAAATCTATCGTACTATAAAATCTATCGATGACAGCATAAAAATGCAACAAGACCTTAATCGCCTCTCTTCCTACTGTTCTGTTAATAGAATATATCTTAACTTGTCCAAATGTAAATCTATTTTCTGTTTACTAAAAACACTAAGCCAATACATTTTATTTACTCACTTTGCAACAGTCCCCTGGATAAAGTTACTCTAATTAAAGATTTAGGTGTTTTTTATGACTCAAAACTTCACTTCAATATGCATATAAATCATATTGTGAACAAGGCCTTCCAAATGTACGGCTTTGTTGCACGAACTTGTAGTTCATTTAAACAATCTTTTACTTATTTACTTTTTTAAATCACTCATCAGATCACAGCTTGAATATGCGTCACCAGTATGGAATCCTCATTATCAGAAATACAGCAAACTTCTTGAATCTGTACAATCAAAATTTCTTCTGTCTTATCAACTATAGATGCTTCATCAACACTCCTCTTATTGTATTCTTTTAGAAAATTCACCTATATTCTTTGAAAGTTAGAAGGTTATACCATGATCAAATCTTCTGTACAAAATCTGCCACAATAAATTTGATTGTACAGAGCTAATCAATAATATCTACTTTCGTGTTCCTAGCAGTTCTCAGCGCATTCGTGATACATACACTCACAAAATGTTTTCCCATTATTACGAGAACCAATGCCGGTGAACGCGCTCCATTGACTAGGATTATGAAGCAGTATAATGACCATTTCGCCAACATTGATGTATATTTCTTGCCTTTTCCTCCTATAAAAACTCTAAAAAGAAACTGGATATTTTAAATATGTAAATATAGATGATATAAAATGCAGATCTAAAGTGTGTGTAGTGCTATAGACATTTTGTGGACATTATTATTATGATGTGATAACGGTGTTGTTTACATATTTATAACTCCTTATACTTAATGTATTTATTATCTTGCTTTAATATGTATTCGTTTGTTGTTCCAATAAAATAAAAATAAAAAAAAAAAATAAAATATACATACGGGTAATAATATTGTATCGATAAAACATCGATATTAAATTTGTAAGGAAGCGTTCCGGTGCTGTTGGTATTTTCGCGTTGTATGCAATGTTAATCCAGCAGTTTGTTGTTTTTGCGAAGATCAGTGGATTAGTTATGCTTTTAAGTTTATTTCCGCACATCGATTTACTTACGGTACACTCACAAGATGCAAGGCTCGTGATAAATCCGTTTGCAAATATGATAATAATGATTTTGAATTTGAAACGTCTTTCAAATTACAAGAACAATAAACCATTCTCTAGAGCAGTGGTATATACGAATGGACAGACTGTTTTATCTCTTTAATCTTTATTTGGGACAATAAACAGTACAATTGAAATAATAAAATAGTATACCGCACTATCAACGACATTATCCATATATTATTATTGCTATTATTTCAACGTGCAACACTTTCGTGTGACAATTTATATCATCATCATCATCATTTGAGCCGTAAAACATCCACTGCTGGACATAGGCCTCCCCAACGATTTCCAAAAGGACTGTTGTAAGCGGCCCGCATCCAGCTGCGTCCCGCGACCTTTATGAGGTCGTCAGACCACCTTGCGGGTGGACGTCCCACACTGCGCTTGCTGGTCCGTGAAGTTCCCGATCGAGAACTTTTCGGTCCCATCGGCCATCTGTTCTACGCGCTATGTGCCCTGCCCATTGCCACTTCAACTTGCTTATCCGGCGAGCTTTCATGTCGGTTACTCTTTCGTTCGTCTACGATCTCCTCATTCCTGATTTGATCTCGTAGAGATATTCGAGCATAGCCTCCATAGCTCGTTGTGCGACTTTGAGCTTGCTTATGAGGCCCATAGTAAGAGACCACGTTTCTGATCCGTATGTCATCACTGGTAACACACACTGGTCGAAGACTTTCGACTTCAAGCACTGAGGTATTTTGGACGAGAATGCTACATTTTATATACATATCATAAATTAATATCTAATTAAGGACGACAAAGGCCCCACCCTTGTCGCCCAGTCAACCTGAGGCCTCTTTAGTCGCCTCTACGACAGGCAGGGGATACCGTAGTCTTATTCTTGAGAGCCCAGAACTACAGGGCTAGTAGAGATAGACCAAACGGTACCCAAACTATGACAACGGATATTACAAGAATGGGCAAATGAGCGTGTGATTTACCTAACTATATAAGAAAAAAGAAAATAGATGAATGATCCCACCACCCACAAATACCAACTAACAGTATAGCAGATGCGTTGTCACCCAATAATAAGCAGTTCGGTCGTCGGCACTTCCCTCGACAAACACAAAAGCGTAAATATCTCCACTGACCATCGATATTCTGTTTGAGGTTCAGGCTAAGCGACCTAAGAGCTATGCTCTCATTCCGGTGAAGCAATCTACGTCTACTTCTCTGAGTAATCTGGACAGGTTCGTCACCAGAAAATGGTATTCTGCGAGGTCGTGGTACTTCCCCAATCGTACCGATCCATTCGATCAAGAAGAAACTGTTGCATTGGGCCTACTATTGTTGGATTTTTAAAATGAGATTAAACAGCGCTAGATCTCATACGCAGGAATGTGACCTCCAGCAATCTTACGGAAGAGGATGCGAAAGGCCGAGCAAAATGGAGGAACAGATCATGCAAAGCCGCGTTAACTTAAGCCGGGATTAGCTAAGAAGAAAATCCGAGAGTAACATTCACGTAAAGATGTGAGTATACAATACAGGCCGTTAAATATAGTAAAACAAACAAGTAGCGGCCGTGTGCTAGCAAAATTTCGACACAGGCAACACCGGGGCTCGCACGAGCGGACACATTACCTCCGGCCAGTGGCCGGTTGTGTCATAGAGTGTCGCCAGACCACGAGCGGAGCAGCTCCCAGCGGTCCAACGCTACCACGCAATGCCGCCTCGATAGTTCACACGCTTCGCTGAGCAGTTTGGAAACGTAGTTAAAAATTTAACTACGATATGCGGATTCAGAGAGTGCAATTCCTGACAGATAAACTCTTTGGATTTTATATTAGATAGATATAACTTCGTATATATCGGGGTCAGGTTCGCGCATCCCACATGCACGAGGCCCAAGGCCTCACGTACGGGTCAGTGGTGGTCATCAGAACAGTGACGAAAACTGCAACTGCACGACAGCGTCCAACATGCTGTAGTAGCGATATCCCGACACACGTCAGCTGTGTCTATTACACAGATGACTGTGACGCCACAGGAAGACTGATGACAAAGGCAATGGCCGCATCAAGGGAGAGGATAGTGGACTACAACCTGAAAATGGCCATGAGAAGCAGGGACACAGCGGTCGCGGAGAAGCTAATAGCAATGCAGCAGGGCGTCTGCGACGCGTGAACCCAGGCTGGCCACCTGCAAGTTCAGGCATTATATACGAGTATATATAAAAAAAAAAATAAGGAAAATAGTAACTGTAGAAGTGGCACTTTTTAACAAATGCAGAGTTAACAATTTAAGTGTATTGGAAAAAAAAAACTTCGTATATATAAGATAGGTCGTGAGTCTCTTGCAAGAAAGAAAGCGCACCGTAACAACGTATGTCGACCACTTAACCATTAGGTAATACTTATGATACAAAAAATTTGCTTTGGTTTAGGTATACATTCATTCCGTGTTTCTGTCCTGATACAAGCCGGTCGTCCGCAACTGATCTGTGATGTGTGCGCAAAGTGGCGAGTGTAAATTTTGTTCTCTTGCTAACACAGTGTAACGTCACAACAGAGTATACCAAATCATCGAGATATACACATTGAAATTAATTCAAGATTCTGCCCTGCGATCTGCATCCAGTGAATTTAACATGGAAGGATCAGGCTTAGAAAAGTTTTTCCTTCGTCAAATGTAACACATAGGAAAGGTACCACTGATGCAACGTCCCTCAGTCTGCAGCAAGAATTTAAAGCTCTTCAAAATAATCTAATGTCAACGCTGGATTCCTGGTTCACCGAACAAAATAAAAGTTTGATAAAGTAATAAGTGATTTTGAAGAAATAAAAACGCGGTAAATATTTTGAGTGATAAATATGATGATTTAAATAATAAAATGCAAGATATAAATAAACGGTTGTCTACAGTCGAGGATAAATTGAAATCCACGGAGCTTCTGAATTACGTGTTACCCAATTAGAAGCAAATGGGCTGATATTGATCAAAATCAAGGAATTGTAATATCGAAATAAGCAATATGCCCGAAAACGTGGTGAGAACCTAGCATCTCTAGTTGAAATCCTTGGTAATGTCATAAAGCAGCCAATTTCTTCAAGAGACATAGTTGCTGTACATCGAGTTCCGCAGTTAAGTCCAGAGAATCGACGACCCAAAACGTTGTCGTAAAGTTTGTCAGCCAAATACTACGAGATAATTTTGTGTCCGCGGCGAGGCTCATGAAAGGTGTTACAAGTGATCAACTAACCATAAAAGGTCCAGCTCAGAAAATATATATAAACGAACATCTTACACTACAAAATAAAATTTTGTTTCGAAGAGCTCGCGAAGCCGCAAAACAAAACGACTACAGATTTGTTTGGATCAAACATGGCATTATACTTATATTGCAAACGACTCTTCCCACGTCTTTGCAATACGCGCTGAAGAGGACTTATCGAAAATCAAACCCCAAAATATTAAAAGTGAATCATTTGGTGAAATGGTCATCATATGCTTTGTATGTACATTATTCTTACATATTTTTAATTATCTGCTACCTCTCTATTTCGCACTACTCTGTAAATTTTTACGCACAGACAATTGTTTACGATACTTTTTGCCAACACCTTCTTATTCGTTATTAGAATAGTTAATTACTTTTATTTTTCTGCTTTCAATTTTATTCGATACATAAAAATGCTGTTATATTAAACTCATTTTTAAAAAATACTTTTAACAGTCCAGAAAACACATCCCATGAGGCTTTGTAATGAATATTATTTTATAGGACGGAGTGACACTCATCGATCAAAATGTAGATTTGTCAACACCTTACTGTTATTATTTAATTATATAGAACCCCTTTCATTGTTGTATACAAGTATTTCTTTAATTAAATGCGACATTAACCTTTTGACTGCACGAACTTGTCAATACATCCTTTTAACTAATGAGATAATATACGACCTACCGCTTTACAATGTAAACAAAAATATTAATATTACGATATTAAAATTACGACTCAAATTTACTAAATACTTCTTTAAAATTTTATTTTCGGTCACGATACAAATTACTTCTAATCTTGTCAGTAATAATTATACATTTCTCTTATAGAAATGGCTAATAAAATCAGTATTTATTACCAGAACTGCAGGGGCTTGAAAACCAAATTGAATACTTTATACAACAATATATTGTCAGATTGCTATGACGTAATTATTCTTACAGAAACTTGGTTGACCCCAAATATTGCAGATAATGAATTTATTGACTCGCGATATGCAGTCTATCGTTGTGACCGAAATAGAGAAATTAGTGGTAAGATGGATGGCGGTGGAGTTTTGATTGCTGTGCGTCGAACTTCATGGTGCTCGGTGCACACTATGTACTGTAATTGACGCGGACTTTGATGGCGATAATTATTGTCTCCAAATATTGACTATGTTCTTTAAAATTTTTCTAAAGCAAGTAATGATTATCAAATCATGGGTGGTGTATATATACCCCAAATCAATCCTTTGCACATATCAATCATTTCTTAATGCCCTACAGAATGAAATTACTTCTAGCTGTTATAGAAATGTTTATATATTTGAGATTTCAATTTACCTCTTATTGAGTGGATAGAATGTGACCGATTTACCTCAATTTCAAGCTTGAATAATAGTCTTAATTCAATTACAGTATGTTTTTCTAACTTTTTGTCTTCAATAAATTGCATACAATACAATAAAATAAAAAATCATATGAATCGAATCTTAGACCTAGTAATCTCAAATAATGATACATGCACATGCGCACTGCAATCGAACCCTTTAGTTCCGATAGATGCTCATCATCCACCACTCTGTGTTGGGTTTACATTTAATATAATGCATCAAATGCAGCGTGGTTATTTACCTAAATATCGTTTTTTGGAAGCTAATTATAATGATATTAATGATGAAATCAAATCTATCGACTGGGAAAATGTTCTAGATAAAGATTGTATTGACACTTCTACACATATATTTTATGAGTTGATTTATAAAATTATAAAAAACATGTGCCACTACGCCCAGCCAAATCAAAAATTTCCTGCATGGTTCTCTAAACCACTCATACATATTTTAAAAATAAGGAAAAGCATGGAAAAAGTGGAAAAATATGGTAATAAAGTAGATTATGAGGAATTTTCCATTTTCCGCAAGAGATTTATAGGTCTCTGTTCTGTAAATTTTAAATCATACATAGAGAAAATTGAATTCAGTTTACGAAAAGACATAAAATCTTTTGGACGTATGTAAATAGCAATAAAAATAAAATAGGTATCCCCAGCACGATGGTGTATAATGGTGAAGAAAGAACGAGTCCCGAGAGTATATGCGAGATGTTTTCTACATTCTTTACATCAATTTACGAAAAAAAAACACATCCCACACAAGACTTAGACTCATTACACTCTTCTACTGATAACGAGCTTATTATTTCCGATATTAACACTTCTAGAACGGCACTCATTAAGGTACTTAAATCACTTGACATCACTAAAGGCTGTGGACCAGATGGTATTCCGCCTTTCTTTATTAAACATACTGCTGAATCTATCAGTACACCTTTATGCTACTTATACAATTGAGTTTACGTGAAGGACTGGTACCAAAATATGGAAAACTGCAAATATAACACCTGTTTATAAAACGGGTCTCCATCTGATGTAACTAATTATCGTCCCATATCCGTACTTTCCACATTATCCAAACTTCTTGAGCGTATAGTGCATAATGCAATATATCCAAGTCTGCATAATATTTTGATTCCCGAGCAACATGGCTTTGTTAGAGACAGGTCCACTATTAGTAATCTTATAATATATACTAACTTTTACTTAATAATATGGATAATAAGCTTCAAGTTGACTCTGTTTATACTGACTTCTGCAAGGCGTTTGATAAGGTGGATCACTCTATTCTACTTCAAAAATAGCATATAATGGTATCCGTGGTAATCTCTTACGTTGGTTTTCTTCATATATTATTAACAGAACTCAGAAAGTGGTGGTGAATGGCTTCTCCTCTGGTGAGAAAATTGTGGATTCTGGTGTTCCGCAGGGCTCCATTCTTGGTCCGTTGCTTTTACTTTATACATAAATGATATAAATACTTGCTTTTAAATACAGCAACTTCTTATTATACGCTGATGATCTTAAAATCTATCGTACTATAAAATCTATCGATGACAGCATAAAAATGCAGCAAGACCTTAATCGCCTCTCTTCCTACTGTTCTGTTAATAGAATATATCTTAACTTGTCCAAATGTAAATCTATTTCGTTTACTAAAAACACTAAGCCAATACATTTTATTTACTCACTTTGCAACAGTCCCCTGGATAAAGTTACTCTAATTAAAGATTTAGGTGTTTTTTATGACTCAAAACTTCACTTCAATATGCATATAAATCATATTGTGAACAAGGCCTTCCAAATGTACGGCTTTGTTGCACGAACTTGTAGTTCATTTAAACAATCTTTTACTTATTTACTTCTTTTTAAATCACTCATCAGATCACAGCTTGAATATGCGTCACCAGTATGGAATCCTCATTATCAGAAATACAGCAAACTTCTTGAATCTGTACAATCAAAATTTCTTCGTCTTATCAACTATAGATGCTTTCATCAACACTCCTCTTATTGTATTCTTTTAGAAAAATTCAATTTACATTCTTTGAAAGTTAGAAGGTTATACCATGATCAAATTCTTCTGTACAAAATCTGCCACAATAAATTTGATTGTACAGAGCTAATCAATAATATCTACTTTCGTGTTCCTAGCAGTTCTCAGCGCATTCGTGATACATACACTCACAAAATGTTTTCTCCCATTATTACGAGAACCAATGCCGGTGAACGCGCTCCATTGACTAGGATTATGAAGCAGTATAATGACCATTTCGCCAACATTGATGTGTTATTTCTTGCCTTTTCCTCCTATAAAAAAACTCTAAAAAAGAAACTGGATATTTTAAATATGTAAATATAGATGATATAAATGCAGATCTAAAGTGTGTGTAGTGCTATAGACATTTTGTGGACATTATTATTATGATGTGGATAACGGTGTTGTTTACATATTTATAACTCCTTATACTTAATGTATTTATTATCTTAAGCTTTAATATGTATTCGTTTGTTGTTCCAATAAAATAAAAATAAAAAAAAAAAAAATAAAATATACATACGGCAATAATATTGTATCGATAAAACATCGATATTAAATTTGTAAGGAAGCGTTCCGGTGCTGTTGGTATTTTCGCGTTGTATGCACAGCATCCAGCAGTTTGTTGTTTTTGCGAAGATCAGTGGATTAGTTATGCTTTTAAGTTTATTTCCGTGCACATCGATTTACTTACGGTACACTCACAAGATGCAAGGCTCGTGATAAATCCGTTTGCAAATATGATAATAAATGATTTTGAATTTGAAACGTCTTTCAAATTACAAAAACACAACCATTCTCTAGAGCAGTGGTATATACGAATGGACAGACTGTTTTTATCTCTTTAATCTTTATTTGGGACAATAAACAGTACAATTGAAATAATAAAATAGTATATGTTCCTGCACTATCAACGACATTATCCATATATTATTATTGCTATTATTTCAACGTGCAACACTTTCGTGTGACAATTTATATCATCATCATCATCATTTGAGCCGTAAAACATCCACTGCTGGACATAGGCCTCCCCCAACGATTTCCAAAAGGACCGGTTGTAAGCGGCCCGCATCCAGCTGCGTCCCGCGACCTTTATGAGGTCGTCAGACCACCTTGCGGGTGGACGTCCCACACTGCGCTTGCTGGTCCGTGGTCTCCGATCGAGAACTTTTCGGTCCCATCGGCCATCTGTTCTACGCGCTATGTGCCCTGCCCATTGCCACTTCAACTTGCTTATCCGGCGAGCTATGTCGGTTACCTTCGTTCGTCTACGGATCTCCTCATTCCTGATTTGATCTCGTAGAGATACTCCGAGCATAGCCCTCTCCATAGCTCGTTGTGCGACTTTGAGCTTGCTTATGAGGCCCATAGTAAGAGACCACGTTTCTGATCCGTATGTCATCACTGGTAACACACACTGGTCGAAGACTTTCGACTTCAAGCACTGAGGTATTTTGGACGAGAATACATTTTTATATACATATCATAAATTAATATCTAATTAGAAAAATATACATGTATATATATATTAGAAGCATCGTATTTTTTATTGGAATAGTGTTTTACGTGATGATATGAAGTCGGTTTTTGTTTTTGCTTTACTTGTACTATACTAGCGTACCCAGCCCGCTTTGCCAGCCTAGATTTTGCTTTATTTTATTTAAACAATAGACTTACATCATTAAATATTTCATTTAATTCTCACAATATTTACAATTATTCATTTCTCTCCGTTTTCATTCTCTTCCCGAGCGGGTGAAGATCATTACCTACACCCATGTACATAATAATAAATACATATCATTGTTATCATTTATACAAAAACATAACGGACTCAAGTTAATGTAAGAAATAAAAGTACAACGTATATTACTCGCCAGGTCGATCCGAAGATTCCCTGAAAGTTTCATTGAAATCGCTATAGCCGTTTCGGAGCCTACACGGAACAAACCCACACATTTTCTCTTTTATGTATTTAGATATACTTGTGTACGCAGTTGTTTTAGCAGACTCAGAATAAGAAATGGTCCAATCAACGTCAAGGTCCATTCGAAATTTGAATAATGTACGACGGTCGGTCACAACTTTGTCAAACTCCGTGTCATGTAACAGATGGCGGTGGACATGTAATTTTTAGTTGTAACAACACGGGTTTTGTGTTACGTGCAGCGGAAAGTTACGGACGACATATGGCGCACGCATTCGATTGTAGCTAAATCGACAATTTCAGTGTCAATATTGACAACACGGCTACAATGTTAAATAGTACAAAATTACCTTAAACGAAAACTTCTTTAGCTACTTTGAGCACTTTTTGTTAAGAGGAAATCTAACGTCATCCGACATACTAATGTTATATGTATATTTTGTCATGATCTTGTACAGCCCGTAATATATTTGAATAAAAAATCAACCATATAAACATGTGTATAATTGTTGCTCGGAGTGTCAATACATGTGAAAACCAAATTGAAGTTGATTAATTTTAATTTAAACATAATGAAATTTCAAATTCTGTGACGACGCCACAGGAAGACTGGTGACAAGGGCTGGACCTAAAATGGCCATGAGAAACGGACGCAGCGGTCGCAGAGAAACTAATAACAATGGAACGGGGCGTCTACGACGCGTGAACCAGGGCATTATTCAACACCACCTTCAAAAATCAAGCATTACAAATAAAAACTGTAGAGGTACTCCTATCAAAACAAAGTAAATTAAAACACTAAAAAAAAGCACGGGCCAAAGCAAATTTTAATACTAAAATTATAAGTAATAAGTTGTCACTTCTATCGTCAGTGCTTTAAAATAAGACAGACAACTATTACATATAAACAAATATATTTACTAATAAAACTTCAAATCGAATCCTACGTGACGGTTCAAATATAAAACGCTACTACGCGCGGACTCTCTCCTTTATTACCCAAGTTTTTAAAATTTATACTCCGAAGTTCTGGCCTCTATTCTTCCTCATTCATGCTCGTTGTCATTAAGAAGTTTCATAAGTTGACCAATATCTCAATCAACAAGCATTATTCTATGCAATTTTAACGAGTGATTTGGTATATTTTCGGAACCCAATATTCCTATGACAAAAAAATAATATGTAACCTGGGAATTGATACCAAAGTCTAAAAAAAATAATGAGTGTACAAATAGTTAAGAAAATTATACAAAATTAATGGACTTACCATTAAATCTAACCGGACACAGAGATAGCAAACGCTATCCTCTTTTTACAAAACCTAAACGTAGCTTTCACTCACATAAAAAATATTATTATTTTTAATTATAATTAAAATATTATTTATAAGTGGCCAGTGTTATATTTAATTAATAAATTATTATTATCAATACAATAATTATTTAAAAAAAACAACGCTATACAAGTTACCGGAATAGAATAGAGCGCCACAATAACATTGGCATCAAAGAGCACGCGCTGGCTGGTTTCCTTTAAAACACCGGAAGAATAAAAAATTAGAAATAAGCGGGACGCATCAAGTTTGTTTGAGCTGTGTTGTGATATAGAAATATTATACACATTGGAACCTGTTCTAACAATTTTACATACAATCATAAATTTTAATTTAGCGCGCTCGCGGATCCCGTTACCATCTCGCGTTCACTTTCTCATTGTGCGTTACTCCCGAGACAACGCGCCCCACTGAACACGTATACAAAATTAATTAGACGAAAATTCCCTACGTCGCGTAATATTTTATTATTATTTCCGCTACTGTTAGATTTTATTAACGGCGTATTTATTGCTTTCTCTTGCGATGAATTTGAATGGGATCTTGATTAGCTCCGGTCCTGTATGGATGTGTACTCCAGCTACAACTTGGTAATTGCAGAAGTTGTAATTACAAGGTTGGCAGCATTGTGATGTTGGTATCCGTGCGCCGCCGTCTCTCTCCAACGCTAATACTTCGTTAATTTAAACGTCTCGCCGCGTACTGTTATTTCGTTATTAAAACCGCCTATCTGCGTTTAATTTCAACTTATCTTCTGTGTCTATTCGCAACACGATTATTAGCATATCCTTAGAATATTCCAATATAATTCTAATAAATATATTCGTTTACAGTTATTGTAACGTTCACAGGGATTCAGTCAGCCTCTGTGGACTTATTTTTCACAGGCGAGCTGAATTCCTTAAAGCAGGGGTCAAACTTTTTTTACCAATGAGCCAAAGAAGACAAAAACGATTCCATACAAACTTGGGCCCAGATTTAACGAGATGAAAATGGTATGAATTATATATAGATGGAGGTTTAACAGTCTCTCGCTCAAAATTTTGTGAGTTTTGACAAGAAAAGTTAGGTTATAATACAATTTCTATTAATACACAACTTAAAAATTTCCTTAGCCGTAATGTTAATTATATTTACTGGAGAACTTTGAATTATCTGAAATGTGATTAATTGCAATAATATTCCAAGTCAAAATGGCCGTTATTCTGACACACTCATCGCCGCTCCCTGCCACATCTCATAAGGGACTTAAGATTGATTCAAAACGGTAAGGGATATTTCTGTCTACTCCGTTTAAGGTTAAAAGAGGGTGACAGCTTTGTTCTTCGAACGATAATCAACTTTTATTAATTCTGTTGCAATATTCGTTTTAAACTAAGCTGCAATCAGTGCGGGGGACAAAACAGAACACCGCGAATACACAAATCGGATCAATCGTCGATATTCTCGTGAAATGAAGCGCAGTATAGCTCTGGTCGCGCATCACTAATGCTCATGATTAGATTGTGCCTGCCCAGGGTGCGGCCCACCCCGCACCCCCGGGTGTAACCGTTGCATGGAAACTCGGACTATAAACTTATGTGATACGAATTTATACGACTATGGGTATATTTACGAGCAAAAACAAAAACTATCAATAATAACTAATAATCGCAACCACAGACCTGTGCCCGTGCTCTTTTTCAATACACTTAAATTGTTCACTCTGCATTTATTAAAAGAGTGCCACTTCTACAGTTACTATTTTCCTTTTTTTGGATTTTTTTTATATATATAATGCCTGAATTTGAAGGTGGCCAGAGATCGCAACGGTTCACGCGTCGCAGACGTATTGCTATTAGCTTCTCCGCGACCACTGTCTCCCTGCTTCTAATGGCCATTTTCAGGTTGTAGTCCACTATCCTCTCCCTTGATGCGGCCATTGCCTTTGTCATCAGTCTTCCTGTGGCTTCTTTCAAGAGCTAGCTTAGTATATGTGTCTATTCACATAGAATAGACACATACACTAAGCTAGTGCAATTTACCATCCAGGGCTACATGTACACTTAACATCGGGTGGGATTGCTGTAAATTGCTTATAAATACCTTATCGCACCAAATTAAGTACAACTACAAGTTGATCGGTGATTCTATCTTTACATTTCTCTTCTTAAAATCAGCGATTTAATACCCTTTTTATTCCGACAAGATCCACAGTTGCGAATAACAGAACAAATCTCCGACAGGAGAGGTAATTTAGTATCAATTAAAATAACTATTGTTTCTCGCGTACTCACAGTCAACTCTATATGGTAAGCGAATTGTTTAGTGCAGCGTGCATCTACAGAGTAATCTACTTAGTGGTGAAAGATGGTTGCGTTTCTGCTGCCACCTTTTTAAGAGTATGGTAATTCAAGAAGAAATAAAGAGCGAAAATCAACGCTTGTGGAATGTGGTGTTGGAGGCGGATCTTGCGTATTCCATGGACCACTCGCCGAACCAATGTATCCATTCTTACGACACTCGGAATAACAACAAGACTATCAACTCTTTGCTTCCAGTGCATACTGCAATATTTTGGACACGTTGCTCGTAGAAATCCTGATAACCTCGAAAAGCTAGTGGTTGTTGGCCAGGTAGACGGAAAAAACTACACTGTGGGCAGACGCAGCTAAGACGTTCAAAGGCTTGCCAATAATCAAAGCCATGAAGACCGCCGAGGACAGGGACATGTGGAGGTTAATAGACAGATTTAACTACAGAGTCGACCTCCACATTTGCCTTCGTTCTAGAAGGAAACAAGTAGAAGGTATATCACAACGATGCACAGACTAAGGTCGGGACATTTCCCTGCAAAAGTTTTTGTACATAGGATACGGAAGGCTGAGTCACCGAACTGTGACATGTGCCAAGTGCGAAATGTGTCAAACATGAAGCAGAAAAAGATCATTAATAGATAGTCTAACACTAAGGGAGCAACATGTGGGAGTTTTCTTATTGCTGCTGTTTGACCCGAGCTCAGAGGGAGCGAGGAACCTGATGGCTATGGCCATACAACATTGATGACTTTCTTTCTCGCTTCATGCGACCGATGTGCGTAGGTTAGGGTATGATAGGGCTGATATGCCCGAAGGGACAAAACTCCTCAATAAATAAAAAAATAGTGTTTAAAAAATCTATTGATTAGGAAAATCCTTCATATCGGCAGGTGTCGACGATTTGTAAACAGGTCACGCTCTCGACACCCGCCGCATTGGCAGTGATAAGAACTGGGAGGAATGTCGCAGAATTCATCCCCTCTCCGAATATTTTGTCACCAAATGGATCTATGACACGGATAAATTAATAAACGATTTAGGATTTAAGAGCCAGTGTTGGTGTCCGGGAGGTCGCCTAAAGTGCATAGTACGCTAGCAACTCGAGTTTGAATCCCGGTGTTGGCGCCTATGAATTTAGTTTGTTGCCATTTTATGTGCTGATTTACCACGCGCTCGGTGGTGAAAGAAAACATGCGGAAACCCAAATGTGTTAGTAAAATTTGTAAAACATGTGAAATCTGCCAATCTTATAATCTTATTACAGAGTAGACCTGTGCCCAATAGTGGGACAAACATTACATACATGTACGATCTTATGGTAGGTATTCGAAACCCTATCGGATTATACCAATAAGATTTTATTGTTTTATAATTGTAATAATATTTATTTTTTGTTTTTTTTTTGTATATATGTTTTGTTTCAGGGGTTTGATTTCGATTATATAATAACCTAAACTAAGATTGTTATACACTTACCAATATCTTCTTAAACAAGCATCAAACAAGTCCCTATGTCAACAAAATTAATATGGAACCTAATTCAAAAGAAATCGTTGCCAACAAATAAAAATCCAAACTTTCATAAATGCCAGCGTTATGAGTGCACAGACAGATGAATTGAGAACTTCCTCCTTTTTCGCAGTCGGTTAAAACATATCCCAATAAGTCACGAGTATATCTAACACTCATTGAACCAAACCTGAATAACCCACAGCGTTGAACCAAAGACCAAATCCAACATTTCTGAAGCAAAGAGTGGAAATATTTGAAATGGTTTTACGTAGCGTCATACGGAACCACAAAATCGACGACAGCCGGAGTGTGTAATTGAATTCCGCACACGGCTGCGAGCTGGTCGTACATTCGCCGCACGGAGCGCCCGCGGTCAGGATTACGTGGCTATTGGAGATATTTTTTGATTTCTTCCCTTGACTCCGCGTTGAATATAGACACATTATTGGCATTACTAACGAATATTGTAACCCATTTCTAACGACAACGAGAAGGATGATAATTTACGAGCAAAATCAAAAACCGACTTCAAATAGAATAGGAATATTACGAAAAACAATTCATTAGAACCAAACCAAACTCTCATCAAACTACCATTGATGTACATCCTTTTCAATAAAAAATGAATCATCAAAATCTGTTGACGTGATATTGAGATATTCGTCAATTTGTCGCACACGATGAATGAATGAATGAATGAATGAATATTCTTTATTGCGCAACAATTAACAACAAAATACATCACGTAAATAGTAACTACAATTTTCACATTGGACAAAGTCATTGCATGCGCAATGGGCGGTCTTATCGCTAAGAGCGACAACTCTTCCAGACAACCTTTGTATAGACAGAAACTTTCGTCTAAAAATATTTTAGTGGGTCTGTGATTATATTTATTTTAATACAAAACAATAATATACATATATATAAACATACGCACTTATCAATACATACACATACTGTTAATAATAATAATACATAAATAAATATGCTAAACTTACAACAAATACCTAAGTATATACATATAAATATATATTCATACAAATACCATATAAGAATATATTTATAAAGATAGATAGTGCCTATAGGATATAGATAGGTTCTTAAAAGCTGTGAAGGATTTAGTGCATCTAATACTTTGTGGCAGAGCATTCCAAAGTCGGACTGCTTCCACTGATAAAGATATGCTCAAAAATTTTGTAGCATGCTCTGGCATTTTAAGTGTCATTTTCTCCGATGATCTTAAAGATTGTGAATGTGAGTCGTGTAGAAACATAAAACGTTTCTTAAGTTAGGAAGGGTAGGATGGCACACATACTCAATGCAAATTTAAGTCTAAAATGGCTTTGTTATGGATGGACATTGTCAGATTTGGACGAAATTTAAATATAAATGGGACCACACGCAAGACACCAGTTTTCAAATAAAAAAAAAAAAAAACGTTAGGTTTATAATCAATAATCAAATAATCTGCCAAGTTTTATAAATTTTTGGTCATAAGGCTTTTTAGTGAAGATAAAACTCAAAAAAAATTAAAATAGTATTTTTTTTGTCTCGATTTTTTTAAATTTATATATAATTATAAGAAACCAGTGTTTAATCGTTTTTATATATATGTGAAGAAAAAATGAGATATAAATTGATAGATTTTTTTTTAAATAAATTTTTGAAGTTGCTAAAAAAACCTAGAAACGTGATAACTCAAAAACGGTTCAAAATTATAACGGTTATATGTTGATTTTTTTTGACGAACTACACAGATTGGCCATTGAAGCTGGCCTTGACTGCTTCACCGGATTGAGAGGTGGCATAGCTCTTAGGTCGCTTAGCCTGAAGGGTCCCCCCCGATGAGAGATAACCTTGGCTTGGACAATTACTATGTTACGCGTAAGCATTCCGACCCGAGAGGGCCGAATCAAGACCCGTATATCCAAAATAGTCAAGTAACAATTATTTATATTACATTAGTACAAATAATCAATTCGAAGGCGGGACAGTTAGCTAGTGTTGATTTAAAAATGCTTAACGGTTGCTTTAATTTCAAAGAGACAACACGAATAAACAAAACACTATTTACGCGGACTGTATCAACAATCTATATCCAATAACAACCAATAACTCTCCCCTGGTATCGGGCAGGGGCATTGTTGTGCAAGCAGTATGTCAGGTGGCTGTCAACGGTACAATACCCTGGCATCTGACACACGTTGATACGTTTGTTAGCGGGGAAACAGTTACATTTGAATTTGATCAGTCGGCCGGCGGATCCGCGATAGTGAATAGAAGGGGAATTCGTCTGGTCATTTACGAATGCATTCGATGCTTTCCATTCAATAATACGCCCCGTCAATGGCCGATGACGTTTCCGAACGTCCGGTTTGCATTTCCCTTACGCGTCTGTTTACGTTACGTTAATTGATATTTGTCAATAGTTAACGTAGCGGTGATTAAAAGATTGATATGGAATGTTTGTTTTAATCGAATTCAAAATGTGTGCTACTTCATAATTGTTCGTTGGAAAATGTAGAGAGCAAGTCTATGAAAAAAAAAACATTACACACACGTTTGCGTTTGATACAAATACGAGGGTATTATACGGTTGCTTGGCAACGGTTGAACTAAGTTAAATAATGACTTCAGCCCTGTAGTTCTGGGCTCTCAAGAATAAGACTACGGTATCCCCTGCCTGTCGTAGAAGGCGACTAAAAGGGGCCTCAGGTTCACTGGGCGACAAGGGCCTTTGTCGTCCGCTAAGGTGAACCCGGGAAGAAGGCGACATCGGCTGGCCCATGTCGCCTTGCACTGCGAGGGCACAGACAACAGGGGGGGAATTGAGCTCAGTGCAGAGGGGCTCCGGTGCGTTCCACTGGAGATCCCGGAGCCCCTCGTCATGCACCGAGGAAAGGGCCACCGGGGAGGTTTTAATGGGTAAAACCCCACATAACATCCTCTTCGTAACCAAAAAAGATAAATAATGACTGACTGATTCACCGAATAAGTTACGATATTCGACGTTCCGAAAGTTAAAGTCGAATTTCTACTTTATTTCGATCACTAGTGTACATAAATTGCTTCTGATTTTCTGATAACCTCGGGGCAGGCCTAACCGAAGTATGTAGTGTATGTACACTCAACATTATGACGTCACTCGATTCCCGAAGTGAGACGGGCATCCGTGACACGGAACAAGAAACAGGGGCGCAGACATCGATAACCCTCCATTCCGAGCATAATGTTCACATAATTGGCGTAACATTTCCATTGCGAACCCTTTCAAGACGCCCGTAATGTTACGGCCTACATGTTATTTAATTACGAAATCTCGAGTACAATGAGAATTATACCGACTCCTTTACCAGTGCGGATCAAGGAGGCGGATACGGGCAGAGACGTACTCGGTGGAATATTATTTAACAATATTTTGTATATAAACGTCGATTAAATAGAATAAAGACATTTATCTAAATTTTTAAATTAGTTTATTACTAAAGAGAAACCACTGCTAACATAAATATTTATATTTTATGTTAGCAGTGGTTTTTTAAAAACATTTTTTTTAATATTTTCTAAGCAAGTGCTTGACCACGATCCCACCTGATGTTAAGTAGAAATGCAGTCCTGGATGGTAAGGCGCACTGACTCAGTAAATGTCTATTCACTCTGCTCTTGAAAATACCCACATCGTAATCGGATTTTATATGGATAAAAGACACTTTCTTGTGACGTCCAGTGAGCGTCACGTTTAATTTCTTAAAGTGTCTATTACCCATATAAAAACACTGCCAACAGAAGGCTGTTTTTAGTAATAATCTAATTTTTATATAATTTTAATATTTAATCGACTATATTGAAAAAGGCGTGGACGGAATAAAAGATTAGAATATTTTTATCAACCGACATCAAGTCGAATCAATCATTAAAGGTTATTTATTAAGCGCGGACGCCCTGTTTGTATTTTCGAATAAAGGTAGGAATTATTACGAAATAGAATTAACCAGAACCTAACCAAACTCTCATCAAACTACCCTTCAAGTACATAATTTCGAATCTTCGAAAATCGATTGGCGTGATATTGAGTTATTCGTCCATTTGTCGCGCCTATCAGAATCAAGGTAACTAACATAATAAAAACATAGTAATACGTCAGTGAGAACCTCCTCTTTTCTTGAAGTCGGTTGACAAAGCTCAGATGCGTGTATTGTACTAAGAAGTTCGTGATCTCTACCCATTTGGATGCTGGTCGTGACTGTTTATATTTGTATTTTAATAAAAAAAATTAAGCCGTTAAAAGTCAATTTCCACAATCTTATAGTGAATATTATTTGATAAGAATTTTGTGAATAACTACAGCACGTTTCACCCAATGATTAAATTAAAGGCAACGGTACAAAATCATAAAGCGAAACTTGCTGAACGTCTTTCCCCTCGGATCTAAGTCGTATAACATCCTTTAGCTATGAAAGACCCTTAAAGGGTGTGCCTTCTCGGAGTCAATATTCATTGTATACGTGTCCAGTCCAATTATGAACGAATAAATCACGAGGTTAGGGTAATAAATGACTTGAGAACATTTGTAGGTTAGTAAAGTTTAAGTAAGACTAAGTAAGCAATAGTATCTAGTAGTAGTCTAGTATATCTTGACGTGAAGTTATATTTTTTGTAGTAATTGTGTTTTAATAATTTTTTTTTTTAAAAAGGGAAAGCAATGACATAAACGCCTGTCGAAAAAAACAGATGACGCCAGAAATGACGCATTTTGCATATTCGTTTCTACTATGCTTAGGCAATTCCCTGGTATACCTGTAGAATTTAAGGTCCTTTTTTTTTTGTTGACGGGGAGGAAATCTTCACAAAGATACCCCGCCTTCTGGGGGAAGGCGGCGGTTATGTGGGGATCTTACCTACTAAAACCTCCCCGGTGGCCCTTTCCTCGGTGCATGATGAGCGGCTCCGGGATCTCACGTGGAACGCACCGGAGCCCATCTGCACTGTGCTCAAGGAGAGCACGTCCCGGAGGTTACTCCCTCCTCCCCTGTGCCCTCGCAGCGAAAGGCGACACGGGCCAGCCGATGTCGCCTTCTTCCCGGGTCCACTTTGGTAGACGACGCAGGCCCCCACCCTTGTCGCCCAGTGAGAATTAAGAGAATTTAAGGTCCTATGCCAACAATATTAATACGGGACCTAGTTGTAAGCAAACACAAACAAAAAAAATCAAAATCCGTTCAAAAACGATTGATAACAAACATTACAAAATATTCGAACAAATTGGGAACCTCCTTCTTTGAAGTAGGTTAAAAATCTTTTAACATAATACAAAATTATATGATGGATAGGAATAGTATTTTCAAAGGATGGTAAATGCTTCTAGGTTTATTAAGTGTTTTTAATATATTTTGTAAGTGCTTGACCACGATCTCACCTGATGATAGAAATGCAGTTTTGATTGGTAAGGCGCACTAGCTTAGTAAATGCCTATTCAATCTAAATTTGAAAGTATAGCCGTTTAATTGAATACCACGATAATTCCACACAGAGAATCGCTGTTTAAATGGAATAGGGCATTGCGAAAGCTCTAGATTCCTATGTGATATCGAACTATTCAATACAATATCTATTATGGATGCCCGTGCGGCTCGCGGTCGTTGATTAGACCAGCTCTCCTGGCCGGGTCTATTCCAATTTTCATGGCGGACTTCTATCGACCTCCCTGATTGATTGTTAGTGTATAATAAATGTCTATGTCTATCAGCCATAATACACGATATTGTGTTATTACATTATCTAATACAAACTTTAACTTTTTACGCTATAAAAATTAAAAGTCCAATTGCGCTTAAAATATGTATGATCGATTCGGCCCATGTGCCAATAAATGCTGGTCGATTTCGCTTTTGTAACTACAGGCGTAATTCATAGCGCGGACGCATAGAGCGCTATCTGATGATTGGTTTTTGGCAATTAACAGTATTGCTCACATCGCAATCGCGTTCATTCACCGTGTGAAATATGTATGGGATGTGTATACGGCCTTATTCATGTTCCATCCTTGCGTACTCGTGTAACAAAGCTGTTTGCGCTATGCTTTTCACGTCCATTCGTATGTTTTTAACAAAGCTTATTAGGTTAGTTCGACAGGAAAGTTCTGATATCTGATATCATACGAGTTACGAGGTATTTTTTTTCCCAAAAAAGCGCAATTACAGACCTGTGTCGTCTTTTCTAATGTACTTTAATTGTTTACTTTGTTTTGTTAAGAAAAGTGCTACCTCTACAGTTACTGCAATTTTTTTAATGCCTGTTTTGGCGGTGGTGTTGGAGAATGCTGTGGTTCACGCGTCGTAGACGTCCCGTTGCATTGTTATTAGTTTCTCCGCGACCGCTGCGTCCCTGTTTCTCATGGCCATTTTTAAGTTGCGCTCCATTATTTTTTCTTTTGATGCGGCCGTCGCCCTTATCAGCAATCTTCCTATGACGTCGTCACAGTCATCTGTGTAATAGACACAGCTGACGTTGTGTCGGGATATCGCCACTACAACATGTTGGACGCTGTCGTGTAATTGCAGTTTTCTCGTCACTGTTCTCATGACCTCCACTGATCCGGCCTTGGGCCTGGTTCACGGTAAGGATGCGATGTGCTATTGTTTTAATGAGCAACTGTGGAATAGGAATACTTTGAGGCAATGTCTTGGCACATCTCGCCCCATTATGGGGGAGGATGGCTTCCCCTGTGAGGTTTTAGTCGCTAAGTAGTCTTCTAGGCCGACCCCGACATAAAAAAGCTGGGTACATGATACAATTGCACGGTAACAGTGATGGAAAATACGTGATATTTAGATAAAATATAAGAAATGTTTGTTTATCAGATATGATGACGAGAGTCTCATGTGTGATAGAACTTGCACCATAAATAGATAAATACTTTTTTCAAATTCTTTTAGCTGAGCCCTTTGTGGGACTTAGCTCGTTCAAGAAACTTCCTTCACCTCGGTTTATCTGTGAGCACAGTCCTATTAATTATACAATTTCTATAGCATAGTCAATTTAATATAGGAGAGTTCACACCGTCCAACCAATTCGGGTTCCCTCGTCATAACAGCCTTCGGTATCCTGGCTCCACGTGCGGATATTTTATTAACTTAATGCTTTATAGCACTTTGTAACTTAACCTTTGTACTGTCGATATAATAGCAAAATTTAGTGATCGTCTTCGCGTGAATCGAAGAATGAGAAATGAAATTTGTACAGAAGTCACAAAATTAATTTAGCTGTGAACGTAAGAAAGTTGTCAAAAAGCTTTTACAGAACCTATGGGGGCGGTAAATAGTCTATGAAATCCATTAACAGCTTTAAAGCAAACATTACACACAATATAGAGGTGACCTAAAAACGTTGCAAACATTTTAATCGGAAACTACGTAATAGTGTCCGGTCGGGGGAAATTAGATTTAGAATTAAAAAATACGTGTTGTATAAAAATAGTTCCTTGTATAACAAATTGCTCGTTCATTATTTTAATGAGCGGAACTGAATTAACGTTTACATTATAAACATTTTGTTTGAACGTCATTAGAACACGTGTATCACAATTAATTACTGTTTTACATACAAAAATGTATCCTCTCCTTAAACTTTTCATTGATGAACTACATTTTAATTCGATATCTACTCATATAGAAGTGTTGGAATAATTTGCCACCGCCCATAAGAGAGAGTAAATCTGTAAACGCATTTAAAAATAAATTAAAACACCTGATGTTAAAGATACAAAAAGATAATATCCCCGCGACAGCGGTGGCTTGTTGTTTCCAATATTTTCAATATTTAATTATATAATTTAAACTTTATACATTTAATTATCATATTATTTATTTTTGACTCAATAATATTTATATATATATTTTTTTTCATCTATTATTTTATTGTATAAAATATATTTTAATCTCATAACTGTTTTATTTATGTATCATATTTATTATACTCTTACTGTCTGTATAATAATATTCCATATAAAAGTAGTATTGCGCGCGCACGTCTTTAGGTAGTCCCGGGCACCGCTGAAAATCAGCGCTGTCGCATCCTTGTGACAGCATATGCTGAGACGGTGTCCGATATTGGCATCATATGTTTTGTATTATTTGTCCGTGTAACTTTAACTGTGTTTTGTCTATTTTTCATTCTTTTTTAATGTGTGTTATATTCAGTCTGTGATGTGTTTTTGTATTGTGATGCCAATAAATAAATGTCTATGTCTATGTCTATATCATCATCGGCATCAGTGTGTGTCGACTCTGGCACCGTAGACGTACTTTCGTTTTCCGATCCAGCTGCGTCCAGCTATCCTGATAAGACCGTCGGTCGTGTATACCTTCGGAAACTTTGGAATTGTTGGTTTATTTGAATGTCACTTTTAACTTGTCATATGAATTAAAATAAATCTGATCTAGACGTAGTGTATTATTTCTATTACAACGATATTCTTTTGGAATCTTTCTGAATTCTCGATTCTGGTGAGACGACTGTTAATAAAAGCGGGATGAAGTCGGAAAAAGAATAAAAGATATTTGCAATTCTTAATATAGAAAAAAGTTTTCGTGTCTTTTTACTCGTAGAGGAGTAGAAAGCAGACGGCAGAAGCAATCCCATGAGTGATAGTGTAGTGATAGCTCAACATCATACGACCGTACACAAACATAACAAATGTTTTTTTACGAGAAAATCAAAAACCGACTTCAAATCGAATCAAACGTCAAATTTTATTACTTGTGCGGATTGTCGTAGGAATATAACGAAATACAATTAATCAGAATCTATCCTAACTCTCATTACACTTGTAGTACATCCTTTTCAATAAAAATGAATCATCGAAATCGGTTGACGTGAAATTGAGTTATTTGTCCATTTGTCGCACAATTACTTAATGTCAATTTAAAACATAATTGGAAATAAGAAGCCCCAGCTTTCAAATAAAAAAATAATGGTTAAAATCGGTTCATCCAATCCAAAGTTCATAACTTTGGATTGGATAAACCAATTAACAAACAAAGAAGTAACAAGTATGTAAAGTAAAGATATGAAACTCTCTTTACTTAAGCTTATTTCTTATGTATTTTTTTTTCTCTTTATTTGGGACAATAAACAATAGCACAATTGATATTATAAAAGACATAATAGAAATAAGATATGTAAGTGCACTACCAACAACATTATCCGCAAACTATTATCATTATTATTTTAACGTGCAACACTTAAAAAAACAAAAACAAAATTTATACTAAGAAGAAGAATACAGAAATAAATGAACTAATAAATACTTGTTAACTAAATTAACTAAATAAGCTGTCTTTAATACATTTTCTAAATTTAGTAGTAGGCAATGAAAACAAATCAACATCTGCGAAGTACTTATTGTATATATCCACCACACGACGGAGAGGTGAACGCGAAAATTTTTATAATTTTAAATGTAAAATGTCAATGAAATGTGTGACATTTATATATAATAGAATTGAAATGCGGACAAAAATTGAAATTCAAATCTAAATTTAGAAAAAATTCAAAAGGATTTCATGATAGAAAGAAAAACAAACAAACTATTTAAGAACCTAAGTCGGTTGAAAACAGAAACTTAACAATACCAGCGATTATAATTATAGAAATAAAAACTTGAATAGTTTAAAATGTTAGCTACTTGATGACTTAGTTAACCCTTTGTCTCAAGACATCGGGCCACTGTCACCGTTCCGCTTGACATTTGTACAAAGGTCACCCCCGAGTTAGTTTGCTTTCCTTTTACTTGTTACAATACTCTTTATAGACGGAGAAAGGGTGGTATTGTTTGTTTGGAAATTAACCTTTACGTTTGTTGGGGGTTACAATTCAGTCTTGCTTAGTAAGTGTGGAATTTTTGAAATAATTATTTTGTTGTTACACTGTCACTGAACTAAATTTTAAGGTGGATGCATCAAAGGTCTTCAGACAATAAACAAAGTTTTATTGTTAATTTTAAATATAGTCTGGGTTAGTATCATTGTTGGAAACGTTATCAAGTCAGTATCTATCTTGTTGCATGTAGAATATGGAATCGTCAAAAATTGAAAGTTCCTACTGCCTAACTAATTTTGTGAGTCCAAAGACTTATGGCTCATAAGAGTAGTTAGAAAATAAGACTTATTTTTAATTCGGAAGTAATTTCTATTTTACAAAATAATTACAAAAAATATAACTGTGCCAAAGCGTCGTCGCTTGGCAGCGTGCCCAGAAGGCTGGTAGCATTGCCACGTTGCATGGCAATGCTTAGCCTCTGAGCAAGGTATAAGCCAGATCTCTGGTCATCAGATGTGTCGACCAACTTCTTAGCTATCACAATAAATAGGTGGTGTTCACTAGCACAAAGTTTCTACCCCAAACGGCTCCAACATGAAATCGACCCCTATCGACCTTACTATATTTGCGCTGCTTGGGATTTTCTGCAGTTGCAGCACCCGCTTCAGCCTCAACAAGATGTGACGATGCTAAAGTATCGACGCATGTGGCATCCCATACTAAAGGCCGTCCCATCTTCTATTTCTTTTGTATTGATTTTAAATTACCAAAAATTTATACTGTAGAAAAGATAAATTAACAATTTTTTAATGCACCTACAGAAACAGGGTGAATCCGACGCAAACAACAAAAAAATTTGAAGATAACAAATTACAACGCAAATCCTAAGCCTGGGAACGCAAATAGATTAATGCAGCCGCTAATGACGTGGGTACAAGATCATAACGCATTAATAGGTACAAATAAATAATTGAACAACCATAATGCATTGTGCTTGTAGACAATTATGGCAGAAACGGCCGATGAGTCGGTGGCACGGAAAGAAAATTGGCAACAGAACATAACGCACCGGTTATCGGAACATGGGAAAATAATAGTTTTAATGTTGCAAATAAATAACACGCCGCGGAGGAAGACAATGGTCCCGTAATAAGATCTCTTGTTAATTTTGGCGAATGCGGAGAGCGCTCGTGAGCGGTGATTTATGAAGGCATTGAAATTACACCCTGTTTGTTCTTTTCGCGCCGGGTACGTGTCTACGACTATCGGACAAAAGAAATTTTGCAATTTTATACAGGAATTTTCTGATAAAACCTTTAATGTTCAAGTCATTTTGTTTTTTTTTTAGCTTATGATGAATCTGAAATGTTATTGGAAATTTTTAAACTTTAAAAATGTTGTGAAGCAATGTCAAGTTTCTATTGCCTTAACGTTTAAATTTACTAAGAGTGTAAGGTATAATTAGTACATACCTCTCATTTTTTGCTCGTCCAGTAATCGTCTTTCCAGGTTGTCTTTCACCTCCCTTTCCCGTAACACGTCCATCTTCAATTCAGCTGTAACAAGAGGAAAACACATTAGTTAATAGCTTTTTTCTAACCTTCCACCCGTTACTTTGTCTCTACACAACCCCAAGGTAGACTGGCAGAGAATGCCTTTAGGCATTAAGTCAGCATTTTTATACTCTTATCAACAGTCTTCAAAATCAATTAGTCGGTATTTTTTACGTTTGTTTACTGCATAACTTTCGACTGGATGAACCGATGTTGATTTTTTTTTATCTGAAAGCTGGTGACAATGGCATTCATGACAAAACTAAAGTCTTAAATTTGCAGGAAGTACGTGCGCGACAAATGGACGAATAACTCAATATCACGTCAACCGATTTCGATGATAATTTTTTATTGGAAAGCATGTATGTTTATATATAGAGTTTGTTTAAGTTTTTGTTTTTAATCGTAAATATTATTTTATAAATAATAAATAAATAAATATAATCAGATACAGTTAAAGTTTTCAGTTAGCAGCTTTATTAAGAAAGCAAGATGTTGTTAACATAAACAATCATTTACCTTAAATAAATGGTTCATTGTTCACAAAAGGCATTGTATAAATTTAGCAGTAAGCTAAACCCGTAACAAGGCCGTCAGTAAGGGGCCGATTAGGAACATAAACACGGATTAACTCATTCGGAATCCCGGTACCATTGTGTAGGAGTCGATTTGAGAGATTTGCATAACTTTCAATTAAATCTAACCTGACGGAAATGATTGGGGGAGGAACTTCCGATTGAGTTAAATTTCAAGTAGGCTTCATACGAGCGCTTCGAAAATTTAAAACAAATACTTATTATTTGTTCAACCACGGGATTTTATTAGACCTGTGAGTTAGTAACCTTGCCTTACAGTTCAGTACTAAACACAAGAAAGGTTACACAAGAAAAGACGATTAAGAACAAAAACTGACTTCAAATTAAATCAAACGTAACGGATCTAATTAAACGCTACTAGGCGTTGCTGATCTTTTAATGCCAAAGTGTCAGAGTTATAACACGAAGTTCTGGCGCCTATCTTTTTTCTACCAACTTCATGGTCGTCGTTATAGAGTACTTAGTTAATCATAGATTGTCATAAACCTACCAGCATCACAATCAACAAGCATTCTTCCATACGAGGATTAGAAGGTCCTCATTTAAGAGTTCTTTGGAGTATTAATAGAGTAAAATATGACTATACAGATTGTCCAGAGAAGATGGGCTTCACTGCTATAAACTAACTTTGAGTACTACTTCGGGAAGCGAAGATTATACGCAATTTCCGACAGTCGCGAATGGATGCTTTGTGGATTTGTAAAGATCTAGCCTGTGCAATGGTAATCGCGTCGTCAGGATCGTCAAGAACGAGTCCCAGGCTACGAGCAACGCGACGGAATTCCTAGTATATTCTATCTTAGTCTGCTTACAACAAATGAACGTAGATGTTCAAAAATAGAAGTTGCACATTCTCTGCTTTTGTCTGCGCCACTGTTTTTCCAATAGTAATCGAACCTGTGGGGGGTGGTTCGTACAAAATCAAATGTGTTTCAATAACGACGCATCTAATCTCGTCCCACCGATTTACGGATCTAGTTAATGCTTATATACACGTATAATCAGTTTGAGCGTACACATCAAGAACAAGTCGAATTTGAATAGAAAGAGGTCATGCCGGCTCAAAGTTTAATTTGGTCCCTTATTCAATTAGCCACCTTAGTCGCGTCTATCTAATGGAGGTCGTAAGGGGATCGGGCTGATTAACTCGCGTTGTTAGCACCTACGGTTAAGGCGCCACTTGCTGATTTTATTTGAAAATCCAACGCTTTGTTCTCGTATCGCTGAATCTTTGCCGTTGGGTCGTCTATCTACACTATGATTAAACATCTTTCTTATGTATTTAACTTTACGTAAATATATTATAACTAATCGGACTAACTTGGACTAACGATTTTAATGGTTGTTGGATTCCTTATCAGATCGTAATTATTTCCGTTTTTTTTTCTTAATGTGAAAGACGGCACTAAAATTTATAGCCGGTGTATGTAATATGAAAAGGTAATCAGCAATAGGTGTCTCTGTCTACACCACTAGAATTAAAAAGACTTATTAATAAGAAGTATTTTCGTTCGTTCTTCGAAGTTTGATTTATTATGTTCAGTTTCGTATTATGCTTTTTTCACATTAGTTTTTTTTTATTTGTATGCTTTGGTAAACGTTAGGTGTAAACAGTATTGCAGAATTTGCGACTAAATGACGATATATGTCTTTGATAACATATGTTGCTTTCACTCTTAACTGGACAGAGTCATATCTTCTTTTTCACGTGCTATCACTGAAGGTCGGCAGTCAGTCTTCTAAACTTCTCCTTATGCTAAGGCTAAGCAGAATAGTGCTCAGATTGTTTTTATTCCACTCCATTCCCTGATGTTTCTTAGCCATTATTTCTTCCTTCTCAGCAGTAACGAAATAGCAGGAAAAAATCTATAACTATGACAAATTGGGCACAAACTGCCTTCTACGACAAATTACGAGAGCCTGTCATAATAAAAGTGAGACAAGGGCTGGAGCAGAAGAGTTACATTAAGTGAATTTTTAGGATGTAAATAATCAAGACCAATAATGGACTAAGAGAAATTTGCTGTTGTTTAAAGAAAGAGGAAAGAAAAGCAGTCTTAGTAGACATGCAAATGTAAGAAATGATTTCTTTCTCATTATATCACCCTAAGTCGAAGACTGCGGATCATGAGACAAAATGGCGGGACACCAGGCTAGGAGAGAAGACGGTCGGTGGACTAGGGCAGAAACCGAATGGTGGCTAAGACGGGGACGCAGACCACCGGCCCGCTGGTCGGATGACATCGTCAGGGCAGCGGGGCCGCAATGGTTTCGGGCAGCACAGGACCGAAGTGAATGGAGTGAAAAAAGGGAGGCCTATACCCATCAGTGGGAAGATACGGGCTGATTGATTGATATCACCCTAAGAAGGTCCAGATAAAGACAAGGAATTTAAAATCTCTATACACCATTAAAAGTAAACATAAATTTAATTATTAAAATAAACTTTGAAGTGTAATGAAAAATGCATCCCGATGTTGTCAATAAATACAGCTTTATGAACGACTAACTAGATTTCAAACTTTTAAAAACTAAGAAAGAACCGCACAAGACTCTTTCAAAGTGAATATAAAATAATTCAATTAAAAGTTTGCGGTATGGTATATATATAACTGAATTATATTTCTCAAGAACAAGGTTAATGAAATGGAAATTAGTTGTCATGTAATCAAATCAACTTTACATAAAGTTGTTAGTAATGAATAATGTTAAGGTCTCAATATAGTTAACTACATACAGGGCTAAATCCAGCTAATTTATTTCCGTTTTTTCTTATTGTGAAAGACGGCACTAAAATTTATAGCCGGTGTATGTAATATGAAAAGGTAATCAGCAATAGGTGTCTCTGTCTACACCACTAGAATTAAAAGGACTAATTAATAAGAAGTATTTTCGTTCGTTCTTCGAGGTTTGATTTATTATGTTCAGTTTCGTATTATCCTTTTTCACATTAGTTTTTTTATTTGTATGCTTTGGTAGACGTTAGGTGTAAACAGTATTGCAGAATTTGCGACTAAATGACGATATATGTCTTTGATAACATATGTTGCTTTCACTCTTAACTGGACAGAGTCATATCTTCTTTTCACGTGCCTCTCCATCACTGAAGGTCGGCAGTCAGTCTTCTAAACTTCTCCTTATGCTAAGGCTAAGCAGAATAGTGCTCAGATTGTTTTTATTCCACTCCATTCCCTGATGTTTCTTAGCCATTATTTCTTCCTTCTCAGCAGTAACGAAATAGCAGGAAAAAATCTATAACTATGACAAATTGGGCACAAACTGCCTTCTACGACAAATTACGAGAGCCTGTCATAATAAAAGTGAGACAAGGGCTGGAGCAGAAGAGTTACATTAAGTGAATTTTTAGGATGTAAATAATCAAGACCAATAATGGACTAAGAGAAATTTGCTGTTGTTTAAAGAAAGAGGAAAGAAAAGCAGTCTTAGTAGACATGCAAATGTAAGAAATGATTTCTTTCTTATCATATCACCCTAAGAAGGTCCGGATTAAGACAAGGAATTTCTATACACCATTAAAAGTAAACATAAATTTAATTATTAAAACAAACTTTGAAATGTCATGAAAAATGCATCCCGATGTTGTCAATAAATACAGCTTTATGAACGACTAACTAGATTTCAAACTTTTAAAAACTAAGAAAGAACCGCACAAGACTCTTTCAAAGTGAATATAAAATAAATCAATTAAAAGTTTGCGGTATGGTATATTTATAACTGAATTATATATCTCAAGAACAAGTTTAATGAAATGGAAATTGGTTGTCATGTAATCAAATCAACTTTACATAAAGTTGTTAGTAATTAATAATGTAAGGAATGCCAGTTGGATTTATATTATAGTCGTTTCTGCGAACGAGTCTATCCCAATCAGCCAATCAAGTCATCTGACGCGATTGGGCCTTTGGTAAGATGTACTCCGGAGTTAAATGCAAAAGCTGCTCCTGGTATCGTCTGCTGGTTTCTCTGCCTTTCTCCCTAACCCTCGGTTGTTTGTTATATTTATTTTAAAATACCATATAAGACACATAGCATATTAAAATAAATGTGTCATTGAGGTCCAAAATAAAGAACTCCAGCGAAATCAGACAAACATATTAAAATGAAAATACAATGCCGACACATCATTTAGTTTGACAGATCTCTAATTGCCCTTCCGTTATTTAAAAAAATAGCGTCATATGTCACATATTCGTCATCTCTTTCACACTTGTTATGGTCTATCTTGTCGTCACGCTCATTCATCGCATTCACCGTATTACGTTCCATTTCACTCATCCTACATAAATAAAGCCAAAATAAATTTTATGTAAATTGTATTTTAACATGATATTATTTCTGTACAATCTGCACTACAAAAGAAACAATATTTATTTTTGTCTTATTTAAAAAATATATATTTTTTGGATCAAAATTAGGAATTACGAAATGGATGAATTAAAAAAAACAATCCTATGCGTGAGAGAAATTATATTTACTATTCAAATAACCTAAAATTATTAATGTTAAGGTCTCAATATAGTTAACTACATACAGGGCTAAATCCGTATTAATTTTATTCAAAACCTGTCGAATTCTCATCGCCATTTGTCTGTAAACGGGCGCACAAAACATTGTCTAGTTCATCCAACATAACAATTGTGGCCTGTCGTAATTACAATGTATAAACTATGCATATTCCGATTGGATTATATTTCGAAATGGCAATTTTAATTACACCCCTGCCACAATAACTGAGAGCAACAAATCTCATTGAATGGAACACGATACTTGCGGGTCCGTAATGTTGTTGGAGTCCTGAGTTATATTTGTGAATCAATACTTGTTATATTGTTGCATACTACGCTAGCAACCCGAGTTCGATCCCCGGTGCCGGCATCAATAAATTTGCTGTTGCAATTTTATGTGCTGATTTACCAAGCGCCCTCTGCTGCTCTGATTTACCATGTGAAATCTGCCAATCCGCACTACGATCTCTTATACTCTCTTTACAGAGAAGGCCTGCGCCCAACAGTGGGAAATATATATTACATATATATATATATATATAGCTGCGCCCCAATTAACCTTGTTTAATGAGCGATGTGTTATGTTTATCTATCTTTTCAACCGACTTCAAAAAAGGTTGTTCTGTATATTTAAAAAAAAAACAATCATCATAACGTCGACGAGGTGAACCGATTATGATGATTGTTTTTTTTATTTTGTTGGCGCTTCTAGTCTCTTCTGTCCTTGTGGTCCATTTCTGACAGTAACAATCAACGAGAAAACCATATAAGACTTAAATTTTCAACAAATGAAAGAATTACTTAATATCACGCCAAACGATTTCGATTATTTATTTTCTATAGTCACATCTTGTACTTTAAGGGTAATATGATGAGTGTTCGGTTAGGTTCTGATTGATTGTATTACGTAATATTCCTATTGTATTTGAAGTCCATTTTTGTTTTTACTCGTAAATGTATTAGTACTTGTTTCGTTGCGTGTTATGCAGACTAGATCTAGATCATTCGAGGCGGCTTTTTGCTCTGATCTATAGCAATAAGTCATTACATTTTTAAACATTTTCTTTTTTGTGTTTTATACAGCCTTTCGGTGTTTTACAGATTACGTTTTGGAGAGTGTGCACAGGAATTTTTAATTCCCCCATCCCCATTCTACCTTCTGACGTTTAGACACTCGGCGGGTCTCCACCCATTTATAGTCAATGTTGATGTCCGAACGAAGCGATTTGATTCATCTTGCGTGCAGCAAAGGAGTGGAATAAGTTGCCGGTCTCAGTCTTTCCGTCCAAGTACGACGTGGGAGCCTTCAAGAGTAGAGTGAATAGGCACTTACTAAACTAGCGCGTACCATCTTTCGACTATATCACCACTTAACACCAGGTGGGTTCATGGTTAAGCGCTAGTATACAGCCATAAAAAAAAATCTTATTTTCTATAACATGCTAATTATTTTTCTTATTTTTAAAGTAAGTATATTTAGTTACAGCATTGCATTGATTCGACTGTAATGATATTGTTTTTTGTTTGATGTTGTAATTTTGTCTAATCAATAAATAAATAAAAAATTACTACAATTCAAAATACAACATTGCTGTTTTCTATATAACATATATATATCGATATGTTATATTTAACACAATTACCAAATATATGTGAGTTATATGCTCTGGTAAATAGAACAAAACAACGAACGGCACAATGAACAAGACAACGATTCAATTTACAAGATCGGAGTCCGCGATAATCCGCCGGTAGCCGGCGTTCGCTTATGCTGGCTTATTATGTACTTTGGCCGGGCACAAGTTAACTTGTCTCCGCATTATCTTGAAGATTATTGTTAGTTGATACGGTCCGAGCATCCAACTTAGCTTGCATCCCTGTCTTATAACTCTACCAATACTTAGGGTCGGTAATAGTAGTAGACATTTTTTAACAGCTCTCTCTCTCATAAAATCTTCGTTGTCTATAATTTTCAACCGACTTCAAAAAAGATTCTTATTTCGTCTGTATGTTTTTTTATATTTGTTACCTTATGACTTTGGATTGGATGAACCGATTTTAACGATTATTTTTAAAGCTGAAGCTGCCCATGTGGTCCCCCATTTTAATTTGGTCTAATACTGACAAAGGCATGCTTGAGATAATCATGTCAGCGTTTAATTTACATCAAGTACGTGCGCCACAAATGACGAATACCTCAATAATAACTTTAATAACTTTATTAATATCACAAAAACAAACATGTTACATATACAGGAGCTCTGTCTCTCTGAACTAGGTACAGTGTACCTGTATCTCAGGAGACAGTGCCTTCCAGAGTCACAAACAGTAAGTCCTGCGTACAATAAGTTTTTAATATGAGTTAAGTAAATTATACGATAATTAATAATTTAAAATAAATGAAAAAAACAAAAATGTGTGCAAAAGGAAAAAAAAGGGAAAGAACTATAGTCATAGTCGAGAAGTTATGCGAATGTGTAGTGTATTTGTGTGTTTGTGTGAGTGTGTGTTTATCAAAACTTATGTTTTTTAATAGTAATTTAGGTATTTTAATATTTTTTTCAGCCGGCTCAATAACCGATCAATTAATAAATGACTGTTTAATACTGTTATAACAAACACACACACACAAGGGTCAGCTAGTATTTATATATATATTTATGTATAGATCAATTCGCGATGCTTGCGAGAGTAATATGGTATCAATCCCGGTGTATGGTGTAATTTAAAAGGCTTTTCGTTGTGAGCGGTTTCGCACACGAGACGTAAATTACTCGAGCCAAGGGACGGTCATTAAGGGCCCGTGTCGGTATGCGGCGTATCGCAGCATCTCGCGATTTGCGACTGGAGGTGCCTTAACAAAGGTGCCCCCGGTGGTCCCAGCTATCCCATCTAGCCGCGTACTTAGTCCTCTCTTGTCGCTTCATGCCCCCCTACTGCTTACAATCCTCATTAACTTTCCTAAACTTAGACGTATATGTCATTGTGTCGCATAGTATTGCGGTCGATGTTATGTAATTTTTTTTTAATAAGCACAATGTTTTACTTCAAATTATCTAAATGATACATTAACATGATTGTGAAAGATCAAATTGTAGATAACACATAAAAGCATTTTTTTTTATTTGAAAAGAGGGAAACGAGCGTACGGCTCACCTGATCTTAAGTGATCACCGTCGTCACACATCTACAGCACCAGAGGAGCTGCAGATGCGATGCCGGCCTTTGAGATAGGAGTAGGCTCGTTTCTTGAAGGTCCCCAAATCGTAAACGTTCGAAACACCTCTGGTGACAGTTGATTTTATAGGTTGACAGTGCGTGGGAGAAAGTTACCCGAAAAACGTACAGTCGTGGAACGCCAACCATCACTGTTCTTCTCGAAATTTATGTTATTTAGATATAGAGAAAAATATATACACCGACTGGAATTTTAAATAACACAAACGTGGAAATAGTATATAAATATATATATTTTTTGAAAATAATGGCGAATTAATTTTTTATTAACCGACATCAAAAAACGGAGGAGTTTCTGAATTTATATGTAACTTTTTAATGTACGTTTTAAAGGATTTGATTTTAATCAGGTGCCATATAAATATTGCTAGGACTAAGATTAGGATACAACAGGACCTTAGGTTCCAATGATATTCTAGGGAACTCCTGAAAATCGAAAGGACGAATTCCACAGGTTGATAGTGCGTGGTGATGATTGTGATATCGGTACATTTATACCTGTCCAACAAACTCCCTCATATCGTGTAAAAGAAAGAATATGTGCGTACTTTGTGCGAGAAGATTCACGTCAATAGTCGATCTTACGAATCGCAAAACCGGTAGACTATTGACGCTTCCTAATTTACGTTTACTGTAGAAAAATCTTCAACATAATACCCCGCCTTCTGCAGTCTTATCTGCGATTCTTACCGACTAAAACCCTCCGGTGGCCCTTTCCTCGGTGCATGATGAGGGGTTTCGGGATCTCCAGTGGAATACACCGTGCACAAGGGCACTGTGCTCTCGGAGAGGACGTCCCGGGGGAGGTTAATCCCTGTGCCCTCGCAGTGTAAGGCGACACGGGCCAGTCAATGTTGCCTTCTTCGTGGGTCCACTTTGGCGGACGACAAAGGCCAGTGAATCCGAAGCCCCTGTTAGTCGCCTTCTACGACAGGCAGAGGATACCGTAGACTTATCTTACGAGTCCGGAACAACAGGGCTGAAGCATCACTTCTGATTATACTTGTCTTATCATAACTAAGGTATCGCTATATCGGTAAAAAGAGTATACATCTTTTAAATTATATTTAAATGTGTGCACACAGATATACAGTGAAATCGTTTATCGGAAAAAAATAAAAAATAAGATCGAGCAGTCAATTATTAAATCGATCTTTATATCAGATCAATCAAATTTAAAAACCTAATAGAGTTGGCCCGACGAGAAATTATTACTTTATAAATAAAATAACAATAAAAATGATGCCCCGTACAAGGGGAACATGTAATTATGGACAATTATTATTATAACGAAACCGAACTGATGCGACGGCTGATGGATTATTGAAAGGATCGAAACCCATAAACAAAAGGATCGATTTTGGTTACGCAATTTAATGCTCCCAAGTAATTAACTGATATTGTAAACGATTCTGAAAAACACTTAAACATCGAGTGCACTCGATACAAAATCGAGAAGACGGAAAAAAAAATAACAACGTCTCTCCGGCCAGCGACTGCGACTGTCGAATACGAGAGGGTCGCGATAAACTCTATTTCTCTTCAATTTCGTGCACTCAGTAAAAGAAACATTTATATTTAAATTTGGAATGTATACGCCCTTAGCGAGCTTTGCAGCGATGTTAAACAAAATCTTGTAACGGCATATAAAACAATTGCAATGTGTTGTTTTTTGTTTTCTTCCTATTTGCACGTCTCTTTTAACGCCTACGATTTATTTTATTAAACAAATATGATTGGCAAGTGATATAAAATTTTCCATATTATAATATTATCAATTCATACTATATAAATAAAATTGGAGTGCAGTTTGTCATTTTAAAATAAACATTGTTTACTACATGGTACAAATACCTGTCTGTTCCGGCTAATCTTTGGAACGGCTGGAATGAGTTTGACTTTTCACACATAGCTGATGTAATAAGGAATTAATAATAATAATAATAAGCCATTTAATCGGTTAGACAGATTACAACACATATACAAATTAACACAAGTTAAGCGCACAGTTAAAAATGAAAAAAATAAATATATATATATCACTAAAGACCCAAAAGGTCCGATACACAAGGCTATGCGTTGCAACGCCGTACCGACCGGGTTCACCGCTATTTTTATTTTAGAAATAAATAAATAAATTGTTTTAAATCGCGGGTAACACCGGAGGCAGTTAGTAATATATATAATAATAATAAAAAAAATCAATGGTAGGCCGCAAGGTTGAAACATTGATGTGGTGGAGGAGGAGTGTTTTTTAAGTCCGTGAGAGTCGGACACTCCTTGGCAGCACGGGCTGCCCAGGGTCCATAACGGATTTCTCCCTCCTCGCGATTAAAAAAAAAGTTAGTAATATATACGGTGATTATTGATTAAAAACAACAATTTATATTTTAGATTATGCAAAAAAAAAGGCTTTCCTTCAAGTACTTTTTTATGTATATCTAGTACTCTTGTTCTATTCTATTGTTTTGTAAAATACCTATTATGATAATAAGTGCCACCAATAATATGTGTGTGTATAGTAGATAATAATTATCTTATATTTTAATTTGTCCACCAATTACATGTCAAAATTGTCAACGCCGTGACTTTTTAACAAGATGGAGGATTAAAAAAAAAGGCAATAAATGTTGTTTCTATGATGTATCTATTATATATCTCTTACCTGCAAAAAAACAACAATAAGAAAAAAATTAAAACGCAGCTACTAAGTACCTACGCTACCGAATATTGTAAATAAATTAGATATTATATGTATAGCATTAATTATTGTTGTGTAGTAGTATGTATTAGTATTTATTCTATATGCTTTGTATATTGTATTTTATGGGTATATAGTGTATAGATTTATGGGTGCAGTTTTCGCCAATAAACTACCCTGGCAGTTTGACGAAATCATTTAAGTAAATGTTATTCAATATATGTATAATAAATTAAAAAAAAATTAAAAAACATAGTCGACAATAATACGTCTTTAATTTTTTTCAAAGAAATAAATATAATATACATATAAAATAATATTATATACATTAAATAATCTGAAGTATAACCGTTGTATTATACGTTACGTAATAATTAAATGTAAGCAGTTACAGTTTTTTTTTTAATTAGAACTCTATTTAACGTCTCCTTTTTAATTACCTCGGGGAGGGGGATGGCGGCGGTTATGTGGGGTTCTTACCCTCTAAAACCTCCCCGGTGGCCGTTTCACTGGTGCATGACGAGGGGCTCCGGGATCTCAACGTGGAACGCACCGGAGCCCCTCTGCACTGTGCTCAAGGACAGCACGTCCCGGGGGCAGGATACTCCTTCCCCCGCAGCGCAAGGTGACACGGGCCAGCCGATGTCGCCTTCTTCCCGGGTCCACTTTGGCGGACGACGCAGGCCCCCACCCTTGTCGCCCAGTGAAACCGAGGCCCCTTTTAGTCGCCTTCTACGACAGGCAGGGGATACCGTAGTTCTATTCTTGAGAGCCCAGAACTACAGAGCTGCCTTTTTAATTATCTTTCTTAACATCACTAACCACGCAAGCAATAAAAGCAATTTAATTTCAATAAGACATTAGTCATAGGGCGGCGAATTAAGACATATTTTCACGACCCCCCACCTTCGTGGGGACTGTGTTGAGCTTGCAGTTAAAATAACAATTAAAGTCCACCTTAAAATTTACGACTCAAGACAGTTTAAATAATTCAAACGAACGCTAAGGTGTTCGCAACCAAAATGGGTCTTTGAAATGGGAAACAAAAGGTAAGCATTTTCAACTCCCTTCAACGGGCGTTATTTCATTTTCAACGCAAACGTATTGTGGGAAGTATCCAGTAGGAATAAAGGTGAAATTTTAATAGTAATACCATAAGGAAATATTACTGAGGGATATTGTTGATTTAAGTGCCTCCGAGGCGGAGATAACACGCAATTAGGATTAAGGGAACGGATTTAGCGTTGATTGAAATTAAACTTATTTTTTTTTAATTATAAGGACACCATCTGTCTATTTGTGTACTATATTAAATGAAAAGTGGCCAGCAATCTGGAAAGATTAGAGTAAAGGTCGAAGGAAAATGATCTAGTAGACCGGATATTCGAACAACTGAAAACCTCTATCACCGACGCCCTCCACACAGCTATGGACTATAGAGTCTGGGATGATTGACTCCAAATAGGAGTCACCATCCTCATTGGGGGGCGATTGAGAAGATAGGAAAGAAGAAAGTGAGAAAAGTTTTTCGGAAAAGTTTGCATATATCGTGCTCTCTCAAATAGCTCCATATTAATGGTCATGTAAATGTCATTCATTTAATACAATCACTCATTAACAGTACGGGTGTCATCGTATTCAGATAAAGATCCAAATTTTTCTGAAGAAAAATAATTTCTCACTACATCTATAAGAAGTATATTTACATAAAAAAAGTTACAGCCTTTATATAGGTCCCACTGTTGGGCGCAGGCCTTCTCTGTAAAGAGAGTATAAGGGCATAGTCCGCCACGTGGCCCTAATGCGGATTGGCAGACTTCACATGCCGTAGAAAAATTTTCTAAAACATGTAGGTCTCCTCACGATGTTGTCCTCCACCGCCGAGCGCGTGGTAAATCAGCACATAAAATTGTAACAACAAATTTATTGGTGTCGGCACCGGGGATCGAACTCGGGTTGCTAGCGTACTACGCAACTTGAGCCAACCGCACGGACACTGAGCTACCACGGCTCTATATTGACATATTTACGAGTAAATACAAAAACTGACATCAAACTACAACTGTAACCAAATAAAAAAAATAAGAAATACAATTAATCAGAACTAACCAAGACTAACCAGCTTTGGAATAAAAAAAATCATTTCAAATCGTTTCACCCAGTCCTAAGTTATGAGGTAACAATCTTTCAGATATTATATCATAAAAAAATCAGAGGACTTGCGAATCCCCTTCCTTTTTTGAAGTCGGTTAAAGATGGATACTAAACAAGTGACGTTTATACTACAAGACAACAGCACTCCAATCTATATATATATACAAGAGAAAGTGTGTGGGTATGTTCTATATAGGCTCCGAAACGGCTGGACCTGGCTAGTAATCCTTTATAGTTTGGTGATGTGATCGGAGCACTCATCTTTTTGAAGTGTCATATACAGCTTTTATTTACTATGATACTACTACTAAGGGTATGATATTGTATTTACTGATATGTACATGGGTGTAAGTAATGATCTTCGAAATGAGATTCGGAGAGAAATGTATAATTGAATATATTGTGAGAGTTAAATTAAATATTTAATGATGTAAATTTATTGTTTAAATCAAATAAAGAAAATTCTAGCAAAACGAAGCGGACTGGGTACGCTAGTGTTAAAATAATATAATGTGTGGTGCAACTTCATACTTAACTGTCACCGTGTCGTCTATACTGTAATAAGGTATTTTACGTTCGGAAACTAAACACAATATTAAAATTCACGACGCCATTAAAAGGTAAATGCAAAGTAACGATAATGCTTGTTACCGAACGAAACGAATTTCCCGCCCTATGCTTTTTAAATTTACAAAGCGGCGGCAATTTTATTTTATTGTTATTAGATTTTTCCGGCTTATGTCAGTCTGCAGTGTCACTAGAGGATTATTCCCGCGGCCTCCTCGCTAATAATCATAAGAATTGCTTCCCCATATAATGTGGAAAATTTAGAATGTCTTTCTTATATCCACTCACTGTGTGACTCTCGTCTCTATTTGAAACGTTTTAGAACACTTTTTAAATCGGCAAGGTTATCTTACATACTCAATATGCATAAAACTTATTTGACACGGAAAAATTACGTGTAAGTAGGTTTGAAGCATTCCCGTGTATTCTGGTATGCTTTATCATTGTGTTGTTTTTTCAACCGACTTCAAAAAAGGAGCTCCACCTTCTCACTTCATCTGTATATATTTTTTGTTTATTACCTCATAACTTTGGACTGGATGAATCGATTTTGATGATTTTTTTTCCATTTGAAAGCTGGAACTTCCCATGCGGTTCCATTTTAGTTTAGTTTAATTCTGATAATGGCATCTATGAGACACAAACAAGTCAAAAATTTGCATTATTTGCGCGGCAATGGACGAATAACATTTTATTGGAATAGATGTACTTTAACGGTAGTTTGGATTTGATGTCGGTTTTTGTTTTGTAAATATACCTGTGTTTGTATTTCGTATTGATTGTGGTGATAAGTACGACGCGCGTATCTGCACGAGAGTAGATAATGAAGATGTCTCCGTAAAAATTGACAAAAAAACCAATACAAGTGTATCGGGCGTGCTCCGCCTGAATAACTCGCCGTTTTATCGGCGCACGCGCACCCAATCTCCGATCGAAACACACTGGATAAGATTATCCGGTAGCCTGTATTATTTTAATGAGACTACACGACTCCGCGAGATTCGACGCGATACGAGAGAGCTTAGGTAACGAACGCGAGTAAAAATAATACACGGGTCAAGAGAGTTGTACAGCGCGCAATGCGAAGAATCCCCGGCGATGGGGATTTTTAAATTAGCCACCAAACTCGATAAGCTCCCGTACATCCCGGACCAGATGACGGCAGATCGGGCGATACCATTATGTCCCGGGTACGGTACCGATTAAAAAGTCCACATCTACGAGACAACATCTGTTATTTAAATAAGATATGAACGCGCGAGTCCGCGAATGTTTTGTTTCTATACGTTTTTCTTTTATCCGCCATGGGATGCTCCCCTCGCAAGATGGCTGGATATATTGGTATTAAAAATGTAAGGGAGATTTATGCGAATGGCTCTAAGCTTTCATTAGTTGTTCCTTACGCGATGTTTTGCGGTCGTCGTACCCTGACCGGTAATTTTTCATTTTCCTCCAAAGTTCCCGATGTTACGGGCGCGTTCGCTGGAAATTTTACTGCATATAAATGTTATTTATATCTTTACTTAGTCGCCGAGTTCAAGGCAGCTGCACGCTATGTCTTTTATTATTCCCTCTCGCTCTCTTTCCCTATAGAGCTAATAGAAATTAGATTTTAATAAAAAGAAATTGCCTTCACTTGCTTAATGGTGCATTGTTTGATACCGTCTGCTAACGATTTTAATATTTTTAATTGTGCGATTCTAACCTTAAAAATCGAGCCGTGGTAGCTCAGTGTCCGGGCGCTTGGCTCAAGTTGCATAGTACGCTAGCAACCCGAGTTCGATCCCCGGTGCTGGCACCAATAAATTTGTTGTTGCAATTTTATGTGCTGATTTACCACGCGCTCGGCGGTGAAGGAGAACATCGTGAGGAAACGTACATGTATTAGATAATTTTTCTAAGGCATGTGAATTCTGCCAATCCGCAGTAGATGTGCGTGGCGGACTATGCCCTTATACTCTCTTTACAGAGAAGGCCTGCGCCCAACCAAGTGGGCCATATATATTATATATATATATATATAAAGGGTTTAATTTTAACTTTTAACCTTAGAATATTTATCTAAATATCTAAAGGTTTAGGATTCGGTTGGCGAAACGTAGATCCGAGTCCACCATTTTACTAAACGTGAACAAACTTCTAGCACAAGCTTAAGCTTAGATGAGTGTTTACCAAGAACGTCAGTAATATTTATGATAAAATTAAAATATTGCTATCGTTCTTTTTCTACTCTTTTCATTTGTGCCGCTATGGTTTTCCGATGGCGTATCACTGATACACGTAATTTCAACCATAATAATATTTTAGATATATTTCAATCAATATTATATAAAAATTAAATAATCAACAGAAATTAAATACCACAACTTGCTGTATATTAAATTAGCGGATTACGGTTTTTGGCATAATGATAGTTGGTCTGTTATCGTAGCGAAAATTCAGTAACAATAAGTGACAAAGTAACCGTCCAAGCCTTGTGTCGAGTTACTAGCTATAGATGTTCAGGCTAAGCGATCCAGGAGTTATGCCACCTCTGAATCCGGTGAAGCACTTAACGCCAGCTTCTCTGGCCAATCTGTGTAGTTCGTCAAAAAAAATATTTGACTATTTTAAACAGTTAATTACCGATGGCAAGATTTTAATGAATCGTATTTTTTTAATTATTAAAACTTATTATAAATTTGAACATTATGCAAGGACAAGTGCGTATGGAACAAGTTACAAAATGGTGTTAATTCGACATTCGACTGTTGACGTGAACCATCTCCTAGCACAAGCTTAAGCTTAGTTGGAATGGTTAAGAAAAATGCAACGGCCGCATCAAAAGAGAAAATGCTATACTAAAATCTAAAAATGGCCATGAGAAACAGGTACGGAGCGGTCGCGGAGAAACATAACAATGCAACGTGGCGTCTTCGAAGCGTGAACCAAAGCATTCTCCCGCACCACCTTAAAAAATCAGGCCTTTTTTTAATGACGAACTACACAGATTGGCCAGAGAAGCTGGCCTTGACTGTTTCACCGGATTGAGAGGTGGCATAGCTCTTAGGTCGCTGAGCCTCTATCGCTGGTAACTCGACACAAGGGTCTCCTCGGTGGGGGGTAACCTCGGCTTGTACGGTTACTATACTATCAGGCATTATAATAAAGTAATAGAGGTAGCACCCTCAATAAAAAAAAAAACCAAAGCAACCAATTCAAGAATATTACAAAAGATCACGGACATAAATCCGTGGTTGCGTTTTATTGAAAGAAAAAAAAATGTTTTACTAACATCCTATATAAAAGAAAAAATTACTAGCTTTTTTATTAAAAAAAAAAAAATTGTGATAATTTTATGTTATTGTCTAATTGTAAATTCCTTCTAAGTTTCTTATCAGTTGTAATTATCTTTATTTTGATTCTGTATTTTGCCTTTCGCGAATTTGTTTTAGTTTCTTTGGAGTCTATATGAATAAACTTATTTTGATTCGATTTCAATTGGACCTGGCTTTTTGTCGGTGTTTCCGTGGCGTGAAAATAATTTATTATAGATGAGACACAAGCTCATTTAGCCCTCTCATAAAAATGATATAAACTCGTATACCGTCTTTAAAGAAGTCAAATCTTCTCAATCCGATTTTTCGCAAACCATGAATACAAAGAGAACATTTATTACACGCTCCTGAACCATAAACAAATGCAACCGCGTTATTCCGCTTTGTAATTCTATATGTAAATTACAACTAGAACAAGGGTTCCTATCCCACCCCATAGAGGCAACGAGAGATTACGTGCCACTATCAAATGACCTACGTTTACAACGCGTCGTGAGATTACACGGATCTTGATAAATTTGCCATCCAAACGGCTTCTGAACCTTGGTTTATATCAGTTTTAAATATTAAGAACATTCAGAAGTTCCACGTCCATGTTATCTCCGTAAACATTAGGATGTGTACATCGTGCGTGGCGTATTTACAATCTAAATAGTGATATAGATAATAAACGAATTATGATCGAAAATGGAATTTTTTCCGCTGAAAATATGTTTACACTTTGATTACGTGTTCTGTTGTGATTTCCTTTTTTATGGCTTTTTTTGGATGGAGGGAAGATTTTTTTTTGACGAACTACACAGGTTGGCCAGAGAGGCTGGCCTTGACTGCTTTACCGGATTGAGAGGTGGCATAGCTTAGCCTGAACCTTTATCGCTAGTAACTAGACACAAGGGGACCTGGGGTATGCCACCTCTCAATCCGGTGAAGCAGTCAAGGCTAGCCTCTCTGGCCAATCTGTGCAGTTCGTCATTAAAATCAACATATATCCGTTATAATTTTAACCCCCCCAAAATACGTTATGCAAAAGTGAACCATTTTTGAGTTATCACGTTTCTTAGCAACTTCAAAATTTTTTTTTTTTTTTTTTTTTTTTTTTATAATTTCTAAGCAAGTGCTTGACTACGATCCCACCTGATGTTAAGTGGAAATGCAGTCCTGGATGGTAAGGCGCACTAGCTTAGTAAATGCCTATTCACTCTACTCTTGAAAATACCCACATTGTAATCGGAAGGAAAGACAGACGCGGGCAAACTATTCCAGTCCTTTGCTGTACGAAGAATGAAAGACGAAGCAAATCGCTTCGTTCGGGTTTGAGGGATGTTCACAACAAAAGGATGAAATCCCGCAGTGCGTCTAGAAGTCCGATGGTGGAAAGGGGATGGGGGAATTAGATCATGTAGTTCCTGAGCACACTCTCCAAAATGCAATCTGTAGAAAACCGAAAGGCTAGCTACCTTACGCCTGTGCTCAAGACTGAGCAGATTGGTTTCAGCTGCGTCACCAAATAGCCTCTTAGCCCGCCTCTCCACCGAATCCAAAGCTGCGAGATGGCATTTAGCTGCGCCGATTTTAATAAAAAAAGTTATCAATTTACATCTCATTTTTTCTTCACATATATAAAAACGATTAAACACTGGTTTCTTATCAATTTTAAAAGAACCGAATTAACCGTTCAAATTTTAAAAATTCGAGACTAAAAAAACTGATCGTAGTTGGAAACACCGCAGGTAAACGATCTCGCGGCCGCTCACCAACAAGGTAGTCCCATCAGATGAAAGACTCGTCGTCCTCCAAATTTTACTCACAAACAGAAGCCGCTGGCGGCAGACCATCCGCTCCAGGTACAACCCTGATGGATCGACTCAGACATGAGGGACCGACACTTGAGGTTAATATAACTGTATAATAGTCACTAATAATCATTCAAACAGTCGGACGTATTAATTTAAAAAGAAAACGTCACCATCGTTACGTATTTAATAAAGACAGGTCGCACATTATGAATAAGCCGGCGCGCGTCACATTAAATTATTTCGACTAAGTAATTCCGAGCGGTTAATTACTGTGCACAACCTGGGAGGAGAGTTGAGAATGTAATTATTATTAAACTTTACGATTGTCTCACTTTACCCCTTTGTGATGTCCCGTAGCAACGAATACGTCGCAACCGACACAACACTGCAATGGAATTTAGATTCTATCATAACAATGCAAAAGGTTGATACCAAAGTAAACAAAGTTAGTTGTACTATGGCTTTGCTTTGATATATCGCATCCTTAGATCCTTAGGGGTTTCTTAGCTTGTTGCGGATTCATATTTGAGCTGCCGTCTGAAATTTATATATGTAGGTAGAGTTTCCGGTAACATTAAATTGTGGACCGGGTAAGTTATAATTCAAATAAAATGCCTGCGTTGACAAATACTTGTAAATTGTACATAACTCTTTGCTCTGCTTATGTTTTAAGTATGAATAGCGTACTACGCTTTGCCGTGCTAGATTTTGCTTTATTTTATTTAAACAATAAACTTACATCATTAAATATTTAATTTAACTCTCACAATATATTAAATTATTCATTTCTCTCCGTATTCATTCTCTTCTCGAGCGGGTGACGATCATTACCTATACCACTAAATACTATATCATTCTTATCATTAGGGAATTATTGTACTTCTTTATACTTACAACGCATGTGTCAAAACAAATTTGGGTTATAAAACAATAGAATATCATCATAGTAAATAAAAGCTTTATTTGACAGTTCAAAGAGGAGTGTCTGATCGTCGCCAAACTTTTCAGGATTACTCGCCAGGTCAATCTGAAGATTCAATGGAAGTTTAATTGAAATCGGTTCAGCCGTTTCAGAGCCCATATGAAACATACCCACACACTTTCTCTTTTATACAATCATTGTCTGTTTTTTTAGAAAATAGGCAAACGAGATTACGGCTCATCTGATCTTAAGTGATCACTGTCGCCCATGAACATCCACAGCACCAGAACAAGTTACAAAATGGTGTTAACTCGACATTCGACTGTTGACGTGAACCATCTCCTAGCACAAGCTTAAGCTTAGTTGGAATGGTTAAGAAAAATGCAACGGCCGCATCAAAAGAGAAAATGCTATACTAAAATCTAAAAATGGCCATGAGAAACAGGTACGGAGCGGTCGCGGAGAAACATAACAATGCAACGTGGCGTCTTCGAAGCGTGAACCAAAGCATTCTCCCGCACCACCTTAAAAAATCAGGCCTTTTTTTAATGACGAACTACACAGATTGGCCAGAGAAGCTGGCCTTGACTGTTTCACCGGATTGAGAGGTGGCATAGCTCTTAGGTCGCTGAGCCTCTATCGCTGGTAACTCGACACAAGGGTCTCCTCGGTGGGGGGTAACCTCGGCTTGTACGGTTACTATACTATCAGGCATTATAATAAAGTAATAGAGGTAGCACCCTTAATAAAAAAAAAACCAAAGCAACCAATTCAAGAATATTACAAAAGATCACGGACATATGTCCGTGGTTGCGCTTTATTGAAAGAAAAAAAAAAGTTTTACTAACATCGTATATAAAAGAAATATTACTAGCTTTTTAAAAAAAATTGTGATAATTTTATGTTATTGTCTAATTCTATAAAAAAAATCCTTCTAAGTTTCTTATCAGTTGTAATTATCTTTATTTTGATTCTGTATTTGCCTTTCGCGAATTTGTTTTAGTTTCTTTGGAGTCTAAATGAATAAACTTATTATGATTCGATTTCAATTGGACCTGGCTTTTTGTCGGTGTTTCCGGGGCGTAAAAATAATTTATTATAGATGAGACGCAAGCTCATTTAGCCCTCTCATAAAAATGATATAATCTCGTATACCGTCTTTAAAGAAGTCAAATCTTCTCAATCCGATTTTTCGCAAACCATGAATACAAAGAGAACATTTATTACACGCTCCTGAACCATAAACAAATGCAACCGCGTTATTCCGCTTTGTAATTCTATATGTAAATTACAACTAGAACAAGGGTTCCTATCCCACCCCATAGAGGCAACGAGAGATTACGTGCCACTATCAAATGACCTACGTTTACAACGCGTCGTGAGCTTGCACGGATCTAGATAAATTTGCCATCCAAACGGCTTCTGAACCTTGGTTTATATCAGTTTTAAATATTAAGAACATTCAGAAGTTCCACGTCGATGTCATCTCGGTAAACATTAGGATGTGTACATCGTGCGTGACGTATTAACAGTCTAAATAGTGATATAGATAATAAACGAATTATGATCGAAAATGGAATTTTTTCCGCTGAAAATATGTTTACACTTTGATTACGTGTTCTGTTGTGATTTCCTTTTTTATGGCTTTTTTTTGGATTGAGGGAAGATTTTTTTTTGACGAACTACACAGGTTGGCCAGAGAGGCTGGCCTTGACTGCTTTACCGGATTGAGAGGTGGCATAGCTTAGCCTGGACCTTTATCGCTAGTAACTAGACACAAGGGGACCTGGGGGTATGCCACCTATCAATCCGGTGAAGCAGTCAAGGCCAGCCTCTCTGGCCAATCTGTGTAGTTCGTCATTAAAAATCAACATATATCCGTTATAATTTTAACCCCCCCAAAATACGTTATGCAAAAGTGAACCATTTTTGAGTTATCACGTTTCTTAGCAACTTCAAAAAAATTTTTTTTTTTTTTATTTTTTTTTTTTATAATTTCTAAGCAAGTGCTTGACTACGATTCCACCTGATGTTAAGTGGAAATGCAGTCCTGGATGGTAAGGCGCACTAGCTTAGTAAATGCCTATTCACTCTACTCTTGAAAATACCCACATTGTAATCGGAAGGAAAGACAGACGCGGGCAAACTATTCCAGTCCTTTGCTGTACGAAGAATGAAAGACGAAGCAAATCGCTTCGTTCGGGTTTGAGGATGTTCACAACAAAGGATGAAATCCCGCAGTGCGTCTAGAAGTCCGATGGTGGAAAGGGATGGGGAATTAGATCATGTAGTTCCTGAGCACACTCTCCAAAATGCAATCTGTAGAAAACCGAAAGGCTAGCTACCTTACGCCTGTGCTCAAGACTGAGCAGATTGGTTTCAGCTGCGTCACCAAATAGCCTCTTAGCCCGCCTCTCCACCGAATCCAAAGCTGCGAGATGGCATTTAGCTGCGCCGATTTAAAAAAAAAGTTATCAATTTACATCTCATTTTTTCTTCACAAATATAAAAACGATTAAACACTGGTTTCTTATCAATTTTCAAAGAACAATTAACCGTCCAAATTAAAAAATTCGAGACTAAAAAAACTGATCGTAGTTGGAAACACCGCAGGTAATGTCGCGGCTGCTCACCAGCAAGGTAGTCCCATCAGATGAAAGACTCGTCGTCCTCCAAATTTTACTCACAAACAGAAGCCGCTGGCGGCAGACCATCCGCTCCAGGTACAACCCTGATGGATCGACTCAGACATGAGGGACCGACACTTGAGGTTAATATAACTGTATAATAGTCACTAATAATCATTCAAACAGTCGGATGTATTTATTTAAAAAGAAAACGTCACCATCGTTACGTATTTAATAAAGACAGGTCGCACATTATGAATAAGCCGGCGCGCGTCACATTAAATTATTTCGACTAAGTAATTCCGAGCGGTTAATTACTGTGCACAACCTGGGAGGAGAGTTGAGAATGTAATTATTATTAAACTTTACGATTGTCTCACTTTACCCCTTTGTGACGTCCCGTAGCAACGAATACGTCGCAACCGGCACAACTCTGCAATGGAATTTAGATTCTAAAATAACAATGCAAAAGGTTGATACTAAAGTAAACAAAGTTAGTTGTACTATGGCTTTGCTTTGATATATCGCATCCTTAGATCCTTAGGGGTTTCTTAGCTTGTTGCGGATTCATATTTGAGCTGCCGTCTGAAATTTATATATGTAGGTAGAGTTTCCGGTAACATTAAATTGTGGACCGGGTAAGTTATAATTGTAATAAAATGTCTGCGATGACAAATACTTGTAAACTGTACTTAACTCTTTGCTTTGCTTATGTTTTTAAGTATGAATATCGCACCAAGCCCGCTTTGCCGTGCTAGATTTTGCTTTATTTTATTTAAACAATAAACTTACATCATTAAATATTTAATTTAACTCTCACAATATATTAAATTATTCATTTCTCTCCGTATTCATTCTCTTCTCGAGCGGGTGACGATCATTACCTATACCCATATATCACTAAATACTATATCATTATTATCATTAAGGAATTATTGTACTTCTTTATACTTACATTACAACGCATGTGTCAAAACAAATTTGTGTTATAAAACAATAGAATATCATTATAGTAAATAAAAGCTTTATTTGACAGTTCAAAAAGAGGAGTGCTCCGATCGTCACCAAACTTTTCAGGATTACTCGCCTGGTCAATCTGAAGATTCAATGAAAGTTTCATTGAAATCGGTTCAGCCGTTTCAGAGCCCATATGAAACATACCCACACACTTTCTCTTTTATACAATCATTGTCTGCTTTTTTATAGGAAAATAGGCCAGCGAGCTTACGGCTCATCTGATCTTAATCGCCCATGAACATCCACAGCACCAGAGGAGCTGCAGGCGCGTTGCCGGCCTTTGAGAAAGGAGTAGGATCGTTTCTTGAAGGACCCTGAACCGTACAAGTTCGGAAACACATCGATGCCATGATTCTACGGTTTGTTCGCTCGTAGAACGTTCGATGGTGGAACGCTTATCATCAAGATGGCGTCAATGAAATTTGGATGGAGATTTTTCACGTCAATAGTCGAACGGTGCATTAGAGACCCTAGGAGAAAGAGAAGAAACCGGGATGTTTATATGGGCCGAAACGTGGAAGCGCATGCGTGGTCTGGCCGTGACTCACACTTGACTTCCTTTATCATTCTTTTCAACCTTTCTCCACCATTCGGAGCTGTCCCCTTAAGGGGCTCAACGATACATCACAACGGCTTGCACGACCGCGCCAGACCTTACTTCATAGACTTCGTAGACCATACTTCATAGGTGGATTAGAGACCGTTAGACTATTTACGCGTAACGTACAGTTTTGCGTATACGCGCGTTCACTCGACAACGCATAAAGTGCGGTTTACTCGCCACTCGGCCGTGGAAGTAAATACACAATAAGTGACATTAACGGGGGGTATATTAAAATGCCACTCCTGCAATGTGCCGATATGCGAGACGTCGGCCATATTGTGTTACTTGAGCGTCGCTCCGGTTACAGTGCGCACGCGACCAGACCACACGCACGCCATCTAGCGGGCTGCAGTTGGAATATCGCTCGTTGCGAGTTACGGTCAGCGCGGACCCTAATACGGTAAGACGTTTCGCCTCTACACGGATACAAAATGGCAGAGTGATAAACTAAATATAAATGAATCATGCATCTAGCTTTATTAATGTAGACGTTTATTCACTAGTAGCTCAGTGTCCGGGTAGTTAATAGCAGAGTACTATAGCAACCAGAGTTCGATCTCAGATGCCTGCACCAATAAATTCGTTATTGCAATTTTTTGTACTGATTTACCACGCGCTCGGCGGCGTCAAACATCGTGAGGAAACCTACATGTCTTAGAAAAAAATTGTAAAATATGTGAAGTCTGCCCAATCCGTGCTAGGGCCGCGTGGAAGACTGTGTCCTTATACTTTCTTTATAGAGAAGGTCTGTGCCAAACGGTGGGAAATATATGTTATAATTTTAATTTATTTTATGACAGATGGGTTAGACTGGCAACAAATTTTCTTCCTTTTAAACCTAGCGGACAGAGAAAGTTAAAATAACTACACTAGAAAATACGGACTAGGTGTGCGTGGCGGACTATGCCCTTATACTCTCTTTACAGAGAAGACCTGTGTCCAGCAGTTATTTATAAAGGCTATTACAAAACGGTTACTAACAAAACTGTGATCAAACTACTCTTCCAGTACATCCTTTCTAATAAAAAACGAATCATTGAAATCGTTTGGCGTGATATTGAGTTATTCGTATATTTGTGGTACACATACTTGATGCAAATGCAAATAAGATTTGCTCATGGACACCATTGTCAGAGCTGGACCGGTGGGGCCACATAGGAAGCTTACAATTCAAAAAAGGAATCATCGGTTCACCCAGTCGGAAGGAACAAACTCAAATACACTCGAGTTGAGAGACACTTTTTTGAAATCGGTTGACACAAGCTGCTGGAATTGGAAATCGAATTCGGGTTTCTATCGTACTACGCAACTTGAGGGTTACTTAATTACTTAATTATAACATAAGTTACTACTTAATATTTATTTATTTATTTATTAAGATACACCAACAGCATTACACAAGCATACATTGTTGTAATAATCAAGTTTACAAACTAAGTCCTGTTGTGTATGCCAATTACAGGTGTACACAACATTCGCTATAAAGAAACGTAACGATTTTATTATTAATAGTTACAAAAATATATTATTAAATGATAAAGTAATAGGAATATAACTACTAAATTAATTAAATAAGCCAAAATCACTGCACAATTTTTAACACTAAGGTGCGGAAGACCTTGCGTGAATTAGAAAAAATGTCAACCGACGTGGACTTAGTGTTAAGAAGGTTATATGTAGCGGAAATCCTTGGCAAGGGCGAGTGTGAAAGAAGGTTGGTTTTAGATTGCGGCACATCAAAAATCCTATAACAACGACTCCTTGGATATTTGAATGGCACTCTAATATAATATTAATCTAATATTCCTACGTTAATTTATAAATACAAAGAGGGCGTCCGCGCGTAATTGCGTTTACCTCGAAAACATACTTGTACCAGTAAATATACTCGTTTCCTTCTATAAAATCTAACAAAATATTTTCGCCATTCGCCATTTATGAGTAAAGATTTGAACGGAGCTGAGGTAAACAAACACAGCTTAATGTTATCGATGTTTCCAGCACCTCCAGTTTCCACAATGGCGCGAAAGCTTGCGCGGCGCGGCAACAATGCGTCGTTGTTTATATCTGCGCGTGCGCATCTCGCGGGGGCTCGTTAGCCGCTGGGGGCGGTTGTTTGCGCTGCAATAGCCAGCTCCCATCGCTGGAGAGTTATAACCTTCAAGAGCTGTGATGGACAGCTTCGACGGTATGTTAACGCTTTTAGAATATCTGATCTATTTGTTGATTGGCTAACCAACATTACCTTTTTGCTAACGGTTACGAAATCTTCAACAACCCTGCTTTCCCCAGAAGGTGGGGTATCTGGTTGAAGATTTCTTCAGCAGGGTTAAGTTATATCTTTCTAAGCAAGTATTTGACCACGAACCCACCTGATGTTAAGTCTACAGTCTTGAATGGTAAGGCGCACTAGCTTAGTAAATGCCTATTCACTCTACTCTTGAAAATCTCCATTTCGTAATCGGAGAGAAACAGGCGGGCAAACTAATATTAATAATAATAACTTTATTAATATCACAAAAACAAACATGTTACATATACAGGAGCTCTGTCTGTCTGAACTAAGTACAGTGTAACTGTATCTCAGGAGACAGTGCCTTCCAGAGTCACAAACAGTAAGTCCTGCGTACAATAAGTTTTTAATATAAGTTAAGTAAATTATATGATAGTTAATAATTTAAAATATATGAAAAAAAAACAAAAATGTATGCAAAAGGAAAAAAAAACGGGAAAGAACTACAGTCATAGTCGAGAAGTTATGCGAATGTCTAGTGTATGTGTGTGTTTGTGTGAGTGAGTGTGTGTTTATAAACTGTTCCAGTCCTTCGCTGTACGAATAATGAAAGACGAAGCGAAGCGCATTAAGCGTAAATGGGAGTAATGAATACTTTAGGATTTATTACTCTCATTACTAAGGTAGTAGTTTGTGCACATGACATTGGGTAGTCGTGAGCACCGCTGACAATCAGCGCTGTGGCAGTCTTGTCGCGAGGCACACGTTGAGATGGCTTCCATTGTAGGCGTCATGTCCTCTCTGTCCGTTGTTTCTTTCTTCAACTGTATTAGTTTTCTTTTTTAATGTGTGTCATATTTTCCAATATTTGTCTTGTTGTTTCCAATATTTTCAATATTTCATTATATAATTTAAACTTTTAACGTTAAATTATCATATTATTTATTTTAGTTTATTTTTGACTCAATAATATATTTATTAATGAAATTTTTTTTATCTATTATTTTATTGTATAAAATATGTTTTAATCTCATAACTGTTTTATTCATGTATCATATTTATTATACTCTTATTGTCTGTATAAATTCCATTTAAAAGTAGTATTGCGCGCGCACGTCTTTAGGTACGAGTAGTCCCGGGCACCGCTGAAAATCAGCGTTGTCGCATCCTTGCGACAGCATATGCTGAGAAGGTGTCCGATATTGGCATCATATGTTTTGTATTATTTGTCCGTGTAACTTTAACTGTGTTTTGTCTATTTTTCATTCTTTTTTAATGTGTGTTATATTCTGTCTGTGATGTGTTTTTGTATTGTGATGCCAATAAATAAATGTCTATGCCTATCTATATATCTCATTGGTACAAATGGGAACCCGTACCATAAGATCGGGGGTTTGAATAATCAAATATTGCGCATTAATTGAAAACAAAGAGCCAATTTTTAGGGTGAAGCCGAGAAATAATTAAAGCGCGGTTACATTCAGCCAGATATGGCCCGTCGCCGTTCATTGTGTAAAAGCTTTCATATCAATTGAATCCATTAGCTGAGTACACACGTACAGTCTGTCTATTTGCTCGTCAGTTTTTATCATTGGCCAGTTCGTGTTTGTTCGATCGGTCACTTCCACGTTATTGATGGCTTGATGCGATACAACGTACATTGGACAATTGCGTTCGCAGCGAACGAAGCGATTCAGCGCTCTATTGCTCTAAGAATAAAACCTTAACCTTTTTATCGGCTAGAAGCTAGATTGGCGGACGTGTTAAATTCTGCAAATGTTTGTATGTGTAATTCCGTTAATGTTCCGACGGATTGATAATAAAACACAGAATGGTATTGCCTCTCGTGTTGTAGATAACTTATGGCGCGTAAAACCGCGTATTAATGCGTTGAGGGTAATAAATGATTCAATTTTATTTGGTTTTTATCACAAAATGTATGTGCCGGTGTACAGGGAATACTTTGTAATCATATACAATTGGAATTACGATGCAGTTTTTTCTTATCAAGTTTATCTGTTTAAATATACATAGGAATCTATAATATATATATTGTTATAATTTGTAGGTCTCGTAGAATAAAATAGTCCAACAACTAATACACTCGCTTTATTGAGACAGCGTAACGTTGTACAAAGAATTATTTATAACGAATACCGTCACAACTGCACGTCCTCACAATCTATAAACAAAATTAATGAGAAGTCAGATTAGGAACTAATAAAGTGACAACTATTGTTTACAGAGCCAAGTTTATGTGACGATCAACTAAATTATTAATTATGAATTAAAGATACAATAAGGTTCAGATAAATCATTAAGATATCATTGGAAGTAGTTATTATGCATAACAATCGCTGGGTGTCATGTGTTGCCAGCTAACAATGTATATAAAGTGTGTGGGTTTGTTCGCTATAGGCTCCAAAACTGCTGGACCAATTTCAATGAAACTTCCAGGGAATCTTCAGATTGACCTGGCGAGTAATCGTGTAATGTTTGCTGACGGTTGGAGCACTCCTCTTTTTGAACTGTCAAATACAGCTTTTATTTACTATGATGATATTCTATTGTTTTATATCCTAAATTTGTATTGACACATGCGTTGTGTATATTTATGTCATTGTGAAGTACCATATTGAAGTACAAGGGAGTATATTGCATGTACATGGATGTAGGTAAGAATACGAATAACTAAAAAATCCTTTACTTAAGGACAATAGACAATTATATTTTTTTTATTTAATATATTTTACATATAAAACAATTACAATACACGTTAAGGAGTATCTTAAAGACCTATTTTATATTTGTCTATGTGCTAGTCAGTTTTCATATATACTTCACAATATTGCCAATTGACAGAGAACAATCCGTAACACGTAGTCAATAATTGTGAACCTTTTTTGGAAACGCACACACTGCACACATACACATAGTACGCGAAGACATATCATTGTGTGTGACTGCTTAATACAGGCTGTTCCATACAGGCTATTCCTACTGTTGTGTATGTTACGAAAGATATTTTTTTTTAAATAGTTTTAATGTTTTAGTCATTATGTTTAAGTTTTCTACAGATTGCATTTTGGAGAGTGTGCTCAGGAACTACATGATCTAATTCCCCCATCACCTTTCCACCATCGGAATTCTAGACGCACTGCGGGATTTCATCCTTTGTTGTGAACATCCTCAAACCCGAACGAAGCGATTTGCTTCGTCTTTAATTTTCGTACAGCAAAGGACTGGAATCGTTTGCCCGCGTCTGCCTTTCCTTCCGATTACAATGTGGGTATTTTCAAGAGTAGAGTGAATAGGCATTTACTAAGCTAGTGCGCCTTACTATCCAGGACTGCATTTCCACTTAACATTAGGTGGGATAATAGTCAAGCACTTGCTTAGAAATAATAATAAAAATAGTCATTAAAAGCTACGCGTTACAGTTTTAGAAATATATATATATAAAATAATAATAGATTAAAATAACAAGGAACAAAATCAAAATATCGAGTTTAATAGTGGGTAGTTGGGAATTTCAAAGTAAGTAAGTTATTAACCATTTCAACTAAGTTTAAGCAAGTCTAGGAGACGGTGTACGACAATAGTCGAATGGTGTGTACATCCTTGTACGTCCTTTCTAATAAAAAATGAATCATCAAAATTGGTTGGCGTGATATAGAGTTGTTCGTCTATTTGTCACGCACATACTGAATGCTAATTTAATGGTTCTTAACTTATATGAATTAAGCCGCTTACAACCACTTTTGGAAATCGTTGGGGGACCCCTATGTCCAGTAGTGGATGTTTTTTCAGCTGAAATGCTGATGATGATACTTGTCAACGTAAGAAACCTAAAAACGGATTCAAAACCCCCAGCCACAAAATCGTAAAGTCAAATAGCCATTAAGATATCTCGACTTATAACTTCCACAATAATATAAATAACAATATGTTGGTTTAAGTAGCACAGATAGACCACCTTTAGAAAGAGCATCGCGACGGCGTTCAATAAAGAGTACACAGATAGCCATAAAATATTCTCGTCGTATCTACTTCGTATATGCCATTTGTCCGAGAAGCACTTACCTTAACAAAAAGCGATAGTTGTTGAACAAAAGAGCGTAACAAAACAATGTCCAACAAGGACCCGACCATTTCGCTCGGGAATAAACTAACCGGTAAGAATTAACAGGGCTAAAGGATTAAAAGAGTAGCCGAAGCAGATTTATGTCGCCCCGATTGCAATCGGACGCGATTTCGCCTTCTGCACTCGTTTTATTTGAACATGCCGCGTGAACGGGTAAAGGTTACAAATACAGAATTCAACGTATTACAGTATGGACTGTTTCTGGTGGACTTTAAATTACGCATTTTTTTATCGTGAACTACACAGATTGGCCAGAGCAACTGGCCTTGACTGCTTCACCGATCTGAGAGGTGGCATAGCTCTTAGGTCGCTTAGCCTGAACCTCTATCGCTAGTAACTCGACACAAGGATCCCCCCGGTAAGGGGTAACCTCGGCTTGCACGGTTCTTAAATTACGCATTTCGAAAATAGAATTACATTTGGAATGTACAGTTTTTTCGAAACTACAGTTCTGCAGTTGGTCAGCGTAGTTTGTACCAAAAAAAAATCAATCAGTAAACTCTATAATAAATCATTTGACAACGACGTTATAAGAAAGTGTGAATAATACGAATCTATATATACATAAGATTAAGTGTGTGGGTATGTTCCATATAGGCTCTGAAATGGCTGGCCCGATTTCAATGAAACTTTCAGGGAATCTGTAGATTGATCTGGCCAGTAATCCTGTAAAGTTTGGTGACGATCGGAGCACTCCTCTGTTTTGAACTGTCAAATACAGCTTTTATTTACTATAATACTACTACTACGGGTATGATATACCCATGTATCATGATCAGGTAATGATTTTATCCGCTCAAGAAGAGAATGAATACGGGGGAAAATGAATAATTTAATATATTGTGAGAGTTATATTAAATATTTAATGATGTTAGTTTATTGTTTAAATAAAATAAAGCAAAATCTAGCCCGGCGAAACGGGTTGGGTATAAACTAAAATATATTTTCGTGTAACTAATATCTAAGGCAATTGTAATGAAGAAGAAACAGTAATTATAGTGAAAAATTGTGAGACGATGAATGTTGTAATATGAATGAAAATCGAAGAGATAATAGAAGGGAATTTGAAAGATTTAAAAAGATAAAATCATATGACAAGGTCATGTCTTTAAACTTTTACGTTGAAATTGTGTAATAACAACGGTGACGTCAAATGTCTACACAAAGCGACACACGTAAATCATTTATAACTTGTTAACAGTCTAGCTTACATAAAACTCTCCTCATCCACAGAGGCGGTAGACATAGGTCACACCCTCGCTCTCCGCAGATGGTAGATCGCAATCTCAACGCATTCGCTGACAATTTTTACACTAGTGCCGAGCGTGACGTACGGACAAATGTGGCGGCTTTCACCTCGCTTATCAGATAAACGCGAAGGGTTGCGTGAAAGGACTGCGACGTGATAAAACGGCGACGATTCCTTCCCGTAAATAGACCAGATGAATGAAGAATGGCGTCGGTAATTGATACTTGCAACTTGTCTGTGAATGCTGTGTTTACAATAACAAGATGAGATCTAAGAAAGCAAACAGAGACATGATTTGTATTTGGACAGACGAACAAGTTGTGTACTTGCTTAAGTAATATGTTAGAGATATTTTTAACCGATCTCAATTCGTCTCTCTATGTTCATTACCTAATAACTTTCGACTTTGATAAGTCTTTTTTTATTTGACAGCTAGTAGTTCCGGTGTGGTCCCATTTAATTATTATTTGGTTGAGTTCTGATAACCCGAACGAAGCGCTTTGCTTCGTCTTTCATTATTCGTACAACAAAGGACCGGAATAGTTTGCTCGCGTCTGTCTTTCCCTCCGATTACAATGTGGGTGTTTTCAAGAGTAGAGTGAATAGGCATTTACCAAGCTAGTGCGCCTTACCATCCAGGACTGCATTTCCACTTAACATCAGGTGGGATCGTAGTCAACCACACCAGTCTTAAATTTGTGCGCAACAAATGGACGAATAAATCAATATCACAGCGACCATTTTCGATGATTCATTTTTATTTGGAGAGTATGTACTGTTAGGTTAATTCTATTTCGTAATTCCTACGATAAATTCGGAAATACAATGAGTGCTTCCGCGCATAATAGCGTTTAACTTTGGATTCGATAACCGCCCTGTACATCTTAGCATTGCTGGAGTTTCTTCGGCAACTTCTTCTCCCAGTGGCAAGCAAACTTATTTTTTGAATGTCAGATTATCCATGAAATAGCAACTGACTGAGTCGTAGTTCCGGATCGGAATGCTTACGCGTAACATATTAACTGTCCAAGCCGAGGTTACTACTCACCGGGGGGACCCTTCAGGCTAAGTGACCTAAGAGCTATGCTACCTCTCAATCCGGTGAAGCAGTTAAACCTGTGTAGAAAAAAAATTGATTCGATTTGAAATCGCTTCTTGTTTTTACTCCATACATGAATTGTAATACCACACCAGTAACACCTTTAAGCCGATCGATTTAGCACGTGATTGCTGTAATTTCTATGAAAAAAGATGAACAGTAAAGTCCGCCATATGCATCGATTGTAAGTATGTTTCCATCAACAATAATTTTATTATCGTAATAACAAAATTACGGGTTGGAGACGCAGACGATTTTCACCCTTAAAGGCGTTTTGTTAGAGAGTGATTTCTGTAACGTTTACTTATATATTGGGGGGGGAGAAATGAAACCTTTTGTTGGCCTATAGCATTATTATTTCTCATTTTGTTTTGTTTATTAATACAATTGGCCCGAGGCGCAATATTGGTATTCAAGTTTGATGATGAGTCCGCGGCGAATTTTCTCCCCAACCTCTCGCTGTATTTTTATGGGTTTTATAACAATTGGTTTTTTGTTCGTCTTTTCAAGCACGGGTGGTTTGTTAAGTTTAATATATTCCATTATTTTTACATTCACCTTTTAGAATAATATTAGCATTGTATTTTAAGTTAGATAGATATTACTTTATTGCACACCAAAATTAAACATGAAGAAAATTACAAAACTAACGTACATTTTACGATCTCTTCCACGTAACCCGTGTATGGACAGGAAATATATGAATAAAACAAGATGGTGGCATACAGGTACAACTATTATAACTAAACTATATATATATATATATATCATCTATTATTTTATTGTATCAAATTTATTTTAATCTCATAACTGTTTTATTTATGTATCATATTTATTATACTCTTATTGTCTGTATAAATTCCATTTAAAAGTAGTATTGCGCGCGCACGTCTTTAGGTACTCTCGGGCACCGCTGAAAATCAGCGCTGTCGCATCCTCGCGACAGCATATGCTGAGACGGTGTCCGATTTTGGCTTCATATGTTTTGTATTATTTGTCCGTGTAACTTTAACTGTGTTTTGTCTATTCTTCATTCTTTTTTAATGTGTGTTATATTCTGTCTGTGAAGTGTTTTTGTATTGTGATGCCATTAAATAAATGTCTATGTATATATATATATATATACACATATATATATATATATATACTTACATGAATAAGCTAATCGCGTATTTCATACCGGTACTAAAATAATGTTCAAAAACAATATTCAGTATTGATAAGTTTTACTTATAGCGGGGTAGACAATGTTAACAATGGCTATACACTTTCTAACCGACTTCAAAAAAAGAAGAAGCTATTGGTCTGAATTTTTTTGTAATGAATATTTTATGAATTTTGTTGACATATGTAAAGCTTACGATAATCCCAGTCCTGTAGTATCTGGGCTCGTAGAAAGGTTATGGCATCCTCTGCCGCTCGTTAAAGGCGACTAAAAGGGCCTTGTTCACTGGGCGACAAAGACAGCTCTCCGAGAGCACAGCGCAGAGGTTCCACTGAAGATCCCGGAGCCTCTCAACATGCACCGAGGAAGGACCACCGAGAAGGGTTTTAGTGGGTAAGAACCCCACATAATCCCGCCTTCCATCTTTATCTTGTTGAAGATTTCCCACCCGTCAACAAAAAAGATGATAATCCATGACTGGGTAAGTACTTATACGGTACAAAAGAGTGCGGTATCGCGTAATAACGTTTAACGTCTTTATCCGTCTATCTAGGTTCAGGTAATCCAAGATTAAGTAAATTCTCCTTATCGATAACAAGCACAAATGTGGAAAAAGAAAGAGAATGAAGAAGTAACAAGAAAAAAATGAGTAGGCGCCAGAACTGCGTAACAAAACTATGATACTGCGGAGATAAAGGAAGCAACCGTGCGTAATAGCGTTTAATCCGTCACTGATTTGATTTGAAGTCGGATTTTGTTTTTACTCGTAAAATACTTCTTATAATTGTATAATCGAAAAACTTATTGATACAGCAACACAGGGAATTGAACCTTCGATCGTGAGACAACCTAAGCACGTCACTGAAGCTTGCAGTCTACCAATGTTCAATAAGTATATTTACGAGTAAAATCAAAAACCGACATCTAATCCGACTTTCTTCTTTTAGTTTCCGAATGATTGTAGAAATATTACTACATATTAGATAGAATTAATCAAAACCAAACATAAACTCTCATCAAACTACCCTTGAAGCACATCCTTTTCAATAAAAAAAAATCATCGAAATCGATTGCCGTGATATAGAGTTATTCGTCCATTTGTCGCGCACGTGCTTGTGTAAATTTAAGATTTTTATGTTTTTCTTATGCATGGCAATGTCAGAATTAGTACGAATTGAAATGAGAACACACGGGAAGTTACAGCTGTCAAACAAAAAATCATCAAAATGTAGTTTTTTGTTAGTATCCATGATCTAGTCTCTTACTCACCATTTGCAACACTAGTGAGTCGAGTAATTCCATATCTCACAGGATGTCCTCTCGCGTTGAAAACGGAATTATGTGAATAAATAACTCGAAGAAAGATCAATTAAACAATTACCCTGTCCGAGTACAGTCGCGTGTAATGATAGTGCGCCGGACTATAACTCAGGCGCATCTATTCAACGGATATTTGCCGAGGACACGACATGCGCCCGCGCAGGGTTGCGTTGAAAACTTGCAATGCGTTTAGTCTTAAGCATGCTTTTTTTTCTTTAACTGTTATATCTATAAATTTATAGCTTACTTAATTAACTTTACATTTTATTGATAACTTGCTGCGCCTCGTATTTTTTTCTAAAATAAAATCCAAAGTTACTTCTTATCACATCAGTTATGTCCAATTCTGACTATGGCATTCATGAGAAAACAATATAGGTCTTAAATTTGTATTGACTGTTTCGAGTCCAGATGTCTGTAGTCCTATGAAAATTGAAAAATTATAGGACTGAAGACATCTGGACTCGAACCTGGGTTTTCATTCCATGAAAATAGAGATACAGTGACATTTCTTAAAAATTAATCCTACATGGATTGATTTATCGCCTCCGAAACCATCTAGGTACTAAATTTTATGAAAATCCTTGGAGCCGATTAAGATATTCAGATGTATGGAAGAATTGTTTGTTTAAAGATTTTGGATAAATAACTTACCTTTCTCGTAGCTAATCTGTCTCTCCTGCTGGCGGGCGTTGTCTGCGGCGACCTTCAGCAAACCCTGTATGTTGCGAAGCAGGGTCTCGGTGGAGGAGACCAGGGTGTCGGCGGTGGGGTCCACGGGCACCGATGGTGGTGTGGACGTGGCGGCTGCGTAGCTCACCGGCGCCGGGGAAGACGATACGGGTTCGTGCTCAGCATCACTCAGATCTGCTCCTGGCGAGAGGTTATTCCTTAAGTTGATAATCAAACAGTAATGGAACAGGCTGATATAATTAAATTATATTTAACCGACGTCAAAAAGTAGTCTATATTGTTGTTGTTGTTGAATGCCTTTCCTAGTTCTGTTTGACTTGCTAAGTCCTTACTTACTCTTAAAAACCTGTTAACGCAGCATTACCAATCAATATCGTTGTTGGTAAAAATAAATGATACAAAGAAATCTAAACAAAAAATGACAAAGAAATCAAAATTTACACAAATAAATAAAATAGGACTGTCCGTTTGTCATATTAACATTACCGTTTTTTACAACACGCACATAAATATTAACACATAAGCGTCAATAGCCTAATGGTTTAGGATACGGCCTGCAAATCGTAAGGTCGTGGGTTCGAATCCACCATTATAACCACCAGTAATATTATGAAAAAAAAATATTGCTAGCTTTCTTATAAAAAAAAAAACAAATTGTATATTATGTTAGCTAGCAACAAATGGCACCTACCGATTGTTACGCATAATAAGTACTTCTTGTATTTTTAATTCATAATTAATAATTTAGTTGATCGTCACATTAACTTGGCATTGTAAACAATAGTTTAACTTTATTAGTTCCTATTCTGACTTCTAATTTTATATAAAGATTGTGAGGACGCGCTGTTGTGACGGTATTCGTTAAAATAATTCCTTGTACAAGGTTACGACGTCTGAACTGTAAAAACTGTAAAAACAAAATATCTGATTGGTTAAAATTCTTAAACTATAAAGAAACGGAAAATATAATACAAGTTAATACCTAAATATTAATAAGTTTTGTTAAAATCCGTGGGGTTTAGGCCGGGTGATCCATCACACAGGCTCGTTCCTAGTTTGGCCACCAGTCCCCCGCCCATAATTGTTATTTAAGTAAGTTGTTATTGAAATTATTGTGGGAAAATAAAAAATGTTTGTTTGTTTGTTTGTTTGAATAAAGCGGGTGTATTAGTTATTGGACTATTTCATTCCACTAGACCTACAAGTTGTAACAGTTACGAGACACCAAAATAATATTTTCTCAATTTTTGTCTGTTTATTTCTGTTTTGACTTGACTTTCACTGGCAGATAGCTGATAGAATAAGGAGTAATTTTGGCTCCGTTTATTTTAGAAAAAATTAAAGAAAACGTTTTTAATCACAGGTAACACCGCGGGGCGCAACCAGAATAAAGTGTCGGGCAAACTGAATCAGTCGATCGGAATGAAACGTTGAAACAAGTGGATGTAAACAGCAAGAGAGCTATATCAAATACTGTTCTCCACCATGCATGTTAATTTGCATTGCGTGCGTTTGCGTATCATTGCAAATGTGTTATTATTGCCTGGTACATCGATATCGCGTGACAGTCGTCTTAAAGCTTTGTTACAGGCTGCTGTATTCAACTTGGCAATAAGTTAAAACGAGAACTGGGGTAACTCAGTGTCCGAAGTTTTTACGAATTTGATCCTTCGTCACCCACCACCCTCACCAATGAATATGTTTGTTGTAATTTTATGCGCTGATTTACTGCTCGCATGGCGTTGAATAGCTAAGACGTGAAAGCGTTATAATCAAACAAACTCAGTTTACTTTCTAATAGTAACCATGTATAATATCGCGCACTCGGTTGTTTATCGTTATAACTATTCAAATATTTGTCCAAATGATGTAGTGTACAAGACAGAAGAAAGAAGAAGAGCTGTGGTAGCTTAGTGTCCGGGCGGTTGCCTCAAGTTGCATAGTACGCTGGCAACGAGAGCCCGATCCCCGGTGCCGGCACCAATAAATTTGCTCTTGCAATTTTATGTTCTGATTTACCACGCGCTCGCGGTGAAGGAAAACATCGTTAGGAAACCTACATGTCTTTGAATATTTTTTTACGGCATGTGAAGTCTGCCATACCGCACTAGGGCCGTGTGGCGGTCTATGCCCTTATACTCTCTTTACAGAGAAGGCCTGTCTGGATTTTCATCTTCCACGTTCGTGCTGGTTGTCGTTAAAGAGTTATTAACTAGTCTTGGATTGTCATTAATGGTGGTTCGAAAAGTAAAAATATATTAAATTATTTTCTAACACACTTCTTAGTCATGAAATGAAAGTGTTCGTAGTGCTGTCTCACGGTCCGAAGTGATCTATCGATACATTTAATTTACCTGACAAGATAGTGACCGCTCATCATATAATGAAGACAACGCCGTTTCGTCATTGTCGATGCGCACGATAGCACTTTCGACTTGTCACAACACCATCTACCTAATAAGGCCAATTAACAGACCTCAAACGGAACCACAAAGGAAATTAAACCTTGATACAATTCATTCACAGATCGAATTTCATTATCACAAAATGATGCGTTATAATATCGTTTGAATATCGAAGAGTAGATAAGTCGGCAATGAGTGACGATGAAAAGGAAGACGTAATCTCGAATGGACAAAGGTCATAGTTGAGTGACGTTTGAGTGAGAAAAAATCGTCCTATAATGAGATTTAAGCAATCGTGACGACCGTTCACAACGTATTGAAAGATATAATTATAAAACGGGGAACATTTTAACTTAGATGTGAATTAAAAACTTAATACAATTGATAGGAGATGTTATTAAGCATATATCTAGTATTTTAATATTCTGCTTTTAAGCGCCAATAGCCTTATGGCTCAGATTAAAATGTCCGAATCGTAAGGTCGTATATTATTTCCCCAGCAGAAGCTTACTTTTAGAAGAATGTACTGTTTTTTTTTTTTTTTTTAAATGTAACATGAGGCATTACTACTGACTTATTTCTAAATTCAGAGTTTTATAGCCCCTTGTCCTTTTTACTCTAAGTATAGGCGTAGTAATGCCTAAGCTATTTCTAGTTCCCCTAACATGGATAGGTTAGGGCAGTTTTACTCCCATGCCTTTCCTCACTTATCTATTATACACTCTTACATTCTCCTTTTTAAACAACTTATTTCTACTTTACTTATTTTATTTCTATTTCTAATATGTACACTTATTTTTTAATTATTATCTTATATTTATTTCTTATATTTATAACATTTGCTTATTACTAATCTTATTTTGTAACAATTTATCCTTATACTAACTTATTTTTTAAGTCCAGTGATGGGCTCTCGACTCACATTAATTTTAATGTGTGTCTAGAGCTCCTTACTTGCTAGTCTTATTCCTAAAGGCTGCCTTTTCTGCTATTTTGAATGAACTGTTTTCGAATGCATTCGTTTATTAACAAAAAAATAATGTATTCTTTTCTTTACAACATACAACCGTGAGCAAAAATAAAGGGTCGGTTAAGAAAGTTCTAATATCTCGGAAGATAAAGACGATAGTTAACTGAAATAAATTGTGCATGATAGATAATTAATAGGATAATCTATACGATAGGATATCTTACTTAAACTTAGGTAATGTAGTATTTTTCATAAATCTTGTAAAAATACTGTATTATCCAAGTTAACGTAAGATTTCCTTTTTCGTTTAAGTTTTTTTTTATAAAATATAAATATATTTATAACAATATTTTATTTTATTTTAAGGATATATAATTGTCTATCATGCATCATTTTTTTCAGTTAGCTATCGTCTTTATCTTCCGAGATATAAGAGCTTTCTTAACCGACCCTTTATTTTTGCTTACGGCTATAGTAATCGATTGACGCATTCGGCTGGTATTAAAGCTAAGAAGCTTTGGCACTTAAATAAATTATTATTCCTCACATATATTCTTGCTCATTGTAATCATAGAGTACCTTACCAATTATTGAATTGTCTTAAATCTACCAAAATCCTAATTCAAAACAATTGTTTAATAATTTCCAGAGGTTTCTAACTAAAATAAAATAAGACTTATGTGAGTTTTTGCTCCATGCATGAATAGCCCAATGGTTTCCGGTACGGTCAGCAAAACGTAAGGTGGGGTCGTCCACCATTCGACTATTGACGTGAACTATCTCCTAGCACATGCTTAAGCTTACTTATACAAGAATGTAAATAAATGTTGTTGGCTCGCTCGTGCGCTCTAAATTGTTATTAAAACAATTTAGAGAAAGAATTCTCTCCGGTCGTGTGTAGAATACTGCTGTCACATTTGGACAGGCGCTGCTAAATGCCATCTCGCAGCTTTGGACTCGGTGGAGAGGCGGGCTAAGAGGCTTTTTGGTGACGCAGCTGAAACCAATCTGCTAAGTCTTGAGCACAGGCGTAAGGCTAGCTTTTCAGTTTTCTACAGATTGAATTTTGGAGAGTGTGCTCAGGATCTACATGATCTAATTCCCCCATCCCCTTTCCACCATCGGACTTCTAGACGCACTGCGGGATTTCATCCTTTTGTTGTGAACATCCCTCAAACCCGAACGAAGCGATTTGTTTCGTCTTTCATTCTTCGTACAGCAAAGGACTGGAATAGTTTGCCCGCGTCTGTCTTTCCTTCCGATTACAATGTGGGTATTTTCAAGAGTAGAGGCATTTACTAAGCTAGTGCGCCTTACCATCCAGGACTGCATTTCCACTTAACATCAGGTGGGATCGTAGTCAAGCACTTGCTTAGAAATTTAAAAAAAAAAAACTCCCTTTTGGAAGTCGGTTAAAAATATCAAATGTTGCCTACTATTTTTTTGTGACGAACCTACACACATTAGCCTGAGAAGCTGTCTTTGACTGTTTCTCTGTATTGAGAAGTCGCACAGGTCTTTGTATCTAGATCTAATATCACGTATACTATTAACGGTTCTCTATAAATATGCCACGTTCTCACGCTGCCTGCACATTTTGTGTGCATCTTGCATTTAATACAACGCACAATCCTTATTGTTACGCTTAATTTAGCCATTGTACGCTTCCAACATTTACATTTGTGGATCATTGTTTTGATTTACACCGTCCCGCGTCATCGATTGTGCCGGCTACCACAAAGCTACATAATAGGCACCTCTTATAGGTCACTACACCCTATTCATTGGTAATAATCATTAGTGGATACGGAATGTTATAAGAATGTATTCTCGAGTTAGTAATGAAATCGCGTACTTCCTAAATATATACATTTTAATCAATATTATTTTTAATTTTAACGTTTTGAACATAGCGGTGCAAATATAGCTGTGTGAATTTTATAATCTATGCTGCGCTATTTTTACATAATTATAAACATAATCATTATTTGCACACAATTAAAACAGTACAAATAGGGGGACTTAATGTCAAAAGATATTCTCTGGCAGTCTACACAGTGATATATTTTCTAAACATCGATATATTTCGACAGTATATCGCATAGAATCGATACAAAATTACAATATTTTGCATGAACATCCCTAGTCTGAAACTGTATAGCAAATAACACTAATAACACTTGATTTTTTTAAATGACGAACTACACAGATTGGCCAGAGAAGCTGGCCTTGACTGCTTCACCGGATTGAGAGGTGGCATAGCTCTTAGGTCGCTTAGCCTGAACCTCTATCGCTAGTAACTCGACTCAAGGGTCCTCCCGGTAACCTTGGCTTGGACGGTTACTATTTTTACGCGTTAGCAGTCCGATCCGAGGGCGCCCGAGGGGGCCGAACCACTACTCGGACATAAATGTGGAAGAAGAAAAACTTCGGAAATAAAACAGAGCATTCGCTCTCACAAAAGCTCACGTTCACAGTTGTCACTTCGCTTTTAGCATAGATTTTGTTGTCACATGTAAATATACTTGTAATGCAAATCACTTCAAAATAGTATATAATACTGTTGATAATGTCTGTAATCACCATACATGTAACTACTTGTATAATTTAGACGAGCAAAGTTTATAACGTGTTTTCACTTGATTGATGAGCTATCAAATGATCTTCTAAATTGATTACAATATTTTAGCAAGCCAAGATGGATTCAACCGACAAAAAGCTGCAGATGAAACGAATGGTAACATGTCGCCAGAGAAATTGTCATCCATCATAATACTTATAGTCCAAGATCTCTGGCGCTATTACCACAATCTTCAAAGTACATTAAAACGACATTTGTTCCGATAATGAATAACGGACGGCGTTTTTTTTATATATATTTGCGTGTTATTTATTAGTGGAAAATATTACGTGGAAGTTATTTAATGTATATATCGATGTTGGAAAGCAAAAACGTAGTAAATGACACATATGGCCATTTTCGTTGTCGTTGAATCAGAAAAAAAAGACGCGTCGAATGATATATGACTTGTAATAATTAGATGAAAAATAGCGAAAATAGGATTTTTAAAATTGACACTTTTATTTTTTGTACCGTAAAACGATTTTCTTTTAGGAAAACTCTAGGTTAATGCCGTGGTACAATACTTATTCAGCAAAAAATAATAAATATTGTGTCCAAAACGACAGGTCCACAAACACGAAAGTTATAATTTTTTTTTAAAGTTGAAATGTTTTTCGGCTCTGGTGAACAATTTCATTTTTGTGGGTTACTACGTTTTTGTTTTCCAGCGTCGGTATATAAAAGAGAAAGTGTGTGGGTATGTTCCATATAGGCTCGGAAACGGCTGAACCGATTTCAATGAAACTTTCAGGGAATATTCAGAAGGACCTGGCGAATAATCCTGTTTGGTGACGATCGGAGCACACCTCTTTTTGAACTGTCGTATACAGCTTTTATTTACTATGATACTATTACTACGGGTATGATTGTATTTACTGATATGTACATGGGAGTAGGTAATGATATTAATCCGCACGAGAAGAGAATGAATATGGAGAGAAATGAATAATTTTATATATTAGGTTGTCAAATATGGGAGATATTCCGCCTTTTGTGTCATGCGGCACCCAAACATCAAGCTTTTTTTTGTATCCAGCCTTCTGCAGATGGTTTAAAATGGTTTGGTGACTAACTCCCATCTCCTGGGCGATGTCACGAGATGCCACATGCCGGTCTTACTCGATGTAGTCCATGATTTGATCGGTATTTGTCGTCACAGGTCTTCCGCCGGCTGGCTTATCCATGGTGTCGTTTTCACCGGCTCTGAATCGTCGAAACCATTCCTCCGTGGTTCGAAGTGATAGAGTACCATCCCCAAAACACCATTAATCTCGCGGAACGTTTCTCTAGCGGATTTGCCTTTAACAAAGGAAAACTTTAAAATAGCGCGAATTTCGGCGTTAGTGAAGTCCATGTTTACACGTCTATAACTGTTGAACGCAATATCCAAACTAATTATGCATAGCGTCGTTTTGTAGGTTATGTCAAGACCTTTCAAATTATGTATAGTATTGCTAGATACGAGCTCTGTAGCGCTTTGTACATAGCCACGAAATTCAAAAGACAAAAAGGCGGAAGGAGATATTTGACAACCTATTATATTATGAGAGTTAGTGCTTATTGTGGCAAGAGTGTATTTTGAAGAAAAGTAAAAAAATCGTGATATGAATAGACGTATTTTGGAAAACCAAGATGTACACTATTCTATAGAGTGCTACACGTACAGTATCGCATTTTTAGGAATGTATATAATGAAGTCCACATAGTCTTCCATGTATAAGTACGAGTATACATGAAATGAAAGACTGCGTTTCTGTAGAATATTTAGAGAAACAACATTTAATGTCCTTATTCCAACTCCATCTCTTTTAAATAAATGTCACGACACTGACAATTGTGACATTAGACATTTGAATAATTATTATAAAATACAATTAAAGAATAAATTTAAGTAAAGAGATTGTATATATTTACATGCATATTATGCTATACATTGCTATGTTTAGGGTTAAATTAAATATTTAATAATGTAAGTTTATTGTTTCAATAAAATAAAGCAAAATCTAGCCTGGCGAAGCGGGCTGGGTAGGCTAGTACGATATAATTCGTAAACGTAATTGATAAATTAAATCGAAATTGCATTGAACAATGATTACAGATGCACCGTGTAAGTAAAAGTATTGAACAATTTTCGTAGCCATTAATAAACCGATCGTGTACGTTCCCATAGTGCTGCCCGCTTGATCCCTAGACACCGCACGTTTGCTTATAATGGAGCGATATAATAAAATCTTATTACGAGTATTGGCCGCAATTGCCCTCAATGATGTATGAATGGCACTCAAAACGACCCAATTCAATTTTGCACCTAATTTAAGAGCATTGAACACTCGTCTAGCGAGGAACATAAAACACGTTACTCGAATCTTCAACAATATTTACGAGTAACGTACAGCTAATATTTAGTATAGGACAATACAAATTTATTGTACACCAAAATTAAACATGAAGAAAATTACATAATTATATACAAAACATATAATTAATAACATTATGTACAGGATATATCAGTAAATACAATATCATTCTTGTCATTTATACAAAAAAACATATCGGGCTCAAGTTAATGTCAGAAACAAAAGTACGACGTATGGCTTGTTTGACAGTTCAAAAAGAGGAGTGCTCCGATCGTCACCAAACATGATTACTCACCAGGTCACTGTAAAGATTCCCTGAAAGTTTCATTGAAATCGGTTCAGCCGTTTCGGAGCCTATATGGAACATACCCACACACTTTCTCTCCTATATACGATATATAGATTATGGCTGGTAGAGTTATGATAGTCTGAGAGATTTACCTTATATTAACTACCCTAATTGAAGTGAAAATTTATTTAGTTGCGTTAACCAGTTTTTGGTAGGGGATAATCTTATCGTTTTTGTTATAGGCGGGATAAGTCACTAACAAGCAGGTGATCGTTGCAATTGTTCTTCATCTTATGAGTTGTTTTTGTGACGAACCTATAGCAATGGATAATTCTATTGCTATATATGCTATTATACCGTGTTTGTGGGGTGGAAAATCTGTTATAAGCCTGAACCTCTATTTAGGGGTAACTGGACACAAGACACCGGTGATGGGTGAACCGTAAACCTATTACGGTATTGATGCTAAACGATGTTACTTTAAAGTTACCTTAATGTTTTAAGTTAAGTTTTGCATGTTCATGATAAGTTTAGAGCGGTGTGGAGGCAGCTCGTCGACATCTCGATAAAGGTGCTTCAAGATAAGCACGACGTTCAGAAATGAAGAATATGAAGAAGAATGTTTTAAGTGTGATTATTTGTAGACATGGCCTTACCGTCGTCTTCATCCTTGACGTTATGTTCATCTTGGTCAGACATGTTGGCGTCGCTATCGTCGGTGTGAGAGCGGGGTGATGCGGCTGCTGTGGCGGTGGATGGAAGTCGCGGTGGCTGAGGGGTGCGTCGGGACGCGGCGGAGCTTCGCCCGCTAGCAGAGCCTTCGCCCCTTTCACCTCGGTCGCGATCGACTCTCTCCTGTCGGTCCCGTTCACCGCCAGAGCCGGATTTGGATAAGTTGAGGACAGGACTGTGACCCGGCGAGGATCCTGTGGGATAAAATTAAGGTCACTATAAATATTAAAAGTCGTGGCAGCTTAGTTTGGAAGGTCGCCTCGATTGCACGCTATGATACGGCGCTGATGGAATTAGTTGTTAAAAACTTAAGTTCTGATTTATAACGTGTTCAGCGGTGAAGGAAAACGTCAGTTTTCTACGATATATGTATTATTATCAGTGTTCAGATTTAAGAAATATGAATGAATGAATGAATATTCTTTATTGCAACAATTAAAAACAAAATACATCACAGAAATAGTAAATACAATTTTCACATTAGACAAGGTCATTGCATGCGCAATGGGCGGTCTTATCGCTAAGAGCGATCTCTTCCAGACAACCTTTGTATAGACAGAAACTTTCGTCTAAAAATATTTTAGTGGGTTTGTGATTATATTTATTTTAATACAAAACAATAATATACATATATATATATAAACATACGCATTTATCAATATATGCACATACTATGAATAATAATAATATATAAATAGATATGCTAAACGTACCACAAATACCTAAGTATATGTATATAAATATATATTCATACAAATACCGTATAAAAAAAATATATTTATAAAGATAGATATGTTGCTAGTGTATAAAATTTTATTAATATTTTTTAACATGATATAAAATTATTAATTGATTACCATTGTGTGAACCCTCACGAGCTTTATCCATCGCTATTACACGTTCAATGTCACCTCTTTCGTCGCGCAACCTGCAAAGAATACATCATATAAATACAACAAAAATACATGTATGTAAGAAACATAGCCGTGGTAGCTCAGTGTCCGGGCGGTTGGCTCAAGTAGCATAGTACGTTAGCAAACCAAGTTCGATCCCCGGTGCCGGCACAAATAAATTTGTTGTTGAAATTTTGTCTTGATTTACTACGCGCTCGGCGGTGAAGGAAAACATCGTGAGGAAACCTACATGGCTTTGAACATTTTTCTAAGACATGTGACGTCTAGGTGTGCGTGGTGTGCGTCCCAGCATACATATATTATCTAGATATATATAAAGGCTGTAACTTACAATATATATTGTAAGTCAATTCATCTGTATGTATTCATATATAATTGAGAACATCATCTTTTGAAGTCGCTTGAAAAATGATAGACGAAATAATGCCGACATTAGGAAAGCTCTTGATCAATGTTTGTGAAATATATCGACATATTCGTGTATATACATAGAAATTGGGGAAGATTTCTGAGTGTAACTTCGCGATCGTTTACAGCGATGTTGAGATGCCCGGGGCTAGGCGCTCCCGCGTCGTCTGTTATTCTGACTGGCGCGAGCTTTTCGAGCTCTTGTCGTTTACATTACACTAAACTGTCAGTTAAATATTACATTACGTATCCTCGCTTATCAATATATATCAATTCTTCCCGGCGGTTGCAGACCGACTAAAAGCAACTTGGATCGCACCGGATTATGTGACTTCGCAGCTCCTAACGGGTCACGGAAATTTTCGTAAAAGGCTGCACGAGATGCGTTTATGTGATGTGAGTGCGTGTGATTGTGGACAGGATGCAGAGGATCGCTACTATGTGCTGTGGTCGTGCCCACTGTATGATGATTTGCGCGCTAGGCTACTGAACGGTCTGACACGTACGTGTCCGGGTCCGGTCTACTTCCGCGATCTGGTCTCCTCGGAGGGCAACTTCCTCAAGTTCAGGGAATTTGCACACGCCTGGCATAAGCGAAGGACCCGTTAAAAAGCTCGTCGTTTGGCGCCGTCGAGCGAGCTCTTATGTTGCGTGCCGTAGAGCCCCTTAAGGGGTTGAGCTCCGAATGGTGGAGAAAGGCCCTGATAAAGAACTTGTAGGGAGTCAAGAAGGTGCGTGTGGGGCCAAACGGCCAGACCACGCGTACCCTCCCGCGTTTCGGCCCATATCGGCGAGGTTGGTGGGGCCACGGGAGGTGGTGGGTAGATGGTATCCTTGCTTATAATGTTAGGTAATGCCTTGTATAGTTTCTGAATTGTAATATATCTTCCATTTATCTCATTTTATTTGAACATTAGAAATATCGTCATATTTAGGCTAGTATTAAATAATAGCTCCCACGTTAACCCTAGCCGGGTAGGCATGGGTTTCTCTGTGAGCTTTTCACCAAGCTTATTGAGTCATATATAGGATACGTGCCTATCGCCATACAATGATCACAATAATTTTAACGAATTTTTAGTACTTAAAAAAATACAATTTATTGATATAAGCCATAATAGTAACGATAATGAATGTCAAACGCCTTAATCCCCCGTTAATCTAAAATATAAGCTTCCACTCTAGTGGTGTAGACAGAGACAGCTTTTGCTGTCCGTCACCAAGCTAATAAGGTTTCATTTATGAAAAGCACAACTTTATGGAAAAATTTATTTTGTAATTAAAAAACAAAAAAAAAATGGCAACTATCATTTTGTTCTTAAATCTCTCACTACTAAACAATCAATGAAATTTGACTCATTTGTATAAAAAGGTTGCCGATCTCTGCCCTAATCTATCATCGGTATCGCGATCAATTTATACCAATATTGCCGGATATCGTGAGAATGGAATTTATTAAAGTACCTTTTCAAATATTAATATATACAATACAACGGAAGCATCGGTAGTCCAATAATTCAGAATCAAAAGACACCGGTAGAATAAGGGTGGCGACGGCAAACGCGGATTCCCGTGGAAAGTGATTACGGTTATCTTCATCCCAGTACAAAGAAACACAGCGGGGATCCCCGATATTATACATTTGCCTTTGAGGTAGCTCAACAACTCAGTGGGTAGGATGCTTTATGGTTTCAAATGATAAAACTGTTGGTCTGTAGTTTTGTTTGCGTTCGTATCTCCAGGCCGTGACTAATTCTGCGGTTGTTCTCCTTTTTGTTTCTTTAACGATGTTCGGATATGCGGTGTTAATTTGACAATGATTGATTTCATTTTATTCCTTAAGTCCGTACGTACAGTGGTAACCTGCTTCTATTTGTTATTGTAGAGGTTCAGGCTAAGCGACCTTAGAGCTATGCCACCACTCAATCCGGTGAAGCTGGCCTTCTCTGGCCAATCTGTGTAGTTCTATTTTTTCCACGCTAAAGTAATTCTTCTTTGTATTTCTTTTTCAGTATTATTTTCAAAAGAACGAAAACCAAAATCTTAACCAATGGCGTAGCCCAAGATATTACATTAATAGAAGAACATTGAATATGTAAAGGAATATATATATATATATCTAGGACGACTAATATCTTTTGAAAATAATACTGAAGAAACAATTAACCCTAATTAATAATTTGATTATTCCATTACTTTTTTTTTTTTGTTAACGGGGAGAAAATCTTCAAAAAGATACCCCACCTTCTGGGGGGAAGGCGGCGGTTATGTGGGGTTTTTACCCACTAAAACCTCCCCGGTAGCCCTTTCCTCGGTGCATGACGAGGGGCTCCGGGATCTCCAGTGGAACGCACCGGAGCCCCTCTGCACTGTGCTCAAGGAGAGCACGTCCCGGGGGGGGGGGGAGGTTACTCCCTCCCCCCCCTGTGCCCTCGCAGTGCAAGGCTACACGGACCAGCCGATGTCGCCTTCTTCCCGGGTCCACTTTAGCGGACGACAAAGGCCCCCACCCTTGTCGCCCAGTGAACCCGAGGCCCCTTTAATCGCCTTCTACGACAGGCAGGGGATACCGTAGTCTTATTCTTGAGAGCCCAGAACTACATTACTTATCTTGTTCTCTTCAAAACAGTATAACTACGTTGAAAAATCATGTTGAACTCGTGCACATAATAAAGAAATGACTATGAAAATTCATGAATAAAAACAGATTCTGAAAAATGAATTACTTGTCGAAACCAATTTCGCTCATTTCAAAGGGGTTAATGCTACAATTTTTGCGCGGTAATGCCTTTTGAGCATTTGAATATAAATGACGTCTGAAAGTGAAATGTAACATACATAATAAGTGGCTGTTTTAAGCCGCGGCAGAACCCTTTTGCGGATTACAGTGTAATGAAATAACAGATAAAACATTAAAAAAATCACCATACTACATAACGCCGTAGCTCAGTGTGCAACATTATTTACTGCTGATTTAAAACGTATTCGAAGTGTGTTATGTGAAAGAGTGAGGCCTGCAAGTCTGAAAAAAATTCAAGGCATATGAGCTGTCGCTCCTTATACTCTCTTTACAGACATGATTTGTGCTCTACAATGGGACATATATAGGCTAATATTTATATGATAAAAGCATTAGCGAATGCATAGGCCGGTAGATTGAAGAATATGCCACAAAATTGTAAAATCTCAGTTATTTTTAAGCCGCAACGGGATCGACATAAACAGCGGTCGCTGTCGGTTTTTCAACAAACTCATTATGTCCCTTATATGAGGTGTTAAATCTATCTCTGCAAAGGCACAAATTAAACAAATGATTCTTTGTGGCCCAAACAAACCGTAAATCAGAACCGCATTGGTACAAACCAGCTGAGATTTGAACCTCTGAAGAAGTATGTTGCATTAATACATACATTTACATACTTAACGAGCTGTGGTAGCTCAGTGTCCGGCTCAAGTTGCATAGTACGCTAGCAACCCGAGTCCGATCCCCGGTGCCGGCACCAATAAATTTGTTGTTACAATTTTATGTGCTGATTTACCACGCGCTCAACGGTGAAGGAAAACATCGTGAGGAAACCTACATATCTTAGAAAAAATTTCTAAGGCATGTGAAGTCTGCCAATCCGCACTAGGGCCGCGTGGCGGACTATGCCCTTATACTCTCTTTACAGAGAAGGCCTGGGCCCAGCATATGACATACTCGTATATAGTTTAAATATGTTTAAATCCAGGCTGTAACTTTAACTTTTAACTTTACTAGATAATAAGGTATTAGTAATATTTATTGTAAAGCAGTTAATTAAAAATAAAAATTTCATAACCTATTACAAAGTTACATTTTATTAAACTTTTTAACTTTAAGTAAAAGTAGACATGTATTTAAAAAAAATTGCAACAAAATTTTTCTCTCTGAATTCAGTGGTTACTCTGTGTTTGGACCCTCGAAATAGAGTCGTTCCGCACTTTACTGACGAGTCACGACGTTCCGTTTGAATTTAATATATTTTTCATTTCCGACACCATTAATATGTAAATAATTTCTTCCAACTTTCGGAAGAAAAAAACACCGCCGTGGAACCTGGCGAACCTTTTTTTTGATGCGTACGCACCGTGTTGTTGATGACGTCATGAATATATTCATCTATAGTCTTTTTTAGTAATAACAAAAACCGACTTCAGAATTTTTTTTTTTTATTTATTTATTTAAATCAACAAAAATTATAACACCGTTACAGATAATACCAATATGATGTTATAAAAACTTAGATATATATTATTAAAATTAAAACAAATAAAAAGCTGCTTTATGTATTGACAATAATATATAAATATAAAAAAGTCAAACACCTTCTACGCATTTGTAGGCAGCTTCGATAAATACAGACTCTGTGCAACAAAATATATCAATGTGCAGTGAGATGGTATTAACAATAGTATATTTTATTATATATTAAATTTACTATAATTAATTATAGTATATTTTCTCCTTTGGGGGGGGGATGTAAAAAAATAATAATATTTATTTTATTTTTTTGTATTTTATATATATATATTTAACTTAGTTTTATAACATCAAATTGGATTATCTGCAACGGTGTTATAATTTTTGTTGATTTAAATAAATAAATGTTTGCGATCAAATGGCCAGTACGACAAAACGTCAATTTCATATGTAAGGACCTAATATTATATTAAAATAAATACACATACCTACATATAAAGCTATATCTATACATAAATGTATGTGAAAAAATATTTTAATGACGTCACATCTTCAATAGAAGCGAGCTAATTTATTTTTATTTAGTTCCAATTTTAAAGTGTTTGTGTTCCGAACCGATCCCAATGAAATGATCAAATCAACAGAATCGGATCGGACAAAAGATAACAACGCCTATATCAATAAAGCAATAAATTATTTCAACTTCCTTTTCTTTTATGTTCTATCGTCATAAAATTTAAAAAAAAATGTGATCGATGATATCGTGATGATACGATGAAAGTTTACAATACGAATAATAATTACTATTTATTTCAAAAGGGGCGATGAAAGTCTAGAAAAACTGATCGTAGTTGAGAACACCGCAGGTAAAAGATCTCGCGGCCGTTCACCAACAAGGTGGTCAGATCAGATAAAAGACTCGACGTCCTCCAAATTTGCTGTAAGAGACGCGGTGAACAGAAGCCGGTGGAGGCAAATCATCCGCTCCAGATGCAACCCTTATGGTGACCACGGTCCACATGAGGTACCGACACGAGAGAGAGAGATTTCAAAGGTGAGAAATAAAGTTTTTTTTGTTACAAAATGTTTGTTTTATGTAACTGTAAATATACGTTACTTAGTAAATAGATAACTTTTGTAAATCTTAGTGCACTTGCAAAACCAATAGGGTTTTTGCTTCCTGTTTCAGTCGCGAAAGACTGAATTACACAAGATTTATGAACGAACGAAAACTGCTGCACTGGTTATGAAATTGGAATTTATAGGTAACGAAACAATATTTTTTTGTTGACAAACTGCACAGTTGGCCAGAGAGGCTGGCCTTGACTGCTTCACCGGATTGAGAGGTGGCATAGCACTTAGGTCGCTTAGCCTGAACCTCTATTAACCAATAACTCGACATAAGGGTCTGAGAGGGCCCAACCATGACTCGGTCGGTAGCTATTTTATTAATTAAACTATTTGGGACAATCTAAGCTAAACTAACTAATATGCCACTTCGAGAAGTGTTGGCACTGGGAGAAGTGGTTGAAGAAACTCCAGCAACGCTCCTAATCGCACCCAAGGGGCAAAACCTATCAATGCCGCCTTCGGACTCTTAATTCCGGAATACAACTTATGCAACAGATGGCATAACTGCCTTGTGAACTAATGTAAACATTTTACACGACCTAATGTTTTAAAGATGACCATACAATATCGTAGTCTAATACGGCATAAGCACCATCTACAGACGACGACATTAACACTTCGACTACATTATAATCGTAAGATTTATTCGATTTGCGAAGATCCATTATTGGCTGTCAGTTTTTAATCTTCATTAATACCTGTTCAGTATAATTTGTCGTTGGTCTTCTAATAATTTGTAAATAAAATTAATAAATAACTGACATATTGTTAACTAATCTGCTAGAAAAATTATTTTGGGTTTAATAAATAACGATTTCAGATATAAATAGAATATTTTTTTTTAAATATTCCTAACATACTTATAACCATTCCATCTGTGCTAGCAGATGGTTCGCGTCAATGGTGCGGCTGAATCTGTGACCTGACGTTTCGTAGATTGTAAACGCTTCTAATATTATCTAGAATTAAAAATCTCTATTAAAATATAATCACAACGTCTAAAATCGCCTCCATTGTGGCTACCTGAGCGGCCATTGATAACATTACAGCGTTGGGATAATGAAAACGTCCCAATGACTCAATTACGAAGGTTAACTTAGTTCGTTAACGCTGCCGATAGTCATTACAGTATGGCCACTGGCCTAAACAGATATTCCGGAGGCGCGCGCGAGGACAATGCGCAATCTACAGCAAAGCCAATGCACGCTGATTAGTTAATACTGAACCGTTCACAGCCTACTACAGCGGCGTCAGGGCTCCAACCATTCTTGTATGCATAATCTGATTACCGTGTATTAAACAGAGCTTTTGGATAACACCGTCCCCGATTATATACACGCGAATAACGTCGTACATGATAAGCATTTTCTACAACCAGTCGTTTTGTTATATCAGATGACCCCATTTGGGGTCCTGTGATCCTGTTGCTAAAGATTATGCAACAACATTGGTCCTATTATTACGTATTATTTTTAATTTTTTTCCTCTCCCTTCTTCCGTTTCTTGCATTTCTATTCACTCCCTCCGTTCGCTAATTTTGACCCGTTGACTTTTGCGGCTAAGCAGAATGGATCCGCAGCTAACTTATATTTTGCAGGTATGATTTGTTGCCTCCATCCACTCCGTCAGGAATTGTGAGCTGACATTGTAGTGCTGGGGAGTTTTTTTTATAATTTTACTAACTTGTTTGGTGACAGTCATTATTTATCAAAGTTACATAACCGTTGCCAAGCAATCTTATTGATAGAGGTTCAGGCTAAGCGACTTAAGAGCTATGCCACTCTTTATCAGGTACAGCAGTAAAGGCTAGTTTTCCTGGTTGATCGTCAAAAATGAACAATCTTATTATATCCGCGTGTAAAAGGCAACGCATGTTTTTGAGATAAAAATTCATAACGCACGTTGAGTTGTTGAGTAGTCCGGTGAATGCGTTACGAAAAGTGTGATAGGGAGAGGCAAAAGGATATATAAATAGGAGATAAAAAGAAAGAAACATTTCGTATATTTAAGACACAGTGCAGGCCTATTGTCTGTCAGCCCTGTAGTTCTGGGCTATCAAGAATAAGACTACGGTATCCCCTACCTGTCGTATTAGGCGACTAAAAGGGGCCTCGGGTTCACTGGGCGACAAGGGTGGGGGCCTTTGTCGTCCGCTAAGGTGGACCCGGGAAGAAGGCGACATCGGCTGGCCCGTGTAGCCTTGCACTATGAGGGCACAGGGGGGGAGGGAGTAACCTCCCCCTCCCGGGACGTGCTTTCCTTGAGCACAGTGCATAGGTGCTCCAGTGCGTTCCACTGGAGATCCCGCAGCCCCTCGTCATGCACCGAGGAAAGGGCCACCGGGGTGGTTTTAGTGGGTAAAAACCCCACATAACCACCGCCTGTCTGTATCACACTGTAGAAGCAAGAGAGAGCAATGTACGTGAATATATATACACATAGATGGAATGAAGTTTTAGTGTCGTGTAGTCTAAAGAACACTTGTTATTTTAATGATTTAATGCATTTTGTATACATAATTTAAAAAAAAATCATTTTCCACACCTCTGTATAGCTAAAAGTTTGGGAAATTTCTTACTGCATTCATTCATATTAAGTAAATAAAGTGGTACAAAGATATTGCTTCACGTATAATGTTATTCAGACGGAGAGAGACCAATTTGCATTCTTAAGAATCGATTAAGTAAAATCAAATCCGTGGAACGTCGCCGCGTGAAACGTTCGCCTGACACCCAAATCAAAAATCGTTTTAGCGAACCCTCCCCGGGGGTGTAGGGGAAACGTCGACGCCTCAACATTTATTATTTCAGACATATCACTCACATGCAAAACAAACTCCGTCCGATCCATCAAAAAGTTTCTTATTCTCGCCCTCCTTCCCTCATCCCCGCGCACTTCATCCCCCGACACAAATCGACTGTGTAAGTGCGGTTTGCGGGGTCCACATAATATAGCTATTGGTTTGTGATAAATGTTGATTAACATTTACGCGTTTATGTTACATAAACATTACATAAGCGTCAATAGCCTAATGGTTTAGGGTACGGCCTGCGAATCGTAAGGTCGTGGGTTCAAATCCACCATTGGACTACTGCCGTGAACCATGTCCTAGCACAAGCTTAAGTTTAGTTGGAATGGTTAACAAGATTGTTAGTAATATTTGAGAAAAAAAAAAGAAATATTGCTAGCTTTCTTTTTAAAAAAAAAATTACGTTAAGTTATTGCAATTAAAGTAACAATGGGAGCTTAGCGGGTAAAATGTCCGACTTACAATCGGACTCGGCAGGCAGGACATCGATAACAAAACTAATGAATTGTAAGCCGAATCGCTTAGCCACTAGGCTATACTATAAAAAGCGTTAATTAGTTAAACGGTTTGACTTACGACCTTATTGGTTTTATATCTTGTGTCTGGGCTAGAGATTAAAGGACGTGAAGCTTGTATTTAACAAAATGGGTACATGTACTTATGGACGGGCGTCAGTAGTTATACACACAGACACTCACGCATACACACTCGATCAAAATGAATTTTTAATTTTAGTTAATTTACAAATTTTGTATTTGTTTGGAGATGGGCGTTAATAGCTGCGACACAGTTTTCACTACTGCGGCTATTATCGAACTAGTTTGTACATGAATTTTTGGTTTGAAATAAAAAAAAATTCAAAAATTAGAACTAAAAAAAAAACAAGAACAATAATTTTAAAATTCTTCTAATCTTCTTTGGCACCAGTAAAATTTTAATTTTAATTGCATACAAATAATTAATTACAATAAAATAATAAAGGGACTTTAAAAAGCTACCGATTTCCATTACCGCACATCTCGGCAGAATTCCAAATTCCACTGCCACCATCTTGATGGTTGGCGTTCAACGACTGTACGTTTTTCGCGTAACTTTCTCCCACGCACTGTCAACTTGTGGAATCAACTGTCGCCAGCGGTGTTTCCGAACGTTTACGATTTAGGGACCTTCGAGAAACGAGCCTATTCCTATCTCAAAGGTCGGCAACGCACCTACAGCTCCTCTGGTGGTGTGGATGTTCATGGGCGACGGTGATCACTTAAGATCAGGTGAGCCGTATGCTCGTTTGCCACCTTGCATATAAAAAAAAAAAGTCAACACAGCTATTAAATTTCAATTTAAATTTGATGAATAAAATAAATTTATATTATAATATATATAATAATAAATAATACACATAGTTAAGGTCAATTATATTGGAGCACTCTAAAAAGTACATAAGCACAATTTTTTTCATAACGCTCCTAAAGGATTTAGATGCAATTTAGAAAAAAATTTTTTTTTTATTTATACAAAATGGTTATCATACAATATGCAGTTATAACGGAGAAATCAAATTAAGCTCAGTCATCCAAAAGGAATGAGCATTGTAACGTCCCCAACAGTCAACAAAGCTTCGAAGAAAATCGAGCGAAAAAAGGCTAAAAACACCTCAGGGGCTTACTAATCGAATAAAAAATATCAGCGGCCGATGCCAATGTGTGGGGGAGGAACGGAATAAATTATAACGGAAATACAAGGAGCTGAGGGGGCCGGTGTTGCAAGTAAAAAGTTCCCTTTAATATATATACAACTTGCCTCTAAGAACCCTACGCTTCATAATTTTGTTCTAAACTTATTGCCATCATGGCAGATTTCAAATTCGATTCAGACGAAGTACGAAGTATCTATATATTTAAAAGAGAAAGTGTGTGGGTATATTTCATATAGGCTCCCAAACAGCTGGACCGATTTCAATGAAACTTTAAGGAATCTTCAGATTGACCTGGCGAGTAATCCTGTAAAGTTTGGTGACGATCGGAGCACTCCTCTTTTTGAACTGTCAAATACAGCTTTTATTTACTATGATGATATTCTATTGTTTTATAACCCAAATTTGTATTGACACATGCGTTGTGTATATTTACGTCATCACCATATTGAAGTACAATGTAAGATGAAGTATAATAAAGTATACTGAAGTATATTAAAGATAATTAAGGATTTTGAAGTAGGAAGAATATTGATATTGTATTACTAATATGTATATGGATGTAGGTGATCTTCACTTGCTCGAGAGGAGAATGAATACGGAGAGAAATGAATAATTTAATATATTGTGAGAGTTAAATTCAATATTTAATGATGTTAGTTTATTGTTTAAACAAAATCTAGCACGGCGAAGCGGGCTGGGTACGCCAATAGCCTATACAAATAAAACTTGGAGTGCCTGTTTCTTTGTAGAATTTTTACTACGTTCATATGAATGTGATCAAAAAATAGCCTTTTAAAAAAAAACTGTCAACACTTGAAAACTGTCAAGACATTGAAGCTTCAAGTGCCACTTCGAGAGTATTTTCTTTGTGATTTCTGTGAGCGAACAAGTTAACATTTATTCTACTCTATTCATCTATTAATCAAAACAATGAATCGAGCGTTAGAATGAGGAAAAACAAAATGGACGCAAATTAGCCAATCAATATCGTATGACAGGGAAGAAACACTTAAAACAGAAGGAGGACGGAGGAACGCAAAATAATAGGAAGACGTAACATGATGACTTGTCGGCCGCGCCCTCCGTATAAACGTCACCGTGTCATTTGTAAAAATTGCGGCCTCCCAACTTCTACAACTTTGGAACAAGGAAATGCTTAGAGTAGCATGCTTTAAAAATAGCAATCAAAGAGACCGTACCAACAGAAGTGAAAAATTATAAGCGGGTTAGATTGCGACATTTTCGCTGTACGCTTTTTACCAAGCTTATTAGGTCCTATATGTGACAGGACAAATTTATTTATACTTAAAAAAACCGAAAAAGCGACAATTCGTAATTCAAACCACTTAGCCACTAAACATTTTGTTCTGCTTGTAAGAGTTTACTTTCAATCAGTCCCATGTTAATTTTGCATAGTGAATAGACGCTTTATTTAAAATTTATCTGTTCTTTATTTACTTTTGAGCCGTGGTAGCTCAGTGTCCGGGCTGCTGGCTCAAATTTCTGCAACTCTGGTTGCTAAAGAACTATGCGTTCACTAGCAACGAGTTCGATCCCTTTTGCCGGCACCAATAAATTTGTTGTTTTCTAAGGCACTTAAAGTCTGCCATTCCGTACTGGGGCTACGTGGTGGACTATCCCCTTATACACTCTTAGCAGAGAAGGCCTGTAAACTAAGGCTACATTCAAACGCTCTCTCTTAAATCTATACATATATGCAATAGTTTTAAATTGTCCTATTTTTGTCCCTCCATCTATATATACATCTATGTATATATATATATATTAATTGTTACTCATAATGATTATGGTTATGCAATTAATTTATCCATATGGTATGTTTATTTATGTATGTTTATGTATGCTTGTATTTATGCATATAAATTTTAAATTTGTGATGTTATACTTTTTTTTCTCTTAAAGTTGCACCCGTGACTTTGTCTCTTTACAACCCTAAGGTAGATTGGGAAAGAAAGCCATGGCATTAAGTCCGCCTTTTATGTACACTTTTATTATATACAAATAAAGATGAAATAAACAAATATATTATATATTTAAAAGGCTTAACTTATATTTACTTTTAATGGTCGTAAATTGAAAAATGCCTCTCCATGCTACCATTGTTCTAAGCGGAAATGTCTAACCGAAATAACCAGATTTTCAAGGGGACGGAGAAAGAATCGGCCGCGAACAGGGGAAACCGGAGACAGTTATTTAAATTTGAATAACATAATATGAAAAAAATTACATCACTTAATACCGTAATAAAAGTGCACTAAGCGAGCGGAGCATTACGCCCGCCAAATGCAAAGAGGGACCGGCGAAGTTCGCTTATGAAACGTGGAATGAAATATAAAGTGTGTCTGCTAGGAAATAAAATGTCGCCGAGGCTTTAGAGCTCATTACGATATTAGGAGTACGTGACGAGATTTAAGTTATCGGAGGACTAGCAATGATGTACAGTTCGGGAAGTCGGCACTTGAGAATTCTTTTGTGAATAGCGATAAATATAGACTAATATCTTTAAAGCTTGTATCTGAATATTTTCTACTAAAACGATGAAAATGACAATATAAATATTATCGTTTACTTATAACATATATGTCGTATGTATGTATATTTATTTATCTAAATAAGATTCTTAAAATCTATTATTAGCGGCACTACCTTTTTCTTTGTTAACGGGGAGGAAATCTCTGAATGAAAATGAATGAAAAGGGCGGCGATTATGCGGGTCCTTAATAACCCACTAAATCCTCCCCGGTGGCCCTTTCCTCGGTGGGGCTCCAGGATCTCAATGTGGAACCCACCGGAGCCCCTCTGCACTGTGCTCAAAGAGAGCACGTCCCGTGGTTACTCCCTCTCCCTGCCCTCGCAGCACAAGGCGACACGGGCTAGCCGATGTCGCCTTCTTCCCGGGTCCACCTTAGTGAATGACTCAGACTAAGGGTGGGGCCCTTGTCGCCCAGTAAACCTGAGTAATTAACCTAGTAATTAACCTGAATAATTGAAATCGGTTGGCGCGATATTGAGTTATTCGTCCATTTGTCGCACACATACTTATTGTCAGAACTAGACTGAATTTAAATGGAGCGACATTGTAAGCACTAGATTTAAAAAAAAAAAGAATCATCAAAATCGGTCCAGCTAGTCGAGAGTTCTGATAACACACTTAAAAAAAAACATGCAGACGAATTCAGAACGTCCTCCTTTTTTGAAGTCGGTTAAAAACCAGGTTATCCAGATACTTTATATAAGTATATGTATATTACTATATTTATTTAAACGTTATCTTTTTATGTAAATATAATATATGTCGTTTTGACAAAAAATAACCAATTTGTTTACAAAATTAACGTTCATTGACATCACTAAAAGACTACTATTTTAGTAAATAAAGTCGATATTTGCTAGCTTTTAGTTCATTGGAGCCACGTTTACCAATGACGTACTACTGGCACGTGAATCGTGTAGAACACTAGAATGATAATTGGAATAATGGCTGTAATATTATAGATCGATTCCATTATGTCACTGGCAACTATTAGACTGGGGATCTAGAGTTAGGCACCAATGAAATCAGACGAAACAAGTTTGTGTTTGTTGGCAACAGATTACGGTAGCGTAACGAGATTCCGATCGGGTCCGCGCGATGTTATTAGGATTTAAGCGTTAGAGAGACGCCTGTCTCCCGCCGTAGCGTCGGATAATTATGCAAAATTGCTTCTACAATTCGTAGCCTCCGACTTTTTAGGGGCATTACCGTTATACGTAATGGCAATGCTTTTTGATAATGTTTAATTCCATTGTGATCCTTAGGGGATGGGATGACTCATTATGCTTTTATTTATAACCAACCGACTGCAAAATAGAAGGAGATTCTCAATTCGTCTGTAAGTTTTTTATGTTTGTCATTTTACATAACTTTCGACTGGATGAACCGATTTTGATATCTTATTTACAATCACATTCACACACACATTCCTAAACATGCCTTCCCACACACATGCTACACAACAATTATATATATATTTATGTTTATATACCTTCTCCTTCTCTCTCCGATAGTTTTACTTGCATATATGTGTCCCACTGCTGAACACAGGTCAGCATAGGACTTCTCTGTAAAGAGTATTAGGGCATAGTCTGCCACGTGGCCGTAGTGCGGATTGGTAGATTTCCCATGTCGTAGAAAATTTTCTAACACTTTTTAGTTTATAACTTACGACTGATGTGATGATTCTATTTTTATTTGAAAACTGGTGGCTTTCTATGTGGTCCCAATTTGTCGTCCAATACTGACAATGACATGATATGACCATATTAGAGATAAATTTGCATCAAGAATTTGAACCACAAATGGACAAATAACTCAATATCATTTTCGATTTAGATGATTACACTAAAGAAATTTGCACACACATACACTTACAAACACATTCACACACACTTTCCCACACACGACCGCATACACACATGACATTCAACATTTATTTATATATTTATGTACAACTTCTTCTTCTTTCTCTGATAGTTTTAAAAGTTTTGTGCACATCCGTGGGGTTTAGGCCTGGTGATCCATCTCACAGGTTTGTTCCTAGTTCGGACACCAGTCCCCCGCTTATAATTTTAATTTAATTAGTTGCTATTGAAATTATTATGGGACAATAAAATTGTTTGTTTGTCTGTTTATTTGAAAACTGGCGCTTCCCGTGTAATCTCATTCTAATTTCGTCCATTTTTTTTCTTTTTTTTTTCTTTTTAATGACGAACTACACAGATTGGCCAGAGAAGCTGGCCTTGACTGCTTCACCGGATTGAGAGGTGGCATAGCTCTTAGGTCGCTTAGCCTGAACCTCTATCGCTAGTAACTCGACACAAGAGTCCCCCCGGTGAGGGGTAACCTCGGCTTGGACGGTTACTATGTTACGCGTAAGCATTCCGATCCGAGGGCGCCCGAGAAGGCCGAACCACGACTCGTAATTTCGTCCAATTCTGACAACGGAATACGTGAGAAAACCGTACAAGTCTTAATTTGCATTAAGTATGTGTGCGACAAATGGACGAATAACTCAAAATAACTCCAACCGATTTTGATGATTTATTTTGTATTGGAAAGGATTTACTTCAAGGGTATTTCAATGAGAGTTTGGTTAGGATCTGATTAATCCTATTTCGTAATACCTACAATAATAAACGCTTCCGCGAGTAATAACTGAGTTACAGTTTGATTCGATTTGAAGTTGGGTTTTGGTTGTTATTCGTGAATTTACTTGTTATATACTTCGTACTTTTAAAGTTACTTTCTATATATAGGTATATGATTCAAGCGTTAATAGCCTAATGGTTTAAGATACGGTCTGCGGAACTTAAGGTCGTATCGAATCCCATTCGACTGTTGACGTGAACCATCTCCTAGCACAAGCTTAAGCTTAGATGATTGACAATATTAATAATATTTGTGAAAAAATGTATTCTTTTACAATAAAATGTCCATTATTGTGCTCATGCTTTCCCTACAAATATAAAGGCATTGTCCGCCACGCGGATTGACAGATTTCACATGCCTTAAGAAAATTTTCCAACATATCAGGTTTTTTCCTTCACCGACGAAATTAATTGGTATAAATACCAGTGTTCTAAATATATTGTATTGCAATTACAACTATAAGGTTATAATTTCAATCTAAAACCGTTTTAAATTGCGTTGTAATTCTAGACGAACGTTTTACTGAACGTCGATCGTATATGCGGGGCTTCGACACACGCAAGCGACCGCAGAGAATTCACATGCTCCGGCGCACGTCGCATTCGACTGGTAATGTGACACGACAGGCTCCTTCCTAGTCACCAAGCGAATGTGGCCAGAGCGAATTCCCGGACGATTGAAGGGCCTTCGTTCGAAACCGCTGGATGGACGCAGTCACGTGGGTAATGGGCACGATCGGAGTGATAGCCCACGACCGCAACATCTTAGCAACGAGACGATAATGTTAAATGAAAGCGAACATTTTATTATCTGCGGTGATGGATACATATGTGTAGATTGGAACTTGGTTCGCGAAGTTTTTGCACAATCAGCTCTTTACTCGTGATTAACCAAATGCTGTCATCTCGTTAGGCGACTTCGACGAGTATATTTAGGTTAAACATTAAAGGCTACAAGGTGCGCATCTTTTTTTCCTTTAAGCATTTCTTTTAAGATATATAGTGACAACAGATTCCAAATAAAAAAAGAATCATCAAAATCGGTTCACTCAGTCGAAAGTTACGGGGGTAACAATATAGACGAATTGAGAATCTCCTAGTTTATTGAAGTCGGTTAAAATAGGAGAAATTTCTAATTAGGGTTTTTTTATTTGCCTTTTCATTTATTTTGTTTCAATAGGGACCTGTCTTAATTTTGTTGCCATAGGACATTGGGTTTCATTGGGAAAATTGATGTATAATAAATCCTTATATGATATTGTATTTACTGATATGTACTTGGGTGTAGGTAATGATCTTCACCCGCTCGAGAAGAGAATAAATACGGAGAGAAATGAATAATTTAATATAAGTGTTAAATTAAATATTTAATGGTGTAAGCTTATTGTTTAAATAAAATAAAGCAAAATCGCTACGGGTACGCTAATATTATCTAAAAATTGTATATCCCTTCATTGGCAGTCAGTACGGTACAAACGGGGAGAGAGTAACCTATCCTTTACCGGGATTTGCTCTCCTTGAGCACAGTGCAGAGGGGCTCCGGTGCGTTCCACTTGACCCGGAGCCCCTCACCATGCACCGAGGAAAAGCCACCGGGGTTTTAGTGGGTCAAAACTCACATAACCACCGCCTTCCCCCCAGAAGGCGAAGGGTATCTTTTTGAAGATTTCCTCCCCGTTAACAAAAAAAAAGGTTTATACCTAGTAAGCACTCCTTAGCAACACCCAGCGAAATGTCTCACAAGAATTTTGTAATCACAAAACAACGTAGAAAATTGACTTGTTATCATATAGTCAAATTATCTTGATAACTTCTTTAAAGTTTATCTGCTGAAGAATCAATTGCGTCATCTTTTAATTAAATTAAGAAGATCGAGCGACGAAAATGAGAAACATTAGTATAAATCAAGACATCTGTCCACGAGATGTTATCTAAAGATTTGATGCTGATTTATCTTCGACTATGTATGTAGCCGGAGCGTGGGTCGCATCAATCATGGTTTTGTCCACTCCATTGATAAAATTAACATCATAGACAGATAAATGATGAACAGAATATAATTTTAATGAACTTATTAAAATGGTTCACTGCGAGACCGAGCTTTGCTGGACCTATCTATATACATTAGCTTTTTTTTGGTAATTGGGCAAACGACCTTGTAGTTCACCCGGTCTTGATTGATCCCACCGCCAACAAATGCACTTTTCCGTGGTAAAGCTACCAAGTCGTGATTATTGACTCACGGGCACCCTCGAACTGGAATGCTGACGCGTAATATGCACGTATATATGAACGTTTATCTAGATACATACATCATTTAGCGCCAATAGAGTCAATTTAGGGTGCTTTCAGGGGGAACGTAATGTCGTAGGTTCGATTCCACCATTCGACTTTTTGACGTGAACCATCTCCTAGCACAAACGTACGCTTAGTTAGAATGGTGAAAAAAAATAAATTGTTAGCATTAAGAAAAGTTCTACCTGCACTAATATTGAATATGTCAATTACTCTTTCCCATGGTAAAGTTACCGTTCGAGTCGTGATTCGATCCTCTCGAACGTCCTCGAACTGGAATGCTGACGCGCATAGACGTCCTAGATAGATATATCTTTAGCGTCAATAGAATCAATTTAGTGTGTTGTCAGCGGAACGTAAGGCCATAGGTTCGAATCCTCCATTCGACTATTGACGTGAACCGTGTCCTAGCACAAACTTAAGCTTAGTTGGAACAAGAATATTAGGAGTTTTTGTAAACAAAATTCTACCTGTGCTGACATTGAATATGACAATAAGCGGAAAAATAATAAAGTCAGTTATTACACGAGTCGTAAAACAAATTTAGAAAGAGAAATTAATTGTTGTAATCACGGACATACAACCGGACAGACGTGCGGGCGTAATTAAATTATTATTATACGAGACAGAAAGGCAACACGGCCGTTACAGCTTTAAATATATCGATGAGAATGGCTTCATCAAACATTTCTATAAAAAAAACGTGTAAACAAATTGGATAATTAACGCAACAGAAACACGAGCATCTGTTGTGTGAATCCGAACGTCACGTACGAACGGCGAGCTGGGTGGAAAGTAAACAGAAAATATAATTTACAAGCAATTTGGCTCGGATATGTCCGCAATCAAATTGTCTCGTTAATGCCCCGGCGCGCTATCAAAACATTTGATTTGTGGGCCGCGGTGTAGGGTTGAATGCGGTTATATAGCCATCCGATGGTTGACTTCGTTTGATGACCCCCGGTTATGTTCAATCAATTATGCATTTACAATACATCAATTGTTAAGAGATACTTATTAAAAAGTTACAGCTACAGTTGTTTCTTATCTCTTGTTTCTGCTGGTGCCTAATAAATGAACAATTAAAAAACACAAGAAATTACAAAAGGGAAATCACAGAGCTTCCCGCCAATTAATGCACACTCACACACCATGCAGAGTCAGCATGTAAACGTTAGAACACATTTTATTCGCATTTCTGATTCCCCGCGGACTTGCATTTGCATAACGCGAAAAGGTCAGAGTGCGGATTGTATGCCAACTGTGTAGGATGTTCAGTCAGCAATGTCAGACAACAACAGCGCGTTCAACACCGAAGGTGCACTGGCTAGCGATGGCTAAACGATGATGAAGAATCTATACGGTATTTACCTAGTCGTGGATTTTCATAAACTATTATTGTGAGCATCCAGACAAACCTGGGATAGGTTTTGGGATGCTCTTTATAGTGTAAATTTTATTGTAAAAAAAAAAAAAAAAAATTTACTACTATATTTTTTGAATAGGATACCAATGTAATATGCACTTGTCATGACATCTACATGCATATTTATAGAAAGATTCATAGATAAATCCTTTATTGCACCAAAATACATGTATACAAAATTATATTTCTTTGGCATCTTATTAATTGCAGGCAAATCGTCGTCAACACAGTCAACAACAAAAAATAAATATATTATATAGCTGTTTATTATTTGAGGTTGACTCAATTATTATTTTTTGTTTTTTTTTTATAAAAAAGAAAGCTAGCAATATTTTCTTTTACAAGAAATATTACTAAGATTCTTGTTAATCATTCCAACTAAGCTTAAGCTTGTGCTAGGTGGTTCACGTCAATAGTCGAATAGTGGATGCTACGACCTTACGATTCGTAGACCGTCATCATCATCACGGGTCATCTACAAGGTTCAAGGGAACCTCGCAAGTACGGGCCTCGGGGTGTAGACCCCATTACCCGGGTTATCAGCGCAGGGGGCGACTGCTCCTGGTTCGTGGGTACCGTTTAGAACGGATTTTTTAGGAAAAACTATTTTCACGTCGAGGCTAATACCTCAAGCGTCAGTCGCGACGAATCTGTTACACCCTCCCGACCTCACGGTCCAGACGGAGGTCGAGGAGGGAACGTAACACAATTTGTTTTAACTGCAGCTTCAACTTGAGAAATATACTTTAAAAATGTAACTGCTTATCCACTTGAGTATCAACGTCTCTATATTATAAATGACTACATCTACAGTTAAGGGGTAAGCACCATCCACTGTGCAGGAACATACAAACAAAATGCTACGTCAGACTACAACGAAGCACGGCGTGTTCACTCGCAGGCGTTAAATGCATATTCATGACCAGCCCCACACCACATGCAAATTGTGATTTACACATTGTAATGAATTCTTTTGATCTGTGGATTCACATATTTGATTTACCCCCGTCGATGTCCGTATTAACACGATGAGCTTATTTCGTATTCATAGTTTTTCTGGCACACGAATTTCAAACCCGTATTTTGCTATCATTGCGAATAATTTTCATGAGGTTTATATGCGTTTAATTATAAATCACTAGCGTACCTAGACCTAGATTATGCTTTATTTTATTTGAACAATAAACTTACATCATTAAATATTTAGTTTAACTCTCACAATATATTAAATTATTCACTTTTCTTCTATTCTCGAGCGGGTGAAGATCATTATCTACACCCATGTAAATAACAGTAGCACCAGTAAACGGATACATTCGCGGCGCTATAACTTACCTTGAATACTTCAAAATCCTTAATTGTTATCTTTAATATATTTGTACTTCAATATGGTTCATAATGACATAAATGTACACAACGCATGTGTCAATACAAATTTGGGTTATAAAACAACGGAATATCATCATAGTAAATTTTCTACATTTGACAGTTCAAAAAGAGGAGTGCCGATCTACCTAACCACCATCATACTTCAAGACGCTTCATGCTTTTGTTGTACACATTCTTTAGACCTGAACGAAACACTATGCTACATTTTAGAGGTTCAGCTATGCCACCTCTAAATCCGGTGAAGTAGTCAAGGCCAGCTTCTCTGGCCAAACCTGTGTAGTTCGTCAAAAAAAAAAGCTTCCTGTTTCGTACAGCAAAGGATAGAACAGTTTGCCCGCGTCTGTCTTTCCATTCGATAACAATGTGGGTGTTTTAACAAGTAGAGTGAATAAACATTTACTAAGCTAGTACGCCTTACAGTTCAGTCTTGGAATGAAGGGCGCCCATCCTCCAGATAACCGACGACATTATAAGGAAGGATAGCCGGAAGGGACTGTATGCGGAAAGCGGTGGATCGTGTGGTGGAAGGTATTGGGGAAGGCCTATTTCCAGCAGTGGATAGATACAGGCTGATAATTAAAGGCATTTTAGCATCCTGGTCATTAACGTTTTGAGATTAAAGCACAAAATCAAATGGTGATGGGATTCACCTGCTGACACATGGACATAATTATCTCACAGCGATTGCTATATTTATCTCCCCTTAGAAGAGCTTTATTTCGATTAGCAACAATCTATATTTTACGCCGCCATTGATGTTGGTAAAACAAGTTTTAAATTACCATCTCGCTAATAAATGCATTCTCGTGTTCAATCAATGTATACATCGTTACACAGACCACCGTATCCCCGTAAAGGTACACAAGGGAATTTAACATGGAAAAAGTCAACTAAAAACTTGCATAATTACTTCACGAGATACGACTGTTCGAAAGAAATGCAGAAACGACAGGACGATGACAAACGAGCGTCGTCTGCATCCAACACAGTCGGGTGGCAGGCCTCATCAAATTATTCCCCACTTAAAAAATCTTCGTAAACAAAAACGCAACGGGAAAAAAAGAATTCGAGTTACAGGGTAAAAAGTTGGTATTGGCAACATTGATTGATGCGTACTAATAGGGCGCGAAGGAATGAGGCCGATGTATAATTAAAGGAGATGTGACATCTTCTGTCATTGACAGCGGCGACCTCTAGAAATAGTACGGTCACGCCTCTACGAGAGGAAGTGATTAGTGTTGCAGACTTATTAAAAATTACTGAGTGAAGGCGAATAATTGATTACCCGGCGGGCGGCCGTAGGTGGTATATGGGTTTATTTATTTTTAAAAATGCCTCATTAGAGACAATATATAATGAACAAATTAATTTTCCCACATTTATTAAGCCTTAATATTTTATACTAACAAATTTTTTGTACCATCAACATACCTTCTTCCGCTGTAAAGTGTTAGCTGGCAACACATGACACCCAGCGATTGTTATGCATAATAACTACTTCCAATGATATCTTAGTGATTTACCTAAACCTCATTGTATCTTTAATTCATAATTAATAATTTAGTTGATCGTCACATGAACTTGTCATTGTAAACAATAGTTGTAACTCTATTAGTTCGTAATCTGACTTCTAATTAATTTTGTATAAAGATTGTGAGCACGTGCAGTTGTGACGGTATTCGTTATAAATAATCTATAGATATTGCTTTATTTGATTTAAACAATAAACTTACATCATTAAATATTTAATTTAACTCTCACAATATATTAAATTATTCATTTCTCTCCGTATTCATTCTCTTCTCGACCGGATGAACATAAATATACACAACGCATGTGTCAATACAAATTTGTGTTAAAAAAAGAATATCATCATAGTAAATAAAAACTGTATTTGACAGTTCAAAAAGAGGAGTGCTCCGATCGTCACCAAACTTTACAGGATTACTCGCCAGGTCAATGTAAAGATTCCCTTAAAGTTTCATTTAAATTGGTCCATCCGTTTTGAGCCTATACGAAATAAACCCACACACTTCCTCTTTCATATATAGATCGTTTTTTTTGAGAAATAAATTTCTTTAAACCGAATTGTGTGTTTGTTTACATGTCTCTATTTATTTCACGAAACAATAGTTACTTTCAGTCTGTAACTGAACATTGTAGAAGCGGGAGCCGGGTATCGTAACGGTACTATAATACAAGTTGCAACGTCACCTAATATTAATCTGGATCCGGCGGATGACAGCTCAAGTCAAATTTCTCATCAGAAATAAGAATTAATGGCGAACAGCATTAATCATCGGCTGGCAAACGGCGCGATGTGTCCGTATCCCATTATTTTGCATTACTAATGATATGTACACAGCGATAAGGGATGCTTTAGAAAAAGATCTCTTCTAACACCTCCCCCGATTGATTGATTTGATTCCGCGAACACGGTTCAAAGATAAGCCTTTTATCGTTTGGCATTTCATTGCATTAGGGAGAAGTTATTTTCTTAATGCGGTTTTTATACGCATTCTTGTTTTAGAAGTTCCAATTAAATTTGTTATTTCGTGTCAAGTAAGTTTATTTACGCTGCTTGGTCGTTTCCATTTCTATACGGTGCCGAGACTTTTTTTTTTATCCAGAAAATATTACTAACATTCTTGTTACCTATTCCAACTAAGCATAAGCTTGTGCTAGGACATGGTTTACGTCTATAGTCGAATGGTGGATTCGAACCTACGACCTTACGATTCGCAGACCGTACCCTAAACCATTAGACTATTGACGCTTAAACTTGGACTATGAGAAGTTGGGATCGTCGTGTGACCTTCGAGATGTGATGCGAAGGCTGCTCCGTGTACCCTGGACTGCCATGAGAACCAAGGAGTCCATACTGAAGGAGCTTAAGATCTCCACACGGCTATCTGAATTATTTATTTTATTTATTAGACAGAAAATGTCGCCAAAGAGCCCTCAGCATCTTTGGACATATTATGCGGTCTTCAAAGTTCTCTCTGATTCTATATCTAGACAACTCGTACGAATGAGATTTCGTTTTATATTTCTTACGTACAAAATTACTTGCTATGTCAACTTTTGCATATTATCTTATTATATATAATGAGCTTGTTGAGAATGGATTGGTGTCTGTCTACCGCGCTTAAAAGAAAGAGACGTGATAGCTTATTCACCATAACTGCATTGAAAGGAGTATCGCTAACAAATTTGCAATTAATGAAATATTTTATCATCTGTGCAATGCTTTCATTGACATAAACACTATGCGTACACATATCAAAGGTACAGAACAAATAGTTCGGTTCACCGACGGAACTATCCAAATAGTTTTCCCCCGTAAAAGGGCGAAGTACAAAGAGCTTCATAAAATGCCAGAACGACCGCATCGGCGACAAACTCGGGAGGTATTCGGAGGGCTGTCGACTGCCGTGACTCTGCACCCTTTACACAACGCCCTTTGCATATTAGCCTACTGAAAATCAAAATTCTAACATTATTAATGACCCACGCCATGACAATCTAAAATATCTTCGCGCTCGTTGAAACACTAGCGCCAAATTACAAGCGAACGATTCGCAAGCTACTAAATAAATATACAGTCACCAGATGCGATCTACGGAATCATCTTTCATAATAGAAGGCGAAGAAAAATCATGGAAGATTCAAGGCATTCAGCATCTTTATCTCTCGGATACAAGAGTTCATTTTATGACCATTAATTTTAGCTTTCGGCCGGGTGTTTTATCACAACGCCAGCGAGCTCTGTCGCGCGACTCATTAATCAAAAGCATTTGTTTACAACGAAGGGAATTTGATTTGATTAAAATAATACGCAATATCCTTGATAAATATCACCCTCGGTCTCCGTTTGATCTTAAATTAATGATGGAGTATCCAATCACGCTGGCGTCTCGGCGTTGGCAATCGTCGCGTTTGTTAACCGTGCCAAATGTTTGGAAGCGGATTTGCCTATCCAAATTCACTTTTCGATGGAAAAACTTCAACAAATTCCTTAATATATATCGCAATGATTTTAAATTCCATGAAAAGGCGACAATAACACCTATATTTACGAGTAAAACCAAAAGCAGACTTCAATTCGAATCAAACGTTAAACGCTATTACGTATGGAGGCCCTCTGGTGTAGACCTGTCGCTTCCGAGTCTCGCTCTTGCGATGGTCTCGAGCGACAGGTCTTGGACGGCGGTCGCCTCCTTCTGTGAGACGGTCATGTCCCAAAAGGAGGCTGACGAGCGGGTCAGGGAGGGGAGCGCAAAGGCTCCCCCCCTCCGCAGGCGACTTATCGGGGTGCGCAGGAGGCGCTACGAACGCCTTCTCTTGCCGCCCCCTTAATCCGAAACGGGGCCAGAATGGGTACCTGGCCCCAGTATGCTTCGGCGTCGTCGGGACTTCTCTGAGTGCCGGAGAAGTCCCCTCCCGAGTATGAAGTCCGGTCTTTGCCGGGACCGGCCGGTCGTTGGGGTGTCCTGTCGCTGACAGATCCGGGGCACCCCGCTCATAACGGCTGATGACATTCGCGGAAGGTTTAGTGGGTCGAGTCCCACACATCCCTCCGGGCCCACCCAGGGTACCGGAGGATGGTCTATAAAAAGATTCCCTCGCGTGAACAAAAAAAAAAATGGACGCCCTCTTTGAATTTCAAAGTCAAATAATAATACGAAGCAGAATTAATCAGAATCTAACCAAACTCTCTTCAAACTACCCTTGCAGTACATCTTTTCCAATAAATGAATCATGGAAATCGGTTAGCGTGATATTGAGTTATTCGTCCATTTGTCGCACACACACTTTATGCAAACTTATCACTTGGTTTTCTCATGGATGCCGCCATGGAACTTGTGAACTGAAAACACTAGGTTTCAAATAAAAAAACATACAAATCGGTTCACTCACTCAAAAATATGAGGTAAAAAAAAATACACATAAATTGACAATCCCGTCCTTTATTAAAGTCGGTTGAAAACAGCAAAATCCATCTTAAGAATTATTCCGACGAGATAATAAGATAGAATACAGGATTCAGAGTTTCATAGTCAGTCAGAATCTGATAATTTTATTTCTTGTATTTTTTTAAAAAAAATTAAGCATCTAACGTTTGATTCCATTTGAAGTCGGTTTTTGTTTATACTTGTAAATGTACTAGTAAATTAAACGTTATGAAATTTAAAATTTTAAAATTTATTACTTTTTTTTAGTTATCGATAGTGAAGTGGATAATTTTTAGTTTTTAAAGTGAAATTTTTAATTTAATATTATTTTTTTTAAGTTAGTATTATCAGTAAATTTGTATAATTGTAGTTAGATTCAAGTTATAATTCGAATAGATAATAAATTTTAGTTCTAAAGATCTAGTTTTCGTTTCTATTGGCTTTAAAATTATTTTTTTCTTAATATTTTTACACTCGTAGCGCCGCGAGTGCCGCCCAATTGTTTCGCCTCGCAAGATACAGGAAGAGATATGGTGAACTGACTGGTAACCTTCGCTAGTCGGAGAGGCACATCAAGAAAAAGAAGCGCCGCCATATATGTACCGATTTTGAGAATTTAATTTCGTTTGAACAAATTACACATTTTTTTTCGTTAGTCAATATTTTTATTTTTAAAAAAGAAAGCTAGTAATATTTCTTTTTTTTCAGAAATATTACTAACAATCTTGTTAACCATTCCATAAGCTTAAGCTTGTGCTAGGATATGGTTCACGGCAATAGTCGAATGGTGGACGAGCCACGACCTTACGATTCGCAGACCGTACCCTAAACCATTAGGCTATTGACGCTTCGAAATTGAATATTGGCCGCCAGTGTTTCGTTTTCACTTACACCGAGCACTCATTGCCAAGCCACTAATAACCTTTTAAAATATAATTAACCGACTGGTGAATTTAATTGCATATATATTTATAGAATCCGGCGTTAAAAACCTTACGTTAAGTGGTTACTACGGCCCTTGACAGTTACATCCTGACGGGAAATCAAGATGGCGTCTCACTCATGAACGCTATCAGAGATCAGTGGAAAGGTCTTCGAAACTATGTAAATATATGTATCAATATACTTAACTAGTATATAACAATAAGTGTTGAAATTAAAAAAAGAAAAGAAAATAAATGTAGTAATAATTGGACGAAAATTCGCATTTCAGTATTATTTACTAAAAGTTTATATCTATATATATAAAAGAGAAAGTGTATGGGTACGTTCTATATAGGTTTCGAAACGGCTGTACCGATTTCAATCAAACTTTCAGGGAATCTTCAGATTGACCTGGCGAGTAATCCTGTAAGTTTGGTGACGATCGGAGCATTCCTCTCTTTGAACTGTCAAACAAGCCGTCGTACTTTTATTTCTGACATTAACTTAAGCCTGATATGTTTTAAGTGATAAGAATGATATTGTATTTACTGGTATGTACATTGGTGTAAGTATCTTCACCCGCTCGAGAAGAGAACAGAAGAGAATGAATACGGAGAGATATGAATAAGAGGCCAGATGTGCTACCTCTCATAAACTTGTAAAAAAATTGTAGATGCCGCCTGCCTGGTTACCGTAGACCATTCAGAAAAAAAACACAATAATTGGAATGGTTCACATTCTTGTTCACCATTCCAAGTATGAAACGTATTTCAATCCGCCATTCGACAAGGTCAGGGACCTTCGAATGGTGGATTCGAACCTTATGTTTCGCAGACCGTACCCTAAGACATTAGGCTCCTGAAGCTCCTACTACTAGCGTCTCTTCATGGACATTGGCAACTCTGAGAACAGTCAAGTGTCTTGCGAAAGGTGAAACAGTAGACCGGAATCACATCCGCCGTGGAGCTATTCCGGAAATCTGCTTTATATAATCGCGTATCAAGCGACATCTAGAGTTAGAGTAAAACAAAAAGGGTCAACAGATACCCATCCCCGTGGCAAGGGGCAGGATGAATAACGACCGGTGTCAAAGCGATGTGTGCCGGGGCGACCCCTCGCGGCTCAGCCCGTCTCGCGATTAAGCGACACTAATACGTACCGAATCCGAAGTCAAACGGCCCGGAATATAGATCCCGACGATTTGTTAACTGCTAATTGAGTCGCCGTCTGATTTACTGCCAGGATTGAGTGGGCCTTACTGTGGCGGATGGGTAAGGAACCAGTAATACTCGTATAAGACGAAAGCTGGAATACCTAGGGCATATAATGCGCAATCCCAAATACGATTTGTTACAGCTCATAATCTAGGGATAGATACAAGGGAAAAGAAATCCGGGAAGAAGAAGAACATCTTGGCTTAAAAATCTACGCCAATGCTTCAATAAGGGCACACGTTCTTTATTTCGAGCTGCTGTGTCGTGGGTCCAAATCACCATTATGGTCGCCTACCTTCGATAGAAGATGGCACCAAGAGAAGAAGAATACTCATGGAACTCTGCTAGCTCAAAGTCCGATCGAGTGCTGGACAATGCTCCTAATCTACTATTTTCCAGTGGTAGATAAATATAAAACCAATCAAGTATAAATCGGTTTTATCGGTGAGCAAAAATAATGGGTCGGAATAAAGGGTCGGTTAAGAAAGTTTGAAAATCTCGGAAGATAAAGACGCTAGCTAACTGAAATAAATCCAAATAACAAAAAAAATATTTGGATTTTATTATATCGCCACATAGAGGCAACACTAAGTACTAAAATTTAAATAAAAATAAAATTTAATGAAAAATAAATTAATAAAAATCGTATATTAGAGTAGTGGGTTAGAACCTATGATCTTAAGTTAGACAGACCGTACCCTAAACCATTAGATTATTGGTGCTCAAGTCATGAATAGCAGCGCAAAGTTAACCTCTTAAAAAGTTTAACGTACAAAAGAATGAGTGTTGCAACATGATAAAAACATTTTACAATGTTGACATAATTAAAAATACATCTTAAAGGGTTCGCGCAACAAACAAAATATCATTATAATAACACGCTTGAGCAGGCATCGGGACAAAAACAAAGCAAACAGCACCAACAAATTATATTAAATCGGAGATAATCCTGTCAATTAATTGGACTTAGCATTGTGGACCGGTTGGCGTGCGCAGTCGGCATGCGCGAACCCAGTTCATACGAGATAAAGGCACACAAAGCGATTCACATCTGGAGATTGTCATCTGAAGTATCATTTTTGATATTTGTCATCAAAGTTCATTTACTCAGAAATATTATGGTAAATTCATTTGTTTGTAACCCACTTCAAAATCGGAAGAGGTTCTCTATTCATGTGCAATTAAAATTTTTCTTTAATGTTTTCCTAATGATCAAATATTTAAAAATTTGTGCATTCATAGCGCCTAGAAGAGGTTCAAAATTCATCTTATTATATATTTATGAAATGTTTATAAGTGATAAGACACTATGATTATTTAAAAATAAAATAAATACGAGTACATAAAAAAGAGGGTGCGTAGGACCACACGACTGAAGTGAAACTTCTTTAGCTTTTAGCTCAGTGATTCCCAAAGTGGTCTATATCGATACCTAGGGCTCTATGACAACCTGCAAGGGGTCTACGTCAGCGAAAAAAATTTGGGGGTCCATGAAATGAAAATCCACGATAGTGGATCTCAACACATACATGGAGTACCCATTTACCTATTTCTTACTAAAATATTGCTTATGTTATTTTATTTTATGTTTATTTAATGTTACGTATATTTTACATAACAGATACAACATTTTATTTTAAGTAGTTTTAGCTCCATCTATTTAAATATAGCCGTGAGCAAAGATAAATGGTCGGTTAAGAAAGTTTGAATATCTCGGAAGATAAAGACGCTGGCTAAGTGAAATAAATTGTTCATGATAGACAATTAAATATCCTGAAAATAATATAAAATATTTTTATTAACTTATTTATATTTCATTCCCGGAGACCCTCACCATGCACCGAGGAAGGGCCACCGGGGAGGTTTTAGTGGGTAAGAACCCCACATAATTCTGGCGGGAAGGCGGCGGTATCTTTTTGAAAATTTCCTCCCCGTTAACAAAAAAAAACTATTACCCAATTAAAGGGTTTTTGTATTTACTAGTAATATACTTACTAAAAGTAATTTCATTGCATGTACTTGAGTACGTTCAGCTAAAAAGGGCCCGTGAGGTTGTCACGTTTAAAATGTACTAGGCTATTTCTTTTGAAGGCGCCTAATCCTGCGCCCGTGGCTGGCCGATCGTCGGATGACGTTGACATATCGGTACACGGCCCGCCGTCCGACTGTAATTCTATCCGACACTCGGATCTCGGATAAACGGATACGGTTTATATACGATTCTACACTCAATTAATAGGCTTTATTTTTCGAAAATAACATTGGGGGAGGCGTGTGTCAAACGTTCGGACGCAAACATGAATAATAACGATTTACTGGTACGTTCCTTTTCACGGATTCATATTTGCGGAAAACTCTTTGTTCTTTCAATTTAATCTGTTAAAGTTATAGTCTATAAATGTTCCACTGTTGGGCATAGGCCTTCTCTGCAAGGAGAGCATAAAGGCATTCGCTTCTCGGTTCTGTCCGGATTGACAAACTTTATATACATAAAATTTTCTAATACATGTCATACTCGTAGATTTCCCTAGAATGTTTGTGTGTGACAGCGGCTCGACCTAGAGGTTCGGGCTAAGCGACCTAAGAGCTATGCCACCTCTCAAATCCGGTGAAGCAGCCAGTGCAGAAGGCCAGCTTCTCTGTGCCAACTGTGTTAGTTAGAACAATAGTTCGTCCAAAAAAAAACAGCGGCTCGAAAAATAATAATAAAAATATCCTTCAACCTTATTATAATAAACATATAACTATACATACTTAAATATATTATACTAATTTTACTTTTTTCGGTATCTATGTAACTTAACAATTAATGTCAGTTACTAGGTCAGGCTGTCTTGCGACATAGGTCTCCTCTAGTTCCCTCCACCTTGATGTTCTTCACCGGCCTACCCGAACGTCGAGAATACCAACAACTCAAACGGAAGTTCCCACGCGATAACCCAAGTGCCAAGTAACTTGGCCACTTTTAAAATCGGAGAAGTCTAGCATATCATCCAAAAAAACTATTTAAAAGAAGCACACGATATATAGGTAGGTCTTTTATTAGTTTTACTACTAATAACTGTACAAGTAAATAAAAAATTATAAGCACACCAACTTCCAATCTCAACAATTAAAATCGTTCGTGTATTTCACACGGAGCGCTTAAAGCGAAGTCGAAATCGGGTATCGTTCGTAGCGGGCCGATCAATCACCATCCATTAAACAAGAAAAGAAAAGCGGTTTCCCCAAACGCCGGCCCTCCAATGGGCCCAATTTACATGAGAGGCCGCTTTTTCCTCGCATCGAGATTAGCCCCCGAATGAGTTTGATGAATTGCCCGCACCCCGCCGGCCGGGACTCTGGAGCGGTCATTTGTTAAAAATACACCCGAGCCACGGATCTAATTGTCTCCTCTAATTTCACACTCCCCCGCGATATCTGCACGTCATTTGAATTTAGAATTGCCTTTTTAACCGACTTCAAAATAAGCAGTACTATCCCATTGATACGATTAGGAGCGCTGCTGGAGTTTCTTCGGCCACTTCTTCTCCCTGCGTCAACGCATCTCGAAGTGGCATTTAAGTTAGTTTAGCTTAGATTGTCTCAATATCCTTTTTCCAATAAAATAGCTACCGACCGAGTCGTGGTTCGGCCCTCTCGGGCGCCCTCAGATAGGAATGCTAAGTTAGCCTTAACCTCTATTAGCTAGTATAATAACTCGACACAAGGGTCCCCCCAGGTGAGGGGTAACCTCGGCTTGGACGGTTACTATGTTACGCGTATGCATTCCGATCCGAGGGCGCCCGAGAGGATCGAATCACGAATCGATATGATACACCCGATTTCATAAATTTAAAGAAGTTTTAGGAGCATTTCTTTGGTACAAGCCGATTCAAACCGACTATCAGATCGTAAACCGAACCGCGTAGCTACCGGGATATCAGTGCACATAATATGCATGGTGGAAAACAGACAGCGAAATATCTCTGTTTACCCCACTAGAATTGAAATGCCTTGAGAGTTATTATTTTTTGTTGATTTGGTTTAAGGAGTACCGGATTGCTTTTTTATGTTTTGTTTCGTTATCGTTTCTTTTTACATGCGTTTTAATTGGCTGTGTCAATTAAACATTACACATTCGTTATCATATATCAAAGCTGTAAGATTTCCTAATGAAATAAAACTAAAATTACCTTTCGAGATGTTTTACGATGTCCTCATATGCCGCTCTACAATTCTCCCAAATACCCGATCTGTTGACAAAGTAAACCAAATAAGATAAAATGAAGCAGACACAAAAGAAAAATTAAAACATAAAATTGAAAATGAATAAGGGTTAGAATTTTACTGTGTTATCGATATTACAAAGACGCAAAAGTTAACTACAAAGCGTTACAAAAGTATTCGCAAAATAAAAGTTCTCAAAATGAAAGGGTTCAAATGTTCAAGGAATAATTATGAACACTTAATATTAAATGTTCCGTAGGGCTGGGCAAAGGGTCGGTGAAATTAATTATGTTTTTAAAACAATCACTTATATTTGTGCCGTGACAACTCATGCGTAATGCTTCCAATTGTTTCTCAATTACTTCGCCTCTTTGTTTTTCATTAAATACTCTTTGGACTCTTGGAAAAGAAATAAATGGAACTGAGACTACATTCAAGGGCTAAATCTTTATCTGGTATAGATTAACAACCAATAGATTTAAATTAACATTCTCCTGTCCCTATCTGCCTATATAAATATCTAGATCTAGATATTTTATATACTTTCTAAGCAAGTGCTTGACTACGATCCCACCTGGTGTTAAGTGGAAATGCAGTCCTGGATGGTAAGGCGCACTAGCTTAGTAAATACCTATTCACTCTACTCTTGAAAATCGTACAGCAAAGGACTGGAATAGTTTGCCCTGGTCTTTCTTTCCAAGAAAAGAAAAAAAGACCAGGGCAAACTATTCCAGTGACATTCCAGGATACTTATAAAACCAAATTAAATGCAGCTTATCTAAGCAAGCTTATTATTATATGTTCAAGAAGCAGTATGAAGTCGTATTATACTCCTACCCACATTGTAATTTGAGGGAAAGAGAGACGCGGACAAACTATTCCAGTCCTTTGCTGTACGAATAATGAAAGACGAAGCAAAGCGCTTCGTTCGAGTTGGAGGGATGTTCACAACAAAAGGATGAAATCCAGCAGTGCGTCTAGAAGTCCGATGGATGTAGTTATAATTTAACTATTTATTGTTACAGCACCTGGATCGAGCTTTGCTCGGTTTTTTTATATAGTGCTTAGCCTTAACCGAGTGATGGCACCAATCTTTTTGTATCAAATCCTATCAATCTATTTATTCTGTATATTTTGTCATTGTCGGTTGAAACCCAATAAGACCTATCTACGTGCGCTATATTATTTTTCTTGACGTGAATATCATCTACTTTATTGATAAGTAAGCAACCATATGATACATATATTTTATAATTCATGTAAACAATTATTTTTCTTGGTCTAACGTCAAACCAAATACTGTTTGAATTACTGTTAGCTTATCAACGCTATCTACTGAACATTTTCTAAAAAAAAAATCTTAGCTAGATCGATTTTTCGCCCCCGAAATCCTCTGCATGGTAAATTTTATGAAAACCAGGGATATTACCGTCAATATATATACAAGAATTTTTCTTTTAATATTATGATATTAGATAGATAGATATAATATTATATATGTATGTATATTTATATGTTAACTTCTAATATAAATAAGTTTCAGTAATTACTCATTACAAACAATTCCTAAAACTATACTAGGCCACTCCTAAAAATTGTATGGCCTAATGGAATAGAGTACGGTTTTTTAATCGTAAGGTCCTATGTTCAAATCCACGATTCAAATATTGACGTGAATCTCCTAGCACAAGTTTCAGCTTAGATGGAATGGTTAACAAGAGTGTTAGTAACATTTTTGAAAAAAGCATCCTTTTTTTAAAAAAAATAAGTACCCTTTAACGACAACGAGCAAAAATGTGGAAGACAGGAACTGTACGCGTTAGAACTTCGTAATATAACTGTGATACAGACCGTCCAAGCCGAGGTTATTCCCGGGGGGACCCTTGTGTTGAGTTACTAGCGATAGAGGTGCAGGCTAAGCGACCTAAGAGCTATGCCACCTCTCAATCCGGTGAAGCACCTTCTCTGGCCAATTTGTGTAGTTCGTCATTTAAAAAAAAACTGTGATATATCGAGAATAAACAGATTTGAAGTTGTTTTTAGCCAACTTAAAAAAGAAGGAGGTTCTCAATTCGTTTGTATATATATATTTTTAGTGTTTGTTTCCACAAACTGGGTGACATTGATCATTCTTTTTTATTTGAAAGCCGATGCTTCCCATATAAATTTGTACTGTACTTGACACTGTTGTGTATTTGACAATGGTTTTCATGAGAAAACCTTGAAGTCTTAAATTTGTTTCAAGTATTTTGGTTGGCTCAAGTTGCATAGTACGCTAGCAACCTGAGTACGATCCCCGGTGCCAGCTCCAATAAATTTGTTGTTGCAATTTTATTTGATGATTTACTACGCGCACGGCGGTGAAGGAAAACATCGTGAGGAAACCTACATGTCTTAGAAAAATTTTCTAAGGCATGTGAAGTCTGCCAATCTGCACTAGGCAGACTATGCCCTTATACTCTCTTTACAGAGAAGGCTTGCGCCCAACAGTGGGACATATGTTATATATTTAAAGGCTGTAACAACGACACCGACGACAACGATCGCACCTGATGTTAATTGGACGCACTTCTGGTAAGACGAACTAGCATAGTAAATGCCTATTCACTCCACTTGAAAATACCCGCATTGTAATCGGAGCGAAAGAAGTTTCTAGAGACATTATATTTTTTTTCCGAAGTATGTGTCGAAAAAAAGATCAACTACGAAATTCCGGCGTCTACGTTTCCTCTTTTAGTTATCGTTAAGGAGTACTTACCTAGTTTTGTTGTCATAAACCTACCCTTTAATCAAAAAACACTTTCAATATGACTTCTAGAACTTTCCTTAAGAACCCAAGGTCTAATGTCAACAAAAATTACCAAAGTATATGTTATAATTTGTAGGTCTCGTGGAATAAAATAGTCCAACAAATAATACACTCCCTTTATTGAGACAGCGTAACGTTGTACAAAGAATTATTTATAACGAATGCCGTCACAACTGCGCGTCCTCACTATCTTTATACAAAATAATTAAAAGTCAGATTAGGAACTAATAAAGTTACAACTATTGTTTACAATGTCAATTTCATGTGACGATCAACTTAATTAAACAATAAGGTTCAGGTAAATCACTAAGATATCATTGGAAGTAGTTATTATGCATAACAATCGCTGGGTGTCATGTGTTGCCAGCTAACATATACGAACATACAAAAAAGTAAAGACAAATTGAAAACCTCCTATCGAAGTCGTTTACAAATATAACCCTAACAATGTGTTTACCACCAATTTTAATGTGCGTCGACATTTAATTAACGTATCCATATTACCAAATACATAAAACAGAACGTGTTTCCGTTAGTTTATCAATCATTAAAACTGAAATAGACGGCGATGTGTTTTGGGACCAGCACGATGGTCGAACAATCGACGATGGTGCTATGACCGCCAGGGTGATTCCGACTTTACCAATATCCGTTCCAGGTTACTTTTATTGCCTTTAATGTTTTTATTTTATTAATACAGACAAGGGGGGATAAGTCAACTTACGTTCTTTGTTACATGACATTTTTATGATCGGTTTTTTCGACGGCGCCTCCGTGTAAATTCTGGTTAGAGTATTTTTACGAGTAAAAACAAAAACCGACTTCAAAACCAATCAAACGTTACTCGTGGACGCCCACTTTGTATTATCGCAGTTAGTTAAAGTTACAGCCTTTATATATATAATATATATGTCCCACTGTTGGGGCCTTCTCTGTAAAGAGCGTCAATAGCCTAATGGTTTAGGGTACGGTCTGCGAATCGTAAGGTCGTAGGTTCGAATCCACCATTCGACTGTTGACGTGAACCATGTCCTAGCACAAGTTTAAGCTTAGTTGGAATGCTTAACAAGAATGTTAGTAATATTTCTAAAAAAAAAGAAAAAATAATAAAAAAGAAATATCGCTTGCTTTCTTTTTCCTAAAAAAAGATAGTATAAGGGCATAGTCTAAGTGGCCCTAGTGCAGTGGCAGACTTCACATGCCTTAGAGAAATTTTCTAACACATAAAGGTTGCCTCACGATGTTTAACTTCACCACTGAGCGCGTGGTAAATCAGCACATAAAAATGCAACAGCAAATTTATAAAAGACCGTAGTAGCACAGTGAGGAGCGCCCGAAAGATTCCATCACGATCCATAAACAACAGTGTCACTCTACAACTACCAAATATCGACCACTATGATAGCAATGAACGTTCATTTTCAACCGATTTCAAAAAAGGAGTAGATTCCCAATTAGTCTATATGTTTTTTTATGTTTGTTACCCTTTCTAGTGGGTGAAACGATTTTAATGAAAGGGTTTTTTTTATTTGATAGTTGATGCTTTCCGTGTGGTACCATTTGGATCAAATGTGCGCCACAAATATTCGAATAACTCAAAATCACGCCAACCGATTTCGATGATTCATTTTTTATTGTAAAGGATGTACTTCAAGAATAGTTTGCTCAGAGTTCGGTTAGGTTCTGATTAATTCAGCTCTGTAGTTCTGGGCTCTCAAGAATAAGACTACGGTATCCCTTGTCTGTCGTAGAAGGCGACTAAAAGGGGCCTCGGGTTCACTGGGCGACAAGGGCGGGGGCCTGAGTCGTCCACCAAGGTGGATCCGGGAAGAAGGCGACATCGGCTGGCCTGTGTCGCCTTGCGCTGCGGGACGTGCTCTGCTTGAGCACAGTGCAGAGGGGCTCCGGTGCGTTCCACGTTGAGATCCCGGAGCCCCTCGTCATGCACCGAGGAAAGGGCCACCGGGTAGGTTTTAGTGGGTAAGAAACCCACATAACCGCCGCCCTCCCCCCAGAAATCGGGGTATCTTTCTGAAGATTTCCTCCCCGTCAACAAAAAAAAAGGTTCTGATTAATTCTATCTCGTAATAATCCTACGATAATTCGAAAATATAAGGAGAGCGTCCGCGCTTTTTAACTTTTTACATTTGATTCGATGTGAAGTAGGTTTTTGTTTTTGGTAGTAAATATACTTGTGTATTTGTAATATTTTAATATTAAGTCTGTCGTTACCTTGCTAGGGCTTCCATGTTGTGCATCGGCTGTCCCTTTATGATGGAGCCATCAGGTCTGGGAACACCTGGATGTGGCATGCCCGGTGACATTAACGCGTGCTGGTGCATGAAACCCATTGGTCCCAGATGGGTCGGCGGTGCGTTGTATCCGTTAGCGAGGAGAGGAGACTTCTCCATTCGTGCCATTTCTGCAAGAGATACAGGTTTTAATACACTATGAAAAAACAGACTTTCTCTCTATAGAAAGTGTAAGAGCATAGAGCGTCGTAATTTTATAAGGCGCACTGGCTTAGTAAATGCCTATTCATTCGGTCCTTTACGTTACGAATAATGAAATACAAAACAAAGCGCTTCGTTTTGGTTTGAGAGATGTTCACAAGAGAAGGATAAAATCCAGCACTGCTTCTTGAATCTCTCTCTATAACTCTATATACATTCGTGAGCACAAATAAACGGTCGGTTAAAAAAGTTTGAATATCTCGGAAGATAAAGACGCTAGCTAAATGAAATAAATTGTGCATGATAGACAATTAAATATCCTTAAAATAATTAATCCTATATTTCTTTGATTAGCTCTGCATTCTCTGTCGTATTTACCACGGGGAGTGTTCTGAGGAATTGTTCGGAATCATCCCAACTACCGATTTCCATTACCGCACATCTCAGAATCAGAAGAATTCATCTGAATTTCAAATTCCATCGACACCATCTTGATGTTTGGCGTTCCACGACTGTACGTTTCTTGTGTAACTTTCTTCCACGGACACAACCTGTGGAATCAACCGTCACTAGCGGTGATTCCGATACTTTACCATTTGAGGACCTTCAAGAAACAAACCTACTATCTATCTCAAAAGCCGGCAATGTCCCTGCAGCTCCTCCGGTATTGTGGATGTTCATGGGCAACGATGATCATTTAAGATCGGGTGAGCCATAAGCTCGTTAGCTCCTTTTTATAAAAAAAAATACCCATTAGACCCGTGCTAACTCAGTGTCCGAGTTGCTTAGTATTTTCAGTGTTGATGTAGCACACGCTCGGCGGTGAAGGAAAACATCATGAGGAAACCTTGAAAAGGAAGCCTTAGATAATTTTCTAAGACGTGAAATTTTCCAATCCACAAATCGGTGGGACAGTGGGACGATAATAAGGCTGTTACTTTAAAATACTATTATATTTATTTTATTGCATAAAAACATTAGAAAACGACATAAACGAAAATACGTGCTTTGAAATACGAACAGTATTTCAAAGCACGTATTTTCGTTTATGTAAAACTCTATAATCTGTACTCATTGACGCACAAATTAGAATATCGATCCTGAACAGTCTTTGTCCCGGTAAATACCCGAAATTTCTCAAAATAAATAGCGCACCACTGTAACGCAACGTACCTGCCGGGGTAAAATCCAATTAATGCCCGGGTATTATCATTTAATTACCTGTTCCAATAATCGAATCGACCGTAAACGGCGAATCAACATTAATAAAATGAGCAATGAATTTGAGACTATTGTTTTCTGGGCACCACAAACAACCCGTGTAAACATAGGGGGGTGTTGGACAAATATTCTTAAAACCCCCTTTTTAAGGGGGTCGTTTTTGGATGTTTCAGCCGGGTGGTCCACGGACGTCCGCGAGCCCCCACAAGGTCGCCAACGGACTGGGGTGTCGGAAACAATTAACAAGGTGTCGAATTATACACGAATTAACGGAGAGACCGTTAAAGGAAACCCTTTTCCATTGTCACACCGCTCTACAAAGGATTTCAGAAATGCTGACCATTCAATACGTGTTTAGCTTTGTTACACAATTAAGGATCACAGGTCATAATGAAAATACACATATTGTTAATCCGATAAAGCAAAATAACATGGAGTGGTATTTAACCATTTCTACAAACAAAATTAGGTAATAATTTCTTAGGTTTTTGCGATTGTTAAACAACTATGAACGTATTCATTGCGTATATTTTAACAATAAATAACATTCTACATACAGCATACATGTAACAAGGCTCGCAAGGATAAAATACGCAACAAGTATGTGCCAGGAAGCGTGGGTGTATGCAACATTGCCGACAGGATGCAGGAGAGTGGGCTGGTATGGGCACGTTAAGACGAGGCCTCACCACGTAGGGAACCTGGCGCTACAGCTTTTCCTCCCCGGTATCCAGTAGAAGATCAATGACAAGGTGGGAGAGTACAGTGTCGGTAGATTGTGCGTAGAGATGAGAGGTAGTGCAAGATTTATCAAGACGATGTTGGGGACAAAGCAAAGTGGAAAGCTGACCCTATATGTATACAGATTAACCGGGTGCGAAATTTTACAAGTAAATATTTCGTATGTAAAAGAAATTCATTGCTACAAGCATACTAGCATTCGAGCCCTCCTGATTGCTATATATCTGCCCTGGTTTGGTAAAAAAGTCTTACAATTATTTTCAAGTGAAACAATATATATATAGATAGATAGATAAATCCTTTATTGCACCAAAGAATATGTACAAAGGCGAACTTAATGCTATTTAGCATTTTCTTCCAGCTAACCTTTAGTGGTTAAGAGCAGACTAAGGGTAGTGCCGCTAAAAATAGCGTTTTAAAAATATTATATAGATAAATAAATATACATTTACATATACATACATAATACTTCAATATAAATATAATAATATACATACACATAGAATACATAAACGACAATATATATACCAGTTTGTAATTTTTCATTGTTTGTGTAAAAAGTATTCAGATACACGCGATTTAAAGACATTAGTTGACGAAGCCTCTCTAATCTCAATCGGCAAACTATTCCATAGTTTTACAGCTGTACAGGTAAAATAATTATTTGAAAATATTCAATTATTTTTGCGGTACCCAATTCAATAGACATTCTACAATTACCCTAATATCTATTATAACTGCAACATAAATTTCACCTTACAGCAAGCAACACTCGGAGATTAAACTAAGTTACAAACAAACAAACATCATGACCAATGGACCCTGAATTAATTGACCGGGTTTATTTACTTAGTTAACCGCTTCGGTTATCTACTGGGCCATACACCGGTTAGAATTTACATTTGTGGTTAGTGGATTGTGTGTTTAATGTACACACATGTACAAATAGTTTTATTATTGTTTTGGCTACAGTTAAAACTGAAGTTATGTACTTACTGATAGTAATAATAATAAAACAATGATAAAGTTTATCCTCTCAATCGTAAAATCTAACTTAATTATAAATGATACATACTGCGATATTATGTAAGATTTAAGTCAATAAATTTGAAGCGTCAATAGCCTAATGGTTTAGGGTACGGCCTGCGAATCGTAAGGTCGTGGGTTCGAATCCACCATTCGACTATTGCCGTGAACCATGTCCTAGCACAAGCTTAAGCTTAGTTGGAATGGTTAACAAAATTGTTCAGCCCTGTAGTTCTGGGCTCTCAAGAATAAGACTACGGTATCCCCTGCCTGTCGTATAAGGCGACTAAAAGGGGCCTCGGGTTCACTGGGCGACAAGGGTGGGGGCCTTTGTCGTCCGCTAAGGTGGACCTGGGAAGAAGGCGACATCGGCTGGCCCGTGTAGCCTTGCACTATGAGGGCACAGGGGGGGAGGGAGTAACCTCCTCCCCCCGGGGCGTGCTCTCCTTGAGCACAGTGCAGAGGGGCTCCGGTGCGTTCCACTGGAGATCCCGGAGCCCCTCGTCATGCACCGAGGAAAGGGCCACCGGGGAGGTTTTCCCCACATAACCGCCGCCTTCCCCCCTGAAGGCGGGGTATCTTTTTGAAGATTTCCTCCCCGTTAACAAAAAAAAAAAAGGTTAACAAGATTGTTAGTAATATTTCAGGAAAAAAAAAAGAAATATTGCTAGCGTTCTTTTAAAAAAAAAAATAGTCTATAAATTCAAAAATATATTTACGAGTAAAAACAAACACCTTTAAATCGAATCAATCGTAAAGCGCTACTAAGCGCGGACGCCCCTTTTGTATTCTCGAATTTTCGTAGGTAATATTAAAAAATCAAACGTAATCAGCACCGTCAAAAGGTCGTGGGTTCGAATCCACCATTCGACTATTGCCGTGAACCATGTCCTAGCACAAGCTTAAGCTTAGTTGGAATGGTTAACAAGACTGTTAGTAATATTTCTGAAAAAAAATGAAACACTAATAGCTTTCTTTTTTTTAAAAAAAAGTCTATAAATTAAAAAATATATTTACGAGTAAAAACAAACACCTTCAAATCGAATCAATCGTAAAGCGCTATTAAGCGCGGACGCCCCTTTTGTATTCCCGAATTATAAAGTAGGTAATATTACAAAATCAAACATAATCAGCACCTAACCAAACTTTCATCAAATAAGTCTTAGATTGCATCTTACCAATAAGAAATGAATCATCGCAATCCAGTTACGTGATATTGAATTATTCGTCTATTTGTGGCGCACATCGCGAGGAAACCCGCGATCGCTCGCAGGACCACTGTGTCTAGTTACTAGCTAATAGAGGTTCACGCTAAGCGACCTAAGAGCTATGCAATCTCTCAATCCGGTGAAACAGTAAAGTCTCCTGGCCAACTGTGTAATTCGTCATCAAAAAAATGCAAGTGAGGAAAATTTTCTAAGGCTTTGGAAGTCCGCTAATCTGCGCTCCTTATCACACTATCAAGAAGGCCCAGCAGTTCGATATTTAGCCGTGAGCAAAAATAAAAGGTCGGTAAATAAAGTTTGAATATCTCGCAAGATAAAGACGCTAACTGAAATAAATTGTGCATGATAGACAATTAAATATCCTTAATATAAAATATAAATATAAAATATATATAAAATTAATATAAAATAGGGCCGTGGTAGCTCAGTGTCCGGGCGGTTGGCTCAAGTTGCATAGTACGCTAGCAACCCGAGTTCGATCCCCGGTGCCGGCACCAATAAGTTTGTTGTTGCAATTTTATGTGCTGATTAACCACACGCTCGACGGTGAAGGAAAACATCGTGAGGAAACCTACATGTCTTAGAAAAATTTTTCTTAGGCATGTGAAGTCTGCCAATCCGCACTAGGGCCGCGTGGTGGACTATGCCCTTATACTCTCTTTACAGAGAAGGCCTGTGCCCAACAGTGGGACATATATATTATATATATAAAGGCTGTAGCTTATAACTTATAACATAAAATAAAATACTTTTAATATTTCATTAAAAAACCATAAACTTAAACGAAAAAGGATATCTTACGTAAATTTCAATAATACAGTATTTTTCATTGAAGTTGATTTAAAATTTATTTTAATTTTAATTTATTTAAAATTTAGTACATAGTGTTGCCTTTATGTGGCGAAATAATAAAATACATATTACTCCAATATTATTTCAGAAATCTAGCATGTTTATCTTCCGAGATTTTATAACTTTCTTAACCGACCCTTTATTTTTGCTCTAGAGTTAGGCGAGTAGTTAGGCTGTAATTTTTCTGACTATATGGTAGGAATTTCGAATCCCAGTCGGCTTAATTTTTTTCATCAGAGAAGCATTTACAGCAAAGCTTTAGCTTTATTTAAACAAACCACAATAAGGTAACCAAAGGAAGAGTCATATTTACAGTCCGCGGGCCGTGCCCACCGCGTCGGTTAACCGCATTCACTAATTAACTAGACGTGTTAAATCTCGTATCCTGCGGTCAGGACCCTCTGCATTGTCTCTTTCTTACAAGTAGCTTATTGCTATCATTGTCTCTTTTTGCTCATTTGTTACCGTTTTATAATAATCTTAACACTTTAGTGCCACACTTTTAATGATTAAATGAAATCAATCGAGATAATACAATCAGTTATGAAATATATACTTGATTATTTAAGCTACATTAGTCTTGTAATTTTGGACAGGGGTTGACAACGTTTTTGTCGGATATCACAATTGGAAAGTTTTTCCACACAATTTTTTTTCTTGACAACAATTTTTAATTTTTGTAACTAATAATTGGATGCACGTTGCCGATCCCTGGTTTAGGGTACGGTGTGCGAAACGTCTACTGACATGAACCATCTCCTTTTTTTTTGTTAACGGGGAGGAAATCTTCAAAAAGATACCCCGCCTTCTCCCCAGAAGATCTTTTTGCGGCGGTTATGTGGGCTTTTTACCCACTAAAACCTCCCCGGTGGCCCTTTCCTCGGTGCATGACGAGGGGCTCCGGGATCTCCAGTGGAGCGCACCGGAGCCCCTCTGCCCTGTGCTCAAGGAAAACACGTCGCGGGGGGAGGGAGGTTACTCCCTCCCCCCCTGTGCCCTTTCAGTGCAAGTGCTACACGGGCCAGCCGATGTCTCCTTCTTCCCGGGTCCACCTTAGCGGACGACTAAGGCCCACCCTTGTCGCCTAATGAGCCCGAGGCCCCTTTTAGTCGCCTTATACAACAGGCAGGGGAGACCGCAGTCTTATTCTTAAGAGTCCAGAACTACAGGGCTGAACCATCTCCTAGCACAAGCTTAAGCTTAGTTGTAATGATAAATAAATACATTATGATGAAAAAATCCCGTAAAATGTAATTCTTCCTTCAAGTCCAAAACACTTGGTATATTTCGTGATATAGCGGTTATCACTTAACATAGTCTTTCGTATGTTACTCATGATATATGCTTACCAAGGTAGAAGTAGATCCAATTGTTATATAATCGTCCATCGAATAATCTCCCGTGATGGAACAAACCACTAAACGACTACCATTATAACTATTATCATGTGAATCCGCTCATTAAACATTTAAAGAAATAAAACGTCGATTGTGAACCATTATTAAATCGATTTTCGTCGATTTATTGATCGAATATCGACTGTCCTCGATAAACGGCCGTATCAAATTACCGACCATTATATCGAATTAGAATCGATAGAATCGGAACCCCAATTAGATCACTTATGTGTTTAAAGGAGGCTGGGATATAGGCAATCATAACCGCAAACTAAAAGGACCATTTCGTTTTTTTTTACAAATATATCAATGAGTAAAAAACAAGAAAACGATTTAAAATGAAATGTGACCGATCTAAGATAAATACTGCGACGTGCGAATGCCTTCCTTCGGAAATATCTAAATCATATTACAAGGTTCTCGCTCTAATATTCTGTGTCTTTTACTATATTCGTGATCGTTGTCGTTAAGGAGAAGTTACCTAGTTTTTTACTGACGAACTACACAGATTGTCCAGAGAAACTGGCTTTGACTGCTTCACCGGATTGAGAGGTGGCATAGCTCTTAGATCGCTTAGCCTGAACCTCTATCGCTAGTAACTGGACACAAGGGTCCCATCCCGTGAACCATCTCCTAGCACAAGCTTAAGCGTAGTTATTCTGGTTAGAAAGAATGTTAGTAATATTTGTGAACAAAAAACGGTAGCATTGAAAAAAAATCGAAGCGCTACTTCTGTACTGTACTAATTGATTGAGACTTGTTTTACTCGTGGCCAGTAAGATAATGGAACGTAACATAATAACCATTGAGTTTTATTACGGACAGATTACAAAATGACCAAACGGCCAGGGTATAAATAATTGGCCATAAAGCGAAAAGAACGAATATTGCGACTGACAATGTAAGATTGGCGCGCATTCGCTCACCTGCCTGCAAATTGCGTCTGCGTAAAAATCTTAATAGCTCTCTATGTGTTTTCAACCGACTTCAAAAAAGAAGGAAGTTCTCAATTCGTCTGTATACTTTATTTTTGTTTATTACCGCATAACTTTGGACTGGATGACCCCCCTCCCACGGGACTCGGAACTCGGAGCCCCTCCCTATGCACCGAAGATAAGCCACCGGGGGGTTTTTAGTTGGTAAATATCCCCCCAGAAGGTGGGATATCTTTGATTTCCCCCCCGTCAAAAAAATAGCGCTTCGAACAGATGGCCGATGAGACCGAAAAGTTCTCGATTGGAGACCACGGAACGGCAAACGTAATCCAATGTGGTCTGAAGACCTCATAAAGGCCACAGGTCGCAGCTAGATGCAAGTCGCTTACATTTTTGAAATCGTTTTGCAAGGCCTTTGTCCACCAGAGGATGATCTGAGGATGAATTGGTTATGATGAATAAATATTACGCAGTCGACTTGAACCATTACAGTATTGACGCATTAAATCTTGTGTTAATAAAAATGAAACTTATGTTAAGATGAAATTCTGAAATTTCATTGCTGCAATTTGTTTGTATACGTAAGTAAAATTAAACGGCAGTAGTAATTGGTAGTATCGAGACCTTTTTCTATTAAAATTAGTTAAATTTAAATTTCCCCGAACGGCCCCGAAACTGCGACGCCAATGGTATCATATCACGTTCAGTGACATCGGTTGTTGAATTTTGCCAATTTCGGTAATATGCTAGTTTAGTGGTGCCACTATATTTCAGCTAACTATGATATAAATATAATTTTTCCACCTGGAAACACGATTCGAACGAAAACGTAGAATCACCCATATATATATATATATATATACAGCATACCATTGAAACTCCAAAATTGTTTAAATTTTTGCTATTTTTTCTGTGATAGTGCTTGGTTCAGTAAGCCATATACATTTTCAAATTCAATTGTAAATCAAATATCAAATTTAATTAATTGGTTAACCTTTACTGGCCGATAACAATAAAATTGTAATAGGATGGTTTCACAGTGAAATGTCAGTGACAAGTAACATACTCGAGGCCAAGATCGTAAATTCGAAAGCATAACCACTACAATATCAATGCTTAATTGACAATTAAGCGGTTATTTTGTAATAAGCCATCAAATTTGTACAATTATTGATTCCGTGCGTAAACTTACTTCGTGCTCTAAACCATCAAACATGATTAAAAATAACCTCCTAGACTTTATAACTCCCTGGTACAACTTAAGCCCTTAACATTACAGTAATGGCCGGTAAATCACACGAAACGAATAAATTATTAGATGCATTAAACCCTCGCAATATAAATACGAAGATAATAAAAATATACAAAGTTGTTAAATTATTAAACTTTAACGTAAAATATAGCTATATAGCTTTTCGCTATATAGCTTCATATGAACTATCGATTGCCTAAGCGTTTGCGCTGGGAGAAGAAGTGGCCGTTGCTGGAGTTTCTTCGGCCACTTCTTCTCCCAGCGCCAACGCTTCCCGAAGTGGCACTTAAAGTTAGTTTAGCTTTTCGAATGTCCCTTAGATTATCCGTGAAATAGCTACCGACCGAGTCGTGGTTCGGCCCTCTCGGGCGCCCTCGGATCGGAATGCTTACGCGTAACATAGTAACCGTCCAAGCCGAGGTTACCCCTCACCGGGGGGACCCTTGTGTCGAGTTACTAGCAATAGAGGTTCAGGCTAAGCGACCTAAGAGCTATGCCACCTCTCAATCCGGTGAAGCAGTCAAGGCCAGCTTCTCTGGCCAATCTGTGTAGTTCGTCATAAAAAAAAAAATATCGATTGCCTAAGACGAAGTCTTTAACGATTTCAATATAAATTTATTACTAATTATTGTATTCAATTGTCCAATTTCGACAATGGTTTCCATGACAAAATCATATACGACTTATATTTGCGTTAAGTATGTGTACGACAGATGGACAAATAACTGAATATCACGCCAACCGTTTCATTTTTTATTGGAAAGGATGTACTTCTAGGGTAGTTTCATGAGAGTTTGGTTAAAGTTACAGCCTTTATATATGTCCCACTGTTGGGCGCAGGCCTTCTCTGTAAAGAGAGTATAAGGGCATAGTCCGCCACGCGGCCCTAATGCGGATTGGCAGACTTCACATGCCGTAGAAAATTTTTCTAAAACATGTAGGTTTCCTCAGGATGTTTTCCTTCACCGCCGAGCGCGTGGTAAATCAGCACATAAAATTGCAACAACAAATTTATTGGTACCGGCACCGGGGATCGAACTCGGGTTGCTAGCGTACTACGCAACCTGAACCAACCGCACGGACACTGAGCTACCACGGCTCTGGGAGTTTGGTTAGGTTCTGACTAATTCTATCTCGTAATATCCTTACGATAATTGGGAAATACAAAGATGAAGTCTGCGCGTATTAGAGTTTAACGTTTGATTTGATTCGAAGTCGATTTCTGTTTCAGCTTGGAAATATACTCGTAGGATATGCTTAGTTAATACTTTAATTGTTTGTACTTAATGTAAAATTGGAGCAATAAAGACTCTATCTAAGTATAAACGTCCTTTTAACCATAGTGCGGTAGACAGAGACTCTTCCAGACTTAATAAAAATAGATTATGAGACTTGGGGTCCAGAAGTTGCGTAACTGAGTTGACATAACACCAAATAATTTAATCTGTGGAATGGGAATCCAAACGAACAGCGTACGGTGTGGCGGCCAAAACGAAGAATTTCGAAAATGATACAAAACAAGGCGAATTAAAAATAAATTACAGACGGCCGGCAATCCTGGCGTTTACAATAAACACATAATTGTACGGTCAGCATACGAATGGCATATACGATTGGGCGCAGCAACTTGTCTGCAATTTGGGCGGATGGATCGCTTTTTGTCGTTTACACGGCCGGCTTTATGTTAACTCTACAATACAGCTTCTTATTTATGATGATATAAAAATGTTTCCCTTTTTTACTGACTTCAAAGAGCCTCTCAATTAGTTTATTTAATATTTGTTAGTTGACTAATGAATCCATTTTTGAAAGGAAGCTTGTATGGTAGCATACTTATTGATTTTGATATTAGTAGGTTTATGATAATATAATTATATGCAGGTTATTATGAATTTTATGATATTCGTAGTATATCTACGGCATCCAATGTACTATTTTTTTTTATGACGAACTACACAGATTGGCCAAAGAAGCTGGCCTTGACTGCTTCACCGGATTAAGAGATGGCATAGCTCTTAGGTCGCTTAGCCTGAACCTCTATTGCTAGTAACTAGACACAAGGGTCCCCGCAGTGAGGGGTAACCTCGGCTTGGACGGTTACTATGTTACGCGGAAGCATTCCGATCCGAGGGCGCCCGAGAGGGCCGAACCACGACTCGGTCGGTTGCTATTTCACGGATAATCTAAGGGACATTCGAAAAGCTAAACTAACTTTAAGTGCACCAATGTACTATGACAACACAATGAAAATAGGGCTTAGTTAACAACAAACACTTTAAAATAAAAAAAAAAAAACAAAATTGGTTCATAAATAGCGTTACGTGCACAAACATTGACAACACGAATTGATTTCTGATAAAATAAGATTAGGGTATCTTGAGAATTATATGAGGATTTATAAATAAAAATAATTAACTATGGATCAAGATGATGCGTCGGACTACAGTACTACTTACTACACTTACTTGTATAGCAAAGGACTGGAATAGTTGGTCCGCGTCTGTCTTTCCCTCCGAGTACAATGTGCGTCTTACCAGGACTGCATTTCATCATGTGGGATCGTGGTCAAGTACTTACTTAAAAAGTATAAAATAGATAATCACAACAAGTGTGTCACACAGACAAAAATCGATGTTGCGTCCTCTCTTTCAACTCCTCTTTTGAAGTCGGTAGTAATGTAAGAGAATAAGCGACGCATGAACAATAACACGAGTGTGGTTTCGACACGACTGAAACTTCATTAGCTTCATCTATATGTATAGTATATACAGGGTTGTGAAATGTGCACTCGAAATGCTCTATCTTGCGTCTACAGTGTTTTTTTTTTGTAACGAAAGCTGGCAATATTTCTTTTTTTTTTTCATAAATATTACTAACAATCTTGTTAACCATTCCAACTAAGCTTAAGCGTGTGCTAGGAGATGGTTCATGTCAATAGTCGAATGGTGGACGATTCGCAGACCGTAACCTAAACCATTAGGCTATTGGCGCTTGTGTTACATTAAGCGTGCTCTGTGACTTAGATACACGAAACGTAGCTGCCTATGAGAGAAAGAGAGCTTTCTAACTTTACTAACTTATATCTCCCTTTTACCTTCGCCTCGCCCAATCACACTTTTCGTAACGCATTCACCATCTTACAGTCAAGTGTGCGTAAAGAAGTTTTACTTCAAAAATTACAAAATGTATCTTGCACACAGACAACAAGTCGATGTTGCGTCCTCTCTTTCAACTCGTCTTTTGAAGTCGGTACAAAAGCAGGAGTATAAGTGTAGTAGGAATAAAAACTTAGATGTCTATTATCAGAACGAAAGCAGTTGCGTCCCCAATTTCCCAACAAATAAAGATAACAATGGCGGAGTACAATCGGTCACACAAGTCACGTGCCAAGTACAATCAATAACAGTAATACACGAGCGCGGACAAATTGCGATCGGTCAATAACTCGCTCGGACAAAACTAAACATCGGGAAATATTGTGTTGCCACATTCACATACAACATTGTAACGAACGATCGTCGTAATTATACAATTGTAAACCAATTAACTTACAGAATTGAATGGAAATTCTTGTAGAATTTTAATTGACAACTTATAAACGGTAGAAAATTCCATCGTAACTATAGTCAGTGGTTCGAATCCTAAATTATTTTTTTCCAATGAGTTTCAAAATTTTCATTTTTTATGTACAAAAAAAAATACATCGCGCCTTCTTTTAAGTCAGTCAAAAATATATTTATATGTAGTAAATTAAAAAAAAAACATATTAACTAATCCGAGTCTGTATGTTATATGTTACAGTAATTCTGTAAAAATTATTTATTTATTTATAAATATTATTTATTTATTTAATTTATATATTTAAAAGTTTCCAAAGTAAAACCCTTACGTACTCCTTATTACATCAGCTATCTGCTAATGAACGTTCCTACAAAATCGGTCCAGCCGTTCCAGAGATACACCGTAACAAACGGACCGACTGAGTAAAAAAGTTATTTTGGTATACGAACCGTATATGTATTCATATGCATGCAATTTTATTAATATGTACAGATTAAACGACAGTTTTTACTAAAATGTCTGAAACTGGCTTGTGTGAATTTAAATGTAATAGTTAATTGAAACGTTAGGTACTAGTTATAATTTCAGTCCTGTAGTTCTGGGCTCTCAAGAATAAGACTACGGTATCCCCTGCCTGTCGTACAAGGCGACTAAAAGGGGCCTCGGGTTCACTGGGCGACAAGGGTGGGGGCCTGCGTCGTCCACCAAAGTGGACCCGGGAAGAAGGCGACATCGGCTGGACCGTGTCGCCTTGCGCTGCGAGGGCACAGGGGAGGAGGGAGTAACTTCCCCCCGGGACGTGCTCGCCTTGAGCACAGCGCAGAGGGGCTCCGGTGCGTTCCACGTGAGATCCCGGAGCCCCTCGTCATGCACCGGGGAGGTATTAGTGGGTAAGATCCCCACATAACCGCCGCCTTCCCCCCAGAAGGCGGGGTATCTTTGTGAAGATTTCCTCCCCGTCAACAAAAAAAAAAGGTACTAGTTATAAAATTTGCACGCTTTTAAGCAGAATATGTGAAACTCTATAATATCTGAAACTATATGAACGTAACCATATCCTTGCAAATAAAGATTTATTTATTTAATCAATAAAAATATGGTTTATTCATACTCCAACATTATAAGGGTAAGTTCGCAGTTTGTGGCAACACAGACAGACTTATGTCATCGCCATAAACTCTTTCATTTGGCTCGGACGAGCCTTATGAACAATAAAACGTTGAGGGCTGGAGATTTGGACTGTAATAAAATATTTGCCCTGGCGCGGGCTAATCCGCCTCCCTTACTTACGAACGCAATTTGAGAAGTTATAGGTTCTAGCAAGGACTGCACGTTTATTTTATAACAACACGTATATCACTCCTTAAAACGTTTGATATAAACTGACTATAACGGATAAACATTTCTACGATCATATTTTGATTGCTAAGAATAGTCTAGATTATTATTATATTATAAAAGGGTCGTGGTAGCTTTTTATTTTGTTTTTGACATTTGCGTTCGACTTAGTTTTTACAGGTTATATGGCTGAAAATCAGCGCTGTGTGAGCACAGCATATGCTGAACCAACCCCTCTTCGGCATAAGTTCTATTATGTTCGTTTTTTTTTTCAATTATTTACATTTTTAATTTCTTTTGTTTATGTTGTTTTTTGTCTTATTTTATCTTTTTCTTTCCTGTTGTTTCTGCGTTCTTGTGTCGAATAAATGTTTATTCTATTCTATTCTATTCTATTCTACATTTATTTACTATTATCTTCACAGGCTAGTTTTCACTTTAGAACCTATAAAATGGACACCAAGAGGTAAAAAGCGAATCGGGATTTGAACTTCGATCTTTGATCGCGTTCTTTGGTACTAGGCTGTCATAACGTTTAAGAGCAAATGAAGCTATAACTCAAATACTTATGCTAGACGCTTATAACCGTTCATATAGCCAGCAACATTAATCAACAGCTCGGGTGACCGGGTAATCTTAACGCGATTCTCGCCAATGGGATACGAATTCAACGGCAATCCGGGCTGCTTTCATGGAACGAATAAAAGTTCACCCCCAGTGATGTGCGAAAGAGGGTCAGACTTAATTAGTCGTAAATTGACCGGGATATAGTTTTATCTCGAATAAATACACGCGGCAAGATTAGTACGTGTTATAGACATTACTACTCGTATATGTTACTTGTGTGAAATTAAGAAGTCGCGTGTATCTGAATACTTTCCATTCAAACAGCGAAAATGACAAACTGGTAAATAACAAGTATATTTACGAGAAAAAACAAAAAACGTCTTTAAATCGATTCAAACGTTAAACGCGCCCTTTGTATTTACGAATAAACCAGAACCTAACCATAAGTTCACTCTTGAAGTACTTCTTATTTCTGAGGATCGTGGTTACTAGAGCCCCTTAAATGAACAATCTGCCTCCATCGGTTTGGGTCCGAGGCAGCCCACACCAGCTGGTAGAGATTAGAAGAGGAGATGGCACCTTTTACTTAGTCAGACCATTGTGTTGGCGACCGGCCTCTTGTTCTCTTGCCTTCTGTATTGCCAACGATGACCAGCTTTTCAAGGTTGCCATCCCCTCTACGCATTATATTCCCGAAATATGAAGTACATTTTCGGCACACATACTTGATGCAAATTTTATGTATATGGTTTTCTCAAGGTTGCCATTGGTAGAATCGGATCATATTTACAGACCAGATATCATATCTACTGATCGTAAGTCGAACTTTAACGAAAAAATTACAAATGCGTGTAACAATAAATTCCAAATTCCATCGACACCATCTTGATATTTGGCATACATTTCATGTAACTTAAGAAAGTTACGGGTCGACGCACTATCGACCCGTGAAATCTACTAACACTGTTTCGGAACCTATACGATTTGGACACCAAGATCAAGAGCCTAAACATTTCTACGATCATATTCTGATTGCTAAGAATAGTCTAGATTATTATTTTATTATAAAAGGGTCGTGGTAGCTTAGTGTGTTTATTTTGTTTTTGACTTTCGCGTTCGACTCAGTTTTTACAGGTTTTATGGCTGAAAATCAGCGCTGTGTGCACAGCATATGCTGAACCAACCCCTCTTCGGCATAAGTTCGTTTTTTTAATTATTAACATTTTTAATTTCTTTTGTTTATGTTGTTTTTGCCTTGTTTTTGTCCTGTTGTTTCTGCGTTCTTGTGTCGAATAAATGTTTATTCTATTGTATTCTACATTCGTTATGTTACTTACTCTAGTAATTATTTATTTTCACAGGCTAGTTTTCACTTTAAAACCTAAAAAATGGACACCAATCGGTAAAAAGCGAATCGGGATTTGAACTTCGATCTTTGATCGCATTCTTTGGTACTAGGCTGTCATAACGTTTAAGAGCAAATGAAGCTATAACTCAAATACTTATGCTAGACGCTTATAACCATTCATATAGCCAGCAACATTAATCAACAGCTCGGGTGACCGGGTAATCTTAACGCGATTCTCGCCAATGGGATACGAATTCAACGGCAATCCGGGCTGCTTTCATGGAACGAATAAAAGTTCACCCCCAGTGATGTGCGAAAGAGGGTCAGACTTAATTAGTCGTAAATTGACCGGGATATAGTTTTATCTCGAATAAATACACGCGGCAAGATTAGTACGTGTTATAGACATTACTTTATGTTACTTGTGTGAAATTAAGAAGTCGCGTGTATCTGAATACTTTCCATTCAAACAGCGAAAATGACAAACTGGTAAATAACAAGTATATTTACGAGAAAAAACAAAAAACGTCTTTAAATCGATTCAAACGTTAAACGCGCCCTTTGTATTTACGAATTAACCAGAATCTAACCATAAGTTCACTCTTAAAGTACTTCTTCTTATTTCTGAGGATCGTGATTACTAGAGCCCCTCAAATGGACAATCTGCCTCCATCGGTTTCGGTCCGAGGCAGCCCACACCAGCTGGTAGAGATTAAAAGAGGAGATGGCACCTTTTACTTAGTCAGACCATTGTGTTGGCGACCGGCCTCTTGTTCTCTTGCCTTCTGTATTGCCAACGATGACTAGCTTTTGAAGGTTGCCATCCCGTCTACGCATTATATTCCCGAAATATGAAGTACATTTTCGGCGCACATACTTGATGCAAATTTTATGTATATGGTTTTCTCAAGGTTGCCATTGGTAGAATCGGATCATATTTACAGACCAGATATCATATCTACAGATCGTAAGTCGAACTTTAACGAAAAAATTACAAATGCGTGTAACAATAAATTCCAAATTCCATCGACACCATCTTGATATTTGGCATACATTTCACGTAACTTAAGAAAGTTACGGGTCGACGCACTATCGACCCGTGAAATCTACTAACACTGTTTCGGAACCTATACGATTTGGAGACCAAGATCAAGAGCCTACACATTTCTCAAATGCCGGCAACGCAACTTGAACGGAACGCAGCGGAAGGCGGCGGTTATGTGGGGTTTTTACCCACTTAAACCTCCCGGTGGCCCTTCCTCGGTGCATAGTTAGGGGCTCCGGTATCTCCAGAGGAACGCACCGGAGCACCGCACTGTGCTCAAGGAGAGCACTTCGGCGGAGGGAGGTTACTTCCTCCCCCCTGTGCACTCGCAGTGCAAGGCGACACGGGCCAGCCGATGTCGTCTTCTTCCCGGGTCCACCTTGGCGGGCGACAAAGGTCCTCACGACAGGCAGGGGATACCGTAGTCTTATTCTTGAGAGCCCAGAACTACAGGGATGTAACGCAACTTAGGTCAGTTGAGCCGTGCGCGCCTAATGTGCGCGACAAATAGACGGATAACTATTGGAAAGTGAAAACTTAAGGGTAGTTTATTAAGGTTCTGATTAATTCAGTTTCACAGTATTCCTATTTGAAGTCGGTGAGAGAAGGAAGGAAGGAGAGAGTGAAGGTTTGTTGTGATGTCAATGAAAAAGACTTGTCAGTGATGTCAAATAGAAAAAGAACAGAAGATGTCAAAATTTAATTTATAGTTTAGCAAAATCAAGAATAAACTTTTAGAGCAACACAAAGTTATTCTTGTTTTAATTCTTATTCCGTATACGTCTTATAATATATATTCGTGATCGATACGATCTTGATGATTGACGTTTCACGACTGTGCGTTTCCCGCGTAACTTTCTTCCACGCACTGTCAACCTGTGGATTCAACTGTCAACTGAACATATTCTATTAGGCTTTACAAAAAATGAACCTAGTCCTTTCTAAGCCTAAGTAAGTCTTAGCCTACCTAGTAGCCCTAGTAGCCAAGGTGAATCAAAACAAACTAAATGTTCAAAAAAATCGATACAAAAAATGCATCAACAAATCGACGAGACGTCTAAAATCCGACCCAGTATCATTCACTTATTCGAGCTTGTTAAAAATCAACTCAATCGTAAATATCTACAATGGAGTACCCACCATTGTAACATAATAACCAACGAGAGTTACAGACAGACATCGAACCATATTTTTATTAATATCGCCACACAAAAGGGAGATTATCCGCGGCTCGAAGCAGCTGCTACTATGAAATATTTCTGTTTGAATTTAATATCACTGATACCGTTTCCATAATTTTAATATTACATTCATTTCTTGGGCTAGCACAAAGGCTACATTACGCAAACGCGTGTAGTTACGTTTTGTAATAGATTTACATACGGTAGGGGTGACGAAACCTCTTTGATGTGATCTTTTATTACGTTTTGTTATTAATCTAGATATTAATTATACGTATAAAAATAAATGAAATTGGAGTGTTTGTTTTTAATATTTGTAGCACTTTTATTTAAGAAAATTTAAATGATTTTTTATCACTGGTACAGCCGCGGGGCTCAGCTAGTGTATACAAATAAATAAAATTGGAATGCCCGTTTGTAATATTAAAACTTACCGCCTTTTACTATATGCATATACCCACCACCTCCCATGGCCCCACCAACCTCGCGGTTATATGGGCCGCAACGCGGGAGGGTACGCGTGGTCTGGCCGTGTGGCCCCACACGCACCTTCTTGACTCCTACAAGTTCTTTATCAGAGCCTTTCTCCACCATTCGGAGCTCAACCCCTTAAGGGGCTCTACGGCACGCAACATAAGAGCTCGCTCGACGGCGCCAGACGACGAGCTTTTAACGGGTCCTTCGTTTATGCCATGAACTTGAGGAAGTTGCCCTCCGAGGATATATGCATATGTATGTATACACGATATACCAAAATTACAATACTAACTACAATTTTGTCGGTCTGTCTGTTAGTTCTGGATAATCTCTGGTACGGCTGGACTGATTTTGTCGGGAAGATATCTGATGTAACAAGGAGTAACTAAGGCTACTATTATTTAAGATTTTTTTTTATTGCAGGTATAACTGCGGTGCGCAGTTATTATGAAATATAAAACCACATGATAATCACCGTTTGCAACTTAAAAAGGGCCTAATTGAATAGGCTAAACATTTTATGGAATGAGGAAAACATTATATAGGTACAACAAACCAATTAACGCTCTCACACATTTACACTTGGGCATACTAAACAGACATTGATAGGTACACAATTTATCATCATCATTTCTAGCCGTAAACTTACTGCTGGACATAATCTTCCCCCAACGATTTCCAAAAGGACCGGTTGTATGCATCCAACGGCGTCCTGTGACCTTTATGAGGTCGTCAGACCACCTTGCGGGTGGACGTCCCACACTGCGCTTGGTGGTCCGTGGTCTCCAATCGAGAACTTCGGCCCCATCAGCCATCTATTCTACGCGCTATGTGCCCTGCCCATTACCACTTCAACTTGCTTACCCGGCGAGCTATGTCGGTTACTCCGAGCTCTTTATAGCTCGTTGTGTGACTTTGAGCTTGCTTATAAGGCCAATAGTGAGAGACCATGTATTTCTGCCATATGTCATCACTGGCAACACATACTGGTGGAAGACTTTCGTACACAATTAAAAATAAAAAAAAAAATTTATTTGTTTTTCTTTCTTTAAACTATTTTTTAGAATATATACACATATAATATATACATTAATGTCCCTTCGTAATAAGGTGACACTTTACAAAGCAGTTATACGTCCCGTTATGACGTACGCGAGCCCGGTCTTCGCGCATGCCGCCCATAAACATATCCATAGGTTACAAGTAATTCAGAATCGTTTTTTGCGACGAGCCACGGGTGCGCCGTGGTTCGTACGTAATCGTGAGCTCCACGTTGACACAGGGTTACCGACAATAGCCCAATTCTTTAAGCAGGCATCTCGACGGTTTTTCGAGACTGCCACCAAACATTCTAACAAACTTCTTGTAAGTGCCGCCACTTATAAGCCTTCCTATACTAAATTCCGTCGCTTCGCCCGGAGGCCGAGACACGTTCTTGACGATCCGGACGACGCGATTACCATTGCACAGGCTAGATCTTTACAAATCTTCAGCGTCCATTCGCGACCGTCGGAGGTTGCGAGTAATCCTCGCGCGTTACTGCTATTTTATGCGCAGGCCTCACCCCTTAGATGTTAGGAGCGTTGCTGGAGTTTCTGCGGCCACTTCTTCTCCCAGCGCCAACGCTTCCCGAAGTGGCACTCCAAGTTTGTTTAGCTTTGAATGTCTCTTAGATTATCCGTGAAATAGCAACCGACCGAGTCGTGGTTCAGCCCTCTCAGGCGCCCTCGGATCGGCATGCTTACGCGTAACATAGTAACCGTCAAGCCGAGGTTACCCCTCACCGGGGACCCTTGTGTCAAGTTACTAGCAATAGAGGTTCAGGCTAAGCGACCTAAGAGCTATGCCACCTCTCAATCCGGTGAAGCAGTCAAGGCCAGCTTCCTGGCCAATCTGTGTAGTTCGTCAAAAAAAAAAAAGAAAAATAATATATTACATTACAATTATTAATATCTTTTTATTTTTAAAATACTGGCTGCTTTTTTGTATGTTTAAAAGAATAATTCAAACATGGAATTATAATACGCATAGAATGAAAAGCGATAATTTGTCCAGTACGTTGTGACATTTACTTATAAAAAATAGACGAGCGCAAACGGTTTTCTAAAGTACTGGCCGGCAATGTTGGTACGTTATTAAACAATTACGCCTTTCTGCCCGTTGCAAACAAACGGCAAGCAAACATTTGTTATTTTCACATATCTCTTGTTATTCGCGCCACGGCACACAGTTTTTTTTTTTACAATGAGTTAATACTCGGTTATTACTGTCGTGCCACAGATAATAAAAACGCGGAGTTAAGGAAGAAGGAAACATATAATCTCGTTTCGATCGATCGGTTGAATAACATTTTATTACGCGAATGGATCGAGACATGTTGACTTGTTGATAACTGTTAAAAATGGCACGACAATTATTAGTTACTAGCGTACCCAGTCCGCTTCGCCGGGCTCCATTTTGCTTTATTTTATTCAAACAATAAACTTACATCATTAAATATTTAATTTGACTCTCACAATATATTAAATAATTCAATATAAGCCAATCCGGTTCCCTACCGATGAATTATTTACAATCACTAAGGTCCTAACTGTCAGACAATTATTCATTAGTCAAATGATTTTGCGTAAACACATTCAATTACCTTTTGTGAACCTGACTTCTAACACTCGGCGAGCTGGACGGATTTGTGAGGTAGCAATCTGTCCGTCTGCACTTGCTAGGCGACATTATGTTTACCTAGCTTCTACTGTTTATAACAAAATTAATAAAGTATTGAATTTGTATCCTCTCTCGCACCGGGAATGTAAAACTAAAATCACCAACTACTTGCAAAATTTAACTTATAAAGACACTGAAGCAATTATCTCTGGATGCTTGTGATTCACACACACGCACACGCACACACATATGCACAATAATGTAACTATATCTTTTTTCTTCTAATATTATGTACATAATTATCATTTTAATTTGTATTTATATTGTTTGTGTCTCGAGGTGGGCGTAAACTGCTGCGACACAGTTGCCAACTACTGTAGCTCTTTTGTCCAAATAAAATTTTATTATTTAAAAAAAATATGATTCATTTCTCTCCGTTTCCATTCTCTTCTCGAGCGCGCGAAAATCAATACCTACACCCATGTACTATCAGTAAATACAATATCATTCTTATCATTTAGGAATTAATTACACTTCAACATGGTTCATAATGACATAAATATACACAACGCATGTGTCAATATAAATTGGGTTAAAAAACGCCCTTGGTTGAGAACGTTTTTTTTGTTAACGAGGAGGAAATCTTCAGAAAGATACCCCGCCTTCTGGGGGGAAGGCGGCGGTTATGTGGGGTTTTTACCCACTAAAACCTCCCCGGTGGCCCTTCCTCGGTGCATAGTGAGGGGCTCCGGGGTCTCCAGTGGAACGCACCGGAGCCCCTCTGCACTGTGCTCATAGAGAGCACTTCCCGGGGGAGGTTACTCCCTCCCCCCTGTGCCCTCGCAGTGCAAGGCGACACTGGCCAGCCGATGTCGCCTTCTTCCCAGGTCCACCTTGGCGGACCCTTGTCGCCCAGTGAACCCGAGGCCCCTTTTAGTCGCCTTCTACGACAGGCAGGGGATACCGTAGTCTTATTCTTGGGAGCCCAGAACAACTACAGAACGTTACCGTTGAATAAGTCAGAATGCAAGATTATTTTTTTAATTCCCACACAGGGATTCTATTGCTTAAAATAGAGATTCAGGTTAATCGCTCGAAAGTTCGACCAGCTATCAACAAGTCTCCGACACATAAGCTTCCAGCGTCCCGAGTCTGCTATTCGCCAGTGAAAATACACAATGAAACCCATCTACTACAATAATATCAATTGCGAACACTAAATACTTCATATACTAACACACACACGATTGGCGTACTCACCGTTAAACTGTAAACTAAATGTCGCTGTCGCTAAAGTAGCTAATAACGACCACTATCATGATTGGCATTCATTTTGTACACAATTGGTTTTTTTTTTATTATTCCTATATTGCAACCACAGACCTGTGTCCGTGCTCTTTCCAATACACTTAAATTGTTTACTCTGCATTTGTTAAAAGTGCCACTTCTACAGTTACTATTTTCCTTATTTTTTATATATATAATGCCTGAATTTGGAGCTGGCCAGAGATCATTTTGGGTTCACGCGTCGCAAACGCCCCGCTGCATTGCTATCAGCTTCTCCGCGACCGCTGTGTCCCTGCTTCTCATGGCCATTTTCAGGTTGTAGTCCACTATCCGCTCCTTGATGCGGCCATTGCCTTTGTCATCAGTCTTCCTGTGGCGTCGCCACAGTCATCTGTATAATAGACAAGGCTGACGTTGTGTCGGGATATCGCCACTACAGCATGTTGGACGCTGTCGTGCAATTGCAGTTTTTTCGTCACTGTTCTGATGACCACCACTGATCCGTATGTGAGGCCTTGGGCCTCATGCACGGTAAGGACGCGCGAACCTGACCCCGATCCGTATCCCTGGTTGGAAAGGGATTCTTTTTCCGTCTGGGTGTATACCAGGTATAGTGTGTCGGGGAGGTTTGGTATTATATTCGCGAATGCGCGGATATAATACCCAATTGGTTTACCACACCAGGCTAACGGCATAAAATACATCTCACGAAAAAAGCACATGTATACAATTTGGCAACACGAAAATTATTCATTAAAAGCGAATAAAATAACTTCCCCAACATTGACCGAAGAATGTTGCCAGAACCGCCGCACAAATACGCCGGTATTGCTAATTAAAAGAAATTCCTACGTTATGCTTTTACTTTGGTCAGAAAAAAAAGAAGCCGTGATGAGTCTCAAGGTGTGAGCGATGCCTTAAGTGGGAGCGAAACAATTTAATTGTAAGCCCCGTTCCACATCATGGGAAATGAATTGCATATAACCAATGCTAGTATGGAAATTGTGCCGACATAATGTTTGTTATGGAGGACAAGAAATGTTTATTGCCATATAACAAAAAACAAATGCCATTTCCTTGCCAGTTCACACATAATTACCGTTCGTTGTTATATAATTGGTATTCAATCGGATTGTACTATAAATCACTTTCTATTACTGATAAATTACGTATGTAATTATCATTGTGTTATTACAGCCGAATAAATATAGCTATGTTACAAAACAATCATTACAAGTATATTTACGAGTAAACACAAAAACCGACTGCAAATTAAGATATAGAATAAATCAGAACCTAACCAAACTCTCATCACACTAGTCTTAAAGTACATCCTTTCGAATAAACAATGAATCATCGAAATCGGTTGGCGTGAAATTATTAGTTCATTTGTCGCGCACATATTTTTTTGACGAACTAACTCAGTTGGCACAGAGAAGCTGGCCTTTACTGTTTCACCGGATTGAGAGTTGGCATAGTTCTTAGGTCGCTTAGTATGAACCTCTATTGCTAGTAACTCGACACAAGGTTTACGGTGAGGGGTAACCTCAGCTTGGACAGTTAGTATGTTAGTATAGAGAGGGCCGGTTGCTATTTCTAACTTTGAGTACCACTTCGGGAAGCGTTGGCGCTGGGAGAAGAAGTGGCTGAAAAAACTCCTAAGAGCTATGCCACCACTAGAGCCTCCTATTTTTTGAAGTGATATGAAAACGAATTGAATCCAAAATTGGATAATCTATACAAATAAATATACACTCGTGAGTAAAACTAAAGGGTCGATTGAAAAAGTTTGAATATCTCGGAAGATAAAGACGCTAGGGAACTGAAATAAATTGTGCATCATAGACAATTAAATATCCTTAAAATAAAAATTAAAAAAAAATATTTCATTAAAAAACATAAACTCAAACGAAAAAGGACATCTTACGTAAACTTGGATAATATAGCATATGTCATTAAATTTTTATTTTAGTAGATGGACGTATTTACTGACAAAAAAAAATTATTTTGGTTCACGGTTATTTTACAAATGAATAAATTTGAGTGTCTGTGTGTATTATTAAAATAATGGCTTTTTACTACATACATATGAATTAATACATACATAATAAATTAGAGTGTCTGTGTGTATTATTGTGATAAACACTTTTTACTACATACATAATATTATAATGTCTGTATCTCCGTTTGTTCCGTCTAATCTCTGGAACGGCTGGACCGATTTTGACGGCACTTTCACTGGCAGATAGCTGATACAATAAGGAGTAAGAGTAACTTATGTTGACTTATTTTTGATTGTGGGTAACACCGCGCAACAACTCAATAAAATATTATTGTAAGCATTTTTCATTTCCTTAAGTTATTTCACGTGATGTACATTATCACGTATAACTACAGCATAACTAACACAAAATAACAAAAAATTTAAAAGAGAAGAATGACTCACGCACTTCTTTTCAACTTTAGTGTTACGGCTTCAGAAGAACTTCGAAGAGTTTAACGGCTTAAAGGCAACTGCGTCAAACTACGGTAGGAGCGCCATTTCGCAAATTATGTCATCCGACCATAGATCAGGCCATAGATAATGCAAAAGTTTTAAACTGGATGTTGACATTTATGATTTACCCAACATTAAAACATTCTATGCAACACGTTACATCTTATCTTCTGTCCTTTTTAACCGACTTTAAAAACTGAGGAGGTTCTCTTTATTTTTTTAATGTGATGAATTTTGATGATTCTTGTTTTTATTTGAATGTCACCAACATTTCCCTTCAACCTTCCTGTGTGGTCCCATTTGTCAATTTGGTCCAGTTCCAATAATGGATCCATGATTTGAACTGGACTGTGTACTGGCTAATTCGGACATATTACTATTTGAAGATGGTTTCTATTTTAGCTCGTTGCAGTTAAAGCTGTCACGATTATATATAGATACCCATTTATTAGTATATACTTTTAATGTATATGACAAGTAATACTAATGACTTCATAGTAATTACTCACCTTAATTAATTTGATACGTGGCCGCGTCGGAAACAAATATATCAGTGAACGGACAATTAAACAGAAATGTAATTGGAACGTTTCGCAACGAGCGTCCGCTTTTTGCTCAAGCAGTTAATTAAATAATTACCATCTGCACACTACTTGGTGACAGGTGATTCGGTAACTGTAAGATGCTATTGTCACTGAAGTTTCACTATGACAACCGATCATTTAAAGTTACAGCCTTTATATACATATATATATATATGTATCACTACTGTGCGCAGACCTTCTCTGTAAAGAGAATATAAGGGCATAGTCCAATACGCGGCCTTAGTGCGGATTGGCAGTCTTCACATGTCTTAGAAAAATTTTATAAGACATGTATGTTTTCCTCACGATGTTTTCCTTCACCGCTAAGCGCATGGTAAAACAGCACATAAAATTGTAACAGCAAATTTATTGCCGGCACCGGGGATCGAACTCGGGTTGCTAGCGTACCAACTTGAGGCAACTGCTCGGACACTGAGCCACCACGCCGATCATTTGACTGTTTTAAAATTGAATTATCATTGTGCCAAAGACTGTTATTTGCCAATTTTTTTAATTACTGGATCAAATATCTTAAAGGCACTGGATTCACATACTTTCAAACCATGTGTTTGTATTATTTAACTAATAAAAAGAAATAATTTAATAATTAACTAGTTTTTTTTCTTATTTAATTATATTTCATTAATTTTAACAATTAAATAATAATAATATTAGTTATCGTATATATTTTTAAGTGAAAACTTTTTTAGTATCGTTGCTGCCTAATGTTGTATATATATTTTGTGATAATCTTGTTTAATTATTAAAAAAATTAACCATTTAAACATGTCTATAATTGTTGGTCGGCAGTGCAGAGAGATAATTTTAATTAAAAAATTATGAAATTTCAAATTTTAACACTAATATTTTAAGTTTTCACTTCTATCTACAGTCCCTGTGACTTGCAATTTTTTATATGTCAATGGTACGGATAGTTATTGAATATAAAACATGGCGGCCGCATTTCCCAATTCCCGCGCGAAAACAACATTTAAAAATTACACATTAGTGAATCGTGCCGCATCGCTTCGGCGTTTAATTGTCGTTGGCATCGCGCGGATTGTTACGATTTCCTTATAAGGCGCAACAAGTAATTTGTTTGATTGCCAGCAATTGCAACTTGATGTTTTAACCATTAAAATTGTAAACTCGGCCGTAGATAGCAAGAAATTGCTATGATTGCGGCCTGGCGGTGTGTTTATCGACCGTTTTGCGTACATAGTGCTCGAGAATAAAAACGATAAATTTTCGTTTCACTGACTGCCCGCGCGTATATTAGTTTTTTTACAATCCGATAAATGTTTTAATTGTGCTGTGTAGGAAAAAAAGATCTGGCACAGCCGGCATAGACAATTTAAATATGACAGTCTTATCGTGTTTATTACCATTATTAATAATTCCTTTTGTAACAACGCAATCACTTGAAATCTTTTATTAGAAATAGACATTTTATTTATTGCCATCATATTAGCATAGCTTCTATACTCTTCTCGAGCGGGTGAAGACCATTATCTACACCCATGTACATATCGGCAGAATCAGTAAACGGATTAATTCACAGCGCTATAACTTACCTTGAATACTTCAAAATCCTTAATTATTATTTTTAATATACTTTATTAAACTTCAAAAAGAGTAACATTGTACTTCAATATGGTTCATAATGACATAAATATACACAACGCACGTGTCAATACAAGTTTGGGTTATAAAACAATAGAATATCACCATAGTAAATAAAAGCTGTATTTGACAGTTCAAAAAGAGGAGTCCGATCGTCAGCAAACTTTACGGGATTACTCACTAGGTCAATCTGAAGATTCCCTGAAAGTTTCATTGACATCGGTCCAGCCGTTTCGGAGCCTATATGGAATATACCCACACACTTTCTCTTTTATATATTATATATATATAGATAATACTCGTTACTCGTAATACATACATGTTTGTATACTAGTATTGCAATAAAATAAGGAATTATAGAAATGAAAGCATAAATATAATATAGTTTTAGTAGTAAGTGGGTTAAACTGCCACAATCCTAGAGCAAAAGCGTGAATAAGCGAGAGTATTCCCTGATCCATCACACCGAACGCCCTTAACATAAACAGACAAATCCTTACTTAATTTCACTCGCAGAATTCAATCAGAATGTAAGCTCCCGTACCCCTGCAAGTAATGTTATAATGCCTTACGTCATCCCCCGCTTGTAACATCCGAATCGCGGCGACATTGTACGGAACCTTTAATTATTATCAACACATCATTTTCATGCCAGCCTCCCGAAATTCGAGGGTTGCCATAGCAAAATATTACACGTCCATTCACAATCGACGCTATAAATGTGGAAAATAACGAATTAATTGTTCTCGAAGTATTCTAAATAAGCAATTATTTTAATTGACAATAAAAATACGGCAACATTTTCAATTTTACATATTTATTGAACCTTTCTCAAATATGAATAAGTAGGTATTATTACAAGATTAGACATTATTATAATTAAGTTCGATTCAGTGGAGAGAAAACCATACAAGTCTGAGATTTGCATCACGTAAGTGCGGGACAAATGGACGAATAGCTATCACGCCAACCGATTTCGATGATTCATTTTTCTTGAAAAGGATACTTCAAGGGTGTTTTGATAAGAGTTTGGTTAGGTTCTGTTTAAAGAAACGGAAAATATAATACAAGTTAATACCTAAATATTAATCAGTTTCGGCATATTTTATAGGTAAAAAATAATAAACACATTCACACACACACACATGACACGTAGCAACAATTATATATCTATATTCCTTCTTTTATATATATATATATATTTATATATATATATATATATCTTCTCCTTCTCTCTCCAATAGTTTTAAAAGTTTTGTTAAAATCCGTGGGGTTTAGGCCTGGTGATCCATCACACAGGCTCGTTCCTAGTTTGGACACCAGTCCCCCGCCCATAATTGTAATTTAAGTAAGTTGTTATTGAAATTATTGTGGGAAAATAAAAATGTTTGTTTATTTGTTTGTTTAAATCTATTCCGTCATGCACTTAAGATAAATTGAAAATATACAGAGGACGTTCGTTCGTGTTTGTTTCGTCGTAGTGTTCAAAGTTTTTACTAGTAAATTGTCACTTGTGTTTTTTTCAAAAACTTTCAAATATATTTCACTACTACATTATTATTTTGTGACACGTGATGCTTTAAATAGTATAATTTCAAAAATAACTATCTAAGCAATATCAAATCTTAACGAGATCTGAGAGTAACTTACGTTAGCATCTTAACAAGGTTTGCAATCCGTGTGAACTACAAAATACCCCCGGTAGAAATCCGAACAACGCAAGACGGAATGAGCATCGATTTTGATTTACCATCTAAAAGATAAACATCAACCCTTCCGAGCACGTGGGTCGGCACGTCCCTTTCACGCATTTCATATTCCTATTTCCATTCCGTTCAACCTTCCTAGGAGGATTATATTCTGCCTCCGATGTGTTCGTATCCTATTATTTCACGGGGTGAAAATGGCCCACCCCCCCTCACACACACAGTGACACATACGCAACAAATATGTAAGGAGCACGTATCCTTACGTAGTTCGCGGTGTGTGCAGTTTCCGGTGGGTGAGGTGTGTGAGTGACGTCTCATCAACAGTAAACCACTGTCAACGACTCGTCAAAATAATATTGGCTTAGCGCTTAATTCCATTTAACCAGTGGAAACTGAAATTAGATATCAGCGCGGATTTCATTAAAGTTTAAGATAACATGTATTATTATTCAACCAGTTCATTTACTGTGTGATAACGTTTTATTATAAATTTCGCAGTTATCGTCAAAGAGCATCGAAAAAGCATACTTCTAAGAGATAAGTCTATCGTTATTACTTAAAGGCGAAGATCATATAGCGTCTATTACACAGATGACTGTGGATAGCGTCCATTCGAGACCGTCGGAAGTTGCGAAAAATCCTTGCGCGATATAAGTATTTTATGGGAGTTGCTGGAGTTTCTTCGGCCACTTCTTCTCTTAGCGCTAACGCTTCCCGAAATGTATATGCGTATAAGTTAGTTTAGCTTAGACTGTCCCAATAGATTTTTGTTAATGGAATAGCTACCGACCGAGTCGTGGTTTGGTCCTTTCGGGCGCCCTCGGATCGGACTGCTAACGCGTAATAATGGTATCCGTCCAAGCCGAGGTTACGAGTTACCACCTAATAGAGGTTCAGGCTAAGCGACCTAAGAGCTATGCCACCTCTCAATCCGGTGAAGCAGTAAAGGCCAACTTCTCTGTGCCAACTGTGTTAGTTCATTCAAGAAAAAAAAATGACTGTGATGACTCCACAGGAAGACTGGTGACAATGGCAACGGGCGCATCAAAAGAGAAAATAATAGAGTCAACCTAAAAATGGCCATGAGAAACAGGGATGCAGCGGTCGCGGAGAAACTAATAACAATGCAACGGGGCGTCTACGACGCGTGAACCGGGGCATTATCCAACACCACCTTCAAAAATCAGGCATTATACCTTTACTTTACCACTCTTATTAACAAAACAAAGTAAAGTAATTAGAAAATAGCACGGACACAAGTCTGTGATTGCGCTTTATGGAGAGAAAAAAGATCGCATACCGTTATATAGTACCGTTCACATATTAACTGATATTTCTATTTATATCTACATATATTTACTCACATAGCTTGCACCCGCTACTTTGTCTGTACACAACCCCAATGTAGACTGGCAGAGAATGCCTACTGGAATTAAGTCCGCCTATTTGTACCTTTTTATTAAAATTTAATATTTATTTATTCTTTATTTTATTTTTATTCTAATAAAATATATTTATAATAAATAAATAAATAAATATTAAAATTTAATATTTATTTATTCTTTATTTTATTTTTATTCTAATAAAATATATTTATAATAAATAAATAAAAAAAATATATTTATGTTATCCATCTATCTATTAATATGTCTATGTATCTATTATTAAATCCGCCATTGAATTTTAAGGTGTAATAAATGTCAATAAGTAAATATACTAATAGTTCGAATAGAGTAGTTGCTCAAGCTGAGTTCTCGGGGAGTTACTAGAGAGGTTAAGTGACCTAAGAACTGACACTCAGAAAACTTTAGAGGCCGCTTAGATCATTAGCGTAGTTCATTCATAAAAAACCGGCATCGAGAAAGGTTTGACAGTGTACTTTGCAACATCGTTCGTCTCACCACGCTATCATCATCAGCTCACAACAGTCCACTGCTGAACGTAGACCTGAAGCATGGAATAGCACGATTTCCGACAACTCTCATCCAGGTCTCCTGCGAAGATCGTTGCTCCAACTAGTCTTACGGTGTCGTACTCCGCGATGTTGCCGACCATTGCCACTTCGATTTACCAATTTAGTACATTGTATACTTATTCGTAATTAATCTTACGGAATTATGTAAATATCTCGTTTCCCGTATTATCTATATCAGTGATTCTCAAGCACTGTGCCGCGGCACTTTTGTGTGCCACCAAATTTTGCAAATATATAATAATGTTATTATTATATATCATTTAAAAAGAAAAATAATTTTGACATAAATATATATTATTATTTCGTATATTTAAAATTTTTGTCTTGAACTATTTATGCAGTGTGTTGTAGTAAGTAAATATTTTTTATCTTTTTCTTTGTGTGCCGCCAAATTTTGAAATCGTTAAATATGTGCCGCAGCAGAAAAAAGGTTAAGAATCACTGGTCTATATCCACAACGCCGCGAGTCATCCGGTACGTGCGGATATGAACTCAGTGCTCCGCTTTACAAATTACACAGATACAAAATCATCCCAACACAAACGGAGAAAAGGGAATAAAGTGATTAAATAGAGCTCAGAGCAAGACGGCTGGCAATCAATCATTTTTGTCGCTTATGCCTCTGTTGACTGTTTCGTGTTTCATCTCATCCCCCGTGAACTGTATGCACGCTCCGTCCCTCTCGGACATGAAGTGTCGCGCCAGACAAGGGAGCAATTACATTCGTGATCTCGCATAAGCGGCACTCGCTTATCTCGCACTGCCGCATTTGACTTTTGAGTGTAGTTCGTTCGCGTTTTTTTTCTCTCTCCAAAATTTGCAATTCGAAACGCTCTCGTAAGTGAAAAAGGCGTATTTTATTATCGCGCCGAGGATTTTTCCAGCTACACATCGCGACTGGTTTATAATTAATGTTTGATACTTGGAGCTCTCTTTCAAGTGAAAACTTGGGTTGGCATAGTCGGAGTGTACCTAGGAACCTAAGAGCTACCTTTCAAAAAGCCAGTGAAACTGAGCAGGTCCCGAATCAGAAAAATACAATTGTGGGTTAGATTACACGACTAAATAAAACTTCAATAGCTCCGTCTACGTGTATTGTGTATATATTGAACAATGTATATATTCTATATTTACATAATTTTTTTCTTTATTTTTGGGAACTTTAGCCCTTTTGGGCATGTCAGTCTCAAGAACCCTAAGTACACACACATCGGTCGCATGAAGGAGAAAGAAAGTCATCAATGTTTGAAGCGTCAATAGACTAATGGTTTAGGGTACGGCCTGCTAATCGCAAGGTCGTGGGTTCGAATCCATCATTGGACTATTGCCTTGAACCATGTCCTAGCACAAGCTTTAGCTTAGTTGGAATGGTTAACAAGATTGTTAGTAATACTTCTGAAAAAAAAATATTGCTAGATTTCCTTAAAAAAAAAAATTAAAAAAAATTGTTACATGGATATACATGATTATTCAAGAGAGAAAGATAATGTGTGCTGGCATTTCTATCTTGCCCCTACATTTATATACGAAACGTAACTCTCTTTCTATCTTCACTAACTTATATCCCCTATATTGAGAGGGGCTCAACTTTCATTCGCCTTTTCGTAACGCATTCACCAGCTTACTACCAAAATCAAGTTCTCAAGAAGCATAACTTCAAAAACCCCGTCAAACTGAGGCTGCATGGCTGTATTAAGGTAGTGTAATTATTCTTACTTTAGTTATCATTATAAAAAAAATATAATGCAATATTATATAACATAATGTGTATCGTACGCTAACAGTCAGGTCGCTTTTACAATTTTAAAATCACATCGTCTATCTCTAACCTCAAAGAATCGCTTCGTCTTTCATTATTCGTACAGTAAACGACTGGAATAGTTTTCCCGCGTCTATCTTTCCCACCAATTACAACGTAGATGTTTAAAAAAGTAGAGTGAACAGGCAACTAAGCTAGTGCGCCTTACCATCCAGGACTGCATTCCCACTTAACATCAGATAGAATCGTGGGCAAGCAATTGCATAGACAGTATTTAAAAAAACTTACCGCTCATGTGTCCGTTCTCATATGGCGAGTAATCACCGTTCTCCAGCCGGTGTTTCTTGAAGGGATGTCCAGGGAACTGGGTGGCCGCGAGGGAGAGACCAACACCGGACGCGCGCTTCGGTGGTCGGCCCGGTCTGGAGCTGCGGACATAGTAGCACGTTACTGCCGTTTAATACTGGACACTTATACTACGGAAGGGGATGAGAGATGCACTGATACACACAGAACTATTTAAAGAGTTTAAATGGCTATACGATCGTAGGGTAGAATCTAAAAAATATATGTCTTCAAACACTAATTTACGAGTTAGCAATGCACTGAAATTAAATAAGTTTTCAAAAAAGTGTAAAAAAACGTGCAAGTCACGTAAAGAATTATGAAGCTTCAACTTGTTACTTTTGTGTTACAGTGATGTTACGTGCGTGTGAGATAATTGTAGTATAGTTGCTCCTTTGACTATCGAATGATTCGTTTCCGATGTTTAGATTATATGTCTGTCAAATGCAGTTGCCAGTTACTCTTTATTTATAACAGTTTCATTTCATTCGACACATATAGTATATGTGTGTTAAAATACGAATAATTTGTTGTTAATGTATGTGCTATTACAGAAGAAAGAGTATTAAATATGTAAAGCATTGTGAGAAGTCGTGTTGTTGACTCCACATAGTATAAGAGCAATGGTACAGTTCAAAGAGTCTCTTAGAGTTGTTCTTCGGTGGCGTCGCTTAGTGTTGTTAGTGTTATTCGTCGGTAGTGCCTCTGTATATAAGTTAAGTACTACTGTTATTTACCTTGTCTTATATATTATACATGTACTATAAGTAAGGTGATATACCTATATTTATGGTGATGTTGTTAATATGTTATTTATTTACTAAAATATATCTGATGTATGTGTTACAATGAATATGAAAGTATCAAAGTTAAATAAAACGATAATACTGATAATAAGTATATTATTAACTGCTCCTGATTCTAACATGCGCATCTTAAAATTTCACTCTCATATTTTTTTCATAACGCGCGTTAAGAATTATAACTTCAATAAGCTATCACTTCCTTTTTTATAGCAGATTTTATATTCAGATAGCAACGGCTGTTCTGTCACATCGCTTTTTAAGTCGCATAAGTGACAGGTGGACAGCCTGTGGCAATCGCAAAAACACACACAAACAAAAATATCACTATATAAATAGGATATTTATCTACGTATAAATCCGAAAATTAAAATAATATTTACAAAAATTTAAAATAAAATAAGCCCAGAAGTTACAGTGATATTTTGTGTCAATCACCTACTTTTTTGAAGTCAAAATTTTGTTAGTCAGACATTTAAAAGACTTTAAAATAAATGGAAACAATTTTCCTAAGTTATCATCGTTTTACCGCTCGACGATTGTGAAATCTAAGAATTATTTGTTCATAAAATCATAAGCTCCGCATCGAATAAGCTGCTTTGCGAGTCTCATCTAATAAATCAAGTTCCCGGAAGGGGCGGAGGTCTCAGATTTATTTTTATTTATTTCCCACCCCCCAAAGATTTAGCGGCACAAGACATCGGGCCTTGGTTTCCACAATTTCACGCTTATTGTTTTCCCATCCGTGATTTACGATCGTGTAATAGACAACCGTATATTCTTGGACGCAATAAACTTGGCCAACTAAATCTTTGCCTTGATCCTTGGCCGAAATCTACGCACAGCCCGCGTGCGATATATGCTCCTGGTAATTAAATACACCTAGCAATTATTTGATGTAAAGTGGATTTACGAGCAAAAAAAAAACAACAAATTGAATCAAACGTTATACACTGTTACGCCCTCTTTGTATTATCGTGAAATATTGCGAAATAGAATTAATTAGAAGCCACTAAATCTTTCATCAAACTACATTCAAAGTACATCCTTTCCAATAAAAAATGAATCATCGAAATTCGTTGACGTGATATTGAATTATTCGTCTGTGATATCGTATACACTTGAATGAATGAATGAATGAATATACTTTATTGCGCAACAATTAAAAATACATCACAGAAATAATATATATACAATTTTCACATTAGACGTAATGTTACAATTGCAATTAAATTACACATTAGTGTAATTTAATTGCATACGCGGTCTTATCGCTGAGAGCGATCTCTTCCAAATACTTGATTTTTTTTTGACGAACTAACACAGTTGGCACAGAGAAGCTGGCCTTTACTGCTTCACCGGATTTGAGAGGTGGCACAGCTCTTAGATCGCTTAGCCTGAACCTCTATTAGGTGGTAACTCGACACGAGGGTCCCCCTGGTGAGGGCTAATCTCGGCTTGGACGGTTACCATTATTACGCGTTAGCCAGACAGACAATCTAAGCTAAACTAACTTATATGCCACTTCGGGAAGCGTTAGCGCTGGGAGAAGAAGTGGCCGAAGAAACTCCAGCAACGCTCCTAATCCTATCGAGGGGGTGATACTTGATGCAAATTTGACACTTATATGGTTTTCTCACGGATGCCATTATCAGAATAGGACCAATTATTTCACGGATGCCATTATCAGAATAGAAAATTTTAAGGGGGCCAACAAGCACCGGCTATCAAATAAAAAAAAGAATCATCAAAATCGGTTCACCCAATGGAAAGTTATGAGGTAACATAATAACCTTTTTGAAGTCGGTTGAAAATGAAACCACAAGCATTTTGTATTATTAATATCTGGGTAGTATTATACAAAGCAGTTCGACTTCAACTCGTAAATAATTATTGATATAATTTAGTAACAAGTAGCCATTGCCCCTAATTATGTTAATATATAATACGGCCATTTACATTAGAGGTACAAATTATTCATCTCGTTGTTTACATAAATTATTCTCATTCTGAAACATGTTCAGATATCTAAATTATAAATTCAATGAGTTAACATTTTATTTTAAATAACGATCGATACATCGGTAAATATTCATATCGACGCTGGAAAGCAAAAACATAGTAAGTGACACATATGGCCATTTACACTTAATTACGTCGTTGTAATCAGAAAAAAAAGACGCGTCGAATGATATATGACTTCTAACAATTACATGAAAAATATCGAAAATATGATTTTCAAGATTGACACTTCTCTTTTATTTTTTGTACCGTAAAACGATTTATTTTGAGAAAACTCTAGGTTAATGCCGTGGTACAATAGTTATTCAGCAAAACATAATAAATATTGTGTCCAAAAACGACAGCTCTAGGTCTACAAACACCAAAGTTATTTTTTTTTAAAGTTGAAATGTTTCTCGGCTCTGGTGAAGAACTTCATATTTGTGGGTTACTACGTTTTTGTTTTCCAGCGTCGATATAATAAATTTAAGCGTCTATAGCGAAGTAGTTTAGGGTTCGGTCTGCGAAACGTAAGATCGTAGATTCGAATCCACCATTCGACTGTTGACGTGAACCATCTCCTAGCACAAGCTCAAGCGTTGTTGGAATGGTTAACAAGAATGTTAGTATTGTAGTGGAAATATGTTGCTGTTGCTCTCAACCGACTTTAAAAAAGGAGAAGGTAGGGTGAACAGATTTTGATGATTTTTTTTATTTGAAATCTGATGCCTTCCCGTGACCACCATTTGAACAAGTTAAAATTTGCATTAAGTAAATTTACGACAAATAGACGAATAACTTAATATAACGCCAACCGATTTCGATGATTCATATATTTAATAAAAAGAATGTACTTCAAAGGTATTTTGGTGCGATTCTCATTAATTCTATTTCGGTATATTCCTACGATAATTCAGAAATACAAAGAAGTCGTCCGCGATTAATAAGGTTTAACGTTAGATTCGATTTGAAGTCGGTTTTTATTTCAACTCGTAAATAATTATTGATATAATTTAGTAACAAGTAGCCATTGCCCCTAATTATGTTAATATATAATACGGCCATTTACATTAGAGGTACAAATTATTCATCTCGTTGTTTACATAAATTATTCTCATTCTGAAACATGTTCAGATATCTAAATTATAAATTCAATGAGTTAACATTTTATTTTAAATAACGATCGATACATCGGTAAATATTCATATCGACGCTGGAAAGCAAAAACATAGTAAGTGACACATATGGCCATTTACACTTAATTACGTCGTTGTAATCAGAAAAAAAAGACGCGTCGAATGATATATGACTTCTAACAATTACATGAAAAATATCGAAAATAGGATTTTCAAGATTGACACTTCTCTTTATTTTTGTACCGTAAAACGATTTATTTTGAGAAAACTCTAGGTTAATGCCTTGGTACAATAGTTATTCAGCAAAACATAATAAATATTGTGTCCAAAAACGACAGCTCTAGGTCTACAAACACCAAAGTTATTTTTTAAAGTTGAAATGTTTCTCGGCTCTGGTGAAGAACTTCATATTTGTGGGTTACTACGTTTTTGTTTTCCAGCGTCGATATAATAAATATAAGCGTCTATAGCGAAGTAGTTTAGGGTTCGGTCTGCGAAACGTAAGATCGTAGATTCGAATCCACCATTCGACTGTTGACGTGAACCATCTCCTAGCACAAGCTCAAGCGTTGTTGGAATGGTTAACAAGAATGTTAGTATTGTAGTGGAAATATGTTGCTGTTGCTCTCAACCGACTTTAAAAAAGGAGAAGGTAGGGTGAACAGATTTTGATGATTTTTTATTTGAAATCTGATGCCTTCCCGTGACCACCATTTGAACAAGTTAAAATTTGCATTAAGTAAATTTACGACAAATGGACGAATAACTTAATATAACGCCAACCGATTTCGATGATTCATATATTTAATAAAAAGAATGTACTTCAATGGTATTTTGGTGCGATTCTCATTAATTCTATGTCGGTATATTCCTACGATAATTCAGAAATACAAAGAAGTCGTCCGCGATTAATAAGGTTTAACGTTATTTTCGATTTGAAGTCGGTTGAAAATGAAACCACAAGCATTTTGTATTATTAATATCTGGGTAGTATTATACAAAGCAGTTCGACTTCAACTCGTAAATAATTATTGATATAATTTAGTAACAAGTAGCCATTGCCCCTAATTATGTTAATATATAATACGGCCATTTACATTAGAGGTACAAATTATTCATCTCGTTGTTTACATAAATTATTCTCATTCTGAAACATGTTCCGATATTTAAATTATAAATACAATGAGTTAACATTTTATTTTATATAACGATCGATACATCGGTAAATATTCATATCGACGCTGGAAAGCCAAAACGTAGTAAGTGACACATATGGCCATTTATACTTAATTACGTCGTTGTAATCAGAAAAAAAAGACGCGTCGAATGATATATGACTTGTAACAATAAGATGAAAAATAGCGAAAATAGGATTTTCAAGATTGACACTTCTCTTTAATTTTTTGTACCGTAAAACGATTTATTTTGAGAAAACTCTAGGTTAATGCCTTGGTACAATAGTTATTCAGCAAAACATAATAAATATTGTGTCCAAAAACGACAGCTCTAGGTCCACAAACACCAAAGTTATTTTTTTTTAAAGTTGAAATGTTTCTCGGCTCTGGTGAAGAACTTCATATTTGTGGGTTACTACGTTTTTGTTTTCCAGCGTCGATATAATAAATTTAAGCGTCTACAGCGAAATAGTTTAGCGTTCGGTCTGCGAATCGTAAGATCGTAGATTCGAATCCACCATTCGACTGTTGACGTGAACCATCTCCTAGCACAAGCTCAAGCTTTGTTGGAATGGTTGACAAGAATGTTAGTATTGTGGTGGAAAAATGTTGCTATTGCTCTCAACCGACTTTAAAAAAGGAGAAGGTTTGATGATTTTTTTAATTTGAAATCTGGTGCCTTCCCGTGACCACCATTTGAACAAGTTAAAATTTGCATTAAGTAAATTTACGACAAATGGACGAATAACTTAATATAACGCCAACCGATTTCGATGATTCATATATTTAATAAAAAGAATGTACTTCAATGGTATTTTGGTGCGATTCTCATTAATTCTATGTCGGTATATTCCTACGATAATTCGGAAATACAAAGAAGTCTTCCGCGCGTATAAAGGTTTAACGTTAGATTCGATTTGAAGTCAGTTTCTCTTTTTACTCGTAAATATACTTGTTAATTGCCCACTCTTTTAAAAAATGTTCGCATCTGCCGGAGGTCATTTTTAATTTTATAAATTTGAATTGAGGACCTCTATTTTTTATTGTATGTCGCTTAAAGATTCGGTCAACTCAGGCCATAGTTGTCCATGTTTTTGGAAAAAATACCAAAGTTATTTACGACGTGTTACCAGGCAATCATAAGCGTGGACCAATTATATGAGAAGCATCTAATCCGCACTACATTACAACTAAGCGTCCGAGGCGTCGGCCAAGTTCGGCAATTATCGGGGGGGCGATGCTGTTATCATAGTATCGGCTTACGCAGAAACCGACTCTCGCCTATTTATTTTTATGTCACCAGCCGTCATTATGAGACACTCCATTAGTTTGGATCGCGTAGTATGGTGGTCCCGTTTTCGGTTACGCGCCGGGGCGCATTGTACGTGTTGACGTTGGATTTTTTCCGTGTTATTACGTGACCACAATGAGAATTACGATTTCTAGAATTTTTTTATACCTTCTAAGCAATTGCTTGACTGCTATCACGCCTGATGTTAAGTGGAAATGCAGTCCTGGATGGTAAGGCGCACTAGTTTAGTAAATGTCTATTTACTCTACTCTTGAAGATACCATATCCATAAATGTTACCTAATAATCAATAATATTGTATATATATATATATATATATATCTTATATTTATTATATATATATATATATCTTATATTTATTATATATATATATCTTATATTTATTATATATATATATCTTATATTTATTATATATATATATATATATATATATATATATATATATATCTTATATTTATTATATATATATATATATATCTTATATTTATTATATATATATATCTTATATTTATTATATATATATATCTTATATTTATTATATATATATATCTTATATTTATTATATATATATATCTTATATTTATTATATATATATATCTTATATTTATTATATATATATATATATCTTATATTTATTATATATATATATATATATATATATATATATATATCTTATATTTATTATATATATATATCTTATATTTATTATATATATATATCTTATATTTATTATATATATATATATCTTATATTTATTATATATATATATATATATATATATATATATATATATATATATCTTATATTTATTATATATATATATATATATATCTTATATTTATTATATATATATATATCTTATATTTATTATATATATATATCTTATATTTATTATATATATATATATATATATCTTATATTTATTATATATATATATCTTATATTTATTATATATATATATATATATATATATATATATCTTATATTTATTATATATATATATCTTATATTTATTATATATATATATATATATATATATATATCTTATATTTATTATATATATATATATATATATATCTTATATTTATTATATATATATATCTTATATTTATTATATATATATATATATATATATATATATATCTTATATTTATTATATATATATATATATCTTATATTTATTATATATATATATATATATATATATATATATCTTATATTTATTATATATATATATATATATATCTTATATTTATTATATATATATATCTTATATTTATTATATATATATATATATATATCTTATATTTATTATATATATATATATATATCTTATATTTATTATATATATATATATCTTATATTTATTATATATATATATATCTTATATTTATTATATATATATATCTTATATTTATTATATATACATATATATATATATATATCTTATATTTATTATATATATATATATATATATATATATATATATATATATTTATATATATATATTTATGACGAACTACACAGATTGGCCAAAGAAGCTGGCCTTGACTACTTCACTAGATTGAAAGGTCGCTTAGCCTGAACCTCTATCGCTTCTAACTCGACACAAGGGTCCCCCGTGTTTGGGGTAACCTCGGCTTGACGTTTGTATTTAAAGTTAACCTAAAAGTTTAATCTACAGTTTTCTGTTCTTTTGACTGAACTTCTGTTTTTTATTTGCTTGCATCTGTAATTGAAGTAACTAGTATTTTTCGTTTTCTTATGTGTTTTGTATTTTTTTAATAAGTAAGTAAATAAGTACGCACGTTCTTTAAGTTCCTTAACTGGTGGTAATTAAATACCAATACGGAAAAATTAAAAAAGAACCACTCTAATCATCACATATTTCAGTCGTCAGGTCGCATCAGCAGAGCAAGGGCGCGGAACTTCGAAATCGAATATTGAAAGTGTCGAACGACAGAGATAAGGAGACACGTGCCGGCACCGCCGCCACTTAGCGCACGTAATCTGAATACCGCAGAGCTACGCCCGATAAACGGCCATTAAAATGCGTTCGATTTATTACAGAACGATTTCCGAACGATTTATGCCCGGCGACGGCCGAGAACGGACAAATAAGCAAAGTCGAGTACCTGCGGTATAAGAGTAAGCTTTATTTCCGGCCTAGCGATAACTTAAGAGATAATTACGGCAACTTATTTTGTTCAAGTGTAATTTTCTTTAGCTGCGTTGAGCATTTTGCTAGGTTGGTATAAATAATAAGACTACGGTATCTCCTGCCTGTCGTAGAAGGCGATAAAAAGGGGCCTCGGGTTCACTGGGCGACAATGGTGAGGGCCTTTGTCGTCCGCCAAAGTAGAACTAGGAAGAAGGCGACATCGGCTGTCCCGTGTCGCCTTGCACTACGAGGACATAGGGGGGGAGGGAATAACCATCCCTCCATGGACGTTCTCTCCTAAGAGCACAATGCAAAGGGACTACGGTGCGTTCCTCTGGAGATCCCGGAGCCTCTTACCATGCACCGAGGAAGGGCTACCGGGGGGTTTTAGTGGGTAAGAACCCCACATAACCCTGCCTTCCCCTTAGAAGGCCGGGTATCTTGGTCGACAAAAAAAAGTTGCAGCCTTTATATTATAAATGTCACACTGTTGGACGCAGGCCTTCTCTGTAAAGAGAGTATAAGGACATAGTACGTCACGCACACTTAGTGACGTACTATGTCCTTAAGACTTCACATGTCTCAGAAAATGTTTTTAAGACATGTAGGTCTCACGAAGTTTTCCTTCACCGCCGAGCGCTGGTAACTCCCCGGCACCAGGGATCGAACTCGGGTTGCTAGTGTACTATGCAACTTGAGACAACCTAGCTGTGTATGCTATTTTTTATAAGGAAACAATCTTACGAGAGAATAAAAGCACGCCATTAACCTGTGGAATCAACTGTGACCAGCGGTGTTTCGGCAGTTATACGATTTGGGGACCTTCAAGAAACCTTCAATAGGGATGTTCATGCCAAAAATATTTCGGTACATATTTCGATATAATATATCGTGATATATTGTACAAATATATCGATATTTTTCATATATCGAAATTTGTTTATAATTAATTAGTGCTTAATGTACTAATAGAGTACTCGGCGCGTAACTGAGAGGTTCTCGCTTCGGATACCAGTCCAGACTATTTGAATTGAATTGATTCTGCTAGCAGTACAGACTACATGCATAGATTATAATTTATACAACGAGTCCTGCCATCGGGAAGAGTAGGCGTGTAGTAACATACTACACTCTTCGTGATGGTTATATTGTATTCAAGTTGTCAACCACAAATAAAAAAAAAGAATAGAATCCTTTTTTATTTAATTTCTTACGATATTTCGTATATCAGATGAAATATATCGATTTAAATATCGATATTAGATGATTCGATAATATCGGATTGAAGCGATGTATCGCGTACATGTATCGATATTTTATGTATAATCGATATCTATCAAGCACTCTTAACCTTCAGCTCCTCCGGTGCTGTGGATGTTCATGTGATCACTTAGATCACGTGCACTCCTTTTACTAAAAATAAAAATCCAGCAATTGTTATTAACATAATAATTCAAACATTTGCCATTCGGCTTGCGCACCGCCTCTAGCGTGGAGCCCTACCCTCGTGAAACTTACACCGCTGATAGTTGTGCTCTATTTTATATTTGCTCGGCAATATACATCACTCACGATTGGCGCAGATCAGATAGAATGACAAAGGAATCCCCAGTTATTGATGTACCCTTGACAGATAGTTCGCAAACATTACACACCAACTATGACAATAAAATCTACGAAATGTATAGCATTACAAGTATATTTACATGTGACAACAAAAGTCGATATCTATGCTAAAAGTGAAGTGACAACTGTTGACGTGAGCTTTTGAGAGAGCGAAAGAGAGGTAACTTTTGAGAGAGCGAATGCTCTGTTTTATTTCCGAAGTAGTTATATAAATAAGTTCAGTCATCTAAAATATTTTTCTTCTTCCACATTTATGACCGAGCTATGTCAATCAATCCGGTGAAGCAGTAAAGGCCAGCTTCTCTGGCCAATCTGTGTAGTTCGTCATTAAAAACCGTCCAAGCCGAGGTTACCTGGGGACCCTTGTGTCGAGTTACTTCAGAATTCAGGCTCAGCAACCTAAGAGTTATACCACCTCTCAATCCGGTGAAGCAGTAAAAGCCAGCTTCTCTGGCCAATCTGAGTAGTTCGTCTATAAAACCGTCCAAGCCGAGGTTACCTGGGGACCCTTGTGTCGAGTTACCACCTAATAGAGGTTCAGGCTAAGCGACCTAAGAGCTATGCCACCTCTCAATCCGGTGAAGCAGTAAAAGCCAGCTTCTCTGGCCAATCTGAGTAGTTCGTCTATAAAACCGTCCAAGCCGAGGTTACCTGGGGACCCTTGTGTCGAGTTACTACCTAATAGAGGTTCAGGCTAAGCGACCTGAGAGAGCTATGTCAATCAATCCGGTGAAGCAGTAAAAGCCAGCTTCTCTGGCCAATCTGAGTAGTTCGTCTATAAAACCGTCCAAGCCGAGGTTACCTGGGGACCCTTGTGTCGAGTTACCACCTAATAGAGGTTCAGGCTAAGCGACCTGAGAGAGCTATGTCAATCAATCCGGTGAAGCAGTAAAAGCCAGCTTCTCTGGCCAATCTGAGTAGTTCGTCTATAAAACCGTCCAAGCCGAGGTTACCTGGGGACCCTTGTGTCGAGTTACTACCTAATAGAGGTTCAGGCTAAGCGACCTAAGAGCTATGCCACCTCTCAATCCGGTGAAGCAGTAAAAGCCAGCTTCTCTGGCCAATCTGAGTAGTTCGTCTATAAAACCGTCCAAGCCGAGGTTAGACCCTTGTGTCGAGTTACCACCTAATAGAGGTTCAGGCTAAGCGACCTAAGAGCTATGCCACCTCTCAATCCGGTGAAGCAGTCAAGGCCAGCTTCTCTGGCCAATCTGTGTAGTTCGTCATTAAAAAAAAACCGTCCAAGCCGAGGTTACCTGGGGGACCCTTGTGTCGAGTTACTACCTAATAGAGGTTAAGGCTAAGCGACCTAAGAGAGCTATGCCAATCAATCCGGTGAAGCAGTAAAGGCCAGCTTCTCTGGCCAACTGTGTTAGTTCGTTCAAAAATAAATACTATACTTGTAGTATTAAATATGTGTTTTTATCCTAGTATAGTACCTAAAAAACTAAAGTATAGAATAAAATTATTATTATAAATTAAACCCAAAATATTATAAAGTTTCATTAATAAGTGGGTCAACTTTTAATTTTTTCAATGGAAAGGAAAGATGACTTTAAACTAGGTCTGTAAAATTAACAACAACCAGTTTAAATGTGAATGAAGAAAAATATTTTAGATGACTGAACTTCCCTTTTGAACCCTTTTGAAAACTTTACAAAAAATCATCAACAAAAAATTAAAAAAAAAAAACTTTTTAAAACTGTTGTTATAGTGGCTATGTATGTACCACTGTTACACTATTACGAAAACGATTAATATACAATTAAATAATTAATCTATTTGTAAATATTTTTAATTTGAGGGTAATTTAGACAATTTTTTTTTGATTTTGAATAATGAAAGACGAAGCAAAGAGCTTCGTTCGATTTGAAGAACATCCAAAGCAAAAGTATCTATAAATTCCAGCATTACGTCCTCAAGTGCAATAATGCACGCTCTCCAAAATACATTTTGTTAAACACTGACAGGCCTGTGCTTAGGACAGAGCAGGTTTTACTTTAAAATGCCAAAAAAATTGCTGATCGAATTATTTATTTTACCCCTTTGTACTTAAGAAGCTTAAGCATCCATAATAGGTCAAGAGTTCCTCGAAATAATTTGCTACGGACCCCGCGCTTATTTAATCCGGTACCGTCTCTGTTTACTCGTGTTGTAAAATATCTACTAATACAATAGAAATTCTGGCTATTTTTTCTCATATTTGTTTTCTCTCACATTTGATCTCAGATCCGGTAATTTATTTTTTATGAGAATTGTTACGATTTCCAAAAGGACCGGTTGAAAGAAAAAACGAAATTATCGTTATTATATATTATTAAATACGTCTGTCTTTCCCTCCGATTACAATGTGGGTATTTTCAAGAGTAGAGTGAATAGTGAGAGGTTCAGACTAAGTGACCTAAGAACTATGCCACCTCTCAATCCGGTGAAGCAGTCAAGGCCAGCTTCTCTGACCAATCTGTGTCATAAAAAAAATCGACGATTCATTTTTTTATTGGATTGAAATAAATCCTATATTTCAAGAGTAGTGTGATGAGATGATTGGTTAGATTCTGATTAATTCTATTTCGTAATATTACTCCGATAATTCGGAAGTACAAAGGTGTTCGCGTGTGATTCAATTTGCAGTCGGTTATTATTTTTACCCGTGAATATACTTGAACTTTAAAGAAACAATGGTTAAAGTACGCAGGTGAGAGTTAACTCCCGGCGTCTATCTGCTGGCACGCTAAATATAGAGGCGAGGGTCTCTGTTATTATATTAGTGTTACTATTCTCGACTTTTAGTGGACGTGTTCACACTCACTACTAATTACTGACACTAAATCATAACATTTACTTGGGCGTAAACATCCTTCCCTACTACAAGGGAATTTCGACACGCCGATGGGACGGCATGCCAGTCGCTGACAGTCCACCGCGAGCCCGATAGCCTTATTGTGTTTACAAATGTCCCGTACGTAGCTCGAACGGTAATATTTATATCTCGCTCTACAACCCGTATGGGAATGTTTACGTGTTATATTGAAGTCTTTAAAAACGGTTCTCTATCCTTAACACAAAAGATGTTTAAGGCCGTCCTTATAAAGCTATTGAACGCATCGAAATGCATCCGGTGTACCGGGATCGAGTCTGCTATAGTCATTGACATTTCATTATGAAACCGACCTACGAGTATAACAGATCATTTTAATTATCATTCCATCATTACCGAATTCGTCAAATACACTCGCGAGCAAAAATAAAGGGTCGGTTAAAAAGTTTGAATATCTCGGAAGATAAAGACGCTAGCTAACTGAAATAAATTGTGCATGATAGACAATTAAATATCCTTAAAATAAAATAAAATATTTTTATTAATTTATTTATATTTAATTAAAAAACATAAACTTAAACGAAAAGGATATCTTACGTAAACTTGGATAATACAGTATTTTTCATTAAATTTTATTTTTATTTAAATTTTAGTACTTATGGAGGCAACCCGAGTTCGATCCCCGGTGCCGGCACCAATAAATTTGCTGTTGTATTATGTGCTTATTAACCACGCGCTCGGCGGTGAAGGAAAAATCGTGAGGACACCTACATGTCTTAGAAGAAATTCTAATACATGTGAAGTCTGCCAAACCGCACTAGGGCCGCGTGGCAGACTATGTCCTTATACTATCTTTACAGAGAAGGCCTGCGCCCAACAGTGATATATATATTATAAATAAAGGCTGTAACTTTAACTAGATGTGACTAGTGAATTGCATTTATCTAAGGTCAATGCCTCGTAACCCCTTGTTGTCTCTTAGATTCATTTACATAGAATCGCACCCGAGACACGGTGACACCAAACCTGCGCCCAACAGTGGGACATATATATTATATATAAAGCCTGCAACATTGCTTTAACTAGATGTGACTAGTGAATTGTATTTATCTAAGGTCAATGCCTCGTAACCCCTTGTTGTCTCTTAGATTCATTTACATAGAATCGCACCCGAGACACGGTGACACCAAACCTGCGCCCAACAGTGGGACATATATATTATATATAAAGCCTGCAACATTGAATTTAACTAGATGTGTCTAGTGAATTGGATTTATCTAAGGTCAATGCCTCGTAACCCCTTGTTGTCTGTTAGAATCATTCACATAGAATCGTGCCCGAGACACGGAGACACCAAACAATGGGTCGCACTGTCTCAAAAATGGCCCGGGAATCGGTAGGCTAGATAAAACAAACGCGCGTAATCTTATCTACGGTAAACTGAACAGCAGTAGCAGTTTGTCTTGGGTTCAGTACAAACAGCGATAAATGATTTCGTTTATTAAAAAAAAAAGCGATGGTCTATTTTCCTAAGCGTGTTCCGGTCGACGCTAGAATTATATTTCTACATGATTTATCATAATACCTATTCACCTTGAGAAGTACCTGAGGAAGAAGAGAGATGCACATTATTGAATTTGTTTCACGTCATATAATTCGTAATGAAGAATTAATCTACACAATAGTCTAAATTAAAAAAAAATCATTGTGAAACGGAAAATATATAAAAAATTAAATTATTAGCAATATTTTACAAGCACAAACACTAACCACGTAATGTCATACAAACTCACAATCACACTTCTACATATTCATACACACACGCATACGCTCACAGACACACACTACAAGTCTAATGGCTACAAATATTCCACCACGTGCTTATATACATCTCTAAAATTAAATGATTATCCGTGAAATAGCAACCGACCGAGTCGTGGTTCGGCCCTCTCGGGCGCCCTCGGATCGGCATGCTTACGCGTAACATAGTAACCGTCCAAGCCGAGGTTACCCCTCACCGGGGGGACCCTTGTGTCGAGTTACTAGCAATAGAGGTTCAGGCTAAGCGACCTAAGAGCTATGCCACCTCTCAATCCGGTGAAGCAGTAAAGGCCAGCTTCTCTGTGCCAACTGTGATAGTTCGTCCAAAAAAAAAATTGATATTTTTATAGGAAGTAAAAATACGTTAAAAAGAAAATTAATACAGATCTTAGGTAAAAAATGGCACTTTTGTTTTGTTTTGTTTTTAAAGAAGATATATGTATTTAGATAAGTTGAAGACACATATATTTTAAACGTCTGTTAAAATAACTTATTATAAAAAATGAAGTCCAAACTTGGCAGTATGTTTAATTGAACAAGATTGTAAATTTAACACCTAAGTGCTGTGTCACTTTGTAAATAAATAAATAAATAAATGAAGGGAAAGATGTGCAATGGAAATCTCGAATTACTCTATATCAATTGTGAGTAATGTTATTTATAACAAATGTCTAAATAAAGCTTAACAATCATGCGAAAGCGATAGTTATTATTTAAAAAAAATTAGTTATTTTTATATTATGCTAATTTTATGCAAATAATAATTAACTACCAAAGATAAGCTTACGTCTTAATAAGATTCAGTTACTAGAAGTGGCTCAAGTTGCATAGTACGCTAGCAACCCGAGTTCGATCCCCGGTGCCGGTTATCTAAGGTCAATGCCTCGTAACCCCTTGTTGTCTGTTAGAATCATTCACATAGAATCGTGCCCGAGACACGGAGACACCAAACAATGGGTCGCACTGTCTCAAAAATGGCCCGGGAATCGGTGGGCTAGGTAAAACAAACGCGCGTAATCTTATCTACGGTAAACTGAACAGCAGTAGCAGTTTGTCTTGGGTTCAGTACAAACAGCGATAAATGATTTCGTTTATTAAAAAAAAAAAGCGATGGTCTATTTTCCTAAGCGTGTTCCGGTCGACGCTAGAATTATATTTCTACTTGATTTATCATAATACCTATTCACCTTGAGAAGTACCTGAGGAAGAAGAGAGATGCATATTATTGAATTTGTTTCACGTCATAAAATTCGTAATGAAGAATTAATCTACACAATAGTCTAAATAAAAAAAAATCATTGTGAAACGGAAAATATATAAAAAATTAAATTATTAGCAATATTTTACAAGCACAAACACTAACCACGTAATGTCATACAAACTCACAATCACACTTCTACATATTCATACACACACGCATACGCTCACAGACACACACTACAAGTCTAATGGCTACAAATATTCCACCACGTGCTTATATACATCTCTAAAATTAATACTTTACCATGACAAAATAATTAAATATTATGTCCTTTAATTTTGTAATGGAATGGTGGGTTGATTACTTGAGACACATGATTCGTCCTAGTTCTAGTCTCAATCCACCATAATCTATCTGCTGCTCTGTCTCTTGTTTCATATATATGTGTATTTAATTTTATAATTTATCTTGTTACTACTGTAGATTATGGTGAGGAACACTTGAAGGGACCTTTGAAACAGAGGTCCTGCGTACACATACAGACTACATCCTTGCATCTTCGCATAAATTTTCATATATTCTTTGAATACGGTCGATATACATTCATCTGATCCAACCACACATTTTTGAAGTAAAACTTTTCAATACACACGGCGAGGAAGGTGGCGAGAGAGTTATGTAAAGTGAATGGAAGTTGAGAGGTGAGAAATTAGTTAGTGAAGATAGAGAGAGATTTACGTTTCGTATATTACTGCAGGGGCAAGAGAGAAAGGTGCGATCGCACATTTTCGTTTTAGATATAGCTAAAGAAGTTTTATTTCAGTCTTTTTTTTGTTCTTCATCTTTATTCAATCATCCGTCTCACATTCCTATACCACCAAAACAAACCTTTCTCAAATGTAATAAAAACGTGCAAGCAATTATTTCTATAGTATTTCATGCAACAATTTCGCCTATCACACACAATTTCTAATCGTGTCATTCAGTGTTATTATCTAGACAATAACTTTCAATTTTACTTTATTTATCTTCATTATAATAACATGTGCTTTTCTATTTTGTCTTCAATTATAGATATCTTTTAGGTGGTAATGGATTGTACAGATCATTCGTATTAACCTCTTTCACATTTATTACACGAATATTACTAACTTTATCTTCTATATCTGTTAAAATTATACCCTAATTGGTAGGGTAGTGAATGTCTAGTGGCTAATCTAGACTTACATTTGACTTGCAATGGTGATTTTCAGTTAAGGATTTAGACATTAGCCTTATACTAATGGGTTTTCATCTTTCTAAGCCACAACGTACATACATTTCCCTCATAATATAGTTTCAATCTTTCAATCATTGCTACAATATTTAATTTAGACAAAATAAAGTTAATAAATTCAAGCAGATATCTTGCACTAAACATGATGCCATCAAAAATAATGATTTTTAATAAAGCGGGGAATTTAATTGAAGCCAAAAATTAGAGGGAACGAAGTCCACAGTAACAATAAAAAGTGAAAGCAAAGCCGCGTTTAATCGTGTCGTAAACATAAAAAATTAAATAAAAACGCTTGGGGTGGAAAAAGTTTTGGTCGACTTTACAATGATTCCATGTTCTGAGAGAGTGAGATTCTTTCCTAATGTTACCTGTCCCTGGGGCAAACGAACAACATGCCATGTTCAAAGTAAAAAATAAATGGCGAAAACACAGCTGCACAATTATGATTTACGACATTAATTAGAAAAAAAGTCTTGCTTAGTTGTTTTGTTTACTTTGAATTTTTTTTTTTTACTTTAATAAAATTTGTATCTACTCGTATTTAAGCGTCGTTGATGTTAGCATTTTTGTTAGCAGATAAACCGTAGACTATTTAAATCTTTACGTTCAGGATTAGGCTTATCAGTCCGCTTATTTGCGAAAATTTGGTCAGTTCAAATTTTAAAGCGGCAATAGCCTTATACTTTTGGGTACAGTCTGTGAAATACGACTGTAATTTGAAAACAGCATTGAAGCATAAATGTCATCAAATACGATTAGCTTGTTAATAAAATTTCTGTAAATCCAATATTGGTAGTGATATTGCACAAAATTCTATTTATTACATCTTTTCTCTTGCATGCACTGGTTCGTTGAATACCGCCATGATGTGAAGGTATTATACTTTTGTGTTTCGGCAGGACAGAGAGGTAATGACAAGAGTTTCACTCTTTATACAAACGTCATCAAAGCACGACGAACTACACAGATTAGCCAGAGACGCTGACTATCTGCTTCATCCGATTGAGAGGTGGCATAGCTCTTAAATCGCTTAGCCTGAACCTCTATAGTTAGTAACACTATAAAAGGTCCCCCTTGTGAGGGTAAGGACTGAATCCTATGTATTTGTAGGTTTAAGGTTTTTTAAAGGCATAAATGATCAACGTCGCCCATTAAAAACCACAAGACGAGAGAAAGAAGAATTTCAACGATCAGAAAAAGAAAATTACGAATAATTACGAATTAGAAAAACGATTTTCAACGATGAGAACGTTCCTCAAGGGCGAGGAGAAGTCATGGAATACCCAACTAAATCCGGATGTTGACGACGGTAGAAAACTAAAATGTCATATCTGGAAAATTGTCCTAAATTACTTATTGCTATAGAATTGTTTTAAATTGAATGTGCCGATGACTTGGCCAAAAAGCCTCACATAAACCAATGATTTTTTTCTTTGGTATTTCGGCTCTGCTATAAAATTGTAAATTTCGAGATACAACATCTAATTCATTCTGCTTTCTACCTTTGACATATTGTTTTTCCTCTAACAAACCAAAATTAATACTAATTTAAATCGACATATTAATTAAAAAAAAAATTATAACATAAGACAGAAGCAAAGCAGAGACAGCTTGCTAGTATACTATAAAAACACCACGTGTGGTGATTAACTCTCTAGCACAATCTGGAACTAATATAGCAAGTCAGCACCGTCAGGTAGCGCCTACGTTTCAATTTCTCCGAGGCGATTTTATTTACAAAACTAATTACGTTTGTCTGATAGGGTATTAACCAGCTCCCGGAGCCTCTTGATTTGAAGACAGTTAATAAAGACATTCCCAGTATACTTATATAAGATCTCAACTGGTTTAGAATTGAATCTCTTAGAAGCGATAAATCTTATGGATAAGTATATACATTTATATACGGGTTAAACTCAATTGAACTACTTTTACTGATTGTATAGCCGAATCTTATTTTTGAATTTGCCCCCCCTCTGTGATCGTAACTACTGTAAAGTGTTTGGAACGTTGGGAATTAATCGTATATACACTTATTAAAACCCTAAACTAGTTACATTCAAAGAATAATATTCTTGTAAACATGAGAAGTCAATTGAAGTTGAGCAAAAACGAAAAACCACACTAGAAACTTAGAAACACGAATTGCTGCGGACTTGACATACATTTTGTTGCCATATCTTTTTTCCATTTCTTTTTTGATAATGTCAAGGCGAAAAGACTAAATATAATAATGACCTCGCACTATTGTACACAATTAAAAACTATTAATTCAATTTTTCTTAAATAAAGCCTAAATTACTCCTTATATCTTCAGCTATCTGGCAGTGAAAGTCCGAAATCGGTCCCAGTCGTTGCAGAGATTAGCCGAAATAGACAGACAGATAAACAGACAAAAATTGTAAAAAAACTTAGTTATCTATATGTACTGTATCTAATAATAATAATTTATTTATTAATTCAAGTAACTTAGACTCATGTGTCGGTAACATTTTAGCTTAAATAGCTTATTTATTAGCCCAAAATTAAATTATATTATACTACTATCTTGGCTATTCTTATGTATTCTTTACCCTTATCACCCGCCATGTGAAACAGCGCAGCATCTGTTTACATAAACACAGTCAAGCGTTTGAGCGATCATACTCAGAATGCTGTTGGAGCTGGTCCACCCTGCGCACCAGAGATGCACACCTCTTGCGTATTGCCGCAAAAAAGCATGCATCGGATGCACTACAGAAACGGGGCAGTCCCAACAAAACCCTAAACGCGTTGTTAAGTAGCATGTAGTAAAAAGCGGTTATTTTAATATTACAAGCAGACATTCCAATTTTATTTCACTGTATAGATTTAGCAACGAAAAGATGAATTATTTAAAACTAAATCTAATACTCATATATCTGCACTGACAATTTTGAGTATCACGTGTTTCTTGTAAAGAGGGGCGGTTTGCTGTTTTTTTTTTTAATTTTTTATTACTCATGGCACGAATTCGGCCGCACGCCACGTGGTTTGGGTAATTGAAATGTCCAAACATTGAATTTATGTTCGTGGCATGATAGCTCTATTTTCTCGTTTTTTTATAACAATCTGTTGGTTATTTTCATTGCCTATAAATTCTAATGTATTAGTGGAATCAATTGGAATGATGACGTCATAGGGAAGTTACAAATCACAAATGCCTCTAATAAATATTTCATGTGCAAGCATTGTAAAGTACACAGTCGGAGCGAAATCTTAAATATTATAGAAGCCCAGTCTGTGACACCCCTTTCTACGGGTGCCGGGACAACATAATCAGCCCCCGAGGGACACGCTCCTGTAATTAGCGGTTGTTCATTTCTTAATTTCAATATTTAATTACAAAGGAAACTCGACGACTGCAAAGAAGAAAGAGACGTCACTTTCAGAGAGACTTTAAATCCGTTTTACAACATTCGTAAAGTATTGCCAGTTAAAGGCTTCTTTGAGCATTGCTTTGAGTTAGAAAGTAAATTATTATATAGCAACATTGTAATGTATAGATATATTTATGGGAGAAGGGAAAAGAGCTTTCGTCTAAAGCGACATTAAGTGATCAACGCAGCCAACAAACTTGGTAAATGTCAGGTGAGATAGACATTGCAGGTGCTGCGTCGTTTCTGTGAAAACTTAAAAGACACTACAGTGATTTTAGTGGACTTGAGTCTGATTAAGTAACAGCCCAAAATTAGTTAAACCGTCGACGCCTTCTGGCTTGTTAAGGTAATTTATTTAAAAAAATTGAATTCGAATGGAATGGAAGACTTTTAGTTACAAAAAAAATTAGGTCAGACAATCGAGCTGCGTCATTGGTAAACCAAGAGGCGAGGCTATATGACACTGACATTTCACTATGCAACCAACTTATTGCAATTGAATTATCATTGTGCCTATTGTTAATCATATTAACGAGTAAAAACAGAAACAGACTTCAAACCGAATCAACAACCATTATTACGCACAAATGCATTTTTTGTATTTCCAAAATATAGTAGGATTATTACGAAATAGAATTATTGAGAACCTAACCAAACTATTCTTGAAGTACATCCTTCCTAATCAAAAATGAATCATCGAAATCGGTTGGCGTGATATTGAGTTATTCGTCCATTTGTCGCGCCTACTTAATGCAAATTTATTCAAAAATATCACTAACATTTTTAAGTACTTACCTAACTTAGTAAACTTAACTCATAAATTGTTTCTGATAATGTAGTTATGCACCTGTTGGCTTATTTATCGGTTTTGTGTCTAATTGTTTTCTATTTTCCTATGTGATTTAGTTTATCTGTTGTGCATACGTAAATATATAAACATAAATAAATAAATAAACCATTCCAACTAAGCTTAAGTTTGTGATAGTAAAAGCTAGTAGCAAGTAGACAGTACGCTAAACTATTTAGGCTATTGTCGCTTCTATTTGAATAACGGCATAATTATTCAAATTGAATGGCGTTGTCAATATCAATTATTAAAAATCGTAACACAAAGGAAGATAGAAGTCAAATATAACTGCTATACAGAGCGAGAGAAACTCAATCGTCTGTAACTCGATCTAGCTCGTTGGAGAGCCTTCTAACAATATCCCTTTGTCCAACCCCATTGTCAAGACGGTAATAGCTCTCGACATATTACCTTATTTCATTTCCTCCGCGCTTCCATAACATACATATAACTATTTTCAAAGAATAAACGAAATGCCTTTGACATTGGAAACAAATTGGATAAGTTCTTCAACCTTTTTTAATCTACTCGTATCTAAATAAAAAGGAAAGTGTGTGGTATGGTCCATATAGGCGTCGAAACGGCTGGACCGATTTCAATGAAACTCAGGGAATCTTCAGATTGACCTGACGAGTAATCCTGTAAAATTTGGTGACGATCGGAGTACTCTTTTTGAACTGTCAAACAAGACTAACGTCGTAATTTTATTTCTGACATTAACTTGAGCTTGATATGTTTTTATATAACTGATAAGAATGATATTGTATTTACTGATATGTATATGGGTGTAGGTAATGATCTTCACCTGCTCGAGGGACATTGTTAAATTATGGGTAGATATAGATGGAACTAAAGAAATTTCACTTCAGTCGTGTGTTCTCAAGCACACTCGTTTTTTTTTTGTAAATCTACCTTCCACGTTTGTCTCAAAATGTGTTTCTATTTTTTAAAATATGTATATAAAGTTATCTACATTTGTAAATCTATAATTCTATATATAGAAAATAACTGTAAAATCATTTTTAAAAGCGAAATTAACAATTTCCTTTTATAAGTGTTTTTCATTCTAGACTCGTCATTGAGGGCGCGTTGTGTTTGACACGTTTTGTTCGGAATGGTGCGTTGGCGTGGACAGGGTTATTCCTGTGTGTTGCCTTCTCTTCAATTATACAATTTCTGGACGAGTGACCGCGACACCCGCCCTAGGGGTCAAAGTTTCACGCCCTCATCCGTTCCAATAAAACGTAATTTGTGTCTGTCAAAGACATTTATGATTATAGATAATAATTATTTCGTATGACCCTAAAAATAATAATGAAGATTTATATTTTAAAAATTTCACATTTAAACGTTAAGTAATTAAATAAATACAATAAAAATAAATAAAATAAAAACAATAATATAAAAAACGTTAAGTAAATATTAAAATACTGAAGCAAAGAAAAAAAAATGAATTTGGCTCCATACAATATATCCTTTGTGTAACGCAATCACAGCAATTCGGATCTTTTTATCAGCACATTCTATAATAATAGCGCAAAATATTGTGCAATGTATTGGCGCCAAAATGAGAAAACTCATTGAGCAATCGTTTAAAAATGACAGATTCCAAATTCAAATGTAATATTTTTTTTATTTTTAATTATAACTTTATTTACGGCCAGACTAAGTATGAATGTGAGACGTGGGTACGCTAGCAACCCGAGTTCGATCCCCGGTGCCGGCACCAATAAATTTGTTGTTGCAATTTTATTTGCTGATTTACACGTGCTCGGCGGTGAAGTAAAACATCGTGAGGAAACCTACCTGTCTTGGAAAAATTTTCTAAGGCATGTGAAGTCTGCCAATCCGCACTAGGGCCGCGTGACAGACTATGCCCTTATACTCTCTTTACAGAGAAGGCCTGTGTCAAACAGTGGGACATATATTACATATATAAGGGCTGTAACTTTAACTTTTAACTTAAGTATAAGTATACTTTTGTCAGAACATTGTCGGCTCTTCCTTGATCTTATAATTTTTTATGTAAATTTAAAGCAAATACTCAAATGTACGTGTATTATTTATTGATAAATTTATATTATATTTGCTTGGAATTTTTTGAGGTCCAATAGGATAACATTTTACGGTTATAATTAATAAACATTTCTATCACAAAATCGACGGAAAGAAAAATAATATAAAATTAGAAATATATGTTTAAATTTCATTAATATATATATATATATATATATATATATATATATATATATATATATATATATATATATATATATATATATATATCTCTTTCTTCCGTTTCACTCCTTAAAATAGTCTTATCACTTTGAATTACCAACGAGTTTTTGCTTGAGGTATGTGTAATGGACATGTATTTTTATTTAACTGAATTATAAAATAATTATCAATATTTATGTATAACTTATGTATAAAAATATTAATCTATGATACAACCTAATTGGTGTCATTTTTTTTTAATTTGCTTGACAACGCCATATTAAATACAGATTAAAAAATATTCATTTAATTCCAAGTCTACGCACGATCTAAATAAATTAACACAAAATGCAAAAAACTTAATGTGTTAACTGTTTAATATTATTTTTTATATATATAACCTAAATAGCAAAAAAAAAGTGACACAAAAACACCCGACAGATTAAACAGTGATATTGCAAATTCGTCTAATCAAAGATTTTTTTATCTGTGGCGCCAAAAATAAATTTGAAATTCGATACGTTTCTATTATTATTCAACAATTAATTTTCAAATAGTTTCCTTTTAATATGAAATAGCTTTCTATTCACATTGACACGCTTCATCGGAACAATGAAAAAGTTTAGCTACTGTTCCCGCCATCTCAACGCTGGCAGTTGGGGCGGCCATTAAAAAAAGAATAGCTACCTGCCAGGAACACGTTTTGTTAGTTCCTAAATTAATTCCGTCTAATTCTGGCAACGAATATTGCCGAGTCATATAAGTCATATGCCATCGGCGGCTTTTAACTACTTTTGTGGGCAAAAAAAAACCAAGCATGGTTTTCATCAGCCGCCATTAGAAAGACACTTGAAAGATAAAGTAGAACTATTTGATTGTATGAACGTAAACTTGAACATATGTGTCTGTCGACATTTAATTTGATGTAAAAAGTCATTTTGGCGCCACAGATAAAACATAACTTTTTAATTGCGTGTCTTATAATAGTTTAATGAATTTCGAAATTAATAAAATGCAATGGAATACGAAAAATTAAAAGACTTTTATCGAACTTTTTTAATGGAAAAAGGGAATAAATCGCTAACATTATTTCAAAAATTTTATCAAACAGACTTAGACTGAAGTCATCACTGGAGTTAATTAAAGATTTGTGATACAGGACACACACAGTAACGCAGGTAATGCAATTTTTATTTTAAATTAATTTGTTTAAAACTTTTATTATTGTTTTTAATGCGAATTGCATCCTTAGTTAACACTGAAAAAAAATAAAAAAAATGTTTTTTATAATTTAAATCTATAAAGGCTTAGGCTTATCTTGAATACGTGACCGAAATATTTATTATAATTCATAAGCTGTTAAATTTTTATGATAATAAATAAATAAATTATTTACTTATTTAAAACTTTATACAACAACTCCTAAATTTTGTTTTAAAACGAATGCTAACAATTTTTCCTAGCATTCTTGTAAATTATTTATAAAAATAATAAAATTGGAACGTCTGTTTATAATATTAATTACCTCTTTTACTACATGCATTTGAATTTATATTCGTTATATACACCAAAATAACATTTTTAAATTTTTGTCTGTATGTTTCGGCTAGTCTCTGGAACGGATGGACCCATTTTGACGGCATTTCAACTGTCAAATATATAATCTAATAATAAGTAACTTAGGCTGCTTTAATTTTAGAAAAAAATAATAGTTTTATATATACCGCGAGGCGCAGCTCGACATATAAGCTCAAGATTGTGCTAGGGTCATGTCAATAATAATGGTGGATTCGATCCTACAATCTTATATCTCGAAAACTGGCACCAAACCATTAGTATATCATTGTATTTCTTTGCACGTACTTTGTGTAATGCAATCACAGTGATTCGCTTCTCTTTACAACCACACTCTATATTAATTTCGCAAAATATTGTACAATGTATTGGCGCCAAAATGAGAACATTCATTGAACAATCATATAAAATGACAGATTCCAAATTCAAATGTTATAAATATTTTATTTATTTTTAATTCTAACAGTATTAATGGCCGGATTAAGTAAACTTGTGTAAGAAGATCCAGCTCTTCCTTAATCATGTCATATTTTAATAATGATATAGATTACACATCTATATGATTTATTTACAGCAGTGCTTGGAATTTCTTCAGCTCTAATGGGATTAAAATTTACGGATGTAATTTACCAAAACAAACGCAAAAACGACGGAACGTACTTGACCTACGAAAATTTGCACCTAAACATTAGTAAATTTACGCATTAATAATGAAATAAGGATTCAAATTCTGTACCGGAATTGGAACAAAGATGTTTTTTTGTTAGTTAATGGTTTCGTTAATTTAAAATAAGATTTTCAACCTTTCTCGTTCACTTTAATATTATATAGATTCCTTTGCACGTCTAAGTACGTTCGGATACCCGCCCACGTGCAACGGGAACTTTTGTTCTGTTTCTTCCGAGGCAATTATTCACGGAATAATTTAATAACTAACAAAGCTTTGTTCAACTCATGTTCAGCTTCATTTTGTGCGTCCAATGAAAAACGAGAAATAATGAAAACAAACACACGCTAGAGATTTGAAACAGAATAGAGTCCCGGACGTGTGATCGTTCGGTGTCGAACGAAAATAAACGTTATGATATGTTAAACAGGTTATTAGGAAAACATAAGCGCTGTCGACAACTGGGCTAGGAAATGATCTATTAAAAATCCAGCCAAGTGCGATACAACGCGAGTAATTAGCGTTCTACACGCTACACACTACAACCATCAATTGTACGGTTTACATTTTTATTTTTTAGGATACTAGCGTACCCAGCCCGCTTCGCCTCGCATTTTGCTTTATTTTATTTAAGCAATAAACTTACATCATTAAATATTAAATTTGACTTTCACAATATATTAAATTATTCACCCATGTACATATCAGTGAATACAATATCATTCTTATCACTTATACAAAAACATATCGAGCTCAAGTTAATGTCAGAAATAAAAGTACGACGTATGACTTGTTTGACAGTTCAAAAAGAGGAGTGCTCTGATCGTCACCAAACTTTACAGGTTTACTCGTCAGGTCAATCTGAAGATTCCCTGAAATATTCATTGGAATCGGTCCAGCCGTTTCGGAGCCTATGACAAACAAACCCACACACTTTCTCTTTTATATATAGATATCGTAGTTTATTTGAGTTAGACTTGTTACTAGTTGGACTAGTTAGACTGTTTTCTCATACATGGCTGGATGGAAAAATATAAAATAGTATATTCCGGTTTGTTTTTATTCTTTCAAGCACATGACCACGATCCCACCTATTCGATCTATATGTTGTCTATTCATTCTCACACTTCTACTCTTTAAAACAAAGTAGGTAATCGAAGATAACATTATACCCAGGACATGCTCTCCTAAGAGCACAGTGCAGACGAGCTCCGGTTCGTTTCTCCGGAGCCCCTCACCATGCACCGAGGAAGGGCCGCCAGTTTTTAGTGAGTAAAAACCCCACATAACCGCCACCTTCACCTCAGAAGGCGGGGTATCATGTTGAAGATTTCCTCCCCGTAAACAAAAAAAAGTCCAAAGTTATGTGTTAACAATCATACAGACGAATTGAGAACCTCCTACATTTTTGAAGTCGGTCGATATACACGAAACTCTTCCTGAAGTAATTTGCTATAATTTAATACATTATTAGCAGAAAAGAAATATCTCAGCCGAGGGTATACGATACAATATCTATGCTTCTTAAAATACCAGCGGGAATTTTAGTGTAAACAAAATTTATACATAAATCACGAGCATAATAGTTGCGTTCTGAGTGTACGCGAGTACATCTGAAAAATCTTTTGTTTGATGAAACTCACACATCTGGACGTTGAACAGAAGTTCATAATAAAATATGATGAAAAAACATGTTAAGTCCTTTTGTATCGACCGCTTCTGTTTGTCTTAGACTACGATTAACATATCTTGATATTTTAAAATATATATTTTTGTAAAATTATAATTATTTTATAATAAATGCTAGCAATATTTCTTTCTTTTAAGAAATCTTACTAACATTCTTGTTAACCATTCCAACTAAACTTTTGCTTGTCCTAGATGGTTGACATCAATAGTCGAATGGTGGATTCGAACCTACGACTTTACGATTCGCAGACCGTGCCCTAAACCATAAGGCTATTGCCGTTTGCATTTTGTTAGACATAATCGATTCCATATATGATGGGTGGGGAACCCTTTGAATTTTGAGAATTGTATCAAGTTACTTTCTTCCAAACTGAAAAACATGAAGTCATACGATTAGAAACTAGGATATTACTACTTTCAATTTCTCCTCTCGGGCGAATCGCGAATCTCCTATCGCCAATATAGTAACTGCCTAAGAAGAGGTCCCATCTTGGAGACCTAAAAGCTCTCAAAACTAAGTAAAACGGTAGAGGCCTTTTTGTAAGCTAATACGTAATCAAAGACCACCAAAAAAACATAAAAACAATATTCCTCTCAATTTTCGTCCTTAGTTACAGATAATAGAGATGAACCTCTATCATGGCTTAGTGGCGCTTTAATGGCTTGTTCATCTGTCCAAACGTTGAAGTTGTAAACGCCCCCTGGTTAAAGATCCATTCCAAAGAAAAACGTTGGCATATCATATCTTTTGATCTTTGCCAATCAATGAACCAAGTTAAAATAGCTGACAAAAAAATGTAGCAAAAACTAGATATAAAGTTGCTTTAGGGGCGAGAGACATAGAAGTTAAAGTGCTTTTATTATTTTCTGTACGATAAATACAATTAGCAGACACGAATAATGTTAACGCCGCAGCTATAATTCGTTAAATGCCAGCTCCACCGGTTTAGTTGTAACGCCAGAAGTTTGCGAGACATGTAGGTGATTTGAAAAAAATTATTATTGTTTGTAATCTTCTAAATTATGTCGTTAGGTGGGAACGAGTTTTTTTCGTCTACTATCAAGCAGTTAAAGTAATTTATGTTAATTTTAACAAGTAAATTTTAATCAGTCTTTTAAGTAACAATTTTGAAATAAGAACGTAGTTATTTTCGACCTTAAACCAAATAATTGAATGTATTTTAATCTATAATTACGATGACATTACCCGTGCAACTATTCGCCTGCATTCATATTTTTCAACCGACTTGAAAAGAGGGGGTTCTCAATTCATTCTGTGTTTTATGTTTGTTACCACGTAACTTTCGACTGGCTGGACCGATTTGGATGATTCTTCTTTTATTTACAAGACAAGTTGTCCCATTTAATATTGGTTACAAGTTGTATCGATGAGAAAACCATATAAGTCTTAAATTTGCATTAAGTATGTTTGCGACAAATGGACAAATTACTCAATATCACGCCAACCGATTTCGATGCATTCATTTTTATTGGAAAGGATGTACTTCAGAGGTAGTTTGATGAGAGTTTGGTTAGGTTGTGATTTATTCCATTGCTTAATATTTTTATTCTATTTTAATTCGGGTTTTGTTTTTACTCGTAAATATTCTTGTGGACAGTAAAAATGTTCGTTGTGTTGGTCACTACCGTTTCACATATGGTACCAAATAAGTTTAGATAATGTCGGACGGCGTTTGTCTGTGTGTCTGTCTCTGTCTACCTCATTAAAATAAGCTAATAAGTCGTGACCTTTTTCATGTTATCACGTGCTAGTTGGTGAAGGAATATCTCATGGGGAAATCTGTATATCTTAATTTTCATAAGACATATGTAGTCCGCTCTAGGGTTCACAGAGTAGACCTGTGCCTAACAGTGGGTCATATATAAGCTATTACTTAACAACTATGGAATGTTTGAGAAATTGTTGAAATAAAAAGAATCGAATATCAAAATCATTAGGACGTAGTACAATTGCAGCCGAAACGTACTCGCACCATTTCATAGTAACTAGCGGAGATTTGTTTTGATAATACATCATAAAACTATTAAATATTGGTTCGTTGAGTGAGACTAGCAGTGCTCTCTCCACAATTCACTCCAAGTGATAGACTTCGAGCGTGAACAGTGAGACGTACAATGAGATAAATAACACAATACGATCTCTTTTGAAGTATTTTTAAAGATTACATTTGCGCCGGTGCTATGGAGACGACTTTTTAAAGTGGTTTCAGTAAAATTAAACCCTCTGACAGCTTAACACTTGAAGCCAGATGTAACACTGATCATGGCGTAATCGGTTTGTTATTTCAGCGCTTAGACGATGTTTAAACCCCGTTTTGTTTTGTCGGAGGCATGTGGGAATCATTCTATTGTATTACACATCCGGGTTTATGATTAATTCTTAGTATACTTATTTAAAACTCATCGATAGATAATAATAGATTTTGTAGTGTGCGATATTTATCGGATGATATCTATATCAAACATTGTCTTCGACGAATTGTGGTAGTTATATGATAATTAATAGAAAAATACAATTGATTAAGGGTCAGATACAGAAGATTTCTCTCTATGTCGCCCTAACCATTGCTTAACCGATTGCTTGGGCCCAGCTTCCTGGGTTAGGTTAGGTTGGCATCCCCCCGAAGGGTTCTCGGCTTGTCGTGCCGGAGGGGCTCAGTAGCCGTGGGGGGCGCTTACGAGAGCCAGGGCCGCACCCCACGGTGAAGCGAAGAGGAAACCACACGCCGGCCCGCGAGGTAGGGTGGGTTTGGCCGGTGAGGGCCCGACATAACTCGTCCTACGGTAACCCCTGCCTCTCTTGGAAGGCGACTAAAAGGGGCCTCGAGTTCACTGGGCGACAAGAGTGGAAGCCTTTGTCGTCTTCTGCAGTGGACGTGGGAAGAAATAGGCATCGACTGGCCCTTGTCGCCTTGCACTGCGAGGGCATAGAGGGAGAGCTGCTCCAGTGCGTTCCACTGGAGATGGAGACACACCATACACCGAGGATAGCCACCGGGGGGTTTTAGTGGGTAAGAATCTTACCCACTTATCTTGTTGAAGATTTCCCCCCAAAAGGTTGACATGATGCTATTTAGTCTTTCAATTATACTGTTATAATTTGCCGTCATTTGTACTATAATTTCCAGTTTTCTATTTACCTTTTAAGTTCATGTTACACGCAGCACTTAATATAGCAGGAGCCACTGCTTAACTTGTTTTACACTTAACAGGACAACAGTATATTATTCAATCAAGACACTATCTACCCGCCTGACACACGTCAGATTCACCAACTTCCGTTCCCATCACCTACGCCGCTTCGCCCCTTATCTTACACAAATATAACAAATTAAACGAAACCAATGTTAACATGGAAAAATATCTCTTTCTTTTTATGTTACACAATTGTGTAATTAATTGTGCGTGTGTGTTTGTGCGTATTGAAATTAACAAACGGAATTATTAAATGTCCAAATGAGACATGTAACATGATTACGCGACAACAGAAGCGCTGTTAAAACAATTATTTAACTAACTATTAGTTGTTTTATTATTTTTATCTCAAACACGAGGCGGCCTACGAATAGAATGTACGGGAAACATGTGACTTCATCGCGATGTGTCTGATTTAGTGATCATTGTAATTGGGTTTAGAATTTGTTGGCCACACATACATTTAGTACATAGTACGTGTGTCAATACATTTATTTACGTCTCAATAAACCAGTGGTTCTAAATCAATAATAATGCTCAGCGTAAATCCTCTGGTAAACAAAAGTGGTCCTTCGAGCCGGATTTTTTAAGGCGCATGTGGGTCACATCTCAAGTCTGGTTAAAGTTAAAGTTACACCAAATATATTTATATATAAGGACCACTGTTGACCACAGGCCTTCTGTGTAAATAGAGTACAAGGGCAGAGTCCTTTAGGCCCTACTGCGGATTGGCAGACATTACATTACTTAACTTAGAAAATTTTCTAACAAATGTAGGCTTCACCACTTGTAAAGTCGACGTAGTTTTATTTGTTAGTACTAAGTCAAGTGAGATATGACCTCCATCAATTTGTTCTTTATCTTGATAAGCAAATTCGCTGGCAAAAGAGTTATTGAACGGGGAGTGGACCGGAATTGCAAGTGGCCATCTGTTTCGACTCGCAAAGACAGTGAGAGATATGGTGAACCGACTACCAACCTTCGCTAGTCGTAGTCGAAGAGGCACTTCCAAAAATTCCGTTTCATTCAACAAATTATTTTCGTGTAAATATGAGAAGTCCGCAATAAGTGAATTTCATTGAAATGACGGAAACACACCGCAGCCATCTTTAATGCTCGGGGGCTGTCACTTTAAAGAAACGAGTTAATAGACGTAATCAATTTGCTCGAAAACTCAGTGTGAGAACAAAAAAGAGAGCCGTATTAAGGTAACTAGTCACGCGAGGGGAGCTGTCGAAATTCAACCACTCACTTTAAGGTTGTTGGTTAAGATTAACGGTTTTTAAGCGTAAAATATCTTAGTTATTTACCTAGGTTTTTATTAGGTTAGCGTATAGCGCCGTCATTTACGACTGATTGTTAATCTAGACAACAGAGCAACTTATTTAGTCAATACAGATACCACAAATCTAATCAAAAGAGTTACTTATTTCGTCAGCAGAAGCACTATCGACAGAGAAACTTATTAGGTCAGTAGAGGTACCAATAATATAATCAAAAGAGACATCACCAATCTATCTAACAGAGCAATTCATTTGATCAATAGAGATACCACTAATCTTTTCAAGAAAGCAACTTTTTATATCAGTGTTACCAATAATCTTTTTTTTTTTTGTTAACGGGGAGGAAATCTTCACAAAGATACCCCGCCTTCTGGGGTAGGCGGCGGTTATGTGGGGTTTTTACCCACTAAAACCTCCCCGGTTGCCCTTCCTCGGTGAATGGTGAGGGGCTCCGGGATCTCCAGTGGAACGCACCGGAGCCCCTCTGCACTGTGCTCAAGGAGATCACTTCCCGGGGGGGAGGTTACTCCCTCCCCCCCTGTGCCCTCGCAGTGCAAGGCGACACGGGCCAGCCGATGGCGCTTTCTTCCCGGGTCCACCTTGGCGGACGACAATAGGCCCCCACCCTTGTCGCCCAGTGAACCCGATGCCCCTCTTAGTCGCCTTCTACGACAGGCAGGGAATACCGTAGTCCTATTCTTGAGAGCCCAGAACTACAGGGCTGAACCAAGTTACAAGAAGTTACCAATAATCTAGTCAACACAGCAACTTATTTCAATAAATCTATCAATGAATTTTTCAATTTCAATACCAACAGTTCTCAATAAGTGCGATTGCTTAGAAACTAGTCGCCTCATATAATGTCTGTCAGTATGGAGGGAATGCGTCAGATTGTACAGTGCAGGCACTCGCCGGGGCGAATAGAGCGCGTGCCGCGGTTGCGGTCGGCCGCGCTGCCCGCACTCGTATCTCTTTAAACGAACCGCCCGGAGTATTCCATTACACCACCTCATTCTAAATACATTTCACTCATTAGACATGTGTTCATTGAATAGAACGGACCATTTAGCCTTTCAGAGAACAGATCTTTACATAAATTATCTCAATTTTTATTACATATCGACGCTGGAAAACAAAAGCGTAGAATTGTCCATAGTATTAACCCACAAAAATGAAATTGTTCACCATAGTCGTAAAACCATTTCAACTTTTAAAAAATTATAACTTTCGTGTTTGTGGAACTAGAGTTGTCGTTTTTGGACACAATTTTTTTATTTTTTCTGAACAAGTATTGTACCACGGCATTAACCTGGAGCTTTCCTAAAATAAAATGTTTTTACGGTTCAAAAAATAAAAGAGAAGTGTCAATCTTGAAAATCCTATTTTCGCTATTTTTCATCTAATTGTTACAGGTCATATATCATTTGACGCGTCTTTTTTTTTCTGATTCCAACGACGTAAGAAAGTGAAAATGGCCAAATGTGTCACTTACTACGTTATTGCTTTCCATCGGCGATATCTAAACTAATCAATTTGGAGATTTTTTATTGCCTTTTACTGCAAAAAAGAATTTCTGAATCAACAACTATGATCAGGCAGGCGGCCCCAATAGTTTCATCGAGTTTTTGAGAGGGGGTCACAACTATTAGGACGCTTAGCGTGCCTTTAAGTATCAAGCACAAGGACCCTGAGAAGGGACCTCGGCTTGGGCGGTACTCTATCCGCGAAAGCATTCCATTCCAAAGGATCGAACCATGACAACCGAACGATTTGGTCGGTATCTTTATAGAAAAGGTATCAAGACAAATTGGCAGATTATCAAAACTAGCAAACATCGTCAACTATAATGTCAATGAACGTTCATTTCGATACAATTGTAATAGCAGACTGTGCCCCGCAATCACCATTACGCGCATACTTTTACTATGGCGGCACAAATCAAAACGCACCCCTTTAATTAAACCGCCGGCACTAAGTCAACTTTAACTATAGGCGAAACTAGTGCGCCATTAGATTCGAAATAAAGTTTCGTATAATTGAACGGTACGATTGTCGCGCTTTGTTTATAGGTGGGGTCGGAGCGGCGACCATTCCCAGCCACTGCAAATATTTGTCAGCCGGTTTGAATTGTAATTTTAACCATTAACTAATTTAGTACTCTGTAATAGCAACACTATAATTGATTGTTTTTTATTACCGATTGAAGTTGTTGGTTCGAAGGCTTTTGTTTACAAAGCGTCCATTCGCGATCGTCGGAGGTTGCGAAAAATCCTTGCGCGATATAAGTATTTTATGGGAAAACCCCACCCCCTTGATAAGATTAGGAGCGTTGCTGGAGTTTCTTCAGCCACTTCTTCTCCCAGCTCTAACGCTTCCCGAAGTGGCATATAAGTTAGTTTAGCTTAGATTGTCCCAATAGATTTTGCTAATAAAATAGCTACCGACCGAGTCGTGGTTCGGCCCTCTCGGGCGCCCTCGGATCGGACTGCTAACGCGTAATAATGGTAACCGTCCAAGCCGAGGTTACCCCTCACCAGGGGGACCCTTGTGTCGAATTACCACCTAATACAGGTTCAGGCTAAGCGACCTAAGAGCTATGCCACCTCTCAATCCGGTGAAGCAGTAAAGGCCAGCTTCTCTGTGCCAACTGTGTTAGTTCGTCCAAAAAAAATTGTAATTTTACCGCTGTGACAGATTTAGCCTGACCCTGTTTTTCAGGTAATTCTAAGTCTAAGGAACCGGAAGAAATTAAAGGGATTCGTTGAATAAGATACTCTTTGGGTTGTCTTATGGTTCGCAGATCGCCACTCAAAACACTAAAATATTGACGGAGATTCTTTCGTCCGAAAATTCCATCGACACCATCTTGATCATTCTACGACTGGACGTTTTTTTGCGTGACTTTCTTGTCTTTGTTGATTGACGGTTTTTGATACTGTAATGTATTTTTTATTCTATCAACAAAATCAGTTATCTATCACCAGCGGTTTTCCAAACTTCCTTTTTAAGAAACGAGCCTACTCGTTGATCAAAGGCTGGGCTTTACTTAATTTAGTGTTGAGAATTAGTGCGATGATCAACACCTAATCTTAGGGGAGCCGTTGGGTTATTTGTTATTTTCCCTATAAAAATACATAACAGACAAACGGTAAATACCCTAAATCAAGTGTACAATCGACCTGTAAATAACTATGAAATGATAATCGAAGCAACGCGACGTCCATTCAATTATCTCTGAAAATTGAGTCTCATTAAAATAATAAAGCAGCCGGCGGCGGATTCAAATTGAACGATAACAAAAGCCTATGTTAATTCGAGGCGACAGGCCGTTTCGCTCGCACGCAATAAGTCACATTCGCGATTCGTGATTCAGTTACAGCGCATCCCTACCTTCAAATATGTATCTATTCTATGACCTTTGCGTCTCGATGTGTTTCTTATCTTCTGCGGCAGCTTATAGTTGGAAGCCTTTTGACTCGTAAAGACATTAGTCGCTGTAAAAGAGGCCCAATAGGAAGGTAACGTGGAATCGTTACATGTGGCCTTAGCACAGCGGTGCTGCCCGTGCACTGCTTTGACTTATTTCAGAGGGCCACCGGTGCGTTTCGCTGGAGATACCGGGGCTCGTCTCAATGCACTGCGATGTAAGCCGGCGAGGTTTAAGTGACCAGCAATCACATATTATTATGTACGGACTAACTACTGGTTGAAACAATATTGGAGTGTCAGTGGTACACCGTTGGAAAACTATAAAGTCTCGACTGAACTAGACAGATAGCCAAATCTAACTGAAATCGAAAACTATGATGTCACCGAACATTCATTTTGATTGTAACAGCAAACTTAAGGAACTGGTGAATTTATAGACAGTCCCAAAATAGTATCGTACCATTGACGTGCACTGACGAATCGTTTTGTCACGATATCGATTCGTTTGCATTTTTTTATTCGTACAATCGGCAAACGTTAATCGATTTCGCGTTTGCATTGAATTTTAACTATCATGATCTGTAATTTAAAAATTTTATGTAAGTGTTTTGGAGCGAAACTGTTTCGTCAATTATTTTTAGAATATCATGATGTAATTAATTTTGGTTACGTGCTACTTTTAACAAAATACGACATTTTAGGTAGATAGAAGCAAATTACAGAGCTAAACTACATAAGGATGAACTCTTCAGGCAACGTTTGATGATGGACAGGAAATATATGAACAAAACAGGACTATTGCATACACATACAAATATTTTAACGAAACTAGAAATATACTAAATAAATAAGTTATCAATAAATATATTAATACATAATCATAGTTCCGACGATATTGATTGACAGTGCTGCGTTAACAGATTTTTTAAAAGCAGGTAGGGGCTTAGCAAGTCGAACAGAATTAGGCAGGGCATTCCACAGTCTAGTAACCAGCGACGTGAATAACTGTCCATTAAAGTTTTGCATTGCAGTTATACTTTTTCGGCATATTGGAGACGGAGATGGAGTTCATAGTAGATTGAGATATTGGTAGAATAATGACAATTTAAAACTAGATACAGGCACCAGAACTTCGCAATTTTCGCAAAACTTCGTATAGTAACTTTGATAAAATAATCTATACCTGAATGAGGAATGATTTTAAAATTTCCTTTCTCTGTCCCTATTCATTTATAGTAGTTATATATGTAGTATATATTTATCTTATTTCAGTTAAGTTATTTCTAAGGTTGCACCCGTTTCTTTGTCCACAACCCTAAGGTAGACTGGCAGAGAATGTCTTCTGCCATTAAGTCGGATATTTTGTACACTTTTATTATGTACAAATAAAAATTAAATAAATAAATACATAAGAATACAAGAAGGAATACTCGCGTATAGTTGAATTTAAGTCGGTTTTGTGTTTATTCGTAAATATCGTAGTTAATTTAACTAAACTTTGATCGCTAGTCAATTCGCATGTAGGAGTTGATGGTGGAACGGCAATAATTGAATATGGCAGCTTGTCAATGCAACCCCAAATGCAATTGTGTACATTCGCGCACGTATTGAGTTACAGTAATGCGATGCAAACACCGAACGGCTGTCGATGATTTAGTCAGAGTGCGAAGGTGTGGAGTGGTAACTCTATATATTTATTGTGCTGTGCAATAATTTAAATATCACTCTATATCCTTTTTATTCCGATTGTTTTGTCTCCACTATTTCTACAAAAGAGTCATTATGACTCTTTTTTGGTAGGTCAATCTTCTGACTCCAGGCACTGAGGTTCATGACCGTGTGGAGGACGTCGCTGGCAGATGACTCCAATTGTTCGTCGTTCGTTCGAAATCCGTTCTCCTCCATGGATTTATTGTCAAAACGCTAATTAGACTATCATAATTAGCATACCATTGAAATTGGCACAGCAATATTGTACACGCTATCGTAAACGGCTTAGTTACCAAATACGCCAAATCCACAAGCCGTAGTCGATATTGTCGGCGACCCTCGCGAAACGCGCCCCCCCTATTTGGTGACCACTTGGTGGCAATGCGTGGTCATCCCGCAAATTGCTCTCTCCCAACAAAATTGTCAATAAAACTCATCTGATTCGCAGTTAAACAAGCGGGCGACATTATTAATTTATGCGATGTAATACGGCGCAAACGTGGCCGGTGCGTCTGTAAATTATTAATAGTATTGGGGTAAAAATTAAGCTTAAATCGAATGGGTAGTTTCGACGGCGACATCCGCTTAGCACATACGCGCCCGTGGATTAATTTGTAGGGCCATTCTACACCTCTGGTACCGGCAATAATAATCACATTTGTTTAATCGGTTCGGCCGGACTCTGTTTACAAATTTATAAGAGCTGTCGTGTTTATAACCCTTTATTTTAGCGGGGTAGACAGGTGGATAGAAAAAGAGCAAGCGGACTCACCTACCCGGTAGTCAGACGCAGCTAAGACGCTCACAGGCGTGCCAATCATCATCATCGTCATAATTTTAGCCGTAGAATATCCACTGCTACATAACTCTATACACATGTAACAGAATAACATTTTGTACATTTAAAATTTGTTCCCGGCTAATCTCTGGAACGGCTACACAGATTTTGACGGGACTTTCACTGGCAGATAGCTGATGTAATAATTCACATATTATATAGGATAAAATTAATTGTTTATTTGTTTGGTCACAATGAAACAAAACAAATGCATTAAAAAGAAAAAAAAATAACAGAAACAAAAATATAATTATAAAATATAAGTAACAATAACTTAGTGTGACGCAAACAAACGGGACGGCGTTCAGCGTATTGTTATGGAATCCAATAACACTGATTTTCAGCGCCTCCCACCCCCTCATTCCCTAGGCCGATAGTGCCCGGACACATGCTTACTAATAAGAATACATAATTATATATACATATATAAATATATTACATATTAAAATGACAAATTTAAAAACAGAAAAAAGAACCAAAGTTGTAATTACAATCAAAACACAATTCATATAAAAAAAAAAATACAATTTGTGAAGAGACAGCCATAGATAACTCCTTCAAAACAAATTGATCTTTTACCGTACGTAATTCGTTCTAACTTTTGGTATTACAAGGAAACTAGCGCATCGGTTGCTGCGTGTTTTAGTATTTTTAGTAAAAAAGATGTTAGTATTAATTGTTTTATATATAATTTTCCTAATGAGAATACATGTACTATATTTATATAATTGCTTGATATTAAATTATTTTCGTCGCTTTGTAGAGATCAGAAGTCGGTGTCAAGGATGGGAATCGGTAAAGAATTTTTATAATTTCATTTTGCAATATCTAAATTTCGGAAAGTTTTGTTTTTGAAGCAGCCAATTTCAACAAGATATAGTAGGTGCGGTTTAATTATTTTATTTATAAATTAGTTTACCTTTCAACCGACTTCAAAATGAAGAGGTTCTCAAATCGTCTGTATTTTAATTTTTTTTTATTATTTCTTACCATAACTTTGGACTGGGTGAACCGATTTTGATGATCATTTTTTTATTTGGAAGCTGGTGTTTTCTGTGTAGTCCCAACAATTGTTCAATTCTGACAAGGCGATCCATGAGAAAACCATATAAGTCTTTAATTTGCATTAAGTATGTGCGCTACAAACGGACGAATTACTCAATATCACGCTAACCGATTTCGATGATTCATTTTTTTATGCAGAAGGATGTAGTTTAAGCATAGTTTGATGAAAGTTTGGTTCCGTTCTTATTAAGTTTGATTTCGTAATATTCCTACTATAATTTGGAAATACAAAAATCACATACAGAAACACACAAATAAGAAAAGGAGATACTTGTTAATCGCGGGTAACACCGCGGGGCGCACCTAGTAAATTTGATAAATTTACTCGCCTCTTATACGAATTGTTTGCTTGAACATCTAATGGAACGTGTGGAGGTAGCTCCCTCGAAGTTATCCAATGTTATCTTAAGATAAAGCGATTACAAGGAATCTGAGGAAGCTATTAATACGGCTCGCTGCTTTCGAATGGCATCACGGTTTGTTTAATAAAATCGTGAATTTACATATCAAAACCTACAAAGGGGCATAATTGGACCCGATGACTTAGAAAACGTAACGGGAGAGGCGGGGGCGCCTCCCCAACAACAAACAAAGGAATTATACCCGCCTCAAGAAACTTTTAGCAATGGAAAACGCCTTAACAAACAAACGCGTGTGTATCTAATGAAATTCCTATGGTTGCATAACATAGTCAGTGCGAGCGTCGGGCGTTATTAGCGGAATTACTTCTACGGGGGTGGAATCTTTGAACTCGTCTGCTCTAACGGAAAAGTTCTTAAGAAAATGGGTTGAGAATCTTTCCGTGATTTCATTAGTTCGACAACTATTCGGTATGCGGCGAGGCATCTCATTTATTGGGTAGGCGTCGCTGTGGCAACGAATAGGCAGCGGGCATTAGGTGACTAGATGGCATAGTGCCGAATCACGCCGCTTTGTGGCGCGCTCGCCGCCGTACCATTCGTTAAGAGACAAATGTTTAGATTCAATTTCTGACGTCTTTTTTTGTCGGCGCGTGATTAGTGATGGCATATTTACACCGCATTCGATCTGCGCTCTTTCGGTCCCATCCGAAATTAGGTTTTGTTGGTACCATAATACCGAGGCAGTGTAAACCCGCGGTTGCTCAGTTTCCGGGCGGTCGCCTCAAGTTGTATAATATGGCTAGCAACCCGAGATCAAATAAGTTTGTAGCAATTTTAAGTGCTGATTTACCACGCGCTCGGCGATGAAGGAACACATCGTGAGAAACCTATATGACATCTGGAATTTTTTTTCTGTGCAATCTGCCAACCCCGCACTAGGGCCGCGTGGCGGACGTGAGCACGCGTTTTATTTAAAATATTAATAACGACGCTGGAAAGTAAAAACTTAGTAAGTGACACATATGGCCATTTTCACTTTTTTACATCGTTGGAATCAGAAAAAAAAGACGCGTCGAATGATATATGACCTGTAACAATAAGATGAAAAATAGCGATAATAGGATTTTCAAAATTGACACTTTTATTTTTTGTACCTTAAAACGACATAAATAACAAGAAAACCTAAAGGTTAATGCCGTGGTACAATTCTTATTCAGCAAAAATAATAAATATCGTGTCCAAAACGACAGCTCTAGGTCCACAAAAACGAAAGTTATAATTTTTGTTAAAGTTGAAATATTTTTCGGCTATGGTGAACAATTTCATTTTTGTAGGTTACTACGTTTTGGTTATCCACCGTCGATATATACGTTAAGGCTAAGTATTCTAAGAGCTCTGCCACTTCTCAAATCCGGTGAAACATTAGCGATCAGTGTGGGTACGTCAAAAAAACTCCCGCAGAGTTTAGATTTGCCAAAAGAATCAAATGCTCTTGACGGCGTTTTAATTAAAAATGGCCCCCGGTTAAATACCGAAGCCGATCGATTATCAACGAAGAAACAGATATTCATTGCATGTCTTTAACGACCCGCCGTTTGGGGTAAAAAATCAATACCAATCTATCTGATTAAAACGCAACGTCACCGAAGCGATCCGAACTATTATCTCACAGTGCTATAGAATGGACATTTCTTACAAAACTGAGGCGGTAAAGACGCCGGGGCGCGCCGAATCGCTTACCGATCGTTTCAACTTAGTTGTAGAAACCAATCGATGGGAAAGCGATATAAAAACAACGACCATTAAAATAGATTCTTGATGCCATTTAACTTGAAGGTGCCGAACATAAACTTTGTTTTAGTCAATACTAGCGCACCCAGCCCACTTCGCCGGGATAGATTTTGCTTTATTTTATTTAAATAAACTTAAATCATACCATAACATTCATTTCTCTCCGTATTCATTCTCTTCTCGAGCGGGTGAAGATCATTAATAATAATAATAATACACACCAGCGCCAGTTCTCGAAAATGGTCATGCAACGCTCTATTGGGATCGATCTGTCATCACAGACAGGACTATTGTTGCCAATAAGCCTGATATTGTGCTGACAGATTGGTCAACGCGACAGGCGGTGCTCGTCGACATTACCATCCCGCATGACGAGAACCTTGTGAAAGCCGAAAGGGAAAAAATCACTAAGTACCTCGACTTGGCTCACGAGGTGACCGCCATGTGGGATGTGGATTCGACGATCATTGTCCCGATAGTCGTTTCTGCAAACGGTCTCATAGCGAAAAGTCTCGATCGATATCTTAAGAGACTTTCGCTAGATGGCTGGGTCAAGGGTCAGATACAGAAGGCAGTATTCCTGGACACGGCACGCATCGTCAGGAGGTTTCTCTCTATGTCGCCCTAACCACCGGTTGCTTGAGCCCTGCTTCGTTGCCGGTGGCACACACTAGGTTAGGTTTTTATAATGTTTTTGTATTTTGTATGATATTTTCGTGTATTATAATCATAAGATTTTATTTCAACCCAAAAATTAATGTACAAACCAGTTCGATAATAGCCGCAGTAGTAAAAACTGTGTCGCAGCTGTTACGAGTAACGCCCATCTCCAGACAGTTAAATACAAATACAAATTTAGTAAAATTAACAACTTATAATGTAATTTAGTTAAATCGTTTTGTGTGTGTGAGTGTGTTTGTGTGTAAAAGGTTGCGTGTGTTGAAGAGTGACTGTATGTGTAGGGATGAGTATGAAGGGAGTGAGTTACTCTGTTTATTGTGGTTTTAAAAGATCTTCTGTAAATTGATACGAGAGGGTTTGGAGCCATTCAGTAATATGTGTCTTACATTATTTTAGTGGTAATGGGTATATATGTAATAATTTATTTACTTTATTGTACAAAAAGGCACTTAGGATGTAAAATTGATGTCTAGCGAAATCTGTTCTGTGGGCCACAATGGTGCAAACCCTGTCATGTCTGCGCTGTGTATTATAAAGTGCAGATTCGAACTTACGAGTAAGAAGCATTACCTATACCCAAGTACATATCAGTAAATACAATATCATACCCGTAGCTGTAGTATCATAGTAAATAAAAGCTGTATTTGACAGTTCAAAAAGAGGAGTGCTCCGAGCGTCACCAAACTTTACACGATTACTCGCCAGGTCAATCTGAAGATTCACTGAAAGTTCAATTGAAATCGGTCCAGCCGTTTCGGAGCCTATACGAAACATACCTACACACTTTCTCTTTTATATATATATAGATTATTCAAGTTATACTACTTTTGACGCGTTAATTGTCAGCTGACTTCAAAGAATGAGGAGGTTCTCAATTTGTTTGTATATTTTTGTTTATGTTTGTTCCGGCATAACTTTCGACTGGGTGAACCGACTTCGATGATTCTATTTTGATTTGAGAGCTGGTGCAATTCTGACAATGGGATCCAGGAGAAAACCATTTAAGTCGTAAATTTGCATGCAAGTATGTACGCCACAAGTACGAATAACTTAAGATCACGCCAAACGATTTCGATGATTAATTTTTAATTGGTAAGGACGTACTTCAAGGGTAGTTTTATGATAGTTCGGTTAGATTCTGATTAATTCTGTTTCGTAATATTCCTAAGATAATTCAGAAACACAAGGAGGAATAAGACAGAAGACGTCGAACATATAATAATAGAGTGCCCCATGTACGGAAAAGAAAGACTTGAAACAGAGATAGAAATAGAATGTAAAATAAAAAAAGAAAACATAAAAGAAATAATAGAGGACAAAACAAAAAGAAATTGATTTTTAAAATTATGTAGAGGGATAGCTAATAAGGTAATTAAAAAGAATAAGTAAATTAAAATAAGAAATAATGTAAAACCAGTGGTATGTTATAGGAATACACCAATGGTTAACGAAAAAAAGGGTAATTAAAAATAGGATAAGCTTTAAAGTAAAATAAAGGACTATAATGTAATAGAAGACAAGCGATAAATTGTAAAATAATAGAAAATAAGGGCAAAATGTAAATGTAGAATAAGAAAAGTACAGGTAGAGTAAGGAAATATAGAGTGAGAAAATAGAATAAGGAAGTAGAGTAAGAGAAAGGAAATGTAGGTAGTAGAGTAAGAAATTGTAAAATGTAGGTAGTAGAGTAAGAAATTGTAAAATGTAGATAGTAGAGTTAGAAATTGTAAAATGTAGATAGTAGAGTTAGAAATTGTAAAAACGTGTAATAATGAAATAGAGTAGAAATCTGTAAGAGAGGTGAGTGGAAGAGAGTAGTGTGTGGGAGTGGGATTGGAAGAGGAAGTACGGAAAGGGGAATGCAAGGAGGAAGAAGAAGAAAGGACCCTAAGGTACCAAACGTCGGGGGAACGATGAAAAAAAAAACACAAGGAGGGTGTTAGCGTTTCATGTTTGATTCGATTTGATCTTTGGTTTTGCTACAATTCACTGACATGTTGTATCTGGGCCGCACAAAGAATTCGTGAATGAACCGCAGGAATTTGTTTAAACGAACTTCGTACAATAAACAACTCGGTGTACAAATTGATTACTTGTACGTAAACTTTGATTGAGATAATTAGATATTAGACGGGTGAAACGTTGTCGCATTTCGCCGTCGCCGATGCCAGCGCCATCAATCGTAGCGCGACACGGATTGGAATCAGTCGCGATGAATAATGTATTCTATTAACTCGCGAGACTACGGGACTCTGCGCCGTTTGCGTTCACTTTACAATTGTTTAGAGCGGGCAACCTTGATTTTTATATTTCACCGTCACTTAGCCATTTCCTAAACACAATTATACTAACAATTAAATGTTTACTGACTTCACATATTTATGTTACTCATACAATAAAACCACGTTTATGGATTCTCCTGCGTTTTAATGTTGTTTCGATTTGTTTTAATTCAATAAGTAATATGTGAAGTCAGTATGTTAAGACAATTACAGAAGATTGCTTTAGTCATTAATTTAATTTAATACTTGCCCTCTCATTCTCTCACACAGGCAACAGATCATCGACATTTTTTTTTTACATTCGAATACATTACAACATATGAAACATACTAAAAAAACGCAAAAAAATATAATTATAGAAAGGAAGAACGGACAAATAGGATATATATATGATGCCAACATTGGACATAAGCATGTCATTAAATTTTTAATGCTATATTTAGAGGTTATTATTTTCATGTATTGTAACAATTTTTAAAAGTGTATTAACGATAAAGATTTTTTTTTTCTAGTCGAACATTCTTTATATTTCTATAGGAGTTCTTGAATTCTTTATTTTATGAATCGTCATCTCTTGGTTCCACTGAAAATCAGTATTCACGAAGTTAGGGAACTTTTTGATTGAAAGCTAAGTGGATGCCATTTTGGTACAAGTACATGTAATTTTAAAATGTATCATGTTTACTTTTATTTGTATGTTATCTTTCTTTAAATGTTTTCTTTCTTTTTTTAAATATCGATTGTTACGAGAAATATATCTTTTTTTTAACAGACCTATTCAAATTAGCCAGTGAAGCTGCCCTGTGTCCAGAATCTGGTAAACTGATTGTGTATAAAACTGCTAACTATTCCTTCCTATTGGTCGATATTTGCTAGTGCTAGTATATTAGTTAGTAGTACGATGGTGCCTCTGTGGTTTTTAGTACTGGCACGCTAATCAGCTTTATGCTCGTTTTTGACGTGTTTATGAAAGATGGGATAATTTATAGGAACACAAAAATCTTTTTCATAAAGAAAAGTCATTGACTCAAAGCGCTATACTGTGTCACCGGATTTGAGTGGGGCAAAGCTCATATATCGCTAAGACTCACAACCTCTATTTGGGAGTAACTACGAGGGGTAATCTCAGCTTGTACGGCAGCTTTATCATGGAAGAATATAAATAAATAGCGAGGTAGGAAGAGATAGCTGTTTGCTGTCTGCTTTTCAAAACGCGAACATGAAATAGCAAGGCACCGCTAAGCCGTAGTTAAATATTTATAAGTTTACTTTCCTACTACCCGAAAAGTTATATACTTAATTGCCACATTACGTGTGTAAATATTATTCGTCATTATTGGAGTTTCACATATTGATTAATATTGTTGACATGTCTATAGGTTCTTAGCTCTATACAAAGTTGCGCGTAGCAGACGATTTGTACTAATTATAACGCGCGAACGACGCGCGATGCGATTATCTTTTCACTTGCCACCGACGAGTTCTATCACGAGCTGAAGTCGGCAACATTGAATTTAAAAAAAACGCACACAATTATTACACACTAATTGCCATTTTTCTTTTTCACAGTTATCACAACATAAACTGCAGTGCGTTATGAAATTACAAGATTAGAATTCTAATTGAACGTATTAATGCACGATTGCGAAGAGTATATAGTAATACTAGACGCGTCTCTTTATTCATTTGTTTTACAATTCCTTAACAATTAAGCTTGGTCTAGGAGACGGTAGTAGTCCTGGGCTCATATAATAAGACTACGGCATCCCCTGACAGTCGTAAACAGGGGACCAAAATGAGCCTCGTGTCCACTGGCACCAAGGCTCCTTTATCGTCTGCTACAGTGGACCCGGGAAAAAGGCGACGCTGTTGGTCTCGTGTCGCCTGAGCACTACGAGGGTGCTGGGAGTAACCTCCCCGGAACGTACTTAACAGCACAGTGTAGTTCCACAGAAGATTCAGATCCATCAAAGAGGACCACCGGGGAGTTTTAGTAGATGGTTCAAGTCTATAGTCGAAGTGATCTTCATAACAGGATGGATATTTACGGACAACAACTAACATTAAATACCACTTCAGGTAACAATGGTATTGGGAGAAGTGGCCCAGTGCAAGCAATGGCCACACAATCTTTAACCACGTGATCTTTTGTTTCTATCAGAAAAATTATAATTAAAGTTAAAAAGATAAAGTTACAGCCTTTAAATATTATATATGTCTTTATATAGGTCCCACTGTTGGGCACAGGCTTTCCCTATAAAGAGAGTCTAAGGGTATAGTTTGCCACGCACATCCAGTGCGGATTGGCAGACTTCACATGTCTTAGAAAATGTAGGTTTCCTCGCGATGTTTTCCTTCACCACCGAGGAAGTGGTAAATCAGCACATAAAACAATAGGGATAGAACTCGCGTTTTTTTTTGTTAAAAAGAAAGCTAGCAATATTTCTTTTTTCCAGAAATATGACTAACATTCTTGTTAACCATTCTAACTAAGCTTAAGCTTGTGCTAGGAGATGATTCACGTTCCTACTCGAAAGGTGGATTCGAACCTACGATCTTACGATTCGCAGACTGTACCCTAAACCATTAGACGCTTCGTGTTCGGTTGCTAGTGTGCTATGCGACTTGAGGCAACCACCCGGACACTGAGCTACAAAGGCTCTAATATAGATTAAAAACAATAAGTACATAGGAGGCACGACGAGTTTGTATTAAAATGACAATAACGCAGAAACACGTGCAAATGTGTATGTAACTCAACACGTGTTAGAACAAAAGCTAACGACAGACAGAAGTGTCAATATCCACATATAAGTGGTGAATAAGAGGCCCGTATCTACAGCGGCTTGCACTCATTGAGCGCTTCATAAAAGCACTTCAATTGCTGTGTGGGAATAATATTGTTTACACGTCATCGGGACTGCATAACTGTGTAGGAAGCCTCCAACGATTATATAAAAAAAAAAAAAGATCAAGAAAAAACGTAATCTTTGAGGATCGTTCTATCTTAAAAAGATTATAATGTAATTTGTTATGTTTTTTTTAGGTTAACATCGAGTCCATTGCGGTAATGATGTAAACAGTCATTGACATTTGGTTTGTTATAGGAGCAATGTATAATTACATATTCGGCTGTCATGCTACAATTTACGTCTATATATTTATTTTTAAGATCGTTGCTATAGCTACAAGATCTTCATAACCCCTTAGGGTAACCCCTAATAAAATAAAGGTTCCAACTAGACTTAACTTGTGCTAGAAGATGGATCACGTCAATAGTCTTTCATTGTCTTCTACGAAGACAAAGATATTTCGAAACGCATATAAATCAAAGAGACTTCCCTAATAAAACATTAAAGTACCGAAGTTCGCTCACTGAACGTTCATTTCAAATATAACTCAGTAGGAAACCTTTCACAACCTATTAATGGCGATATTCCGACCCCTAAAGAGTTGAAAACACGAAATGGAATTATACTTACATTCCCCTAAAAGTTACCGGAAGAATTAGACGCGAGCTATTCTTCGCCATTACACTTTTGCCTTCAATGTTTTACAAGAAATTTAATAGGTAATTTCTTTTTCTTTTCTTTCAAAAAAAAGAGAGCAAGTAATATTTTTTTTACAAGAAATGTTACTAACATCCTTGTTAACCATTCCAACTAAGCTTAAGCTTGTGCTAGGAGATGGTTCACGTCAATAGTCGAATGGTGGATTGAACCTACGACATTACGCAGACCGTACCTTAATAATGGTTTAATTGACGCTTTATAAATTAATTAAAGTGAAACTAGATAGACTTCAAAAAAGGACTCTTTTTCTATTTGCAAACTAGTGCTTCCCGTGTGGTCCCATTTTTGGTCGAATTCTGACAATGACATGTCAATATTACGCCAACTGGTACTATAATTGATTTTTTATTGGAATAGATGTTCTTCAAGAGTAGTTTGATGAGAGTTTGGTGAGTTCCTGATTAATTCTATTCCTTACTATTTCTCTTAGATTTGAAGTCACGTTACTTATAGAGTGATTGCAGGAGTACACTGTAATGCTACAATGCCAATTTAAGTGTAGGTACTATACCTATGAACTGAATTTTTTTTTTTTTTTTTTTATATGAAAAGTGGCAAACGAGCATACGGCTCACCTGATCTTAAGTGATCACCGTCGCCCATGAACATCCACAGCACCAGAGGAGCCGCAGGTGCGTTGCCGACCTTTGAGATAGGAATAGGCTCGTTTCTGAAGGTCCCTAAATCGTAAACGTTCGGAAACACCGCTGGCGACAGTTGATTCCACAAGTTGACAGTGCGTGGGAGAAAGTTACGCGAAAACGTACAGTCGTTGAACGCCAACCATCAAGATGATGGCGGTGGAATTTGGAATTCTGCCGAGATGTGCGGTAATGGAAATCGGTAGCTGGGATGATTCCGAACAATTCCTCAGAACACTCCCCATGGTAAATGCGATACAGGATGCAAAGAGAACTGACATCTCTTCGCAGACTCAGAGGGTCGAGTCGATCGGAAAGACCCTGATCGTCGACTATTCGAGCAGCTCTACGTTGTACACGGTCAAACGGAAGAAGTTGGTATTGGGGAGCCCCGGCCCAGAGATGCGAACAGTATTCCATATGAGGCCGTACTTGTGCCTTGTAAAGTTGCAGACGGTGGGCAGGCGTGAAATACTGTCTTGCTCTATGTCGGGCTGTCAAAAAATACAACAAAAGATGCACACTAACGAAATGAAAATGCTGCGGTCGACAGCGGGAATTACGATCCAGTATTAAACTCCAACTCCAATTATGAAATTCATTTATGTTTTTTTATGGACATCCCTTAAACCCGAACGAAACGCAATCTTTCGTCGTTCATAATTCGTACAGCAAAGGACTGGAATAGTTTGCCCGCGTCTGTCTTTCACTCTGATTACAAGGTATTTTCAAGAATAGATAAATAGGCATTTGATGATGATGATGTCCTGCCGATTTCGGCTACGGCGACGCTTCGGGACTGTCATGTCATGAGCCAGGTCACGCGGCTCTTGAGTGTGCCCTCATGTGGTTTGCATATCCACTCTTCCTTGTAAAAGTGCGCCCGCATTGGGAGCACGTAAGCACACCGTTATTGATGTTGTAGGATATGGCAGCTCGTGGTCGGGCCTTCAGTGTGTCACGCTTGTCGTCTAATTCAGACTTGCGCTCAAAAGGCATTTACTAAGCTTTTTATTTTATTTAAAAATAGGCATTTACTAAGCTAGTGGGTCTTACCATTCAGGACTGCACATAACATTGGGATAGTGGTCAAGCATTTGCTTAGAAACTATAAAAACAAAAGTAACGCAACTGAAAGTAACAAATAAACGGATGACTTGAGGCCCCCCGGAACACAACGGGTTCCGTAAAGCAATTCGAAGCGGAAACATGCAAACACATTAATTTATAGGCTTCAGAACAAACTTTTTAAGTCCGTCTTGGGCCCGGGAACTTTTGCATTTAAGCTCTGAAGCGTAATTACACTGTATTTCACCGTCGCGGTTCAGCGATGATTTTTTTTTCTAATATGACATTTAATCTAATGTTTAGAGTAACTGTCTTCAGAAAAAGGAGGTCTTCAATTCGTGTGTACTTTACAATGGTGTCGTTGGTTGGAAAGTGTCTGGATTTGATCTCATATTAATTTTGTTGCTGGAGTCCGAATTTTTTTTTTATGACAAACTACAAAGATTGGCCAGAGAAGCTGGCCTTGATTGCTTCACCGGATTGAGAGGTGGCATAGATCTTAGGTCGCTTAGCCTGAACCTCTATCGCTAGTAACTCAACACAAGGGTCCCCCCAGTGGGGGGTAACCTCGGCTTGGACGGTTACTATGTAACCTATGAGAGGGCCGAACCACGACTCGGTCAGTTGCTATTTCACGGATAATCTAAGGGACATTCGAAACGCTAATCTAACTTTGAGTGCCACTTCGGGAAGCGTTGGTGCTGGGAGAAGAAGTGGGGCCTGCCTATAAAATAGCGGTAACGCGCGAGTATTAAAATTATTTATTAGACAGCATAGCATTTCCTTAAAAATATATTTAAAATAAATTTAATTGTATATTGCCACACATAATTCTCACACATACACACACCCGCGCGCACAGAAGCACACACACACTCGCACATAAAAAATATGATATAATTACAATATTAGATATATAAATAACCATGGGAGGAAGGACGGCCACCTATCGAACAGGAAATCCCTAGTTTAGGTGGCAGTGAAACTTAAATAGAACTAATACTCGCAGTAAAAAAAGTGTAATTAGTAATACTGTTTGTTATAATTTTGTTGATTAATAAAGGATATTTATTATTAAATAAAAATCTCTGTATTTATATGCAGCTGACATGCACTTAGCTCGAGCCACTGTATCAAGTTCTGAAGCATAAGACAATGTTACATTACATCAGAAAACTCCTAAAAAATTGTATGGAAGGATGGTTATGAGATATTAGTGGGTCTTGGACAAAGACTAAATAAACACTCTATAACGATTTTTTTTACAGATTGGCCAGAGAAGCTGGCTGACTGCTTCACCGGATTGAGAGATGGTATAGCTCTTCGCTTAGCCTGAACCTCTACCGCCAGTAACAGGACACGAGAGACCCGCGGCTTAGACGGTTACTTTATATATTTTTCATACTTCTCAGCTCATTTTCGCCGTAGTTTTAACTTGAAGGTGACTTTTTTTTAACTTTGACAACAAAGTAATTGATCTAAGTAATAAACGTGTCAAAAGAACGGGCTCCCTTTCAAATAATTTAATGACTCCATGCATCGGCCATCTTTATAGGCGTAGAAGCGTTCGCGGCAATCGCATTCCAACCAGAGACAAAGTCTCCGGTGAAACTATGAAATAAATCTAGCAATTTATCGTCCACAATAAACAGAACGCCGCGCGAGATGATATAGATAGATAGATAAATTCTTTATTGCACAAAAAATACAGAGGCGGACTTAATGCTAAATACCATTTGTCGTTAAGTATTAGGCATTTAATATAGATACATTTACAACAAATTTTCAAAAATGGACGAGGTTCTATATTCGTCTGTATGTTTTTTTTTAAGTAAGAATGCTAACAGTATTTTTATTAATAAAACTAACAGTCGCGTTAACAATTCTAGCCTTTCGTAGAAGGCGACCTAAATGGGGCCTCGAGTTCACTGGGCGACAAGGGTGGGGCCTTTGTCGTCCGCCAAGGTGGACCCGGGGAGAAGGCGACATCGGCCGGTCCGTGTCGCCTTGCACTGCGAGGGCACAGGGGGGTAGAGTAACCTTCACCCCACCAGGGAAGTGCTTGCCTTGAGCACAGTGCAGAGGGGTCCGGTGCGTTCCACTGGAGATCCCGGAGCCCCTCACCATGCACCGAGGAAAGGCCACCGGGGAGGTTTTAGTGGGTAAAAACCCCACATAACCACCGCCTTGCCCCCAGAAGGCGGGGTATCTTTTTGGAGATTTCCTCCTCGTTAACAAAAAAAAAAGAGACGGTTCAATTCAATAGTCGAATGGTAGATTTGATACCTTACGATTCGCAGACCACACCTTAAACCATTAGGCTATTGAAGCTATGAATCTAATAATATATACATATCATAGTATCGATCGATAATATATATACCATAGTTTCCACTTTGCTGTTTAAGTAGAATGTATTAAGATACGCGACTAAAAGATATTAGTAATATAAGGATAACGTCAATTCCCAGGCCAAGTTGCCGTTAATATAAGCAAGTGAATAATATATTCAAGGAGTCGGGAGGTGGCGTTCTGGCCGTTATTACGACGTGGTCAGAGTTACAATGCAAATTGCGGAGGAGGGGTCGCAATGATGCCCTCTAACTGTGGCGACTGGCAAAGATGGCCGACGTAATGGTGGAATGAAATTATTAACCATTGTCTTGTGAAATCGGCCGCAGTCGACACCTGAGTCCTAGAATTGCGGTAGATTAGCATGGACATTCCTATCTCTCTTTAAATGATTTTTTTTCACCGTTTTCGTTTACCGTAGCGTAATTTACTGACTTGTCATATATTAGACATTTTATTTATTGGTAACACATATATACGAAATATGACACACATAAAACAGAATGGACAAATAGGCCTAATGTGAACAATGGACACTGTTTCTGTGCTGATTTTCAGCGGTGCCCTGGACTACCCAATGACTACCTATCATATTGTGTAAAACTAATTTTATATACAGTTATTCTATATACAGTTATAACACATTAATAGCGTAAATGCTTTATGTACGGTCTGCAGAACGTAAGGCTGTAGGTTCAAATCCGCTACTCGAATATTGACCATCGCCTAGCACGAGTTTAAGCTTATTTGGTTAACTAGAAATTAAAAGATTTGCTAGCATTATTTTAAAAAAATCTAGTCTATCATAAACGGTAAATTTATTACCTAAAAACTAAGATAATTAAATATTGGACGATGGACTTTCTACCTGTAATGTATTGACTTCATAAGCTACGTAACTCTACAACAACTGTCTAACCCGCTAACAACTAAAGGAGTTCAGTGCCTAAATGTTTTTATCGCGTTTATAAGATATCGGACAAAAATATAAGCTATAAAAAAACAGTGTATTTCCAAAATGGCTGGTATGGTAATGACACTACAATTATTTACATCTCAAAAAGTACAAAATAAAATATAAAAATTTGTGCACGGTGTTTGTCTTCTAGTATCTGCGAAAGCTGTCTTTGCCTACCCAGCTTAGTTTAAAAGGAAAGTAGCGTACTATATTTATTAAAAAAAAGAAAACAAAATAAAAAAAAGCAATTCCACACATTTCCAACGCCAAGACATTACTTACGACCCTCGACTGAAAGCATCGTATTAAAATTTAAATCTACTTTACAAAGTGTATTTTATACACGTGCTTCTGCAATTTTGATCGTTCATAAAGCTCGGAACTGCTATTATTATTACCCTATACCTTTGTGGTATTGGGTGCTACACATCTTCCCCCATCCGATCCTAGCATTTCAACTAAGTCTCCCATGAATTTAGTATGCATAATGTTAATGTATTATAGATGCTTTAATTACCTCTATTTTGCGGTGCGCTTGAGGTCTGAATACGATGGTTGTTGTCCATAATTATGGTACACATACACGCGGAGCAAATAAACACATCGGTGACTTGAAAGTTAGATTTTGTTTTAGCTTACAATTGTAAGAAATCTGGGCTACACCAGCGTACGGCGTTGATCTCAACACCTGTCACATATGAGACATAAAAATCAAGATGAAGAGCGGACACTTATTGTTTTAAATCATATTAGATAAACCATAATGCCTCGCAATATACCACCAATCATCATTAAGCATTATCAAAAAGAAGTAATTGGAGAAGATGGCTGGATTATTCCATTTCCTTGGGATCGAAAACCAAGCACTCCACTGAGAGATCTAAAGATGCTTTGAGCTTATTCTGCGTAGAATAGAACGAAAACAAATAACTACTAATTAAAAAAAAAAGTTAAACCGCGATAAAACCCAAAGTTACACGAAGCCATTAAACAAGAAAAAAAAACCGGGTAAAATTTTTCTTTCAAGTTCGTTTCTAATTTCAAATTTTCAATTGATCAAATATTCTTTTTAATATCGACATCGAATCAATTTTGACAGACAGTGTTCAAAGAGATATTGAACGGTTATCTTTGAAATTAAACGAGAATAAAAAACAAATTCATTTTTTGTCTTCCCTGATATGATGTCTTATTGATTGAAATTATAAATTATATACGTAAGTGATTTATTCATTCAAAACACGAATGGTATGCTGTAATAGAAATGTTATTGGCCGTGTTGGAAGATTCTCAGTAGATTGTGTCTATTATACTGGCATGTAATGCTAAATCGATGGCCGAATACTCGTCTTATAAAAATAAATTAATTTCAAAATTTGTTTTGGGCAACAATGGCCGTCTCCCCCCCGCCTATTGGCAGCCTGAAATTCCTTTTTAATCCAACGCATGGCCAGTCCGTGTTTTTAATTTCACACAAAAAGCAGCTTCGAGTCGGTGATCAATCAAAACTGCCGCTCGTTTCTTTTTCTATACTTCATTGCAGCAAAAGCACTTTCGCCTTTCTGTAACCGCTACAATAATGTATATATTATTTTTGTTTGCAAAAAGGGAAATGGATACATTTTGAATCTAATTAGTCTGATGGCTTTTGTTCGGAATGATTTATCACTGATCGTCTCATTACTGTTTATTTTACTAATCGCATTTTGTGTTGCCTCTGTTACACTGGTTGAAGTTAAACTTCTTACGCTTACGACTTGAGGAATGGTTAGTTTAGTTACGAAAAGTGTGATCGAGTGATTTTTTTTAATGACGAACTACGCAGTTGGCCAAAGAGGCTGGCCTTTACTGCTTCACTAGATTGAGTGGTGGCATAGCTCTAAGGTCGCTTAGCCTGAACCTCTAATCGAGCTCTAATCTAATCGAGTGATCGAGCGAGGTGACCGCAGAGCAGAGGGAGATATAAGTTAGTGAAGATAGAAAGAGAGAGACGTTTTGTATATCTAAGACTTAGTACAGGCGTATTGTCTGTATCACACTATTGTACACACATTTTTAGTCGTAAACAATCTTTTATATATTATATTTTGTGTATATATTCCAATACATATATATACATAGATATAGATAAAGCTAAAGAAGCTTTACTTTAGTCGTGTGGACTAAAGCACACTCGTTTTTTTGACTTCGTAATCTCTACCTTACTCCGTTAGTTCAAAAAGTGCCTCTATGTTTAGAAATGTTTAAATAAGCTTATCTTCATTTGTAGATCTACGTTTCTATATATCGGAAATATCCTTAAAATGTTTTTTGAAAGCGAAATTAACATATGAAGCTAAAGTACTTGTTTTTTTTTCGAATAATCTTTACCTGTGAATGAATATTGCACTGCGAGGGCACAGAGGGGGAGAGTGTAACCTCCCCACTGAGCAGAGTGCAGAGGGGCTCCGGTGCGTTCCTCTGGAGATCCTGCATGCCCCTCACCATGCATCTAGGAAGGGCCACCGGGGAGGTTATAGTGGGTCAAACCCCACATAACCACTGCCTTCCCCCTAAGGCGGGGTATCTTTTTGAAGATGTCCTCCTCGTTAACAAAAAAAATAAAGATTACGTGTCTGTTGATTCATGATTCATTATTGTCAAGTTTTCATCCGATAAAAATATTTTAAGTATTACATTTGCTTAACGATTCCCCGAGCAACAAACAATTGTTATAACTTGTAGGTTTTGTGGAATAAAATAGTCCAATAACTAGTACACTCGCTTTATTGAGACAGCGTAAAGTTGTACAAGGAATTATTTTAACGAATACCGTCACAACGGCGCGTCGTCGCCATCTTTTTACAAAATTAATTAGAAGTCAGATTACGAACTAATAAAGTTAAATTATTGTTTACAATGCCAAGTTAATGTGACGATCAACTAAATTATTAATTATGAATTAAAGATACAATAAGTTTCGGGCAAAACACTGCGATATCATTGGAAGTAGTTATTATACGTAACAATCGGTGGGTGCCGTGTGTTGCTAGCTAACATAATATTATAATAATAACGTTTACTTAACTTTCTTAAAGACAACTTTCCTTTGACTATCGCAAAAAGTGATTGGAAACTTACCAGACACAAACACTCAATCACACTTCGTGACTAACATAATTAGTCTAAACATCGTAACGATATCTCAAATCATTAAACAAAATAAATCATGCATCGGATTCAATTTATACTCAGTGATAATTAAATAACGTTTTTCATTGCATTAGTAAAATATATTTTCCTTTCACTAGATGAACTATATCGAGTATGCAGGTAGACATGTAATATGATGTTTTTATAGAACACTAACACCTTTTTTTAAGACATTACTAACATTATTGTTAACCATTCCAACTAAGTTAAAGCTTGTGTTTGTGTTTCAATGGGTTTCTCAGACCGTATCCTAAACCATTACGCTATTGACGCTTCAATTTAAAATAAAGCCGTGATCAAAAATAAAGGGTCGGTTAAGAAAGTTTGAATATATCGGAAGATAAAGTCGCTGGCTAACTGAAATAAATTGTGCATCATAGACAATTAAATATCCTTAAAATAAAATAAAATATTTTTATTAATTTATTTATATTTCATTAAAAAACATAAACTTAAACGAAAAATATCTTACGTAAATTTGGATAATACTGTATTTTTCATAAAAATTTATTTTTATTCAAATTTTAGTACTTAGTATTGCCTCCATATAGCTTAATCTTCCGAGATATTTAAACTTTCTTAACCTACCCGTTATTCCGACCCTTTATTTTCCTCAAAAGGGTAAATGTCCCGATTTTTGGGAGGCTCAGGTTTTCTCTGTAAGAGGTCTGTCTAAGTGAGTACAAGAGCATAGTCCGAACACACGGCCCTCAGAGGTTCAGGCTAAGCGACTTAAGACCTTTGCCACCTCTTAAACCGGTGAAGCAGTAAAGGCCAGCTTCTCTGGCCAACTGTGTTAGTTCGTCCAAAAAAAACACTACCCTAGTACGGATTAGCAGACTCAACAAATTTAAAAAAAAATCCTAACACACGTGAGTCTCCTCACGATGTTTTCAATCACTAAATTTGTTTCAAATCATCAAATGTGTATAAAATATAAGATTTCCATTAATTCAATAGTACAAAGTCTTTCTGTTGTAAAAAAAATCTAAAAGCTTCTTTGAGCATTACACGATAACAACCAACGTTAATAGCATTCGAAAGAAACTTTAGCGACAAAACAGATATTTTTTTTTTATTCCACAGATAAGATATAATCTCTATGGTATGGCAATCTGTGCTAAATCCTATTCCTTAAGTACGCAACGTTGGTTTCTAGGGGTGTACTCGGGATACTCCCACACTTACACAAAAGATTTTCGTAGTGATACTTTACGCTCTATGCAGTGCGCCCTTAAGTGTACCACCTTTTGTCCTTTGAGCCCACTTCTAAGTTTGTAAAAAATAATAGTATTAATACAGTGAATGGAAAGCCTCGTTGGTACACCATAGCTTTAACTTACATCGAATTTTTACATGCCTTGGTATCGGCGATACAAGTCTGTGAAATTAGTGTAATTTAGAATAGAATAGAATATTAGAATATTTATTTATTAACACACAGATTTGGTTACACTTATAAACATTACACAAATTAAACGAACATCCATGTAACCATTGCGGAACATATTATTGGTACACAGTGACTCCCAAACTAAGCAGACGCTTGTATCTTGGGAGCCAGAGTTGCTTTGTGGAGTTTGCATTTTGCACAAAATTTTAGTTTTTTTTATAATTTAGTTAATAAATGTATATATACGTATATATATATATATATGTGTTTGGCCAAGTATATATATATATATATAGGCGCGTGTGTGGGGTGTATAGTGTTTATGAGTGTTTGCGTAGTTGTGTATATGATCGTGTATGTGTTATATATTTGTTTATTTTGTTTGCGTCTACCCGATGATCCTTTCGGTCTGCCGAGCAACCATTTTGATACCGTTTGCCTTAGTTCATATAATTGAAGATGTCTTATGTCCAGAGTTTTGGAGACATTGTTGTAGACTAGGTTGTGTACATAGGTTGGAGAGCGGCGGGCAAGAAGGGAATTAAAGGTGGGTAGTAATCTATATATATATATCAAAAGTTTAACACACGCATATTTACGAGTAAAAACAAAAACCGACTTAAAAATCGAACCAAACGTTAAACACTGCACGTGGACGACCTCTCTGTATTTCAAAATTATCGTAGGAATTAATCAGAATCTTAAAGTTCATCTTTTGCAGTCAAAAATGAATCAAACATTTTTTTCATTATCCCACAATAATTTCAATGGCAACTATTAATTAGCTATTATTAGGGACTGGTGTCCAAACTAGGAACAAACCTGTGAGATGGATCACCAGGCATAATCCCCACGGATGTGCACAAAACTTTTAAAACTATCGGAGAAAGAAGTAGAAGGTGCACATATATATATATCTAAATGTTGAATGTCATATGTGTGTGCGATCGTGTGTGGGAAAGTGTGTGTGAGAATGCGTACTTTAGTGTAATCATCTAAATCGATAGTGATATTGGGTTATTTGTCCATTTGTGGTTCAAATTCTTGATGAAACTTCTTCACACCGGGACAGCTTTTGACTTTGTATAAAGCACAGATCCGGCCATGTGTGGAGTACTGTTGTCATATCTGGGCAGGTGCAGCCAAATACCAACTCGCGGCACTGGATTCCATGGAGAGGCGGGCCAAAAAGTTGATAGGTGACCAAGATCTACACCTAGATAGTCTTGAGCACAGGCGCAAGGTGGCCAGCCTTTCGGTGTTTTACAGATTACACTTTGGAGAGTGTGCACAGGAATTACACGAGTTAATTCCCCATCCCCATTCTACCTTCGGACGTTTAGACACTCGGCGGGTCTTCACCCTTTTATAGTTGATGTTCCGCGCGTCCGAACGAAGCGATTTGAGTCATCGTTCATCGTGCGTACGGCAAAGGAATGGAATAAGTTGCCGGCGTCAGTCTTTCCGTCCAATTACGACGTGGGAGCCTTCAAGAGTAGAGTGAATAGGCACTTACTAAACTAGCGCGTACTATCTTTCGACTATATCACCACTTAACACCAGGTGGGATCATGGTCAAGCGCTAGTTTACACGCATAAAAAAAAAAAAAAAAAATGAAAATTTATCTCTAATATGGTTTTATCATGTCATTGTCAGAATTGGACGACAAATTGGGACCACATGGAAAGCCATCAGTTTTCAAATAAAAATAGAATCATCAAAATCGGCTCACATCAGTCGTAAGTTATGAACTAACAAAAGTGTTAGAAAATTTTCTACGACATGTGAAATCTACCAAGCACTAGTGCCACGTAGCGGACTATGCCCTTATACTCTTTACAGAGAAGTCCTATGCTGGCCTGTGCTCAGCAGTGGGAAATATATATGCAAGTAGACAAGCCGGGTCTAGAACACTAGAGTAACCGATTTTTTTTTCACAAGACTTCGGAAGCGCCTGTAACACGTTCACAAACAAAGAAACACATTACAAAGCCATAAACCAGGCAACAAAGAGGCCGACGGTGTATGTGTTGAAACTTATCCATCATGTCTCCTTTTAAAATAACAAAAAACCGATGCGACGCACACAACAGATGTTTTAGTAAAAAACCGACCCCCATCGACCCCGGTGCACGGCTAGGCATAATTTCGATTATAAATAGCTGTAATAACCCAAATCGGCTCTATCATCGCCATTTAAATGATAATTTTTGACTTTTAAATATTTCAATACTAATGGAGGTGTCGTGGACTGGCTAATTGATTTTAGTACACCTTACCACATCTCATATTTGTATGGGAAGTAAAAATCATTTTAAAAGAAATAATAATACAACTTTTTTGTACTTGTGTTTTCATTTGATGAAATATGTACTCCAAACGTGTTTTAAATAATTTTATTTTACATAGATCTTGACTGCTTACACTCTTAGGTCGCTTAGCCTGAACCTCTATTGCTAGTAACTCGACACAAGGGTGCCCCCGGTGAGGGTGACCTCGGCTTGGACCGTTACTATGTTACGTGTAAGCATTCTGATCTCGCGCCCGAGAGGACCGAACGATTCGGTCTGTAGCTATTTCACGGATAATCTAAGGGACATTCAAAAGCTAAACTAACTTTGAGTGCCACTTCGGGAAGCGTTGGCGCTGGGAGAAATGGTCGAAGAAACTCCAGCAACGCTCCTAACATCTAAGGGGTGGGACCTGCCCATTAAAAAGCGGCAACGCGTGAGGATTAAACAGATAATGAAGGCCAATTTTGGAAGTATGTTCAATTAAACAAGATTGTAAATTTAACATTTAAGTGCTGTGTGACTTTGTAACTTAACTACCTCCTAAACTCCTAGTTAACTCCCCCCGACATGCTCTCCTTGAGTTCAGTGCAGAGGGGCTCCGAAGCGTTCCTCTGGAGATCCCGGAGCCCCTCACCAAAATACACAAAATAACCCCGCCTTCCCACCAGAAGGCCAGGTATCTTGTTGAAGATTCGCCCCCCTTCAATAAAAAAAAAGTTTACTCGCCTCGACAAAATAAAAGTGCTAGAAAAGAGGAAAGATTTTTAGCTCTTAAAGCTAGTGCGCCTTACCATCCAGGACTCCATTTCCACTTAACATCAGGTGGAATCGTAGTCAAGCACTTGCTTAGAAATAATAAAAAAAAAACTGACAGTGGTTTTTTCGCACGTACATATTGATAAAGATTTGCAAATATGATTTGCTTCGACTACACAGATAGAGTTTAAACAGGACCTAATTGAAATAAAATAAAATCCTACTTAAATTTAAAATAAATGAAGGCGCTATTAATACAACAAATATTTAAAAAAAACTAACGAATTGTGAACCTCCCCCTTTTGTTTAGTCGGTTAAAAAATCAATACTCTTATCGCAGGAATTGTCATTACGTATGCAACAGTCACATACAAAACATTATCAAACAAGTGTGGTAACACTCGAAGATTCCCATTATAAAAGCAAATGGCTGCAGCTTAGTACATTTCTAATTACATAGATAAAGGTTGGCTTCAATAACGTTGGTTTATCACGTACGTACGTTTGGAATCTAATTGGAATTTTGCATGTTTGATATGTGGACTCTTTATTGGTCGATATTATGTTTGCTTTACGATATTGATGTTTGATGTTAGAATGGAAGTGAACAAGTGTCGGCTCATTGTGATAATTGCGTGAGCCGGTCGCGCCCTAATGATTTGTTTTACTCTGTTTATTACTTGTATTTCTTTTTTTTACGAAGTACAAAAATTGACCAGAGAAACTGGCTTCAACACACACACGCACATTCAAAATACTACACGTCCACATTTATTTATTTATATATGAATATTTATTTTATTTTTCTTTTAAATCTTCTATATCTTTGTTAAATAAAATATATTTTTCTTTATCTTTGTTAAAATTAAATTTGAAAATGAAATTGATGTATGGCAGTGGAGAGGGCACTGATTCCTGAGATACAGGTTTAAATCCTAGTTCAGGAGTCAGGAGTTCGTGTATTTGTAAGGAAATTTTTGAATAAAGTATTTGTATTTGTTATTTGTTTGCTTCCCGGATTGAGAGGTGGCATAGCTCTTAGGTCGCTTAGCCTGAACCTCTATCGCTAGTAACTTGACACAAGGGTCCTACCGGGTGAGGGGCTAAATTTATATTCAACAAATGCTGCTACGATAAAATAAATTATAATAATATAAATTATAATGACAAAATATACATACATCATTAGCGTGCCGGTGAGAATCCATAAGATTTTCCCCATACCAAAAGTGATCAACTCGGCTAAAGACGTTATAATTTCAAAATAACAGACTGAGAACGAGCTTTTAAAAGGGACGAAGGAAGGAAGGGAAAAATACAATCGAATTGTGAACCTCCTTATGTGAAGTCGGTTAAAACAATCAATAGTTTTCGAATCAGTCCCATTCAATCCATTATCAAGCAGCATATGCAAGCAATGCCATTATAGTTGGTTAAAAATAATAAGTGTGTGTGCCGTTAAGGTCGTTCGAAAAATGTCCCACCACAGAACGTTGCCTTTATTCTCGCCGCGGATTCGTCATAAGGGAGTGCGCCATCAAATATTCAATTTTAAAACAGCCGCTAAAAGCGAAACGTCATCGCCGCCACAAACACAGCTGGGACTTAACGATTTAGAAATTCCGTCACAGATGGGACCACGCACTCCGCCCGTGCTTAGATAAAATAAGAAATTGCATTAGCAAAAGTGAAAAATTTAAATGAAGACGACAGTAACACCGGCTGAGCAGCGAAATTGCCTCCAATAACTGTTCAGAGGGTGTGTTGATGTCGCGACATGGGTTATTTCATGTTCATGAAAATTATTCTGCCAAGAGCACGATCGCGCAGTACGAAGAATTTCATTAGCGCCAATCAAAATGACGAGGTCCAAAATGAAGCTCGCAAAGAGAGTCGTAATCACGGACTACGGCGGACCCCCTCGTGAGGTCTTATTAAAGGAATAATATTTACAAAACGAGACGCCTCGAAATCCCCAAATTAAGATCTCGCCGAGAACCCGCCCAACTTCCACAAAGTGGAATCATTAGATTAAAAACGTAAACTTTTCTCTTAGCAAGGTAATGGGCATCCCGATGTAGCTAAATAGATGGAATAGCTGCAAAAGGAGCATTTTCCTGTTCATTAAATTTTTCCTTCGCTTTTTATTTCGACCCTGGTGCTAATTTCGTTGGAATTCACGCCCCATCCACCCCGTGGGGTTCAATCACAGAAAATTTTATATCCGGAATTAAATAAGTACCCGACAGAATTACGCACAGAATCTAATATTAGCTTATTTTTAGCGGGGTATCTTTATTAATTAATCAAATTCTAAAGAACGGACGCAAATCTAATGTATTATACGCAAGAAAAATGTTTATACTACGCAAACAGTCACAAACTACATTAGATCTGCTCGATAACATAGAAAAGACAACGTTTTTTTTATAGATTGGCCACTATTGGGATAACCTCGGCTTGGACGGTTACTATGTTACACTTTGTATTGTTTGTATTATTTGTCCGTGTAACTTTAACTGTGTTTTGTCTATTTTTCATTCGTTAATGTGTGTTATATTCTGTCTGTGATGTGTTTTGTATTGTGATGCCAATAAATAAATGTCTATGTCTATGTCTAAATATATAATAATTTCAAAATTATTTTTATTCTAAGAAAATACAAGTATATTTACGAGTAGAAACAAAAACCGACTTCAAATCAAATCAAACGTTAAACGTTATTACTTCCGAATTATCGTAGGAATATTACGAGATTAAACTCTTAAAGTAGATCTGTTGGCGTGATATTAAGTTATTCGCCCATTTGTGGCACACATAAGTAATTTCGCAAATTTAAGACATGGTTTTCTCATGGCTCCCATTGTCAGAATTGGACCAAATTTAAATGGAACCCAGTTCGCCCAGTCGAAAGTTGCAGCAGCAGTTAACTTTACAAACATAAAAGTAATACGAATTGAGAACCTCCTTTTGAAGTCGGTTGAAAACCCTATTTTAAAATTGGAACGTCTAATTTGATTGATGGACGTTAATAGCAGTGACACAATATGTTGTAATCAATGTTGCTTTTATCGTATACTAGAATTGTACAGTATGACACTTTGTTGTGGTTTTAAATTTTAAAAAAAATATTATTTATTTATCATTATCTCTGTCTTCAGTGTAAACTAGATAAACTTTCATATCTCGAAAGATTTAGTCGGATAAGTGGTTTGGAAGTTAATCGAAAAGTGAAATATTCTCATCACTGGTAACTTATTCTAGAGGGTGGTTTGTGTTTTAACTCGATTGTCTCCAAAGTCAGCGGTGGATGCTGTTGGAAACGTCAACCAGCTCGCTGGTAAGGATTTTAAGGATGGAGGAAAGATTTTAGCTCTTAAAGCTAGTGCGCCTTACTATCCAGGACTGCATTTCCACTTAACATCAGGTGGGATCGTAGTCAAGCACTTGCTTAGAAATTATAAAAAAAAAATACTGACAGTGGTTTTTTCGCACGTACATATTATAAAGATTTGCAAATATGATTTGCTTCGACTACACAGATAGAGTTTAAACAGGACCTAATTGAAATAAAATAAAATTCTACTTAAATTTAAAATAAATGAAGGCGCTATTAATACAACAAATATTAAAAAAAAAACTAACGAATTGTGAACCTCCCCCTTTTGTGAAGTGGGTTAAAAAATCAATACTCTTATCGCAGGAGTTGTCATTACGTATGCAACAGTCACACACAATACATTATCAAACAAGTGTGGTAACACTCGAAGATTCCCATTATAAAAGCAAATGGCTGCAGCTTAGTACATTTCTAATTACATAGATAAAGGTTGGCTTCAATAACGTTGGTTTATCACGTACGTACGTTTGGAATCTAATTGGAATTTTGCATGTTTGATATGTGGACTCTTTATTGGTCGATATTATGTTTGCTTTACGATATTGATGTTTGATGTTAGAATGGAAGTGAACAAGTGTCGGCTCATTGTGATAATTGCGTGAGCCGGTCGCGCCCTAATGATTTGTTTTACTCTGTTTATTACTTATTTGTATTTCTTTTTTTACGAACTACAAAAATTGACCAGAGAAGCTGGCTTTAACACACACACGCACATTCAAAATACTACACGTCCACATTTATTTATTTATATACGAATATTTATTTAATTTTTCTTTTAAATCTTCTATATCTTTGTTAAAATTAAATTTGGTTAGGTTTAACTCCTAGTTCAGAAGTCAGGGAGTTCGTGGATTTGTAAGGAAATCTTTGAATAAAGTATTTGTATTTGTTATTTGTTTTCTTCCCCGGATTGAGAGGTAACATAGCTCTTAGGTCGCTTAGCCTGAACCTCTATCGCTAGTAACTCGACACGAGGGTCCTACCGGGTGAGGGGTTAAATTTATATTCAACAAATGCTGCTACGATAAAATAAATTATAATAATATAAATTATAATTACAAAATATACATACATCATTAGCGTGCCGGTGAGAATCCATAAGATTTTCCCCATACCAAAAAGTGATCAACTCGGCTAAAGACGTTATAATTTCAAAAAAACAGACTGAGAACGAGCTTTTAAAAGGGACGGAGGAAGGAAGGGAAAAATACAATCGAATTGCGAACCTTCTTTTGTGAAGTCGGTTAAAAAAATCAATAGTTTTCGAATCAGTCCCATTCAATCCATTATCAAGCAGCATATGGAAGCAATGCCATTTTAGTTGGTTAAAAATAATAAGTGTGTGTGCCGTTAAGGTCGTTCGAAAAATGTCCCACCACAGAACGTTGCCTTTATTCTCGCCGCGGATTCGTCATAAGGGAGTGCGCCATCAAATATTCAATTTTAAAACAGCCGCTAAAAGCGAAACGTCATCGCCGCCACAAACACAGCTGGGACTTAACGATTTAGAAATTCCGTCACAGATGGGACCACGCACTCCGCCCGTGCTTAGATAAAATAAGAAATTGCATTAGCAAAAGTGAAAAATTTAAATGAAGACGACAGTAACACCGGCTGAGCAGCGAAATTGCCTCCAATAACTGTTCAGAGGGTGTGTTGATGTCGCGTCATGGGTTATTTCATGTTCATGAAAATTATTCTGCCAAGAGCACGATCGCGCAGTACGAAGAATTTCATTAGCGCCAATCAAAATGACGAGGTCCAAAATGAAGCTCGCAAAGAGAGTCGTAATCACGGACTACGGCGGACCCCCTCGTGAGGTCTTATTAAAGGAATAATATTTACAAAACGAGACGCCTCGAAATCCCCAAATTAAGATCTCGCCGAGAACCCGCCCAACTTCCACAAAGTGGAATCATTAGATTAAAAACGTAAACTTTTCTCTTAGCAAGGTAATGGGCATCCCGATGTAGCTAAATAGATGGAATAGCTGCAAAAAGGAGCATTTTCCTGTTCATTAAATTTTTCCTTCGCTTTTTTATTTCGACCCCTGGTGCTAATTTCGTTGGAATTCACGCCCCATCCCACCCCGTGGGGTTCAATCACAGAAAATTTTATATCCGGAATTAAATAAGTACCCGACAGAATTACGCACAGAATCTAATATTAGCTTATTTTTAGCGGGGTATCTTTATTAATTAATCAAATTCTAAAGAACGGACGCAAATCTAATGTATTATACGCAAGAAAAATGTTTATACTACGCAAACAGTCACAAACTACATTAGATCTGCTCGATAACATAGAAAAGACAACGTTTTTTTTATAGATTGGCCACTATTGGGATAACCTCAGCTTGACGGTTACTATGTTACACTTTGTATTGTTTGTATTATTTGTCCGTGTAACTTTAACTGTGTGTTTGTCTATTTTTCATTCGTTTTTAATGTGTGTTATATTCTGTCTGTGATGTGTTTTGTATTGTGATGCCAATGAATAAATGTCTATGTCTATGTCTAAATATATAATCATTTCAAAATTATTTTATTCTAAGAAAATACAAGTATATTTACGAGTAGAAACAAAACCGACTTCAAATCAAATCAAACGTTAAACGCTATTACTTCCGAATTATCGTAGGAATATTACGAAATAAAACTTAACCAGAACCTAACCAAACATTCATCAAACTGCTCTTAAAGTACATCTGTTGGCGTGATATTAAGTTATTCGCCCATTTGTGGCACACATAAGTAATTTCGCAAATTTAAGACATATGGTTTTCTCATGGCTCCCATTGTCAGAATTGGACCAAATTTAAATGGAACCCAGTTCACTCCAGTCGAAAGTTGCAGCAGCAGTTAGCTTAACAAACATAAAAGTGATACGAATTGAGAACCTCCTTTTGAAGTCGGTTGAAAACCCTATTTTAAAATTGGAACGTCTAATCTGATTGATGGACGTTAATAGCAGTGACACAATATGTTGTAATCAATGTTGCTTTTATCGTATACTAGAATTGTACAGTATGACACTTTGTTGTGGTTTTAAATTTTAAAAAAAATATTATTTATTTATCATTATCTCTGTCTTCAGTGTAAACTAGATAAACTTTCATATCTCGAAAGATTTAGTCGGATAAGTGGTTTGGAAGTTAATCGAAAAGTGAAATATTCTCATCACTGGTAACTTATTCTAGAGGGTGGTTTGTGTTTTAACTCGATTGTCTCCAAAGTCAGCGGTGGATGCTGTTGGAAACGTCAACCAGCTCGCTGGTAAATGCAATTATGTCAAGTAATATGCCATCTGCGGGCCGTAGCCCCCGCAGCCCTGCGTCCCGGACCGCTACCCTTTAACTGTTTTGAGGGGATCATTTGGAAGTTAGTTAATTGCTATTGCACCTGAGTTTGTTTGCTAATTTAACTTCTCTTAAGAAAACCAACAGAGACTTAACCATGACAAATGCTTTGCTAAATTGTTTTTATTTTTTCTCCAAAGCCGACAACGATTTATTAAACGTTTCTTATTATAAAAAAATGCCATGGTAATATGTCTCTGTCTATCTAATAAATGTATATAATACAATACGATTCGAAGACGATTCGTTGTTCTTTTATATCGTTATATATTTTTCAATTATAAATTTATTCCTATTTATAAACATAGCCCGTTTTACCCTCTCCAGAAATAAAAAGCTTCGAGTATTCCTTTTGTGTCGTTTATATTTAAATTACATTTTAACTTTTTAACTTAAGTTTAATCTTGGTGAATCGTTCACGTAATACCAGAGCACAGAACACGGCCTGACGGGAAGGCATAGGCACCAGCAGAATACCAGCGTTGGCTTCACAGCCAACACAATACTGAGCTGGTACCTTTTCGATCCAGGATCGCAACCAAATAGATTAAGTTATCGTATTTACTTAGTTTCTTTTTTTATTTTATCTTTTATTTTTCTCCAAAGCCGACAACGATTTATTAAACGTTTCTTATTATAAAAAATGCCATGGTAATATGTCTCTGTCTATCTAATAAATGTATTTAATACAATACGATTCGAAGACGTTTCGTTGTTCTTACATATCGTTATATATTTTTCATTCGTTTTTAATGTGTGTTATATTCTGTCTGTGATGTGTTTTGTATTGTGATGCCAATAAATAAATGTCTATGTCTAAATATATAATCATTTCAAAATTATTTTATTCTAAGAAAATACAAGTATATTTACGAGTAGAAACAAAACCGACTTCAAATCAAATCAAACGTTAAACGTTATTACTTCCGAATTATCGTAGGAATATTACGAGATTAAACTCTTAAAGTAGATCTGTTGGCGTGATATTAAGTTATTCGCCCATTTGTGGCACACATAAGTAATTTCGCATATTTAAGACATGGTTTTCTCATGGCTCCCATTGTCAGAATTGGACCAAATTTAAATGGAACCCAGTTCACCCAGCCGAAAGTTGCAGAAGCAGTTAGCTTAACAAACATAAAAGTAATACGAATTGAGAACCTCCTTTTGAAGTCGGTTGAAAACCCTATTTTAAAATTGGAACGTCTAATTTGATTGATGGACGTTAATAGCAGTGACACAATATGTTGTAATCAATGTTGCTATTATCGTATACTAGAATTGTACAGTATGACACTTTGTTGTGGTTTTAAATTAAAAAAAAAAACATTATTAATTTATCATTATCTCTGACTTCAGTGTAAACTAGAGAAACTTTCATATCTCGAAAGATTTAGTCGGATAAGTGGTTTGGAAGTTAATCGAAAAGTGAAATATTCTCATCACTGGTAACTTATTCTAGAGGGTGGTTTGTGTTTTAACTCGATTGTCTCCAAAGTCAGCGGTGGATGCTGTTGAAACGTCAACCAGCTCGCTGGTAAATGCAATTATGTCAAGTAATATGCCATCTGCGGGCCGTAGCCCCGCAGCCCTGCGTCCCGGACCGCTACCCTTTAACTGTTTTGAGGGGATCATTTGGAAGTTAGTTAATTGCTATTGCACCTGAGTTTGTTTGCTAATTTAACTTCTCTTAAGAAAACCAACAGAGACTTAACCATGACAAATGCTTTGCTAAATTGTTTTATTTATCAAAGAAAGTGCTTTGTTCTCGTAAATATTTTATTTTAAGGATATTTAATTGTCTATCATGCACAATTTATTTCAGTTAGCTAGCGTCTTTATCTTCCGAGATATTCAAACTTTCTTAACCGACCCTTTTGCTCCCGAGTGTATTATGTATGTATAAACACTTGGTAGTGTGTTTATTGAATTATAGCATTTTTTTTAAATATTATCATTCGGCACAAACTCCTCTCTCCGCATAATTTTCGTAAATATTTCAAACACACGTCAAGTTTGTCAGCGGACACAGTAAGACGTGTATATAATTGTTTTATTTATCAAACATAAAGTGCTTTGTTCTCGTAAATATTTTATTCGATATCGATTGTTGCAAATAAGGAAATCAAATTATTCAATGTCCCGCCCCTCATTTGTTTCCCGCTCCCCCGGAGCAGAGATGAAGAAATTCTTTGTGAGTTTTCGATTACTTGTCCAATTAATTTTATAGATTCATTTATCTTCGATGTTCTGAGATATGCGGGACGGGATTTCGACGCGAACTTTAATTTACTGATCTATACGACCGTAATATGTTAAGTTAAAAGTTACAGCATTAATAGCCTGTTGGGCACAGGCCTTCTCTGGGGTTACACGGAAGGTACACCGAAGCAATAGTGATGGCAGCGTGGCCTGTCATGGCTAGCTGTGCAGGTGCGCCATACGCGGCGTGGCGATCGAAACGCAATGCAAGGACCTCCTATAGTAAATGAGAGTGCCGCCACCTTGGGCGCCGGCTCTATCATTCCTAACGATATTATACGACGTTATAGTTACGGAGGGTTTGAAAAATGTCTCCTGCACTAACATTACGTCGAAGATATTCGCGGACGAAGTTCGCGACTTCGTCTAATTGTTCCCTAAGCCCGTTCGCATTAAAAAACGCGACGGTCAGCGAACGGGGAAAATCAATCCGGTGAAGCAGTAAAGGTCAACTTCTCTGGCCAACTGTGTTAGTTTGTCCAAAAAAAAAGAAAGGCCTTCTCTGAGGCCATTTTTAGTGACTTAGTTAATAAAAAACCCGAAATACTGCATTATGTTCGTACAAGGCACATGATTCGAACCGGTTTGTGAAACACTTGGCTACCTATTTCAACTAGAACATAAAATACCTATGAAGTGAACATCAAATAGGAACTAAATTTCAATATCGGTACAGGGAACCAGGTCAACTGTTCCACTAAACGGCGACTTCTTACGTGAAAGGATAACAGGCAACGGGACAGTTTGTTTCACGCAAGTACAGTTGGGGCATGGTGGATGAGAGGGAAAGTTTACGTTCCGTTTCTCATCACGCCTCCGCGCGCAAGTGGGTGAGTACGGTGGGTGAACAACGCACCGGCCGGTCGTGACGCAATTGGCGTGGGGCATCATTAGACAAGTCCACGGCGCTCAAGTGTGAACCGCCCTTAGATTAGGATGTACTTGAAGTCACTGATGAAGCGTAGGCAAGAAAGAACGTTTGTAAAATATACTTGAGATTTAACATTTAAAAAAATCAAATGAGAAAAAAAAATTTTACAGCCTTATCTTCTGTTTATTTTTTTATTGAAAGCGTCAATAGCCTAATGGTTCAGGATACGGGTTGCGAGTCGTAAGTACTATTCGAATCCGCCATTCCACTATTAACGTGAACCATCTCCTAGCATAAGCCTAAACTTATATGTAATGGTAAACAAGAATGTTAAATATAATATATTTGCGAAAAAAATATTGTTAGCATTTTTTTATTGAAAAAATTATTATCTTAGGGCTTATTTTGTGATTTTATAGGTTATAAGTTAAGAACTATAAATTCTTAATTTTTAATACTATTTTATATTTATAGATTATATTATATTTATAGATTAAAACCGTTGTTTCTTGAAATAAATAGAGATTCGAGACTCGTTTCACTGTTTCTTTATAGAGTGGCATTATTAGTATATTTTAGTATATTATATAACAAGAAGGATGAGACCTTTACTTGCTTGTCACCTAGGGGTTGTGTAAAGACAAACGAATGGGCGCAAATTATAAGAGAAAAATAAAATATAACTTATAATCTGATAATTCGAATCCCAAACAGCTGGTACTGATGTTTTGGGTATTTTAGGACAAAAAATTACCTTCTTAAAGCGTCAATGTACCGCCAATTTGAACAATAAACTTTTTTGATAATCATTACGTATAACTCTATCTAATCTCTATCTAATATCGTAATCGTACTAACATTATAAACGCGAAAGTTTGTATATATGTGATGTGTTACTCTTGCACGCAATAACTACCGAATGGATTTTAATGAATCTTTACGGTATATAGTGCGAATTAACCAAAATATAACGAAAGCAAATAACACACATGCATATTAAATAGATAAATTATACACAAGCATTTGCATGTATCGCATAGGTAAAAAAGATAGATCGCAAAAATTAATAGCAGTGTCCCTATGCGATCGTATACCAACCAGATTGGTATACAACAAAATATAAAGAAGGGTGACGACAGAAGTACTCTGAAATGACGGACGTGTATGCGAATTATACTCGTATGTAAGAAGCGCTAAAGCACTTCTATAGTATGTCGTACATGTGTACATTAACCGCCACTTTATAAAAAAAAAATTACGTTTTTTTTTCACAAATATTTTAAGTAAGCTTAAAAGCTTGTCCTAGGAGATGGTTCACGTCAATAATCGAATAGTTGATTCGACTTTTGAATAATTTGCAGACCGTACTCTCAACCATCAGGCTATTAACGTAAAAAAAATGTTAATAAAATCATAAATTCCACTCGAACCCGACCGTTCGATTGTCGCATAACAAAGTGCGCGTGTAATTGCAATGGCCCATTGACTTTCACAGAAAGCTTGTTTACAGACGAAAGCCTAATTTGCATTCAAAGGGATGGAGTCGCTGAAACAAACGGCACAAGTGGACACCTCGCGCGATTTCACGCCGAACCCTGCGAGGGCCCCGTGTCCGGGCGACCTCAAGCACGCTAGCAACCCGAGTCCGATCCTCGGTGTTGGCACCAATGAATTTGTTTGTGAAGGAAAACGTCACGAGGAAACCTACATGTATTAGAAAATGTTGACTATGATGCCAAGCCGCACTAGAATACGCCCTTATACTCTCTTTACAGAGAAGCCCAACAGTAGGACATATATATCCTGTATTAAACTTTGTAGCTTTAACTGCGTGTGCGACAATTTATGAAACGCTCGATATAATAACGCATGCTTTGGCCTCCAACTCATCGCAAATATAGATAGTATTTTCGTGTGAAAATGAATATTTAAGGATATATGTGAAGCATCAATAGCCTAATGGTTTACGATACGGTCTGTATATAGGGTCGTAAGTTCCACTATTGACGTAAACTCTCCTAGCACAAGCATATGCTTAGTTGGAATAGTTAATAGGAAACAGTATATTAGTAGTAGAAGCATTTATATATGTCCCAATGTTGAGCACAGGTCTTCTCTGTAAAGATAAAGGCATAGTCCGCAACGCGGCCCAAGTGCGGATTGGCAGACTTCACATCTCTCTTAGAAAAAAATTCTAGGACATGTAGGTTTCCTCACACTGTTTTCCTTCGCCGCCGAGTGCGTGGTAAATAAGTACATAAAATTGCAACAGCAAATTTATTGGTGTCGGCACCGGGGATCGAACTCGGGTTGCTAACGTACTATGCAACTTGAGCCAACCGCGCCGACACTGAGCTACCACGGGCTTAATTTTCATATGTAATGTAATATATAGAAAAAAAATTGTATCAACTATCTTGAATATAATATTTTTTAACAATAATTTTGTTTTATTTATACTATTGAGACAGAAGAGCAGTTTAAAATATCACTAAATGAGAATTGTCAAAAATATTTGACATTTAAAAGAACCACAGACAAGGTAAAACAATTTCCCGCCAATTGCACGTAGGTGAGAAAGGCAAGGGCGTCAAAGCGTTACAGCCCTTTTCGAAATCATTTCCATTCCGTTTTGCGAAGTGAAAATTGCCCACGGACGGTCAAAGGGTTAACGATTTAGTGTTTATTTGAATTTCAGCCCTTGAACAAAAGGCGTTCCGTGTAAACGGATCGCTTTGCTCAGATTTCTATTTGTTTGTGAGAAACATTGTCACAGAGCTACACTACGAAATGGATACGTTATTTAATTTATTGAAAAAATATACTATTAGAAATTTAATAAAATATACAGTAAATATTTTTGCTTTATGTCATTTTACGGTCTTCTAGATATTTTATTAAAAAAAACATAATTTTCGTACTACAATCCAATATCCAATGATAGAATTAAGCGGTTCGAACTAACGATCTGATGGTAGCGGATATATTACAGTCGGCTTGTACCGATGAATTGACATTTTTCGGTTTTAGTACATTTATTCATATAGGCACATCAATTGTCACATAAGGTTAAAAGGACGTGAGACATATTTTTATACCAGAAACTATAGTAATAACTTTGCCACTGCAAACGTTAGCGCTGGGAGATGAAGTGGCAGAAGGTAATCCAGTAAAGCTTTTATGGTTAATAGTGGAAATGCAGTGACTTTCCGTTTTGCGGTTTCTGAACAAAAACACCTCATGTACTCTGGTATCCTGGTATCCTCATGTAATCTCTAGGTACTTAATAAGCTTAGTCAAAAGAGAAAAACATTGCTATCCTCCGTGCGACGGCTAAAATAATGTGACGTCACTTTTTTCCCATCACAATATAGCCCTTAAAATATTGGAACCAATTTATGTAGGCACAACACACTGGATGCGATGCTATGTGCGAGAACCGGTGGCGGAGCCGTAATAACCAGGAGCTTTATGACATCTACCAAGAACTGCACGTGGCTGGGCACATCAAATTAAGCAGACTCAGATGGGCCTACTACTCTAATACAGTTATGACGAAGGGATCCCGAAGGTCAAAGAGGTCGAGGAAGACCAAAGCTCAACCAAGCTCGCTTCTTTGGCGGACTGTGGCCATGGATAGACCTAGGTGGAGAAAGTTGCTTGACCACAAAGAAGCATAGAGCTTAAAGAAGAAGAAGACAACACACTGGAAGCGCACATATTGAAGCATCCATAGCCTAAAGCTTTAGGATCGTAATCATCCGTGAAACGTAAGGTCCCAGGGTCGAATCCATCGTTTGACTTTTGACAAGAACCATCTCCTAACGTCTAAACTTGGAATGGTCAACAAGAATGTTAGTAAATTATGTGAAAAAAAAATTACTACCATTCTTTTAAAAAATAAAAAATACAATGACCTATGAAAAGCTAATATCATAATAAGTATTAAAGGATTCGACTTTAGACAGAGCTTTAAGATAGATTGGTTATGATTCGGACTCCATTAGATAAAAATATCTTCAATCCTTCCTTCTAATGGTCGCCGGTGGGATAATAGCATCTGTCAAATTAATGTGATTAATTCTGATGCCGGATTATTAACGTTAAACGTATTATATGATTCAGTCGGTATAAAAAGGAAGTAATATGAAGGTCCTATCCTTATGGTTTTGGGTATGGTCTGCGAATCGTAAGGTCGTAGGTTCGCAAGCTCTTAGAAATAAATTCTAGGACATGTAGGTTTTCTCACGCTGTTTTCCTTCACCGCCGAGTGCGTGGTAAATCAGTACATAAAATTGCTACAGCAAATTTATTGGTGTCGGCACCGGGGATCGAACTCGGGTTGCTAGCTTACTATGCAACTTGAGCTAGCGTAAGCACAAGCTTAAGCTTAGTTCGAATGGTTTACAAGAATGTTAGTAACATTTCGAGAGAAAAAAAAGAAATATTGGTTGCTTTCTTTTTAAAATAAATAATAAAAAAATATTGTACTTACGTTGATAGGAGTCAACCAGAGATGTAACGGTTTAAATAATAGTTATAATTTTTGTCGCACACATACTTAATGCATATTTAAGACTTATATATTTTCTCGTGTATGCCATTGCCGTTAAATCATAACACCACACAGGAAGCCCCTTTCAAATAAAAAAAGAATTATCAAAATCGATCCAGCCAGTCAAAAGTTAGGAGGTAACAAACATTAAAAAAAAAACTGACGAATTGACAATTTCCTCCTTTTTTAACTCTGTTGAAAATTGTAAAACGTTCAAATCATGTCTGTTTAATTAGTCAAAGGCTCTCTTAAATTTCGTTCTCAACAAAAACTACACAAAAGTCTGTTCGATATGTTAACAGGGCCACTAAGAATATCGCAATGATCGGCCAAAATAGTAGAGTGGAACACTTATGGTTTCTTTGTGTTCCCTTTGTAAGTACCACAGCATGGCACCAATACTGAATGAGGCCTCTCTGTGGGGAGTCTACGGTAGCTCGCAGCATCTTTTTTTGTATGGCCAACGTTTTATCAAACATGTTAATGGCGGCATTATAATACCAACAAAGGAAGCGTGCCAACGGAGGCGTTAAATCCTTTACGATTCGACGATGATCGACACGAATTTGTCACGGCGCACTATTTCAAAATCCCAATCCCGCAGTGTATAGATTATACAATTCCAATGTACGTTACAATTTCTCAAGCAAAAAAAAAACTAATAAAAATTGCTTTTAAAAGATGACAACACCAAAGAAAAAACAAACAATACTTCGATAGATTAAACACAACACACACATGCTTATGTCTATTGAAACGCTACTATGATAAAAAAAATGTAAATTTATCTGTGATCATTTTTTTTGTCTATTTCGAATCTGATCATAATTTAGGTGTAACCTGGAAGCAAAACAACGACATCTAACATCACCCACCAATTAACTAAGATATTAACAAAATAATCACAACATGGAATCAATATGGATCGTATAGAAATAAGCGTAAAAGATAAGATTGTAATAGACCGATGACCGAAAAACGCTTCATTAACATTTTAAACAGGTCATACTTTGGAACAACCAATTGCAAAATAATAATAAAGGAATAAAAAAAACACATTGATAAGCAATTTTGTACGAAAAATAATACTGTGGCAAATTATCCTGAGCGGCGGTTGTGTCGTGTGGTCTTCCAAGCTACACCCTGCCGAGCCCGCCCGAACGCTTCCGAACGTAACCGAACCCGGCCGAACGAAACCGACCGCGCGAACTAGCTAGCGACATACCTGTCTGGCGCTTTCATTGACAGGCACCTGAAATGAAGAAAAAAAAACGATCCAATTCGTTGAATAATTTAAATTTTCAAAAACAAATATGTCGCTTTAAAAATGACTAAAATAATTTTTCACACAGATAAATTTACATGCACCTAGATATAATATTTCAAACAACAAATTATTATTACCCTGTTAGTGACATAGATAAATCATTCCACAGATAACGTTGTTTGATAGGTCGAGATATAAAAAAAAACACCGGCGGCATAAAACACATTTCAAAAATTAAAAATAAACATTCAAAAAAAGAACAAACAATAATGTGGCGAAACAGTTAAAAACAACATTGCAAGATGTATTAGGACAGTTGTTAAAATATGGGGTAGCGTCGAGCGGGCTTGACTCCGTTAATATTGTGCGCTTGCACGCGATCTGCGCCATGTTTGCCTTTGCGCATTGCTGCGACTCGAGTTAGAATCATTTGCGTTATTGTTTTACTATCGACACATTTAATTATCGTTAAACATTTGAACACGATATTAAGGATTATTTCGGAATTTCTACACGTTACTTTAATTTTATTTTATTTCATATATGTTTGGAAAACTTACAGCTAGAAGAGACACTCGATAAATAAATGAAACATGGAAATGGCCAATAAAAAGTTTTCTCAAATAGAATAGGAGGTACAAAAAAAAAGATATACAAATTAAACAATAGAAAGAGCAACTATTCAACAAAAAAAAGGGAATCAAATAACAATAGAAGACAGTAAAAAAGTAAATAAATAAATTAATAAATAGATAATGACAAATTTAAAAATCTCATCATAAATTAAATAACATATAAAACAAACTACACACACATACATGAACTACACACACACCACGCATACACCACACAAACCCACCACACATTCAAACACACACCACACACTTTCTTTCTTGCATGCTAATTCGTAAGTTAATATTAATAATAAAATTACAGAACTATCATAAGTATGGTGGGGGGCTGGTGATCTGTCTTACAGGGTACCCTAGTTCAGACACCAGTCTTTCACAAATTTAAGATCTACGTAAACTGTAAACGTATAAGTAAACTGTGCATTTAAATTTGTGAAAGATGAATAAATAAATTTATTATTATTATTATTTGTTAAAAAAGAACCTTAACTCTATAATTATTTAGTATACGAATATAAATAATCTAAAATATCAGCTTATTTTGAATAAATAAAAAAATGTTTACTCAGTTTAACAGTATTATGTGGTGTCTTGCCATTGGGAAGATTTGCCCTTAAGTCGCCACGCTGGGCAGGCGGATTGCGAGTTGGAGAGGGAGGGACTTGTGGAATGGGTTTGTCACTATTTGGACAGGATGTGGGGTAGAATAGTGACGGCTGTGGAGTCCTGGGCCGCTAGTTCCCGTATTGATCGGACAAATAAACCCACGAAGCCCAGGCAGTGGGCCGGCCACATCTGCCGAGTTAGTGACGGCAGATTGGGGAGGAAAGTCTTGGAATGGAGGCCGCGCACGGGTCGGAAAAGCGTAGGGCTCCCTCCAGATAGATCGACGACCTTGTAAGGAAAGTCGAAAGTGGCTGGATGCGGAAAGCGGAGGATCGTATGTGGTGGAAGGCATTGGGGAAGGCCTATTACCAGCAGTGGATTGATACAGGCTGATGATGATGATGGCTTTTTACAGACCGAAAATACTACACGCTTAACACTTAACGGTATAGACACAATAATGGCTTTCCGATTTTTGTGTCATTCTATAGTTTTATATGTATTTCTGTCGCTTTTATATCCCAAATGTGACAGTCGATGACCCAATTAATCACCTTACAAATTCCATAATAATGTACTTAAAAAATCACAAAAATGTAATTCTCATTAAACGTTACGAAACAAAAGGCGTTCATAAAACAAGTTAATGAATGTTTGTGATGTTATTGATAACTAATATTATTGACTTACAAGTTCATAACACGTAACATATATAATAAATATACCTTAACCGTAAAAATATTCAATAACGTTTTAGAAAAATGAGTAATAATGTGTAATTGAGATACAAATGAACTGACCGTTCAATGCAGAATAACTACACCATAGCGAGGCCCCTTCCCAATGGACGAATGAATTACATTATTAACGGACGAGATCACGCAAAGGAAATCGTAAAATTAAAGTAAGTCAATTATATTAAACGCATTCAATTCCATAAACTTCATCGGATATTAATCACGTAATAAAATGAGCAAGAATATTTTTAAAATATTATTTAACGACCCTAATTAATTTAACAAAACATAAAAATATAAACAATAACAACGATTAAAAGACAATAAATTACCGTATTTTATTATTACCATTAAATAAATAAATACGTCAATTGACCTTTTAAAACATTAACATTCGAATAATGGAAACGTTTATAAATAATGTTTTAAATTTGTAATTTTAAAATATCCAATGACAAATAGAAATTGAAATAGAACCGTGGTAGTTCAGTGTCCGGACGGTTCCAACTCAAGTTGATTTATACGCTAGCAACCCGAGTTCGATCCCCGGTGCCGGCACTAATGAATTTCTTGCAATTTAAAGTTTAAAACGTCTTACGAAACCTGTATGACAATGCTATTAAACTCACCACACAGAGGGTCTGTGCCCAACAGTGGGACATATATATACATATATAATGTTACTTATACTTTATATAAATCGGCATCAATCAATGAATTACACACAACTCAATAGCAACATACTCGAAAAAAACCAATCTATCAATATTAGAACACAAAAAATAATGCAAGTCAGTTAATAATCCTGAATCGGCAATCACAATGGAAATAAAGTCACAGTCACTTTTTTAATAATGGCAACCCAGTTTTTTCTTTTTTTATTGCCACCCTACGTTCGTTTGACATTTGAACTGGCTGATGACTTCGCCGCCATGATTGATTGTTGCGACCCAAAGTGCAATTTAGCTTTATATTTCCCTTCCTATTCATAATTATTGTTATAAGTGCAATAAAACATCGACGATTATATAATCTAAGTCTTACAAATAAAAATTAGTTATAACATATTAATTCCACCCTCAAACTAAGTTTAGTTAAACCAGGAATAAATTAAGAATAAGCTGAGAATAGTTTACCACAAATAAATCCGGAATAACTATGGTTTATCTATTCTTCCTTTACGTCGAAATGCACGAGTTGGCAACAGCGCAATCAAAGAGAAACCATATTAAAAAAATAATTGCAGTCTATGTAGTAGTGTAGTAATGTATCTGTCAATGTGTGGCGGTTATAAAAATATTCTATACTCTTTATATAGATGGAAGATAATCCACTTCCACGCTTGTCCATAGTAAGAGACCTTTCAAATAAATGGTCTAGAAATATTTTACCACTTTTAGAAAACCGATATTTTAATCGAAACTAATCATCGACAAATAAATCAAAAGGGTTTTCCCATCTTTTAAATATTTTTACTTTTAGTCATTTACTGTTTCTACTTCCTCCATTGCCCTTAATTCCATAATAAGTTAATTTAAAATATACAATGACAAATAGAAATTGAAATAGAACCGTGGTAGTTCAGTGTCCGGACGGTTCCAACTCAAGTTGATTTATACGCTAGCAACCTGAGTTCGATCCCCGGTGACGGCACCAATGAATTTCTTGCAGTTTAAAGTTTTAAACGTCTTACGAAACCTGTATGACAATGCTATTAAACTCACCACACAGAGGGTCTGTGTCCAACAGTGGGACATATATGTACATATAGAATGTTATACTTATATAAATCGGCATCAATCAATGAATTACACACAACTCAATAGCAACATACTCGAAAAAAACCAATCTATCAATATTAGAACACAAAAAATAATGCAAGTCAGTTAATAATCCTGAATCGGCAATCACAATGGAAATAAAGTCACAGTCACTTTTTTAATAATGGCAACCCAGTTTTTTCTTTTTTTATTGCCACCCTACGTTCGTTTGACATTTGAACTGGCTGATGACTTCGCCGCCATGATTGATTGTTGCGACCCAAAGTGCAATTTAGCTTTATATTTCCCTTCCTATTCATAATTATTGTTATAAGTGCAATAAAACATCGACGATTATATAATCTAAGTCTTACAAATAAAAATTAGTTATAACATATTAATTCCACCCTCAAACTAAGTTTAATTAAACCAGGAATAAATTAAGAATAATCTAAGAATAGTTTACCACAAATAAATCCGGAATAACTATGGTTTATCTATTCTTCCTTTACGTCGAAATGCACGAGTTGGCAACAGCGCAATCAAAGAGAAACCATATTAAAAAAATAATTGCAGTCTATGTAGTAGTGTAGTAATGTATCTGTCAATGTGTGGCGGTTATAAAAAATATTCTATACTCTTTATATAGATAGAAGATAATCCACTTCCACGCTTGTCCATAGTAAGAGACCTTTCAAATAAATGGTCTAGAAATATTTTACCACTTTTAGAAAACCGATATTTTAATCGAAACTAATCATCGACAAATAAATCAAAAGGGTTTTCCCATCTTTTAAATATTTTTACTTTTAGTCACTTACTGTTTCTACTTCCTCCATTGCCCTTAATTCCATAATAAGTTAATTTAAATGAGCAAACACAAACACAAGTCGTGATATTTTTAACGTTATACTGGACTTAAACTTGTACGTCGTTATAACTTCGGAATAATGATTGTATGAACAAAAACGTCAACGTTATACCAGGTATAACGTATTCTTGGTATATTATTACAAATTTTGCTTATTCTTAATTTATTTCTAAGTTTATCTTTATACCACGTTTATTTGTAAGGCTGTAAGTGTATAATATATCTGAAGCATTAAATACAATATAATACGAGCTTATTAAGAATTGAAATAATACAGTAACACACAAAGGCCTGAAAAACAAATTAACGGGTGTATGTGATAATCATTTGTCAATCCGCAATGTCATTTGAAATCTCATTCTATGACTTTTAAACTAAAATATTGTTTGAATACCGCGTTATAAAGTTCAAAATTCAATTACATTTCAAATCACAATCAGATATGTTCGTTTCTTAAAGTCATTCGATTACATTCTTTCCCTATAAGATATATGGTTTATATTCGTTTGTTCAGACCAAAATATTTAGTAGAAAATGACCGACAAGAGATAATTTATCATCGTCTCAAGTATCCGCCCCAGGCGTAACGAATCGCTAGTAAATAAATTGACCACAAACTCTCCGGACCATTTCTTTAGATCCAACTTCTAAGGCAGACTTGGATATTAATTTGTTTTTATGTTATCTGTGTTGATTTTTATTAATTTGTTATGTTCATAACTAGCTTCTTTATTGATTAACAATGTTTATATCGACGCTGGAAAGCAAAACGTAGTAAGTGACACAAATGGCCATTTTAACTTTTTTACATCGCTGGAATCAAACAAAAGACGCGTCGAATATATGACTTGTAACAATTAGATGAAAAATAGCGAAAATAGGATTTTCAAGATTGGCACGTCTCTTTTATTTTTTGTACCGTAAAACGATAGTCTTTTAGGAAAACTCTAAGTTAATGCCGTGGTACAATATTTATTCAGCAAAAAATAATAAATATTGTGTCCAAAAATGACAGCTCTAGGTCCACAAACACGAAAGTTATAATTTTTTTTTTAAAGATGTAATGGTTTTCGGCTCTGGTGAACAATTTCATTTTGTGGGTTACTACGTTTTTGTTTTCCAGCGCCGATATACTAGAGCCGTGACATCACAGCGTTCGCGGGGTCGTTTTATATTGAACATTACGGTAGCAACCAGAACCTCAATTACTAAAAGTTATATGTATGATGCACCTTCAAACCATTTAGTAGGTGTGTAGGCAGATCACTAAAGATCGGGTGAGGCGCATGAGATCGTTTCGTTTGCTTTTTTTCCATAATGCTACTGATATTATAAATGTGAAGGTTTGGATGGATAGATTATAGTTTGGAATAGCACATAGGCTATTTTTTATTTAACCGACTTCAAAAAAGGAGTATATAGATCAGGTATATAATATAAATTATAAATTATTTAGATAGTAGTATAAATAATTTGTATGTTTTTGTAATTAAATTATTTTAAATTATTTATTTTCATGGACATACTTTTTAACGGGTAACACCATGGGCAGCAACTAGTAAAAAAAATCGTTGGTGACATCCATCAGTAGAATGGAATCGAATCACATTGCAAATAAATTACAATTGACAGCTTCTAATATCAGCCCGTAGCGTTCTAGCCTACACGTTCAATTGACAACCGGGATGTGGGGGTCTGCCACACCAGTTAATACTTCCTAGGTATATTTAATGTCCTGAATTCACACTGAACTCTACCAGAAAATAAACCACCAATATCAAAGACATCTTTAATTACCAATGTACGGTATGGTATTAAGACATCAAAGAAAGGTACATACTTATGTACGCGTGTGGGAAGTTATAGTTCTTTGACATCATTCAATAATAGTTTTTTGCATGCAGATAATTGATTACAATAAAATATTAAAAGGCGGGAAAACTATACTCAACACATTCAATAAAGATCAGATTATATTACAAAATTAAATAAAAAAATTCCTAACAAAGATTCTGTACTTCTTCGGTATATAGTCAGAATTTAAGATTCAATGTCAATTACTTTAAAATGGGAACTCCTTGAAAATTGATTTTCATAAATACTTTCTAAAAAAGTGTTTTATTACGATGAGTTATGAGGTAAAAATACGACAGATTATAAAACCTCCTTCGACCGTTTAAAGACGTCAATTGTGACAGCTTTTAATATTATCTGTATTATGAAAATTAAACATAGAACGTTTGTACTGGCATGAAATAATATCAAAATCTTTTAAACATAATAAAATATAACATAATCCTGATATAAAGATGAATTGAGCCAATGAAAGCACCACTCCAGCAATGATCTGCTCGAGGGCCTAGAAATTTCAGTGCTCTCAATTAAAACGTAGAAATAATTATTTTCCACCCCTCTTAAGAATTAATTTAATAATGTAAATACGAGTGGCTGTCTCTTTCCCTTACCAATCGCCTTTATTAAATATTTCACGATGTTTATTTTACGAAATCTAATACTATAAGAAATGAAGCGATCGTTTTTATGCGAATTCTACAATGATGGAACGGTAAGCATTTTAACTGTGACCGTAGATTTAAGCACTAAGTACGCCACACTAAAGTGACTCTAAGTGTTGACAATCAAGTTCAATTGGATCTATTGTTTGCTATATTGAATTTGATAGTTCTTTAATTGACCATGGGTCTACCAAGGTCCAACCAACTTATTTACTTAGTGAAATAGAAACCGACCGAGCCGTGGTTCGTCCTTCTCTAGTGCCCTTGGATCGGAATGCCTAAGCCAAGGTTACCCCCCATCGGGTTCCCTTCTATTGGGTTACTAGCAATAGAGGTTTAGGCTAAGCGATCTAAGAGCTACCCCACGTCTCAATTCGGTGAAGCAATAAAAGTCAGCTTTTCTGGATCATCTCTGTAGGTCGTCACAAAAAATGTGGGAAACCGGTGCGTTCCGCTGGAGATCCCGAAGACCCATGGCGGGGGGGACGGGGGGTTTAGTGAGTAAAAATCTCACATAAACGCTGCCTTCCAACTAGAAGATTTCCGCCTCAATAGCAAAAAAGGTCACATAGCGTCGTATTCTCGACCGTTATCGATTCTGAAGTGTGCACATACCTCACAGCATTACTTCTGTAAACTTGACTGACCTTATCTCCGAGTTCCCCTTGCGGTCGCGGGGATTGCATCATAAAAATAAACAAACGCCATCAGCGAAGTGCGAGCTGGGAGCGGCGCCAACTCTTCCGCCGCACCTGCCCCTCGTGCAAACTTTTGACAAGGCCGTTTAGTTTTTTTTTAGGAAAACAATTGCCCGTTTATCCACCAAAGAGGATTAATATCCTTTATTTAGAGCCAGCTAGAAATAAAAGAATTGCTGTGATTTACCGCATACAAACATAATAAATAGCTCTCACGTTATTTTTCACCGAGTTTACCCCCGTTTTGTTTATTATGATCGCAATGCAACGATCACAAATTTAATATACTTGTTTGTGTCTCGAGGTGGGCGTAAACTGCTGCGACACAGTTGCCAACTACTGTAGCAGTTTACGTACGTTCTGTATTGTAATATTTCTTTTCTTTTGTCCAATTAAAATTTTATTATTATTTATTTATTATTATTAATATTATAACTTTTGTACTTCTATAAAAAGTTAAATTTAGAGCCTATATATCGACGATAGAAAGTGGATAAATGTATTTCGAAAATTGTCCTAAATGACTTATTGCTATAAAATTTATCAGAGCAAAAATCCGCATTGAATGCGGTTGTCTCGTCTGCATATCACGAAAAACAATACGGCATTGATTTTTTTCATATTCCGCCACGCAGCCCTAGAATTCACTTGTCTGAGAAATTTTTCTAATACTATTTGTTGTGAACATCCCTCAAACCCGAACGAAGCGATTTGCTTCGTCTTTCATTCTTCGTACAGCAAAGGACTGGAATATTTTGCCCGCGTCTGTCTTTCCTTCCGATTACAATGTGGGTATTTTCAATAGTAGAGTGAATAGGCATTTACTAAGCTAGTGCGCCTTACCATACAGGACTGCATTTCCACTTAACATCAGGTGGGATCGTAGTCAAGCACTTGCTTAGAAATTATAAAAAAAAAAAAACTATGTATATAATATATATATACCTGTGACCTTGACTAGCTTCGGGCATGAGCCCTGATATGGCTCGCAAAGGTCATCTGCGCGTTATGAGATTATAGTGAACAAACAGTTGCGCTTCTGTAGATCCACTCTCTCGTTCCCAAACCTCCCAGTATCGGTGGATCGGGTGACCGATACAACTGATGGAGACAGGGAGTGCAGTGACTTGCCAGTGCTCCAGGAAACATGTGACTTTTGGCATATCACAGTATAAGGTCCCTTAGTCGTCTCATACGACACCCACGCGAAGAGTGGGGGTGGTGCTATTCTAAACCGACAACACACGACATTTTACCATGTAACCTTTTTTTTTTTTTGTTTACGAGGAGGAAATCTTCAGAAAGATACCCCGCCTTCTGGGGGGAAGGCGGCGGTTATGTGGGGTTTTTACCCACTAAAACCTCCCCGGTGGCCCTTCCTCGGTGCATGGTGAGGGGCTCCGGGATCTCCAGTGGAACGCACCGGAGCCCCTCTGCACTGTGCTCATAGAGAGCACTTCCCGGGGGAGGTTACTCCCTCCCCCCCTGTGCCCTCGCAGTGCAAGGCGACACGGGCCAGCCGATGTCGCCTTCTTCCCGGGTCCACCTTGGCGGACAACAAAGGCCCCCACCCTTGTCGCCCAATGAACCCGAGGCCCCTTTTAGTCGCCTTCTACGACAGGCAGGGGATACCGTAGTCTTATTCTTGAGAGCCCAGAACTACAGGGTTTTACCATGTAACCTACATGTAGCTTACCTTAAGTTGTTTTCCTTCACCGCCGAACATGCGGTAAATCAACGATTAAACTTGCAATAAACAATTTCATTGGTGTCAACACTGGGGATCGAACTCGGGTTGCTAGCGTTCTGCACATTGGGTCACTGAGCTACCACAAATAGATAATGTTTTAAAATTTACGATTCCTATAGTGTTTCATGTTAATCAAAACGTATTTTTCAAAAAGTAGTAATAAATAATTATAACAAAAGTTTCCCTGTACTTTGTTGTTTATCACCAACCCATAAACACAACTCACAACCTGTGTAAAATCACCTTAAGCTTTCCCCTTTACATCGGGTGTTCGCAGGGAAGCATTATTTTTCTTATTTATAACACTCCGAAGAATTATTATATCTGAATCATTTAAGTCCTTGTTCGGTACTTGTAATCCTCGGGCAAGATTAAAATGTTCCACCCCCGCTAATTAAAGGGGTTACTTTTTTACCTAAATAATTAAGACTGTTAAATTGTTTTTATTTCATATTTTTTCTTTAATAACCACGACACTATACGATTCTATAAACCGGATTTTTTTTAAAGGGGCCGTCCATATATTACGTCATTCTAAATTAGGGGGGGGCGGGTTGGTCTGCGGATGACGGTAAATGATAGATAGGAGGGGAAGAGGGGGGTATTTCGAAATTGACGTCATTCGTATTTATTTATTTATAGTTTATTGTTCACGTACAAAAAGATTATTTCTAAAAAGAAATTTCTTCCAGCACACCTAGTAAGTGAGACTGCAAATGTGAGAGGCGGCTAAGGCGCGTACAATACTAAAATAACTCATAATAAACATACATAATGCAACATAGATGTACACAAATACAGTAATAACTACAGATAGAATACTCTAACAATAATATTACATATAATACTAGCTGCCCGCCCCGGCTTCGGCGGTACTTACACGTATTATAAATATAAACCTTCCTTAAGAATCACTCTATCTATTAAAAAAACCGCATCAAAATCCGTTGCGTAGTTTTAAAGATCTAAGCATACATAGGGACAGACAGCGAAAGCGACTTTGTTTTATATACTATGTATTGATAATAAACACTATACTTAAATAATAACTACAACATTACATAATCAATAAAAGTACATAAATACTATAGTTATACATGTCTCATACTAAGGAAAGATAGTGTTCTTGTGATATTTTGCAAGTATTTAATGGTATTAATTATTGAACTCATTATTTATTTATTTATTTATTACAAGGTCAAGGCATGTCTACATTATTTCTTAAAACTATAAATAACATCGTACCTATGAAAATCGTTCTTATGCGACACTGTGTTTATTAAACGAAGACTAACTGGTAATGACGTTAATTTTGGGAAAAGGGGGGGGGGAGGGTTGGTCATTAAGAAATGACGATAGGATGATTGTAAGGGGGGGGAGGTCTAAAGTCTGAACGTAATTTATGGACGGCCCCAAGGACGAACTACACAAATTGGCCAGAGAAGCTGGCCTTGACTGCTTCACCGGATTGAGAGGTGGCATAGCTCTTAGGTCATACACAAGGGTCCATGGTGACCTCGGCTTGGACGGTTACTATATCACCTATAAACCGGTTTACGTTCTAGCATGTAAGTTATAATGAGAATGAAGCGAAAAAGGTGTAAGGATCGTAATAAGTGGAAGTTAGTCATCTCTGCCTACCATGTGACGGGAGTGTTTGTACTTATATTACAAGTAAAACAACTTCATATCAAATCCACACTAAAGACACTTTATCTGTATTCTTATTTGTCTTTAGGTTATTATTGTTATTAGGTCCCATTCTCCCACTCTCTTTTTTATTGGAAATTATGTAATTCAAGCGTAGTTTGATGACAGTTTGGTTAGGTTCTGATTAATTCTATTTCGTATAATTGCTATTAGATTTGATGATCTTGAAGTCGGTTGAAAACTTGCAAAAAACAACAGTTATGTTGTTACTGAATGTTGAATGACACAATTGGTTTAGCAAGTTCCAAGCCGAGGTTAATATATCTACGGCATCCTTCACGTATGAAATATGAACAGCTTATGCACACATACAATCTGCATCGATCTATAATTCTATTTGTATGTATGTATGTGTGTGCATTTGGAAGTCGGAAAGTAACAATAAATGGCAACAGAAGCGATTAGCTCGGGGCATCCGTCGACGTTCGATCACGACTCACCACCGGTGCTCGGTAACTTTACACTCCTTTAACTTGAACCATTCAATAACCAACTCTGTTATTAAATTACCAAGGTCCTATTTCAAGTTCCAATATAAAAGTGTAATACGGTTCAAAAGAAGATTCTTGTCTAGAGCTCACAAGTAATTTTCAAGAGAAATAATATAACTCAACTGTTATAACGTATTAAAATTATATTGAATGCTGTTTATCCTCTTGGCATATTTCATATACAATATAACGAAAATTGTGTTTATTTAAAATGTATATGATACATGAAGTACCAGGAAACTATAAAGTGAACAAAATACATTTACGAAAATAACGAGCAGGATAGCAATCAAATAAACGATCGCTGGCTACAAGTGGTAGTAGCTTACTTCTCTTTTCTGCCTACCTTCGGTTCCGACACTGACGTGATATTTACCTTCAATCGCTTATCAAGTAATGGTACTTTGTGGATGTGGATTTTGGCATAGTTTAATATTTTTTACTCGTAATAGGTAGTACATAGATAAAGTACTAGGAGAATATAAATTGGTAGAAGTTAATATATAAATTATTAACAACAATATCACGTGACATTTGGAAAAATAACGAGTAGGAGGTTTATATTTATTTCCATTACTTTATTGTCTCCTGGTACTTTATTCTATATATAATATATGGTATATAGAACTAGGAAACTATAAAGTAATAGAAGTAAATATAAATTATAACCGAGAACGTAATGTTACATTTAAGAAAAATAACGAGTAGGAGGGCAATGACTTTATAGTTTCCTAGTACTTTATTTAGATAGTATATAGAATAACGTACTAGGAGACTATAAAGGGATAGAAGTAAATATAAATTATAACCGAAAACGTAATGTTACATTTAAGAAAAATAACCAGTAGGAGGGCAATGACTTTATAGTTTCCTAGTACTTTATTTAGATAGTATATAGAATAACGTACTAGGAGACTATAAACGGATAGAATAAATATAAATTATAACCGAGAACGTAATGTTACATTTAAGAAAAATAACGAGTAGGAGAGCAATCAAATGGAATTAGTATAAATAAAGTTGGCTACCAGTGTTGGTCGTTACCGCGAGTGCTTACAATGTATCAAAATGATACGTAACGAGACGGGGCGAAATTTCGAACCGCATTCGCCCAGCTGATAGTATAAACGCCACTATAAAAGGGAATTATGTTGTTAAAACAACGGGAGGGCAATTTTTTCTGCATACCGTACAGACACATCACGCGAACTACCCTCATATATGTGCGGAATATAATTGAGTTTTTTATATCAACAGACACATTCGCTACATCTCTATTATAATGTATACGCTCACATGATACACCATAAAGGAGTAAGCAGGGATAGATTTCGTTACATCTATACCGAGCTTTTGACGTGACAACGTCTTATAAATTGATGAATACTGGATCGCCCAAAATACCCCGTTAAGCTCGTTGAGTTCCTGAGAATTGTTGATAGTACACGATAGCGAGAGCGCGGCGTGAGAGAGATAGAGAACGCAAATTTGTGCTAAGTGCAGTAGAAAAAAATAGTTCAATTTTCGAGTAAAAACGTGTGTACCTAGTATACGTTGTCACGAATTTAACGTCCGAGCGCCTTGCGTTTAGACACCTGGGATTTTTTTTAAAGTCCTATATGCGTAACAAAGACCAGGGATGAGACAAATGCCATTTACCGGATACAATCTTTAAACATGAATGAATTATGCAACCGACTTCAAAAAAGGAGGTCCTCAATTCTCATGTATTTTAATGTTTGCCCACTAATAGCTATAATTTGTGAACTAATTTCGTAATGTTTTTAGAGGATATAGTTTCAAATACACATTCGAATTTCATTGACTAAAGGCACTTGGATTCCGAAAATATGCCTTTATGTATATATAATTGCTATTATATATATATATACATATATACATATGTATATATATGTAGGCATAGCAATTATAAACTTAAAAATGGTATGGAAGCATGGTTGTGGACTGAGATATGGAAAGCTCTAAGTACAAATGTGAAAGAAGACAAAAAATATTTTGTTGTTATAAATTTTGCGCGAGAATTTTGTACAATAACTACGATATTTCAGTAGTAGAAGGCAGCGACCGCGCGTAGTATTATTATTATTTTATACTAAATAGGCTCACGTTTGGCTTCTATTTTGCTTGATGGAAGGCGAAGATAAAGCCTAGGATGGAGCACGTGAGCCTATGAGGTGTCTGTTCACATTGGACTTAAAGGTGAGTGTACCCGTGAGGAAAGACTGAACGCGGCAGAGAGTACCATTCCTTAGCCGTCCGCAAGGTGGAGGCAAACCGCTTCGTGGGTATTGATGGAATGTCTACGACGTAAGGGTGTTCCTAGTCGTTCGGTGACGGAAAAACCTCCGCACATTCGCCGAAATTAACCCGATAAAAATGTAATTAATTTAATGTTTACATTACTAGTAAATATCATTGGTACAAGCTGACTTGGATTCGAATCCCAACAATGTAAATAGACTGGTACGTACAGATGCGTATATATATACCGAATAAACACAAAGAAGGAAGCATATTAAAATCAATCGATTTACGTGAATTCTTATTTCCTGAGTTAAACGCGGTAAGGCGTGTATTTCCTCCCTTCCCTTCTGTTGTTTTGATGTCTTAATACCGTCTAAATGATGTATGAATGTGTTTACCATGGGAATGACTTTAAATCGATAGCACACGAGCACCACACTTCATAGTATCAACTACTACAAACTTATTACTACTAAATTTAAAACTAACAGGTATATTTATGAGTAAAAACAACGATTTCTAATTATAATTTTTTTTTTATAAAAGCTAGTAATATTTTTTTTTCAGAAATATTACTAAAAAGGACTGGCGATAGATATTTTTTTATGACGAACTACACAGATTGGCCAGAGAAGCTGGCCTTGACTGCTTCACCGGATTGAGAGGTGGCATAGCTCTTAGGTCGCTTAGCTTGAACCTATATCTAGCGATAGAAGTAAAATTTTACAACTTAGAATTTTAGTTTTAAAATTTGAATTTTCATAATGTTAATATCATGTTCATAATCACCATCAATCTGGTTTTCAAATCTATTGATACTTCGAGCAACAATTACGTATATATTTATACAAGGGCTGTACAAAATCATGAGAAAATAAAATAAGTTTACGTCCAAGTACGACGTGGGAGCCTTCAAGAGTAGAGTGAATAGGCACTTACTAAACTAGGCGTACCATCTTTCGACTATATCACCACTTAAAACCAGGTGGGATCGTGGTCAAGCACTAGTTTATACCCTATAAAAAAATACTCAACGCGGCTAAAGAGGTTATCATTCCTTTGAAAACGTTTGTAATAGAAAATCCATACTTAATTTAATCTACAAATTGAAGAAGGCTAGAAAGTGGCATAGCACGAGTGCAATGCATATACTACAACGTTGCTAACGACGGCTCAATCAGTGAAACTTTAATTAAACAACACGAACAAGATCTATGCAAGTCGGCAATTGTGACTTCAAGTGGCGAATGAAAAAAATTATAGCATCGTAACAACAGCAATACACACGGCTCTGTGGAGTGTCGAGCGCTACCAAACCGGCTGATCTTAAAACTATTTTTTTTTAAGAAAGCTTGCAATATTTATTTTTTCAGAAATATTACTAACAATCTTGTTAACCATTCCAACTAAGCTTAAGCTTGTGCTAGAACATAGTTCACGGCAATAGTCCAATGGTGGATTCGAACCCACGAACTTACGATTCGCAGGCCGTACCTTGAACCATTAGGCTATTGACGCTTCGAACTATTAACTAATTACAACTATATACACAATTATGTATGTGCAGATATATGCACATACATAATTATTAAGAGTATAAATGAAAAGCTCTTTTTTAAATATCGCTAAATCGGTATTAGATATACCGCCATTTAGGGCGTTCACATCAAGTTGCATAGTAGTTTAGCAACCCCAGTTCGATCCCCGGTGCCGGCACCAATAAATTTGTTGTTGCATTTGTATGTGCTGATGTACCACGCGCTCGGCGGTGAAGGAAAACATCATGAGGAAACTTAGAATTGTTTTCTAAGACATGTGAAGTCTGCCAATCCGCACTAGGGCAGCGTGGCGGACTATGCCCTTATTCTCTCATTATGGGGAAGGCCTGTGCCCAGCAGTGGGACATATAAAAAGGCTTTAACTACTAATATTACTGACCCCGCCATACGAATATATAAATAAAATGGATTTTATTCATACTTCTACATTTTGGATCTAGGAGACTGTGCTCATGAATGACACAATTAAATTCCCCCCTCCGTGTACCACCATCGGATTTCATCCTTTTATTGTGAACATCCCTGAAACCCGTACGAAGCGCTTTGCTTTGTCTTTCATTATTCGTACAGCAAAGGACTGGAACAGTTTGCTCGCGTCTGTAGTCCCCTCCGATCACGATGTGGGTGTTTTCAAGAGTAGAGTGAATAGACATTTACTAAGCTAGTGCGCTTGTGCATTTCGACTTACCATCATTGCTTGACCACGATCCCACCTGATTTAACTAGCTTAGTAAATGACTCTTCCTTTCTACGAGTACAGCAGAGTAAAGAGAAATAAGATTAAGCCACGAGAAAAATCCGTTTAATACAATGAGTGATATTCACGTAAACATGAGAAGTCAGTAATTGTATTGTTCATATATCAATGTACCTCAAACTACGGTGCCGTGTGTCTCAATGTATTTAATGTTCAATTGACATGAAGCTCAGTAAACAGTTACGAAACTTATTAATTAAAACAGTTAGCGATTTAAAAAAAACATACCCGAGAATTCCGATTGCCAGATAAAGCGGCACGATTCTTTGGTGTTGCATATAGAAAAAAAACATGCAACAGAGATAAGGTGTTACACGACTGAGCGATTTAAAGGCATCGCTGGCAACACAGGCTAATTGCATTTCCTACTGTGTTACTACATTGCTGCATAACCACTGATCTATCCAGTTATTTAGCTGCACTTGTGATCGTTTCGTTATACATTGCTATTATTTTGATATCTGACAGATAACAGTCATTTTATTGATGGAAGATTGTATTCAAACTCTTTATAAATATACTGTTCGTGGCAACGTAACGTTATTAGCGGCAATAAAATTTATATCTACCCGTCTATCGATAACTTTCGCAAGAGAAGATCGCTGACGTGTGATACTCTGAAAAGAAAACGTGGTTTTCACTTCATAGAAGTAAATGTATTTTTTTCCCCAGAAATAAAATTAAAGCATCCAATGACTGTATTGGCAATCAGTTATACCACAAGTTCAGTGTTCAGTCGGCTTATGTTGAATAGTATTCTAGCAATCCAAGTTTGACCAATGAAGTTGTTTGTTGAAAATTTAAATGAGTTGAAGGAAACCTACATATCTTAGAAAATTTAACCCTTCCTTCCTGAAGTCCTTTTAACCCCAGCGGGGTAGACAGAGGATGGCTTTCGCGGTGCGCTCTTTCGTTTATATAAATAAAATAAAAAAAATAAAAATAGCTTTAATTTCCTCAGACCTTATTATAATAACATAAAACTTTTTTGTTGACAGGGAGGAAATCTTCAGAAAGATACCCCGCCTTCTGGGGAAGGCGGCGGTTATGTGGGGTTCTTACCCACTAAAACCTCCCAGGTGGCCCTTTCCTCAGTGCATGAAGAGGGGAACGCACCGGAGCCCCTCTGCACTATGCTCAAGGAGAGCACGTCACGTCCCTGGGGTGAGATTACTCTCTCCCTTTGCCCTCGCAGTGCAAGGTCACACGGGCCAGCCGATGTCGCCTTCTTCCCGGCACGACTCAGGTCCCCACCAATGTCGCCCAGTGAACTCGAGGCCCCTTTTAGTCGCCTATTACGACAGGCAGGGGATACCGTAGTCTTATTCTTGAGAGCTCAGAACTACAGGGCTGATAATTAAATAAACTATACTAACCATACGTACTTAATTATACTAAGTATACTTAATTCTATTTTTTTTCGGTATGTAACTTAACAATTATTTGACCATCAAGGTCAGGCTGTCTTGCGATATAAGCCTCCTCCAGTTCCTTCCACCTCTGCCTATTCATAGACGTCCTTCGCCTTTTTCGTTTATATGTGACTTTTATTTTAGCAAAATTTAAATATATAATTTTTAATCATCAGGTAACGCTGCGGGGCGCAGCTAGTAATAGTAAAAGTATTAATGAGGTTTTACAGGTAATCAAGCGTTTAACTATTCTTTGTTTACATCAGACGAACTGTCAGTTGGAAACCGAAGGGATTTAATCTGTTTAAACGTATGCAAGTTATCTAAATACCGCGAGTCTCTCGTCAGACGTCATGTCTCACCAACTTTATCACGCGGAAGCTGAATTAAGGTATCAACAAAGCATTTTCGTCTTAACTTATGTATGAATACGAAGCACACAAAGTGAAAATTTAATAGCAATTTCTGTGTCTTTGTAGCTAGATTTTTATAAAGCACATGTTCCACTCTCACAAAGTTTTATCATCCTACTTTACAAGGACTTGACATTCAAGTTGAAGTTACAGCGTATATATGTCTCACTGTTGGGCACAGGCCTACTCTGTAAAGAGAGTATATAGGCATAGTCTCTCCAACACCTAGTGCCGATTAGCAGAATTCACGCCTAAAGGCAAGTTTTCTCCGAACGCGTGGTAAATCAGCACCTAAAATTGCAACATACAAAATCATTGGTGCCGGCCGAATCGTACTTGAGTTGCTAGCGTACTAGACAACTTGAGGTGGTCACACACTGAGCTATCAAGCTCAAAGCCCACAATAGTAGTCAATACTTGGCTTACTATATTTTTAGTATTAAAGTTACAGCCTTTATATATAATATATATGTCCCGCAGTTGGGCGCAGGCCTTCTCTGTAAAGAGAGTATAATGGCATAGTCGACCACGCGGCCCAAGTGCGGATTGGCTGACTTCACATGTCTTAGAAAAATATTCAAAAACATGTGGGTTTCCTCACGATGTTTTCCTTCACCACGCGTGGTGAATCAGTACATAAAATTGCAACAACAAATTTATTGGTGCCGGCACCGGGATCGAATTCGGGTTACTAGCGTACTATGCAACTTGAGCCAACCGCCCGGATATTGAGCTACCACGGCTCTTTTTTTAGTATTGTAGTATTGGAAACAAATATTTTAAACTATTTCACGGCTTACGGCCACGGTTACTTTAAGCGTTTGGATTGTATTTGATTTTTGTTGTTTGCCGATAAAGTATTCGTTAAAGCAACAGAAGTCGGTAGAAGATGGCCATAATGATTACTTGTTTTATTATTACTTGACTTAAACAATTCCAACAAGTTACGAATGTCCCTCAGAAAAGACTTGCATTTTGCACCACTTCTGTTTGGAATCATAAACACGGAACAGCCTAAATATCTGTACGAAAAGGCGAATGAAATGAAATGGCGGAATGAAGATACTAGCTGTTTAATTAGAGCTAAAAACTGCATTTTACAAATTCCGCTACACCGATCTGCTGCGTTTCGGGGCAGTTTCAGATACTTGGCCACCAAGTGTTGGAATAATTTGCCATATGAGTCGTCCATAAGAGAGGGTAAATCTGTAAACGCATTTAAAAATAAATTAAAACACCTGATGTTAAAGATACAAAAAGATAATATCCCCGCGACATCGGTAGCTTGTTGTTTCCAATATTTTCAATATTTAATTATATAATTTGAACTTTATACGTTTATTTATCATATTATTTATTTTAGTTTAAAGTTTTGACTCAATAATATTTATGAATTTTTTCATCTATTATTTTATTGTATAAAATATATTTTAATCTCATAACTGTTTTATTTATGTATCATATTTATTATACTCTTACTGTCTGTATAATAATATTCCATATAAATTTAGTATAGCGCGCGCACGTCTTTAGGTAGTCCCGGGCACCGCTGAAAATCAGCGCTGTCGCATCCTTGTGACAGCATATGCTGAGACGGTGTCCGATATTGGCATCATATGTTTTGTATTATTTGTCCGTGTAACTTTAACTGTGTTTTGTCTATTTTTCATTCTTTTTAATGTGTGTTATATTCTGTCTGTGATGTGTTTTGTATTGTGATGCCAATACATAAATGTCTATGTCTATGTCTAATGCTGTCAAATAGATGTAAAACCGTAAATCGCCTAGTCTAGTCCCAGTATGTCCCAACACGGCACAGATAATAAAATCATTTGTTAATACGTCGTGTAAAGGATGTCGTCTTATCACAGTGAATTACTTACGAAAAGGTAATAGTGCGTAAACACAGGCCATGTTCAAACAAGATTACCAACACATCCTGCTATCCCGGTGGCCTGTAGGAGAACCTTATCGTTAATAAGGGTAATTTATGAATAGTGCCATTGTAGCTTGCCGGGATAATTGTTTGTGGGAGACAAAGACGCCTTCTTAAAGATGTTTAATGAGGGCGTATCAATGTTTCACAGTGACAACCGCCATGAAAGTAACTTCATTTTTTTATTGAGGATCTACACAGATAGGCCAGAGAAGCCGACCTTGACTACTTCACTTGATAGATGGCATAGCTCTTAGGTCGCTTAGACCGAACCCCTATAGCTAGTAACTCGACACAAGGGTCCCCCGGGATAGGCTTACGCGTAAACATTCCGATCTAAAGGCACTGAGGAATAACAGCACAGTGCAGAGGAGCCCCTCTGTACTGTGCTGTTATTCCCCCGTGCCCTCGTAGTGCAAGGCGACACGGGCCAGCCGATGTCGCATTCTTTCCGGGTCCACCTTAGCGGACGACAAAAGCCCTTTGGGACGACCCTTGTCGCTCAGTGAACCCGAGGCCCTTTTAGTCGCCTTCTACGACAGGCAGGGGATACCGTAGTCTTATTCTTGAGAGCCCAGAACAACAGGGCTGAGAGACAATCTAAGCTAAACTAACTTATTTTAAACCACCCATTACTTCAACTCTAATCAACCCTAAGATAGACTTGCAGACGATGTCTTTTGGCATTAAATCCGCCTTTTTGAACGCTTTGTGTGCAAATCTATATATATATATACTATATATATATATATATATATATATATATATATATATACTATATATATATATACTATATATATATATACACTTCCTCCTTGTGGGTTTGTTCCTTATGGGCTCCGAGACGGTTGGACCGATTTCAATGAAATATTCAGGGAATTTTCAGATTGACCTGGCGAGTAGTCATGTAAAGTTTGGTGATGATCGGAGTACTCCTCTTTTAAACTGTCAAATAAGCGTACGTCGTACTTTTATTTCTGACATTAACTTGAGCTCGATATGTTTTGTATAAATGATAAGAATGATATTGTATGATATTGTATTTACTGATATGTACATGGGTGTAGGTAATGATCTTCACCCGCTCGAGAAGAGAATAGAAGAGAATGAATACGGAAAGAAATAAATCATTTAATATTCTGTGAGAGTTAAATTTAATATTTAATGATGTAAGTTTATTGTTTAAATAAAATAAAACAAAATCTAGCTCGGTGAAGTGGGCTGGGTGCGCTAATAAAGGATCTTTGTTCACAGACTTATAGAAATCACGGGCACTCTAATTACTAGAAATCTAATATGGTGTTTACAGATATGTCAACATTCACTAGAAGCGCGCCGTTGACTCAATGTGAACACTAAACTATTCAATAGACAATAGAGATATCTGATTCGTAACAATGCGGACCGTGTCGCTATTTTAATTAGAAATGTGAGGGAATGATGCCTTGTTATGATTGACCACAGCTACAATCGCTATGGTTACTGCACAGATAATTAAATGTAACATGACTTTTGCAATATAACACGAATGTACCTGGACAACTGCCGTTTTTTTTTCTTTTTAATCAACTTCAAAAGAGGTCCCCAATTCGTCTGTTTGTTTTTTTTATGTTTGTTGCCAAATAACTTTCGACTGGGTGAACCGATTTTGATGATTCTTTTTTCAATTGAAAGCTGGCGAAACTTTTGGTCAAATACTGCTAGTGACATCCATGAGAAAACCATATAAGTCTTAAATTTGCGTTAAGTATTTGAGCTACAAATGGACGACTAACTCATGAAGCGTCAACAGCCTAATGGTTTAGGGTACGGCCTGCGAATCGGAAGGTCGTGGGTTCGAATCCACCATTGGACTATTGCCGTGAACCATGTCCTAGCACAAGCTTAAGCTTAGTTGGAATGGTTAACAAGATTGTTAGTAATATTTCTGAAAAAAGAAGAAATATTGCTAGCTTTCTTTAAAAAAAAAAATCACGCCAACCGATTTTCTTAAAGAATGTACTTCAAAAGTAGTTTGATGAGTTTGATTAGGGCTCTGATTAATTCTATTCCCACCACCAGATTTCGGCGGTCTTCATGGCTTTGGTTATTGGCAGGCCTGTGAGAGTCTGAACTGCGCCTGCCCACCGTGTAGGTGAGCGACCGCGTGCTCTTTACCGTCCACCTGCCCAACAACTATTAGCTTTGGAAACACACGAGAAAATCGATTCACACAGTCGAAAGTTATGTAGTAGCATACACAAAAAATACAGTCCAATTGAGAACCTCCTGCTTTATGAAGTCGGTTAAAAATAAAATGAAATTAATAACTCAATTATATACACCCCAAAACAAAGAAGGTGCGGAATCTCTTATAGAATCCACCGGACTAAGGGTTGTCGGGTGATTTTTTTCTACGTCTAAATTTAATTAATCACATTCTTACCATTGGGGCAACGAGTTCCAATGTCCGAATGCTATGCGTTCCTTTTGAGTTTTATCCCTCCTATTTACATGTCTCTTTTTTTAATTTATATATTATATATATTTTTTTATTAATATTATTTCTATATTTATTTATTTATTCTTTATTTGCACACAATACAAAAAATAAAGGTACAAATAGCCGGACTTAATGCCAGTAGGCATTCTCTTGGTGTTGGCGTTGTGTAGAGACAAAGTAACGGGTGCAAGCTATATGAGAAAATAATAAATAAAAGAAAACTATAATAAATACATGCATACTTACAAATAAATTAAACATATAAACATAATAATTATATATAATAATAAATAGATACTTATATAAATACATATATAAATACATATATATAGAATTATAGATGGATAGGGACAGCAATTGACAAACTTTTCCTTGCTTAGGTAAAGCTTCCATAGTAAATGTTGGAAAGTAGATTTAGTTCCAGCTGTACGTACATTTGTTGGCAGCGCATTCCAAAGACTTATTGCGGTAAAGGTAAAGGATTTATACATAAAATCAGTGTGACAGGAAGAAATATGGAGAAAATTACTATCAGTAGAACGAAGACAACGGTCGTGTGAATCACCCTGATACTGAAATTTACATTTCAAGTATTCAGGTGCAAATGGATCACGTAAAATAGAATATAATTAATAGAAACTATATAATTAATAGAAACTGATTACAGATAGACAGATCTTTATAACACCAAAATATACGTACAAAGAGTAGTGCCATATAGAGTAATGCCAAACTAGCGTTTTAACAAGTTGTATGTAAAATTTTCCAGATTTACAACAATACACTCTTCTTCTTCTTCTGCCTAGCGTTTTCCCAGCCTACAGCCAGGGTCCGCTTTCCTACTTAGTCTCCTCCACTTTGCCCGGTCTTCGGCATCCTCTTTTGTTAGGTGGTTCACTAACATGTCCGCTTTAACAACGTCCAGCCAGCGTTGTTTGGGCCTGCCACGGGGTCTTGGGCCTTGTACAACAATACACTCTGATTTTCTTTAAATCTCTAACTTCCTTTTAAAGAGGGTAGACAGAGTCAGTAATGGCTTTTTACCAAGCTTTAACTATCTTTTGTGTTATAATGTTAGCGAGTGATGTTTTTATCCTGTAAAACAAACTCATTTCTCAAACCGGATTGAAACCTATATAGCCTTTAAAGGGCTATTTTTAGCACTACCTAGTCTGCTCTTAACTGTGTCTCTTACTGTGTAACTCTTAACTTGTCTGTTCGTGTTTATACATTAAATTTGGTGCAATAAATGATTCATAACACTAGCCGGGGTAGATCAGTGTCCGGGCGGTCGTCTGAAGTTGCATAGTACACTAGCAACCCGAGTTCGATCCCCGGTGAAGGCACCAATAAATTTGTTGTTGCAATTTTATGTGCTGATTTACCACGCGCTCGGTGGTGAAGGAAAACATCGTGGGGAAACCTACATGTCTGTGAATTTTTCTAGGACAAGTCTGACAATTCGCACTAAGGCCACGTGACGGACTATGCCCTTACGGGAAAGCCTACGCCCATAAAGGCTGTTTATTCTCTCTATCTATCTTTTCCTCCGATATCCATGTGTATTTTCAAGAGTAGAGTGAATAGGCATTCAATAAGCCAGTATCAACATCCAGGACTGCATTTCCATTTAACATCAGGTGGGATCGTGGTGAAGCAGTTAATACAAAAAATAATGAAAAATGGCAACACATAATCACTCTGCTTACAGTCCGTGAAATAGCAACCGACCGAGTCGTAGTTCGGCCCTCTAGAGATCCCGCGGATCGGAATGCTTACGCGTAACGTAGTCCAAGCCGAGGTTACCCCTCACCGGGGGGACCCTTGTTCCGAGTTACTAGCGATAAAAGTTCAGGCTAAGCTATTCACGAGCTATGCCTCACAATCCGGTGAAGCAGTCAAGGCCAACTTCTCTGGTCAATCTGTGTAGTCAATAAAAAAAAACTCTACTTGCATTGTATTAAGTGATATTTGTAATAATCTCGAAAAGACTTAAAACATGTAGAAAACCATGAATATTTAACATAATTAGGGCAGGTATACATTATGTGTAATATTTTGATATGCAATGGTGTTTTAGAAGGGTTCATAGCTGCGAGTCACTTTGCAACAATTTCGTCTATAATTATGTTACTCTGACAAAAATGGGGTCGATATAGACTTAATAAAGACACAGATACGGACTTAGAAATTGTTTACAAAGAATAATTATAATTTTTATATAAAGATCGCTAACAGTTTTTCACAAAAATTATTAACATTCTTGTTAACTATTTTAAAGAAAGCTTAAGTGTTGACTACACCGGTTTAAGCTTGTGCTAGGAAATGGTTCACGTCAATAGTCAAATTCGAACATACGTTCTTAATATCGCAGACCGTACCCTAAACCATTACGCTAGTACCAGACGTACCGATGACTTTATATATGCATAGCGGGTAGCTGGATGCCTATCTATATATGGGAGGGTGGGATAGATAGATAAATCCTTTATTGCACCAAAGTATATGTACAAAGGCGAACTTAATGATATTTAGCATTTTCTTCCTTTAGTGGTTAAGAGCAGGCTAAGGGTAGTGCCGCTAAAAATAGCGTTTTAAAAATATTATATAGATAAATAGGGAGACATTGCGGAAGGTCTATTTCAAGAAGGGAATTAATAAGGACTGATGATGACAATTAGTGATGCCGCAAGAAATAATTAGTGCTAACAAGTGCGTAAAACATATGAGATAAAAAAATAATTTAACCACTTCGTTCACATTAAACCGTGGTGAGAGTTACGCAAATGTACAAAAAATAATAATCAAATTTAGTTATGCCAGGTCTATACTTTACAAGCTCTAAATACGCTAAGAGTTAAAACGGCGCGGGGGGATTTAAAAAAAAAACTAAAAAAGTGCAAAATCATATCGCCGTTACATCTCGAATGGTACTTTTTTATTTCAATTTTCGAGGGTCTGCTAAACGTTCGGAGCACACTCTATTATTCGGTGCCCGTACCGCCTGTGACGTAGGCACATTCGCCAGCCGTCCGTATGTTATTAAACGAAATAATGTGTATCATAACCTATTCATATCTATCATCTGAATGGATATGCCAATTCCATCGTTGAGCGGCCTTATTATTAAATGTTTGCCCTACAACTTGTTTTTTTTTTGTAAACCAGCCATAGACATGGTAACTTTTTGGCGGTTTATTTCGCGATAAGACTATTCAGCAAAGTCCACTGCGCGTTAAGAATCTATGACAATTTTTCATGTATCTTTATTTTTTAAAAATTGAAATTAATTAAATGATTTTTTACACACATACACACATGATGTACATACACAAATCTATTACATTCATATTATTTTTCATATTCATTTTTCCTTTTCAGATCCTCGGCACACATCTCCCTGTCCCTAACTCAGAGTTTGTCTTAGGAACTAAATATTAATAATTTATGTGAAACTAATAATTTGTGTGTGTCAGAGAAAAGTGTGCGTGGGTGAATGCGAGAGTGTATGTGCGAGTGTGCACATGAGCGTGAAAGAGCGTGTATTAATGAGAAAGTGTTTTTTATTTATTTATTTTCTATTTATTAACTATTCATAATATTCTACTCAAAAAGAGACCACTGAATCTATATATATAAAAGAGAAAGTGTGTGGGTTTGTTCCATATAGGCTCCGAAACGGCTGGACCGATTTCAATGAAACTTTCTGGTAATCTTCATATTGACCTGGCGAGTAATCTTGTAAAGTTTGATGACGATCGGAGTATTCCTCCTTTTGAGCTATCAAATACAACTTTTATTTACTATGATGATATTCTATTGTTTTATAACACAAATTTGTATTGACACGTGCGTTGTGTATATTTATGTCATTATGAACCATAGTGAAGTACAATGGATACTCCATTGTATGTACATGGATGTAGGTAATGATCTTCACCTGCTCGAGAAGAGAATGAATACGAAGAGAAATTAATAATTTAATATATTGTGCGAGTTAAATTAAATATTTAATGATGTAAGTTTATTGTTTAAATAAAATAAAGCAAAATCTAGCCCGCTGGCCTGGCTAAACTAGGTACGCCTTGTAGTTCTGGGCTCTCAAGAATTAGTACTACATTAATACTAGTACTAATTAGTACTAGTAGTCTTACTACGGTATACTAAAAGGGGGACAAGGGTGGGGGCCTTTGTCATCCGCTATGGTGGACCCGGAAAGAAGGCGACATCAGCTGGCCCGTGTCGCCTTGCACTGCGAGGGCACACGGGGGGAGTTTTAGTGGGTAAAAACTCCACATAACCGCAGATAACCAGAAGGCGGGGTATCTTTTTGAAGTTTTCCTCCCCGTAAACAAAAATGGGTACGCTACTGTTCAATATTTAAGCTTAAAATAATTTTAAATGCGGGTTCTTATTGTAGCATTACTATATAAATAAAAAAATACCAATGCAATCAAACTAAGCAACATTTATAGCACTAGAAATATTGGCATCCAATAAATTTGGAGTCACGCACGCGTCAAGGGATTGGAAGCATTAAGGGCATAGACAATGTAATAGGGCTGCCAACAAAACCGATTCTTAGCTTCGCATTACGTCACTTTCTATGTACCTCAAATGTTTCATTTGCATAATAGCTTTTTTTTTCCCCGACGTTACTATTTAATAATACGATTTGTTGTACCGTCGGTCGCACGCACAGGAAACATAAAGACAATCTGAATGCGGCGGCCATTTATGTAAATGTTTAGAATAATGTGTTACTATGAAAATGTATATACAAAACCGTGCGATAGGCGTCACGTAATTTTGGGTGTGGTTTCGAACAATTATTCCATTCAATCATACGCTTTACGTACGTCTTAAATTAAATTACCGCTGATAATAGATTTCATTTATTATTTTCATTTTTATATGACTTATTTATTATTCAATTTTTTTTTTAATGACGAACTACACAGATTGGCCAGAGAAGCTGGCCTTGACTGCTTCACCGGATTGAGAGGTGGCAAAGCTCTTAGGTCGCTTAACCTGAACCTCTATTGCTAGTAACTCGACACAAGGGTCCCCCCGGTGAGGGGTAACCTCGGCTTGGAAGGTTACTATGTTATGCGTAAGCATGCCGATCCGAGGGCGCCCGAGAGGGCCGAACCACAACTCGGTCGGTTGCTATATCACGGATAATCTAAGAGACATTCAAAAGCTAAACTAACTTTGAGTGCCACTTCGGGAAGCGCTGGGAGAAGTGGCCGAAGAAACTCCAGCAACGCTCCTAACATCTAAGGGCTGGGGCCTGCCCAAGTTATTATTCAAATATATTACGGGCTGTACGGGTTCACGACAAAATATAAATACTTCATTCGCATGTCAATGACACGAACCCATAAGATTTCCCCTGCCAAGAAGTGCACAACGCGGCCAAAGTAGTTTTTACTTGACTTAAAGTATATGCACAAATATTAAAAAACCGATTGATTTTTTTGAAGTAGGTTAAAAGCTTAAAATTCCGGAGTTGCCACACGCGTCTAAACAAATTTTATTTTTGGTAGTCAATTGAAATTGAAACGACAATAGCCTAATGTTTTAGGGTACGGCCTGCGAATCGTAAGGTCGTGGGTTCGAATCCACCATTGGACTATTGCCGTGAACCATATCCTAGCACAAGCTTAAGCTTAGTTGGAATGGTTAACAAGATTGTTATTATTATTTCTGAAAAAATAAAGAAATATTTCTAGCTTTCTTTTAAAAAAAAAATGTATTATTATTAAGGGTACGTAAATCTTAAGAGTGTTAATGATATCGCCACTTTTGTATATCTGTTCGTCTCTCCCTCTACCTTTAGACACGTTTTTAATAAACGGATCCGTAATATCTTTGTGGATATCAGAGAAGGGGTTGCGGAGTGCACGCTGACTCGGACAAAACTCCGTATCTGCATATGCCCCCTGATTGATGTGCCCTGTAATTATTTGGACGTGTTAATAACACGACCGACTGACGCACTTTGTTTCCGACGACCCAAGACGAATGAAATGAGAAACACTATCGGACCCTTTAATAGACCTTGCAACGCTTTTCTGATGTTTCTTTGATTAAACTCAAAGAAATTATTAAAAGTTCACCGCGGATCAATGGTTTTGTGGTTCGTTTTTGGGTTGCGAATTTTCTAAGAGTAATTAAATTTTGTGCACTAATAGCTTAAGGGCCATGTGTTCGCGTTCACGATGTTACGGCCTGGAGTTTGAATCCCCGTCCGCTATGCTACCTCTCAATCCGGTGAAGCAGTCAAGGCCAGCTCTGGCCAATCTGTGTAGTTCGTCAAAACTATGTACGAATCGAATAATAATATACGGAAAATCATTTGATAAATTTTGTGACTACGTGTCACATATTCGATTTTGATATCTTTGTCTAAGTTACTAGAGCTGAAAGGGGAGATCTTATTTTGATTTTTAATTATCAAAAGCATAACAATTATTGCTTTAATATAAGAACAATTAATACAAAATGATTGATAAATGTATAGAAAGTAACGTTTCCATTTTAAACCGCCTCTAGCGCCATCTGTCAATCATGAATAAGTTTCGATAAGAAAAAACTTAATTAGACCGCTCTCAAAGACAGGGCAACAACGATATCGTATAAGAAACGACGCCTACCGCCTGTCTATCGATAATCGACTCTGATACGCTATAATAGAGGCTATAATGTTTTAAAGATTAATCAATATCCGAATGTAAGACGATCACGACAATATAATGTAGGCAGAGATGACGGGTGAAGACGCACGTCAAGTATTGACGCGTGCCATAGACTATTTACAGCTTAGTCAGGGTCGAAACACTAATTATTATTTTCACGGTTACGAAAGACAGCTGATTGGTATTTTAAACCGACTCCGAACCGACCGAACGACAAAGCAAAATGGCCTTAGAATTAGCTTCTCAGCCCTGTAGTTCTGGACTCTCAAGAATAAGACTACGGTATCCCCTGCCTGTCGTAGAAGGCGTCTAAAAGGGGCCTCGGATTCACTGGGCGACAAGGGTGGGGGCCTTTATCGTCCGCCAAGGCGGATCCGGGAAGAAGGCGACATCGGCTGGCCCGTGTCACCTCGCCTTGCACTGCGAGGGCATAGGGAGGAAGGGAGTAACCTCCCCTGGGAAGTGCTCTCCTTGAGCACAGTGTAGAGGGGCTCCGGTGCGTTCCTCTGGAGTTCCCGGGGCCCCTCACCATGCATCGAGGAAGGGCCACCGGGGACGTTTTAGTGGGTCAAACCCCATATAACCACCGCCTTCCCCCCAGAAGGCGGGGTATCTTTTTGAAGATTCCCCTTTAACATCAAAAAAGGTATTAGCTTCTATAACTTCACCGAATTTGGGAGGTTGAGTTGAGGATCTATTGTAAATTATCGTCCGGACGATAGCCATATCACAGTACGCTAGCAACCGCAGTTTGTGGTATGAGAATTAAGAATTGAGTGAGGTTTGTTTTACTTTATTTTATATTTTCTTTTTTTTACCTTTTGGGAATAACGTTTATAGTGGCAACACTAGAGAGAGGTTTGTCAACGAACTTGACAATGTAAGAAGTGTTTATATTTAAATAAAGAAATATCATTAATTTTAAAACTGTTTTCACGCGCCAGCATTTCGATCGTCGGTGCTAATGTGTACGTAATGAACGTAATTGGCATCACAGTGGTCGATATTTGTTAGTTTTAATATTTTTCAACCGACAAAATGAGGTGTTAGACGCGTTTTGATCACTTTAAATTGAATATGGCGGCCGCTAGAGGAGACAAAGTTATGAACTAAAAGATTAGTGTTGGGTATGAACTATATCCTAATTATATAGGTTTTACTTTCTACTAACTTGTTATATTTACGCTATAGCTTTTTGAATTTTAATTTGCACGTGAGTCGACCGATCGTTCCATGGGTGAAGGACGGAGTTACTCGATCGGAACGATTAAGTTAATTTTATTTTATATAAATATTATAAAACTTAACCTAAGGATTCAAAATAAATAAAATAATAATAATATAGTTTATTTGCATCAAAAAAAATGAATATATATAAAGGTGAGTCCCTTTAACTCCCGAACTAGCGTAAGCTGTATCTCAGGAGCCAATGTCTCCCCGTCATTTTGTAATCTTAAACATAAAGAAAGGAAAAAAAAGATAAAAAAGTGAGTAACAAAATATAAATAAAATAATATTTATTACGTTTAAAATAAAATCTGTTTTAAATGTATTTGTGTGTATGTGTGTGTATGTGTGTGTATGTGTGTGTATGTGTGTGTATGTGTGTGTATGTGTGTGTATGTGTGTGTATGTGTGTGTATGTGTGTGTATGTGTGTGTATGTGTGTGTATGTGTGAGTATGTGTGAGTATGTGTGAGTATGTGTGAGTATGTGTGTATGTATGTGTATATAGTTCATACTCTAATAGTATAGGTTTTACTTTCTACTAACTTGTTATATTTACGCTATATCTTTTTGAATTTTAATTTGCACGTGAGTCGACCGATCGTTCCATGGGTGAAGGACGGAGTTACTCGATCGGAACGATTAAGTTAATTTATTTATTAAGGCGTCATAATCCCGCCTGTTAACGTTCGCGTTGGAGGAAATTAGGTTTGGGGAATTGAAAGTAGTCATTGTTCGTTTAATTGCCGTCATTTGCGGCGTTCTGGACGAAATGTGCCAATCATTGTGGGCGGGCGCGTATTCTGATGTCTGAAACTGTTCCATATCGATGTCGCTGTGTACCGAAAGGTTTTACATAACTGGTTCCAGCGTCGGCTTTCGTTTGTTTGGAATTATTTCAATTTAAATTGTTATTATTTTTTACTGCAATTGGATTATATTTGTTTGGATGTAGTTGGAGTCTATCAGAGAACTATTGCAGATCTATACAATGAGGTAAGTATTTTACTTACGCCACGTGTTTAAGCATGAGATATCTGATCTCCTGTAACTCAATTTAGCGCGCAAAGACGCTGGCAATAGACATGTGAAGAGGCAGTGGGAGACGGAGAGAAATATGGTGAACTGTGTGCCAATTTACGCTAGTTAGAGATGCCAATCGAGTAGAAGAATTATTTTAAATAATATCTTAAGAGACTTTCGCTAGATGGCTGGATCAAGGGTCAGATACAGAAGGCAGTACTCCTGGACACGGCACGAATCGTCAGGAGGTTTCTCTCTATGTCGCCCTAACCACCCGTTGCTTGAGGCCTGCTTCGTTGCCGGTGGCACACACTAGGTTAGGTTTTTATAATGTTTTTGTATTTTGTATGATATTTTTGTGTATTTTACTTTTTATATAAATATTATAAAAACTTAACCTAAGGATTCAAAATAAATAAAAATAATAATAATATAGTTTATTTGCATAAAAAAATGAATATATATAAAGGTGAGTCCCTTAACTCCCGAACTAGCGTAAGCTGTATCTCAGGAGCTAATGTCTTCCCCCGTCACTTTTTGTAATCTTAAACATTAAGAAAGGAAAAAAAAGATAAAAAAGTGAGTAACAAAATATAAATAAAGTAATATTTATTACGTTTAAAATAAAATCTGTTTTTAAATGTATTTGTGTGTATGTGTGAGTATGTGTGTGTATGTGTGTGTATGTGTGTGTATGTGTGTGTATGTGTGTGTATGTGTGTGTATGTGTGTGTATGTGTGTGTATGTGTGTGTATGTGTGTGTATGTGTGTGTATGTGTGTGTATGTGTGTGTATGTGTGTGTATGTGTGTGTATGTGTGTGTATGTGTGTGTATGTGTGTGTATGTGTGTGTATGTGTGTGTATGTGTGTGTATGTGTGTGTATGTGTGTGTATGTGTGAGTATGTGTGTGAGTATGTGTATATAGTTCATAGTCTAATAGTATAGGTTTTGGGTAAAAAAAATGTTAATAATCTTGGAGATCATGCAACAAAGAGATACTGCAGTGATTTCTGTTATTCCATAAATGGTCTGGCGAGATCGGGGAAAGTACGGTCAAGAAAACACTTCAGAATCGGTTTTAAAATGACGGACCTAGCATATATCGATAAGTGACACAATGAACAGACGAATTGCAAACCTCCTTTGTTCAAGCCGGTTAAATTTAGACGGAGCAGTAAGTGCGCAAGAAGCGAAACAAACAACAGACGCATTGAATAACTCCTTTTTTAAATTCGGTCAAAGGAGTGGTAATTTATTGTAAGTGCGTATAAAAAGCTTACGACTGCAGTACGCTCTGTGAAGGCATATTGGAATCCATCACCATCGCAACAACGAACACCAAATCCGCCATCAATCATGAGACATCAGAAAGGATTAAAATCTACGTTGCACCTTCCGATGCTCGAGTACCCTTGTTTTTCTCTAACCCGTAAATACTGAGGGGCGTAAGTACGGCCCGGGGCGGCAAATATTACATGGGGTTAGGGGTGGGGGCCTTTATCGTCCGCCAAGGTGGACTCCGGGAAGAAGGCGACATCGGCTGGCCCGTGCGACCTCGCCTCGCACTGCGAGGGCACAGGGAGGGAGGAAGTAACCTCCCCCGGGAAGTGCTCTCCTTGAGCACAGTGCAGAGGGGCTCTGGTGCGTTCCTCTGGAGTTCCCGGAGACCCTCACCATGCATCGAGGAAGGGCCACCGGGGACGTTTTAGTGGGTCAAACCCCATATAACCACCGCCTTCCTCCCAAAAGGCGGGGTATCTTTTTGAAGATTTCCTCCCCGTTAACAAAAAAAAAGGTGTTAGCTTTTATAACTTCACCGAATTTGGGAGGTTGAGTTGAGGATCTATTGTAAATTATCGTCCGGACGATAGCCAAATCACAGTACGCTAGCAACCGCAGTTTGTGGTATGAGAATTAAGAATTGAGGTTTGTTTTACTTTATTTTATATTTTGTTTTTACTTACCTTTTGGGAATAACGTATATAGTGGCAACACTAGAGAGAGGTTTGTCAACGAACTTGACAATGTAAGAAGTGTTTATATTTAAATAAAGAAATATCATTAATTTTAAAACTGTTTTCACGCGCCAGCATTTCGATCGTCGGTGCTAATGTGTACGTAATGAACGTAATTGGCATCACAGTGGTCGATATTTGTTAGTTTTAATATTTTTCAACCGACAAAATGAAGTGTTAGACGCGTTTTGATCACTTTAAATTGAATATGGCGGCCGCCAGAGGAGACAAAGTTATTTTAAGCGCGGCCAATAATAACTATTTTAAAATAAATTATTCTACGTCGAAATTAAATAGTTTTATATGTGCCGTAATTTACTTTTATTTGAAGTACGTTTACCGGACTCTTCGAAAATGGAGAAATCTTATTTTATACCGGTTATTGCTAAGTGGAAGTTTGATCACTTTATTGAAACGATCTCTAGAATTTTTACTATAGATTATAATAGTAATAGATTGAACGTTCTTTTTTTTGAAGTCGGTTGGAGGAGGTCCTCGATACGTATGTTTTTTTTATCTTTGTTATCTCATAACTTTCGACTGGCTGACCTGATTGTTTACTGTTTTTAATTTGAAAACCAGTGCTTCTCGTGTTTTTCTAATCAAATCTAAAAAAACTGACCGTAGTTGGGAACACCGCAGGTAAAAGATCTCGCAGCCGTTCACCAGCAAGGTGATCCGATCAGATAAAAGACTCGTCGTCTTTCAAATTTAACTCTACTGTAAGAGACGCGCTGGGCAGAAGCCGATGTAGGCAAATCATCTGCTCCAGATGTAACCCTGATGGTGACTACGATCTTCAGACTTGAGGGACTGACACTAGAGAGCTTCAATAGCATCCAAGAGAAAATCAAATAAGTCTTAAATTCGCTTTAAGTATGTGCGCCGATCATGATTGTATTTGAAATTTAAGGATTGTTTCATGAAGGTTGGAATAGGGTCCACTAATTTCAGCCCTGTAGTTCTGGGCTCTCAAGAATAAGACTACGGTATCCCCTGCCTGTCGTAGAAGGCGACTAAAAGGGGCCTCGGGTTCACTGGGCGACAAGGGTGGGAGCCTTTATCGTCCACCAAAGTGGACCCGGGAAGGAGGCGACATCGGCAGGCCCGTGTCGCCTGGCACTGCGAGGGCACAGGGGGGGAGGGAGTCACCTCCCCCGGGACGTGCTCTCCTTGAGCACAGTGCAGAGGGGCTCCAGTGCGTTCCTCTGGAGATCCCGGAGCCCCTCGTCATGCACCGAGGAAAGGCCACTGGAGATCCCGGATCCCCTGGAGGTTTTAGTGGGTAAGAACCCCACATAACCGCCGCCTTCCCCCCAGAAGGCGGGGTATCTTTCTGAAGATTTCCTCCCCGTGAACAAAAAAAAAAAAAAGGTTCCAATTAATTACATATCATAATATTCCTATGATAATTCGGAAATACAAAGAGTACCTCCGCGCGTAATAACGTTCAACGTTTGATTCGACTTGAAGTCGATTTTGTTTTACTAGTAAATATACTTGTAACCACAATTAGTTTAGCAGACTCCGGTCTTCCATCGCGCACTAACGACTTCTAAATCAATGGCAACACCAAGCCATTTAGAAATAAACAAAATTATAAATAGAAAAAGACATAAACAAATAGATAATTAAGAAAATAAATATAGAAATAAGTAGTAGAAATATTATATAAACTAAGGAAATGTAAAAAGTAGAAATAAGGAAATTAGAAATTAGTCTTGTAAAAGTAGGTAAATTATAAATAAGTAATTAATATTAAAGTAAAATACCCCCAGCAAAACACGCTGGGAAACAAACATAGTAGATATATAGATAATATAGAATCATCAATAAAAAAACACGAAGCTGGCCAGAGAGTTGGGTTGTCGTTCACGCGTTCGTAGTACTGTCCCCATCGTGCCGGCATCAGAAACAATTGCCGTACCACTGTTAAAAATGTGTACAGTATACAAGGTTATCTAATACACCCCGGACACCTCATACGCACTAATAAATAAAAGCGATTAACTAAACCGTTAAACAGACGATGATCGGTGACGCATTTCCGCCTATTACTCTAAGGCTATAAATAACTACAAATTTCGCGAGATAAAGCTATATATATGCCCTGCTTATTGCACGCCTTATAATGCGAAACGGTCGCAATTGGTTTACTCTAGAGACGTCAAGGTCATACATAATTTGTGGTCGTAACACAAACAATTTTTTGAAAAAAATACTAACTACTTGTTAACCATTGCAAATAAGCTTAGGCTTGTTTTAGAAGATGTGTATGGTGGAATCCATCACGATCGCAACAACGAACACCAAATCCGCCATCAATCATGAGACATCAGAAAGGATTAAAATCTACGTTGCACCTTCCGATGCTCGAGTACCCTTGTTTTTCTCTAACCCGTAAATACTGAGGGGCGTAAGTACGGCCCGGGGGCGGCAAATATTACAGCGGGGGGGCTGGGGTGGGGGCCCCCCGCCTCCCGAGGGGTGCCCACTATCCCTTATCGCGAGCGTTACCCTCGCTCGCGGCCAGACCGCCAAAATGTGGGGCAAATCGATTCCCGTGCCCTATTTTTGTGCATCTGTACCGCAATCGATTTTCCACTACGAAACAGACAAACAATTATACGGAACTCTTTTGTTTAATTTAAAAAGAAAACATACGTATAAATAATAATTCTTGTTTATGGACTGGACATAGCGTAAGTTACTCCTTATTAATAAGCTATCTGTAATTAAAACAATCGGTCCAACCGTTCCAGAGATTAACCGGAACAAACAGACAGGCAGACAAAAATTGAAAAAATGTTATGTATATACATTCATATCCATGTAGTAAAATAGTTATTTTAATATTATAAACAGACCGATTTAATTTATTTGTAATGTGTTCTTTTTTCCTGAACGAAAACGTTGGAATATACAGTACATATTTCTAAAACTAGAAAATATAACTTAACTATACGTATAAAGCAATACATAATACTATTTTAAAAAAGAATATTTACAATATATGTAGTAAGCGCAGGTATTTTACAAAATATTGACAAAACATATAACCGTGCCAAACTGTCGTTTATTTATTTATTTGTATAGATAATATCATAATTTGTAATAAAATATTAAATTGATAGTTAAAGGAAATCAATTCGTTTCACTTCGGCTTATTTTATCTTGGAATGACGGCTTGAATTCGAAACCAGTCACTCTTACTCGTAGGAGTGACTGGTTTCGAATTCAAACCCTCTGGACAGTAAGAAGCAATTGCCGTACCACTGTTAAAAATGTGTACAAGGTTATCTAATACACCCCGGACACCTCATAGGCACTATTAAATAAAAGCGATTAACTAAACCGTTAAACAGGCGACGATCGGTGACGCATTTCCGACTATTACTCTAAGGCTATAAATAACTACAAATTTCGCGAGATGAAGCTATTTATATGTCCTGCTTAATGCACGCCTTATAATGCGAAACGGTCGGAATTGGTTTACTCTAGAGACGTCAAGGTCATACATAATTTGTGGTCGTAACACAAATAATTTTTTGAAAAAATTACTAACTACTTGTTGACCATTGCAAATAAGCTTAGGCTTGTTTTAGTGTCGATGGTGGATTCGAACCTACGACAACGAAACTATTAGGCTATTATTAGACACTATGAGTAGACGGTTATAAAGAAACACTCGTAATTCATGTAAATACACTGTCACTTATACATAAAATGAAAATGATTGTCAGCAAATTTATGTCGGGGTATTGTACAGTACCTCCGTAACATGTGCTATTGGTTTATTTAGTAAAGATATCTTGAAAAGTGAAAAATGTGCGATATTCTGCTATACTATATTTGTTGATATTTTGTACTTTTCAAAGGAATATTTTTTCATATTCATTAATTGATTGAAATTTATCGGCATATTTGGAGACCTACGAGATCAACAAATAGGAACAATTAAAACAACATTAGTGTATCAGTGGTAGGCCATTGGAAAAACCATAGTGGCACAGCTGATATTACAATTAGCAAAAATCGACAACTGGGCCCCGAGTCTGCTAAACCAATTGTGTACAAAATGAACGTTCATTGACATCATAATCGTCTTTTAGTTCATTGGTGCCACTATAGATTACGGATAGCGTTCTAACGACAGGACAATCGTGAGTGTGTTAGTATTTGACTTATTTGGTAACGACGGCATGATAATTCATGCGACTGTAATTGATTGGTTTCATAATGAAACCTTATTGGCAAATAGTAGACTCGGGGGCGTTCATTTTGACACAATTGCTTTAGCACAGGCATGTTGACCTGCGGCTCTTTAGATGTGAAGCATTGACTTTTTAATATTAACTTTATTTACGCTAGAACTATTTGTTGTTGGCGAGAAATATGTTTGGGGCTCTTTAAAAACTTTTAAAATTTTGTAAATTATAACTTTTTACAAAAGCTTGTAGACCCCTGGTTTTGCAGGAGCCAAGTAATAGCTTATTGATATAAAGGACACTCATATAGATATAAATCCAACTGAAATAAATAAGAAAACCAATCAAATACAACAACGCAGAGTGAGCCGTGGTACTTCAGTGTCTGGACAGTTGGCTCATGTTGCAAGTACGCTAGCAACCACGGTGCCGGCACCAATAAATTTGCTGTTGCAATTTTATGTGCTGATTTACCACGCGCTCGTCGGTGAAGGCAAACATCGTGAGGAAACCTACATGTCTTTGAACATTTTTCTAAAACGTGTGAAGTCTGGCGGACTATGCCCTTATACTCTCTATACAGAGAAGGCCTGCGCCCAACAGTGGGACATATATATTATATATAAATGCTGTAACTTTAACTACGCAGAGTAAATGGGTTGTAAATTATAACAATCAAAACACATTGTTGAAATCCGACATCGAAATGAAAATAGAAGAAACTAAAACACGGCATCGTAAAATTTATTTTACTATCACAATTTGCAAGTCTCGAAGTAGTTTGATAGTTGGCGGGGTTTATATCGAACTCTTTTTAATGCGGCGTATGTTTTATTGCGTTTTATTACGGACCATATATCAGTGTTTAACGAGGACCCCGGCTGAGGTTTAAGTAGCCCTTATCTCGTTTCGTTGCTTTGTTGTGAGCTTTCCGAGTCGAAGTTTGTATAGTCCATCCGGTCGCAACTTGTCGAAAGTTTGTGCCCTAACACGGTACGTAATTTGACTAATAGATACAGACATCGTTCGCTAGGAAACCTTACGTTGATCACGCTTAGATCTTAAAGATTTAGAGCTTTCATCTATAGATCTTTAACAGAGCGATTAACTTCATCTTTCATTATGCGTACTATAGATTGAAATAGATTGCCCAGGTCAGTGTTTTACGTTATCTTCAAGAGAAGACTGTTTACAAAGCTACCATCGTTCTCGATAACTTTTTGCCAAGCTTTATTAAATCCCTTCTGTGCTGAGTAATAGCTAGGAATCGAACTGCTATAAGATTTGTTTTGACGAACTACACAAATTGACCAGAGAAGCTGGCTTTGACTGCTTCACCGGATTGAGAGGTGGCTCTTTGGTTGCGCTCAAGCTTTTCAAAAGCTTGAGAACGATTCGCGCATCGCAAAGATCTAAGCGAACATTGTCGATGGTATTGCTTAGTTTAAATTGGTAAAGATAACTAATTATCTCTCTGCTAATGAACAGATAAGGGTCGGTTCATTCACACAATAGCGACTGGAGCGTGTCGGACAAAAACGTCGTACCGATTCCCATTGTTTTGATAACGATCTTCACTGGATTAATAACTGCTTGTGGAGCTATCTAACTGTGTACGGACAGCAGAATAATAAGAACAATTACGAATATCTGTACACTCACGCCCGACGCCTAAAAAAATTAAATAAAAAAAATTCTAAGCTAGGTTTCCTCACGACGTTTTTCTTCACCGCCGAGCACGTGATAAATTTAAAATATTTAAAAGAAAAAGTGTTTGGATAAATTCCATATAGGCTCCGAAACGACTGGACCGATTCCAATGAAACTTTAATGGGAATCTTCAGATTAAACTGCGGAGTAATCCTGTAAATCTTGTTGACGATCGGAGCGCTCCTCTTTTTTGAACTGTCAACTACAGATTTTATTCACTATGATGATATTCTATTGTTTTATAACCCAAATTTGTATTGACACATGCGTTGTGTATATTTACGTTCAACCGCTCGAGAATAGAATGAATACGGAGAGAAATGAATAATTTAATATATTGTGAGAGTTAAATTAAATATTTAATGACGTAAGTTTATTGTTTAAATACAATAAAAGCAAAAGCTAGCCCGGCGAAGCGAGCTGGGTTCGTTAGAGACATAAAATTGCAACAACAAATTTATTGGTACCAGCACCGAGGATCGAACTCGGCTAGCTAGCGTACTATGCAACTTGAGCCAACCGCCCGTACACTAAGCTACCACGGCTAGTTTTTCTATTTTGTTATAAGTAACGTTTATTAATGTTATATTTATAATTTTGTTAATTCTGACTTCATTTATATTTACGCATGACAACACCGTGTCCACCTTTCGACAGTGACATGCTTATAACTTACACAGAGTCAACCAATTACCGGTACAAGGTCATTTCAACCGACTTCGAAAAAGGAGGACGTTCTCAATTCGTTTTCGTTCATTTTGATTGGAAAGGATGTAATTTGATGAAAGTTTGGTTAGATTCTAATTAATTTTATTTCTTAATATTCCTACGATAATTCGGAAGTTATAGCGCGCGCGTAATAGCGTTTAACGTTTGATTTGATTTGAAGTCTGTTTTTGTTTTTACTCGTAAATATACTTGGTTTTTTATGATCTGATTTTTATTTTATATATTTATACTTGTTTCTTGCGTTTAATAATAGTTTAATCTATACTAATTAATGCCTGCATGTATTGCTTTTGTAGACAGTACATGTGAAAGTGGAGCGTCGCTTGTTCGTATTCCCGTAGCGTTTGTATGTCTGTAACAGTTCATCTCATGATGAAAACCTATGACTCTATCGGCGGCTATAATTAGACATGATTAGAGCTCAACACATGGTATAATGGCAATTAGAAGACTGCACAGCGAGACGCCACGCGATTGTTTCCACTGTCCATTCACTAACGGAAGCCAATTATAATTGATCTCGTTTATTATTCTGATGCTACGTGACACACGGAAGATCTCTAGACGCGTGCCGCCCTCGCCGAGCCTGACTCCTGTGTGGAGGAAACGCATACTGGCATTCCATTCAAATTCATTTATGAATGAACCGAATGGAAAGGAGACGGGAGACGTGTACAACGCTGGTGCGAGCGGGACGCCATTTCAATAGTACGCGAAACGGAAATAGAGACCGAGATAATTCCGTCTAGTCGGAGGGATTCCCCCGTGTCACTTGTGTGCGTGTCGTTTTTACAATTGTACGCGGATTACGACTGTCTGAGTGTGTTTCGGCGTTTGGAGGGTCCTTTACCGGGCCGCGCTACCCCAGCCACTTGTTGATCAATCGTAATAAATTGCTTCCATGATATTCCCATTGTGAGGCGTTTTGTCGCTTTACTGCCTTCGAGGAAATTGCGTTTCCTTAAGCCACTCGAGTTTATTTGCCAGACGGTGAATGTTGTTTTGTGTTTCCCGCCGTGTAATTGTTTCCAGTGTTGTTAAGGTCACGTCACAATCAAATACTGCGAGATTTATCTTTCGAATTGTAACTAACTTTTATGATGATGAATAAATAAATACACCCTAAAATACTTTTAACCCTATCGGGGTAGACGGAGACAGTTGACCGCTTTTTACCAAGTTCTCATCATAATACTCTATTTTCTTTATAATGACAAACTACACAGACTTTGGCCAGAGAAGCTGGCCTTGACTGCTTCACCAGATTGAGAGGTGGCATAGCTTCGCTTAGCCTGAACCTCTATCGCTAGTAACACGACACAAGGGTCCCCCCGATGAGGGGTAACCTCAGCTTAGACGGTTACTATGTTAAGCGTAAGCATTGTGATGAGGGTGGAACCACGACTCGGTCGGTTGCTATTTCACAGATAATGTAAGGGACATACAAAAGCTAAACTAACTTTGAGTGCCACTTCGGGAAGCGTTGGCGCTGGGAGAAGAAGTGGCCGAAGAAACTCCACCAACGAAGGTAACCTACATAGCTCGCCGGGTAAGCAAGTTGAAGTGGCAATGGGCAGGGCACATTAGGCGTAGAACAGATGGCCGATGGGGCCGAAAAGTTCTCGATTGGAGACCACGGACCAACAAGCGCAGTGTGAGACGTCCACCCGCAAGGTGGTCTGACGACCTCATAACAGTCGCAGTTCGCAGCTGGATGCGGGCCGCTTACAACCGGTCAACTTTTTGGAAATCGTTAGGGGATGCCTATATCCAGCAGTGGATGCTTTACGGCTGAAATGAATGATGAAGCACCGTTTCAGTCATTCTTTTAATACAATAGCCACTATCGACTTACAATAGCAAATCATTATATAGCGGTAACTCTGATTAAACTATGACCTAAAGTTCCATTAATATTATATATGGCTACATGGTGACGCAGCTAAAACCGATCTGCTCAGTCTTGAGCACAGGTGTAAGGTAGCTAGCCTTTCGGGTTTCTACATATTGGATTTTGGACAGTGTGCTCAGGAACTACATGATCTAATTCCTCCATCCCCGTTCCAACGTCCAACGTCCTTTTATTGTGAACTTCTCTCAAACCCAAACGAAACGCTTTGCTTCGTCTTCGTACAGCTGGAGTAGTTTGTCCGCCTCTGTCTTTCCTTCCGATTACAATATGACTATTTTCAAGAGTAGAGTGAATAGGCACTTATAAAGCTACAGCGCTTTACAATCCAGGGTTACATTTCCACCAAACATCAGGTGGGGTCGTAGTCAAGCACTTGCTTAAAAAGTATAAAAAAATACGTTTTTGCTATTTCTTTATTACATTTATATATAACTGACATATACGTCAGAAAGCTTCAGATCAGCTATTATTAAGACACATCTAAGTAAAACCTAGATCAGGACTTCATATATATTCGTGTGAATTTATTTATTGATGCCTAAACAAGATTTTTTATAATACACTAGCTGACCTCACAAACGTTGATTTGCCGTATAAATTGTTTCTATAAATATAATTAGAACAATAAATAACATGACGATAAACCTCTCAATACAAACACTATTTGACAAGCCGTTTGTCTGTTGCGAAAGAAGCAGTAATTGAATATGATTGACATTTATGATAATGACGAATGGTCTGTTTAAAGTTGTCATTTTATGTCTGGACAATTGAACTGTCATTCCAGTCAACCGAGACTTTATAAAATTTGATTTTAATTAAAAAATCTTTTATTTTATTTTAAAAATACGAAGATTAGGTACTAGGATATCATAACCTTGTAATAATAACAATACATGTACCGCAAAATACAGTGATATTCTGTTGCATTGAAAAGAAAAGCAAAACATACTGATAATTACGTAGAGAAGATGAATTAATTTTAAAAATACGAAGATTAGGTACTAGGATATCATAACGTTGTAATAATAACAGTACATGTACCGCCAATACAGTGATATTCTAGAATGTTGCATTGAATTGAAAAGCAAAACACACTGATAATTACGTAGAGAAGATGAATTTATTTTTAAATACAAACAATACCAGTACCAAATCAGAAACCTTCGTAAACTCATGCACATACCACTTTGCTGAAGATAATCACATGATCAAATGCATAGTTAACGATTCCATAAAGGACATACAGACAAATAATCGTTACCGACGGCGTACCGACGGCACGCTCAAGTTTCGTAATGAAACGTCACTGACAATTAGCAGAGAGCGGGCCTTGGTATGATTACGTGAAGATGGATTCATTTTAAAAATACAAGAATTAGGTACTAGGATATCATAACGTTGTAATAATAACAATACATGTACCGCAAAATACAGTGATATTCTAGAATGTTGCATTGAAAACAAAAGCAAAACACACTGATAATTACGTAGAGAAGATGAATTTATTTTAAAAATACGAAGATTAGGTACTAGGATATCATAACGTTGTAATAATAACAATACACGTACCGCAAAATACAGTGATATTCTAGAATGTTGCATTGAAAACAAAAGCAAAACACCCTGATAATTACGTAGAGAAGATAAATTTATTTTAAAAATACGTTTTTGCTATTTCTTTATTACATTTATATATAACTGACATATACGTCAGAAAGCTTCAGATCAGCTATTATTAAGACACATCTAAGTAATATCTAGATCAGGACTTCATGTATATTTGTGTGAATTTATTTATTTACGCCTAAACAAGATTTTTATAATATACTAGCTGACCTCACAAACGTTGATTTGCAGTATAAATTATTTCTATATAATAAGAACAATAAATAACATGACGATAAACCTCTTAATACAAACACTATTTGACAAGCCGTTTGTCTGTTGCGAAAGAAGCAGTAATTGAATATGATTGACATTTATGATAATGACGAATGGTCTGTTTAAAGTTGTCATTTCATGTCTGGACATTTGAACTGTCATTCCAGTCAACCGAGACTTTATAAAATTTGATTTTAATTCAAAAAAATTTCAGTATTTCTGTGAAAAACCATGATTCCTTTTTGAAATCCAAAGAACTGACTGTGTGTTCAATAATGGAACACAATATCTGTCTGAGGTTCTATTTTTTTAGAAAGTTAATAAATGGGGATTCGAACCTACGACCTTAGGATATGGAGACCGTACCCTATATATATATATATATATATATATATATATATATATATATATATATATATATATATATATATATATATATATATATATATATATATATATATATATATATATATATATATATATATATATATATATATATATATATATATATATATATATATATATATATATATATATATATATATATATATATATATATATATATATATATATATATATATATATATATATATATATATATATATATATATATATATATATATATATATATATATATATATATATATATATATATATATATATATATATATATATATATATATATATATATATATATATATATATATATATATATATATATATATATATATATATATATATATATATATATATATATATATATATATATATATATATATATATATATATATATATATATATATATATATATATATATATATATATATATATATATATATATATATATATATATATATATATATATATATATATATATATATATATATATATATATATATATATATATATATATATATATATATATATATATATATATATATATATATATATATATATATATATATATATATATATATATATATATATATATATATATATATATATATATATATATATATATATATATATATATATATATATATATATATATATATATATATATATATATATATATATATATATATATATATATATATATATATATATATATATATATATATATATATATATATATATATATATATATATATATATATATATATATATATATATATATATATATATATATATATATATATATATATATATATATATATATATATATATATATATATATATATATATATATATATATATATATATATATATATATATATATATATATATATATATATATATATATATATATATATATATATATATATATATATATATATATATATATATATATATATATATATATATATATATATATATATATATATATATATATATATATATATATATATATATATATATATATATATATATATATATATATATATATATATATATATATATATATATATATATATATATATATATATATATATATATATATATATATATATATATATATATATATATATATATATATATATATATATATATATATATATATATATATATATATATATATATATATATATATATATATATATATATATATATATATATATATATATATATATATATATATATATATATATATATATATATATATATATATATATATATATATATATATATATATATATATATATATATATATATATATATATATATATATATATATATATATATATATATATATATATATATATATATATATATATATATATATATATATATATATATATATATATATATATATATATATATATATATATATATATATATATATATATATATATATATATATATATATATATATATATATATATATATATATATATATATATATATATATATATATATATATATATATATATATATATATATATATATATATATATATATATATATATATATATATATATATATATATATATATATATATATATATATATATATATATATATATATATATATATATATATATATATATATATATATATATATATATATATATATATATATATATATATATATATATATATATATATATATATATATATATATATATATATATATATATATATATATATATATATATATATATATATATATATATATATATATATATATATATATATATATATATATATATATATATATATATATATATATATATATATATATATATATATATATATATATATATATATATATATATATATATATATATATATATATATATATATATATATATATATATATATATATATATATATATATATATATATATATATATATATATATATATATATATATATATATATATATATATATATATATATATATATATATATATATATATATATATATATATATATATATATATATATATATATATATATATATATATATATATATATATATATATATATATATATATATATATATATATATATATATATATATATATATATATATATATATATATATATATATATATATATATATATATATATATATATATATATATATATATATATATATATATATATATATATATATATATATATATATATATATATATATATATATATATATATATATATATATATATATATATATATATATATATATATATATATATATATATATATATATATATATATATATATATATATATATATATATATATATATATATATATATATATATATATATATATATATATATATATATATATATATATATATATATATATATATATATATATATATATATATATATATATATATATATATATATATATATATATATATATATATATATATATATATATATATATATATATATATATATATATATATATATATATATATATATATATATATATATATATATATATATATATATATATATATATATATATATATATATATATATATATATATATATATATATATATATATATATATATATATATATATATATATATATATATATATATATATATATATATATATATATATATATATATATATATATATATATATATATATATATATATATATATATATATATATATATATATATATATATATATATATATATATATATATATATATATATATATATATATATATATATATATATATATATATATATATATATATATATATATATATATATATATATATATATATATATATATATATATATATATATATATATATATATATATATATATATATATATATATATATATATATATATATATATATATATATATATATATATATATATATATATATATATATATATATATATATATATATATATATATATATATATATATATATATATATATATATATATATATATATATATATATATATATATATATATATATATATATATATATATATATATATATATATATATATATATATATATATATATATATATATATATATATATATATATATATATATATATATATATATATATATATATATATATATATATATATATATATATATATATATATATATATATATATATATATATATATATATATATATATATATATATATATATATATATATATATATATATATATATATATATATATATATATATATATATATATATATATATATATATATATATATATATATATATATATATATATATATATATATATATATATATATATATATATATATATATATATATATATATATATATATATATATATATATATATATATATATATATATATATATATATATATATATATATATATATATATATATATATATATATATATATATATATATATATATATATATATATATATATATATATATATATATATATATATATATATATATATATATATATATATATATATATATATATATATATATATATATATATATATATATATATATATATATATATATATATATATATATATATATATATATATATATATATATATATATATATATATATATATATATATATATATATATATATATATATATATATATATATATATATATATATATATATATATATATATATATATATATATATATATATATATATATATATATATATATATATATATATATATATATATATATATATATATATTAGTTTGTGTGTATGTGAGTGTTTATAGATGTGCGTGGATTGGAACATTAATCGATCATATATTGCGTTGTCAAATTTAAGAATAAACACATTTAACATTAAGCGTCTACCAGAATCGAAGTCATGAGTGATAGCAATAATATTTATATCAAATTGATTTATGTGCTAACGTTCACTCGTGTTATAATTTAGGTTGTTATAATAATCGACGCACGTGCGTCTCAGACAGTACTGCACCGTCTTGGCATAATATTTCAATGAGTACGGTCGCTTGGACCCTAGCCAGTCCAAGTGTAATAGTTTGGAAGCATCATTCATGTTGCACATGTGCCATCTAGACGTCTACCCGCAAAATTGATTCCGACGTTAACACAACACACAATATTGCTAATACATCGCAGAGCCTAGATTCTTGTCACGATCTTGCATTTATGTATAATTGGATAGACAGGGCTTCCGGCGTGACAGCTTTTTTTAAATGAAACAAGAATGGCTAACGAGCATGCATCATAGATTATATATACGCAGATTATAGAAGATTTTCGCTCCTAACTATCAAAATAGCGTGACAACAGTTGAGTTATCGCCGTTATTTAATAGCTCTCGCTTAACATGTCACCAGTCATAAGTTTTCTTATATCTTTCTCTATATACCCTACTTTTATCTGAGGATTTTAGGAATATTCTGGCAACCTTGTGGAATCGTGTGTTAGCACCATACGTTCTAACGTTAGTCTTACAACCTAGTATTGCGCATAAGTCTTCTATGAAGAGAGTACAATGGCATAATCTGCCAAAATTTTCTTAAACATATAAGATTCGAGTGCGTGGTAAATTAACACTTAAAATTGCAACAAATTCACCGGGATTCGAAGTCGGTTTACTAGAGAACTACGCAACTTGAGGCAAACGCCCGAACACTGAGTTACCTAATACGGCTCAGTGTCTATATATATATATATATATAGTATTATTCCATGTATATAGCATAATATGTAAATAGCACTATTCCAATTATCGACCGCATTCACTGTCTTATACAAGTAAATTTACGAGCAAAAGAAAAGCAGACTTAAAATCGAATCGAACGCGCGCGGACGACCCTTGTATTTCCGAAATCCATAGGAATATTATGAATCAGAACCTAACCAAATTCTCATCAAACTACTCTTAAAGTACATTCTTTCCAACAAAAAATTAATCATCGAAATCGGTTGGCGTGATATTGAGTTATTCGTCCATTTGTTGACCACATACTTATTGCAGATTTAAGACTTATATGGTTTATTCATAGATCCCATACCACAGGGGAAGCAAAACCAAATGCAAAAATAATCATCAAAATCGATTCAACCAGTCCAAAGTTATGAGGTAACCAACAAAAAAAACCATGCAGACGACTTGAAAATTCTCCTTTTTTGAAATCGGTTGAAAAGCAATATACTTATTACGTTAGAATATACTTGCGTAAAATGTTATAATTTGACACGCGCTGCAACGATCTAGGAAAAGTCTCCCGCGCCCCGACACCCACGGGCGCTACAAAGGTGATGGGGCAGTTATTTCAGTGCATTGTTTATTTACAAAATATCACTCCGTTTGAAGGCGGCCCATCAAAATGCCTCGTAAAGCCGGTAATACCATAAAAAGTCGTGTTGACGACCTCCGTAATTGAAGGCGGCTCTTTGTGACTAGCAGAGACAATGGACTAAAATCCGAGTACTGTTTCTACTGTGTTTTTTTTGTGACGAATCTACATAGATAAACCAGAGTTACCGTTCCACCTGATTGAAAGGTGACATAGCTCTCAGGTCGCGTACTTGAACTTCTATAACTAGTGACTCGACTTAATTGTCCCCTAGTGAGGTGTAAAACCAATGACGGTTGAATTTCCTGCGTAAGAAGTTACGTAAAAACGATATGTTTTGAGGATAAGCTCACCCCCTTATCACACACGGGATGGTGAGCTACGTAAGTGTACAACGATCACTATCTCTAGTAGTATTCCGCTTGAAATTAAATAAAAGTGTGCGCGAAAGCCGGTATAGGCTATTAAAATGGTTATAGGAAATGCGATATTTTTTAAAGAACGCATGGCCCGCATTACAAAACGTATACAATAATAGGTGGACGTTCCTTTTCACGCTTCAATAATTGCTCGACGGCAGATAAACGAGACGGGGTCGGGTTACCCCCGGGAAAACAACCGCTCACTCCTGGCTTCGCTTCTATAACTCTTTTGTCTGTTGCGTTAATTTTGATGAGAACGCTCTGCTTAACGGATTTCGGACAAGTAACATTTGAAGTAAAACTTCTTTACGAACGCTCGAGAGGGAGTAAGCTGGTGAATGCAATATGAAACGTGTGATCGACTGCGGCGAATGGAAATTTAGATGGAGATATAAGTTAGTGAAGATGTGCCACAACTCAATCCGGTGGAGTCAAGACTAGCTTCTTCTTAAGTTCTACACGCTACTCTAACTGTACAACTCTACTTAAATGGAGAACAAATTAATTTGATTAGATAGTAAAAATCTTAAAGTATCCGATGTTAGTTGTATAAAAACTATGACTTAAATCGTTTAATAAGTAGAAATTATTTCAATAAAAAACATTATGCCTCGTCTAAGACAAATAGATGGATAGCCCCGTTTAGCGACCTAATAAGTTTGGAAATAATCGCGCTTGTTGTCTTTGAATGAGCTCTTATTTTGATTATTTTTTTAATTAAATAATATATAAATTCTACCAATGGATTCACTACACTACACAAATGATTTAATAAGCTCTTAATTCTACATTCTAATTTTTTTTCCATATCAAGAGTATAAGTTATTCAATTATCAAAAATAAGACAATTGTAAAATGAGAATAGATTTGCGCAATCGAAAGTTAAAATTGAAAATTGCGCGCTTCCGTATTTATAATCAATCATATTTATTTAGGACAAGATACTCGCAGCAAATTATAATACACACTATACAAAAAGTTAACAGGTAAACCGTCCCGCGTCTCCGCATTGGCAATATGTAGGTGAGCGACAAAAACATGTTATTTGTATAATCTGTATTCTCTCTCGTCGGAATCATTCGAATCGTAATGGTGGAAACGTGTCAATACAGATTAATATAAAGCTTTGTATGCGGTGAGCGTTCGTTTTTTAAATTCTTCTTTTGTAACACTATCTGTTAAGGCACCGACACATGCTGCGATTTATAAAATTGACAAGAATAGACAAAACATTATTTTTTTTAGTTGATTTTAAAACAAGAATATAAAATTTATTATCTATATGTTGAGTAAGATGGATAATTGGAATTAAATATTGTACCTGCGTTAAAACTTCCATTAATTAATTTATAAACACGCAAATGCAAAAAGCTCAAAGAACATAATTAGATATACGGATACTAATTATGTGGTTAATGGTGATACGGACCGACAAACAAACGCTAACGACGCGTAAACTAGATAAAACTGAAAATATATCACTAAATCATCACCTGCCATTTTGTAAATCCAGACGTAATTATCACAACACGAAACGACATTTAAGTCCTAATTTAATTAATTCAATAAATTACGACAATTGATAAAATAAATGTAAGATTAGTTTTTTTTATAAACAAGAAATATAAATATCATTAAATATGTATTTATTTGAATAAAGTTGGTAATTACTGAGTAATGCTTCTTTTAAATAATTTTATTTTTCAATTATTGTCGTATCTTGGAGTGTAATACGACAATAATTATTGTCATTGATGATCAACACAAAAACTTGACCCGTGCATCATCACAGTCAACAAACAAACCCATTTAATGACAGGATAGAAAAAGTTACGACTAATAACTTTTATGACGATAATGACTATTATTTAAATAAACCATAAAACAAGATGGCGGGCAAATCTGAAATAATCCAACGACGTAGGAAAAATATGATATCACCAGTTAAACGAACATTAGCCTTCGTGATTTCATAAAATCAAACATAAATATGACTCATGGGGACTGAACGCTCCCGCCCAAAATGTTACCGCCAACAAAAAGAACAGATTAAATATTTCGAACACAAAGCGGCAATACGAGAGAAAAAAAAATTAAAGTTTACGTGTCCCAAGCGCGCCGTAGACGCGGTCATTACATTTTTAAAATCGCATTGGGCGAAGGCACACCCGATATAGGCCTATTCGGACACACGATGCGCTCCCGTAACAAAACAAAGATTTTTTAATCTAACTTTAGCGTTTGTAAAAATTACTATATTAAATATTTAAACCGCCGCCGCTAATTAACAGAGATTTAACCCTTCCGTCGCCGTGGCCCGTCTGAATATTTAACTCGGTGGAAATATTTGGCGCGTATTAAAATATGAAAAGTTAATGTCGTGCCCTCAGTAACACTGGCACTGCCGCGAAATTCAGCCCAAAAGCCCCTCGCGCACCACGGCTTGGACATAGAAACTTTCGTAATCGGGCCATTTAAAACTCTAGATTTTAAATACACAAATTAAGGTTACTAAAGTTTGATCTCGTCTGATTGGAACATTTTCTTAGGAATTTTAAACGTTTTTGTAATTTTATGATTGTCGGTAATAGTTATATATATATGATATTCCCTTGTATAAGGAATTATATGTTGGAATCAATTTCCCTACAACTGAAAAGGGGACAATGCAAATAAACAGCAACAGCAAACTTGTCAAACTTAAAGGATAAGGAAAAAAATACGTATACGAAAAACTCACATGTATAATAGAGTACCGGTGTGACCAGGTCGTGGGAAACGTACCTTGCTGTGGTGCAGTCGCGGTACAGCACGTCGAAGTCCTTGCAGGAGAGCAGCTTGCAGCGGTTGACGCCCGGCTGGATGGCGCCCAGGCCGCGCAGGATGCGCACTTGCTCCACGTTGCACACGAGCGGCACTATGTCCAGCCGCTTCAGCTTGGTGTACACCGTGTGCAGCCCGCCCACCAGGTGCTTGAGGAATAGCTCGAACGCCTGCGGCAGGCACAGCATCGTATCACCCTGGATGATGAAGGCGGCGACCTTCTGTCCGCGGTAGTCGACCAGCTTGCACTCGTTGGCCGAGGGGTCGGAGGTGGAGATGGGCGGCGGGCTGCCGTAGCGCGGCGGGCCGTGGTGATGCGCGGCCGCCATCAGCTCTAGCGGCGAGTGGTGCATCATCTGCAGCGAGCCCAGCAGGCCGAGGCCGGGCGGCGGCAGCGGCAGCCGCGGCGCCAGCAGCGCTGGGGGCTCATGGCGCGCGCCGGGGAGGCCGCCTTCACGCGCGGCGAGCCGCCGGACGAGCCGCTCACCTCGCTCGCGGTCGACGCCGAGTCCACGGCGGACTCCATGCCGGCTCACTGTGCACACATCACACGCCCGGCGAGCGTCGCGGTTCGCGCAACAATAAATAAAAAGCCGCTGCGAGGCGAAGGCGCGGCGAGGTGCTCCGCCGCCCGCCGCCTATTGGCCTGCGGGCGCTCGCCCCGCGCCGCCATTGGCCGCCGGTCTCAGCGCGGAGTCTCCGCCCTTTTTTCCGTTGCGCTGCGGGCGCGCGAAGAAACGCTCCTGTTTCTTTTGGGCGGCGAGCGGTGCGGCCGCGCTCGCGACCACGTCGCCGGCGATCGATCTGCGCCGAGATGCCGCCGCGCGCCCGCTAATCACATTACCTCATGTTTGCATTCAAATGTATCGATAACGATACGCACCGCACTAGGGCGCCGAGCTGTTACACGCCGATATTTCGAGCCCATCACTGGCTCATCTATCTATTAAAATTAATACAATACCGTTACGCGATTGTCAAGTTATTGCGTTACAAGTCGAAAATGATCAAAGTTTATCGATTAATTTTAATGAATGCGATATAATATGTACGTGAATATGTCGCCATAGAAATAGTAGTTTACAACATAAATAGGAATCGTACTTGTTGGATATTCTGCGGATATTAGCGACATTACAAGCGTTGTTGCTACAAAGTTGCAAAGCGTCGTTTGTTTGAAAGCTTTTTTGTTAAGAGTCGAGTTTCTTTCACATCTCGACGTTAATTCATGATACTGTAGTTTTTACTGGCCAATACTTTTATTTATACATTGATTTTAATTCAAAACGATGATGTGAATAGAATTGAGTTTGATTGCTTCAGTGATCCGGCCGTTGGACAGAGTGACGGAGAAAAAAGTGACGAAGAAAATTTATGACCTAAATATGTGCGGCGAGGAATATCTAAGTAGATGGTGTTCTTTAAGTTGTCGCCGTGACCATAGAGTATTCTTGCATAGATAAATTCTTTATTGCATCTAAATACACATACAGAGTTAATGCTATTTAGCATTTTCTTCCAGCTAACCTTTGATAGTTAAGAGCAGACTACGGGTACTGTCGTTAAAAATAGCATTTTAAATTCTTAAATATATAAATAAATCTACATCTACATATATATACACAGACAACGTCTTTATAAATGTAATAATATACGTATATCTATATATATAAAAGAGAATCTGTGTGTTTGACCCATATAGGCTCCGAAACGGCTGGACCGATTTCAATGAAACTTTCAGGGGATCTTCAGATTGATCTGACGAATGATCGTGTAAAGTTTCGTGACGATCGGAGGTCTTCTCTTTTTGAACTGTCAAATACAACTTTTACTATGATGATATTCTATTGTTTTATAACCCAAATTTGTATTGACACATGCGTTGTGTATATTTATGTCACTGTGAACAGTATTGTAGTACAATTGAGTATTTTAAATTATAAAAATAGATACGGCGTATTAAAAATGAAAAGAAATATATTTTTATAATTGATTAATTTATCAATGTTTAAATAAACTAAAGCTAACTAAAAATCTAGCCAGGCAAAGCGGGGAGGGTAGGCTAGTATGGTATAAATTACACTTAATATATGTGTAACAATTTGTCATTATCACTGTTTTTTCCGTAAGTATCCAGATACACACCATTTAAAGAATATTAGTTGACGAAGCCTCTTAACCGACAAGCTATTCCATAGTTCAATTGCTGTGAAAGTAAATGGGTTTGCCCGCGTCTGTCTTTCCCTCCGATTACAATGTGGGTATTTTCAAGAGTAGAGTGAATAGGCATTTACTAAGGTAGTGCGCCTTACCATCCGGAGAAGTCCCCTTTGAGGATGAAGTCCGGTCTTTGCCGGGACCGGCCGGTCGTTGGGGTGTCCTGTCGCTGACAGATCCGGGGCACCCCGCTCATAACGGCTGATGGCATTCGCGGAAGGTTTAGTTGGTAGAGGCTGCCCAGTACGAGTCCCACACATCCCTCCGGGCCCACCCAGGGTACCGGAGGATGGTCTATAAAAAGATTCCCCCGCGTGAACAAAAAAAAAATAAAAAAGAAAAAAAAAAGTGCGCCTTACCATCCAGGCCTGCATTTCCACTTAACATCAGGTGGGATCGTAGTCAGGCACTTGCTTAGAAATTATAAAAAAAAAAATAGAAATTGGTGTATTCAGGGAAAGTTTAAACATTTAGAAAGATGAACTATGAGTTGTGTGAATACGGAAAGCTTTTTTAACATTAAGATTTCAAAATAGATTGTCAATTCGACTGTATTTTTTTATATTTGTACACACAAAGTATTAATTTTGTTTGTATAAGACATTGGATTTCGAAGAAATACCAAGTAATTCTTAGAAATCTTATCAAAGAACTCTTTTTATATGGACTAAACTATAAACTTTTTTTATGGACGAACGAACCACAGCCAAAGAGGCTGGCCTTTGCTGTTTCACCGGATTGAAAGGTGGCATAGCTCTTACGTCGCTTAGCCTGAACCTCTATCGCTAGTAACTCGACACAAGGGTCCCCCCGGTGAGGGGTAACCTCGGCTTGGACGGTTACTATGTTCAGCCCTGTAGTTCTGGGCTCTCAAGAATAAGACTACGGTATCCCCTGCCTGTCGTATAAGGCGATTAAAAGGGGCCTCGGGTTCACTGGGCGACAAGGGTGGGGGGCCTTTGTCGTCCGCTAAGATGGACCCGGGAAGAAGTTGACATCGGGGTATCTTTTTGAAGATTTCCTCCCCGTTAACAAAAAAAAAGGACGGTTACTATGTTACGCGTAAGCATTCCGATCACGACTCGGTCGGTTGCTATTTCACGGATAATCTAAGAGACATTCAAAAGCTAAACTAACTTTGAGTGCCACTTCGGTAATCGTTGGCGCTGGGAGAAGAAGTGGCTGAAGAATAAGATACGACATGCTAATACGTCGCCATTAAGGCAGCCAATTACAGCGCAAGGCGACAAGTTATAAATATCTCTACATAAATGTATTGTGTACATTGATATATAATTCCATATAGGTAATTACTAATGAATAAATAAGATCTAAGCACTTCTAGGACTTGCAGAGCGCTGTGTTGCCAGTGCAAATATTTCTAATACTGGTAGCATATTACACGTATAAGAAATATTCGCTTATATCGTAAGTCGCATGTGACTACCTCAACGGCGCTCTATTTGATTGCCACTCTATTGTTAACCGACTTCAAAAAGGAGGTGGTTCTCAATTATTTTTTTAAATGAAGAAGAATATATTATATTAGGTCTATAATATATGTAAATATTTATCTAATATTTTTGTGTATATGCATGTCGGTAATATAAAATGTGTGTGTGTGTATAATAAAAAAAAGTATAAAAAGGTAAAATAAATAAAAATAAAATATAATCTTAATCTTAATTTTTTAAGAATACTAACTTTTTTAAAAATCCATTCACAATGCTTTACCCCTCACCGGGGCCATTGTGTCGAGTTACTAGCGATAGAGGTTCAGGCTAAGCGACCTAAGACCTGTGCCACATCTCAATCCGGTGAAGCAGTCAAGGCCAGCCTCTCTGGCCAATCTGTGTAGTTCGTCATAAAAAAATCATTATAATAAATTATTTTCTTCCTCTCTTAACTTAAAGTTACGTTGAAGTTTTAATACAAATAAAACATAATTTGTACATAATGGACATATTATTAAAACAAATAGGATAAATCTTATAACATCTTACAGTTTTTGTCGATAATGTCTTCAACGTGTTAACTGTAATTCGGATTCCATTCCCACCTGACAACTAACGCCATCTTATAGAAACAAACGGTACTAATGACGGCAATTCATTTACAAACTGTTTTACCGACAATTTGTAGAAGCAACATTTCAGTTCTTATAAAAATCATTTCTTATTTAATTAAGTAAACAGAGGGTCACATTTTAGTTAATTCATCATTTTTAAAAATTAATTTTAACGTAGATTAGTTTTAGTGTATATTTAGATTTGATTTAAAGTCGGTTTTTTGTATTGATTGGTATTTCTTTTGTGTTTTTTTTTTGGGAATAAAATTTGTAACTGTACATCTTTTACTCTGTGCTAAATATCTAATGTTTTGTTTTCATATAATAATTACTGAACACACTAACTTTAGCTAACTTCATTTCTTCTGCTCATAGACATTAAACAATGCCAAACTTCACACTTCTTAATGCGCGAAGTATTCTTAAACAATGATCCAAAGATTTCGCTTCACATAATATATGCTTTTGTCACAACACATCATAACAACATAACGGCCTACAATACAAAAGGGTAATAAGTATCGAAAACAATAGCGCCCTCTATAGTCGTTGATATCTTCAAAACCACCGGTGAACACTCGAATTGTAAATTTTTCTGTATCGACGATTACTTGTTGAACGATAAACGTCAAAGTAAAATAGTTCCTATGATCTTTTTAATAGAGTTTTTGAACGTAAATTTGTCACTTTATTACGTTCAGATATTTCGTAATAAAAAAAACACGCTGTTTTCGTGCTTGAAAATACTTTCAATATTAACTTAAAGATTATTTTCAACAACACTTTAAATAACTTATGTACGAAAAATGCGGGCAGTTGGCAGCTAACAAAAGATTAAGTTACAATACCAACATCCTTTGTTATAGACAGCTGTTCTGGGACGTAGTTACATGTAAACTATATATCGACGCTGGAGAGCAAAAACGTAGTGAGACATATGGCCATTTTCACTTTTTTACATCGATTATTTCAAATCAGAAAAAAAAGACACGTCGAATGATATATGACTTGTAACAATTATATGAAAAATAGCGAAAATAGGATTTTCACGATTGTCACTTCTCTTTTATTTTATTTTTGTACTGTAAAACGATTTTATTTTAGGAAAACTATAGGTTATAAATATTGTGTCCAAAAATGACAGCTACATTCGACAATGGCAGCTAGGTCCTCAAACACGAAAGTTATAATTTTTTTAAATTTGAAATGTTTCTCGAGTCTAGTGAACGATTTCATTTTTGTGGGTTACTACGTTTTTGTTTTAACTGGGTCTGGTTTAATATTTTCCTCTACCAAAAATTGCTCAATGCGTAAGGAAGTTTTCACTTCAAAAAAATATCGAAGATTCATCTCACATTATACTATTTAACAGTAAGCAACGCCAAACAGCTTTACAAGTGTAATAGAGCAAGTAACTGTATAAAATCAGGGAGGATAGCCTAGGGGCTTCCTCCCTGCGCAGGCGGCGATACCAATGCCTCCTTTCGCTGCCCCCGTAATCCGAAGCGGGGTCAGGCTGGGTACCTGGCCCCGCTAATACTTCGACGTCGTTGGGGACGCTCTGAGTACCAGAGAAGTCCCCTTTAGAGGAAGAAGACCGGTCTTTGCCGGGACCGATCGGTCGTTGGGGTGCTCTGTTGCTGACAGATCCGGGGCACCCCACTTACGATGATGGAATTTGCGGAAGGTTTAGAGGGTAGGGGTCGTCCAGACCGAGTCCCACACATCCCCGGACCCACTCAGGGTTCCAGAGGATGGTTTGTAAAAAGAATTCCCTCGCGTTAACAAAAAAAAAGTAACTGTATAATACTTGTGTTGCCATGACTAATAAATCATCACGACATATTCACCTACACCTGCATACACGAGGTGGCGGCAGTAAAGACTCTCTTATCTCTATTTACCCATACACTAATTCATAACATCCGCCAAATCTTCACGAGTGTCTGGTAAAAAATAAATGAGAACGCTTAAGGGGAAGTAAATTTTTGAATGTAGTTGTAATTATTGAAATAAAAACTATTTTATATTTATTTTAATTGCTTAGTTGGAATGGTTAACAAGATTGTTAGTAATATTTAGGAAAAAAAAAGAAATATTGATATCTGTCTTTTTAAAAAAAAAATCAAAAAAAAAATTTTTGTTATGTTTCTTCTTCGTCTTAAAGTGCCTCTCCGACTAGCGAAGATTGGCAGTCAGTTCACCATACCTCTTTCTGTCTCTTTTTATGTTTGTTAGCTCATGACTTTCGACCGGGTCAATCGATTTCGATGATTCGTTTTTTATTGGAAAGGATTTATTCCAAAGGTAGTTTTATAAGAATTTCGTTAGGTTTTGATAAACCACGAAAGAAAATAATGAAACTGGAAGGAAGCCGGTGCTTACAGTACAGGATTTTCCTTTCTTAAGCGTCGGCTGCATCATTTTTATTTGGTTAATTTGTCAAATTTTAACTTAATTTTATATTATTATGTTGTTTTAGTATTATATAATATCTTACCAAATAATTGTATCGAAGTAATTTTTTTTTTTGTTTACGAGGAGGAAATCTTCAAAAAGATACCCCGCCTTCTGGGGGGAAGGCGGCGGTTATGTGGGGTTTTTACCCACTAAAACCTCCCCGGTGGCCCTTTCCTCGGTGCATGACGAGGGGCTCCGGATCTGCAGAGGAACGCGCCGGAGCCCCTCCGCACTGTGCTCCCGAGGGAGGTTACTCCTCCCCCTCTGCCTTCGCAGTGCAAGGCGACACGGGCCAGCCGATGTCGCCTTCTTCCCGGGTCCACCTTGGCGGACGACAAAGGCCCCCATCCTTGTCGCCCAGTGAACCCGAGGCCCCTTTTAGTCGCCTTCTACGACAGGCAGGGGATACCGTAGTCTTATTCTTAAGAGCCCAGAACTACAGGGCTGGTATCGAAGTAAATTAGCCAATAAATCATTCATTCTTCATATTTCGTAATATTCCTATTCGATTTGAAGTCTGTTCGTGTTTTCACTCGCAATATTATGTAAGTTTCTTTCGTCACAACTTACTCTTAAGTAAATCCCATATGAATTTCACCCGTCAGATAATCTATAGTTCTTATTATCAACATACAAACAAATTAACAGATTAACTACGTACTTGTTATCTACATTTCCCAACACGATGTTACATACATATCACATCTTTTATTTTCCACAATATCCTAATCTGAGATATAAATAATTTGGGTTATCTATATTTTTGAAGAATAACAATAAAAAATTTGACTTCATTTCACTTATCTTTCTTGTATACATAATTCTTAATTCCAAATAAGCTTAAGCTTGTGTTAGGTGGGTCACGTTCCAGCCCTGTAGTTCTAGCCGTAGAATGAGGCTACAGTATCCCCTGCCTGTATCGTTCACTGGGCGTCGGCCCGTGCCGTCATTCACGACTGGGCTGGAGGTAACCAAAAATTCCGTAATTTATTATTTGTAAAACGATTTAAAAAAAATTAATTGACATCGCGCCTTGGGTGTCAAAGCGTACTAGGCGTGTACTAGGAAACTCCTAAAAATTGGTACGTTTTTGACATTACAAGACTAGGTAGAAATATGCTGTTACCACCGAACTCCTTAACGACCACAAGCAGGAATGGAGTAGGCAGACGCCCGAGTTAGTAACATAGTTTTTATAGACTGATATTGTCATACATACTATTAAAAAGTAAGAATTTATTTTATAATAATATTGGCAATAATACACTCGAAACATTTTTGCTATTTTAAATCACGCAGGCGTTAGTAATATTGTACAACAAACTTTATTATACACCAAAATCAAACAAGAAGCAAATTTCAGAACTAAGGTACATTTTACAACTGTAAAATGTATAGTTATCGCTAAAAGCGATCTCTTCCAGGTAATTTTTGTATGGATAGGAAATACATAAACAAAATAGGACAATAACAAAACTATACATACCCACAGTCTAAACTCGACTTTAATGCGTATATTTATGTCATTATGTACCATATTGAAGTACAATGGAGTATATTGAAGTATAAAAAAGTATACTGAAGTATATTAAAGACAATAATTAGGGATTTTGAAGTATTCAAGGTAAGTTATAGCGCCGCGAATGTATCCGTTTACTGATGCTGCTGATATGTACATGAGTGTAGGTAATGATCTTCACATGCTCGAGAAGAGAATGATACGGCGAGAAATGAATATTTTAATATATTGTGAGTGTTAAATTAAATGTTTAATGATGTAAGTTTATTGTTTAAATAAAATAAAGCAAAATCTAGCCCGGAGAATCGGGCTGGATACGCTAGTAATACATAAAATATACATGTATGATAATTCCGATGATATTTTTTATCTATTTCACATTCGTAAATAATATAGTTTTCATTATTTGCAAAAGTATCGGAAATAAACGGTCTTTACCGGTCAATAAATCGCGCTCAACATTGGGACGCTGCAGCGTGCAATTGACTGCATGTCCTCGTAAAACTTTATTTTTGCATTAAAGCCGTAACTCCAGGGCGCTACGGCCCACCAACAGTAAGCCGTGTCGTGAAATTTTACACAGATACCTGTTTTAAAAGCAAAAAAAACAACGACGGGCAATGATCGCGTCGTTTTGCGCTCTGCTAAACCAATTGTATACAATCAAGTATATTTACGAGTGAAAAACACACATACAAAAAAATCGCCAGTCATAGTGATTGCCGATAGAAAATATAGATATATGATATATACTAACGATAACTTATAATATTGTTGGGCGCAGGCCTTCTCTGTAAAGAGAGTATAAGGGTGTAGTCCGCCACGCGGGCCTAGTACGGGATTGCCAAACTTCACATGCCTTAAAAAAAAATCTAAGAAATTATGGTTTCTTCACGATGTTTTCCTTCACCGCCGAGCGCGTGGTTAATAAAATTGCAACAACAAATTTATTGGTGCCGGCACCGGGGATCGAACTCAGGTTGCTAGCGTACTATGCAACTTGAGGCGACTGCACAGACACTAAGCTACATTTTAAGCATTAAAAGGTCGCAGAAGTAAATAGGTAATGTAAAACTAGACAATGCTTTAAACCTTAATGACCTTTATAACGAGTGGCAAAATACATTCGCCAGGTAACCGCGTCCAATAAACGAATTATTGCATTTCGCCCCGGTTCCTAAAGTGCAGTAAATAATGTCACCGGGACACTACACGGCACACCCCCCGCTCGCCCACCAGCGGTTCCTGTCCACGTTTCATGCATTTACCCCCCGGCGAACTATGAGATTAAATTTGTGCACAGCACGGTGAATCGTCCAATAATTTTGTAATTAATTTCCTTTCAGTGACCATTTACATTCCTGCACAAATAAAATGAACGTATTCAACGGATGGATTTGAAAACTAACGTGGAATTAAATCAATATACATTAGACATAGACATACACACTTTATTTATTGGCATCACACTTTTATAAAAACACATTACATAAAATATGGCAAAAAAAGAACGAAAAATATACACAACACAATTAAAGGAAGGAACAGACAAATAGGATTTGATGCCAACATTGAACATCGTCTCAGTATGTGTTGTTTATTTTTTTATTATTTTTTTTTTCTCTTTATTGTGGCAACACACAGTCCTTAGTATCTATTATGTTACATTATATATTTTTTCAAGTTCTTATCGATCAACAGTGCCGAGAATAATTAATTTATAAACAATTTACATCCGCGTACAAACTACAATAGAAGCCAGTTAGGAGAATTTACTAACAATTAAAGTTTTAAACCTAATAAATTTAGTAACTAAGACTCATCACTATTTTAAATAACTATTAACTAACAACCTTAGACTAAATTATAAGATTATAATATAAAATTGTGGATTTATTTTAACAAGTTTCTCCGTCTGGTTGGTATATATAAAATATACAAATTTTACATATCAATATTTATTTTATATAAACTAAATAATATATTACATACACATACACAATAGATATAACAGAATAAATAAATCCAACCAGACGAGATTCACTCAGCAGGGGAGAGTCAGGGGGAATAAGAGAGAAATCGGCGGACAATACGCGCGGTGTCGAGCAATACCACTTTCTGCATCTGGCCCTGAAGCATACCTTCCCGGAGTCCCAATCGCCTCAGACGACTTGAAAGGCTTATTGGAATTAAACCATTTGCCGAAATGACTATTGGGATAACTTCAGCCGGCATGCCACCCCACATGTCGGTCACCTCGTGCGCCAGGTCGAGATATTTATAAAATTATAAAATTATTATTATAATTATTTGATGTGTAGGTTGCCCTTTTTCTCGGCTTATAGCCGGGACGTCGTCTTGAGACTTCAAGAAAAAGAATTCCACTTCCCAATCGCTACTATTTAGATATATAGTAGTATATATAATTATAAATACATATAATATTATACCCACTAACTGTTTGGTTGGTCTGCTGTGTCTAAACTGCGTCTAACGTTATCTCCTAGGACTTTGTTTACTATTGTTGATGTGTGTATGGCTGCCTGTTTCTGTAGGATGCTGATGTTTATTTGTGCGTCAAGGTTTTCACAATATGTTATTAAATTTTTTGCTACTACCCCTGTTGCACCTACCACAATGGGGATTATGGATGTGTGTGTATTCCATACTCTTTTTATTTCATTTTTAGTACATATTTGATTTAGTAATTATTTGATTATAATAATGATATCAGAAATATAATATAATATTATACTAACGGCTTGTATATGCTTATGAATACCTTACCCCATGTGACACGGCCAGAAATAAATGAGTTCCTAAAAATTCTGATGTTAAGTCCTGCCTCCACATTGCAGAAGTTGTCATTGTAACTGTGCTAACTTCTGATGAGGAAACGATTACGTGTTTAATTTTTTTTCGCTAGATGTGGAACATATATGTTTAAATACGTGTTGTTTAAGTGTAGAACACGAGAGGGATGAATTCAAAATTTAATTTTAGTGATGAAGTTAATTTTGCCTAAAATATCCGAACAGTCAACATGGCCATTAAGAATTTTGTAAAGATAATAGAGATCAAAAGGTATACAACGATTTTCAAGACTTGGTAGGCGATAATTTTAAAGATTATATTGCTTTTGTCTATATATTTTTGTCTGTTAATCTGTTTCACATTTTGTTTGTAATGTATTCGAATGATGCCAATGAAGAATACGTATATGTCAGTTTCCAATTCCATGACTCCTCCTAAGTTGTAAATAGCCAGTTCCAGAAATTTTCAGTACGCCACACCTGTTTAAGCGTACATCTACCGACTGTGTCAAGGTTTGGCCCTCTCGGGCACCCTGGGTTTGGGAACGCAATTAAAGTAACCGTTCAGGTCGCAGGCCCCTTTCGGAAGCTCTTTCGCCTAATAGGTTCACACTAATCGATCCAAGAGCTCCGTCATCTCTCAGATCTGGTGAAACTATTGCAGCCAACTTCGCTGACCAAGCGTAGATTCATCAGAAAACAAAACAAAAATGTTCTTTTCTAAAAATAAAGTCAATCTTTTTTTTATAAATACTAAACCGATTATATTCGACCAGTAAATTTACATTGATATACCCAATAAAAGATAAATTCCAACAAAAAAATAAAATAAAATCACTTTTGAAACAACAGAGTTTTAATGTAAAAAAACAAAACCGAATGAAAACCTCCTTTTGAAGTCTGTTTAAAAAATTACCACCATTCAAAAGAGTGTGGCAACTTTATTTGACAACACGTACAGGGTCCATTCATTCGCATTCCGTTTTCAAACACCAAAGAGAATCGTAAACGCTCTTCTGTCATCTCTCGTACCGCAGCAGTGCCGTTGGTATCTGTTTAAGTTGTGTTTACGCGGTGATTCAAGTCGACCATTGCTTTTGATGTAAAAGTCATTCGTCTCTTCAAACGTGTGGTACAATATTGACAAGACAAACCGACACACCTTCATGTAAAAACTACCAAAGGGTAGGATTATTAAAGCGACTTATTTATTAGCAAGGAATTTTGCTTATTTTTCAACCGACATTTCGATTCGAACCGATTTTGATGTTTTTTTAAAGCTTAATACTTCCCGTGTGTTCCCATAATTTGGTTCAGTTCTAACAATGGTTGCCATGCGAAAACCATTTTTTTTATGACGAACTACACAGATTGGCCAGAGAAGCTGGCCTTGACTGCTTCACCGGATTGAGAGCTGGCATAGCTCTTAGGTCTCGACACAAAGGTCCCCCCCCTGAGGGGTAACCTCGGCTTGACCGGTTACTATGTTACGCGTAAGCATTCCGACCCGAGGGCGCCCGAGAGGGCCGAACCACGACTCGGTCGGTTGCTATTTCACGGATAATCTAAGAGACATTCAAAAGCTAAACTAACTTTGAGTGCCACGGGAAGCGTTGGCACTGGGAGAAGAAGTGGCCGAAGAAACTCCAGCAACGCTCCTAGCATCTAAGGGGTGGGCTGCCCATAAAATAGCGGTAACGCGCAAGGATTATTCGCAACCTCCGACGGTCGCGAATGGACGCTTTGTGGATTTGTAGAGATAATGAAAACCATATAAGAATTAAATTTGAATTAGGTATTATATGTGCGTGACAAATGGACGAATAACTCAATAATACACTAAAGGATTTCGATTTATCATTTTTTATTAGAAAGGATGTACTTCAAGGATAGTTTGGTTAACTTCTGATTAATTCTATTAAGTAATATTGTAATTTGATTTCAAGTTGGTTTTTGTTTTTACTCGTAAATATATTTATTTTGTTTCTGTTCGAGAAATATAATTATTTATTGATTGTAGTCGGAAATTAAGAAAGATTTCAAACAGTATAACCATTTAGCGAACAAAAAACTTAAAAAAACGGCAATTCGTCGTTACAAGCAGATTGGATTTCGAACGTGCGACTATCGCATCGTAGGTCCAACCGCTTAGCCACTAAGTTATCTTTGTTTCTGTCTGTCAATAACCATCAATTCATCTATTTGTGTCAATTTAACTTGTACCAATAGACAACGTATTTGACAAAGTATACACTAAAGTAGCCCACCTTTTTGTTATAAAAGATTTTTAATTATTTCTAAATTAATAATATTCATATGAAAACCCTTTGTAGTTAACTAGATGCGACACATAAGTATGAAATACTTAAGAAATTGGAGCGTATCCAGCTAGGGGGGCATCCCTTGGACCGTTGGACCGGGTCACCGTAGTCGTTGGCACGTAAGCCCTATAACTCAAGATCCCAGAATAGGGCTCTACCCTCGTAGACGGCACCGCCAGGCGGGCACCTTTGTTATTTTTTCCAGTTTTCATCTCTTCACGCTCAGACTGGCTTTTGATTCAGTGGCTGTGTAATGTGCTGTTGGCGCATTTATTTTGCACTCCTCCCTGGGTGTTGCCAGTTTATTTTGTATTCTCTTAGAGTTGCCATTTATTCCGCTTCGCTTTGAAGCTCAAAGCTCTTTTGAATTAGCAACACGTCTCGGTCCACGCTGACCGCTCTGTAGTTTCAATGATACTTGTACATCAGAGGAACAAGCTTGTGTACTTTGTTAGGTTAAACCCTCTGGATGTCCTAGTGGAATCAAACCTACGCTTTTTATCTCATTTTCAACCGACTTCAAAAAGAAATCTCTTATTTCGTGTGTAAGTTTATTACCTTATAACTTTTGATTGGGTAGTTTTTATTGGAAAGGATGTACTTGAAGAGTAGTTTGATGTGAGTTTGAGGGAGTTCTGATTAATTCTATTTCGTAATAGAAATAATAAGACGCGGACGTCTTAGCGTTGTAAGTTAGATTTGAGGTATCGTTGTGTGTTTGTATCTACTTAACTTATAAGTATTTTAAACACAAAACTAGACTGAGTAGGAACTGTTTGCCGCGTTCAATCTTTACTCACGGGTACAATCTGGACACCTTTAAGTCCAATGTGAACAGACACTTTAGGCTCACGTGCTCCATCCTAGGCTTCATCTTCGCCTTCCATCAAGCAAGATAGAAGCCAAACGTGAGCCTATTTAGTATAAAAAAAAACAAGTATATTTACGTCTAAATAAAAAAACCGACCTCAAATCGAATCAGTCGTTAAACGCTATTATTTCCGAAATATTGTATGAATGTTATGAAATAGAATTAATCGGAACCTATCCAAAGTCTCATTAAGCTATCCTTGTAGTACATCCTTTCTATAAAAAAATAATCATCTATATCGGATGGCGTAATATAGAATTATTCGTCCGTTTGCGCACATACTTTGGTTTGGGTTGTATACGTAGTTTTCTCATGGATGCCATTATCAGAATTGGACCAAATTGGACCAGCTTTCATATAAAAAAATCAACGAAATCGATTCACCTAGTCGAAAGTTATGAGGCAACAAATAGACGAATTAATTTATTTATTTAATAAGATACACCAACAGCATTAGACAAGCATACATTGTTGTAATAATCAAGTTTACAAACTAAGTCCTGTTGTGTATGCCAATTACAGGTGTACACAACATTCGCCATAAAGAAACGTAACGATTTTATTATTAATACTTACAAAAATATTTTATTAAATGATAAAGTAATAGGAATATAACTACTAAATTAATTTAATGAGCCAAAATCACTGCACAATTTTTAACACTAAGGTGCGGAAGACCTTGCGTGAATTAGAAAAAATGTCAACCGACGTGGACTTAGTGTTAAGAAGGTTATATGTAGCGGAAATCCTTGGCAAGGGCGAATGTGACAGAAGGTTGGTTTTAGATTGCGGCACATCAGAAATCCTACAACAACGACTCCTTGGATATTTGAATGGCACTCTAATGTTTTCGACGAATTGAGAACTTCCTCCATTTTGAAGTCGGTTGAAAAGAAAGCAATACGATAAAGCTATTATAAGATTTCTTATAAACTATCTGTCTATCCAAGAATGTTTCTATCCAAGAAGTTGTATGTGTGACTAATAATTCACTTCAACATAACTAAGAAAGCATAATTCAAGCGTCTGCATGGCGAACGGCGAAAGACTTACAAATCCTACTTTATCTTACATGCTTCTTGTGAACTTATGAGGGCTCTGTACGGTGTAGACACGATGTTTTCTCATGCAAGTATTATACTAGAAGCTATAGAATGACACAGAGTGGGCTTTAATAAAAAAAAACTAGCGTACCGCTACGCCGAGCTAGATTTTGCTTCAATTTTCATTTCTAATCTTCCTCAGTGGAAGCAGTCCGACTTTGGAATGCTCTGCCACAAAGCATAAGATGCACAGAATCCTTGACAGCTTTTAAGAACCTAGTACATAGACACTATCTATCTTTATAAATATATATATTCTTTTATACGGTATTTGTTGTACGTTTAGCATATCTATTTATATATTATTATTATTAACAGTGTATATATTGATAAATGCGTATGTTTATATATATGTATATTGTTGTTTTGTATTAAAATAAATATAATCACAGACCCACTAAAATATTTTTAGACGAAAGTTTCTGTCCATACAAAGGTTGTCTGGAAGAGATCGCTCTTAGCGATAAGACCGCCCATTGCGCATGCAATGACCTTGTCTAATGTGAAAATTGTATTTACTATTTCTGTGATGTATTTTGTTTTTAATTGTTGCGCAATAAAGAATATTCATTCATTCATTCATTCAATTTATTTAAACAATAAACTTCATCTGTAAACGGATAAATACGCGGCACTATAACTTACCTTGAATACTTCAAAATCCTTAATTATTATCTTTAATATACTTCAGTATACTTTATTATACTTCAATATACTCCATTGTACTTCAATATGGTTCATAATGACATTAATATACACAACGCATGTGCCAATACAAATTAAGTTATAAAACAATAGAATATCATCATAGTAAATAAATGCTGTGTTTGACAGTTCAAAAGAGGAGTGGTCCGATCATCACCAAACTTTACAGGATTACGCGTCAGGTCAATCTGAAGATTCCTGAAAGTTTCATTGAAATCGGTCCAGCCGTTTCGAGCCTATACGGAACAAACACACTTTCTCTTTTATATATATATATATATATATATATATATATATATATATATATATATATATATATATATATATAAAAGAGAAAGTGTGTTTTATATATATATATATATATATATATATATATATATATATAAAAGAGAAAGTGTGTTTGTTCCATATAGGCTCCGAAACGGCAGGACTATTTTCAATGGAACTTTCAGGGAATCATCAGATTGACCTGTAAAGTTTCGTAACGATCGGAGCACTCCTCTTTTTGAACTGTCAAATACAGTTTTTATTTACTATGATGATATTCTATTGTTTTATGACACAATTTGTATTGACACATGCGTTGTGTATATTAATGTCATTATGAACCATATTGAAGTACAATGGAGTATATAGAAGTATACTGAAGTATATTAAAGATAATAATTAAGGATTTTGAAGTAATCAAGGTAATTTATAGCGCCGCGTATTTATCCGTTTACAGATGAAGTTTATTGTTTATATAAATTGCATGAATGAATGAATGAATATTCTTTATTGCGCAACAATTAAAAACAAAATACATCACAGAAATAGTAAATACAATTTTCACATTAGACAAGGTCATTGCATGCGCAATGGGCGGTCTTATCGCTAAGAGCGATCTCTTCCAGACAACCTTTGTATGGACAGAAACTTTCGTCTAAAAATATTTTAGTGGGTCTGTGATTATATTTATTTTAATACAAAACAACAATATACATATATATAAACATACGCATTTATCAATATATACACTGTTAATAATAATAATATATAAATAGATATGCTAAACGTACAACAAATACCTAAGTATATATATATAAATATATATTCATACAAATACCGTATAAAAGAATATATATATTTATAAAGATAGATAGTGTCTATTTACTAGGTTCTTAAAAGCTGTCAAGGATTCTGTGCATCTTATGCTTTGTGGCAGAGCATTCCAAAGTCGGACTGCTTCCACTGAGAAAGATTAGAAATGAAAATTGAAGCAAAATCTAGCTCGGCGAAGCGGTACACTAGTTTTTTTTATAAAAGCCCACTCTGTCGTTGTTGTAGGATTTCTGATGTGCCGCAATCTAAAACCAACCTTCTGTCACACTCGCCCTTGCCAAGGATTTCCGCTACATATAACCTTCTTAACACTAAGTCCACGTCGGTTGACATTTTTCTAATTCACGCAAGCTCTTCCGCATCTTAGTGTTAAAAATTGTGCAGTGATTTTGGCTCATTTAATTAATTTAGTAGTTATATTCCTATTACTTTATCATTTAATAAAATATTTTTGTAAGTATTAATAATAAAATCGTTACGTTTCTTTATGGCGAATGTTGTGTACACCTGTAATTGGCATACTAGTTGACTTAGTTTGTAAACTTGATTATTACAACAATGTATGCTTGTGTAATGCTGTTGGTGTATCTTATTAAATAAATAAATAAATAAATTCGTCTATTTGTTGCCTCATAACTTTCGACTAGGTGAATCGATTTCGTTGATTTTTTTATTTGAAAGCTGGTGCTTCCCAATTTGGTCCAATTCTGTTAATGGCATCCATGAGAAAACTATGTATATAACCCAAACCAAAGTATGTGCGCAAACGGACGAATAATTCTATATTACGCCATCCGATATAGATGATTATTTTTATAGAAAGGATGTACTACAAGGATAGCTTAATGAGACTTTGGATAGGTTCTGATTAATTCTATTTCAAAACATTCATACAATATTTCGGAAATAATAGCGTTTGACGACTGATTCGATTTGAGGTCGGTTTTTTTATTTAGCCGTAAATATACTTGTTTTTTTTTTATAGTAAATAGTCTCACGTTTGGCTTCTATCTTGCTTGATGGAAGGCGAAGATGAAGCCTAGGATGGAGCACGTGAGCCTAAAGTGTCTGTTCACATTGGACTTAAAGGTGTCCAGATTGTACCCGTGAGTAAAGATTGAACGCGGCAAACAGTTCCTACTCAGTCTAGTTTTGTGTTTAAAATACTTATAAGTTAAGTAGATACAAACACACAACGATACTTCAAATCTACCTTACAACGCTAGACGTCCGTATATATTCGTATATATTGATAAATGCGTATGTTTATATATATGTATATTATTGTTTTGTATTAAAATAAATATAATCACAGACCCACTAAAATATTTTTAGACGAAAATTTCTGTCTATACAAAGGTTGTCTGGAAGAGATCGCTCTTAGCGATAAGACCGCCCATTGCGCATGCAATGACCTTGTCTAATATGAAAATTGTATTTACTATTTCTGTGATGTATTTTGTTTTTAATTGTTGCGCAATAAAGAATATTCATTCATTCATTCATTCATTCAATTTATTTAAACAATAAACTTCATCTGTAAACGGATAAATACGCGGCACTATAACTTACCTTGAATACTTCAAAATCCTTAATTATTATCTTTAATATACTTCAGTATACTTTATTATGCTTCTATATACTCCATTGTACTTCAATATGGTTCATAATGACATTAATATACACAACGCATGTGTCAATACAAATTTAGGTTATAAAACAATAGAATATCATCATAGTAAATAAATGCTGTGTCTGACAGTTCAAAAAGAGGAGTGCTCCGATCATCACCAAACTTTACAGGATTACTCGTCAGGTCGATCTGAAGATTCCCTGAAAGTTTCATTGAAATCGGTGAAGCCGTTTCGGAGCCTATACGGAATAAACACACTTTCTCTTTTATATATATATATAGATTGCTATGAATTTATGTAATACGTAATTTCTTTTCGAGTTACGTACGTACATATGCATATTATGTCTGAGATAGAAGGCCTCAGGACGTAAACGAATAATATTCTGGCAAGGAACTGATAACGAGGCTGCGTCGCATAATGGCCATAAGGAATAGGTGAAAAATTATTCACACTTGCAAGTATTGACTTTACACATTGACAGGGGTGCGTGATGTCGCGGAATTACGTTAGGGTTGATACATTATTTTTTTTAATTTTTTTTACAAGATAAAAATTATTCATTGAATAAGCCCTTTCGGGCGCCCTCGAATCGGAATCACGCAAACATAGTAACCGTCCAAATTTACACTCACCAGGGGGGAGTCCTTGTGTTGTACTACGAATAGAGGTTCAGGCTAAGCGACCTAAGAGCTATGCCTCTCACTCCGGTGAAGCAGTAAAAGTCACCTTTTCTTGCTAATATATCGATTCGTCAAAAAAGGATATAAACCTAAAAACGATCGCTTCTTCTGTTTTCTGTCTAGCGGGGCTAAAAGAGAAAATAATAAAAATCTTTATTTAAAACCACAAAAAATTATTATAGTGTACAATTCTAGCATACGAAAATAGCAACATTAATAAAAGGATATTGTGTCGACGCTAGTAACGCCCACCCTCCGATCATATTAAATATTTTTCAAATTTAAAATGGGTTCTATTTTTAAAATTGTTTTTTTTTTTTCCTTATAATAAAATGACTTTGAAATTGTTATATGTGAGTATCTATTAGAGTGATCATGTTCGTGTGTGTGTGACTTAGACAAGTGTATAAAATTTAGTATTCAGTACATCCGTAGTTTAGACTTATATAACTCAACCTACAATGTGTGTGTGTTATATTATTACTTTTAATTAATAAATTTCTTTACTATTTTCCCGTGTTATTTGAAATCGTGGGACGCCCTTCATAAGGATAGAGTAGCAGGATTTGAGAAGCGAAGTCTTGGCGAAGGCCTATTTCCAGTTGGACACAGGCTGATGATGTGTGATGTGAAATTCAAATTATTCATTATCGACATAATAAATAATGACCGTACCCCAATAGACGTTTAGATTGTGTCAGCCCTACAAGCGCGATCGTTTCCTTATGGAAGCGCGCCGAAGTCGGATGTCAACGCGTGACGCGCTCTGAATGTACCGCGTCGGTAATAAATAGAATACTTTTATCGGGCAACCCACACTCGCCCGCGCAAATATTGTGCCGCCGTAATCTGAATCCATTGCGCGCCTTTTGTGAGCGCGAAACGTCCGGACGACGGACGACTTGTGGTTCGATGATCGACGTCTTTACGGCTTGCGACTTTACCCTTTTCAACGATTTAAAATGGTTTTATTAAAAATCTATATTACATCAAGATATACAGCGTAAAAATGATGATACACATAAATCACAGATTGGTAAACAAACATGCTTACACATTGTGTACGTCTGTAGAATAATGTTGCTAAAGAACTCCAAAAAAAGGCATAGAAGAATTTTTTTTTGACGAACTACACAGATTGGCCAGAGAAGCTGACCTTGACTGCTTCACCGGATTGAGAGGTGGCATAGCTTTTAAGTCTGAACCTCTATCGCTAGTAACTCGACACAAGAGTCCCCCCGGTGAGAGGTCACCTCGGACGGTTACTATGTTACGCATAAGCATTCAGATCCGAGGGCGCCCGAAAGGGCCGAACCACGACTCGGTCGGTTGCTATGTCACGTATAATCAAACGCCCCGATGGCCCTTTACGATGCATGGCTCTGGGATCTCCAGTGGAACGCACCAGATCCCCACTACCCTGTCCTCTAAAGCAAATCCTGGGAGAGTTTACTGCCCCAGCGCCTTCGCAGTGCTAAGATGACATGGGACCACAAGTGTCGTCTTCTTCCCATGTCCACTGTAGCAGACGACGAAGGCCCACACCCTTTTCGCCCGTGGGCCCGAGGCCCCTATTAGTCGCCTTTACGAGGCAGGGGATAATATAGCCTTATTTTATAAACCCAGGACTATTGGGGCATTTCACAGTCTTAATAATCATCATTTCAGCCGTGGGACCATTCACTGCTGGAATCCAATTCTTAATTGCTTCGTTTGAATTTTTGATATGACTGTCTTTGTCAATGCAGACACACGTGATTCTAAGTAAACGTATTTTTCTTTCGCATTATTTTGATCGCGGTACGTATTATTATTTTTTTTACATTGGAAAAAAAAGTCAAATATTTATTTTAATAATTTTAATGCGAACAATTTCGCGAGCAGCACGTTTCGTGTCGATTATCCGCTCGTATTTGAATTTAGCCGACAGCTCAGTCCAGATTTGCTTTTCGTTTTGACGCAAATCTTTGATGGATCACATTCATGTTGTCGCCAGTCTTTCAAAGATACGGTATACCAAGGGTGAGTAAATCTCGAATAAACGCGTTCGTTGTACATATGTACGTTCAACATAATATATTTAAGTCTGACGATCAAATTCACCTTTTTAAAAACGAAAGTAATCGTTCACAAGCTACTTCTTTTATTAAAGAAGGCCATTGCATAAAGTTACAGCCAATATATGTGCCACTGTTGGGCACACGCCTACTCTGGCTTTCAAGATACAAGCGTCTGCTTAGTTTGGGAGTCACTGTGTACCAATAATATGTGCTGCAATGGTTACATGGATGTTCGTTTAATCTGTATAATATTTATAAGTGTAACCAAATCGGTGTTAATAAATAAATATTCTATATTCTATTCTAAAAATTCTGTAAAGAAAGTATAAGGGCATAGTCCGCCACACAACACTCGTGCGCATTTCATTTGAAATACATAAATATTTTGTTAAGAGAGATCAAGGCAATTATTCTGACGAGAACCTTTTTTTTTAAATTGATTGTAAATTGATTTGCCGACGATGTGACAGTCGGTAAACGGACTGTTATAGATTACTGACATACATATGTCGTAGAGGTGCATAATATTTTTGTGAATAAAAATATTGCCAGCGCTCATTTTTTAAATCTTCGTTTTGTTGCAGAGGGCAACGGGAAACTAATGCATAATTTTACCCACTAGTCAGTGAGTTTACAAAAAAAAAAGTGTTATGTCGTGGGTCACAAGATAGGAAAAGAGTTCCTTATTAAAAATATATTAATTTCAAGTTCTATATTTAAGGAATAAAGGAAAAAATTTAAATAATAAATATTCGGGGATTCATTTTTTATTATTATGTTTTTATCGATAATAATAAAAAAAAATACAAAGTTATCTTAACACTGTTATTAACGATGATTTATAAAATATATATTTAACAGTAGCGCCATCTATCTAAACCAGATGGCACTAGAAATCTTACGCTTTTATTTAACGTTACGGTGGTTTTTCTGCCGGCTAAGGTACCGCTACACAACGTTCCAAAAACTTCTAAAAAGTCTTGTGCTGAGGGTAACGGGAAACCACTGCATAATATTCCCTAGTCGTCAGTTTGAAAAAAACTTAAAAATAAATTTGAGAACGCCTCAAGGAAACAAGCGCGGCGAATGTGTTATTGGGCGCAGGGCTCCCCGGTCACCGGCTAAAATGTAAAAACGTTTCCTTCGCATATTTCCCTAAGTGCCATAAAATATGACATTTATTACGGTCAGATCTGCTCCGACCACTATTGATAGGCAAATGAGAGAGTTTTTTAAAAGAGAAACGATGTCTGCTTTTTATGTGTTCTTTGGATAAGGTTATTTTTTACAAGTTGCGCCTCGACGCTTGTGCGTAACGGCCTCGTTTTCGTGTCCACTTCTCCAAGTACTTCAGAGAGACTTCTATTAAAGAGATTCAGAGGGACACGGTAGATTGTAGCAAAAATAATCTCTCACGTCGTGTTGATCATTTTAGGGAAGTACATGCAAGCAAACTTGATCTCTGTCTGACCCGTTACAAGAAGTGTTAAGTTACATAAAGGCGACTAAAAGGGGCCTGTGATTCAGAGGCGACAAGGGTGGGGGCCTTTGTCGGCCGCTACAGTGGACCAGGGAAGAAGGCGACAGTGGTAGTAGCGTTTAGCCTTAACACTGCGAGGGTGCTGGGGAGGGAGTAACCTACCCCGGGACATGGTTAATAGAATAATGTAGAAGGGCTCTGGTGCGATCAACTGGAGATTCCGGAGCCTTTCGCCACGCACTGAAGAAGGCAACCGGAGGGTTTTAGTGAGTACCCTCGTTTCCTCTCCCTTAACCCCGCCTTCCGGGTATCTTGTTGAAGATTCCCCCCTCCCTCACGCCCGTCCACAAAAACATCAACAACTGAACACATGGGAGCTTATTTTATATTATATATTGAATTAAATACTTATCTCATAAAGGCCGATTTAGCTGAATATGAACGTTTAAAACCGGTCCTTTTGGAAATGTTGAGAGAGACCTAAGTCCAGAAGTGGATGTTCTACGGCGGAAATTGTGATGATGACGCTGTCCGTGCTTAATCAAACTTATTGGGTTCCATATGTGACAGTTGGTGAGGCCATAGCCAAGTGGTGGGCAAACTACGGCCCGCGGGCCAAAGCTGGCCCGTTAAAGCGTTTCATCCGGCCCGCCAAGTGTTTTTTGAGTTAATATTTTTGATGTGTTGCAATCGGTATTGTAAAATTTGTTCTGTTTTTATTTATATCAGTAGTGTTTACAGCGTTTACAACTTTTTAACATTTTTAGTTTGTTTAAAAAATGCTTATAAAATAACTTATACCGTCGTAATTTTTACGTAAAAAGACAAAAAAAATTGCCACCAGCAATTTGTGTAATTTGCTAAATTAGCCATTTTTTTTTTGTTAATTAAATTTCGATAAAATTTTGCCCGTTTAAATTTGTTTTTTACAATTTGTGGCCCACCGACCAAAAAGTTTGCCCACCACTACCATAGCCGTTGTCTGTCGGTCTGTAATCAAATCTTGCCTGAAGATATTGTAAAATAAAAATAACGTAATTCAAAAAACTAACCTCGAGAACCCTCAATATTTCTTTTTCACTTTTAGCATGTTACCGTGCCTCTCAATGGCGGCTATCAAAGGACTATCAAATTGTGCTATCATTGCCGATAAGGGCAATAACTCAAGGAATAGGTCAAGCACAATAGTGAGTGTCACCTATAATCGTAGATTAAAGCCTTCATCCCCACAAGCACCTTGGCCACAATGGCAAGGAATATATTGTCGAAAAGTGGTCGCATAAAAATGACATACGGTTCGAATGGGAAAATAATACGCAAGTTTTAGCAATTTATTTCTTATTAAATGGCTGCTTTATTTATTACATACTTTATCATGTATTGTGTATTGATAGCTTTGTGGGTGAACAGTTAGACTTAGGATTAAGAATTCAGCCCTGTAGTTCTGGGCTCTCAAGAATAAGACTACGGTATCCCCTGCCTATCGAAGAAGGCGACTAAAAGGGGCCTCGGGTTCACTGGGCGACAAGGGTGGGGGCCTGAGTCGTCCACCAAAGTGGACCTGGGAAGAAGGCGACAGGGGAGGGAGTAACCTCCCCCCACCCCGGGACGTGCTCTCCTTGAGCACAGTGCAGAGGGGCTCCGGTGCGTTCCACTGGAGATCCCGGAGCCCCACGTCATGCACCGAGGAAAGGGCCACCGGGGAGGTTTTAGTGGGTAAGAACCCCACATAACCGCCGCCGTCCCCCCAGAAGGCGGGGTATCTTTCTGAAGATTTCCTCCCCGTCAACAAAAAAAAAAGGATTAAGAATTACCGTTTCTAACTCTTCTATCGACTTCAAGAAGGCGGAGGTTCTCAATTCGTCTGTATATATTTTTTTAAGTTTACCTTTTTTCATTTGAAAGCTGGTGATTCCAAAGTGGCCCCATTCAACTATGTCAATGGCTTCCATGAGAAAACCATATAAGTCCACAAATACACTAATAACTTAATATCACGCCAATATTCATTATTTATTGGAAGTGTACTTTAAAGTTACTTTGATGACAGTTCAGTCAGGATCTGATTAAGTCTAATTAAAGGATATCTAGGCTATAAAAAGGATATAAATAATAATACATTAACTTAATTTGTAACTTAAACAATTTTTTAGATGATTTACAACACAAACCTGCAGAAGTCTACGTGAATTGACAAAAATCTAAACAGACGTAGACTAAGACGGTTATATATAGCAATTCTATGCAAAAGCAAATCGCAGTAAGTTGACTTTGGGTTATTAATATTGAGTTATATATATTTTTTTTTTCCATTCTACATGTCCTGCCCAGTGCCATTTTAGTAACCTTAGTCTTTTCTGTGCTTCTACAATTTTTGTTCTGTTTTTTATAGTTTCGTTAGTTATTTTTCTGCTTGTATTATTCTTAGCATGCTTTTTTCCATTTTACGTTGACATGTATGTAGAATGGAAAATAATAGGTGGGCAAAGCGACTAACAGAGTGGGTACCACTGGAAAAAAAAAGAAAAAAAGGAAGACCATTTAAAAGGTGGAGAGATGTCTTCAAAGACATATGCGGATCTCAGTGGATGCAGGTAGCACGGGATAGGCAAAGATGGAGAGATTTGGGAGAGGCCTACGCCTTAATGGCGACTACTACAAACTTGTAAATTAAATTTCTTAAGCTGCATGTTATTTGTAATAGCAAATAAAGGCTATTTTAATTTTATTTTATATATATATATGAATATCGCAAAATTCAAATATCTGTAACACTAAAATGAAACCTTAAAAGAAATCCCAATTCGCGCATCAGGCGGCAAATGCGAAAACGTAATAAAAGTATACACATCATGTAAAGTAGTTGGTCATAATACTCAAAACTTCCAAAGCCCATCAATAAGCCTGCCGCTGTATGGGGAGTCTTACCAAGTATTTATGCGTTTAGGGTTGGGTGTTATCACTAAATCGAAATATCGACAACTTCTTATTTACTTATAAGGACATGGAAGAGCGGTTTGGTCGGTATTTTGGTAAATCATATAAGGATTGATCATCAAAGAGCCTTGGTAGCTCAGTGTCCGGGCGGTTGGCTCAAGTTGCATAGTACGCTAGCAACCCGAGTTCCATCCCAATAATTTGATATTTTATTAATATTAATTTAATATTTTATTACACTAAATCCTCCCCGGTGGCCCTTCCTCGGTGCATGGTGACAGTGGGGCTCCGGGATCTCCAGTGGAACGCACCGGAGCCCCTCTGCACTGTGCTCAAGGAGAGCACTTTCCGGGGGGAGGTTACTCCCTCCCCTGTGCCCTCGCAGTGAAAGGCGACACGGGCCAGCCGATGTCGCCTTCTTCCCGGGTCCACCTTTAATTTGCATGCTTAATTATAATAAGCGAAACATGTCCGCCTGTCTGTAATTATATGTATAACATCAAATAATACCATGTTTTCAGCAAATAAATAAATCTTATCTTATCTAACGCGATGTGTCTGAGATGAGAAGAGCTGTTGACTTCATGTTCAAATGCTGTTTTTTTAGTAAAATAATGTATTTTATATGAAACTGTCGTATCATTTAGCTATAGTAACATAATGGAGCGTAAATAAAACGTTCTTATTAACGTTAATGTTTCACGCATCCGCTCTTTATGCCTTACTTACTCTTATGATAGCATGCCAGTTTAATTAAATAGAGACTGTAGTAAAAGAAAGGTATATCGATGACTTTTATGGTATCTTATCGATATATTTTTTAAACATCACTCGTACACAGCAACGCGTCAAAACGCACGAACCACAACTATCAAAGAGAAATCTTTTCCGTGTATCAATAAAGACGGGCAAGGCGGCGTCTACACCACTATTTTATACCCGATTATATTAGTATCAGATACAGATAAAAATCAATACATAGGTTTTGTCGGAGCTACATACATATTTGGTAAATTATAAAACATAAACACGCTTTGAGAATCTTTGATAATTTTTTTTTAATTCGTAAATATTTTTTTATAAATGATTTTTTTTATTAATTTAAATCGATCGACGATTTAAAAATCGATAGTAAATCATCTCTTTATCAGATGAAGATATCAGATGAAAAATCAATGACGGCAACAATCGCCAAGTTGATACACGCAATTTTTTTTATGTATTATTTGTGTGTAAACCCAATCTAACCAATCATTGAAGAAATATCTGCGGAAATAAATTCGAGCAGCACAAAAATACTGGCACAGAATCTAATTTAAAAAAAAAGTGCATTAGAAAATATTTATTCGTTGAGTGTGGCAACAAAAGAGCATCTTCCCGATGTTGAGAGGGCGTGAAATTATTTTCCTTGGCGTATGCAGATTAGGGGAGGGTTCTGGCGCGATTCGGGATTAGTTCCGGTTTACTTTTTATAGGATTCCGATGATAAATGTTAGTGTTGGATACGCTAACGGGTGGCGCGTGTAATGTAGGCAAATAAGCTTTTTAAAACGATATTGTAACGTGATGCATTATCTGTATTGTTTACAAATTATACTTATGTACTTGCGCAAAATCAATATGCCTAATGTTAGCCAACCGAATTAGGATATATCAGCCGTAGAACGGACAACCGTGGGGCGAAACGAGTTCTACGTTCTACGAGAGTAAGAGGGAAACCCAGTGGGATGCTCTAAGACTAGGTGAAACGGGGATCTTCAAAGTGGCTGACAGGCCCCGGATCGTGCTCAATGGAGAGATTAGGAAGAAGCTGATGTCCAGCAACGGACTTTTGCAGACTAATGAATCCATTTGCCCCCGAATATGAAATATAAATTTCAGTATCTGATAGTAATTTTCTCCACATTTCTTCCTGTCACATTGATTTCATGCATAAATCTTTTATCTTTAACGCAATAAGACTCTGGAATGTGCTGCCAACAAATGTACGTACAGCTGGAACTAAATCTACTTTCAAATATTTACTATGGAAGCTTTACCTAAGAATAGTTTGACAATTACTGTCCCTATCCATCTAAACTTATGTATATGTATTTATATATGTATCTATTTATTATTATATATAATAATTATGTTTATATATTTAATTTATTTGTAAGTAGGTATGTGTATTATGTATGCATGCATTTATGTTATTATTGTTTACTTTTATTTATTATTTTTTCACATAGCTTGCACCCGTTACTTTGTCTCTACACAACCCTAAGGTATATTGTACTTTTTATTGTGTGCAAATAAATACATAAATATAGAAGTATGAACACGAGATGGATTTTATGCAGTTGGCCCAAAAAATTTGAACCTGAACTTCGAGTAGAGTCCGAAATTGAAACTAAATTTTCTTACCAATGGGAAACATTGCTTTGAGATACCAGCAATTGGACATAGCAAGTTTACGGAACGAATTAATCTCGTATGTACCACTTTATCTCAAAAGCCCACCACTATATCTATATATTCGTCTTAATGCATTCGAGATATGATAATAAACATATCGTCGCCCGCTATCGCCGGGCCCAGGAGACAGACAAAAAAGGAAGAAAGTCAACGGCGCAGGGAGGACGGACGGGTGCTATCCCGAAATATGATTTATAGATCGAACGTCAGCGGCAATGCGCTTTCTATACGTCACGGGACATGTCACCGGCCTGGGGGACGAAGAAAAATACATTTTGTTGTAGATTCGTTGACGGGTCTCGCGCACACGAATGCAATGCGATTTTTTTTTAATGAATATTTTATGGCTTGGTAACAAGACCTTTAAGCCAAGACTTTTTTAAAACACATACACTTATTTCTTACGTCTAAGATGAAAATGAAAATGTAAGTTAGATGATCCCACCCATGAGTCCCCGCGCCATTTTTTTCCCTCCAATGCAGTGCGACGATAGTTGGATACCATAGTAACGAAATATTTTTTTTATTTATTTATACAATTTTTTCGAAGTGAAACTTCTTTACGCGTGCTTGTGCGATGTTAGGATGAAGTGCGAAATGAACCTCAAGTTCTAGATTTTATCTGAATATTCAGTTGATGATATTTAGTCAGAATGATAATTATATTATAAATATAATTAATTAAACTTTTCAATATAATGTATTAGATTTATCTGCTACCGCAGGCGGCGAATCGGGGTGCGCAGGAGGCGATACCAATGCCTCTCGTTGCCCCCGTAATCCGAAGCGGGGCCAGGCTGGCCCACTAATGCTTCGGCGGCGTCGGGACTTCTCTAATTGCCAGAGAAGTCCCCTTTAGAGGAAGTCCGGTCTTTGCCGCGACGCTTGTCGTATAGTAATTATAACGGCTGACGGCATTCGCGGAAGGTTTAGTGGGTAAAGGTCGCCTAGACCGATTCCCATACATCCCTCCGGGCTCATCCAGAGTTCCGTCGGATGATCCGTAAAAAGATTGGGAAGGGGGAATGTGCCAAGCATGAAGCGGAAAGTAAGTCATTAATAGATAGTCTAACACTAAGAGAGCAACATGTGGGCGTCTTCTTAATGCTGCTGTCTGACCCGATCTCAGAGGGAGCGAGGAAGCTGGTGGCTATGGCCATACAACATTGATAACTTTCTTTCTCGCTTCATGCGACCAAGGTGTGTGTGCGTAGTATTGGGTATGATGGATCTGACATGCCCAAAAGGGCAAAAGTGCCGAATAAATAACCCTTATTGTGGCAAGAGTGTATTTTGAAGAAAAGTAAAAAAAAAATCGTGATATGAATAGACGTATTTTGGAAAACCAAGATGTACGCTATTCTATAGAGTGCTGCACGTACAGTATCGCATTTTTACGAATGTATATAATGAAGTCCACATATTCTTCCATGTATAAGTATACATGAAATGAAAGACTGCGTTTCTGTAGAATATTTATAGAAACAACATTTAATGTCCTTATTCCAACTCCATCTCTTTTAAATAAATGTCACGACACTGACAATTGTGACATTAAGCATTTGAATAATTATTTAAAATACAATTAAAGAATCAATTTAAGTAAAGAGATTGTATATATTTACTTTACATGCATATTATGCTATACATTGCTATGTTTAGGGATAAAGAAAAAAAATCTTTCAATATCACTTCTTATAAATATTTAGAGAAATAAGCCAATATTTTTATTTTAATTCTGTTGGAACCTTATTATATATTTTGCTTACTACATGTACATACATTAAATATGTGTGGAAGGTGCTGCGGGCTGGGTTCATCACACAGAAGTGCTGGCCGAGCTACAATTGCGGACGCCTGACAATTACGTGTGCATGCGCCGCCGTCCGCCATTGTTCCTACTACCTGTCTCCAGGACTAACTTGTCCAGGAACTCTCCGCTGTCGCGCGCGGTTGGGTTTGTTAATACCATCTCACTGCACATTGATATATTCTGTTGCACAGACTCTGTGTTTATCGAAGCTGCCTACAAATGCGTAGAAGGTGTTTGACTTTATTATATTTATATATTATTGTCAATACATAAAGCAGCTTTTTATTTGTTTTAATTTTAATAATATATCTGTAACGGTGTTATAATTTTTGTTGATTTAAATAAATAAATAAATAAATAATTAACACTTAATTGCTATATAGTACTATGTTTAATATAAGACTTCACGGATTCTTATACGTGACGCAGTTACAGTAGACAAGAGTCTCTTAACATATCTCTTGTATTTCTTAACTTTTCTTACACGTTTTATATGTCTTACTTATATCAATTCAATACCGTCACTTAAACATTCACATATAAAAAAAAATTATAGTTTTCTTCAATAGTATAGTATACTTGATACTACCATTACACTTGACTTGGGGAGGAAGCTGTTGAATGCGTGACGAGAGCGTTACGAAAAGTTTGATCGCTTGTGGCAAATGAAAGTTAAGAGTGTGAAAATTAGAGAATATTGAAAGAGAGAGAGAGAGTTACGTTTCGAATGTTACTGTACAGGTAAGAGAGAGAAGTGCGAACACAAATTATCTGTTTCTCAAATTCAGCGCTGGACAAATATAATAGAATAGATAGATCTATGCGAGGTATATATGTATATATATAGGTATGTGTCGGAATAGAGAGATCAATCTGAACAGTTAGTGAGGGTAGATTGATAATTATTAACATTACCGCATGTTACGCGTAAACGCTAAGTATAAAATAACTAACAATAGTAAATAACTTACGTGGCTCGGCTGTAATTCAGCATTACGGATCCAACAAGTATGTTGGTAAAGCTTCGATTAGGCGTTCGTGTCACCCCTGAGGAGATCCACACACATTAACTGTCCAAACACAACTAACACAAGTTTTGTTTATATCGGGCACGCCCATTTATTCTCATTATCGTTTTTTTTACAATTATTTCATGCTCACAATCTTAGTACATACATATTCTTTTCAAAACAAAACACAAACATTGAAATCCAAAGGAAAACTGACACGGGTAATCTTTTGATGTTCGAATAACTTTTTTAAATTTTTTATCTTTAAAATAAATACATAAAAAAAATATTTGCCGTGAACCATGTCCAAGCACAAGCTTAAGCTTAGTTGGAATGGTTAACAAGATTGTTAGTAATATTTCTGAAAAAAAAAATGTTGCTAGCTTTCTTTTTTTAAAAAAAAATTGTCTGTCTATTGTCATATTTACGCGAATGTTACTCATTGAATGAAACTACTGTAACTCAGTTTACGTTAACACAATACAAACTCGATGAAAAAGTAATAAGTTTTTATAAATAACGGTCCTCAGTTCAGAAACTAATTAAAAAAAAAAAGTTAATGTTGGAGGTTGAATATGTAATAATAGCAGGCAACACATGTCACATTTGATTTAAAAAGTTTCGAATGGTAGAATTATTTGAATGTAATAATAGTTGATTGTCTTCTAAAAGAAAAACATTGGAGACTTCTCATCAAGACATCAACAGGAAATCTCGGAGTAAAAAGTTTTATAAGTGAAATGTGCAACAATATATAATAGTATAAATATTTAATATGAAGAAAGTGTTTTTAAAATAGCACTCCTCTTCAACACCCCAAAAGTCCAGGATCTCGTCCAACAGTTAAGACTTAAACGTCCCTAAACGTAGTTTTATATAATTTTCTGTCCGTCGGTAAAAAGAAACTTTGGCATGAGACAACATTTGTTACATTAAATCGAACAATAATCGCTCATATTGTCAGTTACAATACAATTTGTTTGGAAGTCGACGCGTGAGAGAAATAATAACAAATGATTCGCGCCCTAACACCGCCTGGCGTTGAAAGATCACGCCTATTGCTCTCGTGTTGATGAAAAAAGAACAAGATTATTGCACAAGGCACAGTTTAATAATTTGATTCTCACTTTCAGAGATATGAGATAAAAATTGACTCCTAAAGGGTACACAATAACTCTCGCATTTTATACATAACATAAATAATCACACCTGTAAAGAGGGGTAGGCAGAGTTCGCTGATGGATTCTAGAACACGAAACTCGTTGTCGTTAAGGAGTATTACTTAGTCCAGGATTGTAAACGTCACATTTGACTAGGAGCAGTTAAATACCATCTCGTAGATTTCGTCACGGTGCAAAGGCGAGTTGAGAGACTAATTGGTGAAAAACAAGTCTGCATAAAGTGCTTAGCCTTTCGATTTGGTGAATGCATGATGGAGAGCGTGCTCAGGTATCAGCCTCTCCAAAAGCATGCTACTGAGCAGGATCCTCGGCCACTCTCATCCAGTTCCTGCCAGCCATCTTGCGAAGATCGTCGCTTCACCTAGTCTTAGGGCGTCCCACTCCGCGTTTGCCTCTCAAGTATAATATGACCTAATTCATTTCCGCCCATCCCCGTTTCACCATCGGACTTCAAGACGCTGGTGGATGATTGTTATGAACATCCCTCAGTCACGAACGAAGCGTTTGGCTTCGCCTTTCGTTATTCGTACAGAAAAATACTGAAATTTAGTTTACCCTCCCCCGTCTTTCCCTCTGATTACATTGATGATGATATATGGTTGCAAGAGTAGAATGAATAGGCATTTCCTAATCTAGACCGACTTACCATCGAAGATTGTATTTTCACTTAACATCGTGACCAAGCACTTGCTTAGAAAGAAAAAAAACAGTTTTCTATACCTAGAAGAGGAATTCGATGATATTTCTTCGGGACCCCAAGTAAAATGGTAACAAATTAAAAATAGCACATGAAAGTTCCAGCAAATAAAATAAGCATTCTAACGGAGTTATGAGGGCACAAACATAAGATTTATACAACTGAAAAAAGAACTTCCTCTTTTTTTGAAACCGTAATTTGCGAGGTCGTGGTACTTCCTAGATTGTGACCACCCATTGTATCGTTGCAGTAGCCTTACTACTATCAGATTTTGCTTTATTTTGATTGGAGTCACCGCCAAGTGTTAGTGACGTAGCTAGGTAACCAAGGGCCTTGCGGCACAAAATAGGGCCCTGCTATGTAAACTGAAGATTTTATCAAATAAAAATATGAATATATACAAATACTTTAAAAATGCTGAACTACTTAAGCTCTTTTGTGCACTGCAAGGCACGTTATAAAAATATTAAACAGTAACAACGTAAATGATAATTAATACTTGGTATAGTACTTTGGCCATCAAAGGAAATAGAGAAGATTCAAGGGTTTAAAGGTCGGGTCTTTTTGTGTTTTTCGAGGCTAGAAAAAGCTTCTCTCTACGTCAACTTTTACTTTTCGTTTGTTATAGAATTTCTTCTAATCAGCCTAAAGTAACTATTTGAACCGTAAATCCTTCGTAAGTAAGAAGTGTCGATTGTAAATTTATGAAAATTTCTCGACCAACGTATTTATCTTCTTATCAGAAAAAGAATTTAACAATTTTGTAGTTGGCAATCCTAATTGATTGTCATCGACATGTTATTGTCTCTCCTCTTTAAATGAAATATATACTACATTCACTTCTTGAATTACCGTAGGAAAAATGCACACATTCGAGTGAACACAGTTGATTTTGCCATTGTTAGAAAAATATAACAATTAGTTTAATTATCATTTATTCTTATAAATATTGTCACCGATCCAAAAAAACGTTCGTATAGAAACAGGAACTGTTAGTGTTCACATATATTTTATTTATAGAAAATCAATAGCATGAGATGGACTGTGCACATCGAAGGAGGCCCGCGAAGGGTCAACCACGCAGCCGTCTGCATTGGCGACAAGATCTTTTCATTTGGTGGCTATTGTTCCACTGAGGAATATAAGGATTGGGAACCAATTCCTATCCATGTCCTAAACACACTTACTTTAAGATGGTCGCCAGTACATTACAAGAAAACGCAGGTTATGCCATTTCAGAGATATGGACACACAACAGTTGCTTATGGTGATAAGGTTAGATTTTTACCATAATACTCAAATTCAAAATGTATAATGTAATTTTAAACCCTTAAATCATTGTATAATATGGTAATTTTAGGTTTACATGTGGGGAGGTAGAAATAACGCTGTGGCCTGTGATAAATTATTTTGTTATGATACAAAAGAACTAACATGGACTATGCCAATTGTTACTGGTATGGTTCCGTACGCCAAAGATGGTCATTCTGCTTGTGTTATTAGGAATAAAATGTATATATTTGGTGGTTTTGAATATCTCACTGATCAGTATTCCCAAGAGGTCCACTGTCTAGACTTGGATACATTACATTGGAATTTTGTTGATATCCATGGTACTCCACCCTCTCACCGAGACTTCCACACCGCCGTACCTGTAGGAGAGAGAATGTATATATTTGGAGGAAGAGGTGATTTGAATAGTCCATATAATTCACAAGAAGAAGTGTACTGTCCACAAGTATACTATTTAGATACAGTGAAAGATGAATGGGTCATAGCAAACCCTCAAGGAACATGGCCAGAAGGCAGGCGCAGTCATTCATCCTGTAAGCAATTTCAAATAGAAACATAATCAAACACCCTCATCTGTCACCCCCGGTATGGTCACTATTAGATTCTGATGTTATACAAATGGGTCAGCATAATTGGTCAAGTACCACAAGTTCAAAGAATGCCAGCAGTTGAGGTTATACTTCTGTTTCGCCTGGTAAGTGATCCAACTCTTCATGATAGGGTGCCAACATACCTGCAGACCCTTTAGTAAGTGTTTGTGGGATTGCTTCATCAGGTGAGCCATTTACCCCCTTGCCCAATAAAAGAAAGTTGTATACCTCTTTTTAATTAATTGTTATCAATGCTCTTGTAATGCTTCTTCAAATGGAAATAAATACTTTTTTGATTTATACATTAGTAGTAGTAAACTTCTATCACTTTTAAATTCACAAATAAAATTAATTTGCACTATAATTTTGCAAAATTATCATTAGTAGATTTCACCATTTATAAACAAATTAATAATTGTAAACATTAATCAACTAAATAAATCAACAAATAAATTGCAGGGCTTCACGGAGATTTCATGTACATCTTTGGTGGGTATAATGGCAATACAAAAACTCACTTTAATGATTTATATAGATACTCAATAAATGAAAATTACTGGGAATATATCAATGTTAGTGGTGTCAAACCTTGCCAAAGAAGGCGTCAAGCTTGCCTACTGTATAACAATCAAGTCTATCTGTTTGGTGGAACAAGGTAAGAATTGTAATATAAAATAAGCTACTTTTTTAGCAGGGTGGACAAAGACGGCAATTTCATTCAATCATTGCAATTATTGAAATTTTAGTTTAAATAATGAATTGCAAAATAATACACGTTTTTGTTGCAATGAACTTTAACTTACCTGGAAAACAAAAATATTTTCCTAAAAATATAAGTGGCTATGGCTTCTTTACATAGAATTTGGAAAAACATCCGTAATCCGGAAAACCATTGAATACCTTTTGTAAAATATACTACATGCTCGGCAGTGAAGGAAGACATTATGATGAAACTTACATGTCTCAGAAAATATTCAAGACATGTGAAGTCTGCCAATCCAAACTAAGACCCCGTGCGGACTTTGCCCTTATATTATCTTTACAGCTAAGACCTGCGCCCGACAGTGTATAAGCTGTAACTTTAACTCTTTGATTTTTTTTCTGTGCTCGCAAACATGACGAGTATAGACTATAGCTTGCAATAACACTGATTTAGTTAACTCCATCAATTCAGTACCTTCCAGTACTCTCATAACCAGCTTTAAGTTGACGCAGAGGATAATAATAATGCTCCTTGCAATTTCTTTTGTATGCTAACTAGGTATATTTATGTGCAGTCCATGTCCACATATAAGCGGTCGGCCGGCTGACAACCCGGACACAGCAGACGACCCTGAAAGACTGATAGACAACAGCGACCTGCACCTTCTAGATTTCTCGCCTACATTGAAAACACTCTGCATCCTTCAAGTTCTCGAACATAATTTAGACCAGTCCTATTTACCGCGTGATATTATGTACGTATTTATTGCAATTTTTTTGACGAATTACACAGTTGGTGCTATTTTAAAATGTAATGATATCAATGTTAAATTTATACCACAGAAGTCTATATACCAGTAAACTGTGGGTGTTAGACAGCCCTACAGACAAGCTACAAATAACTTAAAAACTAGTGTAATAAGTCTTACAAATAATTGTATATAATAACTAGTCTAGTCTTACTGCGTAGTGTGAGGGTAGTGACAAGTATTTGCAGGAAGTCTTTAGCTGTCCGTAACACAGGTTTATGACCTAGCACGGCGGCTAAAGTTAGTGATAACAGTAAGCCTATATTGCCTTGTATTTGTATTTATTTATTTTTATATGTTATTCTTATCTATGTATATTTTGCTTGTGTTTTTATATGTATAAATAAAAATTTCTTTCTTTTCAGTAAGGTAAAATGCAAGCAGATGTGCTATGTGACAGTTGGTTACCTAATGGTTTAGGATATAGTCTGCGTAACGTAGGTCGTAGGTTCGAACCCACCATTCGACTATTGACATGGACTATCTCGCACAAGCTTAATGTCAGTCGGTATGGTTAACAGGAATCTTAGTAATTTTTGTGAAAAAAAATTGTCTATTAATTGAATATTTTTATTTCCAGCATTGACATTCGAACAATGTCGCTACCAAATCGCATCAGCCGACCTGTCAACCAAGCCGGTTGAAATGGGACCAGCGAGCTTCCTCTCAGTCTCTCCAGGGTCAGTCCTCCTTCCTGAGGATCCTAGTCACCATCAGGGAGCCATCTTGAGCGAATAGCTCTTTCAGTATACCCATGAATACTTAATCCATGCGATCGACGTAGAAAGTGCTTTTGTTATTTATTCTCCCTTGCATACCTTTGTATTACTTACTACAAATTGTTAAACAGTTGTGTATTAACTTCTCCATATTTACGCCAAAATATAGTATTTTACCACGATCCCACTTGATCGCATCATCTTAGTAAATGTCTTGAAAACACCCACCTTGTAATGTATTCCAATAATTTGTGGTACGAATAATGAGCTAAGCTTAGCGCTTCTTTCGAGTTAAAATATATTGAGTATTACTCATTGTATAAAAATATTTTTATGGATTTTATCTTGGCAATGTCTTTCTGAATTCCTGGATGGGCTTAGCTGTTTGACATTCCTTATATTTGATAACAATGTGGGGATAAAAGGGAGTCCTTAGATGTTAGGAGCGTTGCTGGAGTTTCTTCGACCATTTCTTCTCCCAGCGCCAACGCTTCCCGAAGTGGCACTCAAAGTTAGTTTAGCTCTTGAATGTCCCTTAGATTATCCGTGAAATAGCAACCGACCGAGTCGTGGTTCGGCCCTCTCGGGCGCCCTCGGATCGGAATGGTTACGCGTAACATAGTAACCGTCCAAGCCGAGGTTACCCCTCACCGGAGGGACCCTTGTGCCGTGTTACTAGCGATAGAGGTTCAGGCTAAGCGACCTAAGAGCTATGCCACCTCTCAATTCGGTGAAACAATGTGGGTGTTTTCTAAACACAAGGTTAGTGAGTGACTAGGCATTTACTAAGCTAGTGTGCTTTACCATCCAGGACTGCATTTCCACCTAATATCGGGTAGGACCGTAGTCAAGCATTTACCTAGAAAGTATTTATAAATAAAATCCATATAACATGATACTAAAGTGTGTCTTTGTGTTTAGTTTGCGATAAAAGGGTGTTTTTTGTGTTATTAATGCACTACATTGGATATAAGGAAACTAGGTAATAAATTGTAGTGATACTGTACGGTAACGTAATTGAAATTAACGCTTAACAGTAATAAATATACGTCGTAGATACGTTTATATGCGTCATGGTGAATTTCATTTTTTAATACCAAAACCATAGTAATCCATAGGGGTAAGCATAGTTATAGGACTTCCACTTAATTATATGGCACACATTTTTAACTTTATTCACATATACATAACTGGGATTTTGAAAAAAAAAGTTATTTTTTGTTGTATTGCTAAACTATATCTTTAGGAATACTGATATTTAGTGGAAAATACATTTTATTTAATTATAAACAAAATTGAACGATTTAAAGAAAAATGCCGTGACTACGACATGTTACGATTAGCCGCCATATTTGTGACGCCATAATGTCAAAACGTATGACAGTATAACGTTCACGGCTGATCATAAGTCAAAATAATATATTATCTTTTATCTTACTGTCATCCCCGGTAGGGTCACTATTAGGTTCAGTTGCAGTAAAATCGGTCAGCACAATCTGGCAAGTACCACAAGTTCAAAGTTTCTTTGTTTCGCCTGGTGAGATACTGGGGACCCAACTCTTCATACTTATATTATCTATATATATAAAAGAGAAAGTGTGGGTGTGTTTCCTATAGGCTTCGAAACTGCTGGACCAATTTCTATGAATCTTCAGATTGACCTGGCGGGTAATCCTGTAAAATTTAGTGACGATCGGAGCATTCCTCTTTTTGAACTGTCAAATACAGCTTTTATTTACTGTGACACTACTTCTACGGGTATGATATTGTATTTACTGATATGTACATGGGAAGAGAATGAATACGGAGAGAAATGAATAATTTAATATATTGTGAGAGTTAAATTAAATATTAAATGATGTAAGTTTATAATTTAAATAAAATAAAGTAGCGAAGCGAGCTGGGTACGCTATATAATATATATGTTGCAATTAGTGAGAACTAAATTTATAACATACAAATAGTCCGTCCGCACGTCGATTTCTTGTTTTCACTCGTAAACATAATTGTCATTACTGTTGAACACCCACTTTGTTAAAGTCGGTTAAAGAAGAAAATTTGTACAAATGAAATTACACTGTATGGTTGAAAAAGTTTAATAAACATATAAAGTATCATTCATCCTCTTTGACGACGTGCTTCTTACGCTCGGGCACGTACGGTACGGTGCCGGGCTTGCTGTGCGCGCGTCTGTTGGACTCTTTCTTCTTCGACTTCTCCCTTATCGTGCGCAACTCCTTCTGCGCGTTCAGAATATGCTTAGGGACGTGCCTGTGACGCGCTATCCGTTTGATTTGTGGATGATTGGCGAACTTCTCCTTCAGCGCGTCGGCGTAGTTCAGTGCTGTACGCTCACGCGGTTTAAGCTAAGAACATATTGCATATTAAAAATTAAAAGTTTAAGGTAATGATAAAAAAAATTGCCGATAGGACTGAAATACATATATCGAGCGTCAATAATCTGATGTAGGTTCCAATCCACCGTTCGACTATTGACGTAAACCATTTCACACAGATAGTAATATTTGTGAAAAAAATATTGCTAGCATTAAAAAAAAATCATATAACTTAGCATTTTCGATATTAAAATTTGAAATTTCATAATGTTTAAATTAAAATTATCACCATCAGTCTGGTTTTCACATCTATTGATACTCCAAACAATAAGTATATATATGTTTATTATTCAAATATAATACGTGCTGTACAAGATATCAGTGACGCGAAGATGTTCCCTATCCAAAATGTGCTCAACATAGTTAAACAAGTTTTCACTACAAAAACTAGTCTTGAAGCATTGATGGATATACATAGATAATACTGGCTGTTTGTTGGTTTCATATGTGACGGACAGTGTTTGAGTTCCGTTCACTGCCCAGTTTGCTGCTTTCTTGTCTAATTTGTTTGATCAAATCCCCAACCTTAATATTGTAAAGTAATTTGCTAACATTTGAAATGTATAAATTTCTTAACAAGTGGACAGTCTTTACTATCTCTGTCTATCTGAGATCTTTAATAAGAAATAAGTTTAAATGTTTACTTACAACACCAAGTTTCTCGGATGCTCTTGCTTTCCACATTCTGATATTCATTTCATCAGACCCAGTCAATATGTATTTGTTGTCTAAGGACCACTTGACGCAAGTAAGCCTTTGCATTCTCTTTGTGTGATAGACGTCTCTGGAATGTCCTTTAAGACTTTCAAATATTCTTACAGTTTTATCATAACTACCAGCAACAAATTCCCGTCCTGTTGGAGAATAGTCCACATCTATTACAGCTGATGTGTGGTCCATGTGAATATTAACAGGTTGGTTTAATTTTCTTACGTCAAATGTATACAAGCTGAAAAATACAGAGATTATATTCACAATATTCTACATACATTATAGTTATACATTTATAGTTATTTTTTTGAAATTAAAAGCTATGCCAAAATAATAAAGAAAAAGTTATTTGATGTTATTACCAAATTCCTTTGGTAATAACATCAAATAACTGTGACATGTTACAAGGACAAGACTAGTTTCCAAGTTATCGTTATATAATCTGACATTTAACATCACAATACACTCATTCAAAGCTCAATGCTATATATAATACTATGAATTATAAAAAAAAAAAATAGAACTTTCAACTTTCTTGATGTATCATCCTTATGGTTGTTATACAAGGAATAAGCATTTTTGTTGCTTGCATGCTTTCATTCAATGCACACCATGACAAGTTGACATGTTTACAAACTATTAAATTGAGAAGTCACCAAAGAGAGAGCTCCCTTAAATTCTTTGGTTGTGGATGTTGATAGGTAATGATGGCCATTTAAGTTGGGTGAGCCACTACTTGTTTAACCCCTTTTCCTATGAAAAATGATGCAAACAGATATATACAACAAATCGGAAGCCTAAGGAGTACACGGGCAGACATATTCCCAACAGAACATAAGAAATAGGAAATAGAGATAAGTAGTAAAAAAGAAATATTGTTAAAAATGTAATGTTTTAAAATAGATATATAAATAGAAGAATGTAAAGTATCATCATTTCAGCCGTAAAACATCCACTGCTGGACATAGGCCTCCCCCAACGATTTACAAAAGGACCGAATGTAAGCGGCGTATCCAGCTGCGTCCTGCGACCTTTATGAGGTCGTCAGACCACCTTGCGGGTGGACATCCCACACTGCACTTGCTGGTCCATGGTCTCCAATCGAAAACTTTTCGGCCCCATCGGCCATCTGTTCTACGCGCTATGTGCCCTGCCCATTGCCACTTCAACTTGCTTATCCGGGCGAGCAAAAGTATAAAGTATGAATAGGGAATAATATAAGCACATAAATGTAATAGTTTGTAAAATTTCGATAATAAAGTCCCTAACCAAACATGTTGGGAAATGGAAAAATAAAAAAATACAGAACATTTGTGTCATGGACATGTGGCCATTCTAAATTGTTGGTTGGATGCCGTATGCAGGGACATTACCGAACTGAAGAGCATGCCAAAGACCGACTAAATTGAAGGAGAAGATCAAAGAGAGCCAACCCTGACTTAAGCTGGGATCTGGCTATGAAGAAGATTCAATGAAAAATATAATATTTCCAATTCCTTACTTATAATCTTCATTCGCTACTGTAAATATAAAGGCTTCCATAGGGTTCCATGATAAAGCATTTGATCGGAGCTCCATCACAACTTTTCTCAAGGGGCCCGATTCTCTGTAGTCATACAGTATTACACTTCGGTCACTCGCACATGCGGCTAACAGATTATATTCAACCTGTTGATTCAAAATCATTTCTATATATAACATTGGATAGATCAAAGTGTAAAAAATAATTTCTATGTACCAATATAATAATGAAATATCATTGGTGCAGCTGTAATCATTAGTCATCAAAACTATACAATACATAACTTACACTATTTAAAACTTTAAAGCTTGTATGAAGTAATGCAGTAGGAAATTTTTCTAAACAAAATTCAAACATACTTGTCTATAATCAAACATTTGCACAAAATGGTGTGCCAAAAAATAAAAAAATATTCGCAACAAATAATAAGTTAAGACACATTGTCTAAATGAAATTTCTGTGTTAGTTTTTCTGAATTACGTCTAATTAATAATAATTATCCAAGTTATGTGTAATGCTTAGTAAGGGTACATTAGCCAATACCTGATTAAATGCAACATGATGAAGACTATCAACTCCCCATTTAAAAACCTTAATAGGTTCATTTCTTGTGTTTTCCCAGAGTTGACAATGTTCACCACATGTGGCAAAGACTGGTTTATTCCTATGGTATGTGATCCCAGACACAACAGACATGCTGAGCAATGTGTTGACAGGCTCTTCATCTTCAGCAGATTGTATTTGAGATTTCCACATTTTTATTGTCTTATCATCACCGACACTTGTAAATGTGCCCCCGTTTGGTGCATAGCTAATTGCACGAACCCATCCTTCATGAGCAACAAAATTTCTTGTACATTTTCGAACGGCTAAATCCCAAACTCTTATCTCACCATCAAAAGCCCCACTGGCTAATACAGCAAGTTTATTTGGATGTTTTGCCATACTGGAAATTCCATCTCTATGTCCATCAAGGTTTCCAATGAAAGGTTTAGCAAATACTCTTTCAAGCTTCACCGCATTCAATGCCCTTACATATTCACGCGGTGCTTCGAGAGGATGCAAACTCGGATCATAATTTCTGGGAACTGTAAAAAGTAATAATTATTGATAACAAAACAAAACATCTACACTTAGTTTTTTTTTGAGGCACCGCTGTGCGTTGAGCTCATCTCCAACACGTTTTAGAGACTATTAACATGCCCACATCCCTGATCACCTTTAAATTTATATATCTAAAAAAAATAATATTTATTTAATTTTTTTTTAATTTGTACGAAACACCTTGAAATACAGAGCAACACATAGTTATTCCTGTTTTATTGATATTCCGAATACATCTTATATATATAATCTCTCCATGTTGGTTGGATGAAAATGAAGCAATGGTTTTAATGAAATTAGTTCTTATTTCTTTATGAAAATACATTAGATTCAAACCTTACTTTTGTGTATATCTCTCTTAGTAGACCGTAAATAATCTTCAGGATTTCGACTAATAACCTTTATTTTTATATTTGACATCGTAAACTTCTTTTATCAAAAAAAATAATGTTTTCTCATACCAATTAAAACTTATTTTATTAACAATTGATATTTTTACAGAGTTAAGAAAATTTAACCTCAAAACAAACATATAAATCGAAAACACGATACACAGGACAGATAAAGGCACTAGGCGACAACTGTCAGTTACATTGGCTTTCAAGAACCTGTCAAAATTATCATGTCCTATATCTAGCAGTGCTGGACCATCAAGCGGGAGGCATGAACGTAACGCCACCGAGCTCCTTAATCAATAGAAAGAGCTAGGCGTCCGAGTAATGACTGTCTGAGCCCGATCTTTACGCAAATGTCTTTGCGTCACTTCCACCGACTTCAGATAATTCAAAATTGATGCAGGTAGATCAGCCATCAGCTCTCCAACCATAGCCCAGCAGTACTTAACTAAGAGTGTCATGTCACTACTTTGAATCTGCTGTTAAATATTTATTATATATTAGCCTATTTCAAAACGGAAACTTCGTCGCGTCATCATCATCAAAGGGTATTTCATATCGGAATTTCATTATTCACCTTTCGTAATTTAGTGTACGTAGGTACTCTACGTGCGACGAAAAATTTAGGTTCCTAATGTAAGCCGGCTTGTAACAATTGTTTTCGTTATTCGGGTACTTTTGCAACAATGTAACAAGCCAAAATTGGTGCCCGATACATGGATAAGTACCTCTTGTTACATTTAGAAAAGTATATTTTGGTTGTGCGTATGAACTGTTTAGTTAATTTTAATTACAAATAAAAAACCTTTTTTTAAATTACTTGCTCGTTTTAATAATTTATTAACAACTACTCTGCTTCCCACCACAATGAGGTTCTACAGTACAAGTGGAGCTTGAAGTCTTTTTGGGCACTGGATCATCCCGAGTGCATTCATAGTAACAATGACCGTCCCACCACCAAGCAGGACCAGGAGTTGGGGCAGTTGTGAAGGAAATCTGTAATAATCGAATGTATGTTAAGTCTAATTACTAAACATGAAAAGTGCGGTTTCTGTAAAGCATAAAGTAAACGTAAGCGTGTACATTCCAACTAATATTCCTTTAAATGATCATTTTAATAAATCATTTTCTATTGGTTTTTATTTTTTATCTATTCTGAGAAATTTCATAGCCAACGCCCTTGGCAAAATATTAAGTGATTACATAAAATTATCTATAGAAATAAGGATATTAAACTTGTATATTAATTTGAAATGGTCTTAATTAGATAAATATATACCACGTTTTCAACGAATCCTTTTTTTTAAACATTTTGGGCAAAAATTTTCATATCATACAGAGTTTGTAAAAATATTGTTAAATCATGCTTGTATAAAACCTAAAATATTGTTACAATGCATTCTCATCTAGCTATTAAAACAGTTAGCTTAAAATTTAATTGCAAAGGCCGATCAACAAACATACATAAATATGGGAGCCTTCATTACCATTACCAGCTTGACGATGAATACAGGACGAAAAAATTACCCTCAACGAATGCACACTCAAATAAAAAGGATATGTTGTTTTATTTACGTACATTTTGGCCTGCACCCGTACACCTACCACTATCCCCTCTTTTTAAATTGCTGCCAAGGGCGACTGGTGCCACTACTGGAGGCTTGACGGAGTCCATTGCACTTCTTTTGAAATAAAATTGATCAGAATATTTAAGTCCTACGCCACGAGGAATATCAGGAGGAGGAATTGTACGCGGAGCAACGACCGGCGTAAAACGTCCATGTAAAATATGTTTCCTCCCGAGCAAAAACTCCCTTATTTTTTGTAATATTGTGGACACATCTCTGTAGGTGAAATTTTGTTTCGCCATTGTTAGCTTTTCTTGTTTTGCTGTGTAAATGTTTGTGTTTTATAATATGACTTATTTTTTTTTATTGTAGTTATGTTGACGTTCAATTAAAATAAGGTTTTCATATGGCTTACGTTAGTGCTTTTAAGATATTTAAAAATTAATATATTTTTTTGCGCTTTTCTCAAAGCTCCCAAGGTCGAAAAGCATCGTTTTATAATGAAGTGCGTGAACCTATAGTCCTACGTCTGACACGAATTTTAAATGAAAAAATTGTACGTAAAAATGAAAAACGGATTCAGTGTTCGAAGCCAGGTAGGACAAAACCTCTAAAACATGATCAAACTAGAAACTAAATATAATTTACTTATTAAATAAATTAAATTGGAAAATGTATTCAGTCGTGAATTAGCCAGTTAGTACAATAAATATAACACATCATAGGGTAAATTTAGAGTCTCATATTATAATTTAGGCTAGTAATTAAAGAGCATTTGCATTTAGAGTATACGTAATCAATTTTTAAAAGTCAAATGTGAAAGTTGCCAAATCTTGCCCGTTTTGGCTGAAAATTAAGTAGTTAACGCTGTGAAAAAAAGCATTGGTATAATACTTATTTTTATTGGGTATTGTTGGTAGGTATATTCTTTACTTGACCCGTATCGGTTCTGTCATTGTCAATTTTAAAAAATAGCTTGCTTAATCTGGCTTAATTTAAATTCTCCGCTGGTACTGGTACATAATAACTTTTTACGTTCTAATTGATATGTTCAACTAGCAATATAACAGAATCGATTTGGTTGTACGACTCACGTAAGTAGTTTTCAACACTACTAATAAATTATTTTAAATTTTATATATTTATAATTTATATTATTATCCTACGCTTATATTATGAATTTATGTATTCTTAATAAACATAAACATTAGTAAATGTTATGTTTAATTAAAACGTATTTGTAATAAGGGCATAACGTAGAATAGATCGACATATTACACAAAAAAATCATGAAATTATACGAGAATATTATTTTACATATTGCAGTTTAAAAAATATTTGATTATTCCTAATATTGTACAGTAACCACTGTAAAATGTTTGAAATGCCTTCAGGAACTCAAGGTCCTATGTCAATTAAATTAATATGGGACCCAATTGAACGAAACCCAATAGTGGCTAACAATATAAAATAATACAAATTGAAAACATCTTTTATGATTTATGGATTAGAATAGATAAAATGTCATATTATTTTAACCCTAGTGTAGACAGACACAGTAATCTATGTGTACTTCTGAAAGTTTATATACTAAATGGGATTGCCAATTGGTACAAATTTTAGCAAGTAATATTTTTCATATTTAATAATCTGATAAACAAGAAGTATGACCTGACTGGGATCTGAACTTCAACTTGCAAATCTTAAATTGAGGATCTTCATGAACTGTAACACTGCTAACAATGATAAAGTGTGTAACTGTAGTTGTAGAGAGTTTGTATTAGGATAAGGGTTAAAAATTAGGTTGAGGGCTATTTTATAAGGTAAATATTAGATTTTTTGTGACTTGAAATTAAGATTCATGCCAACTAATTTTCACTTAGAGAGGTGATAAAAATATATATTTTTGGTGAAATAAATAATAAATTTGCTTAAACTATATGTCATTGTATACATACAATGACATACAGTTTTGGCAATTTTTTAAAGTTGCTAACTTATTTCTCTGAACAGAACAAATGTTCTAGAGATTAAACCTGGTTAAATTTTTGCTGTTACAGAGGGACAATTTGTATAGAAAAGTCCTGTAGGGTGTCACTGATTATTTTGACTTTAAAGGTTTGAGATATCAACTAATTTTGGTTCCGGGGCTTGAAGGGAAATAAAACGTTTTTTTATTTATGAAGGTTTTCAACTTAAAGAGATTTTACTGTATTGTAATTTTACTTATTTTCTTAGTACAGTTTTATGTGCTTATCCCTGTATCTGGGATTTGATAATGCGGTTAAATCTGGACAAAAATTGTCTCTGCCTACACTGCTAGGATTGCGTAAGATATATTATGTATGAGGTAATATTCAAGACCCTCTTATTTGAGCCAGTAAAAAAATCTGCATTCTACACTAAGTAGTGTAGTAGAGTGCCAACAATTTTATTCAAATCAAAATAAAAATAAATTTATTCATTTAAATATTATATCTTTTCTATGGTGCAAGGCTATGGTTACCTTCCGGGCCTTCTGTATAGTAATGGCCAACAAATGTTTACTTAACATTATAGCGTCCGTCATAACATTTACAAAAATTGTGTGTAATGTTAATATTAGTACAGTTAATGATGTGATAAATATTATTTATCGAAATATGAACGTCATATTTGTTGAAACGTGCATAATTTAACGAGTGTCGGCAATAATATAATACTGCTTGTGACGCTAAGCATTCAGTTTTTTTTAGACGTTAAGTCATTCGGCGGATCTCCACTCTTTCATAGTCGATGTTTCGCGCGTTCGAATGAAGCGATTTTGGTCATCGTTCATCGTTCAGCAAAGGAGTGGAATAAGTTGCCGGCGTCAGTCTTTCCGTCTAAGTACGACGTGGGAGGCCTTCAAGAGTAGAGTGAATAGTACTTACTAAACTAGCGCGCATCTTTCGACTATATTACCACTTAACATCAGGTGGGATCGTGGTCAAGCACTAGTTTATACCCCATAAAAAAAACTATTAACTCATCCGTGATTTTTTATATAATTAATGACAATTTTATATAATTAATGATTAAGCAATAACAATTACCCAAGCCATAATAATGACAAATCGCGGTTTTATTCGGCACATCTCATTTGAGAAATGAGATGTGGGATAAGCTCCCGTCGGCCGCTGTCACGTACGCCTGCCGCTGATATCGTAGAAAGATCTTGAAAATTCCATTGCGCGGTCCTCATACAAGCTCGTTGACGCGACAAATCGAAAGGTACAGTGCAATACAAAAGTGATATCATTAATTATAAATTTAAACAATATTAAAATTACAGTAATAAATTTGAATCATTATATTAACACGTGAAGAATTTTGTATTTATTTAGCTAAAGAGTGTAGAATGCTAATTTTTTTTTGAATTATGCATACGATATGCATTAAATAAATAAAAACAATACACAACCTACCATGCGTTTGATGTACATATCGGAATTTTACACGCTTGGCAATGGTTAAGTAACTGTGATACTCGTGGTAATGCGGCACATAAAATTGCAACAACAAATTTTATGGTGCCCGAACCTGGGGTTCGAACTCGAATTGCTAGCGTATTATGCAACTTGAGACGAACGCCGAGACACTGATCTACCACGTCTCTAATTATTTAACATTTTACTAAATTAATTTGTAAATATTTTTATGATTTATTATTAGTGGTGTTAAATTTACATTTTGTGTGTTATATGCTTGTTGTTATCAACATTTACAGACCGAGTGTAGATGGGTAGGTAAAGGTTACAGATTTAGAATTTTGCACAATCCTGGTACTCGATTTCGATTATTCTTTTTTGTGGATCGTACTACGCTCATCAGAACGTAACCAAACTTTCATCAAACTACCTTTGAAGTACATCCTTTTCAATAAAAAAATGATATCGGTTGGCGTCATATTGAGGTCTCCGTTCATTTGTCGCACTCGGACTTATATGATTTTTTCATGGGTGGCATTGTCAGAACTGGACCAAATTGAAATGGGACACACGGGAAGCATCAGCTGTCGAATAAAAAATAATCACCAAAATCGATTCACCCAGTCGAAAGACAATTAAATATCCTTAAAATAAAATAAAATAAGTTTATTTATATTTCATTAAAAAATATAAACTTAAATGTAAAAGGATACCTTACGTAAACTTGGATAATACAGTCTTTTTCATTAAATTTTATCTTTATTTAATTTTTAGTACTCAGTGTTGCCTCCATGTGGCGATCCTTTTCGTTTAAGTTTATATTTATTAATGAAATATAAATAAATTAATAAAATAATTTAATTTGAAGGATATCATCTATCATGTACAATTTATTTCAGTTAGCTAGCCGTCTTTATCTTCCGAGATATTCAAACTTTCTTAACCGCCCCCTTATTTTTCATGAGTGTACATGGATTTAGAGACAGAAAAAAAATTATAACTATTCCTCATTTAGGTATAGATTTAAGAGAGCCTTTAAATGTAGCCTTAGTTCCAGCTAAAGTTAAAAAAGAATTGTGTAAGAAATCAGTGTGGCAGCCAAGAATATATAGTGTATTACTTTTCCATGTAGTACTGTCGCGTAATTAAGTGGTTAAAGAGTATAACGATACATTACAACAAATGCATTTCATGTTGTTACCGGCAACTATTGGGGACATTGTGATTGCAATATATATAAAATGTATGTTGTTACGTAACAATTATATACTGTTAATGGGCCACGTCTCCTACGCGTTAGATAAGGTCACTAACTCGCCGCTAGCGTCTGAACGGGCAGATTTTATTTGTACATTGACCTGACTCATTGTGACTGTTCTCGCGTTCAGTACGTACGAGCGACGGAAAGCCTAATACGTTTGTGGAATGCGAATTGAGTTACTGATAAATTAAAAAAAAAATTAATGTCACAGTGAAGTGTTCGAATAAGTGGTCTATTGTCGGTAAGTGGTATCATATTGTGACATATTTAGAAAGTAGATCACTTGCTTGTTTACCAATGTTGTCACTATGGAGCCTATTTGATATATTACAATCGCTCATTGTTGCGATTGTTTATCTAACGTTTGTTATGTGTTTCAATAGCTGTGATAGAACAAATTGGATGGGGGTTTTGTTCTAGAATAATTCCGACAGTTCTAGAGTTTCCTAATTGTTATTTACAATAAGTGTTACAAGAAGTAACGGTCATCAATCAAATATGCATAATATTATGATTATAGCTTGAATCTAACCTAATATAATTTTGTAATTAAAAAAACTGTTGTAATGAATGCTGTTTTCGTGCAGTAGAGGTAATTTTTTTAACTTTTATATTTAATCGTGATCACGAGGCGAGTGCTAATTACAGGTCAGTAATTGTTTAGGTTCTTTATTTCGCTTTTATTACGCTAGCCCGAGTTCGATCGCCATCGCCGGCTACAATGAATTTGTTTATTGCAATTTTAATTGCTAATTTACCACGCGCTCGTCGCTGAAAGGAAACATCGTGGGAATACCTTTTTTTTTGTTAACTGGGAAGGCGGCGGTTATGTGAGTTTTAGCCACTAAAACCTCCCCGGTGGCCCTTCCTCGGTGCATGGTGAGGGGCTCCGGGATCCCTAACTGAACGCACCGAAGCCCCTCTGCACTGTGCTCAAGGAGAGCACTTCCCGGGGGGAGGTTACTCCCTCCCCCCTGTGCCCTCGTAGTGCAAGGCGACACGGGTCAGCCGATGTCGCCTTTTTCCCGGGTCCACCTTTGCGGCCAGTAAACCCGAGGCCACTTTTAGTCGCCTTCTACGACAGATAGGGGATACCGTAGTCTTATTCTTGAGAGCCCAGAACTACAGGTCTGAAGCGTGGGGAAACCTAAGTACATGTGCTCATATTTGTGCAGCCTGTCAACCCCCAAAACGGCCGCGTGGCGTCCCCTTGTACTTTATTTACACATGAAGGCCTGTACACAACAATGGGACATATATACAGGCTGTCCCAGAATGTAACGATAACCTCGTACCGGGGGAAAGATCCTCTGGTTAGGAGCCGGTCAAACATTTACGAGCAAAAAAAAACCCCTTTAAATCGAATAAAAAACGTTAAACGCTCTCCACGTGTAATACGAGGACGCCCTCTTGGTATTTACGAAGTATTGCAGGTATAAAATTAATCAAAACCTAACTAAATTCTTACAAATTACTCTTAAATACATCCTTTCGAATAAAAAATAAATAATCGAAATCAATGCCAGTGTCAGAATTGGACCAAATTTCTAACACTCTTCATCTCACGACGTTACTTCTACCCACTTTCCACTTCCCTACCTATCATCCGCCGATATATCCTTTCCCCGATTTTCATCTCCCCACTTTCCACTTCCCTAATTATCATCCGCCGATATATCCTTTCCCCAATTTTCATTTCCCCACATTTCCTTTTTACCTGAAAAATGTTTACCTCCCCACTTTCATTTACCTCCTTTCTAATTTCCCCACATTTCATGTCCCGACTTTTCACTTTTCCACTTTTATAACTGCATTATCGAAATTGAAGCGGTCCTTATTTTAATAGAATTATATGTACGGGTATTGCAAGACTCATGTCGCATCACTGTAACATCTGACCGGTAAACTTTAGGTGTTACCCATTTAGTAAATAAAAACTCCGAGTCACTTCTTCGATTCTTAAAAAAAAATGTATCGTATCTTGAGTTACGTCTTTAAATGCCAGTAATAAATATTTTACTAATGAGTTTCCCAGACAAGATAACGTTCTGTCAAAACGTTTCACCATATTCTTAATAAATTAGCAGTAATGACTTTTATGTTGAAGTTTTTTTAATTACTAGTCATATTAAAAGTTCGAGGATAAAATTGTATAAAAGTGTGTATGGTACCGTTTAAAATAAATCGTCATTCATCCCGAAGTGTTGCTCATTATACTCTTTGAATGTCCCTTACTTTACACGTGAAATAGCAACCGACGGAGCCGTGGTTCGGAATGTTAACGCGTAACATAATAACCGTCCAGGGCAATGTTACCTCTTACCTGTGGGACCCTTCTGTCGAGATACTAGTAATAGAAGTTTAGGCTAAGTGACCTAAGAGCTATGCCACCTCTCAATCCGGTGAAGCAGTCAAGGCCAGCTTCTCTGGCCAATGTGTGTAGTTCGTCATAAAAAAAAAAAAATGCGTTATTTTATTCTTTGTCCCTTGTTTAAGGTCACATCAGTCAAAATGCATTACAAGTACATTATTTGCATTGCTTTAATACTTGACTTGTGGTCACACTCGCGGGCTGAGTTGTTCACGGCGATATCAGACGTGGAGCCACTGCTGGAGACTCATAAGAAGATCATCGATGACTTGGACGACTATATCGACAAAGAGGAGAAAAGACTCGTTGTTCTAAAACGGTAAGTACTGGTTCATTGATTTATTATAGTGTGGTGATTGTATAACGATCTCTAAAAGTATCGCTATTTTTTTTTCGTTGAAGATTTTATGGCTTGGTCACAAGTCCTTTAAGCCAAGTGTTTTTAAAACACATACTCTTCATTCTTACATCTGTGATGTAAGAAATGTAAAGTTCAAAGTATCGCTTATAGTGATTTAGAGCAGGGGTGAGCAACCCGCGGCCCGTATGTGTCCGGACTAGGGATTTAGTGCGGCCTCCCAGAGGTTTTCAATTTTTCAAAACGGTTAATTTTCAACGGTAATTTTCAATAGAGGTTCAGGCTAAGCGACCTAAGAGCTATGCCACCTCTCAATCCGGTGAAGCAGTGAAGGCCAGCTTTTCTGGCCAATCTGTGTAGTTTGTCATAAAATCATTTCGTCTGTTTTCATTTATATATTTGTTATAACTTTCGTCTGGTTGAACCGATTTTGATGATTCTTTTTTTGTTTGAAAGCCGGTGCGTCCCATATAGTCTTTTTTGTCCAATTCTGACATAGGCATCCATGAGAAAACCGTATAAGTCTTAAATTTGCATCAAGTATGTGCGACACAGATGGACGAATAACTCAATATCACGTCAACCAATTTCGATGATTCATTTTTTATTGGAAAGGATTCAAAATTAGTTGGTAAAAATTTAGTTAGGTTGCGATTAATTCTATTTCGTAATAATCCTACGACAATTCGGAAATACAAATAGGCCATCCGCGTGTATGGCGTTGAATGTCTGATTCGATTTAAAGTCGGTTCGTAAATATACTTTTTGTATTTTTTAGACACCTGAACTTATATCGAAAGGAACATGACATGGCGATGGAAGACATTCCAAACTACTTGGGGAATCCCATTAACGCTTTCACTCTTATCAAAAGGCTGACAACTGATTTGGACTTCATTGAGAAGAGCATCAAAATTGGAACCGGTAACTATTTAATCGTTCTAAGATATAGCTTACAGATAATGGTGAACAAAAAATCAAATAATTCCACTGGTCCACTGTTGGGCATAGCTGTGAAAAGAGTCTTAGAGCATACTTCGCCGACAAAACAGTGTCATTGACGTGCCAGGAATGCATTATCACTTCTCAGTATAAATTCACATACAGTTACAATCTAAAAGAATCTATATATATATATAAAAGAGAATTTGTGTGTGTGTTTGATCCGTGTAGGCTCCGAAACGGCCGGACCGATTTCAATGGCTCTTTCAGGATTATACAACCTAGAGATTGACCTGACGAGTAATCGTGTAAAGTTTGGTAGACAGAGATAGCTTTCACATATGTATATGTAGTATTTGAGCGGTTGCCTTAACCCGAGTTCGATCCGCGGTGTCGGCACCGATAAATATGTTGTTGCTATGTTATGTGCTGACTTACAACGCGCTCGACGGTGAAGGAAACATCGTTAGGAAACCTACATGTTTAAATAAAATCCAAGATATGTGAATTCTGCCAATCCGCACTAGGTGTGCGTGGCTGTCTATGCCCTTATACTCTCTTTACAGAGAAGGCGTGTCCAGCAGTGGGACATATATAAACAAAGACTATAACTTTATATGTACGTAATACTAATATGACGATAGCATTTTATTATGTCGATCTCAAGAACCTGCTTGAAATGTTCCCGTTAGGTGCAAAGGCGTAATTTTTATGTGTTAGTTCGATGGTGTGTTTTAACAATGTTGTTCTAAATATACCCAAGCATAAATACATACGCGTACATTGGATTATTGCAAAATTTATCGGGTTTCGTTCAATAGATTCAGATTAGAGAAGGCCCGGTTAACCGGGCCTTCTCCGCATTTCGCCCCATCACTGCTCACCATGGGAGGTTTTAGTCGGTAGGGGCCTCTAGTAGGCCGAGCCCGACATAACTTGCTCGCTTCCGCGACGGGCATGTATGAATTACAGCATTTCCTTCTAAGCTTGACCGCGAGTTTGCTAATATCCAATAACGTTTCATAATCAAAACCGATATATTGCAGTCATCATTTATCATTACCAGACATGTCAAATACTAACTCACACACTATTGACGTGTAAAGTGGCATTAGTAAATCATAGTGACACCAATTAAAGCGTCAATAGCCTAATAGCTTAGGATACAGTCTACGAATCGTAAGGCCATAGGTTCGAATCGAAATTGGAGGCTAATAGGCAGAGGTAGATGGCGAAACCTTTTTTTTTCGGACGGGGAAAATCTTCAACAAGATACCCCACCTTCTGGGGGGAAGGCAGGGTTATGTGGGGTGTTTACCCACTAAAACTCCCCCGGTGGCCCTTCCTCGGTGCATGGTGAGGGGCTCGGGAATCTCCAGAGGAACGCACCAGAGCCCCTCTCCACTGTGGTGCTCTTCGGAGAGCACGTCTCGGGGGGAGTTAATCCCCTGTGCCCTCGCAGTGCACGGGGGCCAGCCGATGTCGCCTTCTTCCCAGGTCCACTTTGGCGGACGACAAAGGCCCCCACCCTTGTCGCCCAGTGAACCCGGGGCCTTTTACTCACTTTCTACAACGGGCAGCGGATACAGGAGTCTTATTCTACGAGCCCAGAACTAGACAGCGAAACCTAACTCTGTACCCAGCGAGGGTTTACAAGGACGTGAGAGCTTATCAGCTGTCAGAGGAGCTATTTAATTTTCCGTGAGGGTGAAAATAAAAAAAAAAGACTAAACCAAATCAAAATTCGATTGATTTGTTTTGATAAAATGGTTCACTTTTGCATAATGCATGCATGCATCATAACGTCAAATTACCCAATAACTGTATATTAAAAATCACTTAAATATTGACTCGTCACGATATAGTGTTACAGTTATTTAATTATCTATATAGATAGATGTAGGTGATAAGAAGATCAACCGGGTCATCTAGTATTAATAAATATTGTTCCCGTATTAATTTTATGCACAATATTGTTTTATTCCAATGTATTGTAATTACCAAGCAGACCAACTGATAGTATATTATTACATGCGTGCGTCATTATCGCTTAAAATAAGTAAATACACGTATTTGAAGTAACTAATTAAGCGTGAAAAAGCACTGGGCGACAAGGGTGAGGGCTTTTGTCGTCCGCTAAGGTGGACCCGGGAAGAAGGCGACATCGGCTGGCCCGTGTAGCCTTGCACTATGAGGGCACAGGGGGGGAGGGAATAACCTCCCCTCCCGGGACGTGCTCTCCTTGAGCACTGTGCAGAGGGGCTCCGGTGCGTTCCACTGGAGATCCCGGAGCCCCTCGTCATGCACCGAGGAAAGGGCCACCGGGGAGGTTTTAGTGGGTAAGAACCCCACATAACCGCCGCCTTCCCCCCAGAAGGCGGGGTATCTTTCTGAAGATTTCCTCCCCGTAAACAAAAAAAAAAGGTATAGGTTATATAGGTTTATTGTACACCAAAATCAAAGAAGCTAATTGCAGGACTAACGTATATTTTACAATTCGTTGTACAAAACGACCTTTTTTATGTGTATAAACTAGCACTTGACCACGATCCCACCTGGTGTTAAGTGGTGATATAGTCTAAAGATGGTACGCGCAAGTTTAGTAAGTGCCTATTCACTCTACTCTTGAAGGCTCCTACGTGGTACTTGGACGGAAAGACAACGCCGGCAACTTGTTCCACTCTTTTGCTGTGCGCACGATGAACGATGACTCAGTCGCTTCGTTTGGACGCGTGGAACATCGACTATGAAAGGGTGGAGACCCGCCCAATGTCTAAATGTCCGAAGGTAGAATGGGGATGGGGGAATTAACTCGTGTAATTCCTGTGCACACTCTCCAAAATGTAATCTGTAAAACACCGAAAGCTGCTCAAGACTAAGTGTAGATCGTAATCAACCTTATCGCTAAACGCGATCTCTTCCTTTGAAATGAAAAACCCGACCGCCATTGATTTATGCATTACACACAAATGCAAAATGACGCTTCGTCGCAACAAAAACCGTTGGTTTAGCAACGGTTCAAGTGTCAGTCACACGAGTGAATTTGTTTTGAAGCTTGTGCACGCTTGTGTCGTGAGAACGATGACACGGGTGAATTTAGCGTGACGAGTATACGAAATTATGAGTAACGTTTATAAAATGAAGATTCAGATATACTCTTACATTACACATAATACATTACAATCAATTTAAGTGATAATGCCGATGTCCAGGTCGATTTCAGAGATGGAGACTGTGTCGCTGGACAAGCAATTATGACATTTCGCTCATGTCGCAGGGCTAAGGTTTTCTGTCCTCTCGTATGCTCTTTTGTGGCTGGCGTCAGTTCACACAGGTTAAAGTTCCACCAACATAATTATAATAGAAGGACACTAGTTGGCGGGACTTCAGTTCATCTCGCTTTGTGTCGAGTTCTTCACGCTGCTCAACTTCGAAATTATTTATTTATTTATTTATTCTTTATTTGCACACAATTCAAAAAAAAGGTACAAATATGCGGACTTAATGCCAGTAGGCATTCTCTGCCAGTCTACCTTGGGGTTCTGTAGAGACAAAGTAACGGGTGCAAGCTACGTGAGAAAATAATAAATAAAAGAAAACTATAATAAATGCATGCATATATAATATACATACCTACTAACAAATAAATTAATTATATAAACATAATAATTATATATAATAATAAATAAATACATATATATAATTATAGATGGATAGGGACAGCAATTGTCAAACTATTCCTTGCTTAGGTAAAGCTTCCATAGTAACTGTTTGAAAATAGATTTAGTTCCAGCTGTACGTACATTTGTTGGCAGCACATTCCATCTTATTGCGTTAAAAGTAAAAGATTTATGCATAGATCTGTTGGTGGTCAAGTCGCCTCCACTCGAGACGCAGAACAATGCCCTTATATTCTCTTTACAGAGAAGGCCTGTGCCCAACAGTGGAACAAGTATAGGCTATAACTTTATATCGGTATATCGACGGTGTTCCTAACGCCCGAATTTAGTCGGAACTACCGGAACGCATTGCATACTGTCGTTGTTCCGACGGCGTTTGCTCTTCACGAACCTTATCTCGTGGTTGGAGTGGTGTTGGAGCTCGTTACCTTTTGCTTAAGTGACCTACAAGAACACTTCTCGATGCCGTAATTTTTTATCGTGTCGAACCAATACAAATTAGACAGTGAAGCTGGCCTGTGCTGTTCGGATTTTAGAGGTGGTAAAGCCTATACCTCTATTTAGCAGTAAATCAAGCCAAGGGTTACCCACGTTAGCCTTCTAGTTCGAGGGCCGAGCCACAACTCAAATACCACAATAATACCTTGACCTTTTTCAGAATATATTAAAAACATAACGGTGAACCACGCTAACGTCAAGTATCCGACACTCGAAGACTTGGCGGGGGCAGCACAGGCCCTCACCCGTCTCCAGGATACCTATCAGCTCGATATAGGGGAGCTGGCCGAAGGGCGACTTAACGGAGTTATATATAGGTAAGTTAAGTACCAATACCTTATAGAATACCGAAGTAGGGATGATCGATGATCATCGATGTTGAATGCAAAAACATCGATGTTAACTCACGGCTTTTTCAAATGTCAAATGTTTGGGTACTATCGTGACATCAACGCCATCCGAATAATTTAAAAGAAATAAATTAATAATGTCTAGTTTCTCTTTCATCAAAATTACTTTTCCTTCAGTCAGTTGATAAAATATATTGGAATATGTAATAATTTGTTCCGTTTCTTAATAAATTTCACTAGCTTACTCCCCAAGTCAAGCTTACGTAAAGAAGTTTTACTTCAAAAATACAGTTGAACAATGATGTTAACATTGAAACCAATTGTATATCAAATAACCGTTCATTAGTATCATAATGGACGATATTTACTAGTTATATTTGTCTCTTAGATAATTGGCGCTACTATGGTATACCGAGAGCTTACTACTGGCACGTATTTTACGTCATAGCTTATGATGGAATGATATGACTGTATCATAATGAACTGACACTGACAACTAGCAGTCGTGAAACGCGAATCCTCAATATTTTTTATTTGTATTAAATAGATTCATTAAATACCCACCACCTCCCATGGCCCCACCAACCCCGCTGTTATTTGGGATGAAACGCGGGAGGGTAAGCGTGGTCTGGCCGCGTGGCACACGCACCTTCTTGACTCCTTACAAGTTACGAGTAATTCTAATATCGCATGCCAGTCTTTCTTTTATTTGTGGTTGACAACTTGAATAAAATAAAACCCTTACTTGAGCTGCCATCACGGAGAGTGTAGTGTAGTATGTTACCACACTCCTACTCTTCACGATGGCAGGACTCGTTGTGTAAATTTTATAATCTATGCATGTTGTCTCTACCGCTAGCAGAATCAATTCAAATCAAATAGTCTGGACTGGCATCCGAAGCGAGAACCTCTCAGTTACGCGCCGAATACACTATTACTACAAAAACTTTTGTAATATTTAATTAATTATAAACAAATTTCGATATATTTGTACAATATATCTCGTAGCATCGATACAAACTCACGATATATTATATCTAAAAATATCGATATATTTTTGGCATGAACATCCCTACTACAAGTTCTTTGTCAAGGCCTTTCTCCACAATTCGGAGGTCTCCCACTTAAGGGGTTCAACGATACATCACAACGGCTCGATCGACGGCGCCAGACGACTTTTTTTTAGCGCCAGGCGTAAGCAAATTCATTAGTATTCACAAGCTTTCATATTAGTGTAAGAATTGTAATTTTTCAGTGGAGTCATGTATCCAGCCAACTCGTGAGTTCCTTGGCTCGGCCATTGTAATTCAATATTTCACTGTCGTTACAAATGTGTACAATTACTTTGCAATGTATTCACCCAATGAATCCGTATCGCAATTCATTATATTCCGTTCGAGTTAAGTAAAATAGTGAGTCATCAAGGCAACTGCTGGGTAAAGGTGTTTTCACAACGGAGTGATAATTATTTATTTTTGCGCTCTTCATAGTCACATTTAAATAACATTTTAAAGTACTTATTGTAAATTACTCCACTTTCTTCACCATAGTACTTATTGTAAATTACTCCACTTTCTTCACCATGAATCACCGATCCACTTGTATTCTTACGAATATTTTATCCGTCTAAAAGCATCTGACCGAGCGAACGGCACGCTCACACGCTTAAATAGTAACCATTCAACCTGAGGATTTATAGGCAAGGGGTGTGCCTTTAGATGTTAGGAGCGTTGCTGGAGTCTCTTCGGCCACTTCTTCTTCCAGCGCCAACGCTTCCCGAAGTGGCACCCAAAGTTAGTTTTGCTTTTGAATGTCCCTTATCCGTAAAATAGCAACCGATTGAGTTGTGGTTCGGCTCGGCATGCTTACGCGTAACATAGTGACAGAGTTACTGGCTAATAAAGGTTCAGGCTAAGCGACCTAAGAACTATGCCACCTCTCAATCCGGCGAAGCAGTCAAGGCCGGTTTCTCTGGCCAATTTGTGTAGTTCGACTTTAAAAAAAATCAACCCGAGGTTTCCCCTCCCCTCTTCTTCCCTTCCTGTCGCTTGTTCCCTGTTCCCTTGTGTCGAGTTATTACAATAGAGGTTCAAGCTAAGCGACTTAGAGCTATGCTATCTCTCAACCTGGTGTTGTAAAAGTCCGGTTGTCTGACTAATCTCTATAGTTGGAATTATTTTCGATATTCATTTATATTTTTCAACCGACTTCAAAAGGAGGAGGAACTTTAGACTAGGTGAACCGATTTTGATGATTCTTTTTTATTTGACGTTTGAAAGCTGCTACTTCTGTTACAGTGTGCTACAGTGTGGTCCCATTAAAATTAGATTAAATTCTGACAGTGGGATCGATGAGAAAAGAATATGTCTTAAATTTGCATCAAGTGATTGAGCGTAATAGCGTTTAACATTTGTTTCGATTTGATGTCTGTTTTTGTATTTGCTCCTAAATATACTTCTAATTTTTATATAAGTAACACAGACAAATGATCTGCCGTCAACTTGTCACTGTGAACGTAGCTTTCTAATTTGTTGCCTCCTCATTGGTCGAGGGCTAGACCGGCGGGCAATGATGACTCGTTATTTTCTTAACGAAAATATAGTTACGTATTTTATACTAGTTATTTTATATACTTCACAAAACGTACTATACTAATATCATAGAATGAGAATTTGTAGAAGATATGTGTCGGACTGTCAAGTTAACGTGGCAATGGGCAGGGCACATAGCGCGTGGCACAGGGTCCAGTCTGTTAAACCAATTTTGTCAAAGTGAACCTTCAATGATGTCACAATTGTCGATTTTTGATGGTTTCCAACCGACTTCAAAAGGAGAGTAGGTCTTATGTCTGTTATCTCATAACTTTTTTTTATTTGAAATATGAAATATTTATTTATTTACTTTTTTATTTATTTATTTACACACACACACAGATTTTATATTACCGACATGCACATACAAAAAAATATAAGATACATATTTTCATATATTATCATTCATATTATATATCATATTCCATAAACATTTTCTTACTTCGTTTTCGTCCTTCGGTTCACATCTCCCTGCTAGACTAATACATAGTCTGTATTAGGGAGATGTTGTACCTAATTCCGAGTTTATTATGAACTAAAGTTTGTTATATAGCTTATGTAGTAGTAGTGTGTTTTTGCAAAGAATAGTGTGCGTGGGTGCATGTGAGAGTGTATGTACGTGCGTACTCAACATGAGAGTGAGGATAATTTACTTTATACTATGAAAAAAATTTTCAGTCTTTTTACACTTATACTGAGATGAACTATGAAAAGGCACATAAAAGTTATAATTATATTATTATAAAGGTATGGCCCCAGGTAGTAGTTAAATCTTTTGGCGGTCCACATTACTGCTGGAATACAGCAAATTTTATCTTTACGACGTTTATCCAAATGAACATATGGAATCTGACGATGCTGTAGTAAAACTGTATTTAGAATAAATAATTGTCTCACGTTCAACTTTGGATGGATGAACCGATTTTGATGATTCTTGTTTTTCATTTGAAAGGTAGTGTGTGCCATGTGTTTTAATTCTGACAATGGCAACCATGAGAAAACAGAAGATGTCTAAAATTTTCATGTGTTTAGTGATATGTTTATTGCACCAAAATACATGTACAAAGGCGAACTTAATCCTATTTAGCATTTTCTTCCAGCTAACCTTTAGTGGTTGTGAGCAGACTAAGGGTAGTGCCGCTTAAAAATAGAGTTTTAAATATATATATATTACATGGATAAATAATATACATTTACATGATGTTATAATTTGTAGGTCTCGTAGAATAAAATAGTCCAACAACTAATACATTCGCTTTATTGAGACAGCGTAACGTTGTACAAAGAATTATTTATAACGAGTAACGTGACAACAGCGCGTCCTCACAATCTTTATACAAAATTAATTAGAAGTCAGATTACGAACTAATAAAGTTACAACTATTGTTTACAATGCCAAGTTAATGTGACGATCAACTCAATTATTAATTATGAATTAAAGATACAATAAGGTTCAGGTAAATCACAAAGATATCATTGGAGGTAGTTATTATGCATAACAATCGCTGGGTGTCATGTGTTGCCAGCTAACAATAAATATAATGAAATACAATAACATACATAGCAACAGATTTCGATTATTCATTTTTTTTATCGTAAAGGATGTATTTCGCGTACTTTAACGGGTGTTTGGTTAGGTTCTGATTAATTCTAATTGGTAATATTACTACGATAAATCGTTAATACAAAGCGTGTTTCGATTTGAAGTCTGTTTTGTATTTGGTCGTAAATTATACTTGTTACCCAATTGGTTTAGCAGATTTGGGGCCGTGTTGTCTCAAATGAGCTGTAGTGAAAATTTAGATATAGGTAATCCCTAGGTTTTAGGTAGCACCATTGTTCTCAACTGCCACCAGACAGTCCCGTTTGTTTTCACGCTTTATATAGGAAGTAATTTGTACAGAACCTTTTCGCTTATTCTTCAATTCCGCAATTCTTTGCCTAGTGTTTGTAGTATTATTTAGCGATTTAGTCTGTTATCAATTTTGTGTTATATTTGATTTTAAAACCATTTTTCTTAATTTTACTGTCTAATTGAAGCGTCAATAGCCTAATGGTTTAGGATTACGGTCTTCGAATTGTAAAGTCGCAGGTTCGAATCCACCATTCGACTATTGACTCTCCTAGCCCAAATTTTGTTGGAATGGTCAGCAAAAATGTTAGTAACATTTGTTAAAAAAAATTACATATATTTATAATAAAATTTTAATTTGTTTTAATTTTTATATCAAATGTCTAACATTCTTTACTAACCAAAGATATTTTAGAGTGAAAAAAAACCGTCTTCAAATAAAATCAAATTTAAAACATTACTGCGCGCTCCCTTTTAATTTACGAAGTATCACAGTTTTCTTGTGTGTGTGAGTGCTTCCTCTAGTCTTAGATTGTCATAACCTGACCAATATAGTCTATTAACAAGCATTGTTTCATATTTTTCGGAAGCCAAGATCCTAATTTTATAATGATAACACCACGAGTGCACCATTAAAAAACACATGATTTAACAACTTTCTTTTTTGAAGTCGGTTAGAAAAGTTTTTAAACTCTGACGTTATTATTTCAAGTACGCCGATGACCGCCGGCGACTGCTACGAGCTCGGGCGCACGCTGTACAACGAGAAAGACTACGGCAACTCCTTGCGGTGGATGGTGGAGGCTCTCCGGAAATACAAGGAGGAGGATGAGGTCCACAGCTTCACAGAGGTCGACGTGCTCGAGTACATCAGCTTCTCACATTATTTGTTGGGTAAGTGACAGTGTGCTTTAGACCACATGACTGAAAAGAAAACTTCCTTTAGATCGGATACGATCGGTATGAGATCCGTCTACGGATCTCCTCATTTCTGAGATGAATTCCAAATAAATTACGAGATGCGAATTACGTGTGATTTCATTGCAAAAATGACGAATTACGACTATAGGGCGACCACTAGTTATTGTTAATAGCGCACGTAACCTTTTAGGCGATGTCAATACAGCCTTGGTATGGACGAACAAGCTTCTGGCGCTCGAGCCGCAGCACCCTCGTGCACGTGGCAATGTGCCGCACTTCCAGAAAACCATCAGGGAAAGGGAAGAAAAGCTCCGAAGGAAGAGGAGAGGGTAAGCTTGAAATTTGAACTGACATCAAAGGAGGAGATTTTCAATTGTTATGTTTGTTTAAAATTTGTGAAAGCTGTCTCTGTCTACCCTGGTACAGTTAAAAAGAGCAGGACTTTGTTTTTATTGTATACTTTACAAAGATTTCTGTATGGTTGTCAAGTGCAGAGCCCGTAACTTTAGCAGATTGTGAGCGGTGCTGGAGTTTCTTTGGCCACCTTCTCGTAACTCCAGCTCTTCCCGAAGTGGCAGCTATTTGAATTTCCTGCTCTTTAAAAACAAGAAAAAATTGCTATTTAATTAATATCAATAATATAATTAATGTCTTGATTTTCCTGGTTGATGGTCCTGGTCCTGATGGTCCTCTCAAGTCGAGGTCACTTGAATGATAACGTGATACCGCAACCGTCCAAACTGAGGTCCTCTATCGGGAGCTCTTGCGGAGATTTACTCCTACACGTTCAGGCTAAGCGACATAAGTTCCTACATACATAAAACTTGGCTAATCAGCGTAGTTCATTATTGCTTCTGATGCAGGACACTGGGGAAGACGACGAGGAAGAAATCCCAAAGCCGACGTCCTATCTAGCTAAAGAACGGAAAGTCTATGAATCTCTTTGCCGTGGGGAAATGGAAATACCAAGCGAAATAAGCAGGAAGTAAGTAGTGACTATCAATCTAATAATTTTAAACAAGCAATTATCTTGGACACAATTTAGGTTTCTTCAAGAGTAGATTGATATAGTGTTTACTAAGCTAGTGCGCCTTACCATCCAGGACTGCATTTCCACTTAACATCAACTGAGATTAAGCACTTGCTTAGAAAGTATATAACAGCAAAAGATTACTCTCAACGGTTTTCATAGAATTCAGAATGCGGAGGATTTCGGTCGACAAATCTATTTAGCTAGGATTCTAGTAATTTACTAGTAATTTTTTTAAGAGTCAATAGCCTAATGCTTTAGGGTACGGCCTGCGAATCGTAAGGTCGGGGGTTCACCATTCAACTATTACCGTGAACCATGTCCTAGCACAAGCTTAAGCTTAGTTGGAATGGTTAACAAGAATTCTAGTATTATTTCTGAAAAAAAAATTTTGATAACTTTCTTTTTAAAAAAAAATAATAAAATATATTTTTTTAATACAAGAAATCTACACCACTAGAGTTCAAAAGGGCGAGAGGGCTTATATAGGTTATTATTTTTCAACCGACTTCAAAAAAGTGGAGGTTCTCAATTCGTCATCTCATTCCAGTGTTGTCCTATTTAAATTTGGTCCAATTCTGATACTGGCATCAAAAATATATAAATCTTAAATTTGGCAGCATCAACTATGTGCGCCACCGATTTCGATAATTTATGATCAGAAAAATGGCGCGGGGACTCCATGGGGGTGATCATCTCACTTACATTTTCATTTTCATCTTAGACGTAAGAAATAAGTGTGTGTTTTAAAAAAGACTTGGCCTAAAGGTCTTGTTACCAAGCCATAAAATATTCAACAATCGATAATTTATTTTTAATTGGATAGGATGTTCTTTATGGGTAGTTTGATGAGAGTTTGTTTAGGTTCTGATTAATTCTTTAATATTGCTAATATAATTTGGAAATGCAAACACGTAAAGTTGACGTCCGCACTGTGCCTTCTGTTTTCTTGTCCGTGGTCTCCGGCCATCCTGCTTTTATATATGAAAGGGCAACGAGCGGCCACGGGCTCACCTGATCTTAAGTGATCACCGTCGCCCATGAACATCCACAGCACCACAGGAGCCGCAGGTGCGTTGCCGACCCTTGAGATAGGAATAGGATATAATGGAATAGGAATATCTGTTCTACGCGCTATGTGCCCTGCCCATTGCTACTTCAACTTGCTTATCCGGAGAGCTGTCGGTTGAGAGTTTGATCGGTATGAGATTCGTCTACGGATCTCCTCATTTCTGAGATGAATTCCAAATAAATTACGAGATGCGAATTACGTGTGATTTCATTGCAAAAATGACGAATTACGACTATAGGGCGACCACTAGTTATTGTTAATAGCGCACGTAATCTTTTAGGCGATGTCAATACAGCCTTGGTATGGACGAACAAGCTTCTGGCGCTCGAGCCGCAGCACCCTCGTGCACGTGGCAATGTGCCGCACTTCCAGAAAACCATCAGGGAAAGGGAAGAAAAGCTCCGTAGGAAGAGGAGAGGGGTAAGCTTGAAATTTGAACTGACATCAAAGGGAGGAGATTTTCAATTGTTATGTTTGTTTAAAATTTGTGAAAGCTGTCTCTGTCTACCCCGCTACAGTTAAAAGGAGCAGGAGTATATTTTTATTGTATACTTTACAAAGATTTCTGTATGGTTGTCAAGTGCAGAGCCCGTATCGTAACTTTAGCAGATTGTGAGCGGTGCTGGAGTTTCTTTGGCCACCTTCTCGTAACTCCAGCTCTTCCCGAAGTGGCAGCTATTTGAATTTCCTGCTCTTTAAAAAAACAAGAAAAAAATTGCTATTTCAATGTCTTGATTATCCTATTAAAGCTACCAACTAAGTCGTGGCTCGGTCCTCTCAGGGGACCTCGACTTGGAATCATAACGCGATACCGCAACCGTCCAAACTGAGGTCCTCTCTCGGGAGCTCTTGCGGAGAGTTACTCCAGCATGTTCAGGCTAAGCGACATAAGTTCCTACAGACATAAAACTTGGCTGATCAGCGTAGTTCATTATTGCTTCTGATGCAGGACACTGGGGAAGACGACGAGGAAGAAATCCCAAAGCCGACGTCCTATCTAGCTAAAGAACGGAAAGTCTATGAATCTCTTTGCCGTGGGGAAATGGAAATACCAAGCGAAATAAGCAGGAAGTAAGTAGTGACTATCAATCTAATAATTTTAAACAAGCAATCTTGGACACAATTTAGGTATCTTCAAGAGTAGATTGATATAGTGTTTACTAAGTTAGCGCGCCGTACCATCCAGGACTGCATTTCCACTTAACATCAACTGAGATTAAGCACTTGCTTAGAAAGTATATAACAGCAAAAGATCACTCTCAACGGTTTTCATGGAATTCAGTATGCGGAGGATTTCGGTCGACAAATCTATTTAGCTAGGATTCTAGTAATTTACTAGTAATTTTTTTAAGCGTCAATAGCCTAATGGTTTAGGGTACGGCCTACGAATCGTAAGGTCGTGGGTTCACCATTCGACTATTACCGTGAACCATGTCCTAGCACAAGCTTAAGCTTAGTTGGAATGGTTAACAAGAATTCTAGTAGTATTTCTGAAAAAAAACGGGGCGAAAACATGTCCTTTCTAGGAAAACCCTTAAAAACATAGTAACCGTCAAGCCGAGGTTACCCTTCACCGGGGACCCTTGTGTCAAGTTACTAGCAATAGAGGTTCCGGCTAAGCCCTAAGAGCTATGGCGGTCGCCTCCTTCTGTGAGACGGTCATGTCCCAGAAGGAGGCTGACGAGCGGGTCAGGAGGGAGCGCAGAGGTTCCCCTCCGCAGGCGACGTATCGGGGTGCGCAGGAGGCGTTACGAACGCCTCCTCTTGCCGCCCCGTAATCGAAAGCAGGGCCAGGATGGGTACCTGGCCCCAGCATGCTCGGCGTCGTCGGGACTTCTCTGAGTGCCGGAGAAGTCCCCTTGAGGATGAAGTCCGGTCTTTGCCGGGACCGGCCGGTCGTTGGGGTGTCCTGTCGCTGACAGATCCGGGGCACCCGCTCATAACGGCTGATGGCATTCGCGGAAGGTTTAGTGGGTAGGGGCTGCCCAGGCCGAGTCCCACACATCCCTCCGGGCCCACCCAGGGTATCGGAGGATGGTCTATAAAAGATTCCCCGCGTGAACAAAAAAAAAAGCCCTAAGAGCTATGCCACCTCTCAATACGGTGAAGCAGTCCAGGCCAGCCTCTCTGGCCAATTTGTGTAGTTCATAAAAAAAAATTAAAAGTGCATGAAGTTTTATTAATATTTTTTTAGTTACTTGTAGAGTAGATTTAATTTAAAGTCGGTTTATATTTAGTGACCAATTTATTATTTTCCAAAAAATATTTCACACCTTTTTAAGGTTAAAATGCAGTTACCTAAGGGGGAAGCACCCATTCCTGAAGCTGGCGCCCGTGAAGATGGAACAAGTATACATAGGGCCTGACGTGTTCGTGTTCCACCAGGTGATGAGCGATGAGGAGATCGAGGAGATCAAGAACATGGCCAAGCCGCGGGTTTGTATGAGAAATGTATTCCACCTCGTTATAATAATAAAAACAACTATAGGAATATATATGATGAAGGGTAGAACCGGTCGACATTTGTCGTGTGTGTGTGTGTGGAGTCATCTACAAGGTTCCCGGGAACCTCGCAGGTACGGGCCTCGGGGTGTTACCCCATTACGCGGGTTATCAGCGCAGGGGGCGACTGCTCCCCTGGTCTTGGGTACCGTTTTAACACGGATTTTTTTTTTTTTAGGTATAACTATTTTTGCGTCGTGGCTAATCCCTCAAGCGTCAGCCGCGACGAATCTATCTTCTACGCCCTCCCAACCTCTCGGTCTCGATTGAGACGGAGGTCGAGAGGGGGGCCTATATGTTCAAAAGCTCCCTTGAATAGGGGAATTGGGGGGAGGGGGGGAATTTGGGAAATTTGTCGTGCACGCCGTCCCCCCAGTACATATTTTCATAAATACAATGCACACGTTTAAATGTACACTAAACTGTTGCCTTCCTAAACAAATGTCCAGCACATAAAATTTAATATTTAATTACAACCCAATCTTTGGCACACACGACAAGAAATCATTCTTTTTCTGTCAGTCGGTTAAATAAATGTATACAAATTAATATTATTATATTATAATACAAATTAACACATTAACCTTGTATAACTTTGATGTGTTTCATATATATTTTAGATTGTATGTACTCTACATGGCGTTTATCTCACAATTCATGGTTCCATTGAAAACCAGCGTGAGTGGAGGCCGTTTTGGTTCAGTCAATTGTTATGTCTAAGCATCTATTGTAAACGTTTCTTTCTTCCGAAAAAACCAAGACACATACTTTTTTTCTTTTTTTTTTTCAGTAATATTACTAACAATCTTGTTAACCATTCCAACTAAGCTTAAGCTTGTGCGAAGACATGGTTCACGGCAATAGTCTGTAGTAGGCATATTATTTCCGGACTCTCGTAGTTAGAATTATTCGGTGTCATAACAAAAACCCTCCATACAAACTTAAAATTACTTGAAATTAATCCATCCACCGTGACATCATCAAAGCAACTAAAACCCGGCTTGTGTTCTCCATTTCCTTGTACGCCTCTGAAACATGGACCCTACGAGAGAGCGAGAAACAGAGGATAGATGCGATATGTGGTGCTGTAGAAGAATGCTGAGGATACCTTGGACTGCATTCCGAACTAACCAGTCAATACTTGAAGAACAAGGCATCAAGCAGCGTCTGTCTTCCATTGTTCGGGCTCGTATACTGACATTTTTTGGTCATGTCTGCAGGCGTAATGACGAATCCATCGAACGCCAGGTAGTACAGGGTAAGGTGGAGGGCACCAGACCTAGGGGAAGATTACCTATGAGATGGACCGACCAGATAAGAACGGCTATTGACGTACCCTTGCATCAATGTGCGAAAAAAGCAGCGTACAAGGAGGAGTGGCGGCGGCTTGTGAAGCGGGTCACTGTTACCTAATACGTGATAACCACGACGAGTCTGTAAAGACTCAAGCGATGAAGAGGAAGAAGAATCCATCCACATACATGCAGTTACAAAAAATCATAATCCTCAATTCATGCCGTCTCACACGTTAATTCCTCAATTCCGATATTACCTAATTTTAAATACATTACAAGTGCTTAGGCCCGTACACTTTCACCTTCTAAAAAGAGGAGATACAACAATTATATAAACATCATAATAATAATAAACCATTAGGGTTACACTGGAATGGTTAAACCCAGAAAGAGTTCCACACGTTACTCGTAAGACAATTGCGTTTTTTATTGGAAAGGATGTACTTCAAGGGTAATTTGATGAGAGTTTGGTTAGGTTCTTAACTGACATAGGTATTTCTTAATCAGCCCTGTAGTTCTGGGCTCTCAAGAATAAGACTACGGTATCCCCTGCCTGTCGTAGAGGCGACTAAAAGGGGCCTGGGCTTCACTGGGCGACAAGGGTGGGGCCTGAGTCGTCCACCAAGGTGTACCCGGGAAGAAGGCGACATTGGCTGGTGTGCCCTTGCACTGCGAGGGCACAGTGGGAGAGGGAGTAATCTCCCTCCCCGGGAAGTGCTCTCCTTGAGCATACTGCAAAGGGGTTTCTCTGGAGATCCCGGAGCCCCTCACCATGCACCGAGGAAGGGCCACCGGGGAGATTTTAGTGGGCAAAAACCCCACATAACCGTTTTTTTTGAAGATTTCCTCCCCGTTAAGAAAAAAAAAGGTTTTTCTCAATAATAGCGTTTAATGTTTGATTCTATTTGAAGTGGATTTTTGTTTTTGCTCGTAAATATACATGTGTATATCTTTCTTACATTTGTTAATGTCTTTGTATATTATGATTCCAATAACTAAAATGTTGTACAGTCAACCCTCCTATAACGCGGCACTCTCAGAACGCGGTTTCCATATAACGCGGAGCTGAAATTGCGACAGCCCTTATAACGCGGTACTCTTACAGCGCGGTTTCCGTTCAACAACGTCCCATTAGTTCTTTCCGTGCACCCAATGAATGGTTTTAACTGCATATGTTTATATCAGCGTGGTTCACGGGTGGGGCTCCTCATGCGCTATCTTCCACTTCTATTAAGTAAATAGTTTCGCATCGACAGCGTGCCATGCGTGTGTGTGTCTAACGAAACTGTAACATGAAAGATATATATGTGATCTTTTGACTGCATTGTCGCGTGAACTATAGAAAAACAACGTTCTGCTTATGTTGCCATTTTCTACAGATTAGAAAATAGTGAAAATAAAACTCTTACTCAAGTGTGGATGGAATTTTCTATTTTAGATTGTATTAGAACCGTGTCATCGGCTTGCGCGCAAATTAAACCATCAACGCTTAATGCGTGTTGGAAACCTCTTATACCTCAAATGGTTCAAGCAATACAAGATGATTCTACAATTTCACTCCCAGTTACAGAAATAGTAAACATTGCTTCTCGTTTAAACGATGAAGAATTTGCAGTAAACCATCAGGATGTAAGAGAACTAGTACTCGGGGAAGAAACTTTGATGAGGAAGAACTGATGGAATTAATTGATGGATACACCTCAAATGCATTGGTAAACGAAAATAAGGAAAACGAATGGGTGCCAAACCTCGATTTACAAGATGTGAAAAAAGGGCTAAATTTGGCTAAAGAATTAGAACTTCATTTCATTGAAACTGATCATTCAACGGTGCGCAGCGCAAAGTTTAAAAGAGAGTTAAGAAATTGCTTAGCTCCCTATATAGAGATTTTAGTGGAGTTAGAAAAAAAAGCTACAATCGAAAACCAATGTGAAGATCAACCAAGTGAGGAAGACATTTTGCCCATTAAAAGAAGGCGAGTTAGGCGACTCATATCTGACAGTGAGGATGAGTGTTGAAAGATTACATCATTTTACAAAGTCTTTCTTTTGTTTTTGTTGGAAAACAGTTTTTAGTTTAGTTTTGTTTCATTTTTTCATCATTTCCTTATATGAACTCTTCAATTCAATAAAAATAATTTATAATTTATCTTGTCTTTGTATTTATTGGTCTCCATATAACGCGGTACGAATGATGTGATTTGTACTTATTCTGAGTCTCTTGTAGCGCGGTTTCCATACAACGCGGTAGACGGTTTCCATAGAACGCGCTACGAATTAGCCTGGTTTGTACGGTTAAATTCGAGTTTCTTATAGCGCGGTTTCCATATAACGCGGTACGCACTCACCGCGTTATAGGAGGGTTGACGGTATTTCTAATAAATTATCATTGTACAGTTCAAACGCGCAGTAGTCCACGACCCAAAGACCGGTGAGCTCGTGGCCGCGCACTACCGCATCAGCAAGTCGGGGTGGCTGCGGGACGAAGAGTCGCCGGTGGTGCAACGGGTGTCGCGGCGCGTGGCGGACTTCACCGGCCTGGACATGCTCACCGCCGAAGAGTTGCAGGTCGTCAACTACGGCATCGGCGGCCACTACGAGCCCCACTTCGACTTCGCAAGGGTACGTCGCATGGTACGCCAACTCCCCACCAACTTGTACTGCACGATTTTTCTTTCAATAAAGCGCAGACTTATGTCCGTGCTCTTTTGTAATATTCCTGAATTAGTTACTTTGGTTTTTTTTAATAAGGGTGCTACCTCTACAGTGACTACATTTGGTGGTGCTGGAGAATGCGTCGAAGACGCCCCGTTGCATAAGTTTCTACGCGACCGCTGCCTCCCTGTTTCTCATGGCCATTTTTAAGTTGTAGTCTATAATTTTCTCTTTTGATGCGGCCATTGCCCTTGTCACCAGTCTGACCACCACTGATCCGTACGTAAGGCTTTGGGCCTCGTGCACGGTAAGAATGCGGCACGAGTTCGTTATAACTTTATAATAACCTTTCGGTTTTCTATTGCATATTGGAGAGTGTCATCATCATCAGCCTGTCTATCCATTTCTGGAAATAGGTCTTCCCCAATGCCTTCCACCATATACGACCCGCTTTCCGCATCCAGCCACTTCCAGCCATCCTTATAAGGTCGTCGTTCCATCTGAAGCTTCAATTTGTTGAAGCGGAACTTAAAGAGTGTGCTCAGGAATTATTATGATCTAATACCATCATCCCCATTGGACTTCAAGATGTACTGCATCATTTCATGCTTTTGTTGTGGACATCCCTCAAAGACGAACGAAGCGCTTTGCTTCGTCTTTCATTATTCATACTTCAAAGGACTAGAATAATTAGCCCGCGTCTGTCTTTCACTCCGATTAATAATGTGGTTTGTTTCCAAGAGTAGAGTGAATAGCCATTTATTAAGCTAGTATAGTGTTGAAAGATTTTCTAACACAATGTCGGGGACAGAGCGAAGTGGAAAGCTGACCCCACCGTCATGTGGGACCAATAGCAAGAGAAAGACTGAATTGGCATTATAACGCTGACCGAAACGTGGATGGGTTATGTATATCTTCTACACATTTGTGTTTCTATAAAAATGTTAAACTTGGTACATATTAATAAGAAATGTCGTTTCCTTTCCAGAAAGAGGAGAACGCCTTCAAAAAGGACGGCGGGAACAGAATTGCAACAGTTTTGTTCTATGTAGGTATCATGTTATAAAACATACTAATTCGTAAAATTAAAATTTATCAGGACTCATATGTGACAGGTGATCAGTCTGTTAGTTACGGGTCCAAGCTCCTAGCTTTTACAAAAATCACTTTTGATATATTTTGACCGGTGTATGGCAATAGACTCACCACCAGTCACATTTAGACCTAAAATAAGCTTAGTGAAAAGCGGACAGCGAAAACTGTCTACCGTACTGCTAGATTAAAAATTGTATCTGAGCTAATTTCATAAATAGTCTATAGTTAGAAGTTACTGCTATATATTTATGTCCCACTATTGGGCATAGGCATTCTTTAAAGAGAATTTTACCGTTCAAGTGGCAAAGTCCCGCTTCGGGAGTAAAAAAGCCAAAGCCAAAGTTCTAATTTTTTTTTTGTATGGACGGAAAACTTAACTGCACACGGCATTTAAGTTATACTTTTTGAATCCTAATAATGAGGAGTCATAACATACATACATTATGTGTATGTTTTTAAAATAGAACAATATTCCAAATCATATACTTTCCAATTGTTAAAAGGCTTATTCCCGGAGCGGGACTATGCCACATGCGCTGTTTTTTTGGGGGTAGGAAAGGGAGCTTGCCACTCAAGCAGAAATAATCAAATGGTAACTGCCGGACGAGATAAGAGCTCAGCTACGCGGCTGTAGTGCGAATTAGCAGACTTCACATGTCTTAGACAGTTGTTTTCTAGGACATGTAAGTTTCCTCACGATGTTTACCTTCACCGCCGAGCGCGTGGTAAATCAGCACTTAAAATCGCAACAAATAAATTCATTGGTGCCGGCATCGGGGATCGAACTTGCTAGCGTACTATGCTACTTGAGTTGACCGCCACTAAACCACCTTGCTTAAAATTATTTTAAAATTATAGCCAATCTTTGTCTTGTTACTTAACTAAACGTGGTTCGTTACAGATGTCGGAGGTGGCGCAAGGCGGCGCAACCGTGTTCACCGAGTTGGGACTGAGCGTGTTCCCCGTGAAGAACGCGGCGCTGTTCTGGATGAACTTGCACCCCTCGGGCGAGGGAGACATCGCCACGCGCCACGCCGCCTGCCCCGTGCTACGAGGCTCCAAGTGGGGTGAGTCCATCAGACGACTTTTCCACCTTAGAACCGTCGTAGGTCAGTGTCAGGGTCGCCACAAGCATGATACCGGAGTTCGATGTCCGGTATATAAGTAATATTTGTTTTATTTAAACAATAAACTTACATAATTAAATATTTAATATAACTCTCACAATATATTACATTTATAATTCCTCACCATATTTATTCTCTTCTTGATTGGATGAAAAACCTACACCCATGTACATATCAGTAAATACAATATCATTCTTATCATTTATACAAAAACATATCGGGCTCAAGTTAATGTCAGAAATAAAAGTACGACGTATGGCTTGTTTGGCAGTTCACAAATAGGAGTGCTCCGATCGTCACTAAACTTGAGCCAAACAGAATTACTCGCCAGGTCAATGTGAAGTTTCCCTGAAAGTTTCATTGAAATCGGTCCAGCCGTTTCGGAGCCTATATGGAACATATCCACACACTTTTTCTTTTATATATATATATATATATATATATATATATATATATACACATATAGTAGTCTTGGAAAATTGTAGTTAAACTCTATTTATTTTCATAATATCCACAGCACTTACGTTTATTTACTTAATTTTAGACTTAGTCTACACAGGTTTTTTTTTTGGCTGAAAACCAGCGCTGTGCTACATGTGTGAGCACAGCACATGCTGAGCCAACCCCTTTTCGGCACAATTTCTATTTTGTTCTTTTTATGTTGTTTCTGTTTACTTTTGTTTATGTTGTTTATTGTCTTGTTTTACCTGTTGTTTCTGTGTTCTTGTGTCGAAAAAATGTTTTTTCTATTTCTATTTCTATTACATATTTTTTTACTGACCAGTTTGAAGAGTGTAGAATTTTAAAATGTTTGTGGTCATCAGTAATTAATTGATATGAATGGGTGATTGATTATTTATATACAGGACCTGGATGAGTCTGTCAGCTGTCTGTGATTTTATTTTATTGCTGTTTTCTTTAAACATATGACTTTTGTAATCACGATCGATTTTTTTTCCATCCCATAATCAAATGTGTCATTAGTACTATCGTCTGTCTTCCTTTTCAGAATCGGTCTCCTAACACCCTGTATATACAAGAATTGATCGTCTAAAGATATTACATAATCTATAGTGTGTGCGTGTTTCTATATGTGCTTTTTTATGATTTTTTTTCATCTATTATTATATTGTATAAAATATATTTTAATCTCATAACTGTTTTATTCATGTATCATATTTATTATACTCTTATTGTCTGTATAAATTCCATATAAATGTAGTATTGCTCGCGCACGTCTTTACATATTCGCGGGCACCGCTGAAAATCAGCTCTGTCGCATCCTTGCGATAGCATATGCTGAGACAGTGTCCGGTATTGGCATCATATGTAATGTACTATTTGTCCGTGTAACTTTAACTGTATTTTATTTATTTTTCATTCTTTTTTATGTGTGTTATATTTTGTCTGATGTGTTTTTGTATTATGATGCCCATAAATTAATGTCTATGTCTATGTACTCACACATTAAATGCCGGTTTTCTGCTGTGATAAACGTCAACTGAAGCTGTTTTGTTCTTGTATATATTTAGGGATTATCTTCATCATTACAGTATCAAATAAATGGATCCACCAAGGAGGTCAGGAGCTGCTGAAACCGTGTAACCTGGAGTACCAGCGAGAGGACGTCATGCGCAAAGTTCCAAGGCCGGTCCCCAGAACGTCCAGATAGGGAATGCTTTTAAATCTCATTAGATACGTAAGTAGTACTTACGGCATCAATGAGAGAAACTTTATACTAAGCAAAGAACCGCCAAAAAAGTAACAAAAAAAAAGTTAAGCAAAGTGTGAAGTTATTTAAAACATTAGATATACAATTAGTGAACATAAATGTTATCTTTATTAGTGAAATAAAACGTCTATGGTAATGGAGAAATTTCAAATACATGTTTAAAATGAAACAAAGAAAAGATAGATGGCGTTGTATTTAAGGTTTATGTTAATATGAAATCCTAACGATCGAACGATCCTTTTAAACCAAATGATACAAGCATTTTGTAAGAAAGGCTTATAGATTGAGTTACTCCAGTTGAGGTAAATTATCACGCACGAAATGCGACGTAGCATAGTAAACGACAAAGCATTTAGGACACAATAATACATTTATAGATGTAGAGATATATGAAGTCACTTCAGAAACTCCGGTTTGACTGCTTGAAAACAACTGACCCAAGCTTACTAAGCTGGGGCCATTAATAACACCATTAAGTATCCGGCTCGAAGGACCAGAATGTATCAATTAATGACCCAATTAGTTAACAATTGTTGGGTTGTTAGATACACCATTCTTGATACTGTAGTAACTTATTTCTAATAATATATTGACAAATTTATTGATTTATTTGCATTTGTCTTATCGTTACATATTTTATATGATAGACTGTATAATGTTTAAGAATATTCAATGTATAATATAATATTAGAATATTACAATATATATAATATTACAGTTCAAATCTTCTCAAATTATATTTTAATAATATCTATTCAATTGGTTAATTATCTTGGAGCGTAGAACAAAAAGAGTTGCCAGTTTAGATTAAAAAAAGTTGAAGTTTTTTTTTAAAAAAAGCTAGCAATATTTTTTTCAGAAATATTATTAACAATCTTGTTAACCATTCCAACTAAGCTTAAGCTTGTGCTATAGGACATGGTTCACGGCAATAGTCGAATGGTGGATTCCTCCTCCTTACGATTCGCAAGCCGTACCCTAAACCATTAGGCTATTGACGCCTAAGTTAAGAAGTTGCAATAATCTTTGCGTATAATAAGTCTTGCGTTATAGTTGGCAACTAACAATCTTAGAAGTGTATAAACTTTGACGTCACTCTTTACCCCGGTAGGGTTAATAGGACTTGTGACCTATTTTTATATATATCTATCGTTTAATGTTCCATTTATTATATTAAATTAAGCCGTATTCTCTTTTTAATCATAGAAAGGTAAAAAGAGATAAAATCTGACCATTTAGATGAAAAGCGGACAGACAAAGCCCCTTATCTATACCCCGCTAGGGTTTAAAAACCGTGAGTATTTATCGGGTTCTAGAATATTTGTTTTACGCTCAAGGTACGGATTATTTTCTTTTTAAAATTTCATTTTATAGCAAAATATTGTCTAAAATAAGTTTTAATGAGTCTCATTATATGAATAAGCTATAGAGGCCACATGTTTGTGTTATATATAAGATTGTATGTGTTACCTTGCCGTATGTGTTGCCAATATAAAAAAAATATCATAATCATCAGCCTATGTCAATCTACTGGAGATAAGTCTTCCACTTCATTTCTGGCTACGCTAACCCTCCATTCCAAGATTCCTCGTTTGCCTATATATGCTAATACTTTGAGAACTGTATCGACGGTATTCATTTTTCGACGAATTTCTTCGTTTCAGATTCCATCTCTCTCTCTTCCTCTCTATCTCTTTCTCTCTTTCTCTTTCTCTCTCTCCTATTAAAGTTTGTCTGTTGGATTCTATCTTCTATAGATATTCCTGGTATAGGCCTCTCCATTAGCCTGTGTGACTTTGAGCTTGTAGTTAACCCTAAAGGCCAGAGTCCACTGGGAGGACGCACTGGTTGAAGACATGACATGGCATTGGAACCTTCAAGAGTAGAGTGAATAGGCACTTACTAAACTAGCGCCTACCATCTTTCGACTATAACACCACTTAACACCAGGTGGGATCATGGTCAAGCGCTAGTTTACACGCATAAAAAATTGAGGGTTCTCCGAAGTGGAGTTTTCGGAACACCATACACATACTTAAAAAAATTTAGTCTTCAAACGTATTTAATATGTTAGTCATTATCCTATATGGGAGCTATTTGGAGTCCTATAAAGGTGATGATACACTTGAGCATTGTGATACTTGTGATAGAGCAAAGAGCTTTTTGCCACAAACATTTACGATCATTGTACAATAACGTAGGCAATATCTAATTATTGTCTAAATATTTATTTAATTTTCGTCACCATTCAATATTAAGATGGCTAGCCTTTCGGTGTTTTATAAAATGCATTTTATAGAATGTGTTCAGGAATTAAGCGATCTAATTCCCCCATCTTTGTTTTGGACATCCCACAAACTCGATCACTTTATTAATTATTTTTACAGCAAAAGACTGGAATAGTTTGCCCACCTCTTTCTCTCCGATTACAATGTGGGTTTTCAAGAGTAGAGTGAATATATATTAATCTAATACGTCTTACCATCCGGGACTGCATTTCCACTTAACATCATGTGGGATCTAGTTTAGGAAAAAAAAATCCTAGGTACACACGTTATTACAACAAAATTGAAGTATCCTTTCTACTTCACTGAACACAAATTTACGTTCTCTATCATTCTCATGACGCGCTCTCGCTTACACACTTTGATCGTGCACTATCGGCAATTCTTGGAAACTCTCGGCTCGAACATAACGGGACGGACAGTGTTCATCAATTTATTAGATTGCAATTTATAAAAATTTATGTCAAAAAAACTAATTATGACTGACAAGTATAGTCATAGACATTTATTTATTGGCATCACAATACAAAAACACATCACAGACAGAATATAACACACATTAAAAAATAATGAAAAATAGACAAAACACAGTTAAGGTTACACGGACAAATAATACAAAACTTATGATGCCAATATCGGACACCGTCTCAGCATATGCTGTCGCAAGGATATGCAAATGTACTTTCCTCTGGCGAGAATGCTTGTTACTGAAGTTCGGCCCTCTCGGGCGCCCTAAGATTAGAATGCTTACGCGTAATAGTAACCGTCCAAGTCGAGGTTACCCCTCACCGGAGGGACCCTTGTGTCGAGTTACTAGCGATAGAGGTTCAGGCTAAGCGACCTAAGAGCTATGCCCCCTCTCAATCCGGTGAAGCAGTCAAGGCCAGCTTCTCTGGCCAATCTGTGTAGTTCGTCATACAAAAAAAAGGTATATTATTAAATCGTTTCCATTTATTATGTAATGTAACATTCTCTGTAATGCTCATTACATGTGAATGCTCAAGTGTATCAGCACCTTAACACAGCCATTAACAGATGTGCATTTATTTACAATTTTATCGATGCTGTAGCATTATTTTAATATAATAATAAAATTCTAACAAATTAAATGTACAAGTTTAATAATAATTCCTAATTTAGTTTTGCTTTTGCAAATTTATTTTATTAAATTAAAAAAAAACACTTCATTCTTCTTATAGGTACCAGTGTTATATACAGATTATAAATGTTAATTTCCATAAACTAACATTCTTATTTTAAATAATTTTATGTTTTTTTTTATGTCAAAAGATTTCGTGTTACAGAATGAATTGGGGTGTTATATATGGAATAAATAAAAATTCTAAGGAAATTATTGTTTTAATTATTTATTGGTGATAATTAGCTCTTAAAGTTAAAAGTTAAAGTTACAGCCTTTATATATAATATATATATATGTCCCACTGCTGGGCACAGGCCTTTTCTGTAAAGAGAGTATAAGGGCATAGTCCACCACGCGGCCGTAGTGCGGATTGGTAGACTTCACATGCCTTAGAAAAATTTTCAAGACATGTAGGTTTCCTCAAGATGTTTTCCTTCACCGCCGAGCGCGTGGTTAATCAGCACATAAAATTGCAACAGCAAATTTATTGGTGCCGGCACCGGGGATCGAACTCGGGTTGCTAGCGTACTATGCAACAAGAGCCAACCGCCTGGACACTGAGCTACCACGGCTCTGTGTCCAGGCGGTTTAGCTCTTACGTCCTTTTAATTCTAACGGGGTAGATAGTGTATTTTTGTTCACGAACCTACACTTATTAGCAGGGGAAGCTGGTTTTGACTGTTTCACCTTATTGAGAGGTGGCATAGCTCTTAGATCGGTTAGCTTAGAGTTCCCCAAACTTTTTTGTGTCGTAGACCCCTTGCCATGTTTTTCCGTGTTGGGTTCCCCCTACTTACCTGATATTGATTTAAAAAAATAGGTAAATAGGTACTATCAGTGTATGTGTTGAGATCCACTATCGTGGACCCCCATTTTCATTTCATGGACCCCCAAATTTTTTTTCGCTGACGTAGACCCTTAAGGGTCGATATAGACCACTTTGGGAATCACTGGGTTAGCGTGAACCTCTGCTCGAGTTACAACACAAAGGAATCGCTATTACAAAACATTATTGCGTCCCATATATGACAAATGGGGAACCTGTCCTAACGCACATTTTTCATAGCTTTGATAATCTGCTAGTTCAAATCAAGCCAAGTCTGCTTAACCAAAATGAACATTGATTGGCATCATAGTGTTGTTTTTCTTGTTTTAGTAGTATTTTAGTTGATTGGTGCCACTATGGATTTCCAAAGGCATAACACTGACACTAATATTGTTTCAATTGTTGCTATTAATCTCGTACATAATGATATCTTTCGAGTATGCCAGTCAATATCAAAAAATCAAAAAAAAATAGTGAATCGGGGTTTTCGGCACAATAATTTTTTTTTATTTAGGAAGAGGCTAAAACAGGTATACGGCTCACCTGATCTTAAAGTGATCACCGTTGTCCATGAACATTCAGTCGTGGAACGCCAACCATCAAGATGGTGTCTATGGAATTTGAAATCTTGTAGAGATGTGCTATTACAATTGCATTGTAATAGCTTGGTTTCATAGTAAAATGACTCGGTGCCCAGTGACTGTATATCATGCCGAAACGCGCAGAGCCGTGGTAGCTCAGTGTCAGGGCGGTTGGCTGAAGTTGCATAGAACGGTAGCAACCCGAGTTCGATCCCCGGTGCCGGCACCAATAAATTTGTTGTTGAAGTTTTATGTGCTGATTTACCACTCGCTCGGCGGTGAAGTAAAACACCGTGAGGAAACCTACATGTCTTAGAAAAATTTTCTCAGGCATGTGAAGTCTGCCATTCCGCAATAGGGCGTCGTGGCGGACTATGCCCTATACTCTCTTTACAGAGAAGGCCTGCGCCCAACAGTGGGACACACGTATATATATAGACTATTAAGGTGGCCATAAAAGTATTTACCTCAGTTTTATGTGAAAATTTGATTATTTATTTATTTTTTAAACATGCCGTATATCTCACGATGTTGACTTTTATCGCCGATTACGTATTAAATCAGTACATAAAATTACCTGTAAAATTATACAGTTAAGAATAGAACCCGGGCTTGTATTTTTTATGAGGTGAAGCGATCGCAAACACGTATAAATTTTTAATATATTCATTTAAAAAACTAGCCCAAATAACAATTGTAATATAATTGAAAAGTTTGTACAATCATTAATCCTTTTTTAACCAACCTAAAAAAAGGATCAATTGGTCTGTTTGTTTTTTTATGTCTGTTACGTCATAACTTATGACGGGGTGAACCGATACTAATGATTCTTATAGTTATCTCTGATAGTTATCTGAACGCTGGTGCTCCCAGTATGGTCCCATTTCACCACGATTCATGTGTAAACCATATATGTCTTAAATTTGCATTTAAGTATTCTGTATATTGGCATCACAATATACAAACACATTTCATATACTATCTACACTCCAGAAAATACAGCAAAAAAATGAACTTAAAAAAGAAAAATAAACACAATACAATTAAAAAAGAAACAGACAAATAGATGATACCAATGATGCGACAGCGCTGATTTTCAGCGGACACTTACACACATACAATACACAGGCATACAAGATTAAATTATCAAAATCGGTTCACCCAGTTGAAAGTGATGAGATCACAAACATAAAAACACTTTGCGAACTGTAAACCACCTCCTTTTGAAGTCGGTTTAAAAAACGGGACAATAAGGACCTCCCTTTTTGATATCGGTTAGAAACTGTCTCCTATACACATGTTTAACATTGCGATGTATTAATTTCTGTGGCGAGCACGATAAGTGTAAACGTGTGGAGGCTCCGACCGAATAAGGTAAATATTTTACGTGTTATACTCGTAGTTAAATAACGGTCGTTAAAATTGGTTTAAAGAATACTTTCGCTTTATCGACGCTTGATTTTCATGAATCAATATCAAACAATCATAAAATTATTAAAAAAAAATTGAATCTATAATTTTAAAAGAAAAAAATTAGTACATTACAATTATCGATACAATGACTATTGGTTTTAATGTGAAATATCATTGGTTAATAGTAGACTCGAGCCCCATGTATGGAGTTCGAATCCACGTAGACTTGTACTGGTAAGTTTTTTTAATACATAAAAATTATTTGATCAAATTTTTCTACACCGCTAGGGTTCAAAGTGAAGATTTTATTATTATTTTTTCCGGTTATTGTTGTCCGGATAATGTCTAGAACGGCTAGACCGATTTTGACTTAGGCTACGGCCCTCTCGGGCGCCCTCGGATCGGAATGCTTACGCGTAACATAGTAACCGTCCAAGCCGAGGTTACCCACCACCGGGGTGACCCTTGTGTCGAGTTACTAGCGATAGAGGTTCAGGCTAAGCGACCTAAGAGCTATGCCACCTCTCAATCCGGTGAAACAGTCAAGGCCAGCTTCTCTGGCCAATCTGTGTAGTTCGTCAAAAAAAAAACTTAGGCTACTTTTTTTACGAAAAAATTAAATAAATATTAATAAAATGATGAAATTCAACAACGCATGTTGAAGTACGACGGTGTAATAATGGGTTGTTAGATCATGTAATTCCTGAGAACACCCTCGAATATTTTTTCGTTTTTTTTTTTATATAGAACGCTAACAATTTTGTTTTACGAATTACTAAAATTCTTGTTAACCATTCCAACTAAGCTTAAGCTTGTGTTAGGAGATGGTTCACAGCCCTGTACTTGTGGGCTCTCAAGAATAAGACTACGGTATCCCCTGCCTGTCGTAGAAGGCGACTAAAAGGGGCCTCGGGCTCAATGGGCCCGGGAACACGGCAGGCCGTGTCACTTTGCACTGCGAGGGCACAGGAGGGACGGAGCAACCTCTCCCCCCCGAGGACGTTCCTCTGGAGAGCCCGGAGCCCCTCACCGTGCACCGAGGAAATGGTTCACGCAATTAAATTTACGTCAATAGTCGAATGATGGGTTATAACTAATGTTTCGTAGATCAAACTCTAAACCACAAGGCTATTGAAGTCTATGGTCATTGTGATTTTTTGTTTATTTGGTGGTTGTTTCAGAGATACTAATAATAAAATGTACTGTAAGAATTCGTTTTCTATTTGTGTGACCGCAACGCTGACGCTGATCTCATGGACGCAAGCCGAACTGTTCACTGCCGTAACGGACCTAGAGGCCCTACTGGATACCCATAAGAAGGTCATCGACGACCTTGACAATTACATAGAGAGAGACGAGAAAAGACTTGCTGCTCTGAAAAGGTAAGGTCAATTGTTTTACTATATTTTTGAAGTGAAAATTCTTTACTCGGGGAGTAAGCTGGTGAATGCGTTACGAAAAATGTGATCGGGCGACGAATGGAAGTTGAGAGAGTGATATAAGTTGGTGAAGGTAGAAGAGAGATTTACGTTTCGTAGTTTGTAGGGGCAACAGAGAGCAGTGCGCGCGTACATTTTCTTTCTCTCTTGAACAATCGTGTATATATAATAAATTTTATTGTATATCATACATACATACATATATACATAGTCGTGTAGTCTAAAGCACACTCATTTTTGGTGACAACCCTAAGAAGCCTAGCCAGTGAAGCTAGCCTGTACAGTTTCACCGGATTTGGAATATGGTGCAATGCTTTTAGGTCGCTAAGCCTCATCTACCATCTAACCACTTTTTATGAAGTAGCTCGACTCAAGAGTCTCCTGGTGAGGGGCAACCCAAGTTCAATACCCGGTGCCGGCACCAAGAAAGTTGCCACGAGCTCGACGGTAAAGGAAAATATCGTGGGGAAAGACTTAGATAATTTTTTAACACATGTGATGTCTGCCAATCCGCTCTAATGCTGCGTGGCGGACTATGCCCTTATTATAGTTGCTTTAAGGCCTGTGCCCAACAGTGGGCCATTATTTATTTTTACAGAATCCACAGCAGTTAGGTTATAATATAAAATATGTACTGACTCCCAACAAAGGGATTCAGAATTCATTATTAATACAGAGTTTTAAATGTAGATTGAGGTTGTCAGTGATTATGCGTGTGTTTATGTGTGTGTATGTGCGTGTTAATGTGTGAATTATATAATGCCAATGGCGTCCATATATAGGACTTCACATTAATATAGTATGTAGCATTTTATCCTTTATACTTGTTATATTTCAGTCAAATAAATCGGTATAAAAAGGAGCATGATATGGCGATAGAGGATGTTCCCAACTACTTGGGGAACCCTATTAATGCATACACCCTGATCAAACGACTAACGACTGATTTGGATGTTATAGAGAAAACTATTAAAGCCGGCTCAGGTAACTTCCTTGATTATCTTTATATATTCTAACAAACTTCTTCTCTTTTTGAAGCGTCAATAGCCTAATGGTTTAGGGTACGGCCTGCGAATCGTAAGGTCGTGGGTTCGAATTCACCATTCGACTATTGACGTGAACCATCTCCTAGCACAAGCTTAAGCTTAGTTGGAATGGTTAAGAAGATTGTTAGTAATTTTTCTGAAAAAAAAATAAAAGAAATATTGCTAACATTCTTTTTACAAAAAAAAAACTTCTTGTAAATGCTTATAAGGTATAAGTATCCTTTCTTTACTAAATGCAGTCGCGTCGCGCGGAGGACGATACAAATTCCTGACGATTCGGACGACGCGTTTACCATTGCACAGGCTAGATCTTTACAAATTCACAAAGCGTCCATTCGCGACCGTCGGAGGTTGCGAATAATTCTCGCGCGTTAACGCTGTCTAATGGGCAGGTCCCACCCCTTAGATGTTAGGAGCCTTCCTGACATCTAAGGGTTGGGACTGGAGATTTTTCGGCCACTTCTTCTCCCAGCCAACACTTTCCGAAGTGGAACTCAAAGTTAGTTTGGCTTTTGAATGTCCCTTAGATTATCCGCGAAATAGCAACCGACCGAGTCTTGGTTCGGCTCGGCATGCTTACACGTAACATAGTAACCGAGTTACTGGCTAATAAAGGTTCAGGCTAAGCGACCTAAGAGCTATGCCACCTCTCAATCCGGTAAATCTCTGGCCAGTGATTGTAGTTCGTCAAAAACAAAAAAAGAACAGATTGCATTGCAAGTTTTTCTTGAAGAATGGAAGCAAATTTTGTTACCATTCATTTCATAAATGTCGGTAATTAAATATTACCAAAATACTTTTTAACCAATACAAATAAGCTGATACATGAAGCTTGTACCAGGATAGTTCACGACAATTGTCGAATTTAATTAAAATTATTAACGCTTCATGCGAGCTTTCGTTTTTCGCGTAACTTTCTCCCACGCACTGCCATCTTGTGGAATCAACTGTCGCCAGCGGTGTTTCCGAACGTTTACGATTTAGGGACCTTCAAGAAACAAGCCTATTCCTATCTCAAAGGTCGGCAACGCACCTACAGCTCCTCTGGTGCTGTGGATGTTCATGGGCGACGGTGATCACTTAAGATCAGGTGAGCCGTATGCTCGTTTGCCACTTTTCATATAAAAAAAAAGAGTACGGACAGAGAGACCCAGTACCTCTTCGTCGAATTAGAATAAAAATGGTTTTTATGACCTCTAAATGTGTTGTCAATATTGTTTCATCGTCATTCGTAGATAAATACAAGTGTTTCGTATTATTATAATTACATAATGACTAGTTTTCCAAACAAAAACTGAACCGTATGTTTCGAGCTTAATGATTTTTCTGTGTATGCCATTGCAAATGGTGTCAATAAGTACTCATTTTGCGTAGCAGTAGTGCACTTGTTCTTATTAGTCCATAAAGACAATGCAACTTTGTTTCTGTAACCACATGTGGCTTCTTTCAAGGTTGTGCGTCATAATTATTTTATTAGCCGAGTTTAAAATAAGACTGTTTTAAAGTAAAAAAGTTTCTAGTGTAATTGTATTTACGTGGTGTTGCCATCTCCTGATTCGTTCTTTAAATTATACTAAGTTTTCTATTCTGTACATGTCATCATATGCCGCGTCACTTTTTTTTTATTTATTTATTAAAGAGGATTTGATCAAAATTGATCATATCACCCTCATAAAAATCTTATAATAAATTTTTACATAACAATACAATATTAAATACACAACACACAAAATCAAAACACGAATACTTAATTTAACTATACCCTTTTTTTTTTGTTAACGAGGAGGAAATCTTCAAAAAGATACCCCGCCTTCTGGGGCGAAGGCGGCGGTTATGTGGGATTTTTACCCACTAAAACGGGGCACACGCAACTAAAAGCACTTCCCGGGGAGGTTAAGGTAAGTTAAGGAGGTTAAGGCGACACGGGCCAGCCGATGTCGCCTTCTTCAGGTGCACCTTGGCGGACGACAAAGGCCCCCACCCTTGTCGCCCAGTGAACCCGAGGCCCCTTTTAGTCGCCTTCTACGACAGGCAGGGGATACCGTAGTCTTATTCTTGAGAGCCCAGAACTACAGGGCTGAATACAACTATTACCTGCGTTGCAGGCCCGCTCTAACGAGGTGGGATAGCATTCTAGATCCGACTCCGGAAAGGCAAGAATGCTGTTACACACCCCACATGCGACAAATCAATATCAAATTTTGCCGTGAAAGCCCATCACTTATTATTCGATTTTGATTGTTTTTTTTACGAAAGTTTACTGGAAGAAATATGAGTTTAATTCGTTCCGTAACGTTACTCGTGTTATGCTAGATTAAGAATAGAGACTGAAATTGTTTTAGGCATTGAAATTAGAAGTGACAACCTATCATCATTAGTGAACAACAAAGATGTTAGTCAAAAATTCCTCGGGCAGTAGGCAAATAAATTGCAGAGAAAGTAGCAAATAGGAATAAAACTTAGTAAGTAAGGAGCATCCCAACACGCATTTTAAATAATGTGAGTTGCGACCATTGGACTTAAAACTAAAATTAGTAACTAGGATTTAGCATTAGAAATTTAAAATAGCATTATATAAAAATAACATAGATAGATAGAAATAAGACAAGTGTGATAAAAATAAGTGTAAGTAGAAATAAATTGTGTATAACAAGTTGAATGTAAGAGTGTAATAAATATACAGGATGAGAGGAAAGGCATGGGAGAAAAACTGCCCTAACCTATCCACGTTAGGGGAACTAGAAATAGCATAGGCTATATATACTATACTTAGATTAAAAAGGACAAGGGGCAATAAAACTCTGAATTTAGAATAAGTCAGTAGTTACGCCTATTGTTACATTAAAAAAAAGTTACTCGTGTTTCTATTTGATCGTATCTTAAAGCAATTTTCCCCATTGAAATTAATTAAAATGCCATTGCCGCGAATGTTTTTTAAATGTACAGAAAAACGCAAACACAACATATCAAAAATGCTTCGAAAACGCCGGAAGCAAGCACAGGTTATAATATCTGTCGGCATTTTTTTGTACAGAATACGTAAAGATCCCTAACAGCACGGACGTGAAGTATCCAACTGCAGAGGATCTCACGGGAGCTGTTGAAGCTCTCACCCGCCTCCAAAACACTTATCTCTTGGACATCGGGGAACTTGCAGAGGGAAGATTAAACGGCGCCGTCTACAGGTAAGGATATTCTTATTGATGACCAGAGGTGATACCGCAGCAGAGCGCCAAGAACGTTTCCCTGTCTGACCCCCTTCGACGCAGACGACCGGGGGCAAGGATGGGGTATACTTAGTTGGGTGCCCTCTGAGAAGATTGTACGCAAGTTACCCCTAGAGTACCTCCTCGTATGGTCAGAAAATCTGTACCTGTAATTTATTTTTTAGATTTATTAAAAAAAAAACTAGCAATATTTCTTGTTTTTTTTTAAAAGAACGCTAGGCAATATTTCTTGTTTTTTTTTCAGAAATATTATTAACAATCTTGTTAACCATTCCAACTAAGGTTAAGCTTGTGCTAGGAGATGGTTCACGTCAATAGTCGAATGGTGGATTCGAACCTACGACCTTACGATTCGCAGACCGTACCCTAAACCATTAGTATATTGATATTTTAGTTAGGGCACCTATGAATTCTAGATAAAATCAATGAAAAAGGAATCTATTAAGCATTATAATCAATCGAAAAAAATAACAGTTGGATGTCTCTTTTACTTATAACGGTATATCAAGAGATAAGAATTGAACATCGTCACGTATTGATTTTGATTTTTAAAGAAAGCTAGCAATATTACTGTATTCTTTAAAAAACATTCTTGTTAACCATTCCAACTAAGCTTAAGCATGTGCTAGGAGATGGTTCACATCAATAGTCGATTGGTGGCTTCGAACCTACGACCCTACGATTCGCAGACCGTACCTTAAACCATTAGGCTATATAGATATAGATAGATAAACCCTTTTTTCAAAATACGTAGTACCTAACAAAGGTGAATTTAATGCTATTTAGGATTTTTCACCAGCTAACTTTGTAGTGCCGTTAAAATATCGTTTTAAAAACTTGTGTGTTATTGTTTATATATATATATATATATATATATATCAAAATTGCATATTAGTTAGAAATATATTAAATAAAGAAATACACACAAATATAATATTCTCAAAAAATATACCACTACTTATAATGAAATTAAGACGGAGTAAGGATATTAAATCCATGTACATTTATAAAAGACTCCTTAAACAACATTTACTAACGAATTAAAAATAAATAAATAAATAATAATAATAATAATAAATAAATAATAACATAAGATATAAAACAACATTAAAATAGAAAAAATAAAATAAAATACTTTGAATATTGTTCTTGAGCCACATCCAGTTGGGCTTACTGTTTGTATTTTTGCGAGTTTTTTGCTATCTGCCGGCAATAGTTATTGCTGATTTTGTTTAGTTTTAACGTTCACCCCCAATTTTATAACTAGATGTAAATAATTTAGACTCATAAGTGAATTGTGAAATTCTTGAGTTCCTTATAAAGTTTCTTTAACCACATAATTTATTTTTAAATTCATTTCACGTTATTTTTTTCAGCGCAACAAAGGGTCCGATCATTTCGTAAGTTGAAATTTATTTATACTGTACTTATATCAAAATGTGCGAGTGTTTATTATTCTATGGTTGGGATTATTCTATGGCGAGAGAAACAATCTTTGGTGATGGTGTGTGGCCTCTTTTACGCTATCTAGTTATATAACTAGTCGCTATATACGAGTAACTAAGAGTGTTTCGTAAATAATGTATTTTTAAACTTTATCACTTTTAAAACACCCTTTTTAATTAATAATTCCAAAGCTATAAAATTTTAACAAAAACCATGCAACTACGGACACGCCACGTTTGGTCGCCATATTTGTGACGTCACAATCTTAAAACAATTTCATGACAGCTTTTACAGTAAAAATAAAGTGTCATGATTGGATTTTGTTTTTGCGTGTCAAAAACATTAATAGCCTATATACATGTCCCCCTGCTGGGCACAGTCCTTCTTTGTAAAGAGAGTATTAGGGCAAAGACCGTCACACACACCCAGTGCAGTTTGGCAGACTTACATGATTTAGGAAAACTTTCTAAGACACACGTCTTAAGCTTTTCTCACGATATTTTTGTATGTATTCATTTATAACTGGGCGATGTTTGGATTTATCGATGTGGACGATGACTGTATCAGGTGGTCTAAGATTCATTAAAAGGTATTGGCTACACTTTTCAGTACTCCGATGACCGCCGGCGACTGTTTCGAGCTCGGGCGCACGCTGTACAGCTCTAAGGACTACAACAACTCCTTGGGGTGGATGATGGAGGCCCTCCGGAAATACAAGGAAGAGGATGAGGTCCACAGCTTCACGGAGGTCGACGTACTCGAGTACATCAGCTACATGCATTATATGTTAGGTTGTATTATGTGTCCCATCTTGATTTTCTTAATTGCATAATAAACAGCCACATCTTTAAAAAAAGCATATATTTAGAAAGCAAAATATTAGTATTATTGTGAAAAAATCGTTGGGCGTTTTGTGCCATCTTTTTACAAGCTACCGACCGAGATCGTGTCGTCCATTCCGATCGGTATTGTAATTCCCTCTCGGAAACCCTCGGCTAAACGGCCTTCGAGCCCTCACAAATCTAACTGTTCCAAGTTGCGGTCAATTTCTTTGACCAATTGGCGGAAGTCCTACATAATAAAAACACGCCTTTTCGCAATAATCTATATAAAAGAGAAAGTGTGTGGGTTGTGCCATAGGTGTTGCCATATAGCCTCTCAAACGACTGGACCGATTTAAAAGAAACTTTCAGGGAATCTTCAGATTAACCTGGCAAGTTTAATTTTAAACTTTTGCTTTATTTTATTTAGACAATAAACTTACATCATTAAATATTTAATTTAACTCTTACAATATACATTAAATTATTCATTTCTCTCCGTATTCATTCTCTTTTTTCTCTTCTTGAACGTGTGAAGATCATTACCTACACCCATGTACATATCAGTAAATACAATATCATTCTTATAATTTATACGAAAACATATCGGGCTCAAGTTAATGTCAGAAATAAAACTACGACGTATGGTACTCGCCAGGTCAATCTGAAGATTCCGTGAAAGTTTCATTGAAATCGGTCAAGCCGTTTCGAAGCCTATAAGGAACATACCCACAAACTTTCTCTTGTATATATATAGATACATAGAATAAGTAAACGATAATTTTGTATGTTTCAGATGATTGTCAAAAGGCGTTGGAGTGGCTGGTACATGTCCTGCGTCTAAACCCCGACCACGAGCGTGCGGTGAGCTACGCCCCACTTTACCTGAAGAAACTTGCCAGCAACAACAATACAGAGGTACCCACGCTATTTTTTAAAAAAGATTGTTAATAATCATTTATTAAATTAAAGAAATATATTTATTAATATTCTTGTTAAACACAGACATGTTTGTAATCTTTTATTTTTGTTCAGGAGACGGTAGTCGCAGAGAAGACGGAAAGTGCTTATGACCAAGAGACGAAATACTACGAGGCGCTGTGTCGTGGCGACATAGTGTTACCAAATGAAATAAATAAGAAGTTAGTTACCTTTCATATTTACGGGAATATAAAATAATTTTTTTATCGCTGGGAGAACAACTGGCAGAAGAACGTCATTTAATTGGTTCAGAAAATCACTGATGCGTCAACATAACAAATAATAATAGGTTGTCAAATATCTCCCTTCCGCCTTTTGTGTCATGCGGCACCCAAACATCAAGCTTTTTTTTGTATCCAGCCTTCTGCAGGTGGTTTAAAATGGTTTGGTGACTAACTCCCATCTCCTGGGCGATGTCACGAGATGCCACATGCCGGTCTAACTCGATGTAGTCCATGATTTGATCGGTATTTGTCGTCGTTTTCACCGGCTCTGAATCGTCGAAACCATTCCTCCGTGGTTCGAAGTGATAGAGTACCATCCCCCAAAACACCATTAATCTCACGGAACGTTTCTCTAGCGGATTTGCCTTTAACGAAGGAAAACTTTAAAATAGCGCGAATTTCGGCGTTTTGTGCCATCTTTTACAAGCTACCGACCGAGATCGTGTCGTCCATTCCGATCGGTATTGTAATACCCTCTCGGAAACCCTTGTGCCACGATGCTCTCAACAGAGGGTCAGGCTAAACTGCCTTCGAGCCCTCACAAATCTAACTGTTCCAAGTTGCGGTCAATTTCTTTGATTGTCAATTTGTTCAATTGGCGGAAGTCCTACACAATAAAACACGCCTTTTCGCAATAATCTATGTATATAAAGAAAGTGTGTGGGTATGTTCCATACAGCCTCTCAATCGACTGGACCGATTTAAAAGAAACTTTCAGGGAATCTTCAGATTAACCTGGCAAGTTTAATTTTAAACTTTTGCTTTATTTTATTTAGACAATAAACTTACATCATTAAATATTTAATTTAACTCTCACAATATACTAAATTATTCATTTCTCTCCGTATTCATTCTCTTCTCGAGCGAGTGATGATCATTACCTACACCCATTTACATATCAGTAAATACAATATCATTCTTATAATTTATAGAAAAACATATCGGGCTCAAGTTAATGTCAGAAATAAAACTACGACGTATGGTACTCGCCAGGTCAATCTGAAGATTCCGTGAAAGTTTCATTGAAATCGGTCAAGCCGTTTCGAAGCCTATAAGGAACATACCCACAAACTTTCTCTTGTATATATATAGATACATAGAATAAGTAAACGATAATTTTGTATGTTTCAGATGATTGTCAAAAGGCGTTGGAGTGGCTGGTACATGTCCTGCGTCTAAACCCCGACCACGAGCGTGCGGTGAGCTACGCCCCACTTTACCTGAAGAAACTTGCCAGCAACAACAATACAGAGGTACCCACGCTATTTTTTAAAAAAGATTGTTAATAATCATTTATTAAATTAAAGAAATATATTTATTAATATTCTTGTTAAACACAGACATGTTTGTAATCTTTTATTTTTGTTCAGGAGACGGTAGTCGCAGAGAAGACGGAAAGTGCTTATGACCAAGAGACGAAATACTACGAGGCGCTGTGTCGTGGCGACATAGTGTTACCAAATGAAATAAATAAGAAGTTAGTTACCTTTCATATTTACGGGAATATAAAATAATTTTTTTATCGCTGGGAGAACAACTGGCAGAAGAACGTCATTTAATTGGTTCAGAAAATCACTGATGCGTCAACATAACAAATAATAATAGGTTGTCAAATATCTCCCTTCCGCCTTTTGTGTCATGCGGCACCCAAACATCAAGCTTTTTTTTGTATCCAGCCTTCTGCAGATGGTTTAAAATGGTTTGGTGACTAACTCCCATCTCCTGGGCGATGTCACGAGATGCCACATGCCAGTCTAACTCGATGTAGTCCATGATTTGATCGGTATTTGTCGTCGTTTTCACCGGCTCTGAATCGTCGAAACCATTCCTCCGTGGTTCGAAGTGATAGAGTACCATCCCCAAAACACCATTAATCTCACGGAACGTTTCTCTAGCGGATTTGCCTTTAACGAAGGAAAACTTTAAAATAGCGCGAATTTCGGCGTTAGTGAACTCCATGTTTACACGTCTATAACTGTTGAACGCAATATCCAAACTAATTATGCATAGCGTCGTTTTGTAGGTTATGTCAAGACCTTTCAAATTATGTATAGTATTGCTAGATACGAGCTCTGTAGCGCTTTGTACATAGCCGCGAAATTCAAAAGACAAAAAGGCGGAAGGGAGATATTTGACAACCAATTGACAAACAATTTGATTATTTGACTCTGTAGTCCGGTCAATTTAGACATTCGAAGTTACCTAAATTCCCACCAAGCTGAAAATCGGTAAGATTGTTTAAAATATCATTAAAAACAAAATTTGAAAGTACTATCTTACTCCTGTAAGGATTTTATTCAAGGTCAAAGGTCAAAAAAATGAGATTTTCGCGATTTTCATCAAAACGGTAAGTTTTATCATAAAAATACTTCAGACAAAATTTGTAGACCATAAAATTATCTACAAAAAATTTATTAATACTTTTTTTTCTACGAGCCACCGTTTTTGAGATATAACGATTCAAAAAGTTGTACAAGTTGTAATCGTCATAATATGCACACATTTCCTCGCCACCTATAAGGTAGTGTACTTAGCGCGTTTTCTCAAGGTTACAATGGCGTATAAATTAAGGGACTGGGTTTCATTTTACCTGATATTCTTATAGTTATAACTTATGTATATTTTATATTAGTAGTGTAAGTTACAATGACCGATAGAAAAATATTTTAACATATATTACAACTATAGAGATGTATATATACGTGGCGTACTCATGCATATTATGACGATTACAACTTTTTGAATCGTTATATCTCAAAAACGGTGGCTCGTAGAGAAAAAAGTATTAATAAATTTTTTGTAGATAATTTTATGATCTACAATTTTTGTCTGAGGTATTTTTATGATAAAACTTACCGTTTTGCTGAAAATCGCGAAAAACTCATTTTTTTGATCTTTGACCTTGAATTTTTTTTTTTCCTTACAGGGGAAAGATGGGGAGCTTTCAAATTTTATTTTTAAAGATATTTTAAACAATTTTACCGATTTTCAGCTTGGTGGGAATTTAGGTAACTTTACTCTTATTTTTTCGTCTAATTTGACCGGATTATTTGAAATCGGTTTTTGTTATTTGTTGTTTCAGATTAAAATGCAGTTACTTGAATAAAAATCCGTTTCTTAAATTAGCTCCGATCAAGAGTGAACAATTGTACATAGAGCCGGATGTGTTCGTGTACCACCAGGTGATGAGTGACGAGGAGATAGAACACGTTATAAATCTGGCCAAGCCGAGGGTGAGCGACCTGTCATTATAACAACAAGCTATAGTCAGTTCACGTTAAGAAAACTAGGCCCCGCCCCTCGACCAATTAAGATGCAACGAATTAGAAAGCTACGTTCACAGTGACAAGTTGACAGCAGATCTTTTGACTTTTGTGTGTTTCTTTTTTTAATATAGCACCACCCGTATAGGATTAGGTGCGTTGCTGGAGGTTCTTCGGTTCCTTCTCCCAGCGCCAACGTTTCCCGAAGTGGCATATAAGTTAGTTTATCTTGAGTTATCCCAATAGTCTTTCGCCAATAAAATAGCTACCGACCGAGTCGTGGTTTAGCCCTCTCGGGCGCCTTCGGATCGGAATGCTAACTTGGACGGTTACTATTTTACAATAGTAACCGTCCAAGCCGAGGTTGCCCCTCACCGGAGGGACCCTTGTGTCGAGTTGCTAGCTAATAGAGGTTCAGGTTAAGCGACCTAAGAGTTATGCCACCTCTCAATCCGGTGAAGCAGTCAAGGCCAGCCTTTCTAGCCAACTGTGTCAGTTCGTCCAAAAAAAAATAAAGCGCAACCATAGACTTGTGTCCGTGTTCTTTTCTAATGTACTTAATTTGTTTTGTCAAAAATAGTGCTACCTCTACAGTTACTATAATTTTTTTTAATGCTTGATTTTGGAAGATAGTGTTGGAGAATGCTCTGGTTCACGCGTTGTGGACCGCTGCGTCTTTTATATGTTACATACATAAAATTAGAACAATAAACCGGGTTTTTATTCGTAAATTACTTGATATTTATGAATAAAAACCCGTCTAAAAATCAAATAAAACGTTAAACACTATTACGCGCACACGTTCTCTTTGTATTTCCGAATAATCGTACGTAATATTACGAAAAAGAATTTATCAGAACCTAACCAAACTCTCATCAAACTACCCTCCACCACCACCACTACCTTCCAATGAATAATTATCACTCAATAAAGAAAATATCTATTTCTATATCTACGACTACATCCTAGTCTACGTCCACGTCTATGACTGCCTATAACTGCATTTAACATTACGTTCACGTAAACGTCTACGTCTTTGTCTATAACTACGTTTACGTAAACGTCTACGTCTTTGTCTATAACTACGTTTACGTAAACGTCTACGTCTTTGCCTATAACTACGTTTACATAAACGTCTACATCTTTGTCTATAACTACGTTTACGTAAACGTTTACATCTTTGTCTATAACTACGTTTACGTAAACGTTTACATCTTTGTCTATAACTACGTTTACGTAAACGTCTACGTCTTTGTCTATAACTACGTATACGTAAACGTCTACGTCTTTGTCTATAACTATGTTTACGTCCACGTCTACGTCTTCGTCTTTGTTCCTAATGTTATGTATTTTGTTATACAGTTTCTACGTGCCTTAGTGCGTGGTGTCGGAGGGACGTCAATAGTTTCGAATTACCGCATCAGCAAGTCCGCGTGGCTGACCGACGAAGAGTCTGCAGTGGTCGCGAGGATCTCCCAGCGTGTGAACGACTTCACCGGCCTCAGCATGGACTCCGCAGAGCTGCTGCAGGTGGTCAACTACGGCATCGGCGGCCACTACGATCGCCACTACGATTTTTTCAATGTACGTCCATAAATTACTGTATTTCGGAAATTGAAATTTATACTAAGCTAACTCATAAAAGTTTACAGCGGTGCGTAGAAATGAAGTTTTAGCGAATTTGATACACACGGCGACACAAAATGAGTCGATCGGTTGGTTAAGTTGAATTTTTGCGAAAGACAATGCGCGACTAACAACTCCAAAAAATATGGTCGCTTGGCCTCACGTTAAGATAATTATTTTAATTTCAGTAACCGTAATAGTTAATGCGTAACAGGTATGATCGGGCGAGGCGTACGAAGTTGCAAGGGTCATATGAGTTAGTGAAGATAGAACGAGAGTTACGTTCCCTATAATCGTTTAGGGGCAAGAGAGAGAGAGAGGTGCGAGCGCACATTTTCTTTGTCCATTTCTCTCATAGTCACTTACATTTCGTATATCTAAGACACAGTGCAGGCCTATTGTCTGTATCACACTATAGAGGCCAGAGGGAGCAGTGCGGGCGCATTTTCTTTCTCTTTTGACAATCGTGTATGTAACGACGTTGGAAAGCAAAACGTAGTCGAATGATATATGACTTGTAACAATTACATGAAAAATAGCGAAAATAAGATTTTCAAGATTGAGACTTCTCTTTTATTTTTTGTACCGTAAAACGATGTTTTTAGGAAAACTCTAGGTTAAACCCGTGGCAATAATTTAGCAAAAAATAATAAATATCGTGTCCAAAAATGACAGCTCTAGGTCCACAAACACTAAAGTTACAATTTTTTTTAGAGTTGAAATGTTTTTCGACTCTAGTGAACAATTTCATTTTTGTAGGTTACTACGTTTTTGTTTCCAGCATCGATATGTAGATACATATAGATGGAACTACATATACTCGTAAATGTAGTTAGAGAATTTTTACTTCAATCGTGTCGTCTAAAGTAGGCTCGTGTTGTTTTATTCGAGTAAGATAAACAGTTATAATGCTGGTCATACTTGACTTTTGATCTTTGTCCTTGGCATCAGCGCTGTGAACTCAATTATGCATGCACACAGGCACGCCCCACAAGCCTCCGGGGGGCTGGACTGTCTGGTATTAACAACATCGTAATGTAATGAACAATTTATTGCAGGAAACGGAGACACCGATTGCAGACAATATTGGAAACAGGGTTGCTACAGTTTTATTTTACGTAAGTGTTCTACATCAAGTATTAGCTAATATTTAATACGTTTAAACGAGCAATTCTTGTATACAGTTAAAGTTACAGCCTTTATAAATATAATATAATAGGTTGTCAAATATCTCCCTTCCGCCTTTTTGTCTTTTGAATTTCGCGGCTATGTACAAAGCGCTACAGAGCTCGTATCTAGCAATACTATACATAATTTGAAAGGTCTTGACATAACCTACAAAACGACGCTATGCATAATTAGTTTGGATATTGCGTTCAACAGTTATAGACGTGTAAACATGGACTTCACTAACGCCGAAATTCGTGCTATTTTAAAGTTTTCCTTCGTTAAAGGCAAATCCGCTAGAGAAACGTTCCGTGAGATTAATGGTGTTTTGGGGGATGGTACTCTATCACTTCGAACCACGGAGGAATGGTTTCGACGATTCAGAGCCGGTGAAAACGACACCATGGATAAGCCAGCCGGCGGAAGACCTGTGACGACAAATACCGATCAAATCATGGACTACATCGAGTTAGACCGGCATGTGGCATCTCGTGACATCGCCCAGGAGATGGGAGTTAGTCCCCAAACCATTTTAAACCATCTGCAGAAGGCTGGATACAAAAAAAAGCTTGATGTATGGGTGCCGCATGATTTGACGCAAAAAAACCTTCTGGACCGAATCAACGCCTGCGATATGCTGCTGAAACGGAACGAACTCGACCCATTCTGAAGCGGATGGTGACTGGCGACGAAAAATGGATCACATACGACAATATCAAGCGAAAACGGTCGTGGTCGAAGGCCGGTGAATCGTCCCAAACAGTGGCCAAGCCGCGAATTTCGGCGTTAGTGAAGTCCATGTTTACACGTCTATAACTGTTGAACGCAATATCCAAACTAATTATGCATAGCGTCGTTTTGTAGGTTATGTCAAGACCTTTCAAATTATGTATAGTATTGCTAGATACGAGCTCTGTAGCGCTTTGTACATTATATGTCCCACTGTTGGGCGCAGGCTTTCTCTGTAAAGAGAGTATAAGGGCATAGTCCGCCACGCGGCCCTATTGCGGATTGGCAGACTTCACATTCCTTAGAAAAATTTTCTAAGACATGTAGTTTTCCTCACGATGTTTTCCTTCACCGCCGAGCGCGTGGTAAATCAGCATATACTCGTAACAAACATTGCAACAGCAAATTTATTGATGCCGGCACCGGGGATCGACCTCGGGTTGGCTAGCGTATTGTACAACTTGAGCCAACCGCTCGGACACTGAGCTACCATGGCTCTCTACTTCGTGTTCTCTTCATTCAAGGTTTCATTGAAATTTACTTTGTAGGAGGTTCAGGGAGCGATAGACAAATCGATATAGCTAGGATTTTAGACAAGTATATTTAGGAGTAAAAAAACCGACTTCAAATCGAATTAAACGTAGAAATATTAGGAAATAGAATTAATCAAAACCTCACCAAATTCTCATTAAACTACCCTTGTACATAAAGGATGTACAAGGGTAGTTTAAATAAGTCTTATAAAAAATTAACTATCGGAATCGGTTGGCGTGATATTGTGTTATTTGTATATTTGCGTATATACTTGGTGCAAAGACTTTTGGACCAAATTTCAATTTTTTTCAAAATGGAACCACACGAGAAGCACTACCTTTCGATTTAAAAAAAGAATCGGTCGAAAGTTATGAGGTAACAAACATAAAAAAAACCATACAGACGAATTGAGAACCTCCTTCTTTTTTGAAGTCGGTTGAAAAAAATACGCTAGCTATTACATTAGGAAAGAAAGTTTCCTTACTACTTGTTAGATGACTGGTATATGTGTCACAGATGTCTGACGTGGCTCAAGGCGGCGCCACGGTGTTCCCTAAGCTGGGCATAAGTGTGCAACCAACGAAAGGCTCCGCCCTTGTCTGGATGAACCTGCATCCCTCTGGTGAGGGCGACCTTGCCACGTATCACGCCGCCTGTCCCGTGCTGCGCGGCTCCAAGTGGGGTGAGTTTCAACGACAATACTATATAGTATATTGCTAATTCGACGTATGCCTTGTGGAAACAATCGTCGCCAGCGGGGTTCTGATGATGTTGATGTTATAAACCTGTACGATTTGGGGACCTTCATGAAACGAGCCCATTTCTATCTCAAAGGCCGTCAACTCACCTGCAGCTCCTACGGTATTGTATATATATAATGAATACAATGAGAAATGAATAATTAAATATATTGTAAGAGTTAAAATTAAATATATAATGATGGAAGTTTATTGTTTAAATTAAATACACTAGTTTATTAAAAAAAACACAATTAAATCTCATTTGTTCTTCTTATTTCTAAACTGGTAATTTTTCAAATTAAAAATAAATCGTTCTAAATTTAAAAAAATGCGAAACGAAAACCGACATTTTTTCCGGGGTTTACCTCACACTTTCCTCTGTCTCTCGAATGATATAATAGGTTGTCAAATATCTCCCTTCCGCCTTTTGTGTCATGCGGCACCCAAACATCAAGCTTTTTTTTGTATCCAGCCTTCTGCAGATGGTTTAAAATGGTTTGGTGACTAACTCCCATCTCCTGGGCGATGTCACGAGATGCCACATGCCGGTCTAACTCGATGTAGTCCATGATTTGATCGGTATTTGACGTCACAGGTCTTCCGCCGGCTGGCTTATCCATGGTGTCGTTTTCACCGGCTCTGAATCGTCGAAACCATTCCTCCGTAGTTCGAAGTGATAGAGTACCATCCCCAAAATATCATTAATCTCACGGAACGTTTCTCTAGCGGATTTGCCTTTAACGAAGGAAAACTTTAAAATAGCGCGAATTTCGGCGTTAGTGAACTCCATGTTTACACGTCTATAACTGTTGAACGCAATATCCAAACTAATTATGCATAGCGTCGTTTTGTAGGTTATGTCAAGACCTTTCAAATTATGTATAGTATTGCTAGATACGAGCTCTGTAGCGCTTTGTACATAGCCGCGAAATTCAAAAGACAAAAAGGCGGAAGGGAGATATTTGACAACCTATTATTATTTTTTATCTATTGTCAGTACTTATATTTAGTTCTTAATTTCACAGTATCAAATAAATGGCTGCATCTACGCGGGCAGGAGTTCCTCAGGCCGTGCACCTTAGAATACCAACGGGAAGAAATTAACGGCAACATAATAAAAGGAATACCTAGAGCGCAAGGAGAGCAATAACTTTTATAGTAATAGAATACTCTAGAAACGGAACCAATCGTCACTTTAAATCTTGCTTCTTAGACTACACGTCAAACCAACGAGGTTCCTAATACTAATCTACAAATAAATATTGTTTTTTTTTTTATTTTTAATAAATTAACTTAAAACAAACATCATTGATGTTAATGGTTTTGTGAGTTGTTAAGATTTTTATTATCTTTATGTCATTATTCCATACTTCCATTCACTTACTGACTTCACAGTAGGGATGCAAAAATTTGTAGTTGTATTGATACTACGCGATATATTGTACAATATATCGATATTTTTCATATATCGATGTTTTTCGTACATCGACATTTGTTTACAATTAATTGGCGCTTAATATTAAAAATTAGAAAAGTTTTGTACTTATAGAGTACTCGGCGCGTAACTGAGAGGTTCTCGCTTCGGATACCAGTCCAGACTATTTTGATTTGATTCTGCTAGCAGTACAGATTACATGCATATATTATAAAAAATATTCAACGAGTCCTGCCATCGTGAAGAGTAGGAGTATGGTAACATACTACACTACACTCTTCGTGATGGCAGCTCAAGTAAGGGTTTTATTTTATTCAATTTGTCATCCACAGATAAAAGAATGGAATGTTTTTTTATTTAATTTCTTACGATATCTCGTATTTCGGATGAAATATATCGATATAAATTTAGATATTAGATAATTCGATAATATCGGATTGAAGCAATATATCGCGTCCATATATCGATATTTTATCTAATATCCATATATATCGTGCAGTCCTACTTTACAGCCGTACATACCGACTTCAAAAAAGGATTAGGTTCTCAATTCGACTGTATATTACCTTATTCGAACATAACTTGATTACCACGCTCTTATTTGTATAACAACCACCGTGAAATCTTATTATTCCATAAACATGTAAAAGAATACTAGTAATATTTTATTGTTAAATCAAAATCATCGTCCGTGTGTGTTCTGTGAGATTGGTCTTAATCCCCCTACATATATTTAAATTTAATAGTACAAGTGATTTACCAGGTAATACTCAATATCAGCCTTGTAGTTCTGAGCTCGTAGGATAAGACTACGGTATCCCCTGGTAGAAGGCAACTAAAAGGGGCCTCGGGTTCACTGGGCGACAAGGGTGGGGGCCCTTTTTCGTCCGCTGAAGTGGACCCGGGAAGAAGGCGACATCGGCTGGCGCGTGTCGCCTTGCACTGCGAGTGCACAGGGGGGAGGGATTAACCTCTCCCTCCCCGGGATGTTCTCTCCTAAGAGCACAGTGCAGGAGCCCCTCACTATGCACCGGGCGGGTTTTTAGTGAGTAAAAATCCCACATAACCCCCTTTCCTCCCCAGAAGGCGGGATATCTTATTGAAGACCCCGTCGAAAAAAAGATCTATTCGTAATACTAGCCGACTAGACAACGAGCGACACAATTTGGTGGCTCTGACCATTCCACATTGATGACTTTCGTTCTCGTTACATTTGATCCTATTTGTATTTATTTGTTTTTTAAGTAAACAAAGATGTTACGATGCAGAAATCCCCAAGAAAAGAGCGAGTGACACAAGTATGTTTTATTTACGCAAATGACAGATTTTGCGGTTTGGTATTGTTCCCCCTTCCATTTCGTTTGTAGGTACCTTCCTATCGTTAATTAACCAATTTCAATTATCGTCAACAATGACCACTTGTATAATTTTATATTATTCCATTATATCTCTTATTTAACTTTTTATCCTAATGCGGCAAGTGAAATTGAATTTCGAAGGCTGTAGTGTACAAGATATGGTTATTTTAACTATGCAAATCTAATCGTACAAAATTGGTAAGAAAAATTACGATTTTATTCAACTGTAATCGATTAGCCGTGCCACGATTCAAATCAATAGAAATTTTAAAGTCAATTTTCTTTACTCGAAACTAGTGCATTTCATTATCAACTAGGGATATGCTTGCTCATAAATTCCCTTACATATTATTCTCGATTTCTTCTTCTTGAGAAGCCATTCCTTTAGGTGTACTTCTGTTTTAGAGCAAACTTTCCAGCGATGTTCCAAAAGGTATTTTTATTTACAATTTGCTACCATATTACATTATATATATGGACCGAAGCAGAAGTGTTCACAGCTACCTCGGAACTCTCACCTTTACTCGACACACTTGACAATATAATCGGCGATCTGGAATCTTATATTGAAATGGAGAAGAAGAGATTGGGTGTTTTAACATCGTACGTTTTTATATTAATCATATTTGTTACAAAAAAACATTGTAAATATATCTTCTAACCATAAAACCCTCCCGGAGTGCCCCAAGGTATATGATTGGGACCACCTTAACAAATTTGTTTCTTAATAATTGCAATATTTGAAAATCAATTCGGAAAGTTATACAAGGCCATTTTGATAAGTGATTACTATTAATTTCTAATTTTTAGAGAGATTTATACAATTCTACTGGATTAGAAGATATTGAGCTCTAATACAAATCTAGTAATTCATAGTATGGGTTTCTTCAGTCATTTGGACCATTGTGCTTAATTACTCAAAGAAGATATTCAAATTGAAGACAAACCGAAGCTTAATCGTTAAATCTATCCAAAACACACACATGATTTTTTTGTTGTGTTACTTCAATGAGGTACAACTTATCTGAATACATAACTACACAGGACATACACACGGTTCTTTAATATTTTTATTTTCTTTAAGTATTTAAAACTATATTTTTTGGTGATATAAAAAAGTGAAAAACTTTTTTTTTTACTTTCCCTTGGTCCTGGTTTGCTCAGTAGAAACAAAATTGTCTATATTCTACTATATCCTATTTTTATATATTTAAAATTTTTAAAACTTTAAAGTGGATGTCATTGCCTGAAGATGCACTCTAAGCGAATGTAAGTCAATTATGTAAGTAATTACACGGAACCGATGAACATCTATGCGAAGGTGTATGGGTGTGGAAGAAGTCGGAGAAATGTACCAGAACCATCCTAAAAGAAAATTCGTAAACGGCATCAGATAGGCAGTGATTACGTTCAGTCAAATTCCCGTTTCTTATGTTTACCTGTTATGTTTTCTTTCAGACAATTGAATCTTTACAAAAAGGAACAATTTTTAGCCACAAATAATGTTTTAGAATATGTTGAGAATCCTGTTAACGCCTTTATCCTTATAAAGAGACTTACAACTGATTTAGATTATACAATACACTATATTCAGACTACTTCGGGTAAGTAATACAATAAAATATTTGTAGACTTCGCTCATCCAGTGGAACGCCTAATGTCCCATCTGACGCGTCTTCGGGTGGTGGATAGAGAAATGCCTTCAGGTATGGTACTGAGAAAATAAGCGCGAACCATAAACTACCCTGTAGATTGGTCTGTAGAAGGATAATAAAATATAAGTAATACATAATTACAACTTCCCCGATCGTGCCAACCCAAAGGAGAGGCCAAAAGTTGATAGCTGATCAAGATCTACATTTAGATAGTCTTGAGCACGGGCGCAAGGTGTCTAGCTTTTCGGTATTTTACAGATTACATTTTGGAGAGTGTGCACAGGAATTACACGAGTTAATTCCCCCATCCTCATTCTTCCTTCGGACGTTTATACATTTGGTCTCCACCCTTTCATAGTTGATGATCCGCGCGTCCGAACGAAGCTATTTGAGTCATCGTTTATAATGAATCGGCAGTCGCTATGCCTACTCCGCCCCAATTACTTTTCTTCTAAAAAGTTGACATTAAATATTGTTTAAGAATATGCCAAAACCATTGCTCTTCGGCGTGAAGATTTAATATATCCTACATTGGAAGATCTGACGGGTTCTGCCACTGCCCTGGCGCGACTTCAAAATACGTATGAGCTGGATGTAACTGGACTTGCTGAGCAGCGACTTACTAATGAATCATTAAGGTGAGATCGATGTTTAATACAGAAGGCAAGAGAATAAGAGGCCGGTCGCCAACACGATGGTCTGACCAAAAAAAAGGTGCCATCTCCTCTTCTTATCTCTACCAGCTGGTAAGGGCTGCCTCGGATGGAAACCGATGGAGGCAGATTGTTCATTTGGGGGGGCTCTAGTAGCCACGATCCTCAGAAATGAGGGAACGACAAAGAAGAAGTCTAGAACGAAGCCTTAATGCCAGGATTGCTTCATCCGGACGGGACCGGAGAGTTCCGGCTGCATCCTCCTGTACCATATACCTTTGGTGAGGGATCTTTCGTCAAATACTCTTTCCAGGGAGTTACGAGCCATGTTATTACATTTACGATTAATACTATATTAAGATAAGATTAGAGCCGTGGTAGCTCAGTGTCCGGGCGGTTGGCTCAAGTTGCATAGTACGCTAGCAACCCGAGTTCGATCCCCGGTGCCGGCACCAATAAATTTGTTGCAATTTTATGTGCTGATTAACCACGCGCTCGGCGGTGAAGGAAAACATCGTGAGGAAACCTTCATGTCTTAGAAAATTTTTCTACGACATGTGAAGTCTGCCAATCCGCATTAGGGCCGCGTGGCGGACTGTACCCTTATACTCTCTTTACAGAGAAGACCTCTGCCCAGCAGTGGGACATATATATTATATATATAAAGGCTGTAACTTTAACTTTAACTATATTAAATTTGTAAAATTAATTTATACATTTATAACACTTGTACAGTAACCAAATGACGATCGACGACTGTTTTGAACTTGGTCAAATTCTATTTGAGGAAGGAGAACTTGAGCGTTCATTGGATTGGCTGATAGAAGCACTTCGAAAATATAGAGCAGAAAACGTAGAACACGAGAATTCCGAGAAAAATATCCTTAAATACATAAGTTATTCACTTTCTTATGTTGGTATGTATGATGTGTTTGTTTTTAAGCTGGTAGGTAATATTGCCACAGCCCTGTAGTTCTGGGCTCGTAGAATAAGGCTACTGTATCCCCTGCCTGTCGTAGAAGGCGACTAAAAGGGGCCTCTGGTTCACTGGGCAACAAGAGTGGGGGCCTTTGTTGTCCGCCGAAGTGGACCCGGGAAGAAGGCGGCATCGGCTGGTGTTACCTTACACTGCGAGGGCACAAGGAGGGAGGGAAAAGATTAATGAAAAACGAAGCAAAACGCTTCGTTTGGGTTTGAGAGATGTCCACAATAATCGGTGGATAAATATGGTAACACTATTTCAGATGATGTGAAAGCAGTATTGAAATCGACAAAGAAAATAATAGATGTCGACGCGAAGTATTCGGTTGAAATTAAGGATCTGATTTCTCTTCGGGAAATTTTTGAAGAGAACGAAGATGTACCTAGTGCAGATAACCAATGTGTGAGTACGGGGGGAACGGGAAGATATATAATGGAAATATATGTATATATATTATTATTACACAAAACATACATATACATGAAGTCTGCCAATCCGCACTAGGTGTGCGTGGACGAATATGCCCTGTTTATAGAGAAGGCCTGTGCCCAATAGTGGGACATATATACGTATATAAATTCTGTAACTTTAAGTATTAGAGGTCAACTCATTAAATTAGCTCTTCACTTCTGACGTACACTTTTTTATAAATAGAGATGATTCTCCTTGTCTTATATAAAACTGAATTTAAAATATGTCCAGTCAAACGCCTCAATTACAAGACGTTATTAAAGCTGAGTTTCATAGTTTTAAACATCTTTTCAAATCTAGAACTTACTCTTGCCAGAGGTATGAGAATTAATTTATTTATGAATCAGGAAATGGAAGACTATGAGAAAGCATTAATGAACTATCACAAGAAAGAGCAATTCGTGTACGAAGCATTATGCCGGGGGGAAGTAGAAATATCCAGCGAGGTAACCAAGAGGTAAACCTGACCGTAATGTATAAATATAGAATATAATAGAATAAAATTTTATTTTTTTGGTCACATACGATTACATAGAAACAAAACGAATTAAAGAGAGAAAAACAACAACATAAACAAAAATTACAAAACTCAAATAACGATAACCTTTTTCTGAATATTTTCAATGGTAGCATTGACTGTCCTTCTCTTCTCTCGAAAATAAAATTTAACGTGACCAAGAAATCAGCGCGCTATCATGCACCGAGGAAAGGGCCACCGGGAGGTTTTAGTGGGTAAGAACCCCACATGACCGCCGCCTTCCCCCCAGAAGGCGGTGTATCTTTCTGAAGATTTCCTCACAGTCAACAAAAAAAAAAAACGGACGGATCCTGTGTCTCAAGTTATCAACCCTCCACCCCTTTACATTATCAAAGGTAGTGTACATAGCTAATTAAAACACAATTTTAAGCTAATTCGTTTTGGTGAAGTATGAGTTTAGATGTGTATATAAACATGTAACAGGAATATATGATAGTTTTGTAGTGTGCGTATGTGACTTTGTGTGTGTGCGTGCGTGTGTGTATGTGTTCGTATGGTATGTTGATGTGTAGAGTATTGCTAAATATATAAATATGTACTTATAGCGCCGTGACTTATAAGCTGATTTTTTGTAAGTTCTTATATATATTTCATTAAAAAACATAAACTTAAACGAAATAGGATATCTTACGTAAACATGGATAATACAGTATATTTCATTAAATTTTATTTTTATTTAAATTTTAGCACTGAGTGTTGCCTCCATGTGGCAATATAATAAAATCCAAATATATTATCATTAGCGATATTCACACTTTCTTAACCGACCCTTCATTTTTGCTCACGAGTGTATATTTGTTTTTGTAACCGACTTAATACTGAAAATGAAACGACTCTTGACGACTTTACAGATTAAAGTGCAGTTATCTGACAGAGAACCATCCCTTTCTCATTTTGGCTCCGATCAAAATGGAACAGGTGTTCACCGAGCCCGACATATTCGTGTTCCACGAGGTGATGAGTGACCAAGAGATTGAGGACATTAAGAAATTGGCGAAAGAGAAGGTGAGAAGAAAAAACTCATCTTAACATTGATTACCATTATAATAATTAGTATTATAGTTATATTTATACTTTTCGGGAACTAGTTTCGCCTTCTGGCTCGAAGGACCAAATCTAAAAGAAGGCGACGATGGTGGTCCCGTGACACCTTAGCACTGCGAGGGTACTCGGGAAGAGAGTAATCTCCCCGGGACGTGTTTTCAGTGAACAGTGTATGAGGGCGTACCTCTGAAGATCCCATGCAGCGAAGAGGCCCACCGGGCGGGTTTTAGTGAGTAAAAACCTTACATAACAAATCTTCAACGGGATATGGGGTTATGGGGAATTTAGGAATTGACAAATCTTTATTTGTGAGGGGAAGTACAACATAAATCTATTTCTTAATTATTTTACCATAACAACACTGTCAACAATAGTAGACCGCAGAATTTTCTATCTATCTACCTATGTAATACCTTTAAATTATCAACTCTTGTGTAGGGTAAAGGCTTTAGTCGTTGGCCCCCTTAAGCAGCTACTAGCAGCAAGTATTGCATTTCTGGGCAAATTGAAGGGCAATCTGGGTCAAATTAGGTTTGCAGAACATGGATACTATGAGCATTTCGATGAATTAAAAAAAATATATCATTGTCTCATGACATTGTCAGTAAGAACTTAAAAAATGTCTTGGTCGGATATAGTTATTGGCCCCAGCCAAATTGGTGTAAACTATAACATTCACAAATACATTAAATCACCGATCATTTCTAAGAGTTAATTAGTTTCTTAGAACTGGAAATGGTAGTAATCATAGCAATAAGTAACTTTTAAGCATTAATTTAATTTATGCATATGCTTACCCAATTGCTAATTTTTGCATTTAAAAACACACGTTGTTTACAAAATTTCAATCTGTGCCATGACAGTTGCGGGGATTCGTGAACAGCATTGCCAACATAACCATAATAAATAGCGCAATTTTTTAAATATTTCTTTTGGGCGATTCGCTTATTCAGTCCCTTATTATTTGCGTTTTAGTGATAGGGGGCCATTGACTGCCTCGGGGCCAACGACTGTAGCCTTTACCCTATATATAATTTGAAACGGCTCCAATGATTTTCATGAAATTTCGTATGCAGGGACGATAAATCGATCTAGCTAGAAATCTTTTTGGATATTAGCGTTTTTTCGCGTATACCCTATTATTAGTTTAGTTGATAGCGTTGCTAAGCAACAGTTACCTTCCAAAAAATACGATTTATAAAGAAAAATACCGGTCATCAAGATACCATACATTTTTTTTTAATTTATTATAAATACGATTTTACAATAAAGAAAATATATATAAATTAACGCTATATAAACCGCAGTGGTTTGTCACTAGCGCTAAACTGTCCGTCTTGTGTACCTAAATAATATTTTAAAATGTGCTTAATACTTTTTCTGTTATTCATTTTATTATATCTGGGGTAGTTGATTAACCAACCTAGGCACGATGTATCGTGCCGTATTAAACTGGTTTAGCGATCGTATGCATATAGAATGTTCCATTTTGGTTAAAAAAAATTCATTAAAGAAATATTCTTTTTGCATAATTTATTTTATTTTTGTATAAATTGGTAAGATGGGTTATAAAGTTTTTTTTCGTCGTTATGAAATTGTTCTTTAATCTAGGTCAGTGGTGGGCAAACTACGGCCCGCGGGCCAAATCTGGCCCGTTAAAGCATTTCATCCGGCCCGCCAAGACTTTGTTTAGTTTTTTGATTTTTTTTTAAATTTCTAAGCGCTTGACTACGATCCCACCTGATGTTAAGTGGAAATGCAGTCCTGAATGGTAAGGCGCACTAGCTTAGTAAATGCCTATTCACTCTACTCTTGAAAATACCCACGTTGTAATCGGAAGGAAATATTATTTATATCAGTAGTGAATTTTTATTTATATCGGTAGTGTTTATAAGGTTTAAAATTGATCAAGGAATTATCAAATAATAACAGCAAAAAGCAATTGAATATCGACTCACTTCGCACAACATCGGGTTGTGTAAGTGATGAGGTACAAATTTGCGAATGTTTTAATTCCTATTTCTCTACAATCGGTTCAACACTGGCTAATGATATACCTCCCAAATATCACTACTATCCATGTGCATCACAACTTACCACAAGAAATGTAAAGGAGGAACTTACGAGCTTTTTACCCACTACTGCGGACGAAATAAGTAAAATTATAGAATCATTTAATTCTAACACTAGCTGTGGTATGGATGGTATAACTATAAAAATTCTGAAGTGTCTTAAAAATGTACTAGCTGAACAACTGTCAAAATGGATAAACATATGCTTAGAACAAGAAACATTTCCAGACACACTTAAAATTGCAAAAGTTACTCCAATACATAAATCCGGAAGCACAACTGACCCATGCAACTACCGTTCTATCTCAGTCTTACCTGTGATCTCCAAAATTTTTGAAAGAGTACTGCACTCTAGACTCGATTTTTTTTTAAATGAAAACAATTATTTCTACCAAGGTCAATACGGCTTTCGACCAAAATCTAACACACTCTCTGCAATACTAGATCTTGTCACTAAAATTAAAACCAAAATCGACCAAAAACAGGTAGCAGTAGGAGTCTTTATTGACTTAAAAAAAGCATTTGACACAGTCAGCCATAAAATTCTAATAAAAAATTTTTCGAAATTGGCATCGTAGGTAAGGCCCTAAAAATTCTAGAGTCATATCTTAGTAATCGCCAACAAATAGTTAAGATTGGAAATAGCTTTAGCAACACAAAATACATAAATTTTGGTGTCCCACAGGGGTCGATATTGGGGCCAATCCTTTTTCTAATTTATATAAATAATTTACCCAATATAGGAATAAAAGGAGACATAACTTTATATGCTGACGACACTAGTCTTTTTTATTTTGGTAGTTCCGTTGAAAATATTATTGAAGGTATCCAATACGACCTCAATATCTTAAGTGAATGGTTTAAATATAATTTATTGACTGTCAACACTTCTAAAACAAATTACGTCATATTCGCTGCAAAAAATAAAAAAATAAAAGATAACATTACTCTTCGGTTAAATAATCAAATAATACAACGGAAAACAAATGAAAAGTATCTGGGTCTTATACTAGATAGTCGCCTCAATTGGAAGACACAAATAGAAATGATCATTTCTAAGTTAGTATCACTTACTGGTGCTTTGCGTGGTATAGCAAGTTGTCTACCTAAATCCGTAAAGTTTACGGTCTACAATTCATTGGTTAAGCCACACATTGACTATCTAATAGAAATTTGGGGAACTGCATGTAAAACTGATCTAGAAAAAATACAAAGGACACAAAATAAATTAATAAAAACATTATTCAATCTACATTATCAAACTTCTACAAATAAATTATATAAAGACACTAAAATATTGAACATTAAACAAACATATAAATATTACACATGTATGCTCATACGCGAAATCATCAACAAAGACATTAATACAAAAATAACATTTTCAAAAAAAAACATCACCAACAGAAAATTAAACTAAGAAATGCTAATAATTTAATCTCTAGACTCCCAAGAACAAATTATGGCAAAAAAACAATTGAATGTGAAGGTGTAAATATCTATAATAAACTTCCTAACGACATAAAAATATTAAGTCTATATATACTTTTAAGAAAATATTAAAAAAGCATGTCATAAATAATAATTAAAACGCTCATAGTATGACACATCTAGTATGGCCGCAGCGCACCTATTCTCTAAATCTTTGGTCACAAACACGAACACCGTCTTTTATAATATTTATTTACAAAATGTAGTTAGTCTTAATCACCTTGCAATGTCCAATAACCCACTATTCAAAACAAAATGTTGATATTGTTCCTGGATGTTTTAAACCTATTATTATTGTATAAACATATTACTAGAACTGTAACGCTTAACCTAAAATTGTATATCTGTGTATTTTCCTTAAGTAAGTGAATTTTTGTAATTCTTATTAAGGAAATAAAATTCTCTCAAACCGTAAAACTTTTAAAAATTAATGGTTTGTTTAAAAAAAAATTATAACGTCGTAAATATTTATGTAAAAAGCCAAAAAAATAATTGCCATCAACAATTTGTGTAATTTGCTTAATTAGCTTTTAATTATTTTGTTAAGTAGTTTTTATAAATCAAACTAATTTTTTTCGGTAAAATTTTGGCCCCTTTTAAAGTATTTCTTACAATTTGTGGCTCGCCAACCAAAAAGTTTGCACACCACTGATCTAGGTGATAATTTTTTTTAAGTACATATAATAAATTATTTCGTACATTGTCTGTTTGTTTCAGCTACACCGCTCTCAAATAGTCGACGGTCCTAATAACTCAAGCGACGTTCGGTACCGCATCAGCAAGTCATCGTGGTTGTACGACGCACATTCCCAAGTCGTGAGCCGCATCACGCGACGTATTTCTGACTTCACCGGTCTGGACATGAGCTCGGCTGAACCGCTACAGATCGCCAACTACGGCATAGGGGGGCATTTTTCGCCTCACTTTGATTTCCACTCGGTAATGACAATTGAAATGTAATTAGTTGGTTTTATAGTGAAATGCCAATGGCAAATAGCAGACTCGGTGTCCTGAATTTTCAACCGCCTTCGAAAAAAGAGTAGGTTCTCATTTCGTCTGTATTTTTCTTATGTTTGTTATCGCATAACTTTCGATTGGGTGAACCAATTTTATTGACTCTTTTTTAATTAATAATTATAATTATTAATTCACTCAAGTAACTTAGACTCATAGTAACATGTTTAGCTTATGTAGCTTTTATAGCTAAATTAAATTATATTATACTACTGGCTTGATTATGCTTATGATCACCCGCCATGTGAGACGGCGCAGCATCTGTTTATATAAACACAGACAAGCCTTTGAGCGATCTTGCTCAGGATGCTGTTGCAGCTGTGCACCAGAGATGTACACCTCTTGGTCGCTAAAAAACATGCCACTTGTGCATCCGCAAACATCCCCGAAATAATTGAAAGTTTCATGATTCATGACAAAACCTATAAGTGTTAAATATGTCCGATTTCGATTTTTTTTAATGACGAACTACACAGATTGGCCATAGAAGCTGCTGACTGCTTCACCTGATTGAGAGGTGGCATAGCTCTTAGGTCGCTTAGCCTGAACCTCTATTACTAGTAACTCGACACAAGGGGCCCTCCGGTGAGGGGTAACCTCAGTGGACGGTTACTATGTTACGCGTAAGCATTCCGATCCGAGGGCGCCCGAGAGGGTCTAACCACGACTCGGTCGGTTGCTATTTCACGGATAATCTAAGGGACATTCAAAAAGCTAAACTAACTTTGAGTGCCACTTCGAAAAGGAAGCGCCACTGGGAAGCGTTAGCGCTGGGAGAAGAAGTGGCCGAAGAAACTCCAGCAACGCTCCTAACATCTAAGGGGTGGGGCTTGCCCATAAAATAGGGGTAACGCGTGAGGATTATTCGCAATCTCCGACGGTCGCGAATGGTCGCCACTGGGAAGGATGGAAGGAAGGATGTACATCAAAGGTTTGGTTAGGTTCAGATTACATTTTTACGTAATATTCTAACTAATACTCTAACTTGAGGCGACCGTCCGGACACCGAGTTACCACGCCTCTCAAATTCTTGACGTTAAATAAATCTTTACCAATATTATTCTATATTAAGATATTTATGATATACAGAAGGGCAGCCAGACCACATTGCCTAAGATGTCAAAGTACGGAAACAGAATAGCCACGGTCTTATTCTATGTAAGTATTTTTTTGTACGTCCTATTTCTAAGCAAGTGCTTGACTACGATCCCACCTGATGTTAAGTGGAAATGCAGTCCTGGATGGTAATTACATACAAATTTGATTTTTTATGTTGAACACCAGACATTTTTGTTAAATATAACAATATACTAATATTTTCGTTCTAATTAATTTTTTAATTGATTCTTCATAGTCTAAAATAAATTATCCTCGATTTTTCCGTTTTGCGAAACATTGGCACAACATATATGAAAAAAAAAACACTTCACGTGCGGGGTATTGTGGGTGCTCCCGTACACGAATGTGCCCGACTGACGGCCAGCAGGCGGAGGTGGCGAGACGTCATGCGGCGGTTGCTATCTGCTGTCCAACCCACCGGATCATGAGTGAGACGACTAAGAAGAAGATCAATATGTTTTGGTACTACGCTTTTAGAATTTCGTGGCACACAAAAGTGATATATAAGAAGTTTGCATGGATATCAAATATCAACAGATGTCGGAGGTCGCGCAAGGCGGCGCGACAGTGTTCACCGAGCTGGGGCTGAGCGTGTTCCCCGTGAAGAACGCGGCGCTGTTCTGGATGAACCTGCTCCCCTCGGGCGAGGGAGACATCGCCACGCGCCACGCCGCCTGCCCCGTGCTACGAGGCTCCAAGTGGGGTGAGTTTAAACCTAAGAAAGACACAAATATATTTACGGGTAAAAAAACTTTTAATAAAATCAATGACGGATTTTTTTCTCGCAACGAACTACTCTATTGGCCAGGCGACCTCTAGTTTCATCGATTTTGTCGCTAATTTTAAATTTAACTTTAAATGATTTTCTTGTAAATAATGCATTAGATCACACGACTGAAATAAAACTTCTTGAGCTCTATATATATATATATATGTGTGTGTGTTTTAGGTATAAACGAGTGCTTGACCACGATCCCACCTTGTGTTAAGTGGTGATATAGTCGAAAGATGGTACGCGCTAGTTTAGTAAGTGCCTATTCACTCTACTCTTGAAGGCCCCCACGTCGTACTTGGACGATGACTCAAATCGCTTCGTTCGGTGCATTTTGTGAATTATTTCGATTAGTATTTTTACTTCAATAAAGATTATATCATTGTGCAAGCAAAACATTTGCTGACAGGAATATTTATAAATATTTTACTTAACCGATAACAGTTAACCGGTCGAGTCGTGAACAACCACAAACGTAATGCTAACGCAATTAAGCGAGGATCCTTGTCCCCCCTTGCGCAGTATTACAACCCAATAGAGGTCCAGGGTAAGAGTTCCGTCAAACCCGGTGAAACTGTTGCGTCAGCTTCTCCGGCCAAAGTAATCAAAGTTAACCGTCAATAGCTTTATGGTTTAGGGTACAGTCTACGAATCGTAAGGTCGTAGATTCGTCCAGAATTCGACTATTGACGTGAACCATCTCCTATCACAAGCCTAAAGTCATTTAAAAAAAAAAAAAATTTTAGCGTTCTTTTAAAGTAGGTACGTCAGAAAAATACTTTGCCTTTTTATGTTATTTGTAATTAAATGTTGTCATCACCATTACAGTTGCAAACAAATGGCTACACCAAGTTGGCCAGGAGATTGTCAAGCCATGTAATCTGGAATATCAAATGGAACATGTCAAACGAAATTTTCCCAAACCTCAACCAAGAACAGCAGACACGCTTCATGAACAACGATTACAGAATTGGTACGCGAATGACGGAGTGGAAAAAATGTATAAATTTAGATTGTAGAATTTTTTTGTTCATATAAAGCACAGACAAAATATACACAGATAAGAATAACATATCCAATTAAAATAATTAAAAATGCAAGGCGATACAGGGTTACTGTTACCACTAACTTTAGCAGCCGTGCTAGGTCATAGACCTGTGTTACGGACAGCTAAGGACTTAATGTAAATAATTATGTCTCTTAGATTATCCGTGAAATAGCAAGCGACCGAGTCGTGGTTCGGCCCTCTCGGGCACCCTCGGATCGGAATGCTTACGCGTAACATAGTAACCGTCCAAGCCGGGGTTACCCCTCACCGGAGGGACCCTTGTGTCGAGTTACTAGCAATAGATTTTCAGGCTAAGCGACCTAAGAGCTACGTCACCTCCCAATTCGGTGAAGCAGTCAAGGCCAGCTTCTCTGGCTAATCAGTGGAGTTCGTCCAAAAAAAGCATTCCAAAATTGAACATAAAAAGAGGTTACAGATAAATATAAAAGAAGGTTACAATTAAATTTAGTAGTAACACCGGGTAGATTGCGCGCGAACACACTTCGAGTTTTATTCTGTTTCTTGTTCTACGCACGATGAGTGGAGAGCAATTTAAGACAACAAAAACGTTACATATAGAATTAAACGTATACTGTACATAACATTCCTGTTGTTTATACATTGCCCTAAGTCTTCTGCGCGCCTGGTACCATCGTAGACTGACGTTCTTCTATATGATGGAGTATAGAATATTTCAGAACAAACAAAGTAAGTACATGCATGGTAGAGCTTAGCATTGCACACTACTGTGTTTGCTATGAAACACTCCGACGACTTCTTTAACTTTTGCCCTCCTGGTACTTTTCTTCAGCCACTGTCATAAATCGATAAAGTTATCTAATAATATTAATAATCTACCATATCGCATATTACCATCCCGCTTGACGAGAACCTCGCGAAGGCCGACCGCCATGTGGGATGTGGATTAGACAATCATTGTCCCGATAGTCGTTTCTGCAAACGGTCTTGTAGCGAAAAGTCTCGATCAACAAATTAAGAGACTTTCGCTAGATGGCTGGGTCAAGGGTCAGATACAGATGTACTCCTGGACACGGCACGCATCGTCAGGAGGTTTCTCTCTGTGTCGCCCTAACCACCAGTTGCTTGGGTCCTGCTTCGTTGACGGTTGCACATACTGAGTTAGGTTTTTATAATGTTTTTGTATTTTACTTTTTATATAAATATTATAAAAACTTAACTTAAGGTCTTGTCTTGATGTTCACAACAAAAGTATGAAATCTTGCTGTGCGTCTTGAAGTCCGATGGTGGAACGGTGATGGGGGAATTAGATCATGTAGTTCCTGAGAACACTCTCCAAAATTCATTCTGAAGAAAACCGAAAGGCTATCTACAAGATAAACCGAATTTAAAATATTGTGTAGAATTATTATTTCTCAAATGAAATCTTGCCATAAACAATATACTCTATTACTATACATAAACTATAGATATTTTTATTAAAAGTGACATGAACTGTCATTACATAAATATAACATTAGTTGGGTGTCAAATTTAAAAATTTCCTTTTTTAGAATATTATTTTTTTCCAAGTAATTAACATCCTACAAGCAAATAGGAAAGCGTTTAAAAAGTTTTAACAGTAGAATTTTTATGTATGCATAACAAAATTACATGAATTCACGATAGGAAGATTTACGAATTTTTCGATTCTAACGAAATATTCGATACGAATTGGTACCAAATTAAGCCACCGCTCTATTGTGCGCTGGTGTCGATTATAGTTATAGTATTATGATTGACGTAAACTTGCCTCGACGACAACTTCGAATTTTGAAACCATAGATATCAAAAAGACAATCTGACACTTGTTTTATTTTAATAATTGGAAAGTTTAAGGAATTATTAAATTTATCTGTTAAATGTTTCACAAATAATTAAATTTCTAGAGTTCATTAGTTATTTAAGACAGCAAACTTAAAAGTACGTAATGTTATCAAATACAGCTTTCGTAGACGCGTCGCATTGTTGTGGAATAATGATTCTTTGTTATAAGGTCAATGGAGTGGATGGAAGTCGTATTGATACTCGGATTTCTTCGGTGTATTTCACATACCGGGAAAGAATTATGAACCGTGTAACACAGAAATTGTGCTACTGCAACACTAATGTAGTGCAATACATTCATAAACTTAATTTCAATGTTTCTTGGTTTACATTGGCTCATGTACGGATTAGACATTACCATTAGATTATTCTTTTTTTTTCTTTTTTTTTATTTAAAAAAAAAGCTAGCAATTTTTTTTTTCAGAAATATTACTAACAATCTTGTTAACCATTCCAACTAAGCTTAAACTTGTGCTAGGACATGGTCCACGGCAATAGTCCAATGGTGGATTCAACATTACAACGTCGCAGTCATAAGCGCAGGTACTTCTATAGCACCTGCCATGGCTTCTGGTCACCATTTGCATAGCGATAGAGAGCTGTGATGATACACATAAGGAACTAGATTAACATAATATAAATTTAAGTTGCAAGATTCAAATAACTTCCACAAAGTCTGTAATATTATATGGATGTTACAATGACAGCCTACGTCCTTTGACTGCAATGAGTGAATTAAATAAAATGCTTAAATAATTTGAATATATTATACCTATACAACTTTATTGTGCATATTTTATATTGACCTATAGAATTTTGTTTTTTTTTTGTAGTGGATAAAGTCTGAAATCACTGCACCGGTTTTAAACTTCCACGTTACTGATGATATTAATTTATCCCTAATGGAAAGGCAAAAAGACTTTAGTCCATACAGCCAATTCTTAAATAGGAGAATTTTGGTAAGTCTTAAAGGCCGAAGCCACGGCTTCATTCTTCTTGATCATAAAGCCGAACGCTCGCGCGCGTGCACTTCCTTTATAGGTTATTTTTTTTGACACTTTGTTTTATCGATTTTCAAAAACAATCACTTCCATCTTGATAAAGTTTTGACAGTTGTTGGACCGTTGCGTTATTTATCTACCTACTAAGCTTAATCAATTTGATGCTTTAACTTAAACAAATCGTTAAAAAAAGAATTATTATAATTTCTTTAAATTAAATTTAAATGTTGTCCGACATTAATCGTTCATAACCCTTCAATACGTTTATATGCAGCTCCAATGAAGGCTGGGTAAAGTGAAATAAATCAATTTGTTGTATGACAACATTAATATACTTGACAGCGCGGTACATGGGAACATTCGACGACATGTTGTCAGGTGGGGGGGGACCATCTTACTTTCATTTTAATTTTCATCGTATACGTAAGAATTAGTTTATCTAAGTTACCGTTTATTTAAGGGTATGTGTTTTAAAAACTTGGCTTAAAGTTGTTTGTTGGTGACGACGCGAAAAATGTCGAATTCTTCTTGTTTTACATAATATTTTTTATATTTGGGTATGTGTTTAAAGATCCATTTAGAACATTATTAATTGTAATGGCAATACAGTGGTCATGATAGAATTCTGGTATAATTTAAGTTAAACATAGATTTTGATGTTAAAATATGAACAACAAAACGTTTGGTGACAGTAGATCTTTACGCAACGCATTATGTAACAGTTCAATGTGTTATAATACGTTTTTTTTTATCGCTATATCTGAAAATAAACTATAAAACGGATAGACAAGAAACTAATACAGTATCATCAACTTATACTTATCAGTATATAAAATATTGTTGATTACAAATTAGATTCAATCCATTGTCATGTAATTCAGTTAATAAGAAAAACAAGGATTTTTAGTTAATCATAATATTCAAAAAAGATTTTCAAACTTATGACTTACCTACATGAATGCCGAAATAATTTAATTATTTTTAATACCAGACAAATATTGTCGTTATATTTTTGATAGGAATACGTTATAGTGGTATTTATTATCTGTGAACACATATTAATAGCCTGTTTATAGCTTATATGACACACAAAACTGAATATACAGCCACTTATATCACTTTCGCGTAGGCCAAGTGCTGGTAGGTGACTGCAGGCAGCTCAGAACACGGCGGCTAACGATGAAACCGGAGCTCTGGACTGTAAACATCCACTGAGTGGAATCCTCGGCCGCCCGCTTCGGAACGTCGTATCCACCAATGGCACGTATTACATTATTATTTCGTCAAACTATATACAAGTATGAGAGATTAAGACAATCAGACCAGGTTTTTGTTTTGGTAATAAAACGAAGGCCGAACGTTGGACCTTATAATCATTTTACCCTTCTATTAGCTAAAGTTACAGCCTTTATATATGTGCCACTGTTGGGCACAGGCCTTCTGTGTAAAGAGAGTGTAAGAGCATAGTCAACCGCGCGGCTGTAGTGCGGATTAGCAGATTTCACATGTCTTAGATTTTTTTCTTATACATGTATGTTTCCTCACGATGTTTTTCTTCACCGCCGAGCGCGTGGTAAATCACCAAATTGCAATAACAGATTTATTGGTGCCGGTATCGGGGATCGAACTCGGGTTGCTTATGCGACTTGAGGCTACTGAGCTACTACGGTTCAAGCTATTAGCTAAAACGAGTCATAATTCATTTGTGTTTTGTGTGTGTGATCATTATTAAGAACCGATTTTGATTTTGTATGATAAATCTTGGTTTCAATTAGGTCTCATATAAAGGCTATCATTGTTTTAGCACTATACTGCACGGTCTTTCATGCAGGGATGAATGGTAGAGACCACTAAGGCACTAAGAAGCCCTCCTTGGGGACCGTTTTTATACATAGGGAAACGCGTACGTTCACGCCCTACGGAAAACATAAGCCATTAATTTAATGTTTATATTATGTTATATACTAAAGACGCTCCGTCCATCATGTTGGAACGGCACAGGCACAACGGACTGCACTGTTGTATCATCGCAATCGTGTACATACAGTGATTAAATAAACACATATTTTGTATATTATATTATATTTTTAAACAAAATCAGAATATTTCACTTTTGATTAATAATAATAATAATAAAGCCTTTTATTTCCTGCAAGAAATGTACAGAGTTATGAATAAATTATATTAAAAAACTAATGAGTTTAAAATGTAATTAATAAAAAGTGTAGTAAGTATAAGTAGTAATATTCCATGTTTTGCAAGAACCCCTCCTCAGGCGAAGGTGAAGGCCTCCTCTAAAGAAATCCACTTCTTTCTGTCCCGTGCCAATTGTGACCAGCAGGGGCCAGCGAATTTAATTATGTCATCTTCCCATCTCATGTGGGGGCGTCCTCTGAGGCGCTTGCCGTATGGCCCCTCCCACTTTGTAACTCTGCTGGTCCACCTCCCATCCTCCAGTCTCGCTACGTGCCCCGCCCATCTCCATTTCAGTCCCTTAGCATAGCTCAGAGCATCTTTGGCTTTGGTCATATTTCTAATTTTACGTGACGAATTTTTGCGCTTTTAATGTTGAGCATGCTACGTTCCATTCCACGCTGGCAGGCAACAACCCTGTTTTCAACCTTGGATGTATACCTCCATGTTTGACATCAGTAGGTTAGGCACGGTAGGAGACATGAAGTCATAAGCTTCGTTTTAGATTTATCGGTACGTTGCTTTTAAATATTTCTCTTAAGGACCAATATTTGTTCCAAGTGTTTTGTGCTCTTCGTTCTACTTCTAGTTCATTCTGTCTTCTGTCAAAGCCGATCTGTTTTCCAAGGTAAATGTATTTTTCTGTGTATTGCAACTTCACTTTTGATTATAGACCCTATATTTCCTTCACAAACTCTGGTTTGGTGTATATTATCTGTAAAAATTATTTTGATGTTCCACGCCTGCCAGGCGATACGCGATGGCTTTCAACAGACTTCAGATAGTAAGATAATTCAATGGCTCTTTACTTTTTAAATGTTTTTAAACCGTATCCGGAAGGTATTTATTTGTATTAGATCCCATATTATTTTTTTTGGCAGAGGACCTTGGGTTCTGATCAAATAGTTTTTTAAATTTTCTAACAATTCAAGACTCGGTAAGTACTTCTTAACGAAAACGAACATGAGCGGCAGAACTTCGTAATTTAATATGATATTTCTAATGTCTAATCTGTCACTGATATGATTTGAAGTCTTTTTAACAGTTCAGTTTTGTACAGTAAAAGGGTGAAAAAACTTTTTTTTTAATGACGAACTACACAGATATATTTATATATTATATTTATTTAATTAGTTTTAAAGTAAACGGAATATACACGTAATTAGAATAAGCGTAGCATAAATTATTGGTGTCGATATATGCTGATGATAGGTTCGAGTCCACTATTCGACTATTGATGTGAACCATCTCCTAGCATAAGTTTAAGCTTAATTGGAATGGCTGACAATAGTTTAAAAAATCCATTAGTCTATATCAAATGATAAACAAATTCAATTGAAAATTATATATGTAGCAAACCGACCTATACGCAACTCTCCCGCCCGTATGCCTGCTCGCTAGACAAAGTTTTATTTATTATATGTATCCGCCTTATTGACAGTTGACTAAGGTTTTTCCCCGATTCCAATAGTGAGTTGCGCGCGCCCGCGTTTTTTGTTATTTTTTTCTATTATATCTTAAAGTGTTTGTGTACCTAGGAGAATTAGACTTCGTCCATCTTCTAATCCATCGTTTTATTACTCAATACCCTGACTATACATATAAAAAAATTAGTTAATTACGGTTTTTGATACAATGACAATTTAATTGTAATAGATTCTTTTCATAATGAAATGTCATTGGCAAAAAGCAAACTTAAAGCCCCAATTCTCCAGGCACACAGATATAATGTGTTCGTTAGTATTTGCGACGGCGGCACACGCTCAAATTGTTTTTCTTTTACATTTAACAATCCGTGGAATTTATAAACAGGACGGGCGGTGCGCGAAAGCGCCGATGATTCTTCAAATGTGCCAAGCTATGCCGTGTTGGGATGCCGTGCGACCTGTTTACATAACATTTTCTCTGAAAAATGTACTGCGCGTCGTAACGAAGGAATGGCAACACTTGTACACATATCTATTACATGCATACACATTTTGATTCCCAACGGTATAATTTATACCTGGGCCTAAAGTAAATATACAATTGTGTCAAAATTAACGTTCAGTGACATCGTAATGACATTGTTAGGGAATCTGCTAGTTCAGTTTCAATTGTTAATATTTCGTATTATCATACTTTTTATAGCAAAAGGGGCAAACGCCCTTATAGGTAGACCTAAGTGATGTACATCCTCCAGTGGCATCCTTATCATCGGGAGAGAGGTAGATGCGTTGTCGATCGTAGATCAATGAGGAGGCTCGTTTCTTGAAAGGCCCCAAGCCGTATCCATTCCCTAACACCACTGTATGTAATAATTTCTTCCAAATATCATAAAATAATTAAATTTTTGAATGATGAATTACACAGTTGGCCAGAGAGGCTGACCTTTACTGCTTCACCGGAATGAGAGGTGGCTCTCAGCCTGTACCTCTCCAATAATGTACAATAACTCAGATTCTGTTTAAACCACAATTGTAGTAAGGTGTTTGTCATAGTGTAAAATCAGTAACAATATAGAATTCTTTTTCCTTATATTACCGACGGGGAAGTCTTCAAAGATAACTTATTTTATGGGGGTTATATGGAGATGTTTACTCACAAAAAAACTTCAATTCCGTAGGCCATCCTCAGTGTATTGGGAATAACGTCTACGATCGGTGTATCTCGAGGACGAGTTTCCTAGTATAAGTATTCTTCTATGTCTAATTATTTTTTACTTTTTTTAAATCGTAGTGCCGTCGTTTATGACTCAATTTTGTTTTTGTTTGCTCGAAAGGATTTGGTTTTTATGTTCAGATTTTCAAAGATACCAGGGCTCTCTTAAAAATCCGAAGAAAGAATGCTTCTTGATTGGTAGGTTGATCACAATCCACGACTAGATAAGGAGGTACTTCATAATGACAACAGACGGGAATAGGGAAGAAGGCGAGGTTCAGGCTAAGCGACCTAAGAGCTATGCCACCTCTCAATCTGGTGAAGCAGTCAAGGCCAGCTTCTCTGGGCAATCTGTGTAGTTCGTCAAAAAAAAATGGAAGAAGAAATAGTTATATTATAATCTTCGCTTTTTCACTCGGTACATATACGCTAGATCTTCGTAATATAACTATGATACTTCAGAAATAAAACAGTGTGAAAGGGAAATACATTTTATTTGTCATTACTCGTTCCTTACTCATTATATTAGGCTTTCATATGAAGTTGGCGCTTTGTCGTACTGGCCGCTTTGATCACAAATAACTTCTCTTTGGTTAAGAATTCCAATTTCAAATTTATACAGCTATTTACAAATTCGTTTTTCGAAAACCGTAATCGATTTTTTTTGACGAACTTCACAGATTGGCCAGAGAAGCTGACTTTTACTGCTTCACCGGATTGAGAGGTGGCTCTTAGGTCGCTTAGCCTGAATCTATATCGCTAGTAACTCGACACAAGGGGCCTCCCGGTGAGGGGTAACCTCGGCTTGGACGGTTACTAAGTTACGCGTAAGCATTCCGATCCGAAGGCGGCCGAGAGGGCCGACCGTAATCGATATATTTTTCCATCTATGGTTTTTTCGCCAGTCAGTTTACAAAATGGAAAACTTAAATTAACTATAATCGCGTTATTTATGCACTTTTGTTAAGTGTCATGTTCAAATATTTCATACTTTGAGTAAATAAATATATTATATTTTGAAAAATCGACTATAGGTTAATCCCTTACAAAACAATTTCATATGTTAAGACCTAATTTTTATGTTCGATCATTGGTTACATAGTTATAATTAATGTTATTTAAATTTATTTCCCTTCAAAGTCGTTACAATTAATGCAGGCTGGTGTGTGGGTTGTGCTGGGTGGGGTGTTCTGCGCAGGAATATTTTAGTTCCACGAATTCCCGCTTCGTCGTTAATCAATACTGCTCTAGATACGACGGCGGCGGCCATGTTTTTATACATACATACATTATACGAAAGCTTAGACTTATTGACATATAATACCTACCAATTGAATGAAGAAAAGTGTCGTATCTCGGTCACGTGCTTATATTATTATGCACGAGAGATATGACCTTCTTTAACTTATTTGGATGGGCAAAGTCGCTAGCAAAAGTACTGCGTAACATCAGAGAGTGAGACACGTGAACGCATTCTCCAGCACCACCTTCAAAAATCAGGCATTATAATAATTAAAAAATGTAGTAACTGTAGAGGTATTTAGCACCCTTATTAAAAAAAATAGTACAAAACAGCACGGACATAAGTCTGTGGTTGCGCTTTAATAAAAGAAAAAAAAACACCAGAGAGTGGACCGGAATTCCGATTGCCGCCCATCTGTTTCGCCTCGCAAAGACAGAATATGGTGAACTTCGTTAGTCGGAGAGGCGCTTTAAGAAGAAGAAGAATTGAAAAAAACAATTTGTACTGATTGAACGTAATAAAAATAGTTCGTCTAAGTATGTTTAAGTCAGTTTATAAAATACCATATATATTAAAAAAGACATTATTCCAAGAGGGATTTATATAAAATTAAATTTATGAACAAGTATTAAAAGGAACAAATGGAAAATTTATTACGTTGCAGTTATAATGCATATTATATAATACCTTATCATATTTATTTATTATCCAACAAGCATCTCATAATCCCTACACTCTTAACAATACCAAACACAGGTACAATCTATATTACAATAATACAATTTTGTTAAATTTAATTTGTGATCGACAATCGTTGATGAGTTAACCAATTATCAATTGTACTACCTTCACTAATGGAATAAGATTAATTACTGTTGACTTGTTTTGGCCTTATTCGATAAATTAAAAAAATGGTACATATCAACAACACGGTTTTGATAACCGTGAAGCGTTTGTGATATAGGTCAGTAGGTCATCTTCAATACAGCCCTGTAGTTCTGGGCTCTCAAGAATAAGACTAAGAGATAAGGGCCTCTGTTTCCCGCCAAGGTGAACCCGGGAAGAATGCGACATCGGCTTGCACTGCGAGGGCGCAGGGGAGAACCTCCCCGAGATGTGCTCTACTAGAGCACGGTGCAGAGGGGCCCCGGTGCGTTGGAGGATCCAGAGCCCCTCGTCACGCATCGAGGAAGGGCCACAAGGGAGGTTTTAGTGGGTCAAAACCCACATAACCGTCGCTTTCCCCAGAAGCAAAGGTTCCGAGTGCTTTTAACGTCACCCTTCTTGCGGTGCGACACTAATCTGATCGGTATACATTCACCAGAGAGTAGATAACGTCACTCACTTTTACGTGACAATTTTATTCATCTTTACCCATTCATCTATATTACATTCTTTCCTTACCTTTCTCTATTCTAGTCACATTGAACACGTATATATGAGATCAGAAGATAAGAACCCAAAGTCATGTTATATAATCTGCCTAAATATTCAGTTTTGTTTGTATGAATATTCAGTCTATTGGGCGCCGGAGAAAGCCAAACCATGGTCAGTTGGAACAATCCCATTGCATTCGGCTTCTACTTCAGTTTTAAATATGACTCTTAATGCGATGAACCTGAGCCTCTATAGAGTAACTTACCACAAAGGTAACTCTGGTCCGGTAACATTCTGACTAGATGGTATAATTTGAATATTTCTAATCAACTGAGACCAAGTATTGTTCATAATCTTTAAAATAAAAAAAGACTAAGATTTTTTTCAAAATACTAGATTAAAGGCCTAGAGGGATTATCTTACTCACTACTCCTTGTATAAATTTTTTTTTTTAAATATAGTCTTACTAATTATTCAGGATGACCAATCAGTAAGAGTTTGACCTGTTTTGTTTAGTTTGTTTTATTGTTATTTTCTTTTTTTATTTAGTGTAGATACAAACCCCTCTGGGATAACAGGTGCTAGCAATAAGAAAAGAAAACATTCACTTTTCAAAACTTAATAGAAATAATTTTATAATTATGAACTGTTAACAATTGAAATAAACACACAAATTTTGTAGTAGACTTTATTGTTTTTAAGACAAGTAGTACAACATCAAAAATTAAAATTTGTATTACTATTGTGATTTAAAGACGTAAAACATTCACAATCTAACAACTACATCACTAGACCATCAATATAACATTTAGATTTCATTGAGAACCTTTGACATTTAAAATACTGATAAAAACAACACATAATAAAGTAATTATTTCTACTTATATCTAAAGACGTGGGGTTACACAACTACATTCCTAAAATAGATCAATTTATTTGAATAAACCAATAGGGAATGTAGAATTGTCAAGGTATATGTAATAAAACAATAAGTAAATAAATCTGTCCCTCATCTATTATACCCTGTACGTATCTCACAACAAATCCGATATACTCTCTTCCATAAACTGCAGGAAAATGTAATACTAATAATAGATAATATTAAATAGGATAAAAAATATAAATCTTTGAAATAGAGATTCTTACAGATAACAAATCAATATACTCGAGAAATGTTTAATAATATCAGACTCATAGGTTGGACTTTAGGAATGTGCGGAGCTCAAAGCTAAGGCCAAAGAGTGACACTAACGGTTTCACATTAAACTTGCGCTCTCTATAACTGAGATTAGACCTACAAGACTAACATTCAATAGATCAAAAGATACATTTAACATCAATAATCTGAAAATTACGAGCCACATTCGAGAACATTATTTTACGAGCTGACCTGATGAATTTAGAGCTATTAAATATAGCTTCAGTTATTATACCATATCTTAATTAATACATAAATTAAAACATAATGTATATATCAAGACAAATGCAAATAATGCAGTAGGAATAATCATTATTTATGTGATGAGAGCAAAAAAACATTACCAACTTAAAAATGAAATTATAGAAATGTTAAATCATTAAAAATATCACAAAAAAATTGAGCACATATATGCCAAATTAAATTTCATAATTACGGAACTTGGAGATCACTTCGGATGGTGGCTCTTGATTCCCTCCACCCCAGCGTCCCCAAAGAGCAGCTCCACCCTCGGAAGCTCTACGAGCAGCAGCATTGCTCGGGCCCAAGCTGGAAGGATCAGAAGAGTGGCCAGATTTACCTTCCAACATGCGGTCCTTGGTGTTAGGCTTGGACCAATGCATAGACTGCTGAACATGGTCCTTCATGCCCAGCCACTGTTTGTAGCCCATGGCTATTCCGCTCTGCCTCCACTTGTCATAGAGAGCCCTCTTGGCTGGATCACAAAGAGTCTCCTTTGCTTCCTATTGAATCAATTTTATTGTTATTTAAAATATATATAAAGTAATATATACACATTTATAGAATATAGAATTGACATTGTACATAGAAAATGTTTCAATTAATAATAATCAAAACAAAATCCAATATTCCATGCCCATAAATAACTTAAGTACCTTTAGTTGTTGAAATTTAAGTTCAGCTTCTTTCTCACCATCATTCTTATCAGGATGATGTTGAAGGGCCAACACCTTATACTCCGCAGTTATTTGCTCAACCTGTAATTAACGTCACGAACATAAAAAATGAAACTAATTATCGAGTAACATATAAAAAACATAAAAACTGATATGTCAATTATGGGAATCCCAAGATGAAACATTAATGAATCATTGAAAAGTATTAACTAACTTTTCTTTACGACGCAAATATCCCATAAGTATAACAATGAAATGTTGGATGTAGGTCACCTATAGTGCCTCCACTTAAATAAGGTCACTGAATAGAACATCGAATCAATACTACTTTTACATAAATCGTAATATGTACCTATATTATCCATGGTTAAATAACATACTATCCCACATACACTTACCGTAGAGTTTTCATCGCAGCCAAGAAGAGTATAATAATCATCGTCGGGATTACTTTGATAATTCAGTATTTCGTCCATTCCAGCAATTGTTACGACCCAACCCTCCCTCGTAACACCTGACAAAATACTAACTGACAATACTGGCTTGCTAGCTAGCCTTGTCGCAAATTTTAAAGGGTCTACATATGACCGGATTTGATCGTCTGACAAGTAAGATACCCAATCTGACTGACATTCACATAATACATTATTCTATTTTAAACTAAATACTTGTAGGGCATTCAAAATTTGGTATTTTCGATATCTGTAAATTTGTAATTTTTTTTCTTAACATTGATTATTAAAAATTTACTTAACATTTATTTCTGATGTTACATTTAAAGAGTAATAAGAAATAAAAAAACTTAAATAGTATAGGAATATATAATAATATACAAATGTTTTAAAGTGATGATGAATATAATTTGTTTAGAGAAGATAATTAAATATAGTAAAGCTGATTTGATATATCACAAAAAAAATTGGAGAGGTTATATCAGATTGTAATCCAATCGAAGTACGACTTGTCAGATCAGACAGACTTGAGCTGTCAAGTAAATATAAAGGCAGGTGAACAGTACTTGTTTTATGATTAATATATACTGAAATTGCTGTTCTACTAAATTATTTAATAATTACAGGTTTTCGATTAAAGTAAATAAAAGACGCTTATACATTTTTCTTATGGATTATGGTTAACAAGAAGGTTTACTAGCACATATATATACATAGCAAATCGTAAGCAATCCGATGGTTCTAGTTTTGTACCTACCTAATGAGAATAAATAATCCTTATAAATTATGGAATAGTTTTATGAATCCTTTTCCTATTATTCTTAATTCGTTAACTAGTTCATAGATATCCTAGGAACTGAGTTGTATGACGTGCTTGTGTGATATTTGTTTTTTTTTATTATGGCTTCGCACGATCATAGTTGCTTTGAGACTAGGTTTGATTTTAATTAGTAGTTATATATTTTTGTTCCAATCTACGCAAAAGTATGCTAGAAATATTAGCTTAAAGTATTTGTTGTACACGTATTATAAATGAGTTTCTTTTGCGTTGAACGGAACATTAATATATCAACCGTCAGCCCTGTCAAGCGCTGGCTGCCGGCTGGTACGGTAAAAAATAATAACGCGATGCGATTCATAAAAAAGGCTTAATCGAATGACTATTTCTTCTATTTTATAATCGGCTCCTCATATTAGAAACCAATTAATGTCTGCTCCAGCATTTTGTAAATATCGATTTACGGACATTCTATTTAACATGCCGTAATGATAATTATTACCGCTCAGATGTACCTCGCAATCATCTTTCTATTTGGACATATAGAAAAGTTAAACCCTCACTTCTTTTTTAACCCTTTTTTGGCGCGTTAAACAGTGACGTCAGATTTTTACCAAGCTTATTAGGTACCACGAGTTGATGATGAGACCGTACCAGATGATGAGCGCGTAGCCCTCACACCATAATAACCTTCTGCAAGTTATGACAAAAACGTAGCTTTGATTAATCATTGCAACATCAATGTCTATTTTCAACCGACTTCAAAAAAGAAGTTCCAAATTTGTCTGTATGTTTTTTATATGTTACTTCATAACTTTCGACTGGGCGAACCGATTTTTATGATTATTTCTATAATTTGAAACCTGGTGCTTCCCATAGTTTATAATTCGGTCCAAATCTGAGATAAATTTTACGGTAGAAAACATAAAAAAAATACAGACGAATTGAGAACCTCCTCTTTTTGAAGTCGGTTGAAAAGCGAAAACAACGTTAATTCAATGGTGTGTGGTAAAAGCTGATGAGGATTTGAACCCGCGATCACATCGCAAGTCAAACCTCGTAGCCACTAGAGTATTACTGCTTATTTTAATGTTACGACATAAATATTCACGATGGGCTAAGAGATATTTACAATCATAGATAGATAGAGTGCACGTAAATATAAGTACTAATAATTATTTGTAATATAAAATATAGCCGTGAGCAAAAATAAAGAGTCGGTAAAGAAAGTTTGAATATCTCGGAAGATATAGACGCTAGCTAACTGAAATAAATTGTGCATGATAGACAATTAAATATCCTTAAAATAAAATAAAATATTTTTATTAATTTATTTATATTTCATTAAAAATATAAACGAAAAAGGATGTCTTACGTAAAGTTGGATAATACAGTATTAATAGTATTTAAATTTTAGTACTTAGTGTTGCCTCCATAAGTACTAAAATTTAAATAAAAATAAAATTGAATGAAAAATACTGTATTATCCAAGTTTACTTAAGATATCCTTTTATGTTTTTAATGAAATATAAATAAATTAATAAAAATATTTTATTTTATTTTAAGGATATTTAATTGTCTATCATACGTCTTTATCTTCCGAGATATTCAAACTGTGTTAACCGACACTTTATTTTTGCTCACGAGTGTATATGTAATAATTTGGTGCAAGGATCCATCTATCTATCTATGGTCGTAAATAACTTTTAGCCCAAAGGCGAACTTAATGCTAACAGCATTTTCCAGCTAACCTTTAGCGGTTAAGATCATAATAAATTGTATAAAAATGGCCGCCCGCTAGCAATACAACTATGTGTAAACATCGAGTCTGACGACATTGCATATTCCGTGCATGCTCTAGACATTGGCGTCTCTTCCAACGCGCTTTTGCATCAAAAATAGCTTCTGAAGGCGCGTTGTATGTAAGCTTACCGCGGTCGCTGGCAGAACGCGCGCGTGTTGCGTGCCGATAAATTAAAAAGTAAACAACATAGTGTCGATTAACTGTTAAAAACATACAAATAGTGTTGCCCGTTGTTATGGCACGACATCGGGGACATAGGTGGCTGTCAATGAACTAATGTTCGAAGATCCACCATCTTTGGCAGCGGAAGTAACGACGGATGTCCCGGCGATGGGTGAGTGGAGTGGCATATGAATGTTAAACAACAATGCTCAGTGTCTCCTTCCCACATTTTCTATTCGCGCCGTGTCCCCGAAAGTTTGTTCAACCTATCATTTTTTTGTAGAGATGGATTTAATATGAGAATACGCTGTGTGAATTTCGTATCGGCATATTTCAATTCAACGCCTGCCGTGTTTTGTGGGCGTTCTTAAATCATTTGAACAAAATAAATATGACACTCGAAATTATTGTCAAACAAAAAGTAAAAGAACATTATTTTAAAACGTATTTATAAAAACTTGTCGATCACTAAAACGATATTTTAGTATGTAATCTTTGTATATGCTCGTTATCGATTATTTTTTTATTCTTAATAAGTATTTTTTTTTAAAGAAAGCTAGCAATACTTCTTTTTTTTTTATAAATATTACTAACAATCTTGTTAACCATTCCAACTAAGCTTAAGCTTGTGCTAGAATATGGTTCACGGCAATAGTCCAATGGTGGATTCGAACCCACGACCTTATGATTCGCAGGCCGTATGGTTTAGGCCATTAGGCTATTGACGCTTCAAAAAAAAAAGTCTTTGAACCCAATTTTAACCGACTCTCGACTCGGAGGCTCTCAATTCGATTTTTTTTATTTTTGTTACCCCAGAACTTTCGATTGAGTGAAGTAATTTTGATGATTCTTTTTTTATTTAAAAGCTGATACCTTACATGTGGTCCCAATTTTAATCGATTTATTTTATTTTTGAAAATACCTGTAGGTTTAAAGACCAAGTCTTGCATGTAAACTTAATTAAAATGTAAAAAGGAAGGTACAAATTTAATTATAATGTTTTGTAAATAAATAAATAAAAGCGAACGTGACAGTGAGCCAAACGTGTAGAAAAAGATTTTAGAATAACATTTATAATAAACGAATGCCACACTTATTGTAATAGTAACTAAGATTTCTTTTAAATATAGTAATTTAAAAACTGTAGTATAAAGTACGTAATCCTCACTTCTTAATTATTAGCATCCTTCTCTCTCTCTCTCTCTCTCTCTCTCTCTTTTCAATCGCTCCCCCATTGCTTAAGATCGTGACTCCTTTTCGGCAATCAATCACCTGTCCCCAGGCATTCCGGTCGATGGCACGTCACTGCTAGATGACTCCAGTTCTTCGGAGATCCAGTCCACCATCTTTTATGACTTCGGCCTCTTGGTCTTTTTCCTTCCACCTTTTCCGTCAGTACTTCAACGACTACAAAATTTCTAAATTGTTGACATTCCTTCGTGCAGTATGGCCAAAAAATCTTTAATGTTGGCATTGGCATTATATATTTATTTGTACGAATGTGTGTGTTTTTATTGTGTATTTGTGTGTATTAAGTTTCTATAGATTGCGCCCGTTACGTTGTCGCTACACAACCCGTAAGTAAAGGTAGTACTTTTTTGAAGTCGGTTAATGAAAACGGTTCAAAATTTGATTGCAAAAGTCATTTCCCATGCATCTTTCCTGTGTGGTCTGCGGGGTTATGACCGTTAATTGATTGACTTAAATTAACGCGTAACTTGATATTCAAATGGCAATGATTGCGATTATTAACCGACTTTAGAAAAGGAGAAGGAATAATTGTAAAGCGCGTCCATTTAAAATTTTAGCATTAGTGTTTGAAGTAATTACAAAATATATAGAATAAAATAAATACAATAAAAAGTGTACACAATGTCGGACTATAGCCAAAAGCCATTCACTGTCTTAGACAGACTTTGAGATTCTATACAGATAGAGTAAGCGTGAAAGCTAGAAGGACCGCCGCGCGGCGGACTATGCTCTTGTGCTTTCTTTACAGAGTAGGCCTGTGCCCAGCAATGGGAGATATATTAAATAGGCTTTAACTTTTAAATTGTGTACTTAACCGATTATTTTTTTGACGACGAACTACACAGTGGGCTAGGCTGGCCTTTACTGCTTCACCGAATTGAGAAGTGGCATAGCTTTTAGGTAGCTCGACACAAGGTCCTGGTGAGGGGTAACCTCAGCTTGGACGGTTACTATTCCGGTTCAGCCCTGTAGTTCTGGGCTCTCAAGAATAAGACTACGGTATCCCCTGCCTGTCGTATAAGGCGACTAAAAGGGGCCTCGGGTTCACTGGGCGACAAGGGTGGGGGCCTTTGTCGTCCGCTAAGGTGGACCCGGGAAGAAGGCGGCATCGGCTGGCCCATGTAGCCTTGCACTATGAGGGCACGGGGGGGGGAGGGAGTAACCTCCCCCCCCGGGACGTGCTCTCCTTGAGCACAGTGCAGAGGGGCTCCGGTGCGTTCCACTGGAGATCCCGGAGCCCCTCGTCATGCACCGAGGAAAGGGCCACCGGGGAGGTTTTAGTGGGTAAAAACCCCACATAACCGCCGCCTTCCCCCCAGAAGGTGGGGTATCTTTTTGAAGATTTCCTCCCCGTCAACAAAAAAAAAAAAGGACGGTTACTATTCTAAGGATTCCGATTATTATTATTTATTATTATTTTTATATTAATTAAACTATTTAGGACAATAGATGCTAAACTAACATATATGCCACTTCGGGAAGCGTTGGCGCTTAGAGAAGAAGTGGCGAAGAAACTCCAGCAACATGATGGGGAATCTAACCGTGTAATTCAACAATGTAGAGCGAGTTTTTCCGCTCGCGTTCCCATTTCGATGCTAAAAATAACTTTCGTATCGCATTATTGTTATAACGCGGCCATCTTGAGGAAGTTATAATGATTAAAACAATATAGGCTGTCTTTCATTAACCTACTAAGTGTATGTAGGAATGACATTGACAATACGATGTACTGTTAAGCGAACGCCAAACGTTTCTATACGGCCCGTGTCCCGTTTGGACAATGCATCAATTAGATCTTTATTATTCTTTGTGTGTATAGCTTCGTTAACGTTATTATGGATAACTATTATCAATATAAATAATTGTAATCTCAAATTGTACGCCCCGTAGACGTTTCTGACTGACACAAGTGGGCCAAAGAATTATAGTGATCGATATATTTTCGTATTTCGCGTGTGATTGTAAAATATGATCTCAATGAATAGGCATTACTCGGAATGATTGGTCATTACATGCACAAACGATTCCTAGATACGAAACATTATACGGAAAATCTTATGAGTTCACCGACACGCTAATGTTGTACGTATATTTTTTCATGGTCTTGTACAGCCCGTTATATCTTTGAATAATAAATAAACTATATAAACATGTCTATAATTGCTGTACGAAGCGGTTACAGATGTGAAAACATGGTAAAAGGTTGATAATTTTAATTTAAGTTATCGGCATACACTATATTTGCCAAAACTTTGTTTTTTTTTTTATATAGAATTTAATGCCGTATTTTATATTCTTAAAAGCTCTGTATTCTAAAAACGTATAACAACAAAGAGTTTTTTCTATTGCATTTGGCAACACCGTGTTGTCTTCCACCCGTGGCCACTGTAGCGATAACAGCCACCCACCCTCGACGTGAACCCGAGGTCCCTATTACTCTATAGCCTTAACAACCATACCAACCGACAGGGGATACCATAGCTTAATTCGATGAGCCCAGGACAACAGAGCTACCTTAGTGAACCTTAGCTTAATAGATAGATAGAAACCCTGTCGTAGAAGTCGACTAAAAGGGGCCTCAGGTTCACTGGGTGACAAGGGTGCCTTTGTCGTCCGCTGAAGTCCGTCCCGGGAAGAGACAAAAAAATAGATACACTTTTACAATAAGTACAATTACTTAAAGTATTAACTAAGCGTAAACTAAAAGTGGGTTGTTACAAAAATTAATATGACTCTAATACATCGGTTTCATAATGAAAAATCCCTGGCAAATAGCAGAGTCGGGACTCTGTGCAACTTAGAACAGCATTAACGCAGTAACGTGTTGAAATACATATGTCTATAAAAACTCTCTCTCTCTTTCTTGCTTTTTGTTCTACATGGTGGTGGGGTCATCTTTCCAGCTTTTCGCTTTCCACTTCGCTCTGTCCCCGACATCGTCTTGGGACATCTTCCACTCCCTCTTGTCTCTCGACACTACATTCTCCCACCTCGTCTTGGGTCTCCCTCTGGATCTTCCAGGGAGGGAAAGCTGTAGCACCAGTTTCCCTATGTAATGAGGCCTCCTCTTAACGTGCCCGTACCATAGCAGCCGAGTATCCTGCATCTAGTCGGCAATATCGCGTACACCCAGGCTCCCTCCTACATCTCGTTGTGTATTTTATCGAGCCTGATTACGCCTCACATCTCAGCATTTTTAAATCAGCTACTTGGATAGTATGCACGTTCTTTTGAGTCACGGTCTTATGTCTATCAGAACGCGTTGTATTAAGTGCAATAGGCAATCAGCACTAAAACATTCTTAGTTACTTAGTTCCTTTTCACCGCCACAGATTTATCTTTATACTCTCTGATGTAATAAATTTATTACAGCTTTCGAGTGTTGCCATTAATAATATACAAATATATTTACTAGTAAAAACAAAAGCCGACTTTAAATCGAGGCCCCTTTTAGTCGCCTTCTACGACAGGCAGGGGATACCGTAGTCTTATTCTTGAGAGCCCAGAACTACAGGGCTGATGCGTAATACTTGCATGACTAATAACATTAATACACACACGCCTTTCCTTTATATACATATTAACCGAAATACTGTGATGTAAAGCACTCGTGTCCTGGGAATCTTCAAATGAGCCGAGCTGGGTCGATGAACTTTCATTATAGCGAAATCGACAAAGGATTTCTCTTTGGATGTTGATCTATTGCGTAAACATTTATTTAAACTAAATTTAGAGGGCCGCGGGTTAAGTCATTCCGTTTCAACGGGCGATATAAGAATATAAATGAAAAGTGAAGATATAAAATCTCTTTACTTGATGTTATTGTATCTTTAAGAGCGTAAAATAGCCTAATAGGTACGGTCTGCGAATCGTAAGGTCGTGGGATCGAATCCACTATTCGTCTATTTACGTGAACAATCTACTAGCACAAGCTTAAGCTTAGTTGGAATGGTTAACAAGAATGTTAACTAGTAATGTTAGCTTTATTAAAAAAAATATTACTAGCAATCTTTTACAAAAAAAATATTTTTTTAATAAAAACTATTCAAATGTTAAATGTCACAACTGTCTCCATCCATTTATATAATAGGTTGGAGGAAAAATTGTTTTGGTATTATAGTATGTATGAACTTGTTATAAAATCTCTTTGGCTATAACTATTTGTATCTGGCTGGTTTTTGGTATCATTGAAAGTTTAAATTTTAAAGAACATAATTAAGGAAAGCGGACCCTGGTGGCTTTTTTTTAATGACGAACTACACAGATTGGCCAGAGAGGTTGGCCTTGACTGCTTCACCGGATTGAGAGGTGGCATAGCTCTCAGATAGCTTGCCTGAACCTCTATCGCTAGTAACTCGACACAAGGGTCCCCGGTGGTAACCTCAGCGGACGGTTGCTATGTTACGCGTAAGCATTCCGATCCAAAGCGCCCGAGAGGGCCGAACCACGACTCGGTCGGTAGGTATTTCACGGATAATCTAAGGGACATTCGAAAAGCTAAACTATCTTTGAGTGCCACTTCGGGAAGCGTTGGCGCTTGAAAAAGTGGCCGAAGAAACACCAGCAACGCTCCTAGCATCTAAGGGTGGGGCCTGCCCATAAAATAGCGGTAACACGCGAGGATTATTCGCAACCTACGACGGTCGCCAATGGACGCTTTGTGGATTTGTAGAGATCTGTAGAGGTGGCACTCTATTAATAAACCAGAGTTAGCAATCCCCGGTGAGGGTAACCTCGGCTTGCACGGTTACTATGTTACGCGTAAGCATTCCGATCCAAAGCGCCCGAGAGGGTCGAACCACGATTATTAATTTACACGAGCTATTTAATTAACAAAATCTATTGGGACAATCTAAGCTAAACTAACTTATATGCCAATTCGGGAAGCGTTAGCGCTAGGACAAGAAGTGGCCGAAGAAACTCCAGCAATGCTCCTAATCTTATCAAGGGGGTGGGGTTTTCCCATAAAATACTTACGATCGCGAATGGACGCTTTGTGGATTTGTAGAGATCTAGCCTGTGCAATGGTAATAGCGTCGTCTGGATCGTCAAGAACGTGACCCTGGTGGTATGTCGGGAAATCGCTAGGCAGAAAAAGCATAGATGATACCAGTGAATATACAGGCATATAATGTAGTATTTCATACACAGTTAGTTTTTTATAAAACACACGTTACTCTTTTAAGTTAACAGCGTATCTGTCGAGCACACTCTCGTCGCAACCCTCCTTTGTTGTGTGAAACGGATATCCGATACTCTAGGAAGAGGGTTCGGGTGCACGTAAATACATTGAAAACATACTGGCAACATTATAAAAAAATTGGGCCTTGTTTATGTTGTACAAGCGTTGTTGCTCATTGTTTGAGAAAAATTTATGGACTTTTTAACCGACTTCAAGAAAGGTGGTTCTCAATTTGTGTGTGTGTTTTTTTATTTATTTATTACAGAATCCACAGTACATAACGTTCACTGCACCAACCGCTAACAAAGGGATTCACAATTTGTTCATAAGATTCGTTTTAAGTTCTGAATGAGGTCGTAAATTATAACGTGATGTGAATACGCGTGTTTGTGTTGTGTATGTCCTGTGTGTAATGTTTGTATGTATGTATTACGTGCTGCCAATGGCTTCAACATCAAGTTTTATACTTTTCGTGCGATTTTTTCTTGTCATTTTTAATTCCTTTATAACCGACTTTAAAAAAGTGGTTGTCAATTAGTCTGCAGATTTTTTAATATTTGTTTTGGTTTTGGTTCTAAAGGGTGTCGTATCAGTTTGGTCTTATATTAATATTGGTATAGATTAGATCACACGTTAAATAAGTATATTTACAAGCAAAAACATAATCGAAACAAACATTTCACTATTGCGCGCGGACGCCCTCTTTTTATTACAGAATTATTGTAGATTTGTTACGAAATCGATATGCCGCTTTTGTGGTGATGATCTGAAATAAACTTGTTATGCTGTCATGCTTTTCTTCGGCCACTTCTTCTCTCAACGCCATCGCTTCCCGAAGTGGCATATAAGTTAGTCTAGCTTATATTGTCCCAAATAGTTTTTATTAATAAAATAGCTACCGACCGAGTCGTGGTTCGGCCCTCTCGGGCGCCCTCGGGTCGGAATGCATACGCGTAACACAGTAACCGTCCAAGCCGACGTTACCCCATACCGAGGGAACCCTTGGGTCAAGTTACTAGCTAACCAGCCCTGTAGTTCTGGGCTCTCAAGAATAAGACTACGGTATCCCCTGCCTGTCGTATAAGGCGACTTCGAACTCGAAACGGGCCTCGGGTTCACTGGGCGACAAGGGTGGGGGCCTTTGTCGTCCGCTAAGGTGGACCCGGGAAGAAGGCGACATCGGCTCGGCATCGGCAAAACGGTTATGTGAACCGCCGCCTTCCCCAGAAGGCAGAAGGGGTATCTTTCTGAAGATTTCCTCCCCGTTAACAAAAAAAGTTACTAGCTAATAGAGATTCAGACTAAGCGAGGGCCTAAGAGCTATGCCACCTCTCAATCCGGTGAAGCAGCAAAGATCAGCTTCTCTGGCCAACTGTGTAGTTCGTCCATAAAAAAAACTCACGCTTATTCTGTCACAGTCAATACTTAAAAGTGTTGCACAAAGGGCAGTGAATTAACTAAACTCCATGGCACAATATCGCGGATGTTGTCATTAGGCACGTACGTACAATATAACGCGTGTACGCAGTAAATTAATTCGACAAAAGCGGAAGTAACCAATTGTATCTAAGTCGGCGGCGTTGTCGCGGAGTGGCCGATAATGTACTTCTTTGTCTACCCTCCTTCATTTCATTCGCATTGAATTGTACATTTATTTACTAGCTGTGCCCCGCGGTGTTACTCGCGATTAATAAGTATGTCCTTTCCTTCGTCTTATGCAAAATTCAGTGATGATCGGTTGAATAGTTAAGGCGTAAAAGCGTTATAAACAAACAAACTCATTTAGTTTGTAATAGTAACCATGTACAATATCGCGCACTCGGTTGTTTATCGTTATAACTATTCAAATAAAAAAAAGGAAAATAGTAACTGTAGACGTGGCTTTTTTTTTAATGACGAACTACACAGATTGGCCAGAGAAGCTAGCCTTGACTGCTTCACCGGATTGAGAGGTGGCATAGCTCTTAGGTCGCTTAGCCTGAACCTCTATCGCTAGTAACTCGACACAAGGATCCCCCCGGTGGGGGGTAACCTCGGCTTGGACGGTTGCTATGTTACGCGTAACCATTCCGATCCGAGGGCGCCCGAGAGGGCCGAACCACGACTCGGTCGGTAGCTATTTCACGGATAATCTAAGGGACATTCGAAAAGCTAAACTAACTTTGAGTGCCACTTCGGGAAGCGTTGGCGCTTGAAGAAGAAGTGGTCGAAGAAACTCCAGCAACGCTCCTAGCATCTAAGGGGTGGGGCCTGCCCATAAAATAGCGGTAACACGCGAGTATTATTCGCAACCTCCGACGGTCGCGAATGGACGCTTTGTGGATTTGTAAAGATCTATAGAGGTGGCACTCTATTAATAAATCAGAGTGCATTGGAAAAGAGCATGGCCCGTGTCTGTGGTTGTGATTCAACAATAAAAAAAAACTATTCAAATATTTTTCCAAATTATGTCGTGTAAAAGATAAAGTTTTTGTACTTTAAATACCTTATTTAAATATAATTATTTAAATATAATAATATGTTCGATTACGACTCCATTTTGTTTTTTCGATGCATTATTAATTTTGCTGTAAATTGAATTTAATGATTTATCTGTTCAATAAAAGTATAACTGTGTTTGATGTTTTAACGTCTATTTATATTTCGTCCAAGATTCCTTGACAAATGAACGCAAGGCGCAGTTAAATAGCCTTAAGCTTGTTCAATCTTTTGTTTTTATGTGTCCATATCACTCAAGTATAAAGCCGAATAAGACATGTCGACGCGGTTTAATGTCAACACTTTGGTCCCTTTTCGTCAATGTTTGCGTCGACGCAGAAATCCTAGTGACTAATATTGAGTTTAAATCACTAGTCTCTGTTTAGACAAGGGTGACTTACTCTATCCAAAAACCTCGGATGTTTAGCGTAATGTACAGTAACTACTAGTGTACCAGTGTCTAAATCGCCACTATGGTGTGGCGGTTTGGAATTCAAATCTCTTAAGGTAGGCAGTTATCACTGACTTTCACTTAGTTCGGTAAAACTCATTTTTCATCCGACTTCAAAAAAAAGAGTAGGTTCTCAATTAGTGTCATGGTTTTTTTATGTTTTCTTCATAACTTTTGACTTGACTGAGTGTACCGATCTTGATGGTTCTTCTTTTATTTGAGAGCTGGTAATTTTTAAATTCTGACAAATGACATCCATGAGAAAACCGTATAAGTTTTAACTTTGCATTATCATTATATTGCGCGACAAATTGACAGATAACACAGTATCACGATAACCGATTTCGATGGTTCATTTTTTATTGGAAAATTCAAGGGTAGTTTGATGAGAGTTTGGTTACCGTCAGAGGATAAGTTGTACACTGAAAAGTAAAACCCTTTTCCTTATTTATATTTATTATTTTTATTCATATTTATATTTAAGTACCACACTGGCCTGTCCTCGATCGTGGTACAAACATGGCGAGCCTAGTTGCAGATATGCCCAGCTCAACATATGCGCGTCGCATAAATAAACTTGTGCGCATTCCGTAAATATACCGCGGATTTTGAACTCCAAATCCAGCTACTGTTTATCATTTTATTTATAATCTGTTCCCGCCGATGTGTCTTCATTTATTTAATTGATGTCAAGTTACACCGCATTCGACTTATTCTCCGCATTATCTCTTGTTGATAAAACATACGTGAAATGAAACTCGACCATTCAAAATTAATCTATAAAGGTTATGAATGCGTTCAAAATATAAGAAGCCATTGCAATGTTACTTAGAATCATTCTAAAAACAAATGTTTTGTTCATCCAAAGGTTGTCAGGAAATGTTTGCTCTTGACAAAACATATATGAAATGGAAATCGACCGTTCTAAATTGATCTGTGATGGTGTGAATGCGTTCACAATTTAAGAAGCTATTGAATTATTACTTAAAACCATTCTAAAAACAAATGTTTTGTTCATTTAAAGGTTGTTTGCTCTTACTGATAATACCGCCCATTGCTATTATATCGTGATATATCAAAATGTAAAATTTATTATTTCTGTGATGTTTTGGTAAATTGTGTAATCAAGTATACTTATTTTTTTGCCAAAATCAGAATAGCGACACATAGATTAAAGTACATTATTTTTAATACTAATTATTGTATTCATAGAGCGATTTTGTTCAAGCTTAGGTTTGAACAAAATCGCTCTATGAACAAACTGCAATATTCTATGTATTTATTTGAATGACTAATGGGAATGTATGTCGTTGAAAAGTACGTAAAGCGACGAAAATACTTAATTTTTGTGTACCTTTTTAGTTAATGGTGTGATTCAGAATTATGTATTACAGACGAAACAAATTAAAAATCTTTGTAAAAGTGCAAACGTTCTTCTCTGCAGGACAGCTTTTAACGTTTTATAAAGCTCAAGTCCGGTCGTGTGTAGAATACTGCTGTCACATTTGGGCAGGCGCTGCTAAATGCCATCTCGTAGCTTTGGACTCGGTGGAGAGGCGGGCTAAGAGGCTATTTGGTGACGTAGCTGAAACCAATCTGCTAAGTCTTGAGCACAGGCGTAAGGTACCTAGCCTTTCGGTTTTCTACAGATTGCATTTTGGAGAGTGTGCTCAGGAATTTCATTTATTATTTTATTATTATTATTCCCTCCGATTACAATGTGGGTATTTTCAAGAGTAGAGTGAATAGGCATTTACTAATCTAGTGCTTCCTTACCACCAGGACTGCATTTCCGATTAACATCAGGTGGGATAGTAGTCAACCACTTTGCTAAAGTATAAAAAAAAAGATATTCTTTATAGCATTTTTAACTCGTCAAAATTTTGCTCATTTAACAAGCAGAATCTTAAGAGACCCTAAATAAAATTAATAGGAACTAACTTTGCTAACATTTTATCGCTCCAATTTAAGGTTCGGCGGCACAAAAGTGTGCGTTGTTCCAAAGCAGATGCATGTAAACAGTCCGCCAGACATCTGGTATATTTTTTTCTCTTCCACTAACAAAGTGGTCAATTTTAAAATCGGTCGTCATAACATCCTACTATGTTTCACCGATATTAAATTAGGTTATACTGAACTTACGAAGTTTGGTTTAGCAGTAAATCACAAATTATTCAGAAGAATTAGTAACGTGCGTTTTATGTTACTAATAATTTATAACTAGCGTACCCAGATAGTTTCGCCGGACTAGATTTTGCTTGATTTTATTTAAATAATAAACTTACATCATTAAATATTTAATTTAACTCTCACAATATATTAAATTATTCATTTCTCTCCGTATTCGTTCTCTTCTCGAGAGGGTGAAGATCATTACCTATTATCATTACGGATACATGCGGCCTATAACTTTGAATACTTTAAAATCCTTAATTATTATCTTTAATATACTTCAGTATACTTTATTATACTACAATATAATCCATTGTACTTCAATATAGTTCATAATGACATAAATATACACAACGCATGTGTCAATACAAATTTGGGTTATAAAACAATAGATTATCATCATAGTAAATAGAAGCTGTATTTGACAGTTCAAAAAGAGGAGTGCTCTGATCGTCACAAAACAAGGATTACTCGCCAGGTCAATCTGAAAATTCTCTGAAAGTTTCACTGAAATGGGTCTAGCTGTTTCGGAGCCTATATGAAACACACTCACACACTTTCTCTTTATAAATATAGATTTAAAATAAAATACTGTCCTGTCGGGCACAGACCTCATGTAATAAAAGGATAATGATATAATCCCAATAATATTTATGATTTTTTCATCTATTATTTTATTGTATAAAATATATTTTAATTTCATAACTGTTTTATTTATGTATCATATTTATTATACTCTTACTGTCTATATAATAATATTCCATATAAAAGTAGTATTGCGCGCGCACGTCTTTAGGTAGTCCCGGGCACCGCTGAAAATCAGCGCTGTCGCATCCTTGTGACAGCATATGCTGAGACGGTGTCCGATATTGGCATCATATGTTTTGTATTATTTGTCCGTGTAACTTTAACTGTGTTTTGTCTATTTTTCATTCTTTTTAATGTTGTATTCTGTCTGTGATGTGTTTTGTATTGTGATGCCAATAAATAAATGTCTATGTCTATGTCTAATCCGCCTTGTCATCCACGAATGTCGATATTGGTTGGTTTTGGCAATGAGGACCTCAAGTCTTCTATTTCCCGGTGATATTTCATTGTGAAATCAATCTATTACAGTCATATCAATTATCATTCCATCATTAACACATACATAAAATGTCATATATGTCTATTACTGACAAGCCAGTCGTGTGTAGTTTATTATGTGTTTTTATGTGTGGTACGCTATTGGTAAATCATAGTTGTAAGGCCGGATTTAGAAGTCTGGAGGCCACGGGGAAGATAAGTGGGGCCTCCACTTGGGGGTGTCTTTTATGCCCCTTTCGTCACAAATTTTTTAGTCAATTTTTAAATAAACAATTTAATGTAAAACCAAGTAATAGTTTATTTAACATGTAACAAACATTTATAAATATAATTAGAAAGCCTCGAAGCTCTATTATGGGCCCCCTCTCTTGAGTAGGCCCCGGATGTCTCCCCCGCCTTAAATCCGGCCCCGCATAGTGGCACTATTGAACTTAAAGACTACTCAAACTAGCAGACTCAAGGCACAGACAGTTTCTAAGTATTAAAAAAATATCCTTATCTAAATTATTTTAACGGATATTCCAACTTCCTAAAGCCGGGGGACTGGCTTGCAAGGAATATGAATGAACGTCAACATCAACAAAGAGTGGCGTTTATTTACAAACACGACTGGCGTGTGCCACCGAAATGGACGCGATGCACGCAACACGCACCGCGCACCCGGCCACTCAAATTAAATTTGGGCACAGACTCCCCTACACATAAAGACATTGGAAGGCAATTTGACTCCAACTTCACGCTTCGACTTATAAACATAAATTTATTTTTAAATTATTTTAATATTTTAAATGATAACCATCTTACTGCATTTCCTGTGTCTGTAGTTTTTTAAACTATCACGTTCTTAATTTTTTTGAATTCAGAACCTGTTTTAAATACAATACACACACAAACTGTTAAAGTACATTAAAAAAGTTTTACTATAAGATATTGGAACTTTTTTTTCATTTTAAATAAAACTCATTTTGAATAACCTTTTTTGTTTATTGTTAATTTGTTTTATTTTTCTTAAGTTTTGAATTAAGAACTTGTTTTAGAGACGTATAAAAACTTCTAGGGTACATAAAAACAGTTTCACTATAGTCATAAATAGCAAAATAGAACATATTTGACCGGCTTGAACAAAAAGGAGACGTTCTCGAATTTTTAAAGTTTCTGCATTCTTAATTCCGTCGTTTATAAATAAATTGATTTAGATTTTTTTTATTGGAAAGGATTAACTTTTAATTTTACAATAGTTTACTTAACTTTATTGCTCTAGGCTTTCGAGATATACCTGGGAACCTCCTGAAAATTAATAAATATAACATAATAAGGTTAGGAAAGAACTAAGAAGTACCCAAACTGCTTAACGACAACGAGCAAAAATGAACGAAGAAAAAGGTCGTCATAAAACTTCGGAAACAAAAGAGAACCTTGTATGAAGTAGAGTAAGTTCGTCACCGAGAACGTTTACAATTTCTGTCACTTTTATATATATATAACACCGGAGGAGCTCCGAAAAAAATGTGGGATATACCAATTGAAATGTACAGAATTGTCTTGAAGATATTTTTTTCAATTGACACGCTTTCTCTCATGTGCCAGTTCTTAAAACTCTTTATTTCAAAATGTTATTTTTTAAAACGTAAAATAACAAGAAATATCACTAAAATACCAAAGACTACTATACTACTTTTTAGTCCCTTTAGTTCGGGTTTTTGGTGTTAGTGGAAAATATATCGACGCTGGAAAACAAAATCGTAGTAGCCCACAAAAATGAAATTGTTCACCAGAGCTGAAAAACATTTCAACTTTAAAAAAAAAATGATAACCTTCGTGTTTGTGGACCTAGAGCTGTCGTTTGTAGACACAATATTTATTATTTTTTACTGAATAAGTATTGTACCACGGGCATTAAGTTTATTAGAGTTTTCTTGTTATTTACATCGTTTTACGGTACAAAAAATAAAAGAAAAGTGTCAATTTTGAAAATCCTATTTTCGCTATTTTTCATCTAATTGTTACAAGTCATATATTCGACGCGTCTTTTTTTCTGATTCCAACGAGGTAAAAAAGTGAAAATGGCCATATGTGTCACTTATTTTGCTTTCCAGCGTCGATTTAAAGTCGAAGATAACGCAGATGGTACATTACCAATTTCCCTAACACCCTAGTACCGTAACGGAATTCCTCCCATTCTATTTACGTTGCACATTTGGACCAGACTGTTGGATGGCGGGACGTTTCCTGCGCGCGTGCTGAGAGCTTCTCCTCCCCGATAGAGTCGCACGTGTGGTGCCCCGCGTCTAACCACCTGCGTACGCCACTACACCACCTCACCACTCGCCCCGCGACACACGCAGGGCACAGAGCTTGCCGCGACGTCGACGGGATGTGTCGTGTTTAACGTATCCGAATTTCGCGTGAATTACCATGGGACCACAGTTCGACTATTGTCTTCGAGCTACAAGTGAGTTTCAATTGTTTATCGATAATAATTATTTTATCCCCGCCCATCACTACTATTGCAAGATATCGGATTGTTGTTAATTGCTAGTTATTTTCGGATCTCTTAGATATTTTCGTATACAGATTGACTTCCTCTATTATATTGGGTCATATCATATTGGAATATATGTTATGTATTATATATGTACGACATATTACTATGCCAAGAATTTCTGAATTCGGAGAAGATTAGATTGGAACAATTTTTTTTTGGGTTCTATCGATATAATTGTTTTGTTCATTATACAATTTGACTCTTGCTTAATCAGTTATAGGGTAAAATAGGCCGAAATTAAACGAGGGCGGATCTGTAATATTCTATAAATAAGCAAGCTATATTGTTTATTTTTATTTTTATTCATACCATGTTTATAGATTGCTTTCAGTTTTGTGGACTTACGAAATAAATAAATACGGTAAATAACAAATTTTAATTTAACCTCATTACTTTAATATATGTCTACGTCCGTAACATCTCTAAAAACATACAATACAAAATGTTCAGCGTCCTTTCAGTTACGCGGTCAAATTGAAGTCATAAGTTAATAACATTCAAATAAATAAAAAGTAATTTAAATTAGCATTGAGTCAAAGTTGTGTGAATCCTTGAAATGTTATTCAAGATGTTTCGGTAGATAGTTTTTTTTACTTGTCTACCTAAGAATGGGGATTGATTCATCAATTTTGAAGAACGGATGCCCCGAACGCTGTTTTTTTCTACAACACATGTTTCAGATGCCTTATAAATATATATCTTAAAGATATATGTGTATATTACAGTTGTACTTGTCTTCTGTCTAGAATGAAGTATTCTTTTGCACTAAAATATTATGATGAGGGCATCTTAATATATAAGGAATTCAAATTCAGAATAAAAATCACATAGTGTATTTTTAGTAAGCGTCAATAGCCTAGTGGTTTAGGGTACGGCCTGCGAATCGTAAGGTCGTGGGTTCGAATCCACCATTGGACTATTGCCGTAACCAAGTCCTAGCACAAGCTTAAGCTTAGTTGGAATGGTTAACAAGATTGTTAGAAATATTTCTAAAAAAAAAAGAAATATTGCTATTTTTTTAAAAAAAAAAAGTCATCTTAAACTTTATAATATATTTTAAAGTTACTCATTTCATACAAAAAAAAATTACGTTCTCACATACGCACAGTCAGGTTTATTTTACTTATTATTGCAATTTTTTTATCTTTTTTTTCTAATTTCTTATCGTTTTACATCTGTATAAAAAAATTAAGAACATTAGATACAAGTAAACTATTATTATTATTTACATAAAGTTCTTTATTATCTGCGTGCAATGGATTATGTTTTTTATCTGTGTATGCAAAGTCAAATATTGGAAATGAATAACCTCAAATTTTATTTACACTAAGGTTAATTGCTGTTGCCAATCATTTTATAAATCTTAAAGTAATTCCTACAATATGTTTTGCTCAATCCCAGCAAAGTAAGTAAACAATTTACTTAATTGTAATGTCACCTAGTAATAAAAAATTGATAACAATATATTTTTTCACGATATAATTACGGCGCAGTTGTATTATTTACAAAGTTACTAATTACAAAGTTTATTAACTTTTTTTATCACATTATCTATTATTTCTTAATTTCACAACATCATACGTACATTTTCCACGAAAGTCGTCTTTAAATTCATGATAGATTTGTTTGTTTAAACGGTACCGTCCACTGTCCATTAGTCCGTTTTTGTTGAACACATGTATGGCGGGATGACAGATCCCGCCCTCGGTCCAAATATTCGAAATAATAGTTTGCACATGCGGGCCCACAAAAAATCAATAATGGATTCCTTCGTTTCCAATTCTTTACGAATTGACATAGTAATACGATCAATAAATAACAAACAAAGAAGTATGATTGAATTTGTTACACTTTATTATCTTTATCTACAAAGAATATATATCATTTTTATAGGTGCTTTATGCCAATTTAGCGCACTAATTCCATTGCGTTAAGACGCAGGAGTGGCAGTAGTTTTACACAAATGCATTTCAAATGTAATGTTCACTATTACTCTATTAAATTGCTTGGTAATCCTGTGTTGTGGTAAAACTACGGATCTCATCCCATAGAAAAACAATTTAAATGGGAGTTCCGACCCACTGTTTATCTATACTAATAAACGGAAATTGTCTTTTACGGTAAAACTACAAAGCGTCCCTTATTGGATTCATACTTATACCATAAGATGCAGCGTGTTTCTGAGAAGTTTTAAGTATATAATATATTGTTGATTACATTCTAGATTCTATATATTTTAGCTTCGTTTCACATAGTTCTATTGTTTATTATTTAATTTGACTGTAAATCAGTACAAGTATAGTAACGAGCAATAATAAAAACCGAATTCAAATCGAATTAATCGTTAAACTCTACTACGTGAGACCGCCCTCTTTATTTTTCCGAATTATCGCAGGAATATTACGAAATAAAATTAATCAGGATCTAACCAAACTCTCAAAAAGTTCATCCTTTCTAAAAAAAATGAACAATTGAAATCGGTTGGCGTGATATTAAGATATGCGCCCTTTTGTGGCGTACATAGTTCATGCAATTTAAGACTTATATGGTTTTCTCAAGATAAATCGGTTCATCTAGTCGAGAGTTATGAGGTAACAAACTTTAAAAAAACTACAGACGAATTGAGAACCTCTGTCTTTTTGGAAGTCGGTTAAAAATATTTATAAAATATATCGATATTTTTCATATTTCGAAATTTGTTAAAAAATAATTAGCGCATAAAATTAAATATTTGAAAAGTTTTGTACTAATAGAGTATTCGACGAGTAACTGAGAGGTTCTCGCTCCGGATACCAGTCCAGACTGTTTGATCTGAATTGATTCTGCTAGCAGGACAGACAACATGCATAGATTATAAAATTTATACAACAAGTCCTGCCATCGTAAAGAGTAGGAGTGTAGTAACATACTACACTACACTCTTCGTGATGGCAGTGCAAGGGTTTTATTTTATTCAAGTTGTCAAGCACAAATAAAAGAAAGACTGGAAAGATTTTTTATAATTTATTACGATATTTGGTATCAGATGAATTATTCGATAATATCGGTTCGAAGCGATATATCGCGTTCATATATCGGTATTTTATGAAATACCGATTTATATCGTCCACTTCTAGTTTGAATAGGTGGTTATACGCGATACACGCACACCGATGCTATGTAAGGGTAAATCACTCGATGTCCCATATAGTTATCAAGTATGGCGGAGTTGGGACGAGCGAAGATTGCTTCCAATTCGCATTATCCGGCTTATAAAATTAGGCTCGGTGTACACGGCCCGCAGTGGACGTAATCTAGAGCCGTTAGTTCATTGTCGTTATTGAATAATTCCCGCAAGGCAGTCGTAGATCGCCGGCCGGAGCGCGACGCCGCCCCCTTCCCGCTATGGTCCACGGTAAGGAGACTTCGATACTATTTTTAGTCACCTTTGGACTCGAATGTTACTACGTAGTACAACGTAGTTACGAAGATTAAGTCGACAATAGTCTGTTTTCAAGAGAAACAAAAAGAAAGAAGAAGCTTATTAATGCAATTGGAAATCTTTTTTTATTGTATTCTGTTTCTGTTATTCGTATTTTGTTTTGTGTATATTTGTTATAAATTAACCGATTTTATTTTTTGATAGTCATGTGGAGCACTTTTTGGTATAGGATAAGCTTATGGGTTCACGTCACTGACATGCTAATAATCTTGTACAGCCCGTAATATACACTCGTGAGCAAAAATCAAGGGTCGGTTAAGAAAGTTTGAATATCTCGGAAGATAAAGACGCTATCTAAATAAATAACAGTATTTTTCATTAAATTTCATTTTTATTTAAATTTTAGTGTCGCCTAAGTTAAGTAAAATAACAATACTGTATTATCCAAGTTAACGTAAGATAACCTTTTTCGTTTAAGTTTATGTTTTTTAGTAAAATATTAATAAATTATTAAAAATATTTTATATTATTTTAAGGACGTTTATTTGTCTATCGTGCACAATTTATTTCAGTTAGCCAGCGTCTTTATCTTCCGAGATATTCAAACTTTCTTAAAAGCTCACGGCTGTATTAAGCGATTTTAATTTTTGCCAGTCGTTTTGAGCTCTTTGGTAAGGGAGAATCTTATAGCTTCACGTCACCTACACGCTAATGTTGTGTTTATATTTTGTCATAATCGTGTACAGCCAGTAATATAATTGATTAATAAATAAACCGTACAAACATATAAATTCTCATGTGTCAATATATGTGAAATTTTTAAATTTTTATACTGGAATATTCTCCCCACGTCTCTCTTACCCTACAATTACAGTAGTGATTTCAAGAGTAGAGTGAATAAGCATTTACTAAACTAGTATTTCTTAACAGCCCGCGTCTGTCTTTCCTTACGATTACAATGTGGGTATTTTCAAGAGTAGAGTGAATAGGCATTTACTAAGCTAGTGCGCCTTACCATCCAGGACTGTATTACCACTTAACATCAGGTGGGATCGTAGTCAAGCAGTTGCTTAGAAATTATAAAAAAAAAACAACCAGGACTGCATTTCTACTTAACATCAGGTGTGATGATGGGCAATCACTTGCTGCACACAAAAAATATTAAATAATAAACAACAACCCTTGTTACAGACAATCCATCGTACTTCGCTTTCCCGGACAAAGATGTCGCCGACAGCGCAAGTGCCAGCACCTCGAGCGCCAGCACCGAGCATTGCTCGCGCTCAGCTCCGGCCCGCAGCTGGTCGGACAGCATCCGCCCCCTCAGCTCGCCTCGTCGGAGGGAGCCCGACAGCCCGCGACGGAAGGAATTCAGGGCTCTACTCAGGTCGCTCTCCGCTAAGGAACCTGAGCAGGCCGAGGCGTTTCTCAAAGGTCAACCAAGACCTGGCGACTGCGCTCCTGGTGATATGAAGCACACCTTCACCGCTCCTAGATTGAAGTAAGTGCCTCAGTTTACAATTTTTTTTTATTGATGAACTACAGATGCCAGAGGCGGAGAGGTGGCATAGCTCTTAGGTCGCTTAGCCTGGACCTCTATTAGCTAGCAACTCGACATAAGGGTTGAAATATTAAAAATATTGGCAACAACATTAATTTAGATTGCGGTCTGGGAATCTTTGGGAAAATTTTTTAAGAATACTAAAAAAATTTTTTTTCAAAAATATTAATGTTAACTACCTTTTTGTTAAGAGATGGTTCATGTCAACAGTTGAATGGTGGAAACTACGACGTTACGATTCGCAGACCGTACCCTAAACCATTAGGCTATTGATGCTTTAATTGAGAAAAAAAAACCGACTTTATATCAAATCAGTGGCGGATTTGTAAATAAATAAAGTGAAGTTAAAGTTACAGCCTTTATATATGTCCCACTAGTGGACACAGGCGTTCTCTGTAAAGAGAGTATAAGGGTATATTCTGCCACGCACACTTAGTGCGGATTGGCTGACTTCACATGTCTAAGAAAAAAAATTCTAGGACATGTAGGTTTCCTCGCGATGTTTTTCTTCACCGCCGAGCGCGTGGTAATTCAGCACATAAAATTGCAACAACAAGTTTATTGGTGCCGGCGCCGGGGATCGAAGTTGCTAGCATACTCGGGTTGCTAGCATACTATGCAACTTTAGGCGACCGCACGGACAATGAGCTACCACGGTTTATAACTACCACGGCTCAGAGCTACCATGGCTTATAGCTATCACGGCTCAGAGCTACCATGGCTCATAGCTACCACGGCTTATGATTTCATAAGTATTATTGTTATTCCAAATTCGTGCTCGTTTTCGTTGTGTATTTACCTAGTCTAGGGTTGTCATAAACCTAATAATATTACAATCAATTAGCATTATTTCTTACAATTTAAGAGTTCCTTGGCTTTGACGTGAGATCCCAAGTTTCTACACCAATAATTAATACGGAACCTAATTGTAATCTATTAAACAAAAAAATAAAAATCAGTATTTTAATTATGGCGATATGACTGTACAAACATTAACAACAAATACAAACGCCTCACACCTCCACCTTTTTTAAAAGTCGGTTAAATTATCTATTTTTTTTTAAAGAAAGCTTTTTTGTTCAGAAATATTACTAACAATCTTGTTAACCATTCCAACTAAGCTTAAGCTTGTGCTAGGACATGGTTCACGGCAATAGTCCAATGGTGGATTCGAACCCACGACCTTACGATTTGCAGGCCGTACCCTAAACCATTAGGCTATTGACGCTTAGATGATTTATGTTTACAGTTTTTTTTGTCTATACATCGAAGATAAAGTTATCGGTGTTTGGGCGTTATTTGCTTTATTTTTTAACACCGAAAAACGATATTTAAGAATGATATTATGATATATGAAAAAAAATATATTTATAGAAATAAATATTTTACTCCAAGCTCTCATGTAGATATACTAGATAAATTATTTAGTGCTCACATTTATATTAAGTACAGTCAATTAAAGTAATAACACATAAAGTGTGCAATGGTGGTCTTATGAGAGATCTTTTCCAGGTAACGTATTTTAAAGCTCATTTGGTCCCTTATGTGTCTGGTGTCCATAACTCTCTAGTGTCGGTCCTTCATGTCCTGGTGGTCATCAGGGTTGCATCTTGAGCTGATGATCTGCCTCCACCGGCTTCTGTCCAGCGCGTCTCTTATGACAGAGTAAAATTTGTAGGACGACGAGTCTTTTATCTGATCGGACCACCGAGATTTTTTATCTGCGGTTTCCCAACTACGATCAGTCTTTCTAGACTTTTGTCGCCTCTGCGCATTTCTCTCCGTATATAGTACTCAAATAACTTAGCCAATAGGTAAACGATAAACGGTAATGTAGGTAACTATTTTATTAACAGGAAAGGAAAAATAAACACAACAGTAGTCACCTCGGAAGGTGTGAAAGAACGCGAAGAGGTTTTCTATACGGTCCCTCTACAAGGGCGCAGACGTCACTCGGTGGGAGGGTACCTGGCAACTGACGGCGGAGGTGCCGGCGAGGTGACAACGGTGCCAAGCGAGGTGCCGAAAATGCCACCACCGCGATTCAACCACAATGACGATGAAGTCGTTAAGAGGAGACGACCGAAAAATTTCTCATTCAAAGGTAAGCTAAGCTAATTGTTTCTCGCACCTTCAACTAGACCTGACAACCCTGTAGTTCTGGGTTCGTAGAATAAGACTACGGTATGGGGCAGCAGAAAGCGACTAAAAAGGGCCTCGGTTTCACTGGGCGGTAAGAGAGGGGGCCTTTGTCATCCGCTGAAGTGGACCCAGGAAGAAGGCTACATCGGCTGGCCTGTGCCGCCTTGCACTGCGAGAGCATGAGGGGGGGGGTTAACTCCCCCCCTCCCCTCCCCGCAAAGACGTGCTCAGTGCAGGTCCGGTGCGTTCCACTGGAGATCCCGGAGTCCCTCACCGGGGGTGTTTTTACTGGGTAAAAATCCCACATAACCCCGCCTTCCCCAGGAGGCATGGGTATCTTGTTGAAGATTTCCCCTCCGTCAAAAAAGGGCCGTCAGTCTGTGCGCTTATTTCGCTTAGTTTTCGAAGCATTTTTTATAACATGAGTTCGTGTTTTTTTGCTTTTTGTCCTAAGAAGATGATATTTATTGAATTAAAGCGTGAAATCATAGAAAAACATTAACAAGATGTGCTAGTAATTGACTTGGCGAGGTTATAATTAAATGTTCCTACTAGTAAATATATTTATCTTATTCAAAAACACTTGAGATGGTATTTAAGGACCTAGAATAGATAAAGGCATTTCAATTTAATTTCGATAGGGAAAATTACTTTTAGATACGTCGACGTACTGTAGCATTATAAAAATGCGTGTAGTTATTTATGCATGCGCGTCAACAACTGACACAAATCATGCAAAGCATATTTGCCCCGAGACGACGTGCATTTAACCAGTTAATTATTACGATAGTGTCAGAAATGTTAGATTGTTAGAAAGGAAGTTTTCGTGGTTTCGTGCTATTATTAAATAGTAATGATGTACTTGGAAAGACGTAATGATAATAGGCGGCCGTAAACAATACTGTCAAGACGTAGGGAAGATGTTATCTAGGAGCATTGCACCCGAGCTCTTCGACCCCTACACTGATAACGTAGCCAGCCTAAATACCTATCGCGGGAGAAAGATGCGGCATTTTAGATTTACGGCCTATTTGACCCCCTTATCAAAATTTCATAAAATGTTATCTTTACTTTTTAAGAGATAAAGTTAACTTGAACTTTTAAAGAGTCTTAGAGCTTTTAAAGTCCGCTTTTATGTACACTTTTATTTGGTCCAAATAAAGATTAAATCACTTTGTTTACTTATGCACAACATTTGCAAAGAAATCACTGAATAGTATTTGTAAAGTTTTTCTCAACACAATCCCAAGGTGTGGTGGAACAAGTTGCCGGCGTCAGTCTTTCCGTCCAAGTACGACGTGGGAGCCTTCAATAGCAGAGTGAATAGGCACTTACTAAACTAGCGCGTACCATCTTTCGACTATATCACCACTTAACACCAGGTGGGATCGTGGTCAAGCGCTAGCTTATACGCATAAAAGTATAATGGGAGAGAATGCTTTTTGGTATTAAGTTCGCTAATTTGTAAACTTCTATTTTGTGCAAATAAGGATTAAATAAATATATTAACGCTGCAAAGCAAAAACGTAGTAAGTGACACATATGGCCATTTTCACTTTTTTAAGTCATTGGAATCAGAAAAAAAAGACGCGACGAATGATATATGACTTGTAACAATTAGATGAAAAATAGCGAAAATAGGATTTTCAAACCACTTGGGGACCCTTGTGTCAAGTTACTAGCAATAGAGGTTCAGGCTAAGCGACCTAAGAGCTGTGCCACCTCTCAATCCGGTGAAGCAGTCAAGGCCAGCCTCTCTGGCCAATCTGTGTAGTTCATCATAAAAAAATGATTTTCAAGATTGACACTTTATTATTTTTTGTACCGTAAAACGATTTTCTCTTAGGAAAACTCAAGGTTAAGCCGTGGTACAATACTTATTCAGCAAAAATATTAAATATTATGTCCAAAAACGACATCTCTAGGTCAACAAACACGAAAGTTATAATTTTTAAAAAAAGTATAAATGTTTTTCGGCTCTGGTGAACAATTACATTTTTGTGGGTTACTACGTTTTTGTTTTCCAGTGTCGATATATATATTGACTTATACACAACATAAGTAAAAAATCCTTAGATAACGATCGCTATAGTATTTTTAACGTTCTCGTCGATTAGTGTTATCAGGGAAACGCGCGAGGAATACAATCGATTTGTGGTCAGTGTTTACGCGCTGTATTTGGCGATCGATAGAGCATAGTATTGACAGTGTGGGCCCAAATTTGTTTGTCGAGGATTAGGCGTCAGAGATGGCGTTGCGATTGTGAAGTTGGCACGGCGGTTTTAGTATGCGAGTGGCGTGTTCCCCGCCTGACGCCGGATCGGGCTCCGCACACGTCTTGCCGCCGCCGCCCGAGCGCCCGCACTTTGTCATTCCGCACCACACTGCAATACTGCGATTCAGTGCAATGTCAAACGTCTAACTCGCGAACAACGCTCCATCTCACTTGAATACTTGAGGAGTTTCACCAACCATGGATGATACCAGTGAGTTCTCTTTAAAATATTCACTTGTACCAACTCGTTGTTAAACTATTTACTTGTAACGGCTCGTTTTTATACTCGTCTTTCAGCTAATCACTTGTACCGACTCGTTTTTAAACTATTTACTTGTACCGGCACGTTTTTAAACTGTTCACTAGTCTCGTTTTAAGTGTTTCAAAATTTTGCATACTTAATTTTATGCTCTGTAAATGTATTGGTTCTTTACATATAGGTAGATAGATAGACTATTGCTCACATTTAAACTTTAAAATAGGCCTTATGGGTATTAGCGATCTCTTAGACCAAAACCTATAGAGCAGGGGAGTTATAAATAAATAGCAGGGTAACAAAAAAGTCGACAATTAGTAACCTAAGAACAGGAGACAGCGATTTAGATCCTAACGGTTATTTTAAAATTGAAATTTTATTTGTACACATTTGCAGGCTATACGCAATAGTTTATTCTTATAATAAAACACGGATAAAATCGGTAACATTAATTTGATTTAAATATGGCAATACAAATCAATTTCTGATTTTCAAAGTCCAAAATGCAATGGTACGTGTAAATTAATCGAAATTGAAATTTTCTTGCATTACAAGTTCATTGTATGCGACATAATTAAAGTAATTTGTCGTGAATTTGTATGACCATATATATCCATTGTTTCCCCTTCGGAAATCAACCGAGCCATACAATATGCGACAGTCCCACATCAAACATTGTGGCATAACGACGTCCAGGCCAAAATCAATGTCAAAGGAACACCGTAAACCATTGCCAAATAAGTTCTACCGTTGCTATTCTCATAATGCACGGAACAATAACCTTTATCGACTGCTAATAAAGGTGTAAGTTGATAAATCGAACGGAGACAATGTTGTAGATACATTAGCTATGCACGGTGGCGGGGCTGACAGAATAAACACGGTGTACTTTACATGCATCGAAGCTACTCCCGTAATGTAGTCGAATTCTGAATTCCAATGTGAAGACGCCTGGCAACTTTATCGTATGGAATCATTTGATGTACTATCCGTAGAGATTGTTCACGCCGCAGTTAATGCCCCAAAGATAAAACAAATATATTTCACGAGAGAAAACGTGTTAAACAACAGCCCAAGCCGACGTCCCGAGGCAATGTGTTAGTTAATAGACGTTCAGGCTAAGCGACCTAAGAGCTCTGCCAACTCTCAAACCCGGTGAAATAGTTGCGGTCAGCTTCTCTGGCATCATCAGCACAGATTAATAAAAAAAAAACAAACATTAAACACCATTTTGTTAATAATAAGTATATTTACGAGCAAAAACAAAAACCCAACAAACGTTAAAGGATATTACGCGCGAAGGCCCTCTTTATATATCTGAATGATCGTAGGAATATTACGTTATTAAAAAAGAATCATCAACATTGATTTACCCAGTCGAAAGTTATTTATTTATTTATTCAAATCAACAAAAATTATAACACCGTTACAGATAATACCAATATGATGTTATAAAAACTTAGTTAAATATATATTACTAATATTAAAACAAATAAAAAGCTGCTTTATGTATTGACAATAATATATAAATATAATAGAGTCAAACACCTTCTACGCATTTGTAGGCAGCTTCGATAAACACAGACTCTGTGCGACAAAATATATCAATGTGCAGTGAGATGGTATTAACAAACCCAACCGCGCGCGACAACTAACAAAAATATGAAAAAACATACAGACGAATGGAGAACCTCCTCCTTTTTTGAAGTCGGTTGAAAAGAATGCTAACGTTTTTTTTTAATAAATAATACTAACATTCTTGTTAACAATTCCAACTAAGCTTAAGCTTGTGTTACTTTTCCAAATTCGTGCTTTCGTTGTCTGCTGAGCGATGTCATGATTGTGGTGCTGCGGTGGACTCTGCCCAGGTTTAGTGGGTATGGGCTGCCCAGGCCGAGTCCCACACATCCCTCCGGGCCCACCCAGGGTACCGGAGGATGGTCTATAAACAGATACCCCCGCGTTAACAAAAAAAGTACGTTAGTCTTGGTGTGTACAACAAAATTTAATATAGGACGTAATTAAACTAAAAAATATATATAAAATAGTGTAAAAACAGTTTTTGTTTAAAAATTCTAATCTTTTCCTTTTTAAAGTTACTCTTTAACCGATTTCTAATGAGGAGGTTATCATTAATTCGGTTATTGTTTTTATATATTAGATCTTAACATATTATATGAAATTGGGGTTTTGTAAGGGAGTACGGCAAAACACTGGTAAGTTGGTATGTAAGGACCTAATTTTTTTATAATTTTATCTTTCATTCTGTTTCCTTGAAAGGGGGACATTTTCAGGGAGCATTGATCTTAAAGTTTCCAAGATATAAGATTCAGATTTTATTGGTAATATAATAAATTACCGGTCAAATTATTACAAATTATTAGTACCACAAATTACATTAGATATTTGTAAAAAAAAATAATGAAAAAATAGTACATCGAAGAAATAAAATGATTATAATTTGTAATTTAATTTGTTGATTCCTCCACACTATAAAATGCCCTCTCAACCAGTGACGACTTCAACCTATTTTTAAACATTGCTAGACTGGGAGCTTCAGTTACATGCAGATATAACGGAGAACTCTTGAAAATTAATAAAAAATGAATGCGATTTTGTTTTTTTTTTTAAAATACACACTTTTTATTAGGTTGACTTACCTTTTTTAAGAGCCGTAGTAGCTCAGTGTCCAGGCGGTAGGCTCTTGTTGCATAGTACGCTAGCAACCCGAGTTCGATCCCCGGTGCCGGCACCAATAAATTTGCTGTTGCATTTTTATGTGCTGATTAACCACGCGCTCGGCGGTGAAGGAAAACATCGTGAGGAAACCTACATGTCTTAGAAATTTTTTCTAAGGCATGTGAAGTCTACCAATCCGCACTAGGGCCGCGTGGTGGACTATGCCCTTATACTCTCTTTACAGAGAAGGCCTTCGCCCAACAGTGGGACATATATATTATATATATAAAGGCTGTAACTTTAACTTTATTAGCTTGACTTCTCTTATATTTAACGGAATCGTTTATTGGTTTTCAACTACATCCAAAACAAATCTTCTGAAAACCAAAACTTAAGTATGCACATAAAATTAAAATGGGTTCCCCATTTAAAAATCCAACAATTTTTTTAAATCGATTCATAATGTCTTTTTTACGCGGTAAAAAACGACCGAATTGAATTAACTTCTTTTTGAAGTCGGTTAATAAGTAAAGAAACAATTCAAGAGAATGTTCATCGCTGTTGTATTCTGAATGACCGGCTTCAAGGTCCTTGTTGCTTACCTGCCCGTGCTCCAACTGTGCATCCTTTAGGCCGTTTTGTGAACATCTGTGACTTATGCATTAGTATCCCATCGTTCTACACCATTTGTACATCCTCGTGTTCATAACGTAGCATTACTCGTTTTGTTCTCAACTTGTACTGTAACATGTTGTCTTTAGATCAGTGGTGGGCAAACTACGGCCCGCGGGTCAAATCTGGCCCGTTAAAGCGTTTCATCCGGCCCGCTAAGTGTTTTTAGTTATATCAGTAGTGTTTATAAGGTTTACAACCTTTTAACATTTTTGGTTTGTTTAAAAAACGTCGTAAATTTTTACGTAAAAAGCCAAAAAAATTGCCACCAGCAATTTGTGTAGCTAAATTGGCCATTAATTTTTTTGTTAAAAAGCTTTAATAAATTGAAAAGTTTTTTTCGGTAATTTTTTTTTTTTACAATTGGTGGCCCGCCAACCAAAAAGTTTGCCCACCACTGCTTTAGATAATAATTGTTTTTAGAGTAATCACATCCAGATTTATGCAAATGTTAATCATTGAATAAATTTTTACAGCTATTTTTACGGATTTTATATCGGTTTTCATTTTATTATTTATGTCGTAAATGGCCTCTGTAAAGTGTTCGAAACGTTGGGATAACAAAATACGATTTAAACTACGAAAATAATTCTATTCAATATTTTAGAAATTTAGAATATTAAAATAGGCTAGTTATAAAGTATATATGTATTTAAATAAATATATGTTCCACTCTTGTCCGCTGCCTGGTTCTAGTATGGACAGACGGACTTCGTATGTCTTAGAAAATCCGTCATGTTGGTTATCCGATGTTTTCTTTTACCGCCAAGCTTGTGTCATCAATCATCACTTAAAATTGCAATAAACAATTGCAAAACTCGGGTTGCTGGCGTACTATGAAACTTAAGGCGACAGCCCGGATACTGAGCTATCACGGATTTTAAAAAGAGTTAGTGTCCAAATTTTTGTCATTTTAGATTCCGATAGAAAAACTCCTGTAAATCGATTTTAAATAAATTCTCTGTCTACCCTGCAAGGGGTAAAAGGACATGCAAGCTTATTTACCCCTCGCCAGGGGGACCCTTTACGAGTTACTAGCGGTAGATGTTCAGGCTAAGCGACCTAAGAGCTCTGCCAACTCTCAAACCCGGTGAAATTGTTGCGGTCAGCTTCTCTGGTATCATCAGCACAGATTCATCAAAAAAAACCTAAGAGCTATGCCACTTCTCAATCCGGTGAAGCAGTCAAGGCCAGCTTCTGTGTCCAATCTGTGTAGTTCGTCAAAAAATAAAGCTTATTTACATAGCTGTGCCCGATTGGCGTGATAGAAATCTATTTATTTATTTATAACAATAAGTTGCTCCTTATTATATCTACCAGTGAAAGTCCGTCAAAATCGGTCCAGCCAGATTTAAAAAACAGACAGACAGACAAAATTTTAAAAAAAATGTTTTTTAGTATAATTGGTGCCGTATATACATTAATAAGCGCTTTCACTGAGACGTCGACGAGCTGCTTCCATACTGCTCTGTCCTCGGCTTCTTTCATCGCGGTCGGAATGTCGAGTCCAACTATGTTTTTAATTTGGTCAGACCAGCGAGTAGGTGATCGGCCCCGTGATCTTTTGCCCTCGATTTTCCCTACAACAACCATTTTCTCTAAATTATCTGGGTTCCTTCGGGCAATGTGACCAAAGTAGTTAAGGACTCGCCTGTAGCAGGTAGTGGACAGTCTCTTGGTTATCTTAAGTTGTCGGAGAATGGACTTGTTAGTCCATGGTATACGTAACATTCTCCGCCAACACCACATTTCAAAAGACTCAATTTTTCGGTCGGCTGCTCGGATTGACCACGATTCTGATCCGTACAAAAATATCGAAAGACTAAAGCGCACACGAGTGCTCTTGGTGGTGTTTGACACTTTTCGGTTTTGCCATATTCTGGTCAGTTTGCTCATTGCTGCTTTAGCCATCTGTGTACGTCTCCGAATTTCCCGTCGCATCCCCTCGGTTGGTTATTAAAGATCCTAGGTACACGAACTTGTCAACAAACTCCAGATCCGAGAGTTCTCCTGTCCGTGTCATAAAGCCAGCTCGATCTACCACCATGATTTTTGTCTTTGACTTATTTATGGTAACTATATTATATCATTAATATGCATGTTGTAAAAAATTACAAACAGACACTCCAATTTTATTTATTTGTAAAGATAAACTCGGGCTAAAGTTGTTTTTAAAAAAAGCCTATTGTCTTCGACTTCCACTAATAAGTCCTTAATAATCCCAAATTCCGCCACACCGATCTGCTGCGTTCCGGAGCAGTTTCAGATACTTGGCCACCAAGTGTTGGAATAATTTGCCACCGCCCATAAGAGACAGTAAATCTGTAAACGCTTTTAAAGATAAATTAAAACACCTGATGTTAAAGTCACAAAAAGATTTTTTTTTTAATGACGAACTACTCAGATTGGCCAGAGAAGCTGGCCTTGACTGCTTCACCGGATTGAGAGGTGGCATAGCTCTTAGGTCGCTTAGCCTGGACCTCTATTGCTAGTAACTCGACACAAGGGTCCCCCCGGTGAGGGGTAACCTCGGCTTGGACGGTTAACCACAAAAAGATAATATCCCTGCGATATCGGTGGCTTGTTGTTTCCAATATTTTTAATATTTCATTATATAATTTAAACTATATACGTTTAATTATCATATTATTTATTTTAGTTTATTTTTGACTCAATAATATATTTATTTATGAAAATTTATCATCTATTACTGTATTGTATAAAATATATTTTAATCTCATAACTGTTTTATTCATGTATCATATTTTTTATACTCTTATTGTCTGTATAAATTCCATATAAAAGTAGTATAGCGCGCACGTCTTTAGATAGTCTCGGCACCGCTGAAAATCAGCTTTGTCGCATCCTGGCGACAGCATACGCTGAGACGGTGTCCGATATTGGCATCATATGTTTTGTATTATTTGTCCGTGTTACTTTAACTGTGTTTTGTCTATTTTTCATTATTTTTTAATGTGTGTTATATTCTGTCTGTGATGTGTTTTTGTATTGTGATGCCAATAAATAAATGTCTATGTCTAATACAATTTTGATTACAAGGCGAGATAATTGATAACATATAATTGTTAATACTACACCACTCTTGTTCTCTAATCATGTACCCTGTAGCAAGATTCATTCTGTAAGTCGACAAAAACACATATCAGTACATTTGCGTTACTTACGCATGGTAATGAATTCTAAATATTTACATTCGATTATCTGCCCTCCTTCAATTGTAATTGTATTGTCTGTATACATACAATTTAAATAATGTTACAAACGTACATTTATATATATAATCTGTAGTACAAAGCACGTACAGTCATTAACACTGGTTGTCAGCTTTTAACTAAATAAGTTTGAATTAATTATCAGTTATAGATTGATTTGGAATTAGTAATTGATTGAGAACTTGCGGTTATATAAAAAAAACTTAAATTCCGGTGCTGCTAGAGTTGTTCAGCTTTCTTAAATCTGGCCAGACGATTACGACAGATGTGTATTGGCAGCAATTGCATACCATGATGGGAAAGCTAACTGCTAAACAACGGAGTATCAATCGCCATAGGCCACTGCTGCTTTAGGACTACGCTAGACCACACACTGCATAACAGACAGTTACCAAATTAGAAGAGCTTCAATTAGATTGACTAAGCCGTCCACCATACTCCCTGGACCTTGCTCCAACAAATTACCATTTTTTTAGAAATTTGGATAACTTCTTGCAAGGCGATAAATTCGATGGGCAGTCCAAAGCGCTTTCAAAGATTTTATTGATTCCCAACCGAATGTTTTTTTTAGTAAAGGGATCAATGTACTACCTATGAGACGGCAAATGTGCATACATAGCGATGGTACTTACTTTGATTAAATAAATATATTATAGTAGTGTACTCAGCCCCGGGTTAGATTTCATTTCGCTCCGTATTAATTCTCTTCTATTCTCTTCTCGAGCGGGTGAAGATCGTTACCTACACCCATGTACATATCAGCAGCATCAGTAAACGGATACATTCGCGTCGCTATAACTTGTGTATTTCAAAATCTTTAATTATTATGTTTAAAATACTTCAATATACTCCATTGTACTTCAATATGGTTCAATATGGTTATACGGATGATAGAATATCATTATAGTAAATAAAAGCTGTATTTGACAGTTCAAAAAGAGAAGTGTTCCGATCGCCAGGTCAATCTGAAGATTCCCTGAAAGTTTCATTGAAATCGGTCCAGCCGTTTCGGAGCCTATAGGGAACAAACCCACGCTCTTTTAAATATATAAATTTTGAAAACTCGACTTAAGATTACCCCCTTACGAAACGCCAATTTCATATGTTAGGACCAAATATTAAAACGTAATCAATTTCTTTGTCATTGTAAAGTCAATGGTAGTCTATGATTTCTGTCTACCCTTCTGCGTGTGTCTATTTATGCATGTAGTACAAAAAATCTTTTTACTCCAATAAGTATTCTAATAATGCACGTTTTTGCAAAATTTTATAAAAAACGCATAAACGCAAATGGCGAAGAAAAACGATATAAGGGGAATAGATAATATTTTTTTTTAAATACTAAATAGGCTCACGTTTGGCTGACTATAAAGATTTTATTATCTGTCGCCTTCAATGATTGCCAATAGACTACTACTAATACTACTAGTAAATGACATTATTTTACAAATATACATGTGTATATAATCTGTAACACAGAACACGCTCGAGTCGTTAACACTGGCCGCTAGCTTTTAACAAAACATGAATTCAAATTAACGATGAGTAATAACTTCCTAGTTTGAATGAGTAATTGATTGATAGCTTAATTTGCGTTTATATAACAAACTTTAAATTCACAACGTACAACAATTTGTTTCAACAGTGCTTGCCGTATCAATACAAATTGTTGTTTTGTAACTACTTATTCGTGTTTTTTTTTTAAAACCATTCTTCTAAAAGAAAATATCATCCCCATAAGACAGAAAACGAAACATTACAGAGAGTGATCATTTTAGACAAAACAAAAATAAAAAAGCTTTACTACGATCCGTGGTAGCTCAGTGTCCGGGCGGTCGCCTCAAGTTGCATAGTACGCTAGCAACTCGAGTTCGATCCTCACCAATAAATTTGCTATTACAATTTTATGTGCTATGATTTACCACGCGCTCGGCGATGAAGGAAAACATCGTGAGAAAACCTACACGTCCAAGAAAATTTTTTCTTAGACATTTGAAGGGCCGCGTGGCAGACTATCCCCTAATACTCTCTTTACAGAGAAGGCCTGAGCCCAACAGTGGGACATATATAAAGGCTGTTACTTTAACTTTAACTACGTATTAAACATTTTCGTACAATTTTACACAGTGACTTATACTTCTTTGGCTTTCGGTTATTGACGCATAATTATTAACATATTTGCTTATGATGAAATGATAATTGATTTGACTGTAATATATTAGTTTCATAATGAAACGTAGATGGCAAATCGATGACTCAGGGCCAATTCAATCAATGAATTTTTGGTGTTCGGTTTCTTATATAGAAAAAATCATATCCTAAAATATAAACATACATTTTTATAAACCAATAACTCACATCAATTCAATAAATTCAAGTCACACCAATAATTAACGAAATTCTTTCATACAATTTTCATGGTTTCCCTGAGACTTAAGACCAAAATATTATATAAATTAAATCCAAACCATCCAACAAAAATTCAGTCTAATTTAGAACCTCCTCTTTTGAAGTCGGTTGATATAACGACCACTCTTGTTGTGTCATTTTTTTTGACACTCTGTCCATGTATTAATTAGCGCGAGGTCGTCTCTTCGTTAATTGTATCGTTAGAGTAATTTTCAGAAATAACGCTGTCAATTCCAAGCGAAACGGCGCGCGCAAAGTATCAGATAATAAATAAGCACAGACTATACGACAATGCATTGTGACTGTTGGCGCCATTCGGGCGAAATAAACAAAATCATAAATGCTATTAAATAGGTTACAATGCGTCGACTGCAGTGTTATCTAAATATGGAATACTAGCCTACCCAGCCCGCTCCGCCGTGCTAGATTTTGCCTTATTTTATTTAAACAATAAGCTTACATCATTAAATATTTAATTTATTTCTCACAATATATTAAACTATTCATTTCTCTCCGTATTCATTCTCTTCTCGAGCTGGTGAAGATCATTAGCTACATCCACGTATATATCAGCAGCATCAATAAACGGATACCACGAACGTCTTAGCCCCATGCCTTGTCCGAACATCTTTCGCTAAAAGACAACATGGCTATCTTGCTATCCATCTTTATAATAAAATTAACAAGATCTTAAACTTTCATTCACAGAACACATATAAAATGAAAGCCAAAATTAAAACTGGCTGTTGTCGCTCGATTATAAGCAGACGGAAGAAATTATGCTTAAAATATAAACAACACACATCTTACACACACACTCCACATATATTTATTTATATACGAATATTTATTGAATTTTTCTTTTAAATCTTTTATATCCCTGTTAAATTAAATATATTTTTCTTTGTTTGTTAAATTAAATTTGAAATGAAATTGATGTAAGGCAGTGGGAGAGTGCACTGATTCCTGAGATACAGGTTTAACTCGTAGTTCAGGAGTCAGGGAGTTCGGTTTAAAGAAATTTATTTCTCAAAAAGAATACACAATATTCACTTTAAAATTTGAGAAAACAATAACTAACATTCACTGCTTAAAATTACTTCCTTAAGACTATTGGAGAACTAAAGTTAAGTATTTAACAAATATGACTTAAGACTATTTTTAAAACTTAATATAGAGGTACAGTTTTTGATATGCTGAGGCAGCTTGTTGTACAGCTGGGCTCCCTCGTATTGTAATTTTTTTTTACCGTATGATGTTCTGATCATAGGTAACTGTATCTCATCCTCATGTCTTTTTGTGGAATGTAATTTGTGTATTTATGTTATCTGTCAATATTTTATAATTAACATACATGTGGTGTAAACAAACAACTTATGTTAAGTATTTTTGTATCAACGTAATTTTTTTAGTAGGTGTGAGGAAGTTATAATTAAATAAAACTGTAATGACTTTATTTTGTGCCCTTTGTAAATTATTTAGTTCGTGTATTTGTAAGGAAATTTTTGAATAAAGTATAAGTATTAAGTAAGTATAGGATACATCGGATCGCGGCGCTATAACTTACTTTGAATACTTAAAAATCCTTAATTATTATCTTTAATATACTTCATTTCTTTATACTGTGTATTGACACATGCGTTGTGTCAATACACAGTATAAAGAATTTTGGGTTATAAAACAATAGAATTTCATCATAGTAAATAAAAGCTGTATTTGAAAGTTCAAAAAGAGGAGTGCTCCGATCGTCACCTTTACAGGATTACTCGCCAGGTCAATCTGAAGACTCCCTGAAAGTTTCATTGAAATAGGTCCAGCCGTTTCGGAGCCTGTAAGGAACAAACCCACACACTTTCTCTTTTATATATATGGTATATAAAATACTTGTTAATTATGACGCGACGCCAGACAGCGTATGATTTAGCGATGTCGAGGAGACAGAAAGCGGAGAATAAGAATAAATTATTTATTTTGATGCCGTGAATCATTCGCAGCCGACATCACGGCCAGCTCAGCCAATGAAACCATAACAAATTATTACTTATACATAGGTACGCCCAATTACTCATTATGATAAATAGAATTTCTGCCCACATGCGAAAACAAAAGCCTATCGAACGTGACGGATCAAACGACACGCGGACGCTCTGTTTTCAACCGACTTCAAAAAGAAGGAGGTTCTCAATTCAAAATCCAAAAAAAAAACTAGCAGGTTTATCACCTCATAATTTTCGATGATTTTCTTCTTCTTAAAGTGCCATCTCCTTTCGAAGTTCGGCCATCATTTTGGTAACTTGCACTATCTACACCGGTACCAAAGCCAACAGGTGCTCTTTCTTAACCACTGGCATAGGTTTTGAGCATGGATGTTCGTCTTCGACCTACACTTCACTTTCCTTGAGCTGCAGCAGTTAGTATTTTGTGTTTCTCATTATGTGACTTAGGTACTTGCGTGTGGTCATTCCTGTCTATTTGTAATTGGTTCTCTTTATGACACTGATATCCATGAGAAAACCGTATGTCTTTAACATGCTTAAAGTATGTGAGCATAAAACAATAGAATTTCATCATAGTAAATAGAGATAAATAAGATGAGTGCTCCGATCGTTACCTTTACAGGATTACTCGCCAGGTCAATCTGAAGATTCCCTGAAAGTTTCATTGAAATAGGTCCAGCCGTTTCGGAGCCTGTAAGGATCAAACCCACAGACTTTCTCTTTTATATATATAAAATACTTGTTAATTATGACGCGACGCCAGACAGCGTATGATTTAGCGATGTCGAGGAGACAGAAAGCGGAGAATAAGAATAAATTATTTATTTTGATGCCGTGAATCATTCGCAGCCGACATCACGGCCAGCTCAGCCAATGAAACCATAACAAATTATTAGTTATACATAGGTACGCCCAATTACTCATTATGATGAATAGAATTTCTGCCCACATGCGAAAACAAAAGCCTATCGAACGTGACGGATCAAACGACACGCGGTTTGTTTTCAACCAACTTCAAAAAGAAGGAGGTTCTCAATTCAAAATACAAAAAAAAACTAGCAGGTTTATCACCTCATAATTTTCGATGATTTTCTTCTTCTTAAAGTGCCATCTCCTTTCGAAGTTCGGCCATCATTATGGTAACTTACACTATCTACACCGGTACCAAAGCCAACGGGTGCTCTTTCTTAACTACTGGCATAGGTTTTTGAGCATGGATGTTCGTCTTCGACCTACACTTCACTTTCCTTGAGCTGCAGCAGTTAGTATTTTGTGTTTCTCATTATGTGACCTAGGTACTTGCGTGTGGTCATTCCTGTCTAATTGTAATTTGTTCTCTTTATGACACTGATATCCATGAGAAAACCGTATGTCTTTAACTTGCTTGAAGTATGTGAGCATAAAACAATAGAATTTCATCATAGTAAATAAAAGCTATATTTGACAGTTCAAAAAGAGGAGTGCTCCGATCGTCACCTTTACAGGATTACTCGCCAGGTCAATCTGAAGATTCCCTGAAAGTTTCATTGAAATCAATCCAGCCGTTTCGGAGCCTATATGGAACATACCCACACACTTTCTCTTTTATATATAAACGTATTTATATATTATGAAGTCAATAAATAAAATGTCTATGTCTAATAACACTTGGCAAGCAGTTAGATAAAATATTTAATGCCGCCTCTTAGTAGTTCAACCGCTCAAACTGTATCCTCACTTGAGATGAGGGACTCTTATACACTTAAAACTATTTCAGCCGTTTGAAATTCGTAAAGGGCCTCGTTGTATTGAACTCGACAGATCAAAGATGGCGGGCCATTGAACTGAGATATTGATGCATTGAGTATCAACAAATCTTTTTGTGGACTGTTTGTTACAAGTGCTTTATGTTGATGCAACTTTCTATTGCACGGTTGTGTACGAAGTTTTCTGTTTAATCATCGGATATGATCCTCTATCTGTATCTATGAAAACCGACTGAGTCGTGGTTCGACGCTTTCAGGTGCCCCACGTATCGGAATGCTCACGCGTAACATAGTAACCGACCAAGTCGAAGTTACATTTCACCGAGGGAACCCTAGTGTCGAGTTAGCCATTATAGAGGTTGAGGCTAAGCGACCTAAGAGCTGCGCCACCTCTCTATCCGGTGATTCAATCAAAGTCAAATTCCCTGACTAATCTGTGTAGTGTCAGCTCTCAATCCAGTGAAACAGTCAAAGTCAACTTCTTGGACTAATCTGTGTAGTGTTACCTCTCAATCCGGTGAAACATTCAAAGTCAACTTCTCTGACTAATCTGTGCAGTGTCACCTCTAACTCCCGTGAAACAAAGTCAATTTCTCAGACTAATGTGTGTAGTGTCACCTCTAAATCCAGTGGAACAGTGAAAGTCAACGTCTCTAAGTAATCTGTGCAGTGTCACCTCTCAATCCGGTGAAACAGACAAAGTCGACTTCTCTGACTAATCTGTGTAGTGTCACCTCTCAATCCAGTGAAACATTCAAAGTCAACTTCTCTGACTAATCTGTGTAGTGTCACCTCTAAATCCCGTGAAACAGTCAAAGTCAACTTCTCTGACTAATCTGTGTAGTGTCACCTCTCAATCCGGTGAAACAGTCAAAGTCAACTTCAATGGTATCTCTTCTTCTGTTCGTGTAGGTTTGTCATAAAAATATATGTTATTCCAAGGAGTGTTTTTTATTATAATTTCTTGTTCGTTTTTATTATCCGGTGGGTTTGGCTTGGAGGCATGTACAACGTGACTTAGTTAACATAGAGTTTGTAAAATCGCTAAAACCTGTACAAGTCAATTAACAGCATGAAGAAAAGTTTTCGGTAGGCGTTAAATTTAACACTGCATAAACATAATAAACGCAACAATTACATGTAAACGACGCGAATGACAAAGGCCCGGTGCACCGAGCCCCTAATCAGCCATAGTTATTCCGGGCGACGTGGATAGACGTTTGTCTATTTAGGAAGCGGATATTACATTTAGACGGGACTTCATTCGGCGGCAGAGGTAAGTATAAATCCGTATAAGTTTCCGGCGCGCGAGCTGCATAGCATATTGCTCTGAGCGAACAACGCGTACGACGGTCGCTAGATGCAATAAATTTTTAACAGCCAACGCGTGTTTTCGTTCACGTTCGCTGGGAAAGGAAACGTGCGTTGGGAGCGGAACGATTCCCTTTCAAGTTGTGAACGTTTGTACACTACTAAATTAGGTTACCTACTTTTGGTAAAAAAAGGCTCGGGTCTAAATCATTGTGTATAAAAATAATAATAACAATTCGATGTGGATTTCACGATCATTGTCCCGATAGTCGTTTAAGCGAATGGTCTTATGACGAAAAGTCTTGAATACCTCAAGAGACTTTTACTAGATGGCTAGGTCAAGGGTCAGATAAAGAAGGCAGTACTCCTGGACACGGTACGCTTCATCAGTAGGTTTCTCTCGATCACCCCTGTAGTTTTGGGCTCATAGAATAAGGCGGCATCGGCTAGCTCGCTTCCACTGGAGATCCCGGAGCCCCTCACCATGCACCGAGGAAGGGCCACCGGGGGTTTTAATGGGTATATAGGATAACTGCAGGGCAGGCGCAGACAGAACTTAAACCGTGAATTGATATCGTGAGAATCAGTGGATATTTTTTTTTTAATAAAATTATCCAATATTTTTAATAGTCGTAACGTAGATGCGAACCTACGGCCTTACGCTTCACAGTTCATAGCCCAAACCATTAGGTTATTGACGCTTGGGAAGCAAGTTTCAAATTGCCAGAGTACATTTGTTCATTCTGAGAACAAAGCAATGATTTACAAGTAATAATAACAGAAGTATTGTTTTAAAACGTCAATGATGCAGTCCCAATGACTAATTGCACTCACATCTGCTCTGGCATCTGCATCGAGCACAATTCGACTTGCCCTTTTAAATACCTCCCTCTTTTATAAACATCATCTCTTTATTGGTACTTGAAATATTTCTCCAGATATTATGTTTCATTATTCGCACCACCGAGGGTCGCGAATGGACGCTTTGTGAATTTGTTTGATCTAGAAAAACATAAACCGGCCTCCAATCGCATAGGTATATTACGAAATAGAACTTTTTTTTTTGTTGACGGGGAGGAAATCTTCACAAAGATACCCCGCTTTCTGGGCGCGCGGAAGGCGGCGGTTATGTGGTGTTCCTACTCACTAAAACCTCCCCGGTGGCCCTTTCCTCGGTGCATGACGAGGGGGCTCCGGGATCTCCAGTGGAACGCACCGGAGCCCCTCTGCACTGTGCTCAAGGAGAGCACGTCCCGGGGGGGGGGATTACTCCCTCCCCCCCTGTGCCTTCGCAGCGCAAGGCGACACGGGCCAGCCGCTGTCGCCTTCTTCCCGGGTCCACTTTGGTGGACGACTCAGGCCCCCACCCTTGTCACCCAGTGAACCCGAGGCTCCTTTTAGTCGCCTTCTACGACAGGCAGGGGATACCGTAGTCTTATTCTTGAGAGCCCAAGAACTACAGGGCTGAAATAGAATTAAACTTAACCTAACCAAACTCTCATCGAAGTACCCTTGAAATACATCGTTTGATATTGAATTGAAATGGGACCACACGGGACGTACTAGATTTAAATATAAAAGGGGTCAACCTTCAAATGGGTTCACCCAGTCCAAAGACATGAGGTAACAAGCATAGAAAAAACATACGTGCGAATTGACCTGCTCCTTTTTTGAAGTCGGTTAAAAGGGTTTTATTTTTGACGAGGAGAAATCTTTAACAAGATACTCCGCCTCCTCGGGGGGAAGGCGGCGTTATGTGGGATTTGTACCCACTAAACCCCGCTCCCCCGTGGCCTTTCTTCGGTGCATAGTGAGGCGGTTAAAAAGGCCTATATTAAGGTGATACTCTAACTTACATTAATTATATATGTCAATAGTCTAATGGTTTAGGGTACAGTCTGCGAAACGTAGGCTCGAATCCACCATCGACTATTGATGTGAACGATCTCATAGCTCAAGCTTTAGCTTAGTTGTAATGGGTAACAAGAATGTTAGTATTATTTGTGAAAAAAAAGCCACCAATCTTTTTTTAAAAAAAAGTTACTGACTTAAATTAACTGACAGTCATTTGTGTATCTATGTATAAGCCCGCTCGTCAATCCAATATACGTACATCTGTATTTTCTACGTACAGTACGAAGTTTATAAACGTACGGCCTCTGTTATGATTACGAGACACATGAACTTCGATCCAGCCAATGACCTTTACGGTATCAAGTGAACGACATCGTTCATGCCTTGATTATCCCCCTGCAAGACTTCCTCTCAGTGGTCCCACTGTTTGCGTTGTATGACGGATTGTTGTAACGTCGCGAGGATATCAAATGTTAACGATAAATTCTCATTCACTTGCTATACTCAGTGAGAGTTCATTCATTTGTACAGTTGTACAATACTCGATATAACCGTTTTGTATAGCTATATATAACCAGCGTACCTAGCCCGGTTCGTTGGCTAGATTTAGCTTTATTTTATTTAAACAATAAACTTACATCTCTAAAGGGATACATTCGCGGTGCTAAAACTTACCTTGAATACTTCAAAATTCTTAATTATTGCCATAAAGTATACTTCAGTATACCTTATTATACTTCAATATGTTTCATAATTACATAAATATATACAACGTATGTGTTGAGACGCAACAAAGAGGAGTGCTCCAATCGTTACAGGATTACTCGCCAGGTCAATCTAAAGATTCCCTGAAAGTTTCGTTGAAATCGGTTCAGCCGTTTCGGAGCCTATATGGAACATACCCACACACTTTCTCTTTTATATATATAGATGTATCTTGATAAGGAATATATATTTAGTATTTCATTACTACTCTATATATATACATATATATATATATGTACTGTTTTTTGCTAATCTTGCAAGCTTAGTCTAAGACCAAAGCTCTCAAAATCTGTTAGTAAAAAATCGTTCTGGAGTCTCCCATGAAGTTCGATTTCGATTTTACAGTATTTATAAACTTTGTTGCAAAAGCAGTTATAGTCTAGAAGCTAAGTGAACACTTACAATCTGATAGTCTCGAGATGTGATCCCAGTCCGTGCCGTTTGTCAGGTTTTTATTACAAAAAAATCACATCAAAATTGTGTCCTGTCACATGTGAGACCTAATAAGTGGGCAGGGTTAACTGTGTCTGTCTATCCCGCTCAGGTTAAAAGCTTAATTTTCTTTTTGTTACAGAGATGGAAGACATAGCGATACTGTGGAGTTCGGGGTCCCCAGAGAGCGCCTTGTGGTCCGACTATTTAGTCGCTAGTTTTGACAAGATCATGTCGCAGAGAGCACGTCATCACTACAGGTAAGCTTCGGATTGAAACAAAACATTTACTCAAGTATATATATATATATATATATATCAAATAACATGCTAGTAGTCGTAGATATACGTAGACGTAGACAACACGACATGAACATGAAGTAAAACTATATGATTAACATATACACGATTTGTCAAAAGAGAAAGAAATGTGTGCGTGCATAGCTCTCATATGCTCCTACAGTGTGATACAGATAATATTGCAATCTGTCTTAGATATACGAAACGTAACTTGCATGAGTGAAAGAGAGAAAGTAAACATATGCTCGCACCTCTCTATCTTCACTCACGTACATCTTTCTTAACTTCGCTTCCGCCTCGCCCGATCACATTTTTTGTAACAGTTAGAATAATTATTATTCTCTACGGTATCCCCTACCTGTTGTAGAAGGCTACTAAAAGGGGCCTCGGGTTCACTGGGCGACTAAGGTAAGTGATAAGTGGACCCGGGAAGAAAGCGACAACGGCTGGCCCGTGTCGCCTTACACTGCGAGGGCACAGGGCGGTTTTAACCTCCCTCCCAGGACGTGCTCTCCGAAGAGCACAGTGCAGAGGCTCCGCTGCGTTCCTCTGGAGATCCCGGGGCCACTCACCATGCACCGAGGAAAGGCCACCGGGGCGGCTTTAGGGGGTAAAGATCCCACATAAAGCCTGAAGACGGAGTATCTTGTTGAAGATTTCCTCCCCTTTTTTACTAAAATTGGACATGCGGTGATAACATCACCGTCATTTTTAGATGTGTTTTATATTTTGTAAGGTGTTGATGTGATAAGAAATTGTCTGTGTCATTTGACTAACATTCCCGTAAATATAAAAAGTCTAACTAAACTTCTCATTGACCTGTTGCAGAGTTACACCGATAACGGCCGAAGAACTTTTGTCGTCGGAGTCACAAGAGAAAATGGAGAAGCTCGCTAAAGCACAACTTCAAATTGTGATTCTCTGTCCGAACCTGGACACAAAGCTGGCCGATTTGAAGCGCGACTTGAACACTGAGAATCTATTTAAAGTGGAAAAATTCTAGTGATGCTGTTGGGGGTGGAGCAGAACCATGTCATATCAAACAATTGTGAAGGTACATATATTTTATATAGAAATAAGCTGATATTCGACGCTAGGTAAAGAATCACAGTTTATTTTGGAACGTACTGTTTTGCAAATTTTCTAATCAAGGATTTTTTTATCATATCTTTCTTTATTACATCCTAGCGGACCCAACAGACTTCGTTCTGTCAAAAAGATTTCGAATGTGGCCAATTTTTGTTCCTACTTATTTTAAAGTCGGGACAAAAAAAATTGTTAAAAATGGTATAATTGGTTTAATATATGGCGTTGTGTATGTAATAGGTCTACCACGATCGTCCTGTCACTGACAGATCCGGGACACCCCGCTCATAACGGCTGATGGCATTCGCGGTAGATTTAGTGGGTATGGGTTGCCCAGGCCGAGTCCCACACATCCCTCTCGGCCCATCCAGGGTACCGGAGGATGGTCTATAAACAGATTCCCCCGCGTTAACAAAAAAAAAAGGTCAACCACGATCTAGACGTCTAGACGGGAATTTTATGTTACACTAATTTTTGGGACACTTGACAAATTTTAGTAACAAAGAAAATCATACATTTTATTTAGAGAATACTCAATTTTATCATGGTCGATGTTTTCGTCGTACTTTTAATAATTTTTAATGAAAATTATAAACTTCTCTTTCACCATAAGGTTGTGATTCTTTATTCTCTATTGTATTCCACTATTGAGTGTTTTGATTTCCTTTTTTGGTCAAAACTATTAATGGGGTATGAAATTTTTCTTTCACTACACAACATATATAAACATATCGTTGATTCTTTATCATAAATTTATTTTTTCAATAAAATTTGTCAAGTGTATTATTAAAATTACAATTACTAATTCAATCTACCCTTGAAAACACCCACATAGTAATCAAAGGGTTACATAAATATAACGTTCCAAACATGATGACAGATTATCCAACAATCGACCAGTGGCCTATGATGTCCGTGCGTGAGAAGGACACGTCGTTCGTGGACACCTTCCTGACAGCCGCTGTCGGGATTCTAAGGACTAAAGACTGCAAGGACACAGCAGCTGATCGCACCAGCTTCTCTATTGTGCCGAAGAAAGTTAAAATTGTAAGACACTAGCGTACCTAGCCCGCTTCGTAGCTAGATTTAACTTTATTTTATTTAAACAATAAACTTTCATTTAATATTTAATTTAACTCTCACAATATATTACTGCCCTTCCAAATTCCATTCGGCTTGCTAAATCCCTACCTGCTTTTAAAAATTTGCTAGCGCAACATTATCAATCGATTTCGGCGGAACTATGATATATGAATATTTTATATATTAGTATATTTAATGATAAATTATTTATGTAGGTATATTTAGTGTAGGTTGTTAATTATATGTATAGATTTGTTATCTTATTTGTATTTCTAACGCCATCGTCCTGTTTTGTTTATATGTTTCCTGTCCATACACAGGTTGCCTGGAAGAGATCGCTCTCAGCGATAAGGTCGCCCATTGTACAACCAACTGTAAAACCTTACTTATGTAATGCCTTTTGTTTGATTTTGGTGTACAATAAAGTTATATCTATCTATCTATATTAAATTATTAATTTCTCTCCGTATTCATTCTCTTCTCGAGCGGGTGAAGATCATTACCTACACCCATGTACATATCAGCAGCATCAGTAAACGGATACATTCGCGGCGCTATAACTTACCTTGAATACATCGAAATCCTTAATTGTAATCTTTAATATACGTCAGTATACAAATTATACTTCAATAGCCTAATGGTTTAGGGTACGGCCTGCGAATCGTAAGGTCGTGGGTTCGAATCTACCATTGGACTATTGCCGTGAACCATGTCCTAGCACAAGCTTAAGCTTAGTTGGAACGGTTAACAAGATTGTTAGTAATATTTTCTTTAAAGAAAAAAAAACTCCATTGTACTTCAATATGGTTCATAATTACATAAATATACAAAACGCATGTGTCAATACAAATTTGGGTTATAAAACAATAGAATATCATCATAGTGAATAAAATCTGTAGTTGACAGTTCAAAAAGAGGAGTGCTCATTACAGGATTACTCGCCAGGTCAATGTGAAGATTCCCTGAAAGTTTCATTGAAATCGGTCCAGCCGTTTCGGAGCCTATATGGAACAAACCCACACACTTTCTCTTGTATATATATAGATGCAGATGCACAAGAAATTACTGAACTGTTTGAGGTATTTTCTACGGTGATTTTCAGTAACTTCTATAAAAATGTTTTCTTTGCAAACAATTATAACTATATATACATTTTATATAATCTATGTTTGTATTTTGTTATTCAGGGGCAGAGTCGCGTCATAGCATTACTCAACGACCCAATAAGGGAGGAAGATAGCATTAAAATAATGGTTGACAAAAAAGGAGAGGTGATAAACATACCCACCTTCAAGAAGAGGAATCCTTACACACTTCAATTTGATATACCAGGTAACTTAGAATTTATGATAACTAGTGGTCCTTTTCTTTTTTTGTTAACGAGGAGGAAATCTTCAAAAAGATACCGGAAGGCGGCGGTTATGTGGGGTCCCTGGTGGCCCTTTCCTCGGTGCATGACTCCGGGCTCCGGGATCTCCAGTGGAACGCACTGGAGCCCCTCTGCACTGTGCTCAACCCAAGGCCCTTTTTAGTCGCCTTCTACAACAGGCAGGGGATACCGTAGTCTTATTCTTGAGAGCCCAAAACTACAGTGCTGAACTAGTGGTCCTTAATTTATCTCGTTTTATATATTGATCTATCATTAATTATAGTTACTTAACCGCTGCCAACCAATCGTATGTATAGTCCACGCGCGAGTTGAATGCAGAGCTCAGGAATGCGATAGTTATGTGACCTAAGTATAATTATTGATGACCAAAACGTGTGTCGGTAGATTTAATTATTTACAAGGTAAACAATTATTTACACTAGGTCCTCGTGATGAAAAAAAAATATTTATCACACATTTTTTATAATTATTTTGATAACGTTGTATAAAATAACATTAACATTTAATATCTAAAACGTTTTTCGTGCTTGGCGGGAATGAAAATTCGTTTTCTTGTTACAACTTGATGGATTCGGATCAGTCATTATTAAAATCAAATAAAACATACTAACGTGATACATAACACGGGAAGCGAAAGGTAACTGTCACATGACTACACTGTAGGAGCTCCTGTTCTTTACCTTACGCCCCGACTGCATTCAACTCGCGCGCTGACTATTTATTATCAATCGCGTGGTAATATATATATGTATTGTCAAATTAATTTAATGCATGTTGTATGCATCATATAAACATATAAACTATAGTAGTTATAATACATATTAAGTATTAACTATAGTATTGGATATTTCGTACTCATCTGTCCGCGCAATTGCCATTAGAAGGGGTGCAAAGTTTTTGCTTCACGTATGATTGGTGGAGAGGGGAGGTATTCGTTCCAATGTAGGTAGTTAATTTAAAAAATTAAAGTAAACCGCCTTAAAATCCGTAAACCACAATTTATTGCAGCGTGCAACATTGGCGTACATAATTACATACATAAATCTCATAACTATATTATATTTTTGTACTCTTTTTGTCTGTATACATTTCGCTGAAAATCAGCGCTGTCGCATCCTTGCGATGGCATTTGCTGAGACGGTGTCCGGTATTAGCATTATATCTTATGTTCTATTTGCCCATTTTTTTTGTCTTTTTGATGTGTTTCATATTTTGTGCCAATTAAGAATATGTCTATGTCTAAATATTTTTTTCTAGTGTATCTTCAAAAGCTTAGATGTTAGGTATACCAACAAAAATCTACATGGCACCTTAACGAAAAACTTTTAAAGAAAACAAATTGGAAATTAACACTTATTATACAAAGAAATTGAGAAACTTCCCCGTTTTTTGTGAAGTCGGTTCATAATTGTCGGTTGCTTTATTTTGTTTAAAGGGTATTCGAGGTCGTGTTCTTGATGTAAGATTTATGATTTGTCCTCAGAGTCGTGTCTAGAAGTGTCCATGCTGGTGTGGGTGCGTGTGAGCAAGAACGGCCAGCCGTTGGGCAGGCGGCAGATCAAGTGCGAAAGCCGGCTGAGAGAGCTTGACCAGCTGCTGCGGGCGTCCGACCATCCGCTGGAGTTCATGTGCCAGGTATAGTAAGCGAAGGCCGGGAGTTAAAGGTGTAAAGCTGCGGAAAGAGAGAGGGTAAGAACCGATCTTCCGTCCCGCCACCGGAGAGTAGGTCGCCTGAGAAGAACGTACTGCGATTGTCTCTAATTCCTCTGAGGCCTGGACAGCGGAGATGGGGGATTTTACTGTCTAGTAGTGTAATGGTCTCGGGAAGGCGCGTGCAGTGTTAGTTCCGGAATAAATAATGTTATACACATATGTGTAAAATCTAATTCTAAACAGATGTTGTCTGTATAGTTTCTACTTAAATTTTCAAACTATGACCTCATGTTTTTTCTATTCTAGACGCTTGGGTTTAAAACAACGAACAAGGAGCAGCTGGACAGTTGGATGCTGAGCGCGTTCCAGAAGAACATCCCGCCACATTTCAATTTGCTTTCATCCTCCGACCAGTTCAACCCCAAAGCTGACGTCTGCAGTAAGTTGCCTATTACCCAACAATCAACCCGCATTCAATAATATTGAAAAAATGTGGTTAAAGTTTAAGACAAATACTAGTTATACTAACATATCAGTATATGTAAGTATTTATACTAAAAGTAGTCAAAGTAACACTCGTAGAAGGGTAAGAGAACAAACTGTTTTACATTTTTTAACGAACCTACATATAGAGATAGAGAAGCTGGCCTGTACTGTTTCACCGGATCGTAAGTGGCTTTGCTATTATGTCACTATATCTAAGGATAACCTAGGTTTGAACGGTTCAGCCCTGTAGTTCTGAAGAATCCCTCAAGAATAAGACTACGGTATCCCCTGCCTGTCGTAGAAGGCGACTAAAAGGGGCCTCGTGTTCACTGGGCGACAAGTGTGGGGGCCTATGTCGTCCGCTAAGGTGGACTCGGGAAGAAGGCGACATCGGCTGGCCTGTGACGTCATGCACTGCGAGGGCACAGGGGGGAGGGAGTAACCCCCCCCCGGGACGTGCCGTCCTTGAGCACTGTGCAGAGGGGCTCCGGTGTGTTCCACTGGAGATCCTGGAGCCCCTCGTCATGCACCGAGGAAAGGGACAAGGAAAGGGGAGGTTTTTAGTGGGTAAAAACCCCTCATAACCGCCGCCTTCCCCCAGAAGGCGGGGTATCTTTTTGAAGATTTCCTCTCCATTAACAAAAAAAAAAGATTTGGTCGGTTAGCATCGGCGAACGCGACCAAACGATTGCATTCGCTACATTTAGAAAAAATCCTCATATAGTGACCGTCGGTCAACTGCGGGTGATGATGTCATATACTCCATGGTATTAGTATTCATCAGGTAACGAAGAGTATCCAACTCTGCTCCACTGGGCGGCGCGATTCGGCCTGGAGCGCGTCTGCTGGCAGCTGCTAGAGTGTCCGGGCGGGGCGGCGGCCGCGGCGCTGAGGAATGCTCGCCGCCGTACTCCAGCAGACCTGGCGCGAGACCACCGTCATCTGCGCCTGGCCGACATGCTCGCGGATCATATGGTAAGTATTGTAAGTAAGGCGACTAAAAGGGGCCTCGGGTTCAATGGGCAACAAGGGTGGGGGCTTTGTCGTCCGCCAAAGTGGACCCGGGAAGAAGGCGACATCGGCTGGCCCGTGTCGCCTTGCGCTGCGAGGGCACTGGGGGAGGAATTAACCTCCTCCCTCCCCCTCCGGGACATGCTCTCCGTAGAGCACAGTGCAGAGGGGCTCCGTTGCGATCCTCTGGAGATTCCGGAGCCCCTCACCATGCACTGAGGAAGAGACTGTTAACAAGACACCATTTTTACCCATTCCAAGATGTTCAAGTTACTACTTACTAAATACAAGTTCGTTCGTCTGAACCTTTCAATGTTTGTGCACACAGGTTAGCTGGAAGAAAAGAATAGACAGATATATAGGTATAAAAATCTTTATTCGTCGTAGAAAAAAAATTGTTATTATTCTTTAAAAAAAATACATGGGATCTTAATGCTATTTAGGATTTTCTTTCAGCTAACCTTTAGTGGGAAGAGTAGGTTAAAAGTGCGCCATCTAGATCTAGATGTGTAGTCACATTTGAAACTAGTTATATACAATTATGATGTATATATTTATGTATTATTATATATTAACTTTCTTCGGCCACTTCTCCCAGCGCAAATGCTTCCAGAACTGGCACTCAAATTTAGTTTAGCTTTTTGAATTTCCCTTAGATTATCCGTGAAATAGCAACCGACCGAGTCGTGGTTCGGCCCTCTCGGGCGCCCTCGGATCGGAATGCTTACGCGTAACATAGTAACCGTCCAAGCCGAGGTTACCCCCCACCGGGGGGACCCTTGTGTCTAGTTACTAGCGATAAAGGTTCAGGCTAAGCGACCTAAGAGCTATGCCACCTCTCAATCCGGTGAAGCAATCAAGGCCAGCTTCTCTGGCCAATCTGTGTAGTTCGTCAATAAAAAAAAATCACATTTGAAACTAGTTATATATAATTATTATGTATGTATATAGACTGGCAGAGTTTGTCTTTTGACATTAAGTCCGCCATTTTGTACAACTTTTTTTCGATCAAATAAAGATTAATAAGTTCAAAAATATTTCTAACAATCTTGTTAACCATTCCAACTAAGCTTAAGCTTGTGCTAGGTGATGGTTCACGTCAATAGTCAAATGGTGGATTCGAACCTACGACCTCACGATTCGCAGACCGTACCCTAAATCATTAGGTGATTGACGCTTTACATTGATTGAGATGGTAGAAGATGAATAGATACAATTCTACGAAATTATGTATGAATCACGATTATTACTAATAATGCAGCTACAATGTCTAGCGGAATATTACTCATATAGGGAGATAAATTGTTGTATACGATACGCAAATCTTTTGTGTATTATTTGTGTAAAAAATAAATCAATATAAATTAATACGAGAGGTACAGCTTCTGGCGTAAATGTAATTTTTTTAAATCTCTCAGAACTAATAGGTGAGAGTCATGACCTCCACAAATTTAGTGGCGGACGATCGCTCTCCACTTGTTGCTGTCTTTAGCGGTGTCTAATGCCTTCAATATATTTCAAATTTAATTAATCATTTTTTTTTCATGGTTTTCAGAAAATTAATGAATTTTCCAACATGTACTACTACTTGAAGAATATGTCCGATAACGATAAGGACGATTGTCAAGAGGACGAGAAACAAGAAGAGCTACGAATTGTAGAGAATTGTGACACAGTAGACTCACCCAGCCGCGACGACGTCAAGCCATTGCAAGAGCAATCAACGGATCCGTTCAGTGAAGCGTGCACACAACACTTGGAGGAAACCGAATTGAAAACCGACAAATCAGTTGAAACTGGCAGGAGGCACAAACCAAATTTGAAACTGCCAAAAGTGAAAGAACTCTACCAGAACGAATTCACGACGCACGACGACACCGCGGGCAGAATTCAACAAGCAATCGAACACGACTACTTAGTGCAACCGTCTAATATCAAAGTGGAGGGTAGTCCTAAATTCCGTCCGAACAACTTATACGCGAACAGCTCCCGGATGTTGGCGCAACAACCCGAAATCTTCCTTTACTCGCCCACCGAAGAGAGCAAGACGTTCAATATCGAAACACCAACGAGCGATATTAGCCAAATCAATTTAAGCACCAAAGATGCACGCAACAGTGGCAGCATGAAATCTGTCAAAGAAAATTGCCCGCTAACAGGTCAAGAGGAACTAGCTGAGATCATTAACGATTTCAAAAATAACGTATTCACAATATCCGAAGTGGAGAAACTTGTAATGGAATGGAGAAATAGAAACGAGACCCAACAGTCGTTGAAGGAGAAACAGGAGCAGTTGAACAAAATGCGAGAGGAGTATGACAAGATTCAACACAAGATTAAGGAGAAAATGAAACGACCGACGCCCTTTGACAGAGTGAAGAAAATGTTCTCGAAGAACAAGAACAAAAGTAAGACACAAAATGTATTTACGTATATATCGACGCTGTAAAACAAAAACGTAGTAACCCACAAAAATGAAATTGTTCACCAGAGCCGAAAAACATTTCAACTTTAAAAAAATGATAACTTTCGTGTTTGTGGACCTAGAGCTGTCGTTTTTGGACACAATATTTATTATTTTGTTGCTGAATAAGTATTGTACCACGGCATTAACCTACTTTTCCTAAAAGACTAACGTTTTACGCTACAAAAAATAAAAGAGAAGTGTCAATCTTGAAAATCCTATTTTCGCTATTTTTCATCTAATTGTTATATATCATTTGACGCGTCTTTTTTTTCTGATTCCAACGACGTAAAAAAATGAAAATGGCGGTACTCGTATGTGTCACTACGTTTTTGGTTTCCAGCGTTGATATGCTTCTTTAAGTTATACGGCTGATTTAAAGGCAGTTTTCTCTTAATCAGTATTAGGAGCGTTGGAGTTTCTATTCCTGACAGCACCAACTCTTCCCGAAGTGGTGTTTTAAGCTATTTGAATGTTTTCATATAAAAGTTACCGACCGCATAATAGTTCGAGCCGCGAGAGACCTCAGATAGGAATGCTAACGCGACAGTAACCGCCTAACCCATGGACCCTCTTCTGGGTCTTTTGCACCGGGTTATTCCCAATGGACGTCCAAGCTAAGCAATATAAGAGCAGTGCCTCTCAAATTCCAGTAAAACGTTACAGCTAGTATCCCTGGCGAATAGCGTTGGTCCTAAAAAAAGATCGTACAAAAGAAATCATCAGTATTTGTATCTAGAGATATCTTTACTAACCCTTAGAACGTATGAAGCTTTGTCACGCTTCTTTGTCCTCGTTGGGTAGTCAGCAATCACTATCGGCTTATCACCAAGCTTATTAGGCACATAGCAATGTATCAAGTGATTTTCTGTGTACTTATTTTAATAATTTGCATAATAAGACATACTAACTTTGTAAATGCTTATTAACTCTTCTCTTGAAAGCACATATACATATAGGGAAGGACCAACGTGGGCAAATCTATTCCACTAGTAAAGAAATTCAAGTTGAAATTTCTAAATGCAACGCTATTTTCAGATCACGACAACAACACGGGCACCATTGAAAAGAGAAACGGCACCCGCCCCAATAGCAGCTTAAGTGACAGTAAGTTAATTAGCTATTTCAAATATTAACTGTGTGTTGAATGGTAGCGTCAATAGCCTAATGGTTTTGGGTACGGTCTGCGAATCGTAAGGTCGTGGGTTCGAATCCACTATTCGACTATTGACGTGAACCATCTACTATCACAAGCATAAGCTTAGTTGGAATGGTTAACAAGAATGTTAGTAATATTTATGAAAAAAAATATTGCTAGCTCTTTTCTACTTTTTTTAAATAACGATCTCACCACGCATAAAGTAACAGCCTATATATGTCCCTTTGTTGGGTTTAGACCTTCCTTCTAGAATACAATAAACGTTTATTTACTTGGTTTCAGAGAAACAAAACAAATATATGAAAAAAAAAATTTAAAACAAAAGCAAACTTAATAAATTTAGCGTGACGCAAATAAACGGGACAGAGCTCAGCGTATTATGGGACCACTGTTGCGAAATCTAGACTTGTGCCGGATTTAGAGGTCTGGAGACCTGGGGCATAAAAGACGAGTGGATGCCAGAATTATTGTTTATTTTGTTTGAAAATGCAAAGCAAACAGTTGACACAAACTCAAGCAGTGTATATTATTTTTTGAAAAGTTTTGAAGCCTCTATAATGGGGGCCTCTCTTGTGGTTCTGGCGCTCTAGCCCTGGATGTAGGCCAGACTCTTCTCTTGTCTATTTTAAGCGTATTATAATTAATTAATTACAACACGCTTGAATGGAAGCGAATTAATAGCGTAATGGTTTAGGGTACGGTCTGTGAATCATAAGGTCGCGCGTTCGAATCTAACATTCGACTATTGACGTGAACCATCTCCTAGCACAAGCTTAATTAGCTTGGTTAACAAGAATGTTAGTAATGTTTTCCTGAAAAAAAAAAGAAATTTTGCTAGCTTTCTTTGATGAGAATTTTTAGAATAGAGAAAATTTATGAGACACGTCTATAACTTTAGAGAATTATTCATAGACAGACAAATAAACTTAGTAGTGATGTCTTTTACACGTAGTGTTGCGCTAATCGTAAAAAAAGGAATTAGAAATTACATATTCCAACAGCACGCCATTATTCATTCTTATGGCTAAGAAAATTTACTCGTACCTGCAAGTTTCATCGTTATATTTCCCTTCACTGCCGAGAGCATGTGTAAATTGACACTTTTTTCATATAATAAGTTTTTATATGTATTAAAAACTGTCGCAGGTTCATCATCATCCGGCCGGCTGTCCACTGTGAGCGGTGGCAGCGTGGCGGAGACCACCAGCGTGCAGTCGGAGCATGATGACAAGGCCAGGTCTATTGTAAGTCAGATTTATCTAGTGTTATCCAGAGTTTTACTTTGTTATTAGTTCAAACAAGATATAGGTAGACTTATCGCAAAACAGGGAAAGAAAATGTGCGCGCACTGCCCTCTCGTGCTCCAACAGTGTGACACAATGCTGCACTGTGTCTTAGATATATGACACGTACCTGGTTGTGAGAGAAAGAGAATGCGTGCTCGCATCTCTCTTTGCTCTTACAACTAATATACGAAACATGACTCTCTTTTTCTATCTTCACTAACTTATATCTCTCTGAGTCTGCGGCCTTACTCCCCAAGTCAAGCATAGAGAACTTTTAGTTTTTGAATGTTCGGCCTTAGCGGGCGCCTAACCTAATCTAACGCGTAACATAGTAACCGTCCAAGGCGAGGTTATCCCTCACCGGAGGGACCCTTGTGTTCGTTCAGTTACTAGCGATAGAGATTTAGGCTAAGCGATCTATGCCACCTCTCAATCCGGTGAAACAGTCAAGGCCACCTTCTCTGGCTAATATGTGTAATTCGTCAAAAAAAACGTTTACTATAATAATGGTTGCCCTTGGACCAGATATCGTGCAGTACGAGCACATTGACGATGCATACGGCGTGCGAGGAGACCCGTCTGGACGATTACCTCATCCCACCACCCCCGCGCCCTCTTAACGGGACGCCCCAGTTCACCACGTTCGGGCACCCAAAGCACGACAACAGGTAATTGACATCATCAGTGATTTTGGCTAATTTAATTAATTTAGTAGTTATATTCCTATTACTTTATCATTTAATAAAATATTTTTGTAAGTATTAATAATAAAATCGTTACGTTTCTTTATAGCGAATGTTGTGTACACCTGTAATTGGCATACACAACAGGACTTAGTTTGTAAACTTGGCTCACCGCCTGTCACATATAATGTGCTACGAATATATACGTCACTACGCATATGTGAGTGTGCAATTGTGGCAATTTGGTACTTCATAGTCTAGTTTTTTTAATTTTTTTTCCTTTTCTCACTAAATAATTTAACTCGACGAAAAATGTTCGTTATTATATCGTTTATATAAGTATATTATATAATTATAAGTTCCTTTATCAAAATTTAAATCCGTCATTGGATCCATGCTTAATTTTTGTGTTTTAGTGTTTTTCAACTATGCGTGTATATAATGTGCAACGTATTACAGGGGTCAGCATATGGCTACGATAGTTGAGCGCGAGGCGACCGCGTCCAGGGAGAAGTTGGACGAATCGGAGACACGCAGCGGCACGCACCTGCGGCTGAACTTCGGACCGCGCGACAGAACGCAGAGATGCGACGAGCGTGACGCGGCGCATATGTACATGAACATTTCGCCGACACACACATAGGATGTACACACAAAGTCTCCACATCTCACTAAAGACAACCAAACAACACACATTCGAAGTTTATAGTTAACTTTTAAATTGTTAACCCCGTTTCTCCGTCTAACCTAGGGTAAAAAGGTAGTGAGGGCTTAGAGGATAGATTCGTGACGGCTACCGCTAGCCTCCACATAAAAATAGTTTTAAACTAAAGTACCAACGTACCATACTTTTATTATCTTGACGGTCTATATATGTATAAATAAGGACATATAACATTAGATGGACATACTTTAAAATTGTTACCTGAGGACTGGAATACCATGTGAGTGGGGTAGTGCAACCAAGAATAGAGCATCAAAGGTGAGCAGTTTCTTGACCTTGCCTAACAATGATTCATAAATAATGAACACTGCTTTGATGCTCTCAGATAATTCTTACATTAAGCACTTATACTACGGTGATAATTTTCATTTGCCGTATTTACATATTAACAAAGCGACATCTGTTATCGAATGGTTAAACTACTAAGTGTGGTTGACGTCATCACGTCAAACACTAGGAAAAATAAACTTAATCTTCGTGCCCTCTAGTTACAATAGCTAGCTAGGGTCTAATATTTCATCCTGTTAAAGATTATCCGTCGCAATTATGACTCTCCTTGACTCTACCCAATATATCACTAAAATGATACCATAGATACAAATGTCATATGATTTGAATTCATAGTACAGATACATAATCAAAGAGTAGTCAGTAATATTATAATATTGTGGAAAACAATGCATTAGAAAACAAAGACTGAAAACATACTCCCATACAAATTGTATGTAAATATTTTGTAAATAGATACTATAACGTTCACTAGGCGTAATTATTATTTATTGTTGTATGTAGAGGAAAATTATAAAATGGTACAAATATATCGCATAAGGGCGCCCTCTGGCGGCACGACATGAAATGGGATTTTTTCGCATCAAGAAATATATGAAAATTCTCTGGCCATATTTGGGCACTTCAGCAGGCCCAAATATTAGACAATTTATTACTACAATGATAACAGTCGACAGCCATTCAAAATTAGAAAAAAATTATGAGCCTAGTGGCTAAACAGTCATATTTACGCTCTTATGGTTTCAGAGTCAATCGGCTCAGTTGTTTTCTACACTTGTGAAAAATCTTTTGTGGTGTAATTTAGAAAACGTAAGCTGTCTTTGTTTACTCCTAAGCTCAAAAGGACGTGAGAGTTTCTTTTACTTATTCCAAATACAATTCCTTCGAGTCGTAACGTCATTTGTGATGTTGTTGCCAAGTCTATTTTAAAACACACACTTATTTCTTACGTCTAAGATGAAAATGAAAATGTAAGCTAGATGATCCCCCCCATGGAGTCCACGCGCCATTTTTTTTCACGTCATTTATGTTGTTTATGAAATGATAGATTAAAATCTCACGAAGAAATTCTTGTTTAAGAAAAAAAAAACCATAGAGAATGCTTTCTTAAGGCTACCGACCATATCATTGAAATTTCAATCTTACTGTTATACTAATAAGTTATATTTCTATTTGTTCCATAATCTTCATGCCGTGCCGCCAGTGGTTTGAAGCCCTTAGTATGTTGTCATTGTAATATAAGTCCTGTGTTAAAGTGGCATTTGTGTTTGGGAGTTTTATGAATAATAAAAACAATATATTCTAAATATTTTATTAGCACTTTTGAACTTTCCCATAATGCATTTATACCTGCCTACGTACATGAATAAAAATTTAAGATCAAACTTCTTGTATTATTGCATTCTCCCCCCGCCCACCCCCACCAGTTTTATATAAATTAAAATTCACAATTACAGACTATATTTGATATAATTTAAATAAAAAAAAAATCTAAAAGAATACTGAAGTAAAAAGTGGGATAATCTCACATGACATTAAAATGATTTCGTAAATATTAAATACTTTAGCGGCAGTTCATCTAACACATATTACATATGATATACTTGATCATATTTCTAGAATAATTCATTTAATTTTAGACGTAAAAAACAATGCAATATAAAATTACACGATTTTCGTATCCTTACATTAACCACGAAATATCACAAGTTTTGTCTTTTACAACATTTCATTGTATTAATATATTTTAGCACAGACAGAGTTGAACGAGTTAGAATTAAATAATTTGTACGTAATTTGAAAAATGTAAAAAAAAATTGTATATAAAAAAAATTCTTTGCTAACTAAAAAAAAAATTGAACTAATGGTAACTCTAGGAAGGCTCAAGTATATCAGTGTTAAATGCTGTCACAGGGTTTCTGTCTGCTATTTGCCAGTGACTTTTCATTATCATTCACCAAATACGTCAATTATTAACAAACGTTCGATGATGGTGGCAGTCGTCGTATCAGACTATAGTAGCACCAATGAATTAAAAGAAAACTCGCAAATATCGACCACAATGATAACAATGAACGTTCATTTTGAACACAATTGGTTCAGCAGACTCGGGACGTGGTAAACCATGGCCGAGGTCTTGGTAACATCACGCAACTATTTTAATCACCAAGCAGTGACATACATGATTGTTTAAAGCGTTGATAATCATTTGTTTGCTCGAAACCAAGTCTCCGAATGAATTTGCATCAGACAACCAATTGATTTCAATTCAATTGACATTTTTCCAAAAACTGTAATCTTCTACTATCATAATAGATTTTTTGATAAAAATGTACCAGATAAGCAAATTGAAACAATAGTGTAGTGTCAGTGGACACTATTAGATAACCATATTCATCATCATCATCATCAGCCTATATCTATCCACTGCTGGAAATAGGCCTTCCCCAATGCCTTCCATCACATGCGTGCGATCCTCAGCTTTCCGCATCCAGCCACTTCCGGCTATCCTTACAAGGTCGTCGGTTCATCTGGAGGGAGGGCGGCCGACGCTTCTCCGACCGGCCTCCATTCCAAGACTTTCCTTCCACTTCAACCTGCTCTATGTCGACTACCTTCGTTCTCCGTCGAATTTCGAATTCGGATTCTATTCCTAAGAGAAATGCCGAGATATCATAGCTCTTTTCATCGCTCGTTGGCGACTTTCAGCTTGTGGACCAGCCTAACGGTCAGAGTCCAAGTCTCTGTACCGTAGGTCATGGCTGGGAGGACGCACTGGTTGAAGATAACCATCAAAGCCAACAACCAAATAACCAACCAAGATAACCATATTGGCACATAAAAATTATGATATCAATGTATGTTTATTTTGACACAATTGTGTCAGCAGACTTGGTGCGGTATGGTGATGAGACCTGTTAATAAACTTGAGCCTTATATACGTTAGTACATTCCTAATCACACCTTAAATTAACAAACTCAAAAACATAGAGAACAATAAACATGACCAAATTTAATTTTTGTAATTATGTTTATATTTACAATTACAAATAAGGTTTATTTAGCGTCGAGTTCGCATACACATTTTTCATATTGAACTACAATTAGTAGCCCTCACCCTTCCCCTTCATTCACCGCGATTATTTGTGCGTAGATGTTTGAATGTGGATGAAGCGACAGTGCCTCATAGTTGTACTAATTAAAAGTATGATCTCTGTCTACCCTTCTCAACGGGACCGGCGTGAGTCTATGTATTTTATTGAAATTTAAAGCATTGGATCTGAAGAAAAGATCAGCATCAAAGTATTGTCTGGAGAAGCAGATCACATTACATTTGTTAGGCATGATTGGTCATCGGCCATATTTGTGACGTCATAATGTTACAATTTCATAACAGCTGTACTGTACCCTGTACATTACGTCTGAATTTAAAGTCAAATACTGTTTTTTGACGACATTAAGCGCGTGGCTGGTAAACAGTGGCCATTAACCGCGAAAAACAAAGAGACCTGAAAAGCTCTAGAGGAGGCCTTCACCCTCGAGAACGAGGGGTTCTTATAATAATTAGAAATTAGTATATTGTGCATTTGTAATTAGGTAGTAAGAAATATAAGGATTTTTTTATTTTTTTATTTTATTTTATTACTGTTTTTTGCAGGGAATGAAGACTAACATTATGACGTCATGGCTCGGGTTTCATCGGAAACTGCAAGTGTGTTTTCGGTTCTCGATTAAAAAATGTATTTTTAATTTGATGTATACTCAATTCATTTTTTTGTGCTTCTACAATTTTTGTTTTGTAGAAGGACAATAATGAATAAGGCTACCCAAATGGCACTGGGACATATATGTAGAATGAATAACAACAGATGGATAAAACGTTTAACAGAGCGGGTACCAATAGAAAGAAAACAAAAGGTGGAGAGATGTGTTCAAAGACATATGCGGATCCCAATAAATAGCACAGGTTAGACAGAGATGGTGAGATTTAGGAGAGGCTTACGCCGCAGTGGCGTTTTCTTCTCTTCTTTAATTCTTTTAAATTGGCATGTTATGTAGTAGTAGTGTAGCTGTCTACTTCCATAGACACTCTAATACTCAAATGTCTAAAATATCTCTAAATCTCAATACAAAAACGTGTACGCAGTCTCTCAGTACAATAATACTTGTAGTGTCCGTATTATCTGATAACACGTTAAATGACGTTCAAATGCCCTGACGACCGCATCCACTAAGTAGACTAACAACCCTATAGACTAGCGGCCATTACAAATGCGTTAATTATTCATAATCATTAAAGTCGCACGACATCCAATGTGGAACATAGGCCACCTCGAAGGACCTGTCTTGCATCCAGCTGCGTTCTGTGGCCTTTATGCGGACGTTAATATGAACTAGTAGTCACCGTATAGTTGAAATTCCATTTTAATCCAGAAATGGATGCATTGAAATCGCTATTTATATAATAACTATCTGACAGTAATAATTTATCATAGTTAAAGTCAGCGCGAGTTGAATGCAGTCGGGGCGTGAGGTAGAGTAGGCGCATCTCCCGTTGTCCGTACGTATCGTACTCTTACAGTGTTAATGCGTTAGTAATGATGTTGCGATCCCATTTTATTTTATTACTGTTTTTGCAGGGAATGAAGACTAACATTATGACGAAATGGCTCGGGTTTCTTCAGAAACTGCGAGTGTGTTTTCGGTTCTGAATTAAAAAGTGTATTTTTAATTTGATGTATACCCAATTCATTTTTTTGTGCTTCTACAATTTTTGTGTTGTAGAAGGACAATAATGAATAAGGCTACTCAAATGGCACTGGGGCATATATGTAGAATGAATAACAACAGATGGACAAAACGTTTAACAGAGCGGGTACCGTTAGAAAGAAAATGAAAACAAGGAATATAAAAGGTGAAGAGATGTGTTCAAAGACATGCGGATCCCGATGGATTGGACGGGTTAGACAGAGATGGTGAGATTTAGGAGAGGCTTACGCCGCAGTGGCGTTTTCTTCTTCTCTTCTTTAATTCTTTTAAATTGGCATGTTATTTTTGTAGTAGTAGTGTAGCCGTCCACTTCCCTAGACACTCTAATACTCAAATGTCTAAAATATCTCTAAATCTCAATACAAAAACGTGTACGCAGTCTCTCAGTACAATAATACTTGTAGTGTCCGTATTATCTGATAACACGTTACATGACATTCAAATGCCCTGACGACCGCATCCACTAAGTAGACTAACAACCCTATAGACTAGCGGCCATTACAAATGCGTTAATTAATCATAATCATTAAAGTCGCAGGACATCCAATGTGGAACATAGGCCACCTCGAAGGACCTGTCTTGCATCCAGCTGCGTTCTGTGGCCTATGCGGTCGTTAATATGAAGTAGTAGTCACCGTTGAAATTCCATTTTAATCCAGAAATGGATGCATTGAAATCGCTATTTATATAATAACTATCTGACAGTAATAATTTATCATAGTTAAAGTCAGCGCGCGAGTTGAATGCAGTCGGGGCGTGAGGTGGAGTAGGCGCATCTCCCGTTGTCCGTACGCCAGTTATCGTACTCTTACAGTGTTAATGCGTTAGTAATGATGTTGCGATCCCATTTTATTTTATTTTATTTTATTTTATTTTATTTTATTTTATTTTATTTTATTTTATTTTATTTTATTTTATTTTATTTTATTTTATTTTATTTTATTTTATTTGACTTTAATAAAACAGAAAAAAAGAGTTTTTATTCATCACCAAGCAGGAGAAATGATTTAGACAGAAAAAAAAGCATGTGCGATTAATAAAATTCAATAATCCCATATGCTTTTTAAAATATCGTTATCTGAAATAATTATTAGTCATCAATAATTATAATTATTACACTTGTTCACACATTATCGCATTACTGAGCTCTGCATTCAACTCGCGCGCTTACTATGTACCAAACACATAATGTTTTTTTTATTGATTTAATGTATTTTGTATGCATAAATAATTAGCATTCTTCACTCCTCTATATAAAATACGCAATTTTCGTTAAGAACGGATACAAAGATTTTCCTTCGCGTATTAATAATATGAATAAATATTATAAGTGATTGTTTACTTTGGCATGATGCGGCTGTCCGTTAGCTAGTGGGACAGCCGGTTGGGGACGAGCTATGATGGCCTGGTACATGCCCCATATAGCCAACGGCCGCATGTACCCTATGGAGCGATGGTTGCCGTTCTCGTAGAGCGCCTCTGGAGTCTCGAAGGACAGGCCCATTTGTGACATGGTCTTATGCAAACCGCCGGCGGTAGCGAACGCCTGCTCGTGCATACCTGGAAAATTCATGCAATGAATAATACTTGCAAAATAGCAAAAACGACTATAGTAAAACTTATTTAGCTTTTTTGTTGACTGGGGGAAATCTTCAACAAGATACCCCGCCTTCTAGGAGAGGGCGGCCGTTATGTGGGGCTTTTGTCCACTAAAACCCCAGCTGGCCCTTCCTAAGCGCATGGTGAGAGTCTCCAGAAGAACGCACCGGAGCCCCTCTGCCCTGTGCTCTTAGGAGAGCACGTTCGGGGAGGGAGGAAGGTTCTTCCTTACTTAGACCTACTTGGAACTTTTACTTCAAATAAATAATGCCTACCTTCATATATCATGAGGGCGGCGAGGCCGTAGGTGACGCCGGTCCACACCTCCTCGCTCTGCAGCGCGCTGGTGTCCACGTGCCCGTGCGCGCCAGTCACGTACCCGTTTACGGCACCCATCTTGCCGCCGACGAAGCGCGTCACGTTGTTCTCGTAGATAGTTTGCAAGGCTTTCCTCACGTTGGCTTCAGGGAACACGTGCTCCGTGCAGCCTGATGCACGGAGGAACCTTGGAACGCGGGAAGCTGGTTAAAAAGAATGCTAACAAATTTTCTTACGTTCCCATACTCTTTGGAGTGCGAGATTAAGATTTCACTAATGTAATAATTATGTATTTACGTCGGTTTCAAAATTGCTAAAGTTAGACTGTCCAAGGATAGACAGTGGTGGGGGAATTAGCTTTGGTCAAGTTCCACAAAGGGCTGAATTATAAAAAAAGCTGAATTAATACACGCTTTATTTTATTTATTATGTGATAAGTGGTGAGGCCAGACATATAAAAAAGGTTATGTAATGATTTTTTGTACATAAGAAAACGAAAAACGGTAATTCATTGATATAAGACCATCGTAAGTAAAACCGCTGAGCCACGCAGGCTATCACTGTTGGAGTCTATTACTAATAGATTATCAATATTTTTTTTTAAATATGATGTGTTCTTATAAACTACATGTCTAACACTATTGTAGTTTGTGCTGTAAAAAAACAAAAAACCGCTCGTTATTTATTACAATAGATATCATAATAATCACCAATGGCCTGCCAGCTGGTCCGCCATCACCACATTATGACTAGAAGGGCGGGTATCAAAGCGGTAATAGGCGCCAGACCAAAGTTTCTCCTCGTAGGACTTGCGCGCTTGTTCTAGAAGCTTCGAGAACTCCTTCTCATCTTCCTCGAAGCCGAGTGTCCGAGCCATCGCGCAAACAGCGCTCACGGCCGCCACCCATAGACCGCCGCAGTATGCGCTGAAACGTGAGAAACTTCTAAAATCTACGAACGATCGCGTACGTTGTAACGCGTGCGTGTGTCGGAGGTTGCGAATAATCGCGCGTTACCGCTATTTTATGGGGAGGCTCCAACTCTTAAATGTCCCTTTGCTGGAGTTTCTTCGGCCACTTTTTCTCCCAGCGCTCACGCTTCCCGAAGTGGCACTCAAAGTTAGTTTTGTTTTTTGATGTCCCTTAGATTATCCGTGAAATAGCAACCGACCGAGTCGACTCGAGCGCCCTCGGATCGAATACTCACGCGTGAGACGTAACCGTCCAAGCGGAGGTTACCCCTTGCTGGGGGATCCTTGTGTCGGGTTACTAACGATAGAGGTTCAGGTTAAGCGACCTAAGAGCTATGCATCCTCTCAATCCGGTGAAGCATTCAAGGCCAGTTTCTCTGGCCAATCTGAAGAATTATTTAGTGTTTGCTTTTTTTTATTTAAAAAAATTTTAAGCAACGTTCGACCTGAAAATGGATCGACGGGAGGCGAAGATGAGACCTAAAATGGTATGTTAGCCTAGAATGGGTCTGTTTTCACTTTGGCCTTTGGAAGTACTTTGGAATTTGATAATGAGAGATGATCAAACCTTATCCATTTTGGATTAAGGCTTTTTTTTTAATTCTAAATAGGCTCCCGTTTGGCCTCAATATCGCCTGATGGAAGGCGATGATGAAGCCTAGGATGGAGCACGGGAGGCTATAAGGTATCTGATCACATTGGACTTAAAGGTGTCCAGATTGATCAGAGGTTTGATCTTTATGTGAAACTATATTATTGGTCGATGCATTATTTACGCTCCATCATGTTAGAATAGCTAAATGAAACGATATTTTGATAAAAATTACATTACTAAAAAAAATGTAATGAAATTACAAAGTCAAAGACAGCTGATGCTCGGAGTTCGTTGACCCGAGCATCAGCTGTCTTTGAATTTGTGTTTCATTGCTGTTTTCTTTAAACATATGTTCTTTTAAAACTGGATCGATTTCTTTTCCATCCCATCATCAAATTAGCATGACTACTATCGTCTGTCTTCGTTTTCGGAAGAGGTCTCCTAACACCCAGTATAAAGGCTTTTTATTAAAGTAATGATTTTATATATGGTTGTCTGTTTAGTAAAAAAAATGGCACACTTCGACTCGGAAGAGGAATGAATTTGTAAACTAAGGTACTCTGACTGTACACAGAAGTTACGTAACACTCACCTCGGTCCAGTCATCACCCAGGCATCGTACGTCTGGTCGGGGAAACCGCCGTTCTCGATCAGGCCATCCCCATCCTGGTCCCACAGCCGCGCCTTGCTCAGCAGCGCGACGCAGGCCGGGTACATATCCGAGAGGTACGCGCTCGCGTCCCACACGGAGCCCCCCGTCCCGCAGTGGTCGGGTGGTCTGGGATGGCACTCCGTCTCCTCGGGCACCACACTGTACAAGAGGTCTAGTATGTTGCGGGCGCGGGGCGGGTCCGGGGTGGGGGCGGGGTCCGCGGGGCTGTCGTCCTCCTGGCCGGTGGAGCGGGAGTACAGGTCGTCCTCAGTGCCATCGCGCACGTCATCTATGTAGGCCATGGAGCGGTACCTCTCGTCTGCGAAGGGGGTGCAGTGGCCCAGTAGCAGGCGGTGGTCGCGCGACACCTGCAGCACGAACTTGAGGTTCAGGTCGCGCCACTCGCTCACATCGTGGATGTTGTACGCGTTGATGTTCGTGAACGGCATGTCGTCTGTTATAAAGATAAATTATTTTTATTATTTTTTTTTACGATTACAGATTGGCCAGAGAAGCTGGCCTTGACTGCTTCAACGAATTGTGGGGTTCCATAGCTCTTAGGTCGCGTCGCTTAGCCTGAACCTCTATCGCTAGTAACTCGACACAAGGATCCCCCCGGTGAGGGGTAACCTCGGCCTGGAAGGTTAGTTGTAGAAGTTAGAACTATGTTACGAGTAAGCATTCCGATCCGAGGGCGCCCGGGAAGGTCAAGCCACGACTCAGTTGGTTTCTTTTTCACGGATAATCTAAGGGACATTCAAAAGCTAAACTAACTTTGAGTGCCACTTCCGGAATCGTTGGCGCTGGGAGAAGAAGTGGCCGAAAAAACTCCAGCAACGCTCCTAACATCTGAGGAGTGGGGACTAATTATTTTTAATTGACTTCAAAAAACATGAGTTTCTCAATCAATCTATATTATTGATTTTTTGTTGCTTTTAATAGAGTCCTATATCAATATTAGTGGCAACAGGATTTTAGATAGAAGATAAACCAGGAAACTAAAAAATATGCACGTCGTTCACGCGCGTTCGTATACATTTGAATTAAATGAATAATAAATACATAAATAAGCTCTCACCAGCTTTTAAACCGAGCGACGTAGACGGAAAATATTTTCATCGGTTCAGTTTATTGCATCTATTTTTTTAATACTTCTAAGCATATGCTTGACCATCGTGGTCAATCTGTCAAGTGGAAATGCACTCCTGGCTCACTCGCTAAAAACTCTTGCGTGTGGGCGTACCTCCTTTGTCTCAGAAATAAATCATGCCGGTTCGTTCGTATAGATGATTGCTTATTGATTCAGATAATAATATATTTTAAAACCATCTATAAAGCACACATGTGAGGGCCAGTCGCCATTCAGCCCTGTAGTTCTGGGCTCTCAAGAATAAGACTACGGTATCCCCTGCCTGTCGTAGAAGGCGACTAAAAGGGGCCTCGGGTTCACTGGGCGACAAGCGTCAGCCAAAGTGGACCCGGGAAGAAGGCGACATCGGCTGGCCCGTGTAGCACCTTGAGCACAGTGCAGAGGGGCTCCGGTGCGTTCTACTGAAGATCCCGGAGCCCCTCGTCATGCACCGAGGAAAGGGCCACCGGGGAGGTTTTAGTGGGTAAAAACCCCACATAACCGCCGCATTCCCCCCAGAAGGCGGGGTATCTTTTTTTGAAGATTTCCTCCCCGTTAACAAAAAAAAGGCCTGGCGTCATACACAAACTTTAGCAAGGAATAATCCGAAAAAAGTTCACCACAATAACATTACTTAATACATACTTGACGTGTATATATCTTACCCGGGTCACCCAAATCATGAGGTATGGAGTCTTTTATTTTAAATTTAACCGACTTCCCGTCGTAGAGAGACTGCCTGCATTTAGCCGTCTCCATTGCTATGGAATCGCGAAACATGTACTGGAGTACAACCTGAAATTATATATTTAATTAAATACAAAACATATACATAAATAAGCTCTCACCTCCTCGCCCGTCGAGGTGGACACAGAAAATATTTTAATCGGTTCAGTTTAATGAATTATTAAAGTCTTCAACCAGTGCATCCTTCCAGCCATGACCTACGGTGCAGAGACTTGGACTGTGACCGTTGGGCTGGTCCACAAGATTTCAGTAAAACAGAAGAAAAAGTTACAATGGAAAGAATAAAAAGATGAGTCACCTGTAAATTGGGCCACAACTGAGCTATTGCAAAGGATGCGTAGAAATGTACGTCGTACGTATTATACATTCTGTACTCGTGACCCTCGAGGTAACCGAACACACCAAAATCATGCCTGGAACATTTTTAACATATTTAGATAAACGGATTTTAAAGATTAAAGACTGACAGACACAGCAGCTGATCGCTCCAGCTTCTCTATTGTACCGAAGGAAGTTAAAATTGTAAGTAAATCTTTTATATACATTATTTCAGTACTAGAGTACGTACGACCGTTGTCTTTGTTCGATTCATTTCGTTGATAGTAATTCTACATATTACCAACAAGGAATAGGTTGACATTTACTGTCCCTATCTACATATATATATATATATTTTTGTAACGGTGGCCCTTCCTCGGTGCATGGTGAGGGGCTCCGGGATCTCCAGTGGAACGCACCGGAGCCCCTCTGCACTGTGCTCAAGGTGGGAGGTTACTCCCTCCCCCCCTGTGCCCTCGCAGTGCAAGGCGACACGGGCCAGCCGATGTCGCCTTCTTCCCTGGTCCACCTTGGCGGACGACAAAGGCCCCACCCTTGTCGCCCAGTGAACCCGAGGCCCCTTTTAGTCGCCTTCAACGACAGGCAGGGGATACCGTAGTCTTATTCTTGAGAGCCCAGAACTACAGGGCTGCATCCATATATACTTAGATATATGTTTTTAAATATGCATTCCATATAATTACTAGCGTACCCAGCCCGCTTTGCCGGTCTAGATTTAGCTTTATTTTATTTAAACAATAAACTTACATCATTAAACATTTAATTTAACTCTCACAATATATCCGTCAATCTCTTCTCAAGCGAAATTTCAGTAAATGGCGCTATAACTTATTACAAATTTTTAAATATTTTAAACTCCGTAATTATTATCTTTAATATACTTTAGTATACTTTATTATACTTCAATATACTCCATTGTACTTCAATATGGTTCATAATGACATAAATATACACAACGCATGTGTCAATACAAATTTGGGTTATAAAACAATAGAATATCATCATAGTAAATAAAAGCTGTATTTGACAGTTCAAAAAAGGAGTGCTCCGATCGTCACCAAACTTTACAGGATTACACGCCAGGTCAATCTGAAGATATCCTGAAAGTTAAATTGAAATCGGTCCAGCCGTTTTGGAGCCTATATAGAACAAACCCACACACTTTCTCTTTTAATATATATAAATATACCTGGGGTCCGTGTGAGGATAATCATCGCGGACGTCAAACCAAATAGTTCCCCCGTCGGCCACGAAATATAGCTCGTTCATTAAGGCACTTTTCAACCAGTCTGGGATGTTGCTGGAATTGTATTGCTCTGATTAATTGCATATGTGTACAATCTTTTTTTTCTTATAAATGGAACGATCATCTATAAGTTTCATAACAAAACTATTTTCTTTTGTTTTCTTGACGTGACCACATTCTCAAAAAAGTTTGTCTCAACGACTCATCGCTCCGTTCAAACGGCTCAGAAAGCAGCAGATTAAACACAAGACAAATTGTCAGATATTAAATGTAATTTATTTATCATTAAATAAATAAAATACTTTAATTGTGATATAATAAATGATATATACATTGTTGTAATGTAATAATTAAAAAGTTATATCATATTGTTATGTTTGCAGCATTGACTTTTGATTAAAATTGTTTGAACATCATGACGTCACAAATATGGCGACCAATCATGGCGTATTTAGAATGTAACGGCCTATTTGGAAGATGTTAGTATATACGAGATTACGAAATAGCAACAATTGAAACAATATTGGAGCGTCATTGGTATGCCATTAGAAAACTATAGTGGCCTACTAAACCTGAACCTATTATGTAATAATTAAAAAGGTATATCATATTGTTAGTTTGTGTAAATCATATTATTATCATGTTGTTATGTTTGCAGCATTGACTTTTGATTAAAATTGTTTGAACATCATGACGTCACAAATATGGCGACCAATCATGGCGTGTTTAGAATGTAACGGCCTATTTGGAAGATGTTATTATATACGAGATTACGAAATAGCAACTATTGAAACAATATTGGAGCGTCATTGGTATGCCATTAGAAAACTATAGTGGCCTACTGAAGTAGCAGATGACCAAAGCATTTTGATATTGTAATAGTACTTTTGGGACCCTTGGACCACGCAGTTTCATATAAAAACTTGTTCTCTACCTGTTGGACAGAATTGGATCCTGCCACTCCGCAATCTGCTTCTCCCAGTTGTCGTAATTTCTTAACGCGTAAGCAGCTATGCTAGCACCGGCTATGCCGTCACTACCGAAGTACTTCGTATAATACCTGCACAGACATTATATTTAATTACTGGAAATAACACTGATATACCAGTGACTAAGTTCGACGGCTCGTACCAATGAATTGTCGTTTTTTGCGGACAAAAAATCACTTGCTACCTGTCAGATAAGTCTCTGTCTATCCCGCCAAGGTTTAAATAACATGAGAGCACCTTAATGTAAGTCAGTGACGTTGTCATTAAGGACTTCAATATGGATTACTTACGTAAGTTAATTCTTGCATCTACAAACATTTTTGGAGTACCTTGGTATATCTTCGGAAACGAAAGACGCTACGCAACCTAATTGAAAATTATTAGGAACAACTTCTTCTTCTTTGTCGTTCCCTCATTTCTGAGGATCGTGGCCACTAGAGCCCATCATGTGAACAATCTGCGTCCATCGGCTTCGGTCCGAGGCAGCCCTCACCAGCTGGTAGAGGTTAAGAGAGGAGATGGCACCTTTTACTTGTTCAGACCATGTTGGCGACCGGTCTCTTGATCTCTTGCCTTCTGTATTGCCAACGATGACCAGCTTTTCAAGGTTGCCATCCCCTCCACGTATTATATGAAATATAACAGTACGCGCTGTAGACACGTAGTGGACAGTCTGGTCTTTATGGCGAGTTGGGAGAGAATAAATACATTTGTACGCTTGTCAGTCCACGGTATTCGTAGCATTCGCCTCTAGCACCACATCTCGAATGCATCTATTCTCTGTCTTTCTCTTGGTCGAATTGTCCTATTGGAAATACTTAGAAACAAAAAAAATCGACCTCTTTAGCTCCACCTAAATATAATGCATTAAAGACTTAAGATAAATCTGACCTTTTGTGTATTTTCTTATCTTTTTTGTATTTTATCACAGGCATGTCCCACACAAGTGCAAATTCAGTTGACGCAGCAACCCCGGGCTCCAAGCTTATACAACTGGATAGACCTACTGAATCGCCTGAAATTAAAAATCTTTGTTAAAGTTATACTTTATTGGCATCATTAAAAATAGTCTTTAATTGCATACAGATAATTAATTAAAAAAGTGGAAAATATAATCAACACAGTTAATAAAGTTTACTTTAAATTTTAAAAATTAAATTAATAAGTATTATATAGAGTTAGTGCACTCACGACGATATTACTTGGGACAGTGTATTTTTGAAATAAAACAACGTGTGGTTCTTAAGACGGTTTTCTTTCGACTCATTTCTGGCGCACAACTTGACATATAGTTAACCTCAATTATATTGGAGTTAACTAGACTTTAACTTGAAAAAGTGTATGAGCATAATTGTTTTCACTGCAGTTTCAACCTGGTACTGTTATCATTTTTAAAAAAAAGTACTTCAAAAATAGTATTAATTAATTTTAAGTGCCCATTGAGCTCAGTAATTTCTCAAAACCTGGTGAAACTTGACTCGAAAAGCGGACTCTTGCGTCAATAAATCAATTGTATAAGATGAACATTCGATTAATATCACAATTGTAGAATTTTGGTATTCTGCTAGTTTTTATTGTAGTTGCATAACGGTTTTTCAATGGAATACCAATGATACTGCAATATATGCAGATCCATTTCAGTTAAAAAACTGTATTTAAAGTTTACAATTTTAGGGACATTGATAATTGAATTGTAATAGGTTGGTTTCACAGTGAAATATCATTGGCTAATAGCGGACACAAGGCTGTGGTCAATCAGCATTGTGGTACTTCCAAAAAAAATTAAACCATGTCTATAACAGAGGATGAAACACATACAAACAATATGTATACATACTTACATTTATATATCTTTGGTGGTTTTTCTTTCTTCTTCTCTTTCTTCGATTCCGTCTTTTTGCCTGGCAACGTAGGCGGCGGTGGAGTCAGCCTCGGATCTGGCTGCAGTTTTCCATTCTTTTTAATACATTCCCATATATATGAAGATGTTTTAGTGGAATTCCACAAGCAATACCCTTGATGAATGGTCTCGTTGTTACACTTTCGCTTGGCGATTGTAAAGGCACACGTGGTGTCAGCTATCTTCTGCTCTAGGGTCACACCGCAACTGTATTCCTCGGAATATCTTTCCAAATCTAGTTTACCTAAAACATAATTTTTGGGTTTTTGAAGTGAAACTTCTTTACGTATGCTAGACTTGGGGAGTAAGTTGGTGAATGCATAACGAAAACGTTACATTAAGTTCGATCAGGCGGGGTTAACGGAAGTTGAGTGGGAAATATAATTTAGTGAAGATAGAAAGAGTTACATTTAGTTTTTACTGTAGGGACAAAAGAGAGGTGCGTGCACAAAATTTCTTCCTCTCTTAAACATTAGTGTATACACCCTTTATATTAGTAGATACTATATTATGAGACCACTTCCGAAAACGGAGACAGACGATAGTACTAATGACACGTTTGAGGATGGGGCGGAATAAAATTAACTTAGTTATTAGCTTAGTATATTAGCTATACTAACATGGAGCGTAAATAATCCTAATAAATCGTTTTAAAAAATATGAATTCCTTAATCAGGATCGATTTTATTCCGTCATCCGTCATCATCAAAGGTGTCATTAGTACTACTGTCGTCGTTTCCGGAAGCGATCTTCTAGCAACCTGTATATATGGATATAAATTTTTACTTCAGTTGTGTGCTTACCAATATTATTCTTTTTATTCGGACCACCTAATACTTCAGTCCATGTAAATGTAATGCTTACATCCCTGTGTTCCTCACAGACATTCAAGGCTGAGAAGACAAATACTGCACATGGTAAGCTGCTATCCTGGAAAATTATAGCCAAAAGAGGCATAAGAGAGAATATTTTTTTAGGGGCAATGGAGAATTGGCACAGCTAAGAAAAGTAGAAGTCTCAACTTTACATAATTTACATTATCTCTGCTTGCTGTTTTGTTGAAAGCATCAATAAGCTAATTGTTTAGGGTATGGTCTGTGAAACGTAACCTTGTAGGTTCAAATCCACCATTTGACTACTGAAGTAAGCCATCTCCTAGCACAAGCTGAAGCTTAAGAACTGGTTACTGAAGTTCTTTTTTTTAATTCCATTTAAAGGCATTCTGAGGATTTGTTCTGATTAATCTCCATTAAACCAGTGGAAAACCACACAATTATGTCATGTACTTTTATTATAAGCAATTAGCAGTGATTTAGTTTTATAGTATGCTATGTAAGTATAATGAAACATATGAGCCCATTTTGATGAAATTTTTAGGATTTCTTTACATTACACCAGCAGCTACTTGTTTAATTTGGTGTCTATGCAATAGTCAGGGATGGAAATTACTATTCATATTTTAATATGTACATTAGCCTCACAATTATATCACCTATGTATATTATGTGATATGTCAGACCACTGTCATATTAACAATCTCTCAAGTGCACATGAGAACAGAATAAACTTGTAATTACACTTGTAATACTTGGATTCAATTACCTTATAATTATGAGGTATCACAGGTGATATTTGTCGACACACTAATTTAATTCCATATTTAGATAAATCATAAGTGGTCCATGCGAGGGGTACAGGGCTGTGTATTCACAATCTGAACCGTTTAGATTCCACTCCCAGGAAGCTGGTGCCTTTTTTGGTTTCCTTGAAATAAAAGAAATTACTCTTTAATTATTCATCATCATTAGCCTTTATCAATCCACTGCTGGAAATAGGCCTTTCCAAATGCCTTACACTATAAACAATCCTCTGCTTCCAGCTATTCTTATGGTTGTCAATCCACATAGAAGATGTCCATGCTTGGACCCATGGAATGGAGATTCTGAGTCTTCCCATCCCCATCTACTTTCACAGACTAAATTTCTTCTTATTATTATAATATTAAAATAAAAATAAAGTAAACTCAAATATCAACATACAAGTAACAACAAGTAGTTCAACCATAAGTAGTACTTCCACAAATAAAGTTAGTAGTAAAGAGCCACATGTGGCTCAAAAGCCGCATGTTGCCAATTCCTACCCTACACCATTCAGGTAACACAAATTAAAATGTGTTATCAGTGGTGGAAGATGGTTACCTAATTAAGGAGACATTCTACCTTTTTTCTTTATATAAATTATAATTTGTTATTCTTTTTGTAACCATTCCTTTCAAGGGTTGCTGTAGTACTTTAACAACAAATTAATTTTCAATTGAATTGAACTTGTAATACAGAAAAACTGTTTGAAGAGTGTGAGAATAAGACAAACATTTTAAAATACATTATTCCAAATGTTCATTTCTTCTCTCATAACTGTAGATTCTCTTCTAGTTTTCTTTTAAGAGCACCTAAGTGAAATGAGGAAACATAAATTACTTACTTGTAAGTTGATAAGACTGACTGGTATATTGTTTCATTTTTAGCATTTCTTATATTAACAATAAACTGACATTCTGGTACTGTCACATATTCATATATGCCAGGGAACAGTTGAAAGCGACAAAACTCCCCTCTGTACCCTCTACCAATTGTTCCACCTCCTATACCACCAATGGGACAACCTGAACAAAAAAACACATTATGAAAAATAACTCCTAATATGCATCTAGAAACTCATCACATACATATCAAATGTGTTGTAATCATTTGATATGCATTTAGATAAATCTGTGACAATTCTATCACATTATATAGTGCTTTATAGTTTATAACTTATCTAATCTTGCTTACTTACCATACATTCTTTGTGCTGAAATCATATGGACATAATCCATAATTGGACGTTTTTTTTGTATTTTCTTTCTCACATAATACTTCAGATATCTTAAAACAGAAATATATAACAAATTAGGGCTTATAAAATTAAGAGAAATTGCCTTTGACGATTTTATCCCTTTTCCAATAAGTATAGGCAAAAGCCAAACAAGAGAAAGGGTATACAAGAGACAAATGAGACCAGAAAAACCAAAACCAAAGTATCACACTCTAGGGACTAATGAAATCTTTTAAAAATATTGTAATGGCATACCTTGCTGAAAGCGGCATCATTTCAAACATTTGTTTGGGCCTCGGTACAACAATCTGTTTACTTTGTAGGGGAAATTTATGATCTAGGAACAATTTTAGGCCTAATTTAGGTGGATTATCAAGGTTCAACTCTTGGTCACCTATAACTTCGAAATCCATTTTATTATTTTGTATTACAACCTTTATCCTGTATTAGATGATTAGTTTCCTAAATTACACTGTCATATAAATATAGTACAAGGCACAAAACTAGTCATGGCAATTGATAACTACAAAGATAAAAATATCTCGAAATTAGGGAAATCATTACGGAAACTACGAAACTGACTGAAAGACTGAAAATTAAGAATGACATTAAAGGACAATATTGCCATATTTACGTTTAAAAAATACTTTGTGGAAATAAAGATCTCGATTCGATCATCATCGTCGGTTCTTAAAACTTTGCCCTTCTTTAGTTACAACCTGGTTGTAAATTTAAGTTGATGTAAAAGTATTATTTATTTTTTATGATACATCAATCCATATAATGTGCATATATCCAATAATCTGTGCATGCTAATTCAAACCTGCCAATAAAAAATTTGATATTGGCTAATGTACTGGCAACCAACTTGAACCAACGTTAAAGTTAATCTGTGTCGTGTGTGTGAAGTGTGTGTATCTTTTTGTTTATAAAATGGACATAGATTTTAGTAAAAGTTATCGCTGAAGGTTGAACAATTTCTTTTTATCAGTTTTCTACGATGAAATAGTGAGAAATTAAGTCTGTAAACATGTCTCATTATTTAAAATTAAGTCAAATATGTTGACACAAAAGTTTATAGTCAAATATATGAAGGGTTTGTTTACTATTTTGATCGAGTGCTAAAATTAATGAAATGGATATACCGGTGCAAATAGCGATCCGTCTTAAACCTCCAAGCATTGCAGACTCTTTGCAATGTATATTTAGTAATCCAGTTACCCAAATCGTGATCACTGAAAGTGGTCAGACTTTTCATGTCAACAGAGCACTCCCTGTCGATTGTACTCAGGCTCATCTATTTAATTCGTTTATGATACCTCAAATTAACTGTTTTTGGATGGATGTGATACTTCTGTAGTTGTTTTTGGTCAAGCTAGGACTGGCAAAACTTACACATTATTTGGATCAGGTAAAAACAACCGAGTTTCACTAACGTGCAGTTGTTTAAGTGTAATGTTTCTAATATTATTTATTGTTTTTAGGGTTTGAATGTATACATAGTGAATGTGATCAAGGAATTATACCCCGATTCCTCACTGACATTTTTCATAAACTTAGTCATATGCCGGAGAGAGAGTTTATTCTACATATAACATGGATGCAAGTTGTTAATAACAACATATTTGACGTGCTCGGAGCTGGATTAGTTAGGTGTTGTAATGTAGAAGAAGCTTTCCAGTATTTGCAACTGGGATGGAGACAAAGATGTTTAGGAAATAACCATACAGTATTTACAGTGAGCATGGAACAGAAATGGGTTGCCACAAATGGTGTTCTCAATCACAGAATGTCTACTGCAAGTTTCTGTGATCTTGCTGCATATCCAGAGTCAAGTCTTTTTGCTTTAGAGAATATTATTAAGGAATTAGTGGCAGGAAATCCTCCTAAACAAATAAATTACGACCAGTGCATACTCACAGCAATGCTGCGAGATTCATTTGGTGGAAGAGCATTTACTTGGGTCATAGGCTGCATAAGCACAGAGCCAGAAGATTATCAAGATACATTAAAGGTTTTAAATGTATGTCTATGCTGTAGAGGAATTAAAAACTTTGTTACTGTAAATTTGTTTGCCGATAACAACACTCCAGTGTACACTGAGAAAAATGTTCTGCCAGCCGATAACAGCTTTAATTTACAATTTGCAACAACACAATGGATAAAATTAGTTTCCAATGCCGAAGGGCTATTTAATAAAATATTGCAATCAAAGTCTTTATCGGAGACTGATATGAATCAAGTAAGTGAGTGGTTATTTCTAAAGGCAGAATGTGACGAGTGTTTGAATGCAGATATTGGTGGAGAAAATAAAGATGTTTCCACGAAACAAGGGTTACCTAGAATAGCTGAGGACACTGAACCGAGTGAACCAAGCGAGTCTGATGTAGAATCAGATTCAGAAGACAGTCATTCTGAAACGGCATTTCAAGATAAGGTTGAAAAATATATGGAATTGTTTAGGCAGAAGAATGATCAGCTATTTATTGAAAGATGTGAAGCATATTTGAATCATATTGAGTCGGACGATATAACTATATCTGAAACCAGTGGCTCACAGTCCCTGCCGATAATGACATCACAATCAAATTCAGGACGCAGGAGGACAATTCAGCCAGGTGAAAGTTTGTCTGGCGCAGAGCTTGAGTTATTAAGGAAAGTAGCTTCTAAAGCGATTTCTCCGGAATCTCAAAAAATTATAATAGAATCTCATAAGAAAGATGTTGACCCTGAACCTAAGTTAATAGAAAGAGAACTACTAAAAATGATAGACTCACCAAAGACCGCTGAGATATGTAGGAAATATAAATTGACAAAGGAAAAATATTCTCAAAAACAAATATTAGCTAGAAAACTTTCAAAAGAAATAGGTAGCAGTCAGACGCAGATTAAAGAATTAATAAATCTCTGTATAGCTAAAGAAAGATTAATTGATGATTTAACAAAAGGAATAAGCAATAGTAATCAGAGTAAAATTTGCTCAGAGAAAATCGACACTAGATTAGCCGATCAAGATACAATAAAAGAGATTAAAAGACATGAAACAAGTCTTAAAACATATAAAAAACAAATTGATCAAATTAAAAGACAAATCAAGAAAGACGAAAAAAGGAGAAACACTTTAGATGTAGAACTAGTCAAAGATAAGTCAAAATTGGATGAGTTATCGGAATCTTCTGTAGATAGTAAAGACAAAAAAGTTAACCCGTTAAAACATTTCACCAATAAAATAACTCACTTGGACAGTATTTTAAAAGAGAAGACCAATGATCTGGCTAACTTAGAATTATCTAAAGATAAAGAGTTAATGTTGAGGAAGGAAATAAAGAACTTACGTAAAACTAGAGAATGTTTACATGAACAAAGATGTAGTTTAGGGCATAAGAGAAAAATATACAAATCACTGTCTGACACCGAGGTATGTATTAATTGGCTGTAATCATATCCCATATAATGCAAAACAAAATCCTAGTTCAGATGTTAAATACTATTGTGTTACATCCTGACGCCCTCTTTAATTCCCAATTATTCATCATCATTACCATCAGCCTTCCCCAATTCCTTCAACCATATACGATCGTCCGCTCTCCGCATCTAGCCATTTCCGGCTATCATTATAAGGTTGTCGGTCTATCTGGAGGGAGGGTGACTTTATATGCTAATTTAACAATTATAGTTGTGTTATAAAGATTCAACTATTTAGGTTTGTGAACTGGCTGTATTAAATTCTAGTTAACAAGTGATGAAATTTGACATTGGTTATAAAATTTGCCAACCCCTGTTTTATTTATTTATTCTTTATTTGCACACAATACAAAAAAAGGTACAAATAGGCGGACTTAATGCCGGTAGGCATTCTCTGCCAGTCTACCTTGGGGTTGTGTAGAGACAAAGTAACGGGTGCAAGCTATGTGAAAAAATAATAAATAAAAGAAAACTATAATAATGCATGCATATGTACATACCAACTTACAAATAAATTAAATATATAATTATATATAATAATAAATAGATACATATATATATATAATTATAGATGGGTAGGGACAGCAATTGTCAAACTATTCCTTGTTTAGGTAAAGCTTCCATAGTAAATGGTTTTAGTAATGGTTTTATGCTATAGACTAATTACAAATATATTGATTGATTGTTTTTGTTTATGGCGTTTCCATATAGATTTCGCCAATGTTGAAGTGTGTACGTTAAACTGCTGTAAAAAGCGGGCTATGTGACAGACAAGGATCTAAGGAAGTATGTGTGGTTACTGCTGAGACAATTCTGCGCGATACTCACTCTTGATATGTGTAAAACAATAGAAACAAACACAATATATACATATGATTAGTTGTTTAAAAGACAGACAAACTAAAGTCTAATGTTATTTTTGTTAATGAATGAACATAAAATATAAACAAAAGGTACAAATATATTCAATGTGGAAATGTGTAAAGGCCATTTTAATTTCAGGAAAGAAAAATATTTGAATGTGAAGAAGCTATAGAAGCAATAGACACTGCCATTGAATATAAAAATAATTTAATTTGTGGCAAATCACCGTCCGCATCGCTAACTGATTCTTATGATAACAAAGATTCACGAAGTAGAGGTGAACAGATGCTAATGGCCCGGCTAGAAAAGTTATCACATGATGAAATGAAGACATTACTGTATAGGTATTTTGAAAAGGTGGAGTATCATTAATATTTCTGTGTTAATTTTTTTATTTTAAATTAAAAAAAAAATTTTTTTGTTGGCGGTTGATACCCCGCGTTCTGGGAGAGGAAGTGGTTATGTGGGGTTCTTAACCATTAAACCCCACCGGTGGCCCTTCCTCGGTGCATGGTGATGGGTTCCGGGATCTCCAGTAGAACGCACCAAGCAAAGTTAAGGCTTGTTGAAATTTATAAGTGGCGGCACATGTATCAACGTGGAGCTCGCGATTACGTACGAACCACATCGCACCCGTGGCTCGTCGCAGAAACTGAATTACTTGTAACCTATGGATTTGAAATATATGATGTATTCAACTAAATAATGAACTGGCTTCCTGTCAATCTATTCATTTTTGGATTGAAGAAGCAATTGAACTTGTGGCTCATTTATTTTAAGTGATCATGCCACTCACAAACCATCCTTTTTTCCGTTTAGGGATTCAGATGCTTTACCAATTTATTATAAAGAGTTACAGAGAGTAAGAGAGCCCCACTCATTAGGCGAAATATAGAAAGATTAAATATACATAAAAATACACCTCCATTTGATTTTTACATCGAGAGCACTCTGTGAGGTCGTGGTACGTCTCTCGATCGTGGTGACCCATTCTTGCAACAGCAGATGTTTGTTACCCAGACAGATAGAATGAATATAGTTAAAATCCTTGTAGACTAGTTGCATTGAGAACGATAAAACTATATCTAAAATTATTATCCTACAGCGACATCTAGTGCTACCATTTCACAACTACTATAATATATGTAACTAGCGCAGCCAGCTCGCTTCGCCGGTCTAAATTTTTCTTTATTTTATTTAAACAAAAAACTTACATCGTTAAATATTTAATTTAACTCTTACAATATATTAAATTATTCATTTCTCCCCGTATTCATTCTCTTCTCGAGCAGGTGAAGGTAATGACCTACACCCATGTACTTTTACGTTTTATTATGATTTTTCTTTCTCTACTTTTAATTTCTCTTTTATATAGATGTAATTGTAAACAGCAGAAGCTGCAGTTGCCGTATCACTATTAACAGTCTGGGACACTTGATGCAGGTGGTCGATTTGCGCAGTGCATGCGCAGCTCTGGAGTCCGGGGCTGCGGCTGCGGCGGAGGAGGCGGCCGCCTGGCGCGCGCGAGCTGCTGCCGCCTGGAGACACGCCCATAAATCGCGACCACCGCAGCATACCAGGTCATTATTGCCGCATGCTTGACTTGGGAAGTAAGCTGGTGAATGCATTACGAAAAGTTGCAACGACTCAACTTTTCGTAACGCATTCACCAGAACCAACCAGAAGAGAGAGACTTACGTTTCGTATATTACTGTATGGTCATGAGAGAGTGTGAGCACAGATTTTCTTTCTCTCTTTTCTCGATAAAAAGATTCAAAGATTACAAAAATACTAATTATTAATAGCACTAATAAATAATTACTTCTTTCTAGTTTTGAATCTTTGTTTGGCGTCCTCGATTATTCGTATCGAGTTAGGGTTGTGCACGTTCATGATCGAGGGAGCGAGATAGTGAGAGGGAGAATTGAACAAAATAGCGGGCTTATAGAGTGATGCAAATTTACTAAAATAATCTATAGACATATTAGATATTAAATCACTTTTAGAGTTTTAAAAAAACATCTACAGTCTTACAAATAAAAATGAGTTATAACATATTTATTCCACCCTTAAACTAAGTTTAGTTAAACCAGGAATAAATTAAGAATAAGCTGAGAATAGTTTGCCACAAATAAATCCGGAATAACTATGGTTTATCTATTCTTCCTTTACGTCAAAATGCACGAGTTGGCAACAGCGCAATCAAAGAGAAACCATACTAAAAAAATAATTGCAGTCTATGTAGTAGTGTAGTAATGTATCTGTCAATGTGTGGCGGTTATAAAAATATTCTATACTCTATATATAGATAGAAAATAATCCACTTCCACGCTTGTCCATAGTAAGAGACCTTTCAAATAAATGGTCTAGAAATATTATACCACTTTTAGAAAACCGATATTTTAATCGAAACTAATCATCGACAAATAAATCAAAAGGGTTTTCCCATCTTTTAAATATTTTTACTTTTTTTGGAGTCTGAATGATATTTATTGAGTCATTTACTGTTTCTACTTCCTCCATTGCCCTTAATTCCACAATAAGTTAATTTAAATGAGCGAACACAAACACAAATCGTGGTATTTTAAATGTTATACTGGACTTAAACAAGTTATAACTTCGGAATAACGATTGTATGAACAAAAACGTCAACGTTATACCAAGTATAACGTATTCTTGGTATATTAGTACAAATTTTGCTTATTCTTAATTTATTCCTAAGTTTATCTTTATACCAAGTTTATTTGTAAGGCTGCTAGAATTTTGTTCCTGACAGTCTGGGGTATATTTTTACATTAAAGTGTATGTGTAAGCGGTTTGTTTTACGATAAACCTGAATGTTGTTGTTTCGAATTTTATGTGCTGATTTACCACGCGCTTGGCGGTGAAGGAAAACATTGTGAGGAAACCTGCATGTCCTAGAATTTTTTTTCTGACACTTCACGTCTGCCAATCCGCACTAGATGTGCGTGGCGGTCTACGTCCTTATACTCTCTTTACAGAGGTCTGTGCCCAGCAGTGGTTTATATATAAAGGCTGTAACTTTAAAAGTTATTCTTACGTTTCATAGATTCTTGGACACGGCCAACATGAATCATAGGGCTCTATCCATGGGACTGACAACGGATTCGGAGACATCTGACGACGCTATGCGACTCGTGGATCGCATGAGACAACTTGCGAGATACCCTGCGGTGAGTATTTAGCATTCAGTTACATCATTCCCTTCAACCATTTCAATTAAGCTTGTGCTAGGAGATGGTTCACGTCATTAGACGAATGGTGGATTCGAATCTACCTTAAGTTTCCCAGACCATACCCTAAAACATTAGGCTATTGACCCTTAAATTGATTTGGAGGGCGCCCTACTCTTCTCCGATCCATCTCCAGCCCCCATTTCAAGACTTTCCTTCCCCATCTACCGTCACTGACTCGGCAGATGTGGCCGGCCCACTGCCACTTCATCTTGCTGGCTTTAAGACCTTTAAGATTACTTTACAGAAATGCCTAGAATAGCTCTTTCGCTCGGTGTGAGACTTTAAGTTGTGGACCAGCTCATGGTCAGAGTCCAAGTCGGTACGGGCGTAGGGCGGTCGGTAGGGCGTCCTCCCTCAAGATGGACGACTTTATAAAGGTACGCCGAGGGCTGGGTATTTTGGGGAAGGCCAAGGCTTCTGATGTTGAATTGAATTGTAAGAATTATTGCGTTAGAATATCTTTGTAGCTTTACATTCTCACGGCAAATTTCCAAATTCTAATTGGCGTTCCACAACTGTACGTTTTCCGTTGTAAAATTGGTTGTCACGTATTGATTTGATTTGTTTTTTACAATACTCGCTGCACGCCGCAGTGTTACCAGCGCTTAAAGATTATTTATTTAAATTTGTCTAAAATAGTAGCCTAAGTTAATGCTTATTACATCAGCTATCTGCCAGTAGACGTACCGTCACAACCGGACTAGCTCGACCGTCCAAGACTTGGTTACCCCTCACCGGAGAGACCCTAGTGTCGAGTTACTAGCGATAGAGGTTCAGGCTAAGCGACCTAAGAGCTATGCCACCTCTCAATCCGGCGAAGCAGTCAAGGCCAGCTTCTCTGGCCAATCTGAACTGTAGTTCGTCATAAAAATAAAAACCGATTGCAGAGAAAAAAAAAAGATATTCCAGAGATTAGCCGGGACAAACATACACACAGACAAAAATTGTATAATTGTTTTTTGGTATATGTACCGTGTATACATTCGTATACATGCAGTAAATATTAATATCACAAACAGACTATACAATGTTATTTATTTGTATACATGTAGTGTTGTTTACAAAATACTAATTATGCAAAATACTCCGTCGTAAACAGAGGGTAAGACACATACAATAACCATTTCTCAAGCGTAGACCCCTTTTGCGTAACAAAATTTAAATTTAAATTTAATCTTACAGACTTTGACTGATGGCATAACTCGGGTTAATTAAAGATTTGTAATACAGGACACACAGGGATATACACACATACACAAGTACACCCACACGCAGTAACGCAGATAATGCAATTTCTATCTCCAATTAATTTGTCTATTTCTTTTTTTTATTGTTTTTTTAATGCAAAGTGCATTCTTAGTTAACACTGGAAAAAAAAATTATATAATGTAAATCTATTAAGGCTTAGATCTTGAATTTTTTTCGATGTCGTAACCTCATGACTGAGGGACGTGACTATGGTGGCCCTGGCTACCATTTCTTTCCAGACATTCCTGTCTTGCGCCATTTGGATGGATGATTGTAGGGTAGCTAACGTAGCGTCCTGAGTTGTGTGTCCATCTGATAGGATCGCCCTTTCGCTTTCTTTCCTTCCACACAACCAGTAATTATCAGCCTTTCCAGACTGTCTGGGTCTCGCATGACCGTGTGTCCGAAGAACTTGAGGGCTCTCTGCCTGCATATTGTTGAGAGCCGTGTTGTTATATCCAACTCTTTCAGGATTGACTCGTTTGTGCGACGTTCCGTCCGCGATATTCCCAGCATTCTGCGCCAGCACCACATTTCGAACCCATCAATTCTCGATCTCACCTTTGCTTTTAGTGTCCATGTTTCAGAAGCGTATAAGATAAGATCTAGAATACGTGACCGAAATATTTATTATAATTCGTTAGCTGTTGATTTTGTTAAATAATAAATAAATAAATAGATAATTGTTTGTATTCACAGGCTCCAATAATACCGAGCCAAAATCTAAGACAGCTGATGCCGGCTACGAACATGCCCGTAGCCAAGGTGACCAAGGAGAGAAACAAGCTGGTCATCATTCAACACAACAAGAGAAAGTGATATACGGTGCTCTTTTTATTTTTATCTCTATTACAGTTATCTCTTATTGTCTATTTATTATTATATTTCACGGAATTGTTAATAATTGATCTTGACCTTGGCTAACCACCTTACAATAAAAAATAAGGTCTTACGTTCTTGTACACAGAGATTTTCATTCTCTCATATGTGAAGGTGGTTCGGAATCTCATGCAAAAACAATCGCTAAAAATTTATGCACGGGTATATGGCGATGGGCTCACTACCTATCACATATGGGACCTGAAGCGAAAGCATTCTGTCTACTCTGCTAAAGTTAAATGGACGTACGAACTTATTTATTTTACCTTACAATAAAAAAAAGGTCTTACGTTCTTGTAGACAGAGATTTTCTCTCTCTCATACGTGACGTAGGTAAGTGATTCGGAATCTCATGCAAAAAAAAACAATCGCTAAAAATTTATGCACGGGTATATAGCGATGGGCTCGCCACCTGTCACATATAGGACCTAAAGCGAGAACGTGAGATCTTATTCATTTATTATGTACTTTTTTTCTATGAAGCTATTTATATAGATTTAAAATTTAATTAGTCGTTTTATAATTAGTAACTGAATATCTTACAACCCAATAAGACCTAACTCCACGCGGTTTTTTGATCTATCAAAAAGCAACCATATAACAAATGCATTGTATAAATGATTCATTTAACCAATTGATTTTCTTGGTAAAACGTCAAACCAAACACTCTTTGACATACTGTTGCTTAGCAACGCAGATAAAACGACTTTTTCTATAAAAAAAACCTAGCTAGAACGATTTATCGGCCCCGAAATCCAATGGCTACAAGATATCATGAAAATCGTTGGAGGATTCAGATAATATATTTATATACAGGGTATTAGGAGACCGCTTCCGAAAACGAAGAAAGACGATAGTACTAATAAAACCTTTGATGATGGGACGAAAAAAAAAATCGATACTGATTTAAAAAAAAATCATATGTTAAAAAGAAACTGACACCTTATAGGCGTGCGTATCACGTGCTCCATCCTAGGCTTCATCTTCGCCTTCCATCAAGCAAGATAGAAGCCAAACGTGAGCCTATTTAGTATAAAAAAAAGAAACAGCAATGAAACACAAAGTCAAAGACAGCTGATGCTCGGGTCAACGAACACCGGGGCGCGTAGGGGCGGCGCCGCCAAAGCGGCAAGAATTCTTTTATGGGGCGGTATAAGCGCCGCCGCCCCTCCGCGTTTTTGTGTTTCATTGCTGCTTTTTTAGTAAACTACTGTTCTACGAGGATGTGATGCTTCCCCAACGTGTCGATTATTCATGCAACGGCAGAAGCCGTTGTGGTGGATCTATCTACTGAACTAGAGAATACTAACCTGAGTTCATTAAGCCATGGTGCTAGTCTGGCAGCTCTCTTAGTTAGGATTTTAGTTACCAACCTTGGTCGTGGGAAACGATAATAATAATAACAATGAAGAATATAATTGATAGGAAATATATCCCGAGGAACGGAACGGTCGACATTTGTCGGCATGCCGCCGTCCGCCGAATCACTCAGGCATATTATTTCCGGTTGTTCTCATCTAGTTAATGGTGGGTACTTGCACAGACATAATCTCGGAGCCAAAATTATTCACCAGCAAATTGCTCTTCGATATGGTTTTGTGGAGTCCAAGGCGCCGTACTATAAATATACACCGGCGCCAGTTCTCGAAAATTATCATGCAACGCTCTATTGGGATCGATCTGTCATCATAGACAGGACTATTGTTGCCAATAAGTCTGATATCGTGCTGACAGATTCAACGCGACAGGTGTCGACATTACCATCGCACATGACGAGAACCTCGTGAACGCCGAAAGGGAAAACATCACTAAGTACCTCAACTTAGCTCACGAGGTGACCGCCATGTGGGATGTGGATTCGACGATCAATGTCCCGATAGTCGTTTCTGCAAACGGTCTCATAGCCAAAACTCTCGATCAACATCTTAAGAGACTTTTGCTAGATGGCTGGATCAAGGGTCAGATACAGAAGGCAGTACTCCTGGACACGGCACGCATCGTCAGGAGGTTTCTCTCTATGTCGCCCTAACCACCGGTTGCTTGAGTCCTGCTTCGTTATCGGTGGCACACACTAGGTTAGGTTTTTATAATGTTTTTATATTTTGAATGATATTTTTGTGTATTTTACGTTTTATATAAATATTATAAAAACTTAGCCTAAGGATTGAAAATAAATAAAAATATAACAATATTTTATTTATTTCATGAATCATATTTATTTATTTATTCTTTATTTGCACACAATACAAAAAAAGGTACAATTAGGCGGACTTAATGCCAGTAGGCATTCTCTGCCAGTCTACCTTGGGGTTGTGTAGAGACAAAGTAACGGGTGCAAGCTATGTGAGAAAATAATAAATAAAAGAAAACTATATTAAATGCATATATAATATACATACCTACTTACAAATAAATTAAATATATAAACAATAATTATAATAATAATAAATATATATATATATATAATTATAGATGGATAGGGACAGCAATTGTCAAACTATTCCTTGCTTAGATAAAGCTTCCATAGTAAATGTTTGAAAGAAAGAAATACTAATTTTTTGGTTAAAAAACTTTTTTTAATAGGAAGAGCACATTAAATTTAGACTAAATTAAATTATACTGCTGAACTAAGTAGAAGAAAACAAACTAGTAATAATTTGAATGACCAACTTTGGTCATGGGAAACGTTAAAGAAGAAAAAATGAATTGTGACGTTCTAAGTTCTATGACGGATATTGACATCACAGTGTCATAGTATTTTATCAAGTTACTGAAAACGGCTTTTAGAAGCAATAAAATCCATAAATAAGTCATTTTTAAAAAGACTATTGGAGTTGTCTCCACTTGACCATTCAACAGATCTAGGACGCCACGGTGCTTACAGCCTAGACATTTTCATTAGGACATTAAGATAAAACTTTATTTATATACTTACGTCATCGATACTTGAAATGACAGCCATTTTACTGTAGTGTGAATTTTAAATGTTTAAATTATAATTCTAGATTTCCTCTTGGATGAGCAAACACGTACAGTAATGCTTTATTGCGTTTTTTATTATTAAAGTAAAGGTGTTTGGAATGCAGTGCGGTTATAGCCTTCCATCATGCTCGTGTCAGATTTTTTATAAATAAATATTCCTTACATTTTCCGAGGAGCCGCCCATGCCGAGGTTAGACCCTTGTGCCCCAGTCACTATTAATATAGGCGGCTAAAAACTATGCTACCTCTCAATCCTATCGATACTCAAGCATTGGTCCTTCGAGCCGGATTAACATGGACCTTTACTCAAATAATATAAAGTGCAATAATGCAGTAATGTTCGCATGCTCGTACACCGCTTATGAGGTTGTGCTTAAATACTAGATTGTATTAAATGGACATAGTACATAGTTAGTGTTTTATTGTACAGTGTATATATTTATATCTGATCAATTTTGTAATATTTGTTAATGTTTGCCTTTTTACATATTGTTGTATTTTATATCGAAGGAATTCTCGTTGCCCTTCATTTATTGATTGCATAGACTGATTGTTTACTTTAGCAATATCATTTTGTAAATCTATGCATTAAAATATCATGAAAATTAGATTTGTTTTATTTTTTTCAATACTAACTAGGGCAACAGAGTCAGCAGAGCGTGTTGTTTTACGTGTTTAATAAGTGTTTTTCTCCTACGTCTGTTTGTTTGAAACAATTTTCTTTACTTTTTTAAGAGATCAAAGGACAGTAGGTTTGGAAGATATACCAGGGGGCTCATAAAAATTGTACAGAAAAATATTTGTTGATTGATATATTGGTATGTTTGTGATTTCACAAGACTTTTTATTTATCCATATAAAAACATAAACAAAATATACATAGATAAGAACAACTATATTCTTGTTAACCAATCCAATTAAGGTGAAGCTTGTACTGGTGTTGGTTCACGTTAATAGTCGAATGGTGGATTCGAACCTACGATCTTACGATTCGTACACCGTAACCTAAACCATTAGGCTATTGACGCAAGTGTATCGGCAAATTTGGAAGACTTTGAGACTAAGAAATACCGACAAAATAATATTGGTCACTGGTATGCCATTGAAAAACGATAATGGCACAACTGTACTAGCAGATACTAAAAACTAGCAAAAATCGACAACTATCTGAACGTTTTTGACACGATTTATCAGACTCTAGGTACAGAAAGGCATCGTCGTAAAATTAAACACAATATATATGTAAATATAACATTTATTACTATTAGACATGGCACTATATACAGGGGGTAACTAGAATTATAAGGCGGGTAGTATTAAAAAACTACATCCAAAGATTATAACAATTGGTCTATATTTCTTATGATTTTCAATTATGTTTAACAATTTTCTATAACGTCACAAATATCACAGAAATTAACCATCAGATATCTTACATATTAATGGAGGAATTGGCTACAATTGTTTTACCGTGTCTACGAATTCTATGTGCTATAAAGATGCATCTTGGATGTTCATCTCGTGTTAGAATGTGGGCTATTTAAAATCCCAAGGTATGCACAAAACTCCTTCTGATAAAACTGAATAATAATGTGTGATGTAGAGGATATTTCCTCGCAGTTTCTGAAATAAAAGTGGGGATTTGAAAATGTTTTCAACCGACTTCAAAAAAGGAGGAGGTTTTCAATTCGTCTTTTTTTAAAGTTTGTCATACCTTTCGACTGGGATTGAACCGATTTTGATGATTTCTTTTGAATTTGAATGCTAGTACTTTTAGGACAATTAGGTCCAATTCTGACAATGGCAACCATGACAAAAACATATTAGCATAATGTGCGCCACAAATGGACGAATAAGTCAATATTACGTCAACCGATTTAGATGACTCATTTTATATTGGCAAGGAAGTAGAGTCCAAGAGTATTTTAACGAGAGTTTGGTTAGGTTCTGATTAATTTTATTTGGTAATATTTCTATGATAATTCGCAAGTACAGAGAGGGGGTCCGCGTCCCGGGTAATAGCGTTTAACATTTGGTTCGATTTGAGGTCAGTTTATGGTCGTAAATATACTTGTTTTTTTAATTAGCGAGGGTGACAAACGAGCATGCGTCTCACCTGATCTCAAGTGTTCCTGCCCAGAAACATCTTAAAGTGGTCGGCAACCTTTCCATCAAAAAGCGATAAAATAAAATTTATTCAAAGAGCCATTGTTTTCAAAAGACTTCATAAAAGGAGGTTCTAAACTCGTCTATATGTTTGTTACCTCATAACTTTTGATTGGGTGAACCGATTTTTATGATTCTTTTTGTATTTGATAGGTCGTCAGCTTTGAATTGTTTTCAACCGACATCAAAAGAGGAAGATTTCAATTCGTCTCCATGTTTTTTCATAATAACTTTCGACTGGGTGAACCGATTTTGATGAGTTTTTTTTTATTTGAAAGCTGGGACTTTTTAGGACAATTCTATTATATATTTTTTTATTAAAAAAGAAAGCTAGCAATATTCCTTTTTTTATTTTTTTTTCAGAAATATTACTAATAATCTTGTTAACCATTCCAACTAAGCTTAAGCTTGTGCTAGGACATGGTTCACGGTAATAGTCGAATGGTGGATTCCAACCCCATTAGGCTATTGACGCTAAATATAATATATATATATATATATAAGATAAGTTTGCTACGGACCAATAACTTAATATAGTGTCTTCACACGTACTTAAAGAGTAGTTTTATTAGTTTATAAGCATAGAGGGCATTAAGATTCATTGAGCCGCATGTCCGTTGTCCCGTTATCCAATAAAGTACTGAACATAAAATACTAGAAAAGAACTTGTATACGAGTTGGTATATAACAACTTACAGTATTCAGCTTATCGAACCTGGTGAGCAGTCTCTGGCAGCACATGATCATAAGGGCCGGCGTGATGCTGTCGTCCTTATGGAGCTCCAGTAGACCGAAGCGGTTCTTCACCTCCACGTACAGAGCCTTCTCTACATGCTTGTTTCTGGAAGGAATAAAGTATAAACATATCTTTACACGTTATATAAAAATTAAATAACGAAATTATAACAATGATAATGATATACAATAAAGTTTATGTGCCACCTAAACCATGAATTTCCTGTGCTATAGGTGGCAGTCCTTCCTTCCGTAACTGTTCATACCTGTACTAAATATATTTTAATTATATATGCTTATAATTAAAATAATTATAAGCATATATAATGATAAATTATTTATGTACGTATATTTAGTGTAGGTTGTTAATTATATGTATAGATTTGTTATCATATTTGTATTTCTAACGCCATCGTCCTGTTTTGTTCATATGTTTCCGTCCATACACAGGTTGCCTGGAAGAGATCGCTCTCGGCGATAAGGTCGCCCATTGTACAACGACTGTAAATGTACCTTATGTAATGCCTTTTGTTTGATTTTGGTGTACAATAAAGTTATATCTATCTATCTATATATTTAGTGTAATTTGTCTTTTTTACCTTCAACGCAATAAGACTTTGGAATGCGCTGCCAACAAATGTACGTACAGCTGGAACTAAATCTACTTTCAAACATTTACTATGGAAGCTTTACCTAAGCAAGGAATAGTTTGACAATTGCTGTCCCTATCCATCTATAATTACATATAATTATTATGTTTATATATTTAATTTATTGGTAAGTAGGTATGTATATTATATATGCATGCATTTATTATAGTTTTCTTTTATTTATTATTTTCTCACAAAGCTTGCACCCGTTACTTTGTCTCTATACAACCCCAAGGTAGACTGGCAGAGAATGTCTATTGGCATTAAGTCCGCCTATTTGTACCTTATTTTGTATTGTGTGCAAATAAAAAATAAATAAATAAATTTGTGTGTGTCTGTGTTTGTTAATTGACCACTTTAAAATTTCATGCTTGGTTTTACATCAGTTTTTGTCTGTTAAATTTAATATTAATTTTATTGTATATGTAAGGTCTATATAAACAGAAATGTTTATTATCAAAAGCTGATTTGAATTTAGGCTTTTTAACTTGACGTATCCTTTTAATATTATATTTATATAATTTACATGCTATATTCTGTTAGAAGCAACGTAGCCTCGTCCAGGTGGTTGGAGATGAACGCCACGAGCTCGTCTGCGGGGCACGAGGATGGTGTTATAAATTGTCCAGTTGGTGACACCATCAGGGGACCTGCCTCACTGAAATAATAAAAACAAAGATTAGTAGTTGAAGCAAAAAACGACTTTAAAAAAAATATTTCTTTTTAAAAGCGTCAATAGCCTGTTCAAGGTACGGTCTGCCAATCCTAAGGTATTCGTACAGCAAAGAACTGGAATAGTTTGCCCGCTTTCCCTCCGATTACAATGTGGGTATTTTCAAGAGTAGAGTGAATAGGCATTTACTAAGCTAGTGCGCCTTAGCGTCCAGGATTGCATTTCCACTTAACATATTTAACAGGTGGGATCGTAGTCAAGCACTTGCTTAGAAAGTATTAAAAAAAAATCCACCTTTTTTCACCACGACTATTGACATGAACCAACTCCTAGCACAAGTTGAGGCTAGATTATAATGGATAACAACAATTTTATCAATTATTATTACTTTATTAAGTCTAATTCTAACCAAAAATTAAAACATACGGTTCCACAACAATTTCATATTTGCTAAGAGACTCCGGTACTGATGCCGGGAACTTCTTCCCGCGCCCGTAGAAATCTCCAATCGACGTAATCAACTGCCGCAAATGGGTACAGTACTGTGTTGCAGACACTTTGGGCATGAATTTTCTGAAAATGCGGGAAAAAAATAAGTATGGCAACCCTTTTTTTTTCACGCGGGGAATCTTTATAGACCATCCTCCGGTACCCTGGGGCCCGGAGGGATGTGTGGACTCGGCCTGGGCAGCCACTACCCACTAAACCTTCCGCGAATGCCATCAGCCGTTATGAGCGGGTGCCCCGGATCTGTCAGCGACAGGACACTAACGACCGGCCGGTCCCGGCAAAGACCGGACTTCATCCTCAAAGGGGACTTCTCCGGCACTCAGAGAAGTCCCGACGACGCCGAAGCATGCTGGGGCCAGGTAAAGTATGGCAACCCTATCCGAACAAATTTTAAGTACACTTGACATTTTAAAAAAAGTTATTGATTTTTTAAGTATTTTTAAACTTTTTTATTATTAGCTATATTGACTTTCAATAAACAATCAAACTTCTTTTTCAATTATATAAACAATAATTTTTTTATAAAATAACGTGCCACGAGACACGTCACGTGTCGGACGCCATATATGTGACGTCATATTCGTATGTCATAATATTAAAAAAACAAAATTCGAAATACTGTATTTATCTATGAATGTGGCAATGAGTGAAAACTTGTGACGTCGCGCGCTCGGATTTGTTCGGGAGCTGTCAGCGTGTTTTCGATAGAGGTTTTAGAAATATATCGAATGTTATAATAATATAATATATATAATAACGTTCCAATAGAATTAAAAATTTTAAATAGATTAATATTTAAAACAGAATTATACAATTGGCTTAATTCCATAAATATATATATCCTGTTTCCGAATTCTTTTTGTTGAAAATGTCTGTTTTTTTGGTTATATGATATTCTTATCATTGAAACGAAAATAATAATTATGACTGAAACAATGACTTACATATAATAATTATTGACATTAATTTTAATTTGCATGCTTAATTATAATAAGCGAAACATTTCGGCCTGTTTGTAAATATATATATAACATCAATTAGTACCATGTTTTCGGCAAATAAATAAATCTTATATTTCATTTGACTTTTAAAATCTTTTTAAAAAACTTATAGGTTATGATCCCATTTATTACATAAAAGAGTTTACTTACCTTCTACAGATATGTATATCCCTCAAAATTCGTGAAAGAGCTTTCTCGTAATTCGGTATTTGGCTTAACGCGCAGTCCTCTTGACTAACCTTTTTAATTAACTGAAAAAAAAAAATTAAATCTTCATATATATATAACAAGTAATTTTAATTAATAGAAATCAATATACTTACAGATAACCATTCATTTCTAACATCTATGATATTAAGAAACACGTCACCGTCTAGACTTACGCCCGTAAATTGTCCCAGCGCTATTGTTCTGCCTTAAATTAAAAAAAAAACAAATACAACAATAGAAATGTATTTTTTTTTATAAGTCGATAGGAAAAAAGGCAAAAGCGTTTATGGCTTACAGCCATCACCAAGTCACTTTGAAACATCCGCAACACTAGAGTCGTAGGTGTTAAAAAGAAGTAAGCTCTACTTGAAGTATTCGCTTCTCTTCTCTATTTCATTCTTAATAAGTATATACGTAAATACAAAAACCGACCTCAAATCAATGATGGAATTGACATCAAAGACTACTTAGTGCAGATGATCTCATGGATATCAAGGTGAAACTTGGACCAAATTGAAATGGAACCACACGAGAAGCAGGTGCTTGCAATTAAAAAAAAATCATCAAAATCAGTTCACCCAGTCAAAGATCTGAGGTAACAAACTTAAAAAATCAGATGAATTGAGAGCCTCGTCGGTTAAAAACTAAACAAAGCTAATTAAAGTGATTGGGTCCTGTCACAGGACGCGTTACAGATACGGCAAAAATTACTGTCTCCCGTAATGGGACGCTTCACAAACGAAAGATTAACTGTAATTCCTTAACACATGCTTACTCTGTGCTGCCATACAAAAAATACAAACCTTTCAAATTAAACATATGTTTTGAATGTTGAGATGCCAGGGAGACCAGACTCTGGAGAGCTCCTCTAATGTGGCTGATATTCCATCCATTGTCATATTTAACCTTAGAGAAAATAATAGAACAAATATTTAACCCTTCAGTTAAAATATCTATGTATACATTATTGTTTTTCTTTTTAGTAAAGATTAAAAATTCTAAAGTTGTAATGAGATAAGATAGAAAAAGGAGTTTCATTAAATTATTTTTTTTAACACATTTAATGTAGTTTTACCAACTTCTTTTATACCATAAGTATTGCAAAGATCCTCCGTCAATGCTTTCACATGGTCCCTTGTTGCTTTCGTAGACTCGTACTTGTCTTTTGCTAAACCACTGTTTTCATAGATCCAGCTTCTAAATATAAACACATAAAATTATACAACTTTTCTACAATTATAATGTTGTACAATTCAATTTGTAATAAACATACATTATATTGTCAATAGCTTTTCTTTCTTCAACCTTTCTTTTCATTCGAGTAGCTTTTTCAAATTCATTGTTGTACTCTTCATATGCTTTGTTAAAATCAAGTTTGCTGAAATGTAAATATGGAAAGATAAGTTTGTTCATCAAAGAAATATTAAAATTATACAGGGTATTAGGAGACCGCTTCCGAAAACGAAGACTGACGATAGTACTAAGTATACCTTTGATGATGGGATGGAAAAAAAAACCTATTCTGATTAAAAAAACATATTTTTAAAACGTTTTATTAGCATTATTTACGTTATTTCCATCATGTTAGTACAACTAAATGAAACGATAGATTCATAAAAAATACATTACTTTACTAAAAAAAAGCAATGAAATACAAATTAGAAAAAACAGCTGATGCTCGGGTTAACGAACGCCGGGCACCAGAGAGGCGTGGCTTATACCGCGCCATGAAAGAATTCTTGCCGCTTCTTTGATGCCGCCATTTTTGACAAATGATTTTTTATCCATCCCATCATCAAAGGTGTCATTAGTACTATAGCCTGTCTTCATTTTCGGAAGTGGTCTTCTAATATTTAAATTATTAATTTATTAATTTAGAAGTGTCAATAGCCTAATGGTTTAGAATAAGGCCTGCGAATCGTAAGGTCGTGGGTTGGAATCCACCATTCGACTATTGCCGTGAACCATGTCCTAGCACAAGCTTAAGCTTAGTTGGAATGGATAACAAGAATGTTAGTAATATTTCTGAAAAAAAAAGGAAATATTGCTAGCTTTCTTTTAAAAAACAATACCCTGTATAAAAAATAGATATATCTAAGATATCACTTGGTTTACATTTTTAACTGTAAGTAAACTGTACCAATCATCTGATGATCTTAACTACTTTATTTGCTTATTTACTTTTGTGTTTATTCTTTCTCTCTTGTGGTTCTGCTTCTATCAGTTATATATTCTTTTTAACTAAAGTAGACACTATTTATTTGTTAAAAATGCTTCTACGTAATAATATAGATCATAATTAATGTTGCCAAGATAAAGAGAAAACAAAAATATTTACCTAAATTCAGGTTTCATTGTGCTAACAGGTATTTTGTCTATATAATTGGTTGATATGTCACAGGCATTTAATACTTTCACTACAGTATCTCTCACATTATTACCATTTAACTTAATTTTCACTAATTTGAACTGACCTGAAAATGATGAAACATTGAACATATTAGAATAAAAAATTTGTAGAAAAAATTTGAGTGTCATATATGGCAATTTACAGAAAATGTGCCATAACAAAATCTTTATTAAGATCATTCATCACATTCCTCCTTCTTCAGTCATCTTACTCATGACTGAGCATAGTGACCATCTCCATCCATAAGTATATTGATACACCATGTCTTTCTGTTTCTGGTTAGTCAGAGAGCATTGAAGACAGTGGAGTCTAGTGTTACAAATTTGGTCAGGATAACACAATACATATGGGTCTCTAAATTGGAACACAAATAAGGTGTTACAATTTTAAGACTTACTAGTATAACTGTGAACGAAGGTAACTCTGCAGATAAGGATTCACATTTTTGTAAAATTAAGAAACAAATTACCATTGGGCGAAACAAGTTCTTGAGTGGAGACTGAGGTGGAAAGGTGGAGTGGGATTCCCTAGGTGGAGCGACAATCTTCGATGAGCTTTAGGGATTACAGTGACTATTACCCAGAGAAAAACCTTTTGTTATGAGATACTTCCATGGTTTTATAAAATTATTACCTTCGGGCATATCCTTTTGCCTTAAATAAAAAGATAGAGCTGGTATTGACATGGTCCGACTAGACTGTTGAGCTTCTATAAGAGCACTTAATTGTTGTAAAGAATTCTCATTGGTTTTCTGGAATAAAATCAAAAAGATATAAGTTTGTTATGCAGAATAGATTTAGAAACTGATATCAGATTGATTTATAAATGTTTGGTCAGTATTAATACAATTATTAATACATACTCTTTGTTCAGGATATTTCCCAAAAAGATCTGGATGGACACTGAAATAAAATGGTCTTAGAGCTGTAGAGATTTCGGCTGAACTTAAAAATCTACATAGTGCGCCTCCGAAACCTCCTTTCCTAAAGTAAAAAACAGAACACTTAAATATCATGGAAAAAAAAAAAAAAAAAAAACTAAAGTTTACAAATACCTGATTTTAGATATTCCATACATTTTTGTATTCTTTTGAATTTGTTATAGTTGGATTTCTATTAAATATTATGCTAAATTATTTTATATGCGCACTACATAGTGAGAATAATATTTTTTAGCGTTAGATTTCTAACACATTAACACTTGACACATAACTGTTCTGTCAGTGGTGACAATGACGTTGACGTTGCCGTTCAAACTTTTTTTAAAGACAAAGGAAGATATGGCGCTAACTATGGGATAACCCTTGTATCAATGAATATATGTTTTGGGTTCATAATAGTATGATTGCATTATTTGTCTACCTTGTTAAGGTTTAAAAGACATCTCATCTTATATCTTTGTTTCCTGTATGTAGTTATTTTTAATTTGTGATATCTACTATGGTTACTACTATTCTGCTATTTACATATTATTATCTTGCAAGCATTAATACACGTGGATAACATCCATACGATGTATAAAACATGTCAATCAAGAATAGCCGACGTTCTTGCTTTATATTATTTATGTTTTCGCTTTGTACCACTGTGGCGACTGGCAATTCTGTGGGGTAAAAAATTCCCAAATCATTCTATTCCCTAAAATCATGGTCCATAATGTTCTTATGACCTGCTGATCATTCAATGATGTAAATATTACATTTGTCCATTATATCCATCCATTTATTACGTTACACTATTTACAAAAATTTGTAAATAAAATTTATGTAAATATTTCGTCTCGTTCATCACGAGGTGTGTAAATGTGCATTATTTTTATTCATTAAAACATTTTTATGTAAAGGTCAGAATATTAAGGCATTTTTACATGTGAAAGCGATTAGAAAGGCTGTGTTGTCTACATCACATACAACATATTTTAATCATAATTCTTCGACAAGATCATTCTTGTTGGAGAATTAATGATCGATATCATTTGCACAATTAAGTTATGCCTATGGGTATTTGGGTCACAAGTTTGGTTCGATACATTTTTAAGCACAGAACAAAAACACAACGAACAAACGTTTTATGTTATCGTATCACTGAGTAGTAGTGGAGCGTTTTAGCTGCTTGTATAGTCTATATTCGATTTTTATACGTTACTATTAAATTTTGATAAGCAGTAGTAGTAGTTTCATCGATTCAAGGGATATTATCATAAATATCGTTTAAGTATACAATCACAATAAAGCTTTTGCACAATAATTGAATGGAGAGAGATTAATCAACAACCACACTTGCAATGATCATTGAGATGATCATCGCGGAAACGAACAGTAGGAAGATAACGTTAAGTGATGCAAGTTGGAGGTTAATGTTTTAAATGAATAACAGGTGAGCATTGGAGTAGGTTAGATAAAATCTGAAGGCTGCGCGTGCGGAGCGAGCGGTCGGCGTGTGACGCAACGCTCTCGCGCAGACGCAGTAGCGCCGCTCGCCCTCGCCATCGCCTGCGACCCGCCGAGCTGCCTCATAATTGTTACACGACGAGTTCAATAATTAAGCGATAAATATATCAGCCGTGCTGCGGCGAGAGGAGGGCGGCAGTCGAGTGGCGGCCGCGTCGCGTACCAGACACCCGCGGCGAGTGATGGACCCGAAGCTCATTCGACATTTTTCTATCGGACGCCGTAGGAATCTCACCGGACTGGTTCCCGCGCAACGCTGCGTTAGTGCGCCGCTCTGGTGAACCCTTTCGCTTGTAAATGTGCCGATATTTACATATGCGCGCTCGATCTCGCGTCGAACTTTCGATCTGCGCCCGCGCCTCGACCGTAAGAGCCGGCCGCCGCGCCTGCGCCGCCCCGGAGCGCTCACCTCCCGCACCACGTGCGATGATCCACGTACGTTACACCTTTATCTACACTCACACGCAATTGCACTAAAACCTATGCATATGTACCCTTGTAACAGACAAGAACATTAAACGTATATTTCTAACAACCGACCGATGTTACTAACCGACTTCAAATCAAATCAGTGACGGATTAAACATTAAACGCGGATTAAAAATCTACTCACGGACGCTCTCATTTATTTACGAAGTGTCACATGTATATTACGAAGATCTGGTATCAATGTTCTCTTTCTTCTACCACAGTCATGCTTTTGTCGTCAAGGAGTCTTGCACTTTACTTAGCCTACTCGTACATTATTTCAATCAACAAGAATTCTTCCATACGGTTTTCGGAACCCAACGACTTATTATACCAACAAAGTTAATGAAGAACCCAATGGAAACTAAACAAAAAAAAACCTAAATCGGTTTATAGATGATGGCGTAAAAATACAATTCAAATTGAGAAACTTCGAAGGTTTACAGCAAGAAAATCGGTTTTATTTAGATGTTATACTTGCCTTAATAACATATTTATAAGGTAAGTTGTCTATGTGTACCATAGACAACCGCATATATAACCGTCTTATGTAAATATCATGTTTTTCCAACATTATAGAATAGTTTGTGTCTAAAATATTCTTATTATCTGATAAAGCAATTAATAGCGAAAATTATATTTTCCATTTGTGTAACTAGATGTTTTCACGTTGACAGCGTATTTTTGAATGAAGATTTCGCTGAACTGGTTTAGTTGACACGTCATTAATTATCATAACGTTTTAAAGCAGATAGTGACAAAATGTTTAGGGTACGAGACACCTTACAGTAATTTTTCCAATTTGGAAAATTATTCAAGATAGAAAACAAAACCAAGATACTTTATATCTTGGTTGTGTTTTCAACGCATCTAGAAAGGGTGCCATCCGTTTTATGTTACACGAATTACCATTAAACTAACCGAAGGCGTAAACTGAACAGCTTTCTACCAACATTATGTTATTCAAACAAAAAAAAACTCTTAAATAAAATGAACAATACATTGCTTTGTACACGACTACTATTAAAAGTTGAACATAATAGGTAAATATGTTGGGCACAGGCCTTCTCTGTGAAGAGAGTTAATAAAATTGACATAGAGAATAGATTTTCGAATAGTAAAGAACATTATTATGAAGTAATGTTCAAATACCGCATGTAAATTTTCATAATTTAAGATGATCCATAGACATGGGATGTCATTATCTATTGACGTAAGATTTTTATTTGTTTCTTTTGAATTAATTCCAATTTGGATGAGAGAAGCGCCACGTGATAAAACTTGTAAATATAATAATCATTTATATAGACTTGTTTTCGAATAGCAAAGGACACCATTTATGATATAATGTAATAAAAACTTGTCTACATTAATAATAGAATCCATAGACAAGATATAAACAACGTGGCTGGGTATACGCAATAGTATAACATCGCCATGGAAATGTTATTAGTTTTTTCACGCGCATTTTAATAGCTTTTAATAATTATCTATACATAAATCAAATTTTATTTCAACATGACATTGAGAATTAAACGATAAACATGTTGAGGTGGAAAAATTAGTTACGATCTGCGATAAATTAAACTTTTTAAAATCTTAAGCATAAATCGATTTCTTACTATAAAAGTGGGCATTAATTTTTCTAACTAATGTGTATTAAAAGACGCGAAGACAGGCGAAGGATATTAATTTTAATATTGCCATTATAATCTAGTTCAAAATCTATAATGGCTGTCGTTTGTTATGTGTTGTTGTTATGTCGTTGTATGGTGTCGTATGTTCATCATTTGAACTGTTGTATTTTGGCCGAACAAGGCTCGGTCAACTTGTTTCTAACTCTCTAACTAGTAACCTACAAAAGATAAAAGAAATATATAAAAGTAAAATGACCGTATTTCTTTGCGTCGTTCACAGTTTAAGTGACTTCCAATGTCTGATCTCAATGCTTCTTCAGAACACTCTGTACTCTATTTTTTATTCTACGTGATTAATGTACTTTTGAGTACTTGAAATGTCAATTTAGGTACCAAGAATCTCGTGACCGTTGTCTCCATTCCACTGAAAGTAATATTTTAAACTCTTCAAATGCACCTTTAACGCAATAAGGTTCTGGAATGCTCTGCCGACGTATTTACGTACAGCTGGAAGCTAAGGCTACATTCGAACACACTCTAAATAAGTAATCGTTTTAAATTTACCTTTATATTAACGCTTTCTGAACTAGCAAATGAATTAGTTTAGCTTAGATTGTCCCATATAGTTTTTATCAATAAAATGGCTACCAACCGAGTCGTGGTTCGGCCCTTTCGGGCACCCTCGGATCGGAATGCTTACGCGTTACACATTATCCGTGCAAACCGAGGTTACCGGGGGGACCCTTGTGTCCAGTTACTAGTTAATATAGGTTCAGGCTGAGCGACCTAAGAGTTATGCCACCTCTCAATCCGGTGAAGCAGTACAGGCCAGCCTCTCTGGCCAACTGTAAAAAAAAATTATCTGTCCCTATTCTATGTCATTTATATCTAGATCTTTCTAGTTATATATGTATCTATTTTTTTACATATAATTATAATGGTTATTTTTTAATTTATTGATATTTATGCATGTTTATTTATTTATGTATAACATATTATTTATTATTAACTTGTACTTTACTATTAAAATGCATAACGGGTGCATGCTTGGACAAAAAAAAGCACACAACACAATGTTCTGTACACAAACACAATGTAGATTGGCAGAGAATGTCGAATTTGGTATTAAGTCCGCTATTTGTATACTTTTATTTTGTACAAATAAATATTAAATAAATGAATTATACACACAGTATATACAAGTGAATCTTCGTAATACATAAAACGATAAAATGACTTCGGAATGAGACAAAAATATAATCTTAAATTTATAAAGTGACCAGACATTGGATATCCATATTCAAACACCTGTGATGAACAACACACAAATCAAGATTGTTAACATAAAATAGGCCATGAATAGTTTTACGCTAGACACGTACGCAACACAGCGTTTAAATTCTTGTGATAATTTAGAAGTTATTATAAAATATTAAAGATTCGTCGTGGTTAATTCGGCTTACGCTATCTTATAGTTGATTTATCAAATGTCAAATTAAACAACTGAATTACATGTCAATGTAAGGCAACTAATTTGTGATATTTTTAAACCAAAACAAGTATACTCGTATTTACAAGCAAAAATAATAACAGACTTCAAACCGAGTCGTACATCGTAGGAATAATAAAGTTAAAAGTTAAAGTTACAGCCTTTATATATGTCCCACTGCTGGGCACAGACCTTCTCTGTAAAGAGAGTATAAGGGCATAGTCCACCACGCGGTCCTAGCGCGGATTGACAGATATCACATGTCTTAGAAATTTTTTCTAAGACGTGTAGATTTCCTCACGACGTTTTCCTTCAACGCCGAGTGCGTGGTAAATCGTAGGAATATTACGAAATGGAATTAATAAGAATCTCACCATTTTACCCTTGATCTCTCCTTTCTAATAAAAATAAATCATCGAAATCGGTTGGTGTGATATTGAGTTATCATATTTTCAATAGTGGCGTACTCACTTGATGTTAATTTAAGACTTATTTGATTTTCTCATGGATACCATTGCCAGAATTGGACCAAAAAATGGGTTCACACGAGAAGCAACAGCTTTCAAATGAAGAAAGAATCATCAAACAAAAAAGGTTTATCCAAAGTTGTAACAAACATAAAAAAAACACACAGACGAATTGAAAACCTCCTGCTTTTTTTGAAGTCGGTTGAAAATATAAGTTCATCACAGTCACAGCTTTGTGAAAAGTGGGCAGTCAGCAGCCCATTTGCTAAGGTACTTCTTTTTTTTGTTTTACTTGTGGGAACGTACCTAACCGCGTAATCGTCCCCCGGGGTAAGAACGTGTTATGTCGGGCCCTGACCGACCAAAACCTCAAGATGTTCCACCATTGTCGCATACGATGGGACTACGGGATAGTTTGCGCACGCACCGCGGCCCCGCCTGCGACCTGGATGCCTCGCTGCATCCCCGTCCCGGGGGAGGACGAACGTCCCCCTCACTGTCCTCCAGGCAAGGCGCGCCGTAACATAGGACGCACCTTCCTCCACGACCTCCGTAAGCGGGTGATGTTCTCCCTCGAGTCCATCACCTGGAGCCCTTGGGGCGCTAAGGTACTTCTAATTTAAGTTACAAATGGTACAATAAACACTCACATCTGTATGACTCTCATGAAGTAACTGAGGAGGAAATATCTATTAATATTTTTCATCACAACTTATCCTGCAATGAGGTGATAGCCTTGGGTCTAAGTGTTCGACTTCACTATGTTATGGTCGACATTTCTAACCCTAGTTTTTTTTTCAAATAAAGATATTATTTAGCAATTTTTTTTTCATAATGTTTCTCTATAAATATTTCTAACATTCTTGTTGGAGATGGTTCACGTCGATAGCCATACGGTGGATCCGAACCTACGTCCTTAGAATTCGCAGACTGTACCATAAACCATTAGGCTATTGACGCTTCCGTTAACTTTTATAAGTTTCTTATGTACTTTAAATTACTTATTAAAACTTGAGTACGGTTGATGGTCTTTGAGTAAGCTTCGTGAAATGTAAATATAGATTGTTATATCAGTCTACCCTAATAGAGTTGAGGGATTTTGAGAAATTACTTCATCTAGAAGTTTCACCTTCATTTCTAAGTCATGGAAGGACGAAGCAGTTAGCGTGCACGATTGAGAGAATATGCATAGAGAAAGGTATTACGAATGGAAACGGTTTTTTGCGTCAGAATTTGATGGATTTTATTGGGTCGGCATGGCACTTTTGTATTACATTGTACACGCTAGCATATCCAAGTATCGTCCTTTTGTCTAGGTCAGAGAGATCTCGGAGACCAAATTATTAAGAAAAACAAGTTTCGTTGCACGTCTTAACTACTACTGCCATCTAGTGTAGAATAGCAGAACTATCGTTCAAGATTGTCATTGATTGTTTAAAGGCCGCATGAAGTGCTGATAGAGTTGGTTCTTGAATTTTTTCATCGCAAATTTTCGTGTATCAAAGGAAATAATTTTTTTTCGGTCCGTAGTTTCTTCCATTGTTGTGTCTGAGAAGGCTGTAGTGTTCTTTCTATGTCCCGAGTCACTCCACGGTTTGCTGGTTCAAATCCGGCTCGAAGGACCAATATTCAATTGTATAGGTTTGGGAAAACGATACGTAACATTCCAAATCATAGTATTATTTTTTTTAGGGACGAACCCTTACAAATTTGCCAGTGAAGCTGGCCGGTTCTGTTTCATCTGCTAGTAGAGGTGGCAAACCTCTTAGGCCGGTAAGGTTAAGTCACAAGCGTCTCCCCGGTGTAGGGTAACCTCGAGGTGGACGGTTACACTAGACGCATCAGCATTCCAATTCGAGAGAGCCACGACTCGAATGGTAGCTTTACTACAGAGTACAAAACATAATACGGTCTTAAATACAACTAACGCCATCTAGCGTCCATTTTTATTACCTAATCGTTATAAAGTAAACGCTAAACTAACTTTGCAGTAGTGTAGACACCTTCTGAAAATAAATATCAACGTTACCTCCTGTCTTACGAACTGTTCGTTATGATCTGTAATGGACCCCTGCGATTGGTAGTTATTAGACCGTGGTGATACGCGATGCGTCGATCGTGCACGGTCTAATGCTTCTTATACAGCCCCTTTTGGTGGTGCTACACCAATAGTAGACCTAAATGTAATATCGCAGAAATCCTCTATTTATTGAAGTAAAACTTCTTTACGCATGCTTGACACGAGGAATAAGGTGTATGCGTTACGAAGTGTGATCTGGCGAGGCGAATAGAAGTTGAGAGGCTGGTTGGCAGACCGAGAGATAAGTTAGTGAACATAGAAAGAGTGAGAGAGTTATGTTTCGTAGAATTATTACGCAAGAGAGAGACAGCTTTGCGTGTCCTGTTATTCTGTTGTTAAGGATTATGCAACAACCTTGATCCTATTGCAAGTATTTTAAGCTTTTTTTCGCCTTTTCATTTCAACCGACATCAAAAAATGAAGGGGTTTTCAATTCATTTGTATTTAGTTATCTGTTATGTTTATTCTCTTATAACTTTGGGGTGAATCGATTTTGATGATTATCTTTTTAATTAAATCGATTCTGATAGTCAAATTCATGAGAAAACCATATATGTTTCAAATTTTTATTAGGTATGTGCGAAACAAACGGACGGGTAATTCTGAAATACAAAGAGATATTAGTTTTTACCCGTATATTATCGTATGTACTTATATAAAGTTACTAAAGTACGTGAGTAATATAAGCATATTAGAGCTAGATCATAGAAAACTCGACGGCTCTTTTAAAATTAACCCTCGTGTAACAGAAATAAACCGGGCCGTCCACTTGCCAGATAAGTGTATTAGATGTGCAACGTTCCTTGACTCCTGCGATGTGAAGCGTGCTTAATGGATATTTTAAGCCTCGCACGCGTGTCTATATTAGGAATTTGCAGGCTATAATTAGCCTGTAAGGCGGCGACTCTCCGCCGTGACGTCACGCATAGAAGAGCTAGGAAACCTTTAAGGTGGCACGGTACGATGTCCGCACGAGACCACATCGAGCGGATCCTAAACCAGCTTGTGTGCAACAGCGTACCCCACGTTCCAGTACGAACCGGTCCTATACACTGGCCACCGTCCGATACGACCGTACAATTTGAATAAACGATAAACTATCGAGTTGTGTTGCACAATTGGATACTGTGAAGGCCGTCGGTGCTGTACGATTTCGTTAAACCGTTGCGGGAGTAGAGGCTTAGAGGCACGAGTCTGGTAAACCAATTGTCTGCAAAATTAACGTTCAAAAGCATCATGGTGGTCGATATTTGATTGTTTAAGTCTGTAGTCTTTTTATTCACTGATGCCATGACGGTTTATCGATGGCCTAACGCTGGCATATCAATCTGATATGCGTTTGCCATGGTGCGGTCGTAATGATGCAATGGTATAGATATAGTGAGAAAAGTTTTCCTTCGTTTTTATCATGTTTCCTACAAGTTCGTATATATCATGTTTTCTCAAATAACTCCATATTAATGGATATAAAATTGTCAGTCATTTAATACGATCATCCATTGACAGTTAGGGTGTCATCATATTACGATAAAGATCCGAGGTTTCCCCTCGGATCTTTAGTAGGAAAATAATTTCTCACTACATCTAGTTGCCTCCTCGTCGCAACGGTTTCCTCAATGTCAGCATTGGATCGTAACCATCTCGTGGGAACAGTTTGTTTTTGGTGATCCGTCGCCATTTTCCTCTGTCTGCAGACATCTATAGTTGACTATAGATGTATATTAACTGTAATAGATCGGTTTCGCACTAAAACGTCGCCACACCCTCTCATGTCCATGTCACATGAGAGGGTGTGGCAACTCACCTATTAGCAAAAAGTATTTTAGACGATAAAATTATTTATATTATATTTAGAATAGGAAAATTTTTGTAAAAGACACATGTCAACGTTTTTCCTTTTACTTTTTGATAACACTTTTTGTTTAGACATTTTCCAATTTGTTTATTTTTAATGTAACAAATTTATAATATAATTTCATTATTCTCCATAATTCTGTGATACTTTTATTTGCCGGCGGCACACTAGAAGACAAAGAACACGTGTAAAAATAATAATGGGAGGCATTCCGCTCTAATGCCACATTTTCCAAATGGCGACTGGCATTCGCCAATTATCAAAAGTGAACCAATTGTGTACAAAATCAACGTTCATTGGCATCATAGTGATCAATATTTGATAGTTTAACTCTGTAGTCTCTTAATTCATTGGTGCCATTATGTTTTACCAATACCTCGGGCACACAAATCGTACGTGCCTTAGTATTTGAGGTATATAGTAATGATGCAATGGTAATTAAATATGACTGTACTGTTGACATGTAGATCAGTTACATAATGAAACGTCAGACAGCATACTAAGGGCCCTGGCGTATATATTGTTTTCCTTATTTATACTCGCTGTAGGATGCTTAGTCTAAACTTAGCATGAACTCCTTCTCCCCTAAAGGGGACCTCAACTTGGGCGCTTGCTCTAATCGCGTTACCATTCTGATCCAAAGGTATCCAAGAGGATCAAGTGACGAACGGTTTCTCACCGGGAAACTAATGCGACAGCGAAAATTTTAAAACATCATAATGTCAATGATGGATTAAATGGAGAGACGAAGTTGATATGTGACTAAAATCTACATTTAGATAGTCTGGAGCATCAGCGCAAGGTGGCTAGCCTTTCTTTGTTTTGCAGATTACATTTTGGAGAGTGTGCACAGGAATTAAACGAGTTAATTCCCATTCTATCTTCGGACGTCTAGACATTGCGCGCGTCTCCACCCTTTCATAATCAATAATCCGCGCGTCCGAACGAAGCGACTTGAATCATCATTCATCGTGCGTTCAGCAAAGGAGTGGAACAAGTTGCCGGCGTCAGTCTTTCCGTCCAAGTACGAAGTGGGAGCCTTCAAGAGTAGAGTGAATAGGTATCACCACTTAACATCAGGTGCGTGGTCAAGCACTAGTTTATACCCCATAAAACAAAACGATCGTTTACAACCGACTTCAAAAAGGAGGTTTCCAATTTGACTGTATTTTTTTGTTTTTATGTTTGGTTGCCTCGGAACTTTGGACTGTGTCATTAAAATTAGTATTTTAATGATTCGTATTTCATTTGAAAGCTCATGCTTCCCGTGTGGTCCCATTTCAATTTTCTTTAGTTCTGACGATGGTATCCACGAGAAAACTATACGCTTAGCCTGAACCTCTATTGCTAGTAACTCGACACAAGGGTGAGGGATAGCCTCGGCTTGGACGGTTACTACTTTTTATTACGCATTTGACCAAAGTACTGGAGCTTGCGTTTTTTCACGGTATTAAAGACCTCCGCGTTCTTGCTCGCCATTTGCAATACTCTTTTGTTTGGTATCTTATACGTCCATGATATTTTAAGAATTCTTCTGTACACTCACATTGTAAATTCACACAATGTTATAGATATAATATTTAAAATATCGTCTATGTATAGATAATTATCGTGATATTTAATTTATGACTGAATAAGAAGTAATAAAATTCTAATAAAACGATCAGATTTCCAATACGCCAGATAAGCCTAGGCCAATAATAGATAATGCCATGGGTTTTTATTTTTAGTTGTATATAACAAGTTTTACATAACAAGTTTTTAAGGTTAATTTGTGCAATAAAACTGCGCCCAACCCTGTCGTGTCTATTGTGTTTGCAAATTGCTTTATGGCCTTGTAAATATTTGATCTTTATAATATCGCTTGTAATAATATCATACCTTGACCTAGAAGGGTCGACAGAGATTATAGATTTACATTTTAAACCGACGTCAAAAAAGGGGAAGGTGCTCAACTCGTTTGTATTTTTATTATGTTTGTTACCTCATAACTTTCGATTGGGTTAACCGATTTGGTTGATTCATTTCTTTATGAAAGCTGGTACTTCTGGTGTGGTCCCATGAAAATTTAGTCCAATTCTGAGAATGCCATCCATGAGAAAATAACATTTGAATCTAAAATTTGCATCAAGTATGTTTTTTTTTTCATCGTTCCCCTAACGTTTGGGACCTTTTCATTCCTCCTTTCTTGCAATCCTCCTTTCCACTCTTCTTCTTCCAGTATACTCTCCTGCTCTTTACATTTCTTACTCTTACTTTCTACATACTACGTTACATTTTCATACTTTACTACCCTACATTTTACATTTTGCATCAAGTATGTTGCCCGAAACATTGACTCAATTTGACGCCAACTGATTTAGATAATTAATTTTTTATTGGAGAGGATGTACTTCAAGGATAGGGTGAGTTTGGTGAGGTACTGTTTAATTCTATTTAATGATATTCCTACGATAAACCTTAAATACAAAGATGGCGTCCGCAACTAATAGCGTTCAATGCTTGTTTCTATTTGAAATCGGTTAATATTTTTGCTCTTAAATAACAAGTTTATTTATACTCAAGTAATTACTAGTGTATTACTTGTGCCTTACCATCCAAGATTGCATTCCACTTTTTTTTTATTTCAAATAAAATTTTACAATAAAGGAATATATATATAACTTAACGCTATATAAACCGCAATGGTTTGTCACTAGCGCCAAAGCGTCCGTCTTGCGTTCCTAAATAACTTTTTAGTATACTCTTAATGTTTTTGTTAGTTATACAATTCCTTATATCTGAGGGTAGTTCATTAATTAATCTAGGCACGATGTATCTTGCCGTGCGCTCGCCGTACACACTTAACATCTGAGCTCTGTATCTGCTATTAGCCAGTGATGTTTCATTATGAAACCGATATTTTACAGCCATATCAATTACTATTCCATTATTACCAAGTACTTCAAGCTCTAATACACAACCAATTGGCGTGCGTGTGGTACGCTATCGGTAGACCAAAGTGGCACTAAGGAACTAAAAGACTACTAAGACTATTAACCATTATTATGTCAATGAACGTTCATTGTGCACACAATTGGTTTAGTAAACTCGGGGCGCTAGTGGGGTCGTGGTCAAACACTTAGAAAGTTTAAAAAGAAATATGGCACTCTGATTCCGTTTTATTCTCAATCTCTCTCTCTCTCTGAAAGTTGCAACTGGCCATTACAGTATCACCGGATTGTGAGAGTTGGCATAGTTCATAGGACGTTCTTGAACAGGATAGGGCGCGAACCGACTGCGCAATGCCACCATTGTGGCTGTGACCGGGATTCCGCGCAGCACACGCTTGCCCTGCGTGGGAGGCGGAGCGGCGGTTCCTGGTCCAGCAGATTTAAGACTTCGCCGGCGGTAGAAGCGGCTGCGCTGGCGGGGAGATCTAAATGGAAGGCGCTGGTCTCCTTCTGCGAGTCAGTAATGGCCCAGAAGGAGATCGCAGAACGGGATCGGGAGAGGCCGATCCCGTTCGGAGATGCGCAGGCGGGCCGGTGGCAGACCGGCCCGCAGCCCTGTAGTTCTGGGCTCTCAAGAATAAGACTACGGTATCCCTGCCTGTCGTACAAGGCGACTAAAGGGGCCTCGGGTTCACTGGGCGACAAGGGTGGGGTTCGCGTCGTCCACCAAAGTGGACCCGGGAAGGAGGCGACAAGTTCATAGGACCTATATACGGGAGACCTCGGCTTAGATGACTTCATGGGAGTGAGGTAGGAATGTTCATGCAAAAAATATATTGATATATTTTTCGATACAATGCGATATATTGTATAGATATATCGATATTTTCCATCGTTTTCTTTTTAACGTTTGTTTTATTAAAAAAGGCAAGAAAAAACCTCAACAGGTTATAATATTTAGTCAGTCGTAGTTAGTCATTGAGAAGAGTAGGAGTGTGATACATATGATATTTGATTATCGTATGAAATAAAATATTGTTTTAAAAATCGATATTAGCTGTTGATATTATCGGATCGAAGTGATATATCGCTGTAATATATCGATATTTTACGTGTTATCGATATATATCGTGCACTCCTAGAGTGAGCTAAGTACATGTTCCTTGATTATACGTGTATATTAATTAAACAACCCAACTGCAAGCACGAGTCCTTGCTCATAAACAATTATTAACCGTGTTAATTAAGATCATTGTACCAACGAGCGCCGCGTTCGTTCATGTCTACGTCTTGTATTTAACTAGATTTCCAACTTGATCACGTTAAAAAGGAATACATATAAAAACTTTTGCACAGAACTCCTTTCATGATGACTGTTGGAATTGCTTACGTATTGCATCATTTAGTGGTTATTTTTCGGGTTTATTATATGTTTAATTTCTTACTTTATAGCTATTACGTTTGAATTTTGTGCTGGCCAGTAACAATGGATTTGTTTATCGAACAACACACATCTCTTTTTCAGCACCATAAGCATTTTATATGCCTTCTTGAGGTATATCAATAATGATTTTTTTTAAAAAACACTCACATAGTACAAAGTATTATAGAAAGATTTATTTATACCGCAGGCCGTCTGACTATGTCGGAAATAGATGCCTAGCCCTCAATGTACAAGGCCCAAGAAACGCTGGCTGGACGTTGTTAAAGCGGACATGTTAATGAACCACCTAACAAACGAGGATGCCGAAGACCGGGCAAAGTGGAGGAGACTAAGTAGGAAAGCGGACCCTGGCTGTAGGCCGGGAAAACGCTAGGCAGAAGAAGTACAAAGTTTTATAGGAGCGTGTGAATCTATTAATAAGTAAATTTGCAAGACATTAAGTTAACTTGTGTTATGAGTCTCTGTATTATGAGTCCTGGACAGTTAGGAATTGTGTTTGCTGGACTTCACATGTTTAAGAATTTTTTTAACACATATAAGCAGTCTTTCGTTGAAGCCGGCACCGGGACTACTGCCACATGACCGAAGTAAAACTGTAGCTCCATCTATATGTATGTATTTATAATATACACACAAAATATAATATAAACACGATTGTTTGAGACAGAAAGAAAATGTGTGCACTGCGCCTAGAGGCTGCTATAGCCAATCAATTAACATTCTATCATTACCAAATAGTAACATAAACACAACTGGCGTGCCTGTGATACGCCATCGGTAAACCTAGCTTTTGGTTTGCATTGGTTAAGCAGACTTGGGGCCCAGCTCTCTTTTGCAGAAAGCAAGCCTGCTTTGTGTCTTAGATATATTAAACGTAACTCTTTCTATCTTCACTAACTGATACCTCCTTTTCAACTTCCGTTCGTCTCGCCCGACTTTTCGTAACGCATTCTCCAGTTTACTCCCCAAGTCAAGCGTGCGTAAGGAAGTTTTTAACCCTTTAGATAATAGAAGCCTTGCTGGAGTTTCTTCGACCACTTTTTCTCCCAGCGCCACCGCTTTCCGAAGTGGAAATCAAAGTTAGTTAAGCTTTTGTATGTCCCTTAGATTAGTCGTGATATAGCAACCGACCGAGTCGTGGTTCGGCCCTCTCGGGCGCACTCGGTTCGGAATGCTTACTCGTAACATACTAACCGTCCAAGATGAGGTTACCCTTCACCGGGAGGACCCTTATGTCGAGTTACTAACGATAGAGGTTCAGGCTAAGCGACCTAAGAGCTATGCCACCTCTCAATCCGGTGAAGCAGTCAAGGCCAGCGTCTCTGGCCAATCTGTGTAGTTCGTCATTAAAAAAAAGGAAGTTTTAATCACAATTGAATGCACGTACAAAACATTTGTCGTTATATCATGTTGCCGTAGCAAGGAAGAGATAAATGAAGTAACAAATGAATAGATATCAAGATAAACAAACAGGTCACGCGAATCACATCTTCCGGAATGCAGCTGCGACCTTCAATTCGACACGGCGCGCGCACACTATCGCGTGTTATAGGAAACAATGCACTTGCAAACTTCGGTCAATGCAATTGGAACCTGCGCGGTTAAGCTCACAGTAGACGTGCACGTATATACAGTACGCGATATATCGCCTCAACCTAATATTATCAAATCTAATATCGATATATTTCATCGATAAACAATCGTAGGAATATTATTACTTTACTCCTAATCTCCGCGATGGCAGCACTGGTTGATTTTTGGGGCATAAATTATTGGACTAAAAAAATTAAATATTAACATGCCACATGCGTCGATACTTTGGCGCCTTCACATCTTCCAGAATCTTCTGTTGAGGCTGAAGCGGCCGCTGCAACTGCAGAAAACCTCAAGCGGCGCAAATATAGTCACCTCGATACGGGTTTCATATTTGAGCCGTTTGGGGTAGAAACTTTGGGTCCGTGGGGTCCTAGTGCACACCACCTTTTTAATGTGTTAGCTAAGAAGTTGGTCGACACATCTGGTGACCAGAGGGCTGGCTTATACCTTGCACAGAGGCTAAGCATTGCCATACAACGTGGCAATGCTACCAGCCTTCTGGGCACGCTGCCAAGCGATGACGGTTTGGCACAGTTATATTTTTTGTAAATATTTTGTAATATCTATTAAATTGTAAATATTAAAAAAAATAATCATACTTTTAACACATTTTCAAAAAATATTAACAAAATCTAAATATAATATCGCATAGTATTGACACAAACTCTTAATATATTTTATTTTTTGGCTATAAACTAGTGCTTGACCACGTGGTTGATAAAGTGGAAAGATGGTACACGCAGGTGTGTCCATTTATTACTCTTACTTCGTCTTCCCATCTTTCAATTGCCGACCGTCCTTGGGATACCAGAAATTGATATTTTTTCCGTATTAGTCAGCTCCGCGTAGTAGGTCAGCATATATTAGATCGCAATCAATACATTTCGATATATTACATCAAAATATATATCGATATATTTTTAGCATGAACATCCCTATTTCGCAGTCGTTACAAATTATTCTTTATCAGTTAGGTCTACAACTCGCGTTACACTTAGCCTAGTTATAAGAAAACGAAATTTAATATCAATAAATAGAAAATTGAAACCGACTCTGTTACATGAACTTTAAAACTAACTTCTTCTCTCTTCTTCTTTGGCTCTGACATCCTAGTATTTATATATACCAATAATAAACGCAATATTACCTAAATGCAATAAATAGCAACAATTGAAAAAATATTAGAGTTTCAGAAAGAAAATGTGCGCGCACTGCTCTCTCTTGCCCCTATAGTAATATAAGAAGCGTAAAACTCTTCTACCTTCACAAACTTACATCTTCCTCTCAACTTCCTTTCACTTCGCCCGATCACACTTTACGTAACACATTCACTACTTTCTCCCCAAGTCATGTGTGTGTAAAGAAGTTTAATGTTAAAAAATAAGAGACAGTTGCCGGCTAGAACAGGAGCTAGACAAAACGAATGCTGTCAATTACCGAGCTGCGAGTTATCTTGGTTTACATTGAAACGGCCAGGGCAGAGCCGGATTTAGGGGAGGGTATCCAGGACCATAGCCCCGGGGCCTCCACGAGAGAGGGCCCCCATAATAATGCACTGTTGGAGTTTGTTCGACTGTTCTTTGTTCTTTTGCCTTTATTCATTGAACTAATTTGAGGATTTCTTACCATTGCATTTAATTCAAACAAAATAAGCAATGATGTACATTCGAAACTCTCAAAGGAAATTTTCTATCCATATGTATAATGTATGTATATGTCTACGATACAATTATATTTTATTTCTTAAATAATTTGTGGTCAAGGGGGGCCGCCAGTCATCTTTTATGCCCCGGGGCCCACATACCTCTAGATTCTTTTGTTTACGGGGAGTAAATCTTCAACAAGGTACCCCGCCTTCTGGAGGGAAGGCGTCGATGTGGGTTTTATACCAACTAAAACCCCCCCGGTGGCCCTTCCTCGGTGCATGGTGCTCAGGGATCTCCAGAGGAACGGACCGGAGGCCCTCTGTACTGTGCTCTTAGGAGAGCACGTCCCGGGGGCGAGGTGACTCCCTCCCCCTCTGTGCCCTCGCAGTGCAAGGCGACACGGGCCAGCCGATATCGCCATGTTTCCGGGTCCACCGTGGCGGAAAAAAATCTAAATGCGGCCCTGGGTCAGGTTGAGGGGGTGGCGGGGTTAGCGGGGTAATCTGGCCGGCTACTCCCGGCGGTCGTTGATCTAATTGAAACATTTGAACGATGCGTGCGTGCTAATGGACTAATTGCGCACATGAGACTTGAATTGGTGAGTCAACGACAGGACGCGGTGACCGTGGGTGGCAGACGGCGTGGCACCAACTCCGTGTTTAGTACGCCGAGTCTTAGTACGTGCGCTGATTGTGTACTCAATGTTATCTATGGTGATGATGTTACCATCTAATTGTTCACGATATCAATCACTCGGGAACTGACGCATTCGTTATATACAATAATTTTATAACCCTAAGCTGTCGAAAATTATTGTATAAGTTTGGTTATGTCTGACATACAAGTATATTTACTTGCATAAATAAAAATCGACTAATCGAAAAACGCCGTATTTGTATTTCCGAATTATCGTAGGAATATTATGCAATAGAATTAATCAGAACCTTCGAGCAATCGATGATTATGTACAGATAGAAAGCACATGGATGACCGAGCTTTACTCGGTATTTTAATGAATCGTGTTTTTATTAAATTATATTTAGTTAAAACGACTTATAATGATAAAATATGAAAAAATGTTTTTACATCTTACCGACAAAACATATTTCTTTATCAATAACACAAGTAAACAATTGATTTTCTTGGTCGAACCTCAAACCAATCACTCAATGGCTTAGTATTTCTTAACAACGCCATCTACTGAAGTAGCTTTAGTGTGGCTGGGTCGTTAAAGCAGCTTAGTTGCATCTAATTAAAAACGTAATAGTTTTAGTCGCCAATAGATGTCAGTAAGAGTCATATTTTTAATTGATTATCGATAAAACTACATTTTTAGAAAATCTATTTTGAATTTTATGGCCCCGAAACCTTCTGCATATTACATTTCATGAAAATCATTGGAGACTTTTCCGGTGTAGATTATATATAGCCGTGAGCAAAAATAAAGGGTCGGAATAAAGAGTCGGTTAGGAAAGTTTGAATATCTCGGAAGATGACGAGAGACGAGAAGAGAAGAAAGACGCTAGCTAACTTTAATTAATTGTGCATGAATGCAATTGAATATTCTTAAAATAAAATATTTTTATTGATTTATTTATATTTAAATAAAAAAAACATGAACTTAAATGAAAAAGGATATCTTACGTAAACTTGGATAATACAGTATTTTTCAATAAATTTTATTTTTATTTAAATTTTGCCGGTTTGCAACACTAAGTACTAAAATTAATTGTCTATGATGCACAATTTATTTCAGTTAGCTAGCGTCATTATCTTCCGAGATATTCAAACTTTATTTTTGCTCACGAGTGTATATACAAGAATTGCTTATTTAAAGATAAAACTATAAAACTAATTTTTAACAATGTAGGCAGAGATGGTTTGCTCGCTGTTCATATTGCAATCCTTGTCGTTGGTTGGTTAGATTCATTACGTCTTGTGGAAACAATGTGAACACCTGGACAAATGTAAGAATATATCTTCAACGTTGTATAACTGAAGCACGCTGTTGCATGGCAATGAGGTATAATTCCGAATCAATTGATACCGATCCCATTTAAATTCATTAAAGTGACTGTCAACAGTGTACGTGATGGTGTTCAATTACCGAACACAGGTCGGCGTCTTTGTGTTCTCCTGTGCAGGGAATCAACAGATGACACCACGCTGTAGGCATCTCAATGAACAATTAAAAGCGTCACATTATACGTGGAAACTTTATTCTTGTATCTGTTACCGGAAATGTGTGAAATCAAGGAATTGTATACAAATCCTAGGAAATGTGTAGTAATATTTTTTTATTAGAACACTTATTACAATCGGGTAACATTCATACCGTAAAATAATAATTTTAAATTATAATATGTATTTTTATTATATAAAAAATAGCACGTCGTATCGCCGCAATAACCAATAATTACGAGCAGTCTTTCTAGCAGTTGTTTTTGCCGTAGAAACTTCTTCAATTAACTCTTCATAACGTTCATCTTCAATAAAAGCAGTGGTTTTAGTGTTTGTTAATATTCTTAATAACGACAAAGTCAAATTAAAAAAAGTCAAAGCCAAATTTTAGGAATTACATACATTTCCTAGGAATTGTATATAATGACGGATTACATACATATCCGTTAACATTTCCATTGATAAACAGTAACAATACGATAATAGCGATGTGGATGAATATTCCACATTTTCAAATATTACTAACATTCTTGTTAACAACCAAGTGAGCGTAAGTTTGTAGGACATGATTTACGCCAATAGTCGAATGGCGGATTCGTACCTACGATTTTATGTTGCGCAGACCGTTCCCTAAACTATTACAGCCTTAAAAATACGGTGGTAACGTAAGTAACGTGGTATAATTTTTTTTTTTAATTTTTTTTTTACGGGGAGGAAATCTTCAGAAAGATACCCCGCCTTCTGGGGGGAAGGCGGTGGTTATGTGGGGTTCTTACCCACTAAAACCTCCTCGGTGGCCCTTTCCTCGGTGCATGACGAGGGGCTCCGGGATCTCCAGTGGAACGCACCGGAGTCTCTCTGCACTGTGCTCAAGGAGAGCACGTCCCGGGGAGGTTACCCTCCCCCTGTGCCCTCGCAGCGCAAGGCGACACGGGCCAGCCGATGTCGCCTTCTTCCCGGGTCCACTTTGGTGGACGACTCAGGCCCCCACCCTTGTCGCCCAGTGAACCCGAGGCCCCTTTTAGTCGCCTTGTACGACAGGCAGGGGATACCGTAGTCTTATTCTTGAGAGCCCAGAACTACAGGGCTGCCACCGGCCCGCCTGCGCCATCTCCGAACGGGATCGGGAGAGGGCCGATCCCGTTCGGAGATGGTCTCCTTCTGGGCCATTACTGACTCGCAGAAGGAGACTAGCGCCTTCCATTTAAAGAATACGTTATACCCGGTATAACGTTGACGTTTTTGTTCATACAATCGTAATTCTGAAGTTATAACGACGTACACCCTTGTTTTAGTCCAGTATAATATTTAAAATACCACGATTTGTGTTTGTGTTCGCTCATTTAAATTAACTTATTGAGGAATTAAGGGCAATGGAGGAAGTAGAAACAGTAAATGACTTAATAAATATCATTCAGACTCCAAAAAAAGTAAAAATATTTAAAAGATGGGAAAACCCTTTTGATTTATATGTCGATGATTAGTTTCGATTAAAATATCGGTTTTCTAAAAGTGGTATAATATTTCTAGACCATTTATTTGAAAGGTCTCTTACTATGGACAATCGTGGAAGTGGATTATCTTCTATCTATATATAGAGTATAGAATATTTCTATAACCGCCACACATTGACAGATACATTGCTAGACTACTACATAGACTGCAATTATTTTTTTAGTATGGTTTCTCTTTGATTGCGCTGTTGCCAACTCGTGCATTTCGACGTAAAGGAAGAATAGATAAACCATAGTTATTCCGGATTTATTTGTGGTAAACTCATTCTCAGATTATTCTTAATTTATTCCTGGTTTAACTAAACTTAGTTTAAGGGTGGAATAAATATGTTATAACTCATTTTTATTTGTAAGACTGTTAGGCCCTTACCCTTAACTTTGAACACAAATTGATCATTGTTAATTTATATTAAGGCTAACAATCATGGTCTCTAGATTTAAATATGAAATACTCAATCCAGTCAGCTACAATGGCTACGATGTAAAATACGGTAGCTACCACTCAATACTCCACTTCCCACAAACTTCTCTTCAAACAGTTGTAACATATAATATGAGAGAAGGGAGCAGAGCTTAGTCAGCTACGGGTGTAGTTTATCTAGGCGAACTTCAATTGAAAATAAGAACTTTTTATTTTAAGGACCTACGCCACAGTCCTATTTTTGTAGCCACTCAATTCTAGCCGTAATCGCAAAATTAACGGAAAAAAATTAAGCCGTTAATTCCTGGCAGATGTGAAATTTCGAAATTATTTTGTGAATATAATATACATATTAGCATCATGTACAAAAATTTAAAAAATTATATTTATATTAGAGTCCTTTTAGAACGAAGGCTTGGAGGTGAGTTTTGCTGCGCTATCCAACTGGAAAAATGTGAGACTAAACCCGTAAGAATAATATATAACGGAAGTGTACTTTAACTATAGATAACCATAAGTAACTATAGTCGTTTACACGGCGGCCGATTTCTTCATTATCGTTTCCTCCTGCCTGAGGGTCATTACCACCAAGAGCCAGGTGGATGGTGGCGGCCGATTAGGTGACTAATAAGCATGTATTCTTTCACTTTGGGAAGTGTTGGCGCTGGGAGAGCTATGCTGGAAAGATCAGATTGTAAGTGGGGAGACAGATGCAAGGTTGCAAATGGCGACGCATGATGTGGCGATGCGTCCCCACGTTGTGAGTCAAGATATTATAATATTAATTCCAAAAGTTTCAAACCCAAAGTATAGGCATGGAAGGCGAAGATATCTTGCTTTATGTCTATACTATGTTTGTGGTCATGTTTATTTCCTGTAATCAATTACAAAGGCTCTTATCAACGTAGAGGCTGAATCGTTTCGCATCATTGCTAATGGGCGAGCACAAATGATGGCTCAAGTTCGAATCCTTACCGTGAAATTAAATATATTGTTTCATAGTTATGTATCCCGTTACAGTATAAGCGGAAATAGTAAGTGATGCCAATTGCATGAGCTTAATTCCAATTATTCTAAAAATTCTAAAATTGGTCAACTTAAGTTGTTCCACAGACTTTCAGACACACGGGCGCGTTAATTAACGAATAATTACAGTAATAAGTATATTTACGAGAAAAAGAAAGGCCGACTTCAAACGCTATTACGCACGGACGCCCTCTTTGTATTTCCGAATTATCGTAGGACTTTTACGAAATATAATTAATCAGATCTTAACCCAACTCTCTTCAAAGTACCCTTGAAGAAATTAAAATCTAATAGAAAATGAATCATTGAAATCGTTTGACGTGATATTCACTTATTCATTTTTTTTTATTGTTAGATTGCAACCACAGACCTGTGTCCGTGCTCTTTTTCAATACACTTAAATTGTTCACTCTGCATTTATTAAAAGAGTGCCACTTCCACAGTTACTATTTTCCTTTTTTTATATATATATATAATGTTTAAATTTGGAGGTGGCCAGAGATCGCTCCGGTTCACGCGTCGCAGTTGCTATTAGCTTCTCCGCGACCGCTGTGTCCCTGCTTCTCATGGCCATTTTCAGGTTGTAGTCCACTATCGTCTCCCTTCATGCGGCCATTGCCTTTGTCATCAGTCTTCCTGTGGCGTCGTCACAGTAATCTGTATAATAGACACATCTGACGGTGTGTCGGGATATCGCCACTACAGCTTACTACTCACTTATTCATTTGTCGCGCACAATTTTCAGAATTGGACACATTCTGAAAATTGCATTAAGTATGTACAGAGAAAAGTCTGCCCATGTATTAGTATATTTATAAGAGAAAGTGTGTATGTATCATATAGGCTCCGAAACGGCTGGACCGATTTCAATGAGACTTTCAGGGAATCTTCACATTGACCCGGCGAGTAATCCTGTAAAGCTTAGTGACGATCGGAGCACTCCTTTTTTTGAACTGTCAAATACAGCTTTTGTTTACTATGATAAAAATCTATTAGATAATAGTTTTATAACAAAAATTTGTATTGACAGATGCGTTGTGTATATTTATGTCATTATGAACCATATTGAAGTACAAAAACTAAACTGATACATCAATGTACTCCATTGATGTATCAGTTTAGTTTTTTATCAAGTTCATTATACTTCAATTTACAATTAATAATAATAGAATATATAATATAATATGATTTTATTTCAAACCAAAAATGTACAAACCAGTTCGATAATAGCCGCAGTAGTAAAAACTGTGTCGCAGCTATTAACGCCCATCTCCAGACAGTTAAATACAAATACAAATTTAGTAAAATTAACAAATTATAATGTAATTTAATTTAGTCGTTTTGTGTGTGTGAGTGTTTGTGTGTAAAAGGTTGCGTGTGTTGAAGAGTGACTGTATGTGTAGGGATGAGTATGGAGTGAGTTAATCTGACTGTTTATTATGGTTTTAAAAGATCTTCAGTAAATTCATATGAGAAGGTTTGGAGCCATTCAGTAATATGTGTCTTACATTTTTTTAGTGATAATGGGAAATAAATTCAAGTATAATGAAGTATAATAAATTTCAAATTGATAAGAATGATTTTGTATTTACTGTTATGTAGTAGTATTTGTAATATCTTCACCTGCTCGAGAAGAGCATAGAAGAGAATGACTACGGAGAGAAATGAATAATTTAATATATTGTGAGAGTTAAATTAAATATTTAATGATGTAAGTTTATTGTTTCAACCCTGTAGTTCTGGGCTCTCAAGAATAAGACTACGGTATCCCCTGCCTGTCGTAGAAGGCGACTAAAAGGGGCCTCGGGTTCATTGGGCGACAAGGGTGGGGGCTTTTGTCGTCCGCCAAGGTGGACCCGGGAAGAAGGCGACATCGGCTGGCCCGTGTCGCCTTGCACTGCGAGGGCACAGGGGGGGAGGGAGTAACCTCCCCCGGGAAGTGCTCTCTATGAGCACAGTGCAGAGGGGCTCCGGTGCGTTCCACTGGAGATCCCGGAGCCCCTCACCATGCACCGAGGAAGGGCCACCGGGGAGGTTTTAGTGGGTAAAAACCCCACATAACCGCCGCCTTCCCCCCAGAAGGCGGGGTATCTTTCCGAAGATTTCCTCCTCGTTAACAAAAAAAAAAAGTTTATTGTTTAAATAAAATAAAGCAAAATTCAGCCCGCTTCACCGGGCTACGCTAGTATAACTATAAAAATGAGTACTGGCCGAAAAGTATTCTAAAACTTAATGGAAAAACTGGTATAAAAATTCCGAGCGAGTTCTAACTTTCGCTGCCAGCAGCGCACGTATAACGGCGCGCGAGAGACACGCGCCAAAAAAATGAGTGGAAAAAAAAAACAAGAACAACAGTTCGTTATTTGCGCGTAACGGCTTCGGTAGCCAGTGTAGGTAGATAACACATCGCCGCAATTCCAATTTAATGCATGCACTTTTAAAACGAGTTGTGTCGATACAATCTGTGCGCGTGTGTTGCCAGTCGTGCGCGAGCGCCGTTTCTGTGTTGTCATCTTGGCAAGTTTGTTGTCGAGATCGTATTTGGATACTTGGTATATACGTCGTGTTTACATTTTAATAACTAGACGAGTAAAAAAAAACTTCAAATCTAATCAATATCGATGGAACTTTGTTTGAGTGTGTATCATATTCCATGTATTATTATATTTATTGATTTCTTATTTATGCAATTATTAATTTTTACTTTATTTTTACACACACACACATTTTATATACCGACATACACATACACAAAAATATTAGATTCATATTATATATCATATTCAATAAACATTTTCCCACTTCGGTCCTTCGGTACATATCTCCCTGCTAGACTAATACATAGCCTGTATTAGGGAGATGTTGTACCTAACTCCGAGTTTATTATGAACTAAAGTTTGTTATATAACTTATGTGATAGTCATGTGTTTTTGCAAAAAATAATGTGCGTGGGTGCATGTGAGAGTGTATGGGCGAGTGAATACATGAGCGTGAAGATAATTTATTTTATACTATGAGGAAACTTTTCAGTCTTTTCGTAGGTGAAATTATGGAGAAACGAGTAAAGTAACTTTTTACACTTATATTGAGATAAACTATGAAAAGGCACATAAAAGTTATAAATTATATTATTATAAAAGTATGGCCCCAGGTAGTAGTTAAATCTTTTGGCGGTCCTTTTTTTTAAGACGAACAACACAGATTGGCCATAGAAGCTGGCCTTGACTGCTTCACTGGATTGAGAGGTGGCATAGCTCTTAGGTCGCTTAGCCTGAACCTCTATTGCTAGTAACTCGACACAAGAGTCCCCGCTGAGGGGTAACCTCGGCTTGGACGGTTACTATGTTACGCGTAACCATGCCGATCCGAGGGCGCCCGAGAGGGCCGAATCACGACTCGGACTCGGCTTTTTCACTGATAATCTAAGAGACATTCAAAAGCTAAACTAACTTTGAGTGCCACTTCGGGAGTTTTTTGGCAGTCCACATTACTACTGGAATACAGCAAATTTTATCTTTACGATGTTTATCCAAATGAAGATATGGAATCTGACGATGCTGTAGTAAAACTGTATTTAGAATAAATAATTGTCTCACGTTCAAGACATTGCAATCCTTGTATAGTTGTCTAGTAGAATAAAGAATTGGCCTAAATGTAATAGTTTTAAAATGGCTCTATGTGCTACCTCCAGCGGGTTCAGCGCGGTCTTCTTATTACATTTGAATCTGTATGCCATCGTTCTGTTAGTTCACACACCTCTTGTCCATGCAAAGGTTGCCTGGAAGAGATCGCTCTTAAGTTATGTATGAAAACCAACTTCATCTAATGAATCAATTGTCGGAGCTATGCATTTTTATGAATAAGTACATTCATTAATAACTTATTTAGAATATTTATATCTGTATACCAATGTCCTGTTTAGTTTATATATTTCCTGACCAAACAATGATTGACTTGATTGGAATTTGTTGGAATTGGTTGAATTGGAAGTAGGTATGTTCATGCAAATATATCGATATATTTTTTTGATATATTATATCGTAATTTGTTTATATTTAAGTAGCCCAAAAAAAAGATCTGCATAAATCGTAAAATTTTCACATCTTGTGCTGCCATCGCGGAAAGTAGGTAGTAACGTACAATATTAATAATTACGATATTTAATAATAATAATAATATAGTTTATTTGCATCAAAAAATAAAGTTGAATACATATAAAGGTGAGTCCCTTAACTCCCGAACTAGCGTAAGCTGTATCTCGGGAGCTAATGTCTTCCCCCGTCACTTTTTAATCTTAAACATTAATATAGTAAACAAAAGATAAAAAAGTGTGTAACAAAATGTAAATAAATAGTTGAAAATAAAATCTGTTTTCAAATGTTTTTGTGTGTATGTGTGAGTATGTGTGTGTGTTTTACTGTGTTTGCTCAGTAAACGATCTATCAATTTATAATTATTAATTTTTCAATTGCTTCATAATTATACTGGTTAAGCCATGTAAGTATTGTCTTTATAATTTAATTTTTGGTTATCGGATGAAATATATCGATATTATATTCGATAATATGATTCGAAATATTTTGTGATCCTAGCTGAAAGAGATCGCTCTTAGCGATAAAGTCGGCCATTGTACAACAAGTTATTAAATGTACCTAATTTCTGTAATGTGCTCGTTTGATTTTGGTGTACAATAAAGTTTGTACAGATTAAATATTAAACGATACTACGCTTACCCCTATTTTATTTTAAAAGTATAGTTATTTCACTAAGTTTTGATGTTTTGTGTAGACTGTTTCTTTTTCCACATTCATGCTAGATTTATTTATTTATTTATTTAAATTAACAAAAATTATAACACCGTTACAGACAATACCAATATGACGTTATAAAAACTTAGTTAAATATATTTTATTAAAATTAAAACAAATAAAAATCTGCTTTATGTATTGACAATAATATATAAATATAATTTATTTATTTATTTATTCTTTATTTACACACAATACAAAAAGGTACAAATGGGCGGACTTAATGCCAGTGGACATTCTCTGCCAGTCTACCTTAGGGTTGTGTAGAGACAAAGTAACGGGTGCAAGCTATGTGAGAAAATAATAAATAAAAGAAAATTATAATAAATGCATGCATATATAATATACATACCTACTTACAAATAATAGAGTCGAACACCTTCTACGCATTTGTAGGCAGCTTCGATAAACACAGACTCTATGCAACAAAATATATCAATGTGCAGTGAGATGGTATTAACAAACCCAGCCGCGCGACAGCGGAGAGTTCCTGGACAAGTTAGTCCTGGAGACAGGCAGTAGGAACAATGTCGTTAAGCAATACTTAAAAAGCTTTTCAAACAAAGAACAATCAAAATAGATTTATAAATGATGTTGCTTTAAGTGGACTAACATTGGTGTCCTGTCGCTGACAGATCCGGGGCACCCCGCTCATAACGGCTGATGGCATTCGCGGTAGGTTTAGTGGGTATGGGCTGCCCAGGCCGAGTCCCACACATCCCTCCGGGCCCACCCAGGGTACCGGAGGATGGTTAATAACTCGATTCCCCCGCGTTAACAAAAAAAAAAAAAAAGTGGTCTAACATTACACAAACAAGAAAATTTACGAGTAAAAATCGATTAATCACGATCGCCAACATACAAATAAAAAAAAACATCAAAATCGGTTCACTCAGTCGAAAGTTATGAGGTAACCAACATAAACAAAAAAATACAGTCGAATTGGGACCCTGTTCCATTTTTGAAGGTGATTAAAAATATACGACGAATTAAGAATGTCCTCCTTAAATAATTTCTCTTGTCCTTTTAGCCCTAGCGACTTAGACCACAATTTCTGCTCGCTTATCGCAAAGCTCATATGAAATGCAAGAAGACCATAAATTTTATAACTTCCCGAAGTGGCACTCAAAGTTAGTTTAGCTTTTGAATGTCCCTTACATTATCCGTGAAATAGCAACCGACCGAGTCGTGGTTCGGCCCTCTCGGGTGCCCTTGGATCGGAATGCTTACGCGTAACATAGTAGTGTCGTGTTACTAGCAATAGAGGTTCAGGCTAAGCGACCTAAGAGCTGTACCACCTCTCAATCTGGTGAAGCAATGAAGGCCAGCCTCTCTGGCCAATCTGTGTAGTTCGTCATAAAAAAAGGGATTCCATAACAATACGCTGAGCGCCGTCCCGTTTGTTTGCGTCATACTAATTTATTGTTACTTTTATTTCGTAATTTTTGTTTCTGTTCTCTTTTTCTCTCTCTTTTATGCGTTTGTTTTGTGTACTCATGTGTGACCAAAGAAATAAACTTTTATTCTATAGTATTCTCCCTTTGTCTCGCACATACTTAATGCAAATTTAGGACTTGTGTAATTTTCTCATGAATTAGGCCAAACGGGAACACCAGCTATCAAATAAAAAAAATATCCATCCAAATCGGTTCACCCAGTCGAAAGTTATGCGGTAACCAAATAAAAATCAGACTGCTTCGCTTTAACGGATGAAAATAATAACATATTTTAAATTGATTTCAAGTAATAAAATCAAACGGAAGTTGCCACCCCGGGCTATAAACAACTTTAGCATACTGCGATCACGTCCGGGTGAGTTTAATACTACAAGTTTTTTTATTGATTACTTAAATAAGTTTAAAAACAGATTTCAGATCAAATCGGCAACGGATTAAACATTAGACTATGGTCGGATGCTCTTATTTACTAAGTATCTTAACGGAATTAGACCATGTCATTCCTGAACGCACTCACCAAAATGCATTCTGTAAAACCACAAACTCGACCACTAGGCAATTTAAAATTAAACTAGATTAGAAATAAGTTAGAGTCACCGTCACACGGCCCATTTGCTTATCGGAAGACTTCACATGTCTTAAAAAACATTCTAACGGATGTAGTTTTGGCCCTCTTGGACACCAGACAAAATATCCCGCCCCGAAGGCGGTGTTGTTGAAGATGTGAAGTTCTTACTCACTAAAACCCCGGTGGCCCATCTCTGTGCATGGCGAGAGGCTCCGGGTTCTCCAGTGAAATTCATCGGAGACCCTCTGCACTGTGCTATTGAGATTGTCCTGGGATAATCTCTTCCCCAGCACCCTCGCAGTGCAAAGCGACACGGGCTAGGCGATGTCGCTTTCTTCCCGGGTCCACTGTAGCGGACGTCAAAGGCCCCCATTCTTGTTGCCCCGTGAATCCGAGGCCCCTTTTAGTCGCCTTCTACGACAGGCAGGGGATACCATCTTGAGCTCCGGTGCGTTCCACTGGAGATCCTGGAGCCCCTCACCAAACACCGAGGTAAAAACCCCACATAACCGCCGTCTTCCCTGCAGAAGGCGGGGTGGGGTATCTTTTTGAAGATTTCCTCCTCGTTACCAAAAAAGGTTACATGTAAAAGTCAAACGATATATATTTCTAATTAAACTTGAATTGATTCAAAAGAAGTGTTCATCAGATAAAACTGTAAAATAAATTATGACAAATAAAAATTGTTTCTCTTTAAAGCGTCATTATTTAACCTTACTAAGTATACCGTTACCAATGGCCCAGAGTATAAGTGCTAATTCTTTTAAGAAGGTTGGCAGCTTCATTACACACGCTTCCTTAAATATATCGTGCTTGGCTTCATCCCAGAAAAATGCTAACCCAGTTCAGTTTGTTTACGACTATTATACCCGATACGATTAATTATATATGTACCGAAAGTAAACGTAATAAATAATTTGGTCCAATTCTGACATAACCAAATAAGTCTTAAATTTGGATCAAGTATGTGCGCCACAAACGGACGAATATCACGCTAACCGATTTCGATGATTCATTTTTATTGAAAATGATGCACTTTAATAGTACTTTGATGATTCGTTATATGTCTTCGATAATTCAGAAACACAAAGAGGGCGTCCGCGCGTAATAGCGTTTACAGTTTGATTCGATTTGAAGTCGTTAATGTGTGTTATATTTTGTCCTTAATGTGTTTATATATTTATTTATTTATTCTTTATTTGAACACAATACTAAAAAAGGTACAAATAGGCGAACTTAATGCCAGTAGGCATTCTCTGCCAGTCTACCTTGGGGTTGTGTAGAGACAAAGTAACGGATACAAGCTATGTGAGAAAATAATAAATAAAAGAAAACTATAATAAATGCATGCATATATAACATACCTACTTACAAATAAATTAAATAAATAAACATAATAATTATATATACTAATAAATAAACAAATATATATAATTATAGATGAATAGGGACAGCAATTGTCAAACTATTCCTTGCTAAGGTAAAGCTTCCATAGTAAATATTTGATATATTATGATGCCAAGAAATAAAATGTGTATGTCTTTGTATATCACCGGAATATAGGATCCTATAACAACAAAATTAATATTGGAACAAATCAAAAATAACCCTTTCAAAGAAAATCAAAATTGGTTGGTTTGATTGAGTAGCATACCCAGCCCGATACGCCCGGCTTGTTGCTTTAGTTTATATAAACAATAAACTTACATCATTATATAAGTAAAACAACTCTATCAATATCTAAAATTATTCATTTCTCTCCGTATTCATTCTCTTCTTGGGTCAACATCATTACATGTACATATCAGTAAATACAATATCATTTTTTTTTTAAATAAAGCTAGTAATATTTCTTATTTTTTTCAGAAATATTACTAACAATCTTGTTAACCATTCCAACTAAGCTTAAGCTTGTGCTGTGACACGGTTCACGGCAATAGTCGAATGGTGGATTCGAACCCACGACCTTACGATTCGCAGGCCGTACCCTAAACCATTAGGCTATTGACGCTTCAATTTTCGCATCCTTATCATTTAGGGATTTATTATACTTCAATATACTCCATTGTACTTCAATATGGTTCATAATGACATAAATATACACAACGCACGTGTCAATACAAATTTGGGTTATAAAACAGTAGAATATCATCATAGTAAAAAGTAATAACTTGACAGTTCAAAAAGAGACGTGCTCCGATCGTCACTTTACAGGATTACTCGCCAGGTCAATCTGAAGATTCCCTGAAAGTTTCATTAAAATCGGTCTATCCGTTTCGGAGCCTAAACGGATCAAACATACACACATTCTCTTTTATGTATAAAGATGTAGGAATGAGTACAAAGACATAATAAAACACCAAAAGTGACTATTAAACAATCTTCTTATTGTTAGAAGTCGGTTAGAAATAAAAGTCCGACTGTCCTATGTATAGAGAAACATATAGGTTGTCAAATATCTCCCTTCCGCCTTTTTGTCTTTTGAATTTCGCGGCTATGTACAAAGCGCTACAGAGCTCGTATCTAGCAATACTATACATAATTTGAAAGGTCTTGACATAACCTACAAAACGACGCTATGCATAATTAGTTTGGATATTGCGTTCAACAGTTATAGACGTGTAAACATGGACTTCACTAACGCCGAAATTCGCGGCTTGGCCACTGTTTGGGACGATTCACCGGCCTTCGACCACGACCGTTTTCGCTTGATATTGTCGTATGTGATCCATTTTTCGTCGCCAGTCACCATCCGCTTCAAGAATGGGTCGAGTTCGTTCCGTTTCAGCAGCATATCGCAGGCGTTGATTCGGTCCAGAAGGTTTTTTTGCGTCAAATCATGCGGCACCCAAACATCAAGATTTTTTTTGTATCCAGCCTTCTGCAGATGGTTTAAAATGGTTTGGTGACTAACTCCCATCTCCTGGGCGATGTCACGAGATGCCACATGCCGGTCTAACTCGATGTAGTCCATGATTTGATCGGTATTTGTCGTCACAGGTCTTCCGCCGGCTGGCTTATCCATGGTGTCGTTTTCACCGGAATCGTCGAAACCATTCCTCCGTGGTTCGAAGTGATAGGGTACCATCCCCAAAACACCATTAATCTCACGGAACGTTTCTCTAGCGGATTTGCCTTTAACGAAGGAAAACTTTAAAATAGCGCGAATTTCGGCGTTAGTGAACTCCATGTTTACACGTCTATAACTGTTGAACGCAATATCCAAACTAATTATGCGTCTATTATAGCGTCGTTTTGTAGGTTATGTCAAGACCTTTCAAATTATGTATAGTATTGCTAGATACGAGCTCTGTAGCGCTTTGTACATAGCCGCGAAATTCAAAAGACAAAAAGGCGGAAGGGAGATATTTGACAACCTATTATTTCACTCTCTTGTACGTCTAGAATATTCCACTCGATCTCTACAAATCACGAACTGACAAGAAATAAAAATGCTACGCCGCCGGCTCGCGTATTCATGTTAACGCATAATTAATACGGTATGCTACATCTATGTTAAGTTTTGCTATCGAATAATATATAAAAAAATATGACACAGTTTATAGCGCGCCATCTGGCGGCACCACGTGCGCGCCGTTATCATAATAAAAATCTCTCGCCACCTGAAGCGAACTTTCGATCATTGTTATCCGGTAGACTCATCGTTAAAACATGCATCGGGTACGTAAGGAACGATTTTTTTTCTCCACAGTATTTATCTTGCCCGTTTATCTTAAACTGCATTTGTGTCAGGTGCGTTCAATGCGAGAAGTTGATCCATTACCTAAGAAACGTGAGAAAGCTAACAACAAAGGCATTAATTTAAAAGGAAATCGATTAAAACTTTTGTCTACGTTATCGCGTACGGCTGTGTGTGTAATTGGTTTTGTTTTTTGTGTAAAATACGACTACTAATTTGTGAATAGAATTTTTGAATCCCTTTTGCGTTCTATTGTGTTGTAATTATTTAAAATTACCTGTACCACAGAATGCAATTAACTTGTTTTAAAGCCGTTAAATTACTCATCATACCGTTAAAGTCAAAGTTACAGCCGTTATATATATGTATTTAAGTCCCACTATTGGGTTACCAGCCTCTGTTATGAACGGGTCCAGTGATTACGTTATAAGGGAAAAGTGTGAAAAGGTTGGGATAGGATGATTAAGATCAAAGAAGGTTTTGCTGGTTCGGACTTTTATAAAACATGAACGAGGGCAAAATCACAAAGAAAATTTGTACCGTGGAAGAAGTTGTAGCGTCCTAGGAAAAAGATCTATGACTCAAATTTATAGATGTGAATGAATCGGAAGAGATTTACCGGGATTGCACAGTCCTTTTCAGAGCATAAGGGTATAGTGCGGATTGGTAGGCTCAATCTGTCTTTTTCTGGGACATAGGTTTCTTCAGTATGTTTTCCTTCACCGCCGCGTGCGGTTCATTGGTGCCGGCTCCGGGGATCAAACTCGGGTTGCTCGGTATGCAACTTGAGGCAACCGCCCGGACATTGAGCTAACCGGACTCAATTATATTAGACTGCTGTTCCGTTTTCACCAAGCTTAGGTCAAGTACACAGTTTAGCAAGAGAATTTTAGTACACAACCTAAAAACGAAATTTCATTGTTACATTACTGGGAATTGAACCACTGACTTAAAGATCGGAAAGATAAACGCGTATCGAAAACGTTATCTCTGCTTTTACTAGCAATTCTTGAACATTCATTTAAATATATTCGGCTTATCTCAGAGATGGCTTCTATTACGTGATTCAAGTTTATTTTATTTACGCGTCTTCTTTTTGTGACGTCAGATTAACGGGAGTAGCTGACTTTGACAGTTTCACTGGATTGACAAGTGGTATAGCTCTTTGGTGGCTTAGCCTGAACCTCTATAGCTAATAGCTAGATACAAGTGTCCCCCGGTGAGGGGTAACCTCGACTTTTTACGTCTAAGCATTCTGAGAAGCCACCCGAGAGGGCCAAACCTTAGTCGGTCTGCTTAGTCGGTTGCTTGACATTTGAAAGGTAACTAATTTCAATGCCACTTCGGAAAGCGTTGTCGCTGGAAGAAGAAAAAGTGGCCGAATAGATTTTTTTTTTATGACGAACTACACAGATTGGCCAGAGAGGCTGGCCTTGACTGCTTCACCGGATTGAGAGGTGGCACAGCTCTTAGGTCGCTTAGCCTGAACCTCTATTGCTAGTAACTCGACACAAGGGTCCCCCCGGTGAGGGGTAACCTCGGCTTGGACGGTTACTATGTTACGCGTAAGCATGCCGATCCGAGGGCGCCCGAGAGGGCCGTACCACGACTCGGCCGGTTGCTATATCACGGATAATCTAAGAGACATTCAAAAGCTAAACTAACTTTGAGTGCCACTTCGGGAAGCGTTGGCGCTGGGAGAAGAAGTGGCCGAAAAAAGTCCAGCAGCGCTCCTAACATCTAAGGGGTGGGCCGAATAGACTCTAGCAACGATTCTATTACTTACCGCTTTCCTAACAAAACGGTTATAGAAGTTATAACGTCATTTTTTACGTACGAACATTGTTGAAATTGGATAATTGGTATTGATTAGTAGATTTCATCTTTACAATTATAATCATAATCTCAATAACGTTATTCCAAAAGAGCGCGCTTTACACAAAACCGAAGTTATAACGCCATCTCTTAACCCTTTTAGGTACTAAATTTGTTGTAATTGGACGATTGGTGTTGATTGACCGATGGCATCTTTACAATTACAATATCAATAAATTAACAGACAGTAACAGATTGTGATATAAAATGTTTCATGCGAGTGCGTAATAATAACAACGTCGCAATAAATAACGATAAAGTCAGTTATGTGTCGTAATAATAAATTATCTTACATTATAATTAGAATAATTTAACTCTCAAACATACGGAATTGTCTGATATAGTGTTGCTTTCCTAGTATTTGCAATGAAATATTATCTAGTATATTAAATCAAATTACTTATGCAACTATACAAATAGAATAAAAAAATACCCGAGTGATAAACAGTTAAATCATATGTATATATCATATAAACACTCACGCACGTCACCCAGGGGGACAAGCAGCCATCATTCATAGACTTATCGATATGCTTCGCGTCTTAAGAGTCCCACAAATTAACTGCCTGCCGCCCAAGCCGAGGGGACCCTTCACCGGGGGACACTTGTATCCAGCTATTAGCTACAAAGGTTCAGGCTACGCGACCAGAGACCACCTGTCAATCCAGTGAAACAGTCAAAGTCAGCTACTCCAGTTAATGTATAGTCACAAAAAGAAGACACGTATATAAAAATACTTAAAATCTTATCCAAATATAAATTTGCATCACGTAATAACGCCATCTCTGAGATAATCCAAATATATTAAAATGAATGTACAAGAATTGCTAGTAAAAGCAGTGATAACGTTTTGGCTTACGCTTCCCGAAGTGGCACTCAATGTTAGTTTACCTTTTGAATGTCCCTTGGATTATCTGTGAAATAGCAACCGACCGAGTCGTGGTTACCCCTCACCGGGGTGACCCTTGTGTCAAGTTACTAGCAATAGAGGTTCAGGCTAAGCGACCTAAGAGCTGTGCCACCTCTCAATCCGGTGAAGGAGTCAAGGCTAGCCTCTCTGGCCAATCTGTGTAGTTCGTCAGAATAAAAAAAAATAAAAACGTTTTGGCTACGCGTTCTTCTGTCCGATATTTTAGTCGGAGGTTCAATTCCCAGTAATGTACCAATGAAATTTCATTTTTAAATTGTGTAAGGTATATGTAGTAACTATAGAGGTAGCACTTTTATTTAAAAAAAAAAACAAAATAGCCAATTTAAGAACATTACAAAAGAGTACAGACACAAGTCTGTGGTTGCGCTTTATTGAAAGAAAAAATCTAGGATATATATCATATATATGGAGATGATTCAAGGTTTCTAGTCTGGTTGCGGAATTAAAATTGTACTCGTCAAATAGGTTACGAGTGGTATTTTAATTGGCGTAATGTTTTCAAGGCCGTTGCGTTGGAATTAGGCTATGACGAACAGACAAACCGAGCATATACGTTTAGATAAATTATAAGGATAATCTTTCATACAGATTTTTTTATATTTTCTAAGCAAGTGCTTGACCACGATCCAAGTGTTAAGTGGAAATCTAATCTTGGATGGAAACACGCAGTAGATTAGTAAATGCCTCTTTACTCCACTTTTGATATGGGGCATACACACATATGTTGTACTCAGAGGGAAAGACAGACGCGGGCAAAACTATTCCAGTCCTGTATTGTTTTTCATGTTTTATTTTATCAAGCTTTCAATTATATTATTACATCGCTAGTTGTTGTTTTTGTACTGTTACAATTTCCTATCGGTTTAGGGCGAATTCTGTGAAATACAAGGTCGTAGGTTGGATACCCATTCAGTTATTAACGTGATCTATCACACTTATTAACTTACAAAGCGACCCGACGCACACACACAGAGTAGATCTTTACAAATTCGTCGGAGGTTGCGAATAATCTTCGCGCGTTACCGATATTTTATGGGCAGGCCCCACTCCTTAGATGTTAGGAGCGATGCTGGAGTTTCTTCGGCCACTTCTTCTCCCAGCGCCAACGCTTCCCGAAGTAACACTGAAAGTTAGTTTAGTTTTTGAATGTCCCTTAGATATTCCGTGAAATAGCAACCGACCGAGTTGTGCTTCGGCTCTCCCAGGCGCTCTTGGATCGAAATGCTTACGCGTAACATAGTAACCGTCCAAGCCGAGGTCAGAGGTTCGGGCTAAGCGACCTAAGAGCTATGCCACCTCTCAATCCGGTGAAGCAGTCAAGGCCTTTCTCTCTCTAGTGTCGGTCCCTCATGTCTGAGGATCGTGGTCACCATCAGGGTTGCATCTGAGCGGATGATTTGCCTCCAACGGCTTCTGTCCAGCGCGTCTCTGACAGCATTGTAAATTTGGAGGACGACGAGTCTTTTACCTGATCGGACCACCTTGATGGTGAACGGCCGCGAGATCTTTTTCCTGCGGTGTTCCCAACTACGATCAGTTTATCTAGACTTTCGTCGCCTCTGCGCATTGTGTGTCCGAAATATGCCAGGATTCGTTGTCGGCATATGGTAAACAAACGAGTCTTAATTTGTAGGGCCTTTAAGGATTATAAAAGACAGAGACAAACAAAAAATCTGATACCAGCGTGTGTTGCTACTGTACTGAAATAATAAAAAGTGCCACAATACACTAATGTACGTGCTTGCTCGTTCAGATAATATTTTATTTAATTATAGTTAAAAGTTTTAATCTCATAATCGTATTAATTGAACTAATTATACGAGATCAAAGTTAATCCCATCAGTTGTTACAGGAAGCTTGCGATATGCGAACATTTGTATTCTGTGATCATTCAACGCGTGATAATGTTCCTGTAATGAGGGTTTCCTTATTACTGCGTGTGGGAACCTCACAGACAATAAGTCGGTATGACTCATAGCACACAACTTCGGTATTTTGCAGATTTTTATTCCGAGAAAGTACTAATTGGCTGCCGCTTTACTGACGGATTATACCATTCGAAAATGAAAATATCAATAATGTTTGAGTTTGAAGTCCCGGCATACAATGTACCTCTATGTATTCTAAAAAATAGGATAGAAATAACAATAGTGGTTCAGGCTAAGCGACCTAAGAGCTGTGCCATCTCAATCCGGTGAAGCAGTCAGTGTCAGCTTCTATGATTATTGTAGTTTCGTCAAAGAAATAAAAACAAGTGAAGTTATCATGTCTAATAGAGACCATTATCTTTTTCATAAATATTACTAACATTCTTGTTAACCTTTGTTTTCAATAGTCGAATGGTGGATTCGAACCTACGACCTTTTTTTTGTACACAGGGGGGAAATCTTCAACAAGATACTCCGCCCTCTGCGGGCAAGGTAGGGTTATGTGGGGTTCTTACTAAAACCTCCCCGGTGGTCTTTTCTCGGTGCATGGTGAGGGGCTCCGGAATCTCCAGAGGAACGCACCGAAGCCTCTGCACTGTGCTCTTCGGAGAGCACATCCCGAAGAGGGGGAGGGTAACTTCCCATTAATCCATCTCCTGTGCCCTCGCAGTGCAATACGGGTCAGCCGATGTCGACTTCTTCCCGTGTCCACTTTGGCGAACGACAAAGGACCCTTGTCGCGCAGTGAAGCCGAGACCCCTTTTAGTCGCCTTCTACGACAGGCAGGGATATCGTAGTCTTATTCTACGAGCCCAGACTACAGGGCTAAGCTTAGTATAGGTCGTACCTATCCTAAGCCATTATGCCTCTTTAACCCGAAAGGAGTAGACGAAGATATATAGTGACATCATACACTAAAATACGTAATGTATCCATTATAATTGTGTATGTTAAAATTTGTATTTGGAGCTAATAGGTTGGTTGATTTTTGAGCTGATGCGCAGGAGTTACAAATAATTTTCCGTTTTTGGATTACTACGAACAAAATTTAACAACAACGATAAGCTGAAGTGTCTGATTTAGGGCAATAGACTTAATTCCTGACACATTTTTGGACAAAGTAAGCTCAATTAAAACTTGATAGTAATTGCTCTCTCAGACTAAGTTGAGTCGGAAATACGCTTAAGTTTATGTCAAATGTTTTAACTGAAGTATGAGACTTCCTAACTCTTTCAAAATGATATTGAAACGAACAGTTAAATGGCTCTATAGTTATTTTCTCTCGAATAAATAATTTCTTTGTTATCTTTACCTTGACATCAGAGCGTGGCGAGCTGCTTACAATAGGTTTAACCTCAGAGGAATGTTTCTCCTGCCGTGACACATAAGTGTGCGAGAGGCGAACAGACTGGGGGGTGTACTAAAGGGCGCGGTGGTGTCTGGTGGTTGGGCGCGGGCGGGAGGGCGCGTCGCGGGGGGCGGGGTGCGCGGCGGGGAGTGGGGCGGGGCGCCGGCACGCCCGCGGCGACGCCGCCGCGTCTGGAGCGCCACTCCGCCCGCGAGCACGGCGCCGCGAGCACGCGACCGCACGACACCGTCACACACGCGCGCGATGTGCGCCCACGCCGCACCGCCGCACGCACGCGCGCCCTCGCCCAGCGGTATTCCCGCGACGCGTCCCCGCCATGCACCAGCGCGGCGATCGTGAACCAGTGCTCCCCCATTCCCTCCCCAAACGCTGAGTGTACCGCGCGGACGTCGCGGATTCCTCTGTACCACCGTTGGATGCGTTAAAATTTCGGGTGAGTGAGAGAGGCAAACGCCCGCCCGCGGCTGGTTTGACCGCATTATTTTCGAAATACGTACGCCATGATCCGGTCCACCGCGCTAGAGCGATCAAAACATTATAACAACAAAATAAGCATTCGTCAACGTTGGACCTGTATTCGGCTCCACTTAGAGTTTCTTGTGATAAAATAATCTGGACAGGTTTCTGTCATCTGCACAGATTAAACTTTCATGAAGGGCATCACGGCCGCGTCGTGACGTCGCTCGCCGCAGGGACCCACTCGCATCCGTCACTTGTCTACTTCTAGTGGTCTCGGGGGCGAGTCGTAAATGCATCTCGTTGATGTCTTTTACTTAACGCTTACTTTGGAAAGTGCTTAAAGATTAGTTCGGGTGTTTCGATGTTTATGTAATTCAGACTACGAATGTTTAACAGTTGTGTGTTGTGTTACGTTTGTTCCGTACGCGGCCAGTAATTTGTTTATTTGTGTGAGTGATAAGGCGGTGCCGGACATTATCAGTAAAAGCTCCAGTGCTAACATATCGAGCTAGTGTTGTTTAGTTATCGATCAAATCTTTACTTTCTACGTAAGTTCATTTGATTTGTTTCCTCAAAATATTGCATATAAATTGAAATATTTACAATCTGAGTTTTGTATGCATAATTTTTTTGTATTGTAGAGTAAATAATATAATATAATAAAATTAACATATTTCTAAGAACACTATTATGAATATAAATCGATGAATGAATACAAATAACAACATTTGGTTACGCGTATTACTGTGTGCGTTTGTTTATGTGTGCGTATGATTATGTCTTGAACGTGGGAATTGAGTTTATTAGAATTAATTTCTATAGGGAAACTAGAGATTGAAAACATTACTAATAAATAATTTATTATACGTTAATGTACACATAGATTTGTGAATTACTATTATATGTATTAAATTACATGTCTCATTATATATATATTATAGATTCAATTCAAAGCTCTCACGTACTTTTAACAATTTCAAGGTAGACAGAGACCGCAGTCGCTATTTACTGTTGATCATACTGTTTTTTTTTTATATGAAAAGTGGCAAACGAGCATACGGCTCACCTGATCTTAAGTGATCACCGTCGCCCATGAACATCCACAGCACCAGAGGAGCTGTAGGTGCGTTGCCGACCTTTGAGATAGGAATAGGCTCGTTTCTTGAAGGTCCCTAAATCGTAAACGTTCGGAAACACCGCTGGCGACAGTTGATTCCACAAGTTGACAGTGCGTGGGAGAAAGTTACGCGAAATATACGTGACAAGTGATAAGCTCTACACTTAGCCATTAAGCTATCATTGTTCTTATTTAATCGACTGGAAATTACGCTTTCCTTCTCTCACATAAGTTCTTGACCTATTTCTGATTAATGTGCGGTTGTGACATTAAATCCGCATTATGCCCTAAGTATGCATTTGAGTTTAAGTAAATAAATGAAGTGATAATTGATATCTATTGACTATGAATTAATCAAACAACATAAACGTGACCGACGAAATATCTATGTATGGATTTTATCACCTGTCACTTTTACACACCTTTTGTATGATCTAGACATTAGCTAGTATAGAAAAACATCTCTTATAGACGTTAATAGTTAATAAAGTTACACTGTTGGGTACAGGCCTTCTCGGTAAATAGCTACGCAGCTATAGTGAGATTGGCAGACATCACGTGCCTTAGAAAATTTTCTTACACGTGTAGGTTTCCTCACGAGCGCGTGATGAATCAACTCTTAAAATAGCAACAAACAAAATCACTGCAGCTAGCACCGGGGATCGAACTCGGGTTGTTACTGTACTATGTATCTTGAGGCGACCGCGACAAACTTTATAATCTGTAATATGCAACTTGTTCTTTAACATTAAGTATAACTATTTACGGCTTTTTTTCGGGTTTAGATTTATTAAAATACAATGCGGCAGATCCCATCGTGAAAATGACCAAGTGTTCGAAATGTAGGGAATTCAATATAGCTAAAACTTCTTAAAGTGCCTCTCCGATTAAATAAAGCTGGCAGTCATTTATTTCTCTCTGTCTCTTGCGAAACAGATGGGCCGCACTGGCAATATCAGCGATTAAATATCTCTTACTTGACTCTTCTTCTTGAGTTCCTTCATACTGGAGGCCGGCTATTATTAAGACTACTTTTGATCTTTGATACAACGACACGAAACGAGGATCATGTCCTCATGTTGAAGTATGACCGGTGATGATTGGTTATCCTTGACTTTTCCTTGGATGATGAGTTGGAGGAGGTGATATTTATTAATCCGCATTATATGACCAAAGTACTTTGTTTTTGTTAACAAGTAGGAAATCTTCAAAAAGATACCCAACCTTCTGGGAGGAAGGCGGCAGTTATATTTTTATTTATTAGGGGTTTGACCCAGTAAAACTTCACCGGTGGCCCTTCCTCGGTGCATGGTGAGGGACACCGGGATCTCTAGAGGACCGCACCGGAGCCCATCTGCACTGTGCTCAAGGCGAGCGCGTCCCGCAGTGCAAGGCGACACGGGCCAGCCGATGTCGCCTTCTTCTCGGGTCCATCTTGGCAGACGACAAAATGACCAAACTACTTGCGTTGTTTTGGCAGTATTAAGATTATTTTTGTTATGTATTAAGAGTGTTTAAGTAGACGTTAAAGTAAAATGCGAAAAAATACCCTTAAAGTATTTTCATTCAATGACTAATGTTCCCGTAACTCTGAGAATATTGTACTCTAACGTTAACGTAAACGTTAGTATTTAGAAGAGAAATACAATAACAACGCGTGCGTAAAATTAATCCAGCCGATCATAACCTTGGTTTCGTGAAAAACGAACTAGGTCCGGTGATGTAACCCGTTGACCGATAGGAAAACCTGTCTATGCGATATTAGAACACCACAGTTTTTCCGTTATAAATAGATAAACGTGCGAAATTCGCTCAGATGTATTCCGCTTGTCGGCCAGTGAGGTGGTAACAATACAAATATACAGAAGCACCAACACTTCTCGTAGTACAAGTATATAAAGCGAACGATAACTCACAACGACTTGAAGGTAACTTGGATATTGAATTTGATTTTCTTTTATGACAATTATCACTTGTAATACATATTATGGAGTTACGGAGTTAAGGAAGCTTTTGATAATTTAGTTTTTTCAAAAATAGTTATTTTATTTATTGTATAATTATATACATGTGTTTGGTTAATAACTTATCAAGTCATTAAGTGCTTTATAATTATATATTGATTTAAAAATATTTATAAACAATGAAGTCAATACTAGGCTACACTTTTTTTTCAATCTTCTTCGAAAAGGAGAAGGTTTTCAATTCGTCTGTATGATTTTTCTATTTATATTTATTACCTCATAACTTTCGACTAAGTGAACCGATTTTGATGATTCTTTTTATTTTTTTTTAATTTTATTTTTTTAAAAAGAAAACTAGCAATATTTCTTTTTATTTCGGAAATATAACTAACATTCTTGTTAACCCAACTAAGCTTAAGCTTGTGTTAGGAGATGGTTCACGTCAATAGTCGAATTCGAACCTTACGATTACCGCACACGACGCAGGCCGTACCCTAAGCTATTAGGCTATTGACGCTTCAAAATTTGAAATTAATATAGTATATAATGGACACTTGAGTCTGCGATTCAAGTGTCCATTATATACTCCACCTAGTAATGCAAACTATATGCTTAATAGCTATTTTATCAGATGTAATGAATTCAACAACCTTTGTAAGAAGTTCAATAATGTCGACCTATTTCACGTCAGTGATGGCTCAGTACGTAAGCTTTTTATAAGTACATTTAGTGAAATTTTGTCTGCGGGACCTTGATACTCTTTTCCAATACTGTGTTACCTAAGTTTCTTTAGTGTTTTTTTTTCCCTAACTTATTTGTGAAAACTTGTTACCTGCTAATCTAGTGATATATTTGTAAATTATATAAGAAACATTGAATAGCTGTAAGTTTTCCTTTATCAAATAAATAAATAAATAAGCTATTTGAAAGCTGGTGATCTCATTTAATTTGGTCCAATTTTGGAATGTGAAAACAATATAAATCTTACATTTGGATTAAGTTTGACAAATGTACGAATAACTCAATATCACGCCAAACGATTTCGATGATTATTTTTTTATTGCATTTTACTTCAAGGGTAGTTTCGTAAGATTTTTTATACGTTCTGATTAATTATATTTCGTTATATTTCTACGATAATTCGTAAAGATAAGGAGGACATCTACGCGTAACAGCCTTTAATGTTTAATGTTTTGTTTTTGCTCGTAAATATATCTAGCCTAATTGGTACTTGTTCGACTTCAATTTGGATTGTAACATGATATTTCAGTACGGTATGTTCATTAGCAAGTCAGTGATAACCACAGTGGATTGCATGTTTGTTTTTTCTAGTGGTATTAAAGGATATGAGAGATTAAATCCGATATTATTTAAATAATTATATTGATAATTATTTTTAATCTATTTTAAAACCAATGAGTTTTGATTCTTTTGGACAAATTAATTATTTACTACAAATTGTGTTGGATTGTCATAAAAAAATAGCTTTTATTGCTTTCAAGTTTCTTTACAATAATAAAGTAAAAATTGTTTGTCTACTTACTAAACTAATTTCCTAATTCTAAGTTTTTAATACTAAATTTAATACTCGGCAACTGGTTGTGGATGGCTTGTCTGTCGACAAAGGCCTCCTCTAAAGATTTCCACTAATGTCTGTCTTTTGCTACACTCCACAGCGGACCAGCTATTCTTTTAAATTCGTCTTCACATCTTTTAATTTGTCTACCTCTACTTCTTTTGCTATCTCTTGTTTGTTGGATTGTCATAGGACGTAATAAATGGGGAAAAGTGGACAACAATTCCCTCACATCATTAAGCAATTAACCATTTTCGTAATTTAATTATTTATATTTACATTGATTTGGATTATTCATATTTTTTTTTTTATTTTTTTTTTAGAAGCGTCAATAGCCTAATGGTTTAGGGTACGGCCTGCGAATCGTAAGGTCGTTGGTTCGAATCCACCATTCGACTATTGCCGTGAACCATGTCTTAGCACAAGCTTAAGCTTAGTTGGAATGGTTAACAAGATTGTTAGTAATATTTCTGAAAAAAAAATTAAGAAATATTACTAACTTTCTTTTTAAAAAAAAAATATTTTGTATCATTCTTCTTTCACTAATACGAATTAGGCAAAGTGTTTTTGCTTCACACTCCGGCTATAACAGCCATTAGGTTACTATTTACTGGTAATTAGCAGAAATAAAAGGCATACACTTAACTAGCGAACTTGCATTACAATGTGGGCTAGTGCGTTTATGAGAATTGGCGAGATAAAGCGACTGCCGGTTGCGTACAATGTCAACGTCTGTTTTATATTTGTTGCTATGTAGAGCTGTCCTCTAGACCCGTATCCAGGAATTTTAACACGTTTAACATTCATTTAATATAATCTATACTAATAAATGGACGTCTTTTTGTCCGTTGTGTTGTTATGAGACTTATACCACGTGTCTCTGTGGTATAAGTGGCCTTTTCTTGTTAATAAAAAAAACAGTTACTCAAGGGACCTAATATGCGACTTATGTATATCATGGTCAGCTTAACTCGTCCCTCCGCACGATATTTCCCAAACTCGGAATACCGTGATCAGTTACAGTTTATACTAGACATGATGTTGTTGTTTGCAGGTGGGTCGAGGAGAATTATGCGTGGGGCGTGCGCGTGCGCCGTGGTGTGCGCATTGGTGGCGCTTTGCGCGGCCCTGGAGCCCGAGGCGCGCGCTGCAGCCGAGCGGCAGCTCCTCACGCTGCTGGGGCTACCGCGCCGGCCCGCGCGCCGTGCCGCCGCCCCGCCGCCCGTGCCGCGCGCTATGCGCCTCCTCTACGAAGCGCACGGCACCCTCCCGGCTGCCGCCGCTAACACGGCGCGCTCCTTCCACCACACCCCCACCGAAGTCGACCGCCGCTTCCCCGCCGACCGTCGCTTCCGACTCTACTTCAATTTGAGCGCCGTGCCAACCGACGAGGTCGTCCGCGGCGCCGACCTCACCTTCCAACGGGCGAACAATGTCACAGGCTTTCAACGCCTGTTGCTGTACGATATCGTCCGTCCCGGTCGCCGGGGTCGCACCGACCCAATCATGAGGCTCCTCGACTCAGTTCCGCTGAGGGCCGGCGAGAAAGTCGTAAAGGCCGATGCATTGAGCGCAGCCCGCCGATGGCTTTCGGAGCCGCAGCATAATCATGGACTGTTAATAAAAGTCATAGACGAGGAAGCCAAGGGAGCGGACGCGCGGACTCCGCACGTGAGGGTGCGAAGACGAGCGACGGAGGAAGACGAGGAGTGGCGAGCGATGCAGCCGCTGCTTCTGCTATTCACAGAGGACGCTCGAGCTAGAGCGGCCCGAGAGAGCGGAGAGACGCGACTCGTGAGGAACAAGCGCGCGGCGCAAAGGCGAGGCCACCGCGCGCACCATAGACGCAAAGAGGCGCGCGAAATTTGCCAGAGGCGGCCATTGTTCGTAGACTTCGCCGACGTCGGCTGGAGCGACTGGATCGTAGCGCCGCACGGCTACGACGCGTACTACTGCCAGGGCGACTGTCCGTTCCCCCTGGCCGACCACCTCAACGGCACTAATCACGCGATAGTGCAGACTCTTGTGAACTCAGTGAACCCGGCCGCCGTGCCGAAGGCGTGTTGTGTGCCCACGCAGCTCTCCCCTATATCCATGTTGTATATGGACGAAGTGAACAATGTGGTGCTCAAGAACTACCAAGACATGATGGTGGTGGGTTGTGGTTGCCGATGACGAAGGCACCGCCCCTAGCCCGGTGCAGACCTAGTGATATCCAGTGGACCCAGTGTACATATAGTTGCGGTCTCGAAATCTGTACATACATTTATCTGTATATATACTCGTGTAATTATAATTTTATTGAAATGATGATGATATAATTAATAAAAGATTTAATTTTCTATAAATTTAATTGATTTTCTATTGTAAAAGTTGTCCCTTAGAGAATGTCGTTTGTTAATCGTATTTCTCTGTATAGTGTTTACGGAAACGATTCTTATATTTGTACTAGTCGTAAAGTATTATAAATGATAAACTTATATTCGAAACAAGTAATAACTACTCGAGTAATACAAAAGCGATAATTTTCTTAACTTAATTTCCTTTTATCTGACTGATCTGTGTTAACTGTATAAATGGGTATAAAATGTGTATTTATTTACGTAAGAAGTTATGCTTCTTTGGTGTAATAATCTACGCTTGTAAAATAAATATCATTAACAATAATAGAGCGTTTAATATGTACAAAATTCATGATCTCGATTTAGTTATCGATGTATTCGTCTGTCATAAAAATTCTCAATTAATCTTTTCAACCATAAATACAATGATTGATCAACTATTGTATTTATGGTTTAAAAAATTTATTTAGAGGTAATTCTTAAAACATTTGAGGCATTTTGTGAACAAAAAAATTGCCATTAATCAATTCTTATTTATGAGAAAACTAAACTTTCATGATTTCTAGTAGTCATCTGATAATTTTTTTGAGATATTAAAAAATATTTCATCCTTTTACCTAATGCACCAAAAGAAGTACAACTTCGAAAATTGTATACACATATATCATATATGTATATGATTTTATATTTGCCTAAATACGCTTGTGTATTAAAACAAGGATTATAAAATAATTACATAAACTTAAGAATCAGTCGTAATGTAACTCGCGTTTTTGTTTCATTCAGACAATGGGTACCTAGAGCGTGTAGTCTGGCCGGAATTATAGCATATCAGGTCTTAAAGGTCAAGATTTTAGACTAAATACCTGGCCACGGTCGTCTGCCGTTTCACATGGTTTGAGGTCGTAGCTTAACGATTCTATTGAATCGGTATTATGTACCGCGATCGATTGTTTCGAGACTTTTGCATTTTGTAACTTGAGCTCTTTAAATTAGACTCAATATACTCTGTTAATTCATATCTAATAGAACTGATTATAATTTTATGTATATACAATTAAAAAATTCAAAGGTTGAAAGTAAATAGAATGTTTTTTTTTATATACGTTGTGTTCTTTCCTCAAACTTTACCTGTAAAACACACAGAATATACGAAAAGTAAAATTGGAACTACATTTTTATTGTCTCATTTTAAAAATCCCTAACAACATCTAGATTATGCTAAAAATATGAATTAATAATTAATAACTGAAGTCAAGTTATAACTATTAATAAGTGAAGCAAAATCTTTGTGCCCCTTCATACGAAAATTGAAGCTTCAATATTCTTATGGTTTAGATAACGATACGGGAATCGTATGGTTGCAGATTCGAATCCCCCATTCGACTATTGACGTGAACCATCTCTTAGCACTAGCTTGAGCTTAGTTGGAAAGGTTAATAAGAATATTATCAGTATCGTATTTCTAAAAAATTATTAGCAATCTTTTAATAATCAGAAGATTCCCTGAAAGTTTCATTGAAATCGGTCCAGCCGTTTTGGAGCCTATACGGATCAAACACACACACTTTCTCTTTTATTTATATGCACGATGAATACGAACTTTTCCGAAAAATAACGAAGAAAAATCTTTTCTCACTATATCTATAACTATGATAAATACAAAATGACAGATTTACTGAATAAGTTACGAGATGAGAATAAATATGTTATTTTTTTTTCTTTTGTAGATATTTTATTTATAACATATACTAACTTATAAAGAAATATTTACAATTTAAAAGACATTACAAAATACGAGTAGTTACAAAAAATATAACTGTGCCAAACCGTCATGGCTTGGCAGTGTGCCCAGAAGGCTGGTAGCATTGCCACGTTGTATGGCAATGCTTAGCCTCTGTGCAAGGTATAAGCCAGCCCTCTGGTCACCAGATGTGTCGACCAACATCTTAGCTAACACATTAAAAAGGTGATGTGCACTAGGACCCCACGGGCCCAAAGTTTCTCCCCCAAACGGCTCAAATATGAAACCCGTATCGAGGTTACTATATTTGCGCCGCTTGAGGTTTTCTACAGTTGCAGCGGCCGCTCCAGCCTCAACAGAAGATTCTGGAAGATGTGACGGCGCCAAAGTATCGACGCATGTGGCATCCCATACTAAAGGCCGTCCCATCTTCCAGGGTATAAGATGTTATTTGTTCCAATTCCTGGGTTAAAGTCGAGCCTTTAGGGCGATCAGTAGTTAATATACGTAAAAATTACGTGACATTACAATGCAATATCTTTAGTATAAAAGTAACACAAGTTTCATTTTTTACTAATTAATTTTAAATCTCGGACGGAACAAAAATATTAAACAAGTACCCGAAGTTGTTTAGAAAAACAATCTGCCTACCTCTCTGGGTCAAGGGTGTGAGTGTTTTATTTATATAATGTGCAAACATTCTCTGTAAATAATGAAACACTAACTCAGATGTAAAGATTTATTTACTGGATTAATATTATCGAGACCTTATACACACTATTCACATGCTTTGTAATACACAGATAATTATAAGTACGAGTATATTTACAGGCAAACACTGACTTCAAATCAAACCACAACTACGTAACATCACCTAATTATCGTAGGAATATTAATAAATAGAATTAATCAGAACCAAACCAAACTGTCATCAAAATACTCTTAGTTTCTTCGGCCACTTCTTCTCCCAGCGACAACGCTTCCTGAAGTGGCACTCAAAGTTAGTTTATTCCATTCGCGACCGTCGGAGGTTGCGAATAATCCTTGCGCGTTACCGCTATTTTATGGGCCGGCCCCACCCCTTAGATGCTAGGAGCGTTGTTGAGTTTCTTCGGCCACTTCTTCTTCCAGCGACAACGCTTTCTGAAGTGGCACTCAAAGTTAGTTTAGCTTTTGAATGTACCTTAGATTATCCGTGAATAGCAACCGACCGAGTCGAGGTTCGGCCCTCTCGGGCATCCTCGGATCGGAATGCTTACGCGTAACATAGTAACCGTCAAGCCGAGGTTACCCCTCACCCTTGTGTCGAGTTACTAGCAATAGAAGGTTCAGGCTAAGAGAAGGAAGAGCAGTGCCACCTATCAATCCGGTAAAAAAATCAAACTACTCTTAAAGTAAATCCTTTCCAATAAAAAATAATCATCGAAATCGTTTGGCGTGATATCAAGTTATTCGTCCATCTGTGGCTCACATACTTATTGCAAGCTTAACACTTATATGATACTCATTGATGCCATTTTTGCCAGTATTGGACCAAATTGACCAGCTTTTAAACAAAAATTAAAATCGGTTTGAGACCCGATCGAAAGTTATGAGGTAAAACAAACGAATTATTATATTATTTAAGTGGCCAATAAGGTCAATACGGCCTGCGAATCGTAAGGTCGTGGGTCTGATTCCACCATTGACTATTGCCGTGAACCATGTCCTAGCACAAGCTTAAGCTTAGTTGGAATGGTTAACAAGAATGTTAGTAATATTTCTGAAAAAAGAAACACTACTAGCTTTCTATAAAAAAAATAAAAAAAAGAAAAATTGAAAACCTCCTTTTGTAGTCAATTGAAAATATCATACGCTATACATATTATATCAGAGTGATCCTTTCAGAGAAAACATAAGGGTTACTTACTATTAAACATTTTCTTTACATTTTTTTTATTTATTGGCGTCATAATTTAAAAACACATTATATACATAAAAGAAATAATACTAAACAAAATTACAAACAACGGAGGGAAGGCGGCGGTTATGTGGGGTTTTACCCACTAAAACCTCCCCGGTGGCCCTTTCCTCGGTGCATGACGAGGGCCTCCGGGATCTCCAGTGGAACGCACCGGAGCCCCTCTGCACTGTGCTCAAGGAGAGCACGTCCCGCCCTGTGCCCTCGCAGTGCAAGGCGACATGGGCCAGCCGATGTAGCCTTCTTCCCGGGTCCACCTTGGCGGACGACAAAGGCTCCCACCCTTGTCGCCCAGTGAACCCGATGCCCCTTTTAGTCGCCTTCTACGACAGACAAGGCGTATCGTAGTTTTATTCTTGAGAGCCCAGAACTACAGGGCTGGTCTCAATATATGCTGTCCCAAGGATGCGACAGCGCTGATTTTCAGTGGTGCCCAGGACTAACAATATCGTGCGCGCACAATACTACCGTTACATGACATTTGTACATGACATTGAGACTAGTCATAGTTGGAGAAGCTAGAATGCTGTTACAAAACCCAACAATTTTGCGGTTAACCTTAAATTTAGCCAACAACACGAACAAGATGCACGTCCTCTGCAACTCCGACCTAGATGCAGTTTGGTAAAGGCGCACTAGCTAAGTGAATAGGCATTTACTTAGCTAGTGCGCCTTACTATCTATACAGGACTACATTTCCACTTAACATCAGATGGGATCGTAGTCAAGCACTTGCTTAGCTTATAAAACTATTTACTAAGTTTTGGACAGTAAAGTCTTTTATTTTTATTGACAAACCGTTACAGATTATACAGAGATGCTGACTTTTACTGCTTCACCGGATTGAGAAGTGGACACAAGGGTCCCCCCGATGAGGGCCTGGTGGGGACTGTCCATAAAATAGCGGTAACTCGAAAGGATTATTCGCAACCTCCGTCGGTCGCGAATGGACGCTTTGTGTGCATGTAGCGATCTAGCCTGTGTCGTAAAGTCTGTATAGACTTACGTATAGATCTTGTGATCATTTTTAGCAAATTCGCGCTGTTGCAGTCACAAAATATGGGAAGGCGTCACATAATGCGTTAGTTAAGTAGCGTCGCTTAGCCACTACGCTCTAAATCTAAGGCTGAAATATAAAGTGGACGCTTATGAAGTCGTCCCGCAAATAATGTCCGAGATAATATCCGAATTGAATTCCATTCGGAGTGTGGCAGGTCTCCAAATTTCAAATATTTCGTCACAAAGCGACTATATATCATGTTTTTGCCGGTACGAAGGAATGCCCGCCCGTATAATTTGCCCACCCGGCAACTGCGTGTCTGCCGCGGCCGCCCTACGTCTATATTATCAGTAGATAAATTTGAGCTTTGTCTTTGCGTCGTATTTCGTCCTTTCGAGCTTTTGCTTTTTGTTGTTTTTATTTTTTTTTCTTTGTTTCACTCAAAGCGGACGCCAACAAAAAACGTGAGTGGAGGCGAGCGAAGTGGGTATAATTTATTTTATAGCCGGCTCGCTCGTAACTCGGCGGTGGACGGGTGAACGCCGATTTATTCCCATCTCGGTGTAATTAACGTAAATGGATTGGCCAGAGTGCGGTGCCTGTGAGATTTCGCCCTCTCCGGCCCTCCGATGACCACTCCCCGTGAGCGGTGATACGGTTGGTGGAGGCCTACGGTTTTTGAACGAAAATTTCTTTGTGGACGCTTGACTTTGGGAGTAAGGCGAAAGGAAGTACAATGGGAGATATAAGTTAGTGAAAAAGAGCTCATATTGGTATATTACTGTAGAGACAAGAGAGAAAAGTGAGAGTGCACATTTTTAACAAATGATTTTTGGTATATCTAAGAAACAGTGCAGGCCTATTGTTTCTTTAGAGGTTCAGGCTAAGGGACTTAAGAATTTCAGCCACCTCTTGCCCCTCTGAAGCAGTCGCAGGCAACTTCTAAACTAGCACTTAACATCAGGTGGGATCGTGGTTCATCATCAAGCACTAGTTTATCTATATATAAATAATAGAAAATGAGGTATGTTCCATATAGGCCTGCGAAACGGCTGGACCGATTTTAATGACACTTTCAGGGAATCTTTAGATTGACCTGGCGAGAGTTTGGTGATGATCGGAGCACTCCTCTTTTTGAACTGAAAACAAGCCATACGTCGTACTTTTATATCTGACATTAATTTGAGCCCGATATGTTATTGTATGATTGATAAGAATGATATTGTATTTACTGATATGTACATGGGTGTAGGTTATGATCTTCACCCGCTCGAGAAGAGAATAGAAGAAATAATTTAATATATTGAGAGAGTTAAATTAAATATTTAATCATGTAAGCTTATTGTTTAAATAAAATAAAGCAAAATCTTGCCCGGCAAATCGGGCTGGGTACGCTAGTACTCCATGAAAAAATCACATTGCAGGAGCAAGAGAGAGCAGTACACGCAACGCAAGATTTACTTTCTCTCTTCAACGATCGAGGATGTTTTATATTTTATGTATAAACTATACATATAGATGGAGCTAAAGAAATTTTACTTCAGTCGTGTGGCTTAAAGTTCACTGTATTTTTAACCGCACAGATATCATTTGTGCAATGCACAACTCTATGTAATTAAAGGGTCGTTTTCCTAACCGCAAGACGAATGAGATACGGAGAGCAGTTCACGATCAAGCTCGGTTCTTAAGTAGTTCGATTTATCCCTTGGGGAATTATAATTGTTTTGCATTCTTGCACGGGTATAAAAACAAAAGGGCGCAGTGAGGGCCCCCCGCACTGCATCCCTACAGACCAGACCAATGTCTGACGGCTCGCATTCCCTGCAGACAAAAAGCTACGAATGAATCGGCATAGGTAGAGCTTTCTCTCTCCGTCACCACTCTGTTGGTTCTAAATATTTTTTTTTATAATAAGCTTAGTGCTATTATCAATATTTATAGCTGTGCTAGATTAGTGTGCTAGCGGCCGTCTGAACTTACATACGATAAATAGATTAGAATAAATTAAAACACCTGATGATAAAGATACAGAAAGATAATATCCCCGTGAAATCGGTGGCTTGTTGTTTCCAATATTTTTAATATTTCATTATATAATATAAACGTTATAGGTTATATTTATATATATATAATATATATATATATATATATATATATATATATATATATATATATATATACATATATATATATAAATATATATAATTATATACTTTGGAGCCAAATGGACTATTGCGTAGTGATGAAGAGAGACCAGACGGTATGACTCTTATACCCTGGAAGATGGGACGGCCTTTAGTATGGGATGCCACAAGCGTCGATACTTTGGCGCCGTCACATCTTCCAGAATCTTCTGTTGAGGCTGGAGCGGCCGCTGCAGAAAACCTCAAGCGGCGCAAATATAGTGACCTCGATACAGGTTTCATATTTGAGCCGTTTGGGGTAGAAACTTAGGGTCCGTAGGGTCCTAGTGCATACGACCTTTTTAACGTAGCTAAGAAGTTGGTCCGCCTTGCACAGAGGCTAAGGATTGCCATACAACGTGGCAATGCTACGAGCCTTCTGGGCACGCTGCCAAGCGATGACGGTTTGACACACATTTTTGTTAATATTTTGTAATATCTTTTAAATTGTAAATATTTCTTTATCAGTTAGTATATGTTATGTTTATAATAATTAAATTCAAACTAGACTAAAAAAATAAATATTTATTATATATAATATATATTAATACCTCACGCCTGAAGTGAAACTTCTTTATAATATATATCTATATATATGTATATATATATATATATATATATATATATATATATATATATATATATATATATATATATATAATATATACACGTTTGTTCAAGACAGAATATATGCGTGCGTATCTCTCTCTCACTCGCCTCTACAGTAATATATTAAACGTAACTCTCGCTCTTTCTATCATCCCCAACTTACCTTCGCCTCGCGCGATCACACTTTGCGTAACGCAATCACCAGGTTACTCCCCAAATCAAGCTTTCGTAAAGAAGCTTTACTTCAATCACTTTTTTTTTATGAAAGGAAAGCTAGCAATATTTCTTTTTTTTAACAGAAATATTACTAACAATCTTGTTAACCATTCCAACTAAGCTTAAGCTTGTGCTAGGACATGGTTCACGGCAATAGTCCAATGGTGGATTCGAACCCACGACCTTACGAATCGCAGGCCGTACCCTAAACCATTAGGCTATTGACGCCTTGAATCAATAAAATTCTGTTAAGGAATTTTTTTTATGACGAACTACACAGATTGACCAGAGAAGCTGGTCTTGACTGCTTCATCGGATTGAGAGGTGGCATAGCTCTTAGGTCGCTTTGACTGAATCTCTATCGTTAGTAACATAAGGTTGCCCCTGGTGAGGGGTAACGTCGGCTTGGACGGTTATGTATATATAATAACGACGGACTAAGGAACATTTAGCTCTGCGAAGTTTATTTGGAGAGATAGCGTGAAATTCCGTATCTCCCCATTTGTTATCAATTGACAACGCGATATCGTATAGTGAATGCATAATGAAGTGTCACTCGCATAATATGTGTAGCAAGAGTGGGGGGCGCGGGTTGAGACGTGGGGGAAAGGCCCGCGGGGGGTCGCCGGCGGCCATCGACCGCGCCTCTCCTCACCAAATATTCGAAGCATGCACATTTTAAACTGGTTCTTATTTATCATAATATTACTTTTGCATAAATAATGTGTAATTGAAACAATCACATTGCAGTCCACGTTGCACTGTTGTGCGACATAATTTGTCTTGTCTTTTTTTTGTGAAGCTGGCATGTACTGTTTTAACGGATTTGTGAGTTGTAAAGCTCTTAGTGTCCGGGCGGTCGACTCAAGTTGCATAGTACGCTAGCAAGTCAAATTCGATCCCCGGTGCAAGCACCAATAAATTTATTGTTGCACTTTAATCTCGGCGGCGAGGGAAAACATCGTGAGGAAATCTACATGTCGTAGAATATTGTTCTAAGACATGTAGATTTGTTATCTCATAACCTTCGACTGGGTGAACTGATTTTAATGATTATTTTAATTTCCCAACTCGTGTTTCCCATGTGGTTCACTTCTGATAAAGGCATCCATGAGAAAACCATATAAATCTCAAATTTGCCTTAAGTATGTGCGCGACAAATAAACGAATAACTCAATATCATGTCAAACAATTTCTATGATTCATTTTAATTGCATAGTATGTACTTCTGAGATAGTTTGAAGAGAGTTTGATTAAAGCCTACGATTAATAAAAGCTGTTTTTAGAACTACGAACTACACAGATTAGCCAGAGAGGCTGGCCTTGACTGCTTCACCGGATTGTGAGGTGGCACAGCTCTTAGGTCGCTTAGCCTGAATCTCTATTGCTAGTAACTCGACACTAGGGTCCCCCCGGTGAGGGGTAACCTCGGCTTGGACGGTTACTATGTTATGCGAAAGCATTCCGATACGAGGGTGCCCGAGAGGGCCGAACCACGACCGACGCCCACGACGCCGAACCTCGGTCGGTTGCTATTTCACGGATAATCTAAGGGACATTCAAAAGCTAAACTAACTTTAGTGCCACTTAGGGGAGCGTTGGCGCTGGGAGAAGAAATCGCCGAAGAAACTCCAGCAACGCTCCTAACATCTAAGGGGTGGGGCCTGCCCATAAAATAGCGGTAACGCGCAAGGATTATTCGCAACCTCCGACGGTTGGGAATGGAACAATAAAAGCGTTTATCGTCTGATTTATCGTAAATATACTTGTCTATTACAAATTTAGTTTGTGATCAATGATTTAGTGACTGTGTTTGTTTTTAAATATTTAGGTGTGTGTGCTTGTGAATGTGTGTCTGTTTATGTACTATGTACTGCCTATAGAGATCAAAACGGCATAATCCGCAACGCGGCTGTAGTGCGGAGTGACAGACTTAACATGTGTTAGTCAACTTTTCACTCATTTAGGGTTTCTCGCATTGTTTTCTTTCACTTTCGAGCGTATAACTAGTATTAGTAGCGGTAAATCAGCACTTAAAATTGAATTGTCCGTGAAATAGCAACCGACCAAGTCGTGGTTCGGCCCTCTCAGGCGCCCTCGGAATGCGTAACAAGCCAAGTTTACCCTTCACCGGGAGACCCTTGTGTCGAGTTACTAGCGATAGTGGTTCAGGGTAAGCGACCTAAGAGCTATGCCACCTCTCAATCCGGTGAAGCAATGAAGGCGAACCTTCCTAGCCAATTTTTTGGAAACAAAAAAATCAATGGGTACTGAACCAGCCAAGACGACTACCCGGCCACTAAGCTATCAGCGCTCTCAGTTCACTTTTAAAAAGGCGAACTGAAGGAATGCAAATTTTGTTGTACTATTAGATGCTTATTCGCATTATGCCAGAGATCGCATCATGACGGGTCGCACACGCAACAGATATATAAGGAAATAATATTATAATACGGAGAAATCGTACTTAATACATTTCATATTACGCAAATGATGTTACAGACGTATTGTTTATTTTAAATGAATAAATTATTAATACTTTGACACCCATTGACGCAAGGAGGAAAAACATTTAAGATAAAGTTCATTTCAAATCCCAATAACATGTAAAATATTTATAAACTTTTTTACCTTATTAATAAATAGTAGTGTAAAGTATTAATAACGATCTTTTTTGTTACTTTTTTTTGTTAAAAGAAAGCCATTAATATTTCTTGTTTTCTTTTTCAGAAATATTACTAACTTTGTTGTTCACAGAAAGGAATAGTCTAGAATTCGCCAATGCCATCTGGCAGCTTTGGACTCGGTGGAAAGACGAACTAAGTGGTTATTTGGTGATGCAGCAGTAACAAGCCTTTCGGTTTTCTACAGATTGCATTTTGGAGAGTGTGCTCAGTGCTCATGATCTAATTCCCCCGTCCCCGTTCCACCATCGGACTTCAAGAACTACTGGATTCCATCCTTTTGGTGCAGACATTCCTCAAACCAGAACGAAACGCTTTTATTGTGTTGCAACAGACCACAAAAGACCGCCAGGAACCACTGACGGGATCGAAGAGCAAGTTGAATCTAAAGTCAGACGAGACATATTAATCTGGAGTCAATTTAACTTTTCCTTATTATGTAGCTAAAAGATCGAAAATCATTATTCATATCATTTTTTTTTTGGACGAACTAACACAGTTGGCCAGAGAGGCTGGCCTTTACTGCTTCACGGGGTTGAGAGGTGGCGTAGCTCTTAGGTTGCTTAGTCTGAACCTCTCATATTTCATCATTAAGTAATTCCTATCTACATATAATTACCAAAAAACATGATTTTACAAAAAAATAATACCGAGCAAAGGTCAGTCAGCGTGTAATGTTTGATCCACTACGTTTGTTTTGATTTGACGTTCGTTTTTGTTCCAATTCGTAATTGTACTAAAATTATAACTAGAGTGAATACACTAACATAATAATTGCGTAAGGAATGGCGCGCCGATAACCCAACTCAAGTGGGTGAGCCTATTAATAGCTTAAAACATTGCGATCTCTTACGGGGTCAAGTTTGTGAAATAAGTTATTACTTATTATTAAATAAGCGCTCACGTTCTTTAATACTTTTTGCTTTCTGTTCACATAGTCTTATGGCGTCCTACTCTTCGTATGCCTCTTCGCTGTCTCCACTAAAGGAGTCGTTTCGCCCAACGCTTCCATTCGATATGGCCGGCCCATTGCTTCAATTTCCTATTTCGATGGGCTATGTCGATCACCTTAGTTTTCTGTCGGATCACCTCGATATATTGCATAGTATCGATATATTATGTTGAAAAAAATAAATTTTTTGCTAACTCGAAACCCAGAGTAATACTAATATTGCGCCTAAATTGAAATTAATCCGGAATCCAGAACTGACGCTATGTCTGCAAAAACATAAAAATACACACAAATTGAGAACCTCTTCTTCTTCTGACGTCGGTTGAAAATCACATCTACGTAGCGCACGTCGGTTACGAGCGTTCATAATTTAGCTTAATCTAGGCACGTTTCCTGCACGCGATCAAGCGTGAAGGTCAGGAAGGTCTACGCCGTAAATAACTTTTTATATTGGACACCAGAATGTGGCGAAGTAAGTGCACATTGCATAGTTTATGGATGGCGCTCACGGTCGTATAAACGCTGATTTATTAAAATTGGGCTATGAATATCTTACTACCAAATTGCTACAATTTGTGTGTGTGTGATTGAGTGGGTGATTATGACGTATATACCATAAGTAATACCTAATTTCTTTAAACGATTTTTTTTTAATGACGAACTACACAGATTGGCCAGAGAAGCTGGCCTTGACTGCTTCACCGGATTGAGAGGTGGCATAGCTCTTAGGTCGCTTAGCCTGAACCTCTATCGCTAGTAACTAGACACAAGGGTCCCCCCGGTGAGGGGTAACCTCGGCTTGGACGGTTACTATGTTACGCGTAAGCATTCCGATCCGAGGGCGCCCGAGAGGGCCGATCCACGACTCGGTCGGTAGCTATTTCACGGATAATCTAAGGGACATTCGAAAAGCTAAACTAACTTTAAGTGGCACTTCGGGAAGCGTTGGCGCTGGGAGAAGAAGTGGCCGAAGAAACTCCAGCAACGCTCCTAGCATCTAAGGGGTGGGGCCTGCCCATAAAATAACGGTAACGCGCGAGGATTATTCGCAACCTCCGACCGTGGATTTGTAAAGATCTAGCCTGTGCAATGGTTATCGCGTCGTCCGGATCGTCAAGAACGTGTCTCGGCCTCCGGGCGACGCGACGGAATTTAGGTTCTTTAAAAGAATAATTCTTGTATATACAGGGTTATTGGTTATCCGACGTATATCTGTTAGGAGATGATAGAGGTGAATTATTTACGATAATTTAAACAAAGACACATGAAACCTCTATTTCTTTTTTGAGTTTTCATGTTTCTTAACTTTTTCGAAATAAGTCAGAAATGGAAATTGTATCAATGAAAAAATCAATGTAAATCTCATTTTTTCTTCTGATTTATAAAAGCGATTAAACATTGATCATTTATCAATATTAAAACTACAATTATGGGTCTGAATTTTAAAATGCGAGATGGAAAACGATACTATTACAAAAATGACTTAAAGTCAAAGAAAAATAAATGAAACTCGGCTGGCAGATTATTTCAAAAACATAACCGTATTCTTAGCTCTCCAAAAATGCATAACGACTAGGAACTTATTTAAAAAACAGATAAATTATTTTATTAAGTTCGGTCATTCACGTACTGTTAATATAAAGATAACAGTACACATCTCTTATAAAAGTTATTAATAAAAACGAACGTATTATAAATCTATAAATTAGATCAGCTAATTACGTTTTTAGTAACCGAAGGGCGAAAGAAAATTGATATTTTCAAATTTTAGTAATCTCTTGATGGTCTGCAATAGTTTGCGCTCCTCTTTTGAAGTCCATCCAATACCCAACATGCGTCTATAAGCTCACATCTCAGACGCTTCAATAGTTTTACCAAGATTTTCAAAGTCCACGCCTCGCATCCTAAAAGAAGGGCCAGGCTATCAAGATAAGAAAAGTTACGTATCTCGGTCACGTGTCTAGGCACGAGAGATATGACCTTCTTCAACTTATTTTCATGGACAAAGTCGCTGGCAAAAGAAGTGTTGGTCAAAAGAAAACATGGCAGCGGAACGTGGATCAGAATTGCGCGTGCCGCCCATCTGTTTCGCCTTGCAAGAGACTCGCTAGTCGGAGACGCACTTTAAGAATAAGAAGTAATCTTTTAGTTCATTGGTACCATTATGGTGTAGGAGTGCACGATATATATCGATATCAGCTAATATCGATTTTTAAATCGATTTATTATTTTATCCTATAATCAAATATCATACGTATGCTACCACACTCCTACTCACCGCAATGGCAGTACTAGTTACTTAAAATTTTGTAACCTATTTAGGTTTTTCCTTGGCTTTTTTATAAAACAAACGATACGATATATAGAAAAAAATAGTATCGATAAAAAATTACGATATTTAACAAAAATTATACATAATTTTAACGCTATATAAACCGCAGTGGTTTTTAAACTGCTAAAGTGACTGTCTTGTGTACGTGGTAATATTGTAGCTAACGCTTAATGTTTTTTGGTGTTAGACATTTTATTAAACCTAGGGTAGTTCATTAATTAATCTAGGCACGGCAATGACAACACGGCACGGATGATGTAATTGTAATTGATAAAACTGTAATACATCGTTTTCATAATGAACCGTCACTGGCAAATAGCAGTGTGAGGGACCAGAGTGCGTTGCAGGTGTATTCGTTACTGTTTTTGTAGCTCAGTTTTCACACTTGAGCCTAGAGAACGTCCAGAACAATAGCTGTTAGCGGTCTCAATCTTTTATGGTGTGTTTTGTAAACTGTGCCTCGAAGTTATCGGTCAATGACCGCAAAGATTCTAGACTTGTTTATGTAATGACTAATCGGTTAAGGCACACGTATGTTACAGCGTAACTGAGGTATGTGCGTGTCTAGTCCTGGACACAAGTATATTTACGAGCTAAAACAAAAACCAACTCAAACTTCTTTGTCGTTCCCTCATTTCTGAGGATCGTGGTACAGCCCCTCAAATGAACAATCTGCCTCCATCAGTTTCGTTCCGAGGCATCCCTCATCGGCTTATAGAGATTAGGAGAGGAGATGGCACCTTTTACTTGGTCAGACCATCGTGTTGGCGACCGGCCTCTTGTTCTCTTGCCTTCTGTATTGCCAACGATGACCAGCTTTACAAGGTTTAATTTTTAAACTGTACACCGGAGATTAAGCGAAGAATAGCGACGGCTTATCAAATCAAACATTAAACTCTATTATGAGCGGACTTTTTGTGCATACGAATTATCGTAGGATTATTGAAGGTACTCGTACATAGAATGTGCTTAGGAACTACATGATCTAATTCCCCCATCCCCGTTCCACCATCGGACTTGTTGTGAACATCCCTCAAACCCGAACGAAGAGCTTTGTTTCATCTTTCATTATTTGTACAGCAAAGGACTGGAATAGTTTGCCCGCTTCTGTCTTTCCTTCCGTTTACAATGTGGGTATTTTCAAGAGTAAAGTGAATAGGCATTTACTAAGCTACCTTATCATTCGGGTGCGTCTAACCATCCAGGACTGCATTTCCACTTAACATTAGGTGGGATCGTTGTCAAGCATTTGCTTAAATAGTATAAAAAAAATATTACGAAATAGAATTAAACAGAACCTAACCGAACTCTCGTCAGTCAACTCTTACACTCTTCCCAATAAAAAATGAACCATCGATTGGTTGGCGTGATGTTACGTTTTTCGTCAATTTGTGGCGTACACAATTCAGACAAGTTTAAGACTTATATAGTTTTCTCATGGATACCATTTTCAGAATTGGAATGGGACCAAGTACCAGCTTTTAAACAAACAAAGAAACATCAAAATAGGTTCATCCAGTCGGCGTATTAAGTCGTGGTAGCTCAGTATCGGGGCGGTCGCCTCAATTTGCATTGTACGCTAGCAACCCCAGTTCGATCCTAGGTGTCGGCACCAATAAATTTGCGGCGGCGGTGAAGGAAAACATCGCGAGGAAACCTACGTGTGTTTAAAATTTTTCTAAGACATGTGAAGTGTGTCAATACGCACTAGGGCGTGCGTATTATGCCCTTATACGCTATAGAGAAGGCATGTGCCCAACAGTGGGACATATACAAAATATATAGACTGTAACTTTTAACTTAAGCGCATTAACTTAACGTTGAATAAGTCACTAATGGCGAGACGTCTACATTTTATTTTATTTTATTAAATATACGCTTAATTTGAAGTCGGTTTGTGTTTCTACTAGCAAATATAGTTGTAATCTTTATTCGATTGCGCGTCAATTGCTTTTATGCAACGATGTGGAAAAGATGCGCATCCCTGGTGCGCAGGGTGCTAGCCAGCCCCAACAACATTCCGGAAATGATTGCATGTGCACTAGATTGTAAGTACTCGTATATTAATCACTGCCTAAGGCTGGACGTGACATTGAAATAATTGTAAATAAAACAAAGATTTTAGTATGTATTTTATTGTTACTAACATAGTTATTAAGTGTCTTACTAACAATTTTTTTTTTTATGACGAACTACACAGATTGGCCAGAGAAGCTGGCCTTGACTGCTTCACCGGATTGAGAGGTGGCATAGCTCTTAGGTCGCTTAGCCTGAACCTCTATTGCTAGTAACTCGACACAAGGGTCCCCGGTGAGGTAACCTCGGCGGACGGTTACTATGTTACGCGTAAGCATGCCGATCCGAGGGCGCCCGAGAGGGCCGAGCCACGACTCGGTCGGTGGCTATTTCACGGATAATCTAAGAGACATTCAAAAGCTAAACTAACTTTGAGTGCCACTTCGGGAAGCGTTGGCGCTGGGAGAAGAAGTGGCCGAAGAAACTCCAGCAACGCTCCTAACATCTAAGGGGTGGGGCCTGCCCATAAAATAGCGGTAACGCGCAAGGATATTACTAACAATTATGAGCAATGTATACGCTTGAAATAAAGTTATTATTATTATATTATATTATTCGCCTTATAAACTATTTATGCCGCAGTTGCTAATAACTTCTTAACCTATTGTTAGCAACTTGTTACTACATTTCTGACTCCAGATATTTTTGTCGCGTGGAGTTCCCGCATTTCAATTAGTATGCTTATGTCACAAGCACATTCAACACATCTAACCGCTATGTTTGGAGCTGATCAGTCGCCTATAATTAGAGCTAGCTAGTCAAAACCATGTTCTTGTTATAACTGATAATATAGTTAAGATTATTTTCAACCGATTTAAAAGAACTGTTAACAAGTACACTTACGAAGAAAAACCGAATTCAATTTTCATCCAAATCGAATTAAAAAATCGAAAAAAAATTGAAGTCGGTTGAAAATCGCAAGCTCCAGTACTGTCATATAATGTGTAATAATAAATTTGAAGATGTGGAGTTTTTACCCACTAAAACCCCCTCGGTGGCCCTTCCTCAGTGCATCGTGAGTGGAACGCACCTAAGCCCCTCTGCATTGTGCTCTTCGGAAAACACGTGCCGGGGGAGGTTAAATCCTCCCCCGGGACGTGTTTTCCAGTGCCAAGCGACACAGACCAGCTGATGTCGCCTTCTTCCCGGGACCACTTTAGCGGACGACAGAGGCCCCCACCCTTGTCGCCCAGTAAACCCGAGGCCCCTTTTAGTCGCCTTCTACGACAGGCAAGGGATACCGTAGTCTTATTCTTGAGATCCCAGAACTACAGAGCTGAACAAATATGGCATCATCCAGTTTCCAATTTTATGTGCTCATTTACCACGCGCTCGGTGAACTCTGCCAATTCACACTACGGCCGCGTGGACTATGCTCTAATGCTCTCTTTTACAACCGACTTGAAAAAAAGGAGGTTGTCAATTCGTCTCTAAGTTTTCTTTATGTTTGTTACCTCATAACTTTCGACTGGGTGAACCGATTTTGATGATTCTTTTTTATCTGAAAACTGGTGCTTTTATTGTGATCCCATTATTAATTTGGTCCAATTCTGATCATGTCATCCATGAGAAAAATATGTCTTAAAATTGCAGAAAGTACGTGCGCGACATATGGTCGAATAACTCAAAATCATGCCTGCTTTTTTTTTGACGAAGCAACACAGTTGGCACAGAGAAGCTGACCTCAGCCCTGTATTTTGGGCTCTCAAGAATAAGACTACGGTATCCCCTGCCTGTCGTAGAAGGCGACTAAAAGGGGCCTCGGGTTCACTGGGCGACAAGGGTGGGGGCCTTTGTCGTCCGCTAAAGTGGACCCGGGAAGAAGGCGACATCGCCTGGCCCGTGTAGCCTTGCACTGCGAGGGCACAGGGAGGGAGAGAGTAACCTCCCCCCCGAGACGTGCTCTCTTTGAGCACAGTGCAGAGGATCCCGGAGCCCCTCGTCATGCACCGAGGAAAGGGCCACCGGGGTGGTTTTAGTGGGTAAAAACCCCACATAACCGCCGCCTTCCCCCCAGAAGGCGGGGTATCTTTTTGAAGATTTCCTCCCCGTTAACAAAAAAAAAGAGAAGCTGACCTGACTGACTGCTTCACCGGATTGAGAGGTGGCATAGCTCTTATTCGCTTAGCCTGAACCGCTATTTTATTAACATACGCCAGCTGATATTATTTTTGATGATAAAGTTTTCGAAATGATGTAGTTCAAGGGTAGTTTAAGGAGAGTTTATGTTCTGATAAATTATATTTTGTTATATTCGTATTCGATTTGAAGTTGGGTTTTTTTTTACTAGTAAATATACTTGTTTATTTATTTGTATAGATATTTAAATTCGTAACTAAGACTCATCATTACTTCAAACAACTACCAAATAACAACCTTAGACTAAATTATAAAATTGAAATAAAAAATTATTATTAAAACTATTTGATTATAATATAAAATAAAGAAATATAATATAATATTATACTAAAGGCTTAATTATGCTTATGAATACCTTACCCCATGTGAGACGGCGCAGCATCTGTTTACATAAACACAGTCAAGCCTTTGAGCAATCATGCTCAGGATGCTGTTGGAGCTGGTCCGCACCCTGCGCGCCAGAGATGCACTCCTCTTGCGCATTGTCGCAAAAAGGCATGCCATCTGTGCATCCGTGAACATCCCCGATGCAATAACTATAGTTTAATTACGTCACTAATTTGATTTGGCTTTTTGTTTGTATATTTTTATGTTAGATATTTTCAGGGTTTCAAGGGCTATGCAATGTTTATTTACATACGGGTGTACCGGCGTGTCGGGCGGCGGGGCGCTATCGTCTAGCGATGTATTTCTGGCAACGAACCCGCGTCCTTGGCGCCGACCTTACATTGCGCAACACCGGTTTCGAGTACGCGCCCGCCCACTCTATGTACCCGGCCAGGGCCGTACTCGTGCGACACAGCCTTTACTGAACAAAAGCACACAAAGCTTTAACGTTCCATAACTTTCGACTCGACTGACGATTCGAACTCATAGTTAAGACTTTTTGAAGTGAAACTTCTTTGTGTGATAAGGAGAGGTGAAGGGAAATTGAGAGGGATATATTCGTATACGCGAGTGAGGAGCGATGGAGAGTTACGTTTCGTATATTACTACTTATTATATTATACGCACGAAAGAGAGGCGCGAGTATACATTCTTACTCCATAACTCGCCAGTTAAAGTTACAGCTTATATGTATAATTAAATACATGTCCCACTATTGGGCCTTTTCTGTAAAGTGAGTATTAGGGCATAGTCCGCCACGCACATCTACTGCCGATTAGTAGACTTCACATGTCTTAGAAAATTTTCAGACACATAAGTTCTCTCACGATGTTTTCCTTCACCGCCAAACGCGTGGTAAATCAGCACTTATAATTGCAACATACAAATTCTTTGGTCCAGCACCGAGGATCGATCATAGCCTGTTACGTTTCGTATATCTAATACACAGTGCATGTCTATTGTCTATATTACACTGTAGGAGCAAGAGAGAGCAGTGCGCTCATATTTCTTTGTTAAACAATCGCGTATATGTTATACATATATAAACAAATATATACATACATACGGATAGGGCTAGTGATGTAAAGAACTCTGGCTTTTTTTCGGAATGAACTACACTGATCAGCCAGGAGGTTTTTATAAAGCTCGGGGTTTATGATCGGAAACACAGCTTTTAGGTCGTTAACCTGAACCTTTTTAGTTATAACTAATACTGACTAGACTCAACAGCTCCTGAGACGGGACATCGGCTTGGTTAGCTTAACGCACATAGGAGAAGGCAACAACGGTGGTACCACGTCGACTTAAGACTTAGTAACTCTCCTCACTGGTGGAAACTTCCTCCATACTTGCTTCAGGGCTCAGTGCTCCGAAGCGTTCCACTAGAGATCCTGCAGCACCTTTCTTTGCACCGAAGATAGCCACCGGATGAGTTTTTAGTGAGTAATAACTTCACATGACTCTTGTTGACGATTTCCCTCCGTCCTGTTACGTATCGAAACCTGTAACGTTTACAAACTGTTGACTCGAGACTCATTTTTTTGAAGGTCTTTCTGTCGTAGCGGGTATGTAATATCTTTCGTGAGCTCAGAGTAGGAGTAACAGAGTTGAAGGTTTCAGAAAAGTACCCAATGATACAGGTGAAAGAAGTTTCAAATATATCATTGGATAGGGAATTTTCAGGCAATTGATATATTTACTAGTGCGCCCAGTGCGGTCCTGTGCCGAAGCCTCGCGCGGCTACTAGCGGCCGTTATGCGGTCTATATAGTTTTATCAGATCATTTTTTTTTCTTTTTTTTTCACGTTAAAGATCACGTGCTGTTGTTATCTCTAAGACAATGTGTTATCTGTCACGGCTCTCTATTAGAGCAAATGAAGCATCTCAAGGACTCTTTTATTGGATACTTTTAACCGACTGCAATGTTTTTAACCGACTTCAAATAGAATAGAATATTAAGAAATAGAATTAAGCAGAACTAAACTAAACTTGAATCAAATTACTCTTAAAGTACATCCTTTTCAATAAAATGAATCATCGATATCGGTTGGCGTGATATTGAGTTATTCGTTCAATTTTCGCACACATAAAAGTTAAGGTTAAAGTTAAAGTTACAGCCTTTATATATATATAATATACATGTCCCACTGTTGGGCGCAGGCGGATAGGCAGACTTCACATGCCTTAGAAAATTTTCAGACACATAAGTTCTCTCACGATGTTTTCCTTCACCGCCAAACGCGTGGTAAATCAGCACTTATAATTGCAACAACAAATTCTTTGGTTCAGCACTGACTGACTAGACTCAACAGCTCCTGAGACGGGACATCGGCTTGGTTAGCTTAACGCACATAGGAGAAGGCAACAACGGTGGTACCACGTCGACTTAAGACTTAGTAACTCTCCTCACTGGTGGAAACTTCCTCCATACTTGCTTCAGGGCTCAGTGCTCCGAAGCGTTCCACTAGAGATCCTGCAGCACCTTTCTTTGCACCGAACTTGCAGTGAATAAGAACTTCACTTGACTCTTGTTGACGATTTCTCTCCGTCAATAAAAAACTAAGAGAACGCAAACCTGTAACGTTTACAAACTGTTGACTCGAGACTCATTTTTTTGAAGGTCTTTCTGTCGTAGCGGGTATGTAATATCTTTGGTGAGCTCAGAGTAGGAGTAACAGAGTTGGAGGTTTCAGAAAATTACCCAATGATACAGCTGAAAGCAGTTTCAAATATATCATTGGATAGGTAATTTTCAGGCAATTGATACATTTACTAGTGCGCCCAGTGCGGTCCTGTGCCGAAGCCTCGCGCGGCTACTAGCGGCCGTTATGCGGTCTATATAGTTTTATCAGATCATTTTTTTTTCTTTTTTTTTCACGTTAAAGATCACGTGCTGTTGTTATCTCTAAAACAATGTGTTATCTGTCACAGCTCTCTATTAGAGCAAATGAAGCATCTCAAGGACTCTTTTATTGGATACTTTTAACCGACTGCAATATTTTTAACCGACTTCAAATAGAATAGGAATATTAAGAAATAGAATTAAGCAGAACTAAACTAAACTTGAATCAAATTACTCTTAAAGTACATCCTTTTCAATAAAAATGAATCATCGATATCGGTTGGCGAGATATTGAGTTATTCGTTCAATTTTCGCACACATAAAAGTTAAGGTTAAAGTTAAAGTTACAGCCTTTATATATATATAATATACATGTCCCACTGTTGGGCGCAGGCGGATAGGCAGACTTCACATGCCTTAGAAAAATTTTCTATGACATGTAGGTTTCCTCACGATGTTTTCCTTCACCGCCGAGCACGTGGTAAATCAGCACATAAAATTGCAACAACAAATTTATTGGTACCGGGGATTGAACCCGGGTTGCTAGCGTACTATGCACCTTGAGCCGACCGCCCGGACACTGAGGTACCATATCGACTTTTTAGAATAGGTTCAGGCTAAGCGACCTAAGAGCTATGCCACCTCTCAATCCGGTGGAGCAGTCAACGTCAGCTTCTCTGTCTAATCTAATCTGTGTAGTCCGTCCATAATAAAAGAAGAGTGCGTATTTTTTTTACTTTCTATTTTGAATAATTGTGTGTATATTATGCTTTGTTATACAGTGGCGGATTTGTAGTCTAGGCCGCCCTAGGCCCCGGACCATGTGGTACGTACAGCCACCCCTTTCTCGTACCCTTTGCGTACGTTGACTTATTTCTAGTTATCATCAGTAAATTTTTGGTCACGATTGGCCGCCTTACACCCCGGCCTTAGGGTACCACCACTGATGTTATACATACAAATAGCTGGAGTTAAAGATGTTTTACTTCTGTAATGTACTCTCAAGCATGCCCGTTCCTTATCAACCGACTTCGAAAACGGAGGAAAGTCTCAATTCGTCTGTATGTTTTTATGTTCGTTACCTTAAAGCTTTAATTTGAAAGCTGATGCGTCCCGTGTGGTCCAAACCAGGTGGAACCAGGTTCAATTTTGACAATGGTTTCCATAATAAAACCAAATAAGTCTTAAATTTACGTTAAGTACGCGACAAACGGATGAATGAATCTTGCCAAACCGATTTCGATTATTTGTTTTTTATTGGTAAGTATGTACTGCAAGGGTACTTTAATGACAGTTTAGTAACTTAGACATAGACATATTCTTTATTGGCACAAAATAAACACATCAAAAAGACAGAAATCAAAAAAAATACAGTTAAAGAAAAAAAAGGACAAATAGTACATAAGATATGATGCTACTATTGGATATCGTCTCAGCATATGCCGTCGCAAGGCTGCGACAGAGCTGATTTTCAGCTGTGCCCAGGAATGCCCAAAGTTGTGCGTGCCCAACACTACATTAACATGGAATTCATACAGCAACTTCTACGATAGTTTGGAAATACAAAGATGGCTTCCGCGCGTAAAAGCATTTAACATTTGGTTCAATTTGAAATCGGTTTTGGTACCGACAATACCGTATCCATTAGTTTATTGGGTTCAAATTATTGGTTGCGTGGCACAGTCGCCGAGTGAAAGTGGCGGCAGGTATGTTGTATCACGAAGGCCGAAGCGCGCCGAGTCGACCGAGCCATCGACGCAACGTGCGCCACGCCGTGAATAACATTAACCAACGAAACCGTACACAACTTGAAACCGTCGAATTCCATTCCGAGCACTTCTGATGTCCACCGAACGTACGCTTGGACATGTATGTTTACGAGTAATAACAAAAACCGACATCAAATCGAATCAAACGTTAAACGATAACTAGGATATAACGATATAGCTAGCTACTATATAAATTAGCTGGCCTCTTCTGGCCACAGTTAGCACGTAACGCTAAACACTGTAGCGAGTATATTACGATATAGCTAGCTACTATATAAATTAGCTGGCCCCTGCTGGCCACAGTTAGCACGTAACGTTAAACGTTATAGCTAGGATATTACGATAAAGCTAGCTGCTACTATATAAATTAGCTGTCCCCTGCTGGCCACAGTTAGCAAGTAACGTTGAACGCTGTAGCTAGGATATTACGATATAGCTAGCTACTATATAAATTCGCTGGCACCTGCTGGCCACAGTTAGCAAGTAATGTTAAACACTGTAGCTAGGATATTATGATACCAGCCCTGTAGTTCTGGGCTCTCAAGAATAAGACTACGGTATCCCCTGCCTGTCGTAGAAGGCGACTAAAAGGGGCCTCTGGTACACCGGGCGACAAGGGTGGGGGCCTTTGTCGTCCGCCAAGGTGGACCCGGGAAGAAGGCGATATCGGCTGGCCCGTGTCGGCGTGCACTGTGAGGGCACAGGGGGGGACGGAGTAACCTCCCCCCCGGGAAGCGCTCTCCTTGAGCACAGTGCACAGGGGCCCCGGTGCGTTCCACTGGAGATCCCGGAGCCCCTCACCATGCACCGAGGAATGGCCACCGGGGAGGTTTTAGTGGGTAAAACCCCACATAACCGCCGCCTTCCGAAGGCGGGGTATCTTTACGATATAGCTAGCTACTATATAAATTAGCTGTTCCCTGCTGGCCACAGTTGGTACTGGACAGAGAAAAATGGAGCTCTTTAGAGTAAATCCTACTACACTTTTTTATTATTTAGATTTTAAGTTATTCTCTTAATTAGCATAATTGTTTTTATTACCTATTCTATAACTCTGTACATTTCTTGCAATAAATAAAAGACTTTATTATTATTTTATTAAGATATAGAATTAATTAGAACCTAATCAAATTCTCATCAAGCTAGTCCTAAAGTACAGCCTTTCCAATTAAAAATGAATCATCGAAACACATTTGTTGCACGAATGCTTATTGCAAATTTAAGGCTTATATGGTGTTCTCATTGGTGCCATTGTCAGAATTGGACCAAATGAAATGGGACCACACTGGACGCTTTCAAATAAAAAAAGATTAATCAAAATCGATTCACCCAGTCCAAAGCTAGCAAGGTAACGATCAGCAGAATACCAGCGTTGGCTTCACAGCCAACACAATGCTTAGCCGGCACCTATTCGATCCAGCATCGCAACCAAATAGATTAAGTTATCGTATTTGTTTTTCTGTTTTTAATTAGTGTAAGAAAATGTTTAGTAATTATACAATTTTTCTTGATAATAGATAATGGACTTCTTTACCTATTTGTGTATTTCTGTGTGCTGGATTGAATAAATGGTTTATTATTTTTTTATTATTTAATAACGATAATATGACGAATTGAGAAACTCCTACTTTTTTTTACACGAATGGAGGTGAACGAGCTTAACGCTCATTTGTTCTTAATTTTTTTTTTAATGACGAACTACACAGATTGGCCAGAGAAGCTGGCCTTGACTGCTTCACCGGATTGAGAGGTGGCATAGCTCTTAGGTCGCTTAGCCTGAACCTCTATCGCTAGTAACTCGACACAAGGGCAATCTCGGCTTGGTGGACGGTTACTATGTTACGCGTAAGCATTCCGATCCGAGAGCGCCCGAGAGGGCCGAACCACGTCTCGGTCGGTTGCTATTTCACGGATAATCTAAGGGACATTCGATATGCTAAACTAACTGAGTGCCACTTCGGGAAGCGTTGGCAACTCCAGCAACGCTCCTAGCATCTAAGGGGTAAATTTGTTCTTAAGTGATCACCGTTGTCCATGAACATTCAAAGCACCAGAGGAGTTGCAAATGCGTTGCTCGCCTTTGAAATAGAAGTAGACTCGTTTCTTGAAGGTCCCCAAATCGTACAGGTTCGGAAACACCGCTGTTGATTCCACAGGTTGACAGTACATGGAAGAAAGTTACGCGAGAAACGTACAGTCGTGGAACGCCAACCATCAAGATGGTGTAGATGGAAGACGGTTAAAAATTCGCAACGGATAAATGGAAATACATCGGTATATCGTTCGCTATAGAAATGAGATACGGACTATTGCGAGAACCTTGATATATGTTAGTACGAAACCCGTTTATACCGCTAACCATGTACAAAGTAATTAAAAACGCGCTCAAGCGCGATTCTATTGACTCGTTAAGGATTCCTTGGAGAGAATCAATGATCATTTCTTACAGTAACGATACTGTTGTTTCTGAAATTAATTATGATATTTTAAAGTTTGTCCGTCTGGTTGCCGCTATTACATAAAATATATACATAATGATTTGATTGATTTCATTTTATTTCAAACCAAAAATTCATGTACAAACCAGTTCGATAATAGCCGCAGTAGTAAAAACTGTCTCGCAGCTATTAACGCCCATCTCCAAAAAATTAAATACAAATACAAATAAAAATTTAGTAAAATTAACAACTTATAATGTAATTAAGTTTAATCGTTTTGTGTGTGTGAGTGTGTTTGTAATAATATACAAAAGTATATATTTTGTTTATTTTGTATATAATAAATAAATAATTAGATATATTTAAATAAACTAATTAATAAATCAGACACAATTAAGACATACACTACAGACATCTATATATATAAAAGAGAATGTGTGTGTGTTTGATCCGTATAGGCTCCTAAACGGCCCGTTTCTATTTTTACATACATGTCAACGCAATACTGCAGAAACAATCGACGAAACCGCAGCAAATAGTTGTCAGCATTTTGACGAATCATCAAACGATATGCATAATAATTCATTGAGCTAACTTTCTTTGTAGTTTCTTCACCTGAAATTAAAAATTTGATAATTAACCATTTCAAAGGCAAATAATACAGACATTAACCATTATTAAGATACTGATACTTTACCATTCAATGGATTTATCATTTTAATATTAAAATAATATCCATCTTCTCCTTGCCAATTCAATGAAATTTTCGGGGAATCTTCAGATTGACCTGGCGAGTAATCCTGTGAATAAGACATCCAATGGCTGCGTTAGGTATTTTGGCTGACAAAAGTTAATGTTACACCCTATTTATGTGCATATCGACGCTGGAAAACATAAACGTAGTAAGCCACAAAAATGAAATTGTTCACCAGAGCCGAAAAATATTTCAACTTTAAAAAAAAAAATTATAACTTTCGTGTTTGTGGACCTAGAGCTGTCGTTTTTGGACACAATCTTTATTATTTTTTGCTCAATAAATATTGTACCGCGGTATTAACCTAGAGTTTTCTTGTCATCTTTCATCGTTTAACGGTACAAAAAATAAAAGAAAAGTGTCAATTTTGAAAATCCTACATTGTGTATTTTTCATCTAATTGTTTCAACTCATATATCATTCGACGCGTCTTTTTTCTGATTCCAACGACGTAAAAAAGTGCTAATGGTCGTATGTGTCACTTACTACGTTTTTGCTTTCCAACGTCGATATATACGTCGCACTGTTAGGCACAATCGTTTTCTAGGCCCGCAACACATCCCTAGCGGGGAATGGTAGACTTCGTGTGTCTTAGAATTTTTTTTAAGACATGTAGGTTTCCTCACGATGTTTTCCTTCACCGCCGAGCGCGTGGTATATCAGCACATAAAATTACAACAAATAATACAAACAATTTCATTGATACAGACACCGCGGATTGTCTATTTTATATTCCACAGTTTTCATTATGATACCCAGACATAACGACTTCGTAAGGCGACGTAATCAGATGTACTGACTTTTATATACTATAGCGGACGGCTAAGGAACGGAACTCTCTGCCGCGTTCAGTCTTTCTTCACGGGTACAATCTGGACAACTTTAAGTCCGTGTGAACCGACACCTTATAGGCTCACGTGCTCCATCCTAGGCTTCCTCTTCGCCTTTTTTTTTTTGTTTACGGGGAGGAAATCTTCAGAAAGATACCCCGCCTTCTGGGGGGAAGGCGGCGGTTATGTGGGGTTCTTACCCACTAAAACCTCCCCGGTGGCCCTTTCCTCGGTGCATGACGAGGGGCTCCGGGATCTCCAGTGGAACGCACCGGAGCCCCTCTGCACTGTGCTCAAGGAGAGCACGTCCCGGGGGTGAAGGTTACTCCTGTGCCTTCGCAGCGCAAGGCAACACGGGCCAGCCGATGTCGCCTTCTTCCCGAGTCCACTTTGGTGGACGACTCAGGCCCCCACCCTTGTCGCCCAGGGAACCCGAGGCCCCTTTAGTCGCTTTGTACGACAGGCAGGGGATACCGTAGTCTTATTCTTGAGAGCCCAGAACTACAGGGCTGAAGCTTCATCTTCGCCTTCCATCAAGCAAGATAGAAGACATACGTAAGCCTATTTAGTATAAAAAAAAACAAGACTTCTGCGCAATAAAAAGCAACAGGTATTTGATTGAAGGTGACCGCGGAATAAATGTTATTAATATTACTATTCTACAAAAAAAATGCAACCGAATTTAAAGCCCTCCCCCCCCTCTTTTTTAAAATCGGTTAAATACATGACGCGTTGTTATTGTTACTAAATTTAAACAAGTATCATTGATCCGTTACAGAGAATGATTGCAATAATAAATTTACGGGATAGTTATTACGCGGGGAATCCGGATGTAGATAAATCTTGGGCGTAAGCGTTTCGGCAATGATGGGCGGCCATGGGCGAGCTAGTTCTGCTATTACGACCGCGGCCCGCGGGGCATTCCTGCCAACGTTTACACCAGAGATTCCCAAACTATTTTAGCGAAGAAACTAATTATCCACAAGTATATTTACGAGCAAACACAAAAACCCGATTTCAAATTTAATCAAACTTTAAACGCTATTACGCGGACGCCCTCTTTGTATTTCCGAATTATCGGAGGAATATTACGAAATAGAATTAAGATTCCATAACTCTCATCAAACTACTCTTAAAGTATTATATCCTTTCCAAAAAAAATTGAATCGTCGAAATTGTTTGGCGTGATATTGAGTTATTCGTCCATCTGTGTCGCACATACTTAATGCAAATTTAAGATTTTTATTTTCATAGATGTCATTGTCAGAATTTGACCAGATTAATCACGAAGAAAGCACCAGCTTTCAAAAAAAAATTCAAAATCGGTTCACCCAGTCGAAAGTTAACAAACAAAATAAACATACAGACGATTTGTGAACTTTGAAAAAATAAACTCCAATAGCCAAATTACTTTTAGGAGAGTTGCTGGAGTTTCTTCGGCCACTTCTCCCAGCGCCAACGCTTTTTTGTTCACGCGGGGAATCTTTTATAGACCATCCTCCGGTACCCTGGGTGGGCCCGGAGGGATGTGTGGGACTCGGACTGGGCAGCCCCTACCCACTAAACCTTCCGCGAATGCCATCAGCCGCTATGAGCGGGTGCCCCATTGTTGCCTCGTTGTCTTCTTGATAGTGACAAGGAGGTTCGGAGCTCTCATGTGCATTTCGTCAGCCTCTCACCATGCACTGAAGACGGCTACCGGGTGGTTTAAGTAAGAACCTCACATAACCCCACCTTCCAGAAGGGTACCTTCTTTAAGATTTGCAATCCGTCAACAGAAAAAATTCCTTCCATTCATACTCAAAGTATTAAATTAAAACGTTAAAAATACTTTTATTAATTCACTTTGGGAATCCCTGATTTAGCCTAATTATCTCTGTATATGAGGCTTTGTCTATCAGTTCACCTTGCGGCGTTTTCACGTGTGCCTTTTGAATGCTGGTCGTTTTGCATTCACGACCTTTGGGCGGAGGACGTGTCCCTTTTGGCACAAGCACTATCTAGTTGCGTATTCTGATGGCTGCGTGATACGTCGCACGGTGATATACTGGGCGCAGTCCGCGAGGAATGTGTTAGTCGTTTACTGAAAAGTATTATACGTATATACAGATAAATAACAATGAAGTGTCTGTTTGTAATGGTAAAATACCCACCTTTTTACTACATGCATATAAATGTATTAATGCTCTAAGTTTAAGTAACTAAGTTAGTTAGAGCATTAATATTCCCAATCTTTCTGTATGGAGTCGAGACGTGGACAATTCGAGCAAGAAAAGGACAGAGAATAAATGCATTCGAGATCTGGTGCTGGAGGCGAATGCTACGAATACCGTGGACTGCGAACAAATGTATCTATTCTCTCCCAGCTCGCCATAAAGACCAGATTGTCTACTACGTGTCTACAGCGCGTACTGTCATATTTCGGGAATATAATGCGTAGAGGGGATGGCAACCTTGAAAAGCTGGTCATCGTTGGCAATACAGAAGGCAAGAGAACAAGAGGCCGGTCGCCAACACGATGGTCTGACCAAGTAAAAGGTGCCATCTCCTCTCCTAATCTCTACCAGCTGGTGAGGGCTGCCTCGGACCGAAACCAATGGAGGCAGATTGTTCATTTGAGGGGCTCTAGTGACCACGATCCTCAGAAATGAGGGAACGACAAAGAAGAAGAAGAAGAATATAAATGTATTATTATATATACATATACTACTATTATATTTACGAGTACAAAACCGACTTCAGATCCGACATTATTTGTATTTACGAATTATCGTATATGTAATGGTTTAGGGTACGGTCTACGAATCGTAAGGTTCAAATCCACCATATGACCATTGACGTGAACCATCTCCTCGCACAAGCCTAAGCTTTGTTGGAATGGTTAACAGAATGTTAGTAATTTTTTTGAAAAAAAAGAAAGAAATATTGTTAGCTTTCTTTTAAAAAAAAGTTATTACGAAATAGAATTAATCAGAACCTAACCAAACTCTCGTCAAACTACACCCTGTAAGTAAGTAAGAAGTACATGCTTTCCAACAAAAAATTAATCATCGAAATCGGTTAGCGTCATATTGAGTTCGTCCATTTGTCCTGATAATTACTCCTCTTTTGAAGTCGGTCAAAATTGAAGTGTCTGTTTGCAATATTAAAATAATGCCTATATGCTTATGAACGCATAAAGTAAAACAGCGTATATTTGAGAGTATACTAAGAGGACATAGTTCGGTTTCGGAAAAGAGACCCGAAGGCCAATCAAGTAAAGGCTTTAGCGACCTCCGCGAAGGAAACGAACAAGTTTACCCTGTAAACTGTAGAAAAAAATACAAATATATATATATATATAGAATTTTAGAATTAGTATTCTTGTACCTTTGTAAACTCTTTACAAACGGAGCAACCATAACATTAAAAGGCACGGACGATCAGTCCGTGAAACCGTGGACCTAGTGCGTTGGCAGACTTCAAATATCTTAGAAAATTTTCTAACACGTGTAGGTTTCACGATGTTTTCCTTCATGACCAAGAACGTGGTAAATCAGCACTTAAAATTTCAACGATTATATAAATTTCATATGCTTTATTAGCGTTAATAGCCCATCGGCTTTGGGTACGACGTGTAATACGCAAAGTCGGTTCGAATCCACCATTCGACTATTGACGTGAACTATCTCCTAGCACAAGCTTAGGCTTAGTTCGAATGATAAACAAGAATCTTTAAAAAATATATCACTCTCACACGAAAAGGGGTATCAGAATAAAACCCCGGTGGTACTATGCTTGTTGAAATTTAAACTTTAAGACATGTTGTGATGTCTGCTAATAAATAGCAGGGCCGCATTATGGAATCCTACGTATTATGGACTATATTTTCTTTGCAGAGAATAAGCGGGGTGACTTTATTGCGAGTTATTTAGACTTCTGTTTTAAGAAGCTATACTCTGTTTCTCCTGCATATTAACGATCTGCTGAAACGCCGGGATCTTTGGGTATGCAGACAACGGCACAGTTATAGAGAGTTACCAATTGGGTGCTAACGCCACAAAGGATCAGGTACAGTCCTATAGGAGAGCCATGGTAGAGTGAATGAATCTCTACAGGAAGTGTCTACTTGGGGCGATACCAATCTTGTGAGATTCAACGCCGCCAAAACACAGGCATGTTTCTTCTCTGCCAAAAGGAGCCAGTACTTTCTTACAATGTGGGTATTTTCAAGAGTAGAGTGAATAGGCATTTACTAAGCTAGTGCGTCTTACCAGGGCTGCATTTCCACTTAACAGGTGGGATCGTGGTCAAAAACTTGCTTAGAAAGTATATAATAATAATAAAAAAAACTCTGATTGTCTAAATTAAAAGAATTATTCATCTTAAAATAATCAAAACAAGGTATAAAATCCAATGGCGTGAACAATTGACGAACAAACTTCATTTCCGTAGCGTCGCAATTTGGAAATTAGTTTCGTCGTTGTTGAACGCATGTAGACATCGGCGCGGTGCGGGCGAGCGAGACGGCAAACATCGCGAGCGTAAAGGCACCACCACACGACCACTGTTAGTTGCGTAAACATGTCGGACACACGGCGCGCAAACACTGGCTGCACTGATCGTTAAAAATAATATTTATCCAGCTACCGTAAGAACGGAATGAATCCGAATGGTGAGCGCGGTAAGCGCTTTAAGGTAGCTAATGAAAAACAAACGAGCAAATTGCAAATAGAGAATAAGAATACAAACATTCACGTTCATCACTCAAGATGGGTAGGCAGAGATTTTTATTCACATCCTTATATATGTGCATATATAATCTTAGCTTAAGACTTTCGACTTCAAGCACTGAGGTATTTTGTTCTTTCTGTATTCGGCTTAAATTAGATAAAATCGCAGACCCACTACAACGACAAACGCTTATATGTATGTAAAGCAAATATATAAAACCTCTTTACTTAAATTTATTTCTTTTTTGTATTTTTATTATTACAAATGTAAAATGTCACTATAATGTAACGTGTCATTATTAATATTGTGTGACATTATAATAGATAGAATTGGAATACGTACATTATGTTTTGTTTCTCTAAATATTATAAAGAAACGCAGTTTTTGATCCCGAAGTGGCACTCAAAGTTAGTTTAGCTTTTCTAATGTCCCTTAGGTTATCCGTGAAAAAGCTACCGACTGAATCGTGTTTCGGCCCTCTCGGGCGCCCTCGGATCGGAATGCTTACGCTTAACATAGTAACCGTCCAAGCCGAGGTTACCCCTAACCGGGGGGACCCTTGTGTCGAGTTACTAGCGAGGTTCAGGCTAAGTGACCTAAGAGCTAAGCCACCTCTCAATCCGGTGAAGCAGTCAAGGCCAGCTTCTCCGGCCAATCTGTGTAGTACGTCATAAAAAAAAGTAGTTTTGTCTTTTATTTCAAATATCCATAAAGACATTATTATATGCAGGTAGCCTTAGTTCCAGCGGTACGTACGTTTGGCAGCATATTCCAGAGCTATTTTGCGTTACTTGATAAATTTTATTAAAATGTAGGAAAGTACGGAACAGTAACACGGGACAATTACACTACAACTCTAGTTGCGTAAACATTGACTTTGTTTCACCGCTAAGCCACTGGGCTGCGGTTTCTGAACGCTATAAATATTACTGTTGTTTCCATAATCGCATCAAAACTGTCGTACAAATCTGCTCTTACTGTACATAGGACACTGTACGTAGAACTAGCTCTTCGATTTCACCCGCGGTTAATTACTTCTGAATATGATATATGCGGCTGTTCAAGATTCTCTCGAAATGGCACTCAAAGTTAGTTTAGTTTTTAAATGTCCCTTAGATTATCTATAAAATAGCAACCGACCGAGTCGTGGTTCGCCCATCTCGGGAGCCCTCGGATCGGAATGCTTACACGTAACATAGTAACCGTTCAAGCCGAGGTACCCCTCCCCGGGGGGACCTCTTGGACGAGTTACTAGTGATAGAGGTTCAGGCTAAGCGATCTGAGAGCTATACCACCTCTCAATCCGTTGAAGCAGTCAAGGCCAGCTTCTCTGGCCAATCCGTGTAATAAAAAAAAGCTGTTTTCAAGAGTAGAGCGGCATTTTAAAAGGTAATGTGCCTTACCATCCAGGATTGCTTTTACACTTAAATGATCCGGCGATCCCACCCGATGTAATTGACATGCACTTTTTTTTCGATTTGAATTCAGTTTTGTTTTTTTTTTATTTCAGCCAGGACGTAAATTTTTTTATCAAAATACATGCTACTAGTCTATCTAAGCTACCCTGCATTCCGTTATGCGCTAACATGCACTTATAATTACTGGCTCGTGAGTCACTTGTTTCCATTTAAACAGTCCTGCCGTATCCATTATTTAAAAATACGCAAATAAAGCTTATGGAAAATTATCGACACTGCGCAACGAGATTGAACTTAGTGTGTGTTTACTGAGAACAATGTTTGTGTTGTGTTGTGTAATGTCACTATAGTATTGTAGTTAGAACAAAGTGCGCCGCGCTCTACGCTATAGATTATTTACCAATGAACATTGAAGAGGCGTCATTAGAACAAGAAATAAAAAGGGGTCAATGACACGAAGAATTAAGCTTTTAAACGCCTTTTTTCAAGATAAACGTATTGAAAAAAAATCATTCGCTTGACTTGTGAAGTCACCTGGTGACTTGCGAAGAATGTGATCGAGTATGGAAGTTTAGAGGGAGATAAAAAGTTAAATTTTTATTTTTGCCAACGTCCATACCACGTTGAACACACCGGTTCTCGTCCGATCACTGAAGTTAAGCAACGTCGGCCGCGATCAGTACTTGGATGGGTGACCGCCTGGGAACAGTGATGTTGGCTTTTTTTCCATTCGCGACCGTCGGAAGTTGCGAATAATCCTCGCGCGTTACCGCTATTTTATGGGCAGGCCCCACCCCTTAGATTCTAGGAGCGTTGCTGGAGTTTCTTCGGCCACTTCTTCTCCCAGCGCCAACGCACTCAAAGTTAGTTTAGCTTAATGTCCCTTAGATTATCCGTGAAATAGCTACCGACCGAGTCGTGGTTCGGCCCTCTCGGGCGCCCTCGGAGAAGATAAAAAGAGAGAGAATTACGTTTCATATATCGAAGATACAGTGCAGGACTATTGTCTGTATCGAATTTTCTTTCTTGAACAAACGTGTGTAGACGGAGCTAATAAAAGCTGGCTTTGACTGTTTCAACGGATGCAGAGATGGCATAGCTCCTAGGTCGCTTAGTCTGAATGTCTATTGCTAGTAACTCAACACGAGGGTCCTCCGGTGAGGGGGTAACGGCTTGGACGTTTACTGTAGGCGCGCTAGCATTCTCAATAAGTTTTAACTTGTGCTAGGAGATGGTACACGTCAATAGGTCTTGTGTACACTCTCTAAAATGCATTTTGCATGCTGCAATTGCATTAAAATACACAACACTTAAAGGCTAGCCACCTAACAACTGATCAAGACTGAACATATTGGTTTCAGCTTTGTCACCGATTAGCGTAACAGTTCCTTCCAGGTGGAATTAACTTTTCTTAAAATCGACTTCAAAAAAGGAGAAGGATTCGTCTGTACGTATTTTTTAATGTTTGTTACCTCATAACTTTCAACTGGATGAACCGATTTTGATGATTGTTTTTATTTAAAAGCTGGCATCCATGAGTAAACCATATGTATTATATTTGCATTATGTGCGCGACAAATGGACGAATAACTCAAAATCGCGCTAACCGATTTCGATGATAATTTTTTTATAGGAAAGGATGTACTTTAACGGTAGTTTGATGAGAGTTTGGTTACGTTCTGATTAATTCTATTTCGTAATATTCCTATTCGATTTGAATTTTGTTTTAATTTTACTCGTAAAAATACGTGTTAGCTTTTAAGTTTTAGCATAGATTTGATTGGAAGTTGGTATTTGTTTTCCTCGTAAATACAGTTGTGCGCAGCGCGATCCGATTTATAAATAGCTGCCGGCGGGCAGGTGGGGAGTGACCGCCAGACGAGCGGACGCCGTGTTCTCCCGCATTCAATCCGATAATACTGTACATATAATACAACTATATTTAAGAGTTCACACAAAGACTGTCGAATTTTTTGGTTTCGAATTCTATTCCTTAGAGAAATACCAGACAGGTCAGAGTCCAAGTCTCGGCACCGTAGATCTTAGCTGGAAAGAAGAAAGAAGAAATTCGACGGAGAACAAAGGCATCGACTACCTTTACATAGCTCTTAAAGTCAGTAAGTTGAAGTGGCAGTGGGCCGGTCACATCTGCCGATTATATCTGTCTGTGACGGTAGACGGGAGAGGAAAGTCTTGGAATGGAGGCCGCGCCTGCGTAGGAGAAGTGTATGGCGCCCTCGTTCCAGATGGACCGACGAACTGATAAGAAACATGAACTATTTAAGTCCTAAATTTTTATCAACTATGTAGGCGACAAATAGACGAATAAGTCAATATAACGCGAAACGAGATTTGATAACTCATTTTTATCTATTATATGTTTTCTCCATCACCTTTGTCCCACACACTGTCAACTTGTGGAATAAACTGTCACCAGCGGTGTTTCCGAACGTTTACGATTTAGGGGCCTTCAAGAAACGAGCATATTCCTATCTCAAAAGTCGGCAACGCACCTACAGCTCCTCTGGTGCTGTGGATGTTCATGGGCGACGGTGATCACTTAAGATCAGGTGAGGCGTATGCTCGTTTGCCACTTTTCATATAAAAAAGTGACGATTATTTATTAGAGATTATTTTCCTTCGGGAAAACTCGAATCTTTATCGAAATACGACGACACCCGTACTGTTAATGAATGCTCGTATTAAATGAGTGACATTTTCATTAATTTGGAGCTATTTGAGAGAGCACGATAAATACGAACTTTTCCGAAAAATTACTAAGGATAAACTTTTCTCACTACAGCTATACTTCAAGAATAGTATAATGACAGTTTGGTTAGGTTTTACAATAATTCAGCCCTGTAGTTCTAGGCTCTCAAGGATAAGACTACGGTATCCCCGGCCTGTCGTACAAGGCGACTAAAAGGGGCCTCGGGTTAACTGGGCGACAAGGGTGGGAGCTTTTGTGGACGACAAGGTGGACCCGGGAAGAAGGCGTCATCGGCTGGCCCGTGTCGCCTTGCATTGCGAGGACACAGGGGGGGAGGGAGTAACTTCCCCCTGGGAAGTGCTCTCCTTGAGTGCAGAGGGGCTCCGGTGCGTTCCACTGGGGATCCTCGAGCTCCTCACCGTGCACCGAGTAGGGCCGATGTGGAGGTTAGTGGGTAAAAACCCCACATAACCGCTGCCTTCTCCCCAGAAGGCAGGGTATCGTTTTGAAGATTTCCTCCCCGTTAACAAAAAGACCTTTTACAATAATCAGGAAGTACAGAGAGGGCGTCCGCGCCTAAATGCTTTAAATGTTTGATGTGACTTGAAGTAGGTAACTTGTTGTACTAATTTTGTGTAAATAATGTTTAAATTAGTAGAGTAATGGAGATATCACATTGCCTTTGAGCGCAGCATAGCTCTGGGGCACTTGCACTGCCAACAGGAAAACTGTGCTGATACAAACGGAATTTTAATCGTTAAAGTTGGCCTTACGCGCAACGATTTATACAATTGGCGGAATTAAATCTATCATCTATTATGGTTATCCAAGTATACTTGATTACTTAGAAGGTATTACAAGTATAAATACAAATAAATAACAAGTATATTTACGAGCAAAAACAAAAACTAACGTCGTCCTCTTTGTATTTCAGAACTCGAAATCGGTTGGCGTAATATCGAATAATTTTTCCTTTTATTTCGCTCATACTTGATGCAAATTTAATACATATCGTTTTTTTAATCATGCCATTGTCAGAACTGGACTAAATTAATGGGACCGCACGAGAAACGACAGTATTTAAATAAATCAAAATATCATTAAAATCTGTTGACCCCGTCGAAAGTTATGCGGTAACAAACACAAAAAAAAACATACAGAAATGAGAAGCTCCTTTTTTGAAGTCGGTTAAAATACTTAATTTGTGGGTTCTCATAGTTATATAACTAGCTGCGCACCTCAATTAATAGTTTTTTTTTTTTCAAAAAATAAAAGTGACCTTTCTCATCCTCATCCTTATTACATCACTTATACTGTTCCAGAGATTAGCCCGAACAAACAGAAAAAAATTGTAGAAAAAATATTTTAGTATATGCATCGTATATACATTAAAAAAGCGGTTTAATATTACAAACAGACACTCAAAGAACGTTGCGAGATTTTATTTGACAAATTTGAATGTTCTATAAAAATCAATTTTAACAAATTAATTTAAATAAAGTCTTTTTCAAAATTGAGTTTCGATTCAAAGAACTTGGAGACTAAAAAAACATATTAAATAGTTAGTAAACTCATTAATTGTGTGGTGTTGTCATTTGTATGTTGTTCCTCTGTCAAGTGTAAATATATTATTTTTGTCGCTGTTTTTATCGTTAATACTCTGTCCAAAACAAATTAGGGTAAAAACAATTTATTTGATTAATAATACAACATAAGAATTTCTTTATAATTACCATAATATCATGTATACTGTGAATTAGTATTGAGGATTAGGGAGTAAACGTGGTTTATTGTCATGGCAACACTAAACTGTCAGATGAATCGAATGTCAAGTTGACATCCGCACAACCGTTTGTTCGAAACTCTTATGTTGTCGCGTGTTTAATACACATTTGTATGTACACATGTATACATTTATGTGTGTGTATAATTTACATTAATTAACGTCTTAAATGCAACATCTTAAACGTCACATAACCTCCAAAATAATAGGTTGTCAAATATCTCCCTTCCGCCTTTTTGTCTTTTGAATTTCGCGGCTATGTACAAAGCGCTACAGAGCTCGTATCTAGCAATACTATACATAATTTGAAAGGTCTTGACATAACCTACAAAACGACGCTATGCATAATTAGTTTGGATATTGCGTTCAACAGTTATAGACGTGTAAACATGGACTTCACTAACGCCGAAATTCGCGCTATTTTAAAGTTTTCCTTCGTTAAAGGCAAATCCGCTAGAGAAACGTTCCGTGAGATTAATGGTGTTTTGGGGATGTAGAGTACCATCCCTAAATCACTTCGAACCACGGAGGAATGGTTTCGACGATTCAGAGCCGGTGAAAACGACACCATGGATAAGCCAGCCGGCGGAAGACCTGTGACGACAAATACCGATCAAATCATGGACTACATCGAGTTAGACCGGCATGTGGCATCTCGTGACATCGCCCAGGAGATGGGAGTTAGTCACCAAACCATTTTAAACCATCTGCAGAAGGCTGGATACAAAAAAAAGCTTGATGTTTGGGTGCCGCATGACACAAAAGGCGGAAGGGAGATATTTGACAACCTATTATAAATGAGTATAAGTTTATTTCCCCAGGTTCTGTATCAAAACTTTTTTTTACCAATAAACAAACTGATAGTCTATTAATATTATTTTTTTGATGTTTAGGTCTGTTCATTCGATCTCAACTAATCCAATGTATGGACGTTCGTTATTGTTTATTGTTTATTGTGGTATCTTTCTTCTTGTACATTAATACTTGTTGTCGCTTAGGGATTCAGTATGGAGTGCTTACCTAGTCTTGGATTGCTATAGAGTAGAATAGAAGAAACATTTATTCGACATAAGAACACGGAAACAAAACATAATAAGACAAGCAACAACATAAATAATAGTAATTAAAATAAAGAAAAATAAAAAAAGACTATTACAGACGAGGGGTTGGCTCAGCATGTGCTGAGCTCGTACATGTAGCACAGTGCTGATTGTCAGCCCAAAAACCTGTGAGAACTAACGAAAGGCGGACGCTATTCGGTTGTGTATAAATAAACCTACCAATTTTAAAAAAAATGCTAATAATATTTTTTTTGACAAATATTAACATTTTTGTTAATCCTTCCAAATAAGTATATGCTTGTATTAGGAGAGGCTTCACGTCAATAGTCGAATGGTATATTCGAACCTTACGATCCGCAGCCCCAAACAGACTATTGACGCTTCACACAATCAATGGTATATTGGAATTCATGAGATGTAATCGAAAGAGCCATTTTAACAAAAAATAACATAATAAAGTTGATAGATAATTTATAACAAAAAAAGATATAATTATATATAAGAAATATTTATATCACAAGCAATATTATTTTCAGAAATGTTTTCAACATTTTTGTTAATTATTCCAACAAAGGTTAAACTTGTGCTAGGAGATGATTCAATTTGGTTTTGATGTTTTTATCAACCCCCCCAGTTATATTCATCATGTAATAATTTGTATCTTTTCTTCTTTTTAATATTTTGTTAACCATTCCAACTAAGTCAATAGTCGAACGGTGCTCGCACCTACGACTTTAGGTTTTGCTGACAGCACCGTAAATCATATTAGGCCATTGTCGATAATTTTTTGTATTTTTTTTAAAGAAAGCTAGCAATTTTTTTTTCAGAAATATTACTAACATTCTTGTTAGCCATACTAAATAAGCTTAAGCTTGTGCTAGAAGATGGTTCACGTCAATAGTCGAATGGTGGATTCGAACCTACGACCTTACAATTCCCAGACCGTGCCCTAAACCATTAGACTATTGACGCTATTACTTGCATTGATAATTAATTGAATCACATTTTTAAAGTCAGTTTAGAATAAAAATATACGACATAACTGCCTTATCATGACATTGTAACATACGTGACACGATTACGACCTCACATATGTGTACCGCGACCTCAGATATGTTTGGATAGTTCATTGTTAGTGCGTTATCAGATGGGAAAACAACAGGATAAAAAGTCGTGTGGTAAATACGTTTGGATGGGAATAATGATAGGCGGACGGTAGACTATTGGGCGCCGCGAGTCGACGCCGTGCCGCCTGATCGTGTTGTATTACGTGCGATACACACCGCTCTCTGGGTTGGCCAACATTATTCGATATTGAACGTTGCATGCCTAAGCGTCAATAGCCTAATAGTTTAGAGTACGTTCTGCGAATCGTATGGTCGTAGGTTCGAATCCACCATTTGACTATTGACGTTAACCATAACCCAGCACAAGCTTAAGCTTATTTGGAATGGTTAACAAGAATGTTAGAAAATTTTCAAAAAAAATTGCTATTTTTCTTTAAAAAAAAGCCAACTGACATCAAATCTAAGCAAATGTGACGGATCAAACATTTAACTTAACGTTCAGTGATACCATAGTCTTCTGTTCTGTTCTCATTTTTAGTAATGTTGGTAATCTGCTAATTCAATTGTTCCACTATGGTTTTCCGATGATATTCTAATACTGTTTCAATTATTACTTGATAATCTAATACCTAATGGTATACGTAAATAAATAGATTACTGTTTTTTACATAATGATAATTGAATTAGTTGGTGAGTCACAGTGGAAATTCAGTGACAATAGAAGATGACCTACAAAGGCCACTGAGTGACTGAAATGATGAAAAACCTCTTCGGGGTAAGAAATTAAATGACGAAGTTTCACGATCAGAATATCGGCATTTCGCAAACTCCTCAATGCCTGAAGACATATCCTCAACCAGTCCATTCTCCCAGCTGTTTCCTATGGAGGAGAGACTTACAAACGTAAAGTCGCACAACAAAGCGATGAAAGAGCGCTCGGCATTAGAGAAATAAGGTATAGAATCCGAAACGGATTAATTTGACGAAAAACAAAGGTAGTCTACATAGCTCTCAAAGTCAGCAAGTTGAAGGGGCAGTGGACCGGCCACATCTGTCAAGCTAGTGACGGCAGATGAGGGTTTAAAGACTTGGACTGGCTTCCATTGCCGCACATGGGTCGGAGAAGCCTAGAGCGCCCTCCCTTCAAATTGGCCGACGACCTTTTAAGTTTAACCAGAGGTGGATGTGAAAACGAAGTGACGAGCAAGGAAAAACGCCTCCCTAGCATATCCGCTCCGACGAAGACGAACAGTGGGAAGGAGAAGGCGGTAAGCAAACCTTCTTATCTATGTAGGGGACTCGGGGATCTATCCTCTAGGTTGTACCAGCCGCATCCTATGAGCTTCTAGCCCGATACTTGCCCGCTTCCCCAGCGGGAACGTACCAATGCTTTTCCTCCCAAGTAAGTAAAATATTTGTATATGGTGGAAGAGATTGAGACACAGACTAATAATGGTGAAGTAGCAAGACCGTTCGTATAGTTCGACGTTATAGAAGCGCGTGTATCGCGCGCCATGTTACGTACCACCTGCGCACCGCCGACACTTGCGTCATTTACACGTTACAACTTTAAAATAAGAAAACTGGTTCCGATTGTGATCTATAAGAAGGTGGATCGACGATTAATGCCCCAAGCGGCGCACCTGGCAGCCGCGCGATACCTGATACCTTCAAAACGTGAAGTATCTACCAAAATACATATTCGACAACCAATTACAAGTATCATTTAAATATATGTGCAAAATTAGAGATGTTTAACATTTATTTAATCGATACATGTCATTCTTAGGAGTCAAGGTGGATCGCCTGTTTATATACACATGTTATAAAGTGGAAATATTTGTTTGTTTATACCAAGCCTCTCCATCACTGAAGGTCGGCATTCCTTAATGTTCCCTTACTATGACTTCTTCATTCTTCGCATTATTCTTTTTCCTGCTATTTTATCTATCATTATTTGTTGCAGCAGGCGGTATGTATCATGTCCCTAGGACCTATATATGATCTAGGTACATAATCTTGCTTTGCTTCGTGGTATTGACTAATTGTATTTTCTGTATAAGGACAAGAACCTCAGTGTTGGATATCCTATAGCTTAATTAATATAAACTATATTTATTGTTCTTTTTGTGACGAACTATACAGTTTGGCCTGAGAACCGGACCTTTAAAGCTTCAACGGCTTAAGAGGTGGCTTAGCTCTTAGGTCGCGTAGTATGAACCTCTATGCCTAAGCCCGACTCAAGAGTCTCTTCGATGAGGGGTAACCTAGACGTGATCGGTTACTATGTTACGCGTAAGCATTCCGATTCGAGGTCGCCCAAGAGGGCTGGTCGGTTGCTATTTCGCAGACAATTTTTTTATACTTTCTAAGCAAGTGCTTGACTACGATCCCACCTGATATTAAGTGGAAATGCAGTTCTGGACGATAAGGCGCACTTGCTTAGTAACTGCCTATTCACTCTACTCTTGAAATACATTGTAATCGGAGGGAAAGACAGACGCGGGTAAACTATTCCAGTCCTTTGCCGTACGAATAATGAAAGACGAAGCAAAGCGTTTCGTCCGGGTTTGAGGGATGTTCACAACAGAATGGATGAAATCCCGCAGTGCGTCTTGAAGTTGATCTGGGGATGTGACGAGCAAGGAAAAACGCCTCCCTAGCATATCCGCTCCGACGAAGACGAACAGTGGGAAGGAGAAGGCGGTAAGCAAACCTTCTTATTGAGGCCAATGGTGTGGACTCGGGGAACTATCCGTCAGCTTGTACCAGCCGCATCCTATGAGCTTCTAGCCCGATACTTGCCCGCTTCCCCAGCGGGAACGTACCAATGCTTTTCCTCCCAAGTAAGTAAAATATTTGTATATGGTGGAAGAGACTGGTGAAGGCTTACTTCCAACAGTGGATAGACACAGGCTAATAATGGTGAAATAGCAAGACCGTTCGTATAGTTCGACGTTATAGAAGCGCGTGTGTATCGCGCGCCATGTTACGTACCACCTGCGCACCGCCGACACTTGCGTCATTTACACGTTACAACTTTAAAATAAGAAAACTGGTTCCGATTGTGATCTATAAGAAGGTGGATCGACGATTAATGCCCCAAGCGGCGCACCTGGCAGCCGCGCGATACCTGATACCTTCAAAACGTGAAGTATCTACCAAAATACATATTCGACAACCAATTACAAGTATCATTTAAATATATGTGCAAAATTAGAGATGTTTAACATTTATTTAATCGATACATGTCATTCTTAGAGTCAAGGTGGATCGCCTGTCATACACATGTTATAAAGTGGAAATATTTGTTTGTTTATACCAAGCCTCTCCATCACTGAAGGTCGGCATTCCTTAATGTTCCCTTACTATGACTTCTTCATTCTTCGCATTATTCTTTTTTCCTGCAATTTAATCCATCATTATTTGTTGCAGCAGGCGGCATGTATCATGTCCCTAGGACCTATATATGATCTAGGTATAAAATCTTGCTTTGCTTGGTGGTATTGACTAATTGTATTTTCTGTATAAGGACAAGAACCTCAGTGTTGGATATCCTATAGCTTAATTAATATAAACTATATTTATTGTTTTTTTTTTGTGACGAACTACACAGTTTGGCTTGAGAAGCGGACCTTTAATGCTTCAACGGTTTAAGAGGTGTCATAGCTCTTATGTCGCGTAGTCTGAACCTCTAAGCTTGTCACAAGAGTCTCTTCGATGAGGGGTAACCTAGACGTGATCGGTTACTATGTTACGCGTAAGCATTCCGATTCGAGGTCGCCCGAGAGGGCTGGTCGGTTGCTATTTCGCAGACAATTTTTTTATACCTTTTAAGCAAGTGCTTGACTACGATCTCACCTGATATTAAGTGGAAATGCAGTTCTGGGTGGTAAGGCGCACTAGCTTAGTAAGTGCCTATTCACTCTACTCTTGAAATACATTGTAATCGGAGGGAAAGACAGACGCGGGTAAACTATTCCAGTCCTTTGCCGTACGAATAATGAAAGACGAAGCAAAGCGTTTCGTCCGGGTTTGAGGGATGTTCACAACAGAATGGATGAAATCCCGCAGTGCGTCTTGAAGTTGATCTGGGGATGTGACGAGCAAGGAAAAACGCCTCCCTAGCATATCCGCTCCGACGAAGACGAACAGTGGGAAGGAGAAGGCGGTAAGCAAACCTTCTTATTGAGGCCAATGGTGTGGACTCGGGGAACTATCCGTCAGCTTGTACCAGCCGCATCCTATGAGCTTCTAGCCCGATACTTGCCCGCTTCCCCAGCGGGAACGTACCAATGCTTTTCCTCCCAAGTAAGTAAAATATTTGTATATGGTGGAAGAGACTGGTGAAGGCTTACTTCCAACAGTGGATAGACACAGGCTAATAATGGTGAAATAGCAGGACCGTTCGTATAGTTCGACGTTATAGAAGCGCGTGTGTATCGCGCGCCATGTTACGTACCACCTGCGCACCGCCGACACTTGCGTCATTTACACGTTACAACTTTAAAATAAGAAAACTGGTTCCGATTGTGATCTATAAGAAGGTGGATCGACGATTAATGCCCCTAGCGGCGCACCTGGCAGCCGCGCGATACCTGATACCTTCAAAACGTGAAGTATCTACCAAAATACATATTCGACAACCAATTACAAGTATCATTTAAATATATGTGCAAAATTAGAGATGTTTAACATTTATTTAATCGATACATGTCATTCTTAGGAGTCAAGGTGGATCGCCTGTCATACACATGTTATAAAGTGGAAATATTTGTTTGTTTATACCAAGCCTCTCCATCACTGAAGGTCGGCATTCCTTAATGTTCCCTTACTATGACTTCTTCATTCTTCGCATTATTCTTTTTCCTGCAATTTAATCCATCATTATTTGTTGCAGCAGGCGGCATGTATCATGTCCCTAGGACCTATATATGATCTAGGTATAAAATCTTGCTTTGCTTGGTGGTATTGACTAATTGTATTTTCTGTATAAGGACAAGAACCTCAGTGTTGGATATCCTATAGCTTAATTAATATAAACTATATTTATTGTTTTTTTTTTGTGACGAACTACACAGTTTGGCTTGAGAAGCGGACCTTTAATGCTTCAATGGTTTATGAGGTGGCATAGCTCTTAGGTCGCGTAGTCTGAACCTCTATGCCTAAGCTCGACACAAAAGTCTCTTCGATGAGGGGTAACTTAGACGTGATCGGTAACTATGTTACGCGTAAGCATTCCGATCCAAAGGCGCCCGAGAGGGCTGGTCGGTTGCTATTTCGCAGACAATTTTTTTATACCTTCTAAGCAAGTGCTTGACTACGATCCCACCTGATATTAAGTGGAAATGCAGTTCTGGGTGGTAAGGCGCACTAGCTTAGTAAGTGCCTATTCACTCTACTCTTGAAAATACATTGTAATCGGAGGGAAAGACAGACGCGGGTAAACTATTCCAGTCCTTTGCCGTACGAATAATGAAAGACGAAGCAAAGCGTTTCGTCCGGGTTTGAAGGATGTTCACGACAAAAGAATGAAATTCCGCAGTGCGTCTTGAAGTTGATCTGGGGATGTGACGAGTTACAAACAATATAGGCTCATGCTAGGCGATCTAAGGTCTATGCCACCTCTCAAATCGGCTGTCAAGGCCAGCTTATCTTTTTGTTAACGAGTTGGAAATCCTCCCCGGTGGTCCTTCCTCGGTGCATGGTGAGGGGCTCCAGGATCTCCAGTGAAACGCACCGGAGCCCCTCTGCACTGTGCTCAAGGAGAGGCCCGCGCGATGCTCACTGTTGATATGTCTAAAACAATAGAAACATACCCAATATATACATACGATTAGTTGGTTAAAAACAGACAAACGAAAGTCTAATGTATTTTACTCTATAAAAATTTACAATGACAGATAGGACAAAGTAAACTTTATCGTATTTGTAGTATACGTATGTGATAAAGTTTACTTTGTTAGTATATTTTTTAGTTTTACTTTACTTAAATCAAATTAATAAACATGTCGCGCTAGAGAACAGTTTCGTTTTGTTATATCGAATACGAATAGTGTCACGTGGATTATTCTTTCCACATTCATAAAAACCGAGCGCGTCCTTTTGTCTCATTTAGTTATTCAGCCTCACTTGTCTTTCCATACACGTTTAAAATGAAACATGCATGTTGTATTTTTTTTTTTTAAACAAAGCCCACGGAGCAACGACCTGTCCTTATTTGGTGGAGTCAGCGTGAAGGCGACACATGATGGGGCTGCATTAAGGCTCGTTATATTAACAGTGACAACTTTTAGGCATTGCGTTCCGAAATACACACGCACTGGTTTTAATAAACTAGCTGATCCTGCAATCGTTGTTTTGCCAAACACAATTGTATTTTTTTTATTTTTTATTATTTCTAAGCAAGTGCTTGACTACGATACCACCTGTTGTTAAGTGGAAATGCAGTCCTGGATGGTAAGGCGCACTAGCTTAGTAAATGCCTATTCACTCTACTCTTGAAAATACCCACATTGTAATCGGAAGGAAAGACAGACGCGGGTAAACTATTCCAGTCCATTGCCGTACGAATAATGAAAGACGAAGCAAAGCGTTTCGTCCGGGTTTGAGGGATTTTCACAACAAAAGGATGAAATCCCGTAGTGCGTCTTGAAGTTGATCTGGGGATGTGACGAGTTACAAACAATATAGGCTCATGCTAGGCGATCTAAGGTCTATGCCACCTCTCAAATCGGCTGTCAAGGCCAGCTTATCTTTTTTTTTTATTAACGAGGAGGAAATCCTCCCCGGTGGCCCTTCCTAGGTGCATGGTGAGGGGCTCCGAGATCTCCAGTGAAACGCACCGGAGCCCCTCTGCACTGTGCTAAAGGAGAGGCCCGCGCGATGCTCACTGTTGATATGTCTAAAACAATAGAAACATACACAATATATACATACGATTAGTTGGTTAAAAAACAGACAAACGAAAGTCTTATGTATTTTACTCTATAAAAATTTACAATGACAGATAGGACAAAGTAAACTTTATCGTATTTGTAGTATACGTATGTGATAAAGTTTACTTTGTTAGTATATTTTTTAGTTTTACTTTACTTAAATCAAATTAATAAACATGTCGCGCTAGAGAACAGTTTCGTTTTGTTATATCGAATACGAATAGTGTCACGTGGATTATTCTTTCCACATTCATAAAAACCGAGCGCGTCCTTTTGTCTCATTTAGTTATTCAGCCTCACTTGTCTTTCCATACACGTTTAAAAGGAAACATGCATGTTGTATTTTTTTTTTAAACAAAGCCCACGGAGCAACGACCTGTCCTTATTTGGTGGAGTCAGCGTGAAGGCGACACATGATGGGGCTGCATTAAGGCTCGTTATATTAACAGTGACAACTTTTAGGCATTGCGTTCCGAAATACACTGGTATATGTATATACTGCACTGGTAAAATTGTAATAAACTAGATGATCCCGCAATCGTTGTTTTGCCAAACACACAATTGTTTTTTTTTCATTATTATTTCTAAGCAAGTGCCTATGATCCCACCTGATGTTAAGTGGAAATGCAATCCTGGATGGTAAGGCACACTAGCTTAGTAAATGCCTATTCACTCAACTCTTGAAAATACCCACATTGTAATCGGAAGGAAAGACAGACGCGGGCAAACTATTCCAGTCCTTTGCTGTAATGTAAAATAAAAAATGAAAAAAAATGTAAAGTAATGTAAATGTAAATGTAATATTATAATTTGTAAATAACACTAAGGTAAATCTCTTAAAAAACATATTGAAAAACACAACAGAAAAACTGTTGTGAAAGAAGCAGTAATTGAAAGGTTTTTGCGTCTGGAACTATAAACAAATGTGTTGAATAGTGACCGTGTTTTTAGAGAATTAACATCGTGGTAGATTGTATAGTAATCATTTTTTTCCACGGGAAAAAGATTAAAAGTGAATTTGTATGGTCTATTAGTGGAGTTGACGTTAGCTTCGCAGGTGTATCGGCAACCTGTTAGTTCACCGTATCATATTACACTAGGTTTCACATTAGGAAATTTATACGACGTCTCGTATGACCGCGGACGCCGTTAATTATTGTTTTATTAACTAGATAATTTATTATAATCATTAATTGGTTCCGAGAACGGGCTGCAAAACAATGTGAATCATCGATCGTTCGGCTCTGCGCAGATGTGCGCATGCGCTGCGGGGTACACTGATTAAGTAAAGTGACATTTAATTTGAATTCATCGCAATAAATCTCGGATATAACGAGGTCTATCGCCTCCGCAGGTGGCGGGGTGCCGCCGAAAGTCAAAGGTCCCCGCGTATCACTGATCGTGGACTGCCATAAAGTCTGCCATGTTAGGTTCGCATTACGTGTCATCATAACAGACATGAAAGGCGCATGTTGGATTTTTTTTAGATAAATAAATAAATAAATACTTACTGCCAACCTTCGCTAGTCGGAGAGGCACGTTAAGAAGAAAATAACAGATATTATTAAATGAAAGACGGTTGCGTGATTGCTATTAGGAACGCAATATTTATTTATTTATTCTTTATTTGCACACAATACAAAAAATAAAGGTACAAATAGGCGGACTTAATGCCAGTAGGCATTCTCTGCCAGTCTACCTTGGGGTTGTGAAGAGACAAAGTAACGGGTGCAAGCTATATGAGAAAATAATAAATAAAAGAAAACTATAAGAAATACATGCATACTTACAAATAAATTAAACATATAAACATAATAATTATATATAATAATAAATAGATACATATATAAATACATATATCAACAATATCGGTAGCGATGACACGTAGTGGGGACTTTCAAAGGAAAAGGTTACAATTAGTATCTATCAATGCTTTATTTAAAGTGACGTTTACATTGAAAAGGTATTCTTAGGATGGTCTCAACACATGAATTGAATACAACTATTTTCAACCGACTTCCAAAAGGAGGAAGTTTGTTTATGTTCGTAACTTCATAACTTTGGAATAGGTGAACCGATTTTATGATTCTTTTTTTATTTGAAAGCTGGTGGTCCCTTGTGGTCCCGTTTCAATTTTGATAACGGCATCCATGAGAAAACCATATGTCTTAAATTTTTAAGTTTTTTAAATATGCGACAAACGGACGAATAATTCAATGACGCCAACCAATTTTGGATGATTAGTTTTTTATTGGAAAGTATGTATTTCAAGGGTAGTTTTATGAGAATTTGGTTAGGTTAGGTGGTAAACCAGACCTGTAGTTCTGGGCTCACCAGAATAAGACTACGGTATCCCCCGCCTGTCGTAGAAGGCGACTACAGAGGCCTCGGGTTCACTAGGCGACAAGGCAGGCCCGTGTCGCCTTGCACTGCGATAGCACGGGGTGGAGGGAGTAACCTCCTCACCCCCCGGGATGTGCTCTCCTAAGAGCACAGCGCAGAGGAGCTCCGGTGCGTTCTTCTGGAGATGCCGGAGCCCCTCCGCATGCACCGAGGAGGTTTAAGTGGGTATAAACCCCACATAACCTCGCATTCCCCCCAGAAAGCGGGGTATCTTGTTGAAGACTACCTCCCCGTGAATAAAAAAAGGTTGAAAACCAGAATGATGTTGATAATTTTAATTTAAACATTTTGAAGTTATTGTTCACTATTACTACTCTATCACAGGATCACAGAATTAATATTTCTTCATAATTAATGATTTTAACCTAGCTCAAACCGCGCCACACAACATGTATTTCGCTAATCGCGTATAAAATTACAATTTATAATGTCACGCGCGTAACAACCACACATTACCAGTAATAAATGTAGTACATGGTATATAAACGTGTTGATTTACTACGTAGTCGTAAATTCTTATGTTAATAACGTCGTGTACCGGCGTGTCATAGTGTCGATTGTATTGCGAAATGGAAATCCACCGCGTTCGCTCGGGCGAGGACTTTGAGCCTCTATAACGTTTCCTGCGTTTCGCTTATGCAAATGTCTGGAACTTCGAGCCACAATATACATGGAAATGTATGTAGTTGACGCATAAAAGTGACAGCGGGTGTGTACTAACTAGCGATGTGCGTGATCGTACGATATACGAATCACTGGTGTTTAGATCCGCGAACAAGGATACGGCTCGGTAGCGTATCTAATGTAGCCCAAGATAAGGTTCGACGTAAAAGCTATGTCACTTTTGATGATGGGACGGAAAAAAAATTGATCCTGATTAAAAAAAAATCATGTCATTAGCACTACCATCTTCGTTTTCGGAAGCTGCTGTTGCTTTATAATTATAATAATTTCTTTGTTTAAAAGAAAGCTAGCAATATTTCTTTTTTTTTCATAAATATTACTAACATTCTTGTGAACCATTCCAACTAAGCCTAAGCTTGTGCTAGGAGATGGTTCACGTCAATAGGCGAATGGTGGATTCGAACCCACCTTACGATTCGCAGGCCGTACCCTAAACCATTAGGCTATTGACGCTTGTCCTAATACATTGTATGTCGATATAACTTCATGCGCAATGTGCAGTCTTATCACTAAGAGCTTCCAGACAACCTTTGTATCGATAGAAATTTCAACTAATATTCACTTTTTTTGAGTTTTGGTATTGATTTTTCATCAAAATCCGTTCAATCAGTTGAAAGTTGTGTATTATCAAAAAAACATATCTAATGATTCGAGGAACCTCCTTTTTGAAGTCGGTTGATAATATAAAAGATGATGATGATGTCCAGGCCGATGTCGGCCATGGCTACTGTGTCACTGAATAGAAATTTTTATTACTTCATTCATGTAGTAGGTCTTAGGTTTTCTGCCCTCTCGTGTGCTATTTGGTGGATCGCGTACCCGAGTTTGTTGCTGAAAGCACGAGAGCATTTCTCACAGGTCAAGGTTCCACCAACATAATTATAGTGGATAGACGCCAGTTGGCGGGTATTCATTTTATCTCGATTTGAGTCGAGTTCTTCACGCCGCTCAACTTCGAAATTATTATATATTTGGTGGACAAGTCGCCTCCACTCGGGACGCAGTGCTACTTTTGTCTCCCACTGTGAGGGCTCTATTTTGCATCTCTTCATATGCCTATTCACAACGTCCTTATATCTTAGGTACTGGCCACCGCGTTTTCCTTACATACTGAAGTTCTGAATAAAAGATGCGCTTTGCCACTCGACTTTCCGACACATGAGAGACATGTCAGCACCACCGCAGCTGCCGCCTCATTAGATACACTATAATATAAATTAATAATAATATAATATATCATATATAAGATCCGTTCATTATATATGTATCGTTCTCTCTCGGATATCCGCGGATACGGGATACCGATAAAGTTATTCGACACATCACTAGTAACCACCTCAGGCTAAAGAGTGCGCCTGTGAGTGGCGGACGGACGGACGGTTAAATTGTGCTTTACCAATGCCCGATGAAAAGATACTCATGATAATTTCGACCTATTTTACTCGCGTACAGTGTACGAACATTAGCCGTTCGAGCTTAATCATATTTCACTAGATAACCAGAGATTAATGTACAATTACGCGGGTGTTCGTTAATAAACGCACATTTTACGATTTGCGAATGTATTGTTTAAGTATTACAACTACTTATTTATGTATGGGACATTAGTTTTTAGTTTTTAGCCTTGTAAACTCCACGGGAGCGACCCTAGATTTATCTAGGGAAAATAAAACGGTTTTCTTAATATATTTTTTATTATTTCTTTATGTTCCGCTAAATTTGACGGTGAGTGTAGCTCATTAGCTATTGTAGCTGGCTGTTAGTGAACCTATTTTAAATTTTTTTTTATATTAAAGGATTTGGTTTCAATTTACCATTTGAGTTTTCTTAGACTTTGTGTTACGACACACCGGAGAAAAAATTGTAAAGAGAAATATTTGTTGACCAAGATATGCGCCAGAACTTCGTTATGGAACTATGATGCATCTGACTTCAGAGTGTCGATTTGATTTGAAGTCGGTAGTTTTAATTAATAAAAGTAAAATTAGTTAAAAAGGATTCCAAGACAATCGGAAAGAACAACGCCAGCCGGGTATAGATTCAGAGATCTATGTTGGAGGAGAAAATGTGTTAAGCGTCTATCTGTAACACATCTCACATAATAGAGGAGGTCAATTTGATTTGAAGTCTGTTTTTACTTTTAATCGTAACTTCCATACTTTTTTTTTAACCAACTTATATTAGGTTAAAAATGGATTCCAAGACAAACGAAAAAATCAACACTAGTTAGAGAGGTCTATGTGGGGTGGGGGAGAAAATGTGTTAAAGATTTGATTTTGACCGTAATTTGTATCCTTTCTTAAAGTAGCTTAAAAATGGATTCCAAGACAATCGGAAAAACACAACCGGGTACATATTCAGAGGTCTATGTTGTGTGGGGAGAGGAGGAAGGAGGGAAATGTGTGAGGCGTCTGCGTGGCTGGATCGCGGTAACGGAGTGCAGTAGCCGACCTTGTGGGCCGCCGGTGTCGGGTAGCGGCCACATTTCTGACGCTCGCCGCGCGCACGGAATGCCCCATCATCCGATAGCCCGCACCAACATCCGATACACTCTCCGCGCCGGCATTACAGACACGCCAGCGAACCGTCCAACCTTACCCAGATGTTTGAACGAGAAATTGTTGTCGCGTTCTTGACCATTTGCGTCATCACAATTTTTTGATGTAGATCTGCTTAATACTGGCTTGACTTGGGGCATAAGTTGAATGCGTGACAAAAGCGTTACAAACAGGGTGATCTGACGAGGCGACCGGAAGTTGAGAGGGAGATATGTTAGTGAAGATACTAAGAGAGAGAGTTATGTTTCGTATATAGTATAGGGACAAGACAGAGTGATGCGACCACGCATTTGCTTTCTCTCTTTGTCTCATAGCCAGTTATATGTTTATACATGCATATAGATTGAACTAAAGAAGTTTTACTGCAGTCGTGTGGTCTAAAATCCTCCCTTTCCAGAGAATATATTTCTAATTCTCGTAATACACAGGGACTTGATCTCCAACAATTTAATAGAAGAAGAATATGGCAAAGATCGGGCATCGAGCATTGAGATACACGTGATTGTAAGACACGAAATTATTAAATAATATTAATAAATATATGTAAAGAAAGTATAACTATATATTTATATATATATATGTATCTATAGCTGCTTTTTTAATATATACATTTATATATAATATTTATGAAAGTTTATGTATTGTACACTATAAAATTACACAACCGAATGGTGTCCGCCTTAGTCTTCACAGATTTTTGGTTGAAAACCAGCGCTGTGCTACATGTGTGAGCACAGCACATGCTGAGCCAACCCCATTTCGGCACAATTTCTATTTTGTTCTTTTTTATGTTGTTTCTGTTTACTTTTTCGTTTATGTTGTTTTTGTCTTGTTTTACCTGTTGTTTCTGTGTTCTTGTGCCGAATAAATGTTTTTCAATTTCAATTTCAATTTCATAGCCTAAATTACTTCTGTATTACTTAAAAATTTAGCACTTTAAAAATTCAGAGTTTATCTTGTACTAACAAACAATTGGGTTTAAAGAATTTATTTCTCATAAGAACATTTTACAAAGTTCACTTAAAATGAGATATAAGGTACTTAAATAATATAATTAATGATGTGCCTCTGGGTCGCAGGTAGGTGTCGTCACATGTGTATAATCAGATCTTATATCTTGTTTTTAAATTGCTGGAAAGTGTCGCACTCCTTCACTTTATTTGGCAGGCTATTGTATAACTGTGCTCCTTCGTACAATATGGTTTTCTTTCCGTAATTGGTACGTGGGGTGATTAGGTCGAGCTTATCTTTGTTCCTCAAGTTACGAGTTGTTTCTTTTTATGCAATTGTATATTTGTGTGAGTTGAATTTGTTTTGTTCCCCAAATCCCTCTTGATAGTGTATATTTTAACTAGTTGCAACCGCGGTGTTGCCCGCGGGTTATGAAAAGCCATTTACAATGTCCCTTTCTAAAATTAAAGTGCCCCAAGTTACTCCTTAATACATTTATTATCTGTCAGTGAAAGTCCCATTAAAATCGGTCAGCTTCCTGAGATTAGCCGGAACAGACAAACAGAACTGATTGTTGGCATATGTACCGGTATATGTAAAATGCGGTTACCAATCGTTATCGGGCCAACGTAATTTATGTAATTATTTCGATGTTTTAAATGTGCAAGTATCAAAGAGACGAACTCCGTGCGATATAGCTTAGCGTGTGCTTATCGCGAGCTGTTTTTTTTTTTTTTTTTTTTTTAAAAGAAAGCTAGCAATATTTCTTTTTTTTTCAGAAATATTACTAACAATCTCCTTAACCATTCCAACTAAGCTTAAGCTTGTGCTGGGAGTTGGTTCACGTTAATTTTCCAATAGTGGTTTCGAACCTACGACCTTACGATTCGCAGACCGCACCCTAAACCATTAGGCTATTGACGCTTACATAGCTGTGTACAGCTTCTAATTGAAACTTAAACCAGAATAAGCAATAACTTAAAGCCTTTATTGCTACTTAGCACGAGGCTAAACACAACTGTTTAATTTGCTCGTTAATATTCCACATTGCGAGTCGTGGAATCGTTAATACAATTTACTGGCTCACAATCTAATTGTAAATCTATACAAGTAGTCAATACTACGCGAGGTCGCTATCTTTCATTAAAAAAAGTTACTACCTGAGATACTTAAAGTTACATCTATATAAATCTTTAATTTCATCAATTACTTTTTTTTTTGTTAACGAGAAGGAAATCTTTAAAAAGATACCCCACCTTCTGGGGAAGGCGACGGTTATGTGGGGTTTTTACCCACTAAAACCTCCCCGGTGGCCCTTCCTCGGTGCATGGTGAGGGGCTCCGGGATCTCCAGTGGAACGCACCGGAGCCCCTCTGCACTGTGCTCAAGGAGAGCACTTCCGGGGGGGGGGAGGTTACTCCCTCACCCCCTGTGTGTCGCCTTGCAGTGCGAGGGACTGCAAGGCGACACGGGCCAGCCGATGTCGCCTTCTTCCCGGGTCCACCTTGGCGGACGACAAAGGCCCCCACCCTTGTCGCCCAGTGAACCCGAGGCCCCTTTTAGTCGCCTTCTACGACAGGCAGGGGATACCGTAGTCTTATTCTTGAGAGCCCAGAACTACAGGGCTGTTCATCAATTACTTAGCCTAAATGTACAAATCTCTTCTATCTACACAAAAATCTCTTATATCTTCCCACACCTTAGATGCTAGGAGCATTGCTGGAGTTTCCTCGGCCACTTCTTCTCCCAGCGCCAACGCTTCCCGAAGTGGCACTCTAAGTTAGTTTAGCTTTTCGAATGTCCCTTAGATTATCCGTGAAATAGCTACCGACTGAGTCGTGGTTCGGCCCTCCCGTCGCCCTCTGATCGGAATGTTCACGCATAACATAGTAACCGCCCAAGCCGAGGTTACCCCTCACCGGGGGGACCCTTGTGTCTAGTTACTAGCTATAGAGGTTCAGGCTAAGCGACCTAAGAGTTATGCCAGTCCGGTGAAGCAGTCAGGGACAGCTTCTCTGGCTTATCTGTATAGTTCGTCAAAAAAAGCGTATTATGCAAATATCTTACTTTTATCTTAGAAAATTTTAAATAAATAGTTTTTACACGCGGGTACCAGCGGGGCGTAGCTAGTAAAACAATAATACCTAATAAATACCTAATTGAGAGCCTCAACATTTTTTTAAGTATATTTACGAGAAAAAACAAAAACCGACTTCAAATCTAACCAAACGTTAAACGTTATTGCGCGTGGACGCCTTCATTTTATTACCGAATGATTTAATTTGAATGAATGAATTGAATTACTGATGAAACAGTTACTTAGTGCATCGTTTCCAATAAAAAATGAATCATCGAAATCGGTTGGCGTGATATTAAGTTATTCGTCCATTTCTGGCGCACACACTTGATCCTAATTTAAGACTTATATGGTTTTCTAATGGATCCAGTTAGACCAAATTTAATTGGGGCCACACGAGAAGCACCAGCTTTCAAATAAAAAAGAATCATCAAAATCGGCTCACCCAGACCAAAGTTATGCGCTAACAAACATAAAATCAATACAGATGAGTTGAGGAACCTCCTCCTTTTTGAAGTCGGTTGAAAATTTTAAATGGAAGGCTTCATTTTATAACTTCAATATGTGACTTAATCAGAGCGTGTTTTTGCATTCCATTGAGTTGTGGAGGCAGAAGTCTCGTCTTACCCGACTATTTTTAGCATGGTTAGTTATTCCGGTTCGCCTCCGTCGGTTATTTATAATTTACTCTAGATTTATAAATACGTTCAAGTCCGGTAGAAAATTAAAAAAAAATGAATAGTTCCAATACTGCTGCACGAGAAATGGCAGCAGAATACAGAAAGAAAAAATACGTAGTAGGCGACTAAAAGGCGCCTCGGGTTCACTGGGCGACAAGGGTCCCATGCGACTAGGGTAGCCTGGCCCGTGTCGTTTTCCTCTGCGAGGGTGCTGGGGGAGGGATTAACCTCCCCGGGACGTGCTGCCCAGCATAATGCAGAGGGGCTGCGGTGCGTTCCACTGGAGATCCCGGAGCCCCTCGCCATGCACCAAGGAAGGGCCACCGGAGGGGTTTTATTGAGTAAGATCCTCAATAAAACCCCAGAAGGCTAGGTATTTTCTTGAAGATTTCCCCCCGTTAACAAAAAAAGGCCACCTTCACTCGCACAAAAAAAATATAATACGAGCAGAGAAGAACCAAAGAGTATTTAGTATTTCATTTTTTATTTTGTATCTATATAACTTATTTTTTGTTAACTTAGTTTTTGTTAAGTTAAAAATTACATCCTATTTATACGTTATACAATATCATTAATACAATCCAAACCTGGATTGGTACACTCGGCCATCGTAACTCAGAGATCAGCCATATCACTTCTTTTTAAATAATGCTAAAAAATATTATCTTTCACAAATGTTACCAACATTCTTGTTAACCATTCCAACTAAGCATAAACTATAGAACTAAGCTTATTTGGAATGCTTAGTGGGAGTTGGTTCACGTTAATTTTCCAATAGTGGTTTCGAACCTACGACCTTACGATTCGCAGAACGTAGCCATTAGGCGATTGACACATTAATATAACTACTGCAATATTAAACAAATTTAAGAACAATTTGAATTTCCACTCGCGAAAGCTAGTAAATACTTAAAACCGCATTCAAATAGAAATGAAGGCAAATAAACAGACGGTAAATTATGACAAATATACCGTATCGTGTGATACGGTCTGGGATAAGACCGTATAAGCCGAGATAATGCATTTTAAGGGGTCCAAAACAGAGGTCCGACGATCGATCATTAGGCCTTATTTGTTTTTTGATGGTGACAGGAGTCCGAGCGGGTAGTGGATGCGTCCCCACCATTATCTATATGTTACATCAGGCCATTCGTCATGCTGTCAATGGGACAGGGCACAAAGCTGCATTCAAAGTAACCGCATGATAACAATGATGGGATCTTGACGTCCCAATTGCTCGAGAAGTCTTAGAAAATGTGCTGTAAAAAGTTGCTTAAGTGCGTGTGATGATCTCACTTCCATATCTCAATTACGGCATTTCTCGTTGTAACTAATTGCAATGACGATCTATTGGAATCTAAAATCATCATGCGAACATTAAAGTTGGCAATTTCAGAGATAGAACTGAATACTTTTTTATTTTTAAATTGCACATAATAAAAAGGTGGACTTATTGCCAGTGAAAAGAAAACATAAATATATGTATATATATACATAATAAAACACAAAAACGTAAATGATATGATCATATGGTAAATGTAAAATGTCAATATAATGTGATTTTTTTTGTAGTGGACTATCAGAAAAATGGCGCGGGGACACATAGGGGGATCATCTAACTTACATTTTCATTTTCATCTTATACGTAAGAAATAAGTGCGTGTTTTAATAAAGACGTAAAATATTCATCATCATCATCGCTATATTGTAATGTGTCATTATATTTATTGTGTGACATTATAATAGATAGAATTGGAATACGGACATTAAATGATTTTTCTCTAAATATTATAAAGAAACGCAGTTTTGTCTTTTATTTCAAATAACCACATAGACATTATTATATATATAGATATAGTGAGAAAAAGAGATTTTCCTTCGTAATTTTTCGAAAAAGATCTCTCGTGCTCTCTCAAATAGCACCAATATAATGGGATATGAAAATGTCACTAATTTAATACGATCATTCATTAACAGTACGGGTGTCATCGTATTCCGATAAAGATCCGAGTTTTACCGTAGAAAATAATTTCTTACTACATCTGTACAAGCCGTGATAACTGGCCACGAATCTATTTTCGTGTTTCAATCTCTAATTGAAACACCGCTTTAGTTGTTTTTGAGTGTCATGACAGTGTATTTATCCTTGCGCGTTACCGCTATTTTATGGGCAGGCCCCACCCCTTAGATGTTAGGAGCGTTGCTGGAGTTTCTTCGGCCACTTCTTCTCCCAGCGCCAACGCTTCCCGAAGTGGCACTCAAAGTTAGTTTAGCTTTTGAATGTCTCTTAGATTATCCGTGAAATAGCAACCGACCGAGTCGTGGTTCGGCCCTCTCAGGCGCCCTCGGATCGGCATGTCATGCATGTGTTACGCGTAACATAGTAACCGTCAAAGCCGAGGTTACCCCTCATCGGGGGGACCCTTGTGTCGAGTTACTAGCAATAGAGGTTCAGGCTAACCGACCTAAGAGCTATGCCACCTCTCAATCCGGTGAAGCAGTCAAGGCCAGCTTCTCTGGCCAATCTGTGTAGTTCGTAATTAAAAAAAAAAAAAAACATGACAGTGTATTGTGTAGGCCATGAAAACAAGGTTCTAAAATGACATTATTTTCAGTAATAGAAAGAAATAAATCTTTCTTTTAATTATATTATTATTTCATTCTTATAATTTTAATTTTCGCTGCTTCAAGCAATCATTTTAACAATACATTATAATACTATCATATGACACATAAAGTAAAGAATGACTTGACAACGAAGGCACGAATAATTTAGTATTTTCAAATATGTTTACATTCCGATTAAATATTTGATAATGTGTCACATATATGTAATAAAAAAAGTTAAAGTGACAGCCTATATATTCACATCCCACTGTTGGGCAGGTAGCTGTGAAGAGAATATAAGGGCATAGTCCGCCCCAACTCTAGAGTTTCCCGAAGTGGCATATAAATTAGTTAAGCTTAGATTGTCCCAATAGACTTTTGTTAATAAAATAGCTACCGACCGAGTGGTGGTTCGGCCCTCTCGGGAGCCCTCGGATTGGACTGCTAACGCGTAAAAATAGTAACCGTCAAAGCCGAGGTTACCCCTCATCGGGGGACCCTTGTGTCGAGTTACTACCTAATAGGGGTTCAGGTTAAGCGACCTAAGAGCTATGCCACCTCTCAATCCGGTGAAGCAGAAAAGTAAGTCATGCATATTATGACGATTACAATTTGTCAACGAATTCAACAAATCTTGAATCGTTATATCTCAAAAACGGTGGCTTGTAGAGAAAAAAGTATAAATAAATTTTTTGTACATAATTTTATGATCTACAATTTTTGTCTGAAGTCTGTCTGATCTTTGACCTTGAATAAATTGTTTTCGTTCCAGGGGAAAGATGGGGAACTTTCAAATTTTGTTTTTAATGATATTTTAAACAATCTTACCGATTTTCAGCTTGGTGGGAATTTAGGTAACTTCGAATGTCTAAATTGACCGGTTGATTTGTGTTATTCGTCGGTAACTCTTGTTATTTATCTTGTGTTATATATTGTGTTACTGTCTTCTCATTTCATATCATGCTAGCCTATGCCAGTGAATACTACATGTACTATGAGTAAGGTGATATACCTATATTTATAGTGATGTTGGATAAACGCGTAAACATATTTTTTACACATCTGGAAAATTCGCGCCAATATTATCTGTATGACATATCGCCGGCCGGTCTGAGGACCAATAATACTACCTCACGACGGAAAATATTTACATAAGCAAACATAACGTCATTGTATAACATTAAAGAGCAATGTATTTCGATGTGTTAAAGTTCAGATTTAAAAGAAATTATAAATTTTATCGGCAAAATATAATTTTGTCTTTGTTCCATTGGGATTATCGAAGTCGTGTTATGCATACCTCAGGCCAGAATCCATAAAATTCAATACATAACGATCGCGATATTGGCTCCCGTATTACGTACATATGCATATTTTAAAGAATATTTCTCTGATTAAGAAATAGTATTAACTACATATCGACGTTGGTAAGGCCAATTGTATTTATCTGGAATTGCTTGCCGATTGAGATTAAGGAGGCTTCGTCAACTTATGTCTTTAAATCGCGTATCTGAATACTTTCTTTTCAAACAATGAAAAGTACAAACTGATATGTATACTATCGTTTATTTATTCCATGTGTATGTATATTATTATATTTATATATATATATAATAAAACAAATATATATATATATATATATATAAACAATTTTTATTTTTTTTAGCGGCACTACCCTTAACCTGCTCTTAACCACTAAAGGTTAGCTGGAAGAAAATGCTAAATAGCATTAAGTTCGCCTTTGTACATGTATTTTGGTGCAATAAAGGATTTATCTATCTATTAATGACTACACCAGAAACTTTACTTGAGAGCCCATTAATGTTTTAAAATTTACGAAAATCTTATATCAATAAGACGATAGAGATTTTTTTTTCTGATTAATATGACATTTTTAAATGCGAACGAGACCTTAATCGCAATCTCGGAAACGGCTCCTTAGCTCTGATCCATGGTATTAGCATTATATTTCTTATTCGATTTCAAAAAATGGCAATTATCGTAAAATTCAAGCCTTTTACTGTACATAAGGCTTTTTGGTCCTCCTGCCTTTCATAGTCGATGTTCCGCGCGTCCGAACGAAGCGATTTGAGTCATCTTTCATCGTGCGTAGATCAAACGAGTGGAACAGTCGAAGTCAGTCTTTCCGTCCAAGTACGACGTGGGAGCCAGTAGCTGGCAACTCCGCTATGGCCTTGTAATCTCTTTATAGAGAATGTCTGTGCCCAACAGTGGGAAATATTATAGTTTATATCTACCAGTCTTTGATGGCCATAAACCTAGCAATATCTCAATCAATGATCTATACGATTTTAAGGTACACTGGTATATCTTGAACAGCCCAGGATCCACTGCCCAAGTATCATTCGACCTATTTGAAAGACCTGAGTGAAAGGAAAAAAACGAGTGTGACTTCTTTACCTTTGTATATATGTTTATATATATAAAATATACTATATACGCGTTTGTTCAAAAGAAATAGAAAAAATAGGCGCGTACTCTCCTGCTCCTACAGTGTGATACAGACAATAGGCTGCTGCGTCTTCGATATACGAAACGTAGTTCTCTCTCTCTATCTTCACTAACTAATATCTCCGTCTCAAATTTCCTTCTCTTCACACGTACACACACGCATTCAGCATTACGAAAAGTGTGATCCAGCTTACTACTTAAGAAAGTTTTACTTCAATAACAATGTAATCTTTTACTGTAAAATGTAAGAACATGAATCGTTTCATCACACATTATCCCTATTTTTTGTGTCCTCATCCCACTTGTTAGGTTCCCATTCACCGGCTGCTCCCTAAACGACACGGAATCCTTAACCAAAAACATCGTTATCTGTGTTCCCACTCAAATCACTGGACAATAAAAATTCAATAGTCCAAGAGAAACGGGGCCATCTAGATAACCATAAATTCGGAGTGGAACGGATGGGACAAATTTTTATAATGGCCCTCCCCCATTTGGTCTTCGTGCCGCGTTAATGATAGCCTAACATTTGTTTTAACATCATTATAGGAGCGTATCGAACATTCCATCTCAGGTAGATACCTGTTCCGATGCACCTATACACATGTCCGAGATGCACGGCGCGTCGGAGCCTGCGATGCCCTCTCCGATACTGTAAATTATCATTTCATTGTGACTTAATGATACGATACGAAAGCATTCTGGTCGTGATATAGTAAAACGACAATACACTCAAAGTAACCGCGTCTAATTTAGATATGAGGCAATGTTATATGTTTACCTGAAGCCAATATCACTTAATGTGATTGAATAATAAATTGAAGAACAAATTAACGTCAATAAATAATGTACTCGGTTTTCTATTAATACCAATGGAGGTGAGCTCATCAGCGTTTAATAATTGTGAGCTTACCTCCCTCTTGAGTATATTTATGAGTAGGTAAAGTTACAGCCTTTATATATGTCCCACTGCTGGGCACAGGTCTTCTCTGCAAAGAGAGCATATACTCGTAGGCATGAACAGAACATCTCCGCCAGAACATCTAGATCATCTCAGGTTTCCTCACGATGCTTTCCTTCACCGCCGAGTGCGTGGTAAATCAGCACATCAAATTGCAACAGTAAATTATTGGTGCCGGCACCGGGAGTTCGATCCTTCGATCCTCAGGTTGCTAGTATACTATGCAACATGAAAAAAACCTCAATGGTATTGGAACACTTGACAAAGTATAAAAGCACATTTTTTTTTCACAGCACCTTCAACTTTTTACCGTCAAAATGTTATCAAATCGCGTCTAAAGAAGTATATAACTGTGTATCTACAAGCATCCTAAAGAATTCTAAAAATCCCAATTTGTAAGAAACATTCTAAGTAACCCAACAATATTATTACGTTATGATATAATATATAAGAGCCGTGGTAGCTCAGTAGAGCCGTGGTAGCTCAGTGTCCAGGCGGTTGGCTCTTGTTGCATAGTACGCTAGCAACCCGAGTTCGATCCCCGGTGCCGGCACCAATAAATTTGCTGTTGCAATTTTATGTGCTGATTAACCACGCGCTCGGCGGTGAAGGAAAACATCGTGAGGAAACCTACATGTACACAATAGAACATGTTTCTAAGGCATGTGAAGTCTACCAATCCGCACTAGGGCCGCGTGGTGGACTATGCCCTTATACTCTCTTTACAGAGAAGGCCTGTGCCCAGCAGTGGGACATATATATTATATATATAAAGGCTGTAAGTATAAGTATAATATAATGTGATATTAAGTAATAACAACAGTTGAACGCGAATCGCCAATATCGGGGGCCAACATGGGCCCATGGTTACCACAAACATTAGTCCGATGATGTCAGGAGCCGGGTCGGAGTTAGATAACGTAATTGTAAATGCGTGTAGCTGTTCCTTGGACGTATTGTCGGGGGTTGCCAGGGCAAACGATTATTATAGGGCTTTTAAAAGTGTAACATTATTTATTTATTTATTTATTACACCAACACAATGAACACTTTTAATAAACAATACATAAAACAGTGAAAAGTTGTGAAGTTAATGCCATCGCAGTTATAGGCGTAGACTGCAAGCAATTAATTGGCGAGTGACAATGTTAAGATAAAAATAAAAAGAACACAAAAGTAAAAATAAAACTAAATTTGAAATTAAAATTTAACTAATAAAAAAAACTATTTGTAGATTAGTGTTTGTTTATACATACTAATACTAGAAAAGAAAAGGTCAATATTGTCCGTTTTTGAATAAGAGTTGAATTCTAGACTAATTCTATTTAAGGGCGCATTCTTATCTAGGTTCGATTTGAATAAACTGCTGAAAAAAATCCTAGTATTATATATTTAAAAAAAAGATAGATAGATAGATAAAACCTTTATTGCACCAAAGTATATGTACAAAAGCGAACTTAATGATATTTAGCATTTTCTTCCAGCTAACCTTTAGTAGTTAAGAGCAGGCTAAGGATAGTGTCCCTAAAAAAAGAAAAATATTGTTTATATATATAATAATAATAAAGCTCATTTATTACCATCCCTTGCAAAAAATACATTACATAAAATAATAAGATACAAAAAATTTTTAGAAAGAAAAAAAACAAAGAATAAAATAAAAAATAAAATCTCTTATAAGGAATGGCAAAAGGCAATAGGCTCAGCATGTATATATATATATATATATATATGTGTTTTATTATAAAATATATATATATATATATATACATACACATGGAATAAACAAACGATAGTATACATACCAGTTTGTACTTTTCATTGTTTGAGAAGAAAGTTTTCAGATACACGCGATTTAAAGACATTAGTTAAAAATAATGACCTTCGTCATTTTGGGGACTCACATGTACATGCAATATGGAGTATATTGCATGTACATTGTACTTCAATATGGTTCATAATGACATAAATATACACAACGCTTGTGTCAATACAAATTTGCGTTATAAAACAATAAAATATCATGATAGTAAATAAAAGCTGTATTTGACAGTTCAAAAATAGGAGTGCTCCGATCGTCACCAAACTGTACAGGATTACTCGCCAGGTCAATCTAAAGATTCCCTAAAAGTTTAATTGAAATCGGTCCAGCCGTTTCGGAGCATATATGGAACATACCCACACACTTTCTCTTTTATATATATAGATTTTATAGATCGCTTAGCCCGAACTTCTACTTGACATTTGATTTTTTTTGACGAACTATACAGATTGGCCAGAGATGCTGGCCTTGACTGCTTCACCGGATTGAGAGGTGGCATAACTCTTAGGTCGCTTAGCCTGAACCTCTATCGCTAGTAACTCGACACAAGGGTCCCCCCGGTGAGGGGTAACCTCGGCTTGGACGGTTACTATGTTACGCGTAAGCATTCCGATCCGAGGGCGCCCGAGAGGGCCGAACCTCGACTCGGTCGGTAGCTATTTCACGGATAATCTGAGGGACATTCAAAAAGCTAAACTAACTTTGAGTGCCACTTCGGGAAGCGTTGGCGCTGGGAGAGGAAGTGGCCGAAGATACTCCAGCAACGCTTCTAACATCTAAGGGGTGGGGCAGAGTGACATTTGAATAGCGAAAAAGTAAAACGGGAGAGAGAGACACGCGGGTCGGGAGTGATTTAGCGCAGCCTCCCGCCGGCGGGTTCCCATGGGAAAGGGAATGGCAAATATTGACACCGTACCAACATGTTTATGCTCACTTAATGCATCGTTCACCTTTTTTACGTGTTGTTTGTTTCCGTGCCGGGCAGACGGTGAGTCGGCCTTGCTGTTGAGCAGGTAGTTACTAGTAAGAGAACGCTGTGGCCCGTTACGAAGCTATAACTATATGCATAAGAGAAATACCGCACAACTTAATTAGGGACCTACGTTACGTTGTCAGATTCTTACAAGTATTTATTTATTTACTATTATACAAAATAAAACAGCTTATGAATTATAATAAATATTTCGGTCGCGTATTCATCTAAGCCATTACAGATTTACATTATATAAAAAATTTTTTCTTCAATGTTAACTAAGGATGCACTTCGCAAAAAGAAATAAACAAATTAATAGAAAATAATAATTGCATTACCTACGTTATTGTGTGTGAGTGTATGTATGTGTGCGGGATGACAAAGGGCTAAACGAGCCGTAGGTCTATTGCGACTCACATACAAAAATAGTATAAATTGTACATAGTTTTTAATAGAGGTCACTTGCAGTCGACCACTAGGAAAATAAACAAGTGAAAATACGATGTGTTTCAATTTCTTAATACACACCAGTGTACAGCGAATGTGCAGAAGCGTACAGTATGAACGATGTGTGTATATCCCTGTGTGTCCTGTATCCTCCTCCTCGCGTCAGTTTCCTCAATGCTAAGGGTCGTGACCATCTCGTAGGAACAGTTTGGTTTTAGTGATCCGTCGCCATTTTCCTCTATCTGCAGCCGTGCGCAGAGCATCGCTAACCGACGTGCCTAGAGTGGTGCGGATCTGGTCAGTCCAACGTGTCGGGCTTCGACCTCGCGGTCTTGTCCCGTCAATTTTACCAGTCACAACTAGCCTTTCTAGGTTATTGCTGTTTTTTCTGGCAATGTGACCAAAGTATTCCAGCATCCTGCGTAGGCATATGGTGGACAGCCTAGCTTCGATTTTAAGTTCCCTCAGGATGGACACGTTGGTACGATGTGCTGTCCATGGGATCCGTAACATCCTTCGCCAGTACCACATCTCGAAGGCATCAATGCGATCACGATCGGCTTTCTTCAGGGTCCATGTCTCAGCTCTGTAGGTGAATATGGAAAACACAAGTGTGCGCACAAGGTGTCCTGTATCACAAATCTTTAATTAACTGGAGTGATGCTATTAACAAAAATTTGATTTACGATTACAAAGACAAAAACCGACTTCAAATCGAATCAAACGGTAAACGTTATTACGCTTGGACGCCCTCTTCGTATTTGCGAATCATCGTAGGAATGTTATGTAATAAAAATAATTATAACCTTACCAAACGTCCATTAAACTATTGTTAAAATTTGTAGGTCTCGTAGAATAGAATAGTCCAACAACTAATACACTGGCATTATTGAGACAACGTAACATTGTACAAAGAATTATTTGTAACGAATACCGTCACAACTGCGCGTCCTCATATATGTATACACAATTAAATAGAAGTCAGAATAGGAACTAATAAAGTTAAACTACTGTTTACAATGACAAGTTAATGTGACGATCAACTAAATTATTAATTATGAATTAAAAATACAATAAGGTTCAGGTAAATCACTAAGATATCATTGGAAGTAGTTATTATGCATAACAATCGCTGGGTGTCATGTGTTGCCATCTAACTCTATCCTTGAAGTACGTTTTCAATAAAAAATCATGGAAATTTATTGACGTGCTCATTTATTTGTCCGTTTGCGCACATACATAATGCAAATTTAAGACTGATCGAAAGAACTATGAATATGAAAATTTAGGGGTTCTATGGTTTTTTATATAATTTCTAAGCAAGTGCTTGACTACGATTCCACCTGTTGTTAAGTGGAAATGCAATCCTGTATGTTAAGGCGCACTAGCTTAGTAAATGCCTATTCACTCTATTCTTGAAGAAAAATATGCCACATTATAAAAAATATAGAAATAAAATTTTGTCCAAAAAAATAAAAAATAGTGTTAAATCCTTATCACTTAGGATATTTTTTTTATACAGCCTTTATATATATAATATATATGTCCCACTGCTGGGCAGAGGCCTTCTCTGTAAAGAGAGTATAAGGGCATAGTCCGCCACGCGGCCCTAATGCGGATTGGCAGACTTCACATGTCGTAGAAAAATTTTCTAAGACATGTAGGTTTCCTCACGATGTTTTCCTTCACCGCCGAGCGCGTGGTTAATCAGCACATAAAATTGCAACAACAAATTTATTGGTGCCGGCACCGGGGATGGAACTCGGGTTGCCAGCGTACTATGCAACTTGAGCCAACCGCCCTGACACTGAGCTACCTCGGCTACTCACGACTTAGGGATATGATATATGAATATTAGCTATGTTTCATAAAAATCGATCAAGCCGTTTCAGAGTAGTTTGGTAACTAACATTGTGACACGAGAATTTTATAAAAAAGATTGTAATATCACTCAGTAACTTTTCACTAATAATTAAATGTTACAAAAAAATCATTACGTTTTACATCAATTAGACCTCACCGGTCTTTATTGCGTTTTATGGCAACATCCCTTCAAGTAAACTGAAATGTCTTATTAATTTCTTCTCCCGAGTGACCGACATAGGACCGGATACAATATAATTATAGGGCAAATACACACGGAATAGAATACCATTAGGTGAATAATAACCAATCAAGGCAATAATAAATGGGCCATAGACGGAGGGCCCGTAGATCTCACCTCGTTTTTATTTCAACGGTCGACACTGGTTGGAACGTGGAGATGAATCATAATTTTTAACCGTATTATATATAATACGAGGAGTCGTTATCTTAGTCCGTATATCTATTTATTGATACTTTAAAGTATACAGCCCGGATAGCTCAGTCGGTAGAGCATTGGACTTTTAATCCAAGGGTCCAGGGTTCCCTTGTGTCGAGTTACTAGCGATAGAGGTTCAGGCTAAGCGACCTAAGAGCTATGCCACCTCTCAATCCGGTGAAGCAGTCAAGGCCAGCTTCTCTGGCCAATCTGTGTTGTTCGTCAAAAAAAAAAACTTTAAAGTATGTGTAAATGTGAACCTTAGTCTCGTAGAGCTCTGGGCTCGTAAAATAAGACTACGGTATCCCCTGCCTACCCCTACCTGAAGGCGACTAAAAGGGGCCTCGGGTTCAATGGGCGACAAGGGTGGAGGCCCTTGACGTACGCCAAGGTGGACCCGGGAAGAAGGCGACATGGCCTGGCCCGTGTCACCTTGCACTGCGAGGGCACAGGGGGCGAGGGAGTAACCTCCCCGAGAAAAAAAAAGAGTACATCCCGGAGCCCCTCACTATGCACCGAGGAAGGGCAACTGGTGGGGTTTTAGTGGGTAAACGCCCCACATAACCGCCGCCTTCCCCCCAGAGGTATCTTGGTTAAAGATTTCCCCCCAGTCAACAAAAAAAAGGTCTTGCCTTAGTAGCATTCTCTACCACGCAACCCAGCCCATCACCGTCGCCCATGAACATCCACAGCACCAGAGGAGCTGAAGGTGCGTTGCCAACCTTTGAGATAGGAATAGGCTTGTTAATACATCCTTTCCAATAAATAACGAATCATCAATTCGCCCATTTATTGGGCACTTAATGCAAATTTACTCGATTAAACCGAATTTGGACAGATAGACCAATCTCACTAAAAACCAAGATTGATCTGGTGAGATCTCTGGTGTTCCCAATTTTCACATACGGAGCGGAAACTTGGACCCTCAAGAAGGCAGATAGATCTCGTATTGACGCCTTAGAGATGTGATGCTGGAGGAGAATGTTGCGAGTACCTTGGACAGCCCACCGCACAAATGAAAAACGACCAAGAGGGAGGAGCCCTATGCGTTGGACAGACCAAAGCACCAACACCAACAGGAGAGTCCACGAGGCATTTCACACCGCCAAAGACCGCAACAGGTGGAAAGCGATCGTCCGCCACATAATTCGTGGAGGTCCCCTCAGCAATGAGGAAAACGACGCAAGGAGGAAGAATGCAAATTTAAGTCATAAAAGGTTTTCTCATGCTGTTGTTTGAATTAAATGGGATCACATAGCTTTAAAATAAAAAAAGAATCATCCAAATCCATTCACCCAGACGAAAGTTATGAGGTAACAAACAAAAAAAAATATACAGACACATTGCAAACCTCCTCTTTTATATCGGTTGAAAAATGAAGTCTGCGATACCCATATACTCTTTACAGATAAACCCCGTGCCCAGCAGTGGGACATATATAGGCTGTAACTTTATGTTAATAATAGTAATTTCACGCTGCCTCGAACGACGTGACGTAGTGGTATGACCACTGCCAATTTTAAGCCGGAATAATAGGTCAAAATTATGTGGTCTGCCGTGGCCGTGACCATGTGGGAATGTGCAAGTTATAGAATTAAGTCCCCTCTAATTATTCGTGTTGATGTGGATCCACAAATTATAGGTTTTCGGCGGTAGATATGAAACAGAGGCTGCCCACTCAGTATAGACCTTTGAAGGATACTTATTGACGAATATTAAATAAAAATAAAAGGTTACATTTAATTATCTTAGACTTATAATATGCATATACAACGAGTGTTCTTTAGACCACACAACTGAAGTTAAACTTCTTTTGTTACATTTATATGTATGTACATATTATATATCGACGCTGGAAAGCAAAAACGTAGTAAGTGACACATATGGCCATTTTCACTTTTTACGTCGTTGGAATCAGAAAAAAAAGACGCGTCGAATGATATATGACTTGTAACAATTAGATGAAAAATAGCGAAAATAGGATTTTAAAGATTGACACTTTTCTTTTCTTTTTTCTATCGTAAAAAGATTTTTTAGGAAAACTCTAGGTAGGAAACTTATTCAGCAAAAAATAATCAATATTGTGTCCAAAAACGACAGCTCTAGGTCCACAAACACGAAAGTTATAATTTTTTAAAAAGTATAAATGTTTTTCGGCTCTGGTGAACAATTTCATTTTGTGGGTTACTACGTTTTGTTTTCCAGCGTCGATATGTATAAGTAAGTGACACATATGGCCATTTTCACTTTTACATCATTGGAATCAGAAAAAGACGCGTCGAATGATATGTGACTTGTAACAATTAGATGAAAAATAGCGAAAATAGGATTTTCAAGATTAACACTTTTCTTTTCTTTTTCTACCGTAAAACGATTTTCTTTTAGGAAAACTCTAGGTTAATGCCTTATCGATACTTATTTAGCAAAAAGTAATAAATATTGTGTTCAAAAACGACAGCTCTAGGTCCACAAACACGAAAGTTATAATTTTTTAAAAAGTATAAATGTTTTTCGGCTCTGGTGAACAATTTCATTTTGTGGGTTACTACGTTTTGTGTTCCAGAGTCGATATGTATAAGTAAGTGACACATATGGCCATTTTCACTTTTTACGTCGTTGGAATAAAAAAAAAAACGCGTCGAATGATATGTGACTTGTAACAATTAGATGAAAAATAGCGAAAATAGGATTTTAAAGATTGACACTTTTCTTTTCTTTTTTCTATTGTAAAACGATTTTCTTTTAGGAAAACTCTAGGTTAATGCCTTACGATACTTATTTAGCAAAAAGTAATAAATATTGTGTCCAAAAACGACAGCTCTAGGTCCACAAACACGAAAGTTATAATTTTTTTTTTAAAGTTTAAATGTTTTTCGGCTCTGGTGAACAATTTCATTTTTGTGGGTTACTACGTTTTTGTTTTCCAGCGTCGATATGTATAATATATACATGATTAACGGATAGATAAATTCTTTATTGCACCAAAATTTACTTACAAAGGCGAACTTAATGTCATTTAGTATTTTCTACCAGCTAACCTGTTTAGAAACACTAGGGGTAATCCAGTAAAAATAGTTAAAAGAAACTTATATAGATAAATAAATATACATTTATATATACATACAGACATAACGTCTATATAAACATTATTATATATATATAATGATTTCTTTGACACAATTGATCAAGAGAGAAATAAAATGTGCGCGTCTCTCTCGCGCACATCTCTTTCTTGCTTCTACAGTGTGATTCAGACAACAGGCCTGCACTGCGTCTTAGATATACGAAACGTAACTGGCCATGAGAGAAAGGGTGAAAGAAAATAAGTGCTCGCACCTCTCCCTCTTGTTCCTACAGCGTGATACAGACAATAGGCCTGTACTGTGTTAGATATACGAAACGTAGCTGGCAATGAGAGAAAGAGAGAAAGAAAATATGTGCTCGCACCTCTCTCTCATGCTTCCACAGTGTGATACAGACAATACTGCACTGTGTCTTAGATATACGAACCGTAACTGTCTATGAGAGAAAGAGAGAAAGAAAATATGTTCTCGCAACTCTCTCTCGCCCCTACAGTATTATACGAAAAGTATATCTCTCTCTTTATTTCGTCACTAACTTATACTTCGCATTTCCCGATCACACTATTCGTAACGCTTTCACCAGCTTACTCCCCAAGTCAAGCGTGCGAAAAGAAGTTGTACTTCAATAAATATTATAAAAGGTTGAATGAGGAAGGAAAATTTATAACCCGGAATTGTGGTGTCGGAAGGTGGAGCCCTAGAAGTGGGTAGATCGACTAGATTAGTGACATATTAAGATCTAAATTAGAACATAACAATACTAAGATAAGAGTCATATTCATTTTCTTTTTAAATTTAATGGCAACGTGCAATAAAGAAAATTGAACATACTCAGTAGTTTGAAATTACTCTGTCTGTTTACGCTCGTCTAACTTCGCACTTAACAGGACTATCCTAATTGCTGATAGCAAGAAACACGCACGCACAATACATAATTCCAAATACCATCGACACCATCTTGATACTTGGCGTTCCACGCATACGTTTTTCTGCGTAACTTTCAACCTGCGGAATCAACTGTCACCCCCGATATTTCCAAACCTGTACAATTTGGAGGCCTTTAAAGAACGAGACCACTCCTTTCTCAAAAGGCAAGCTCTCACCACCACTTAAGCCCCTTTCCTAAAACTCTTTCTCACTTCAAGACCGTCAGAATACTTTGGCCTCTATTTAACGTAATCACGGAGCTCATGAATCTCACAACCGTTGTCTTCTTTTCCATGAAAAGGAATACTCTTCAAAATGCTACTGGTCACATTGATTTCTTACACAATTCTCTTACCTTTAACGCAATAACGTTCTGGAGTTCGCTGCCACTTTTGCACCCGTTACATTGTCTCTCCACAACCCTGAGGTAGACTGGCAGAGAATGCCTTCTGCCATTAAGTCCGCCGTTATGTACACTTATTATGTGCAAAGTAACAGCCTTTATATATATCCCACTGTCCCACTTCTCTGTAAAGAGAGTATTAGGGCATAGTCCGCCACGAAGCCCTAGTGCTGATTGTCTTATTTATTTTTTCTAATATTGTCTATTTAATAATAAGTTTTATTTGTTCGTGTCTCGAGGTGGGCATAAACAGCGGCGACACAGTTACCAACTACTGTAGCGGTAACGAACGTTCAATGTTATCAAATGTTCTTTTCCTGTGTCCAATTTTTTTTTATTCCAGTTCGAGGGTACCTGAGAGGGCCGAACCACTCGGACGGTAGCTTCACCAAGGAACCGGAACAGCTTTTAGACCTCTTGAACGTCTATAACACGAGCTTGTAAACAATAATAAAAAATTACAACGTAACGTACGTTCGTAAGTAAAAAGAGAATTATTTACAAAATATTAGCTATTTTACAAAATATTTGCTAAACCGTTGTCGTTTGGCAGCGTGCCCAGAAGGCTGGTAGCATTGTCACGTTGAATAGCAATACTTAACCTCTGTGCAAGGTATAACCCAGCCCTCTGGTAACCAGATGATTCGACCAAGCTCTTTGCTACGACATTAGAAAGGCGGTGTGTTTCTACCCCAAACGCTTGTTAAGCTTGTAAAGAAAATATTTCATACTTAAGACATCAAATTCAATTATTATTCCCCAGCTGGACTTATCCACAAAGTTATTTATCATCATGATCACAATTACAAAAAGAGAACGACGTGGAATAACTTATTTACATGATCCAAGGGAATATCGGCCTTATTGGTTAACAGCTAAACGAGCTTATCCTTTGTCTAATAAGGTTTCGATGCTCGGAGCGGTTTCGATTTGGGATACATGAATGCATGCAAAGGATTTGGACTGTTTACGACTTCGTGGGTGGTTGTAGGCGTGGCATCTTGCCTTCCACTCGCACTGGGGTGCCCTGGGTAATCCCATCTCACCCCTCGGCCGCTCCCACAGGACCTTCTTGTTAAGTTATTTTTTGTTCCCCTCATCTCGCTTTATGGAATGGTCAGACGGGCAAATATTTACTCACGATTTTCAAAATCTCGTTATCATCGACCGGAGAGGTCTCACAGTAGACACGATTAGTACATGTTCAACAGTACACTTGGATTGTTTGATTTATACAAATAATATTACGAATTAATACATAAAGTTTTGTTATAATAAAGATAAGTATTTATAAGTAACCAGCTCATCTGGCTAACTTGGTACCGCCTTATTTTTGATAGTTTTTTTTATTCTATGATTGACATTTATGATATGACGTATGGTCTGTTTGAAGTTGCCATTCATTGGCTCAACTGAACGTCATTTTGTTTCGTTCACTCTTTCTAATGAGTTTTATACTACATACATTGGTCTATGTAAGTTTTATTTATTACACAAAATTACATACGAACCAATGCGATGCTGTAACTAAAAAATACTTACATACGAGAAAACATTTAAAAAATAAAAATAAGAAGAAAAAACCAAAAAGGAAATGGCTAAAAATGCCTTCGGCGCACTTGTACACAGTTTCTACAAATTGCGACTGTTTGCAACAAAAGACATCCACTTGCTGCGATATTCTTCTTGGTCGCTTCACTCTTGTCAGAGTGGTCGTGGTCATCATGATCCGGTGGGTTGGGCAGCAGACAGCACCCGCAGCACGACGTCTCGCCACCTCCGTCTGCTGATCGTCAATCGGGCACATTCTTGGAGGGGAGCTCCCACCATACTCCGCACCTGATCCAACCATCGCATTGGCGATCTACCTCGTGGTCTACTTCCCTCTGCTGCGATATATTATAGTATTAATAACCAACTTTCCATATGATATTAGAGGTTCAAAAAAAATCCTTTCAAATAAAAAAAATGCTTCAAATTCGCAGCTCTATGGCATGCACAAGCAATAAAAGAACCGTCGATTTGAGAATTTCCTTTTTTGAAGTCGGCTAATGAAAATGTTAAATAGAAATGAAACTCGTAAAGCACCGCAAGATTAGGCGAAACAAATGCGTTGGAATTAGGCGTTTCACGTAACGCTGTGTGCTCGTTAGATCGAAAGTGGATAATTTCTTTATCAGGTCCGCGGCGCGCGTGGGGTCCGGCCTTTCGGCCGCGCCGCCATTATTTCCGAGCCCTCTAATGATACGTTGAGAAATTAAATTTTACCACTTTATTAAAGGATTGACTTGGCGTGGTGATTTACAATTTATGTGAATAATTTACTGCGAAGAAACAAAATTTACTATTTATGACGTATGCGTTTGATCTATAATACGGTTTTATTGTTGAGAGTTTGTATCACAGTATACTTCCAATTATAGTAATATACCTTTTTTTTGTTAACGGGGAGGAAATATTCAAAAAGATACCCCGCCTTCTGGGAGGAAGGTGGCGGTTATGTGGTATTTTTACCCACTAAAACCTCCCCCCGTGGCCCTTCCTCGGTGCATGGTGCTCCAGAAGAACGCACCGGAGCCCCTCCGCACTGTGCACCCCGGACCAGCCGATGTCGCCTTCTTCCCGGGTTCCTTGTCACCCAGTGAACCCGAGGCCCCTTTTAGTCGCCTTCTACGATAGGCAGGGGACACCGTAGTCTTATTTTGAGAGCCCAGAACTACAGGGCTGTGTAGTAATATACCCACAAAGAGCACAAATCTGGAAGATGACAATGTAATGATGATATCCAGACCGATGTCGGCCATGGCTACTGTGTCACTGAAAAGGCATTTTAATCACTTCATTCAGGTAGTAGGGCTTAGGTTTTCTGCCCTCTCGTGTGCTCTTTGGTGGTTAGCGTACCCGAGCACGTTGCTGAAATCAAGAGAGCACTTCGCACAGTTCAAGGTTCCATCATCATAATTATAGTGGATGGACACTAGTTGGCGGGTCTTCAGTACAATGTTATTGTAATTAAGTAAATAAAATCAAGCATATACAAGTATTGTTAATGATAAACTACACAGGACGAGTAGAGATGCTGGTCTTAACTGCTTCACCGTATTTAGGTGTTGTATAGCTAGTAACTCGACACTAGGGTCCCCCCGGTGAGGGGTAACACGTACAGCGTACACAGTGGCTGACGTTTTTGATATCAACTGACTTGACGGACCAATATGATTGGCCAGAGAAGCTGACCGGAACAGTTTCACCGCTCACCGGTCGCTTCATCTAGACTTATATTGGAAGCATCACGGTGCATGGTCCCTCGGCTTGGGCGTTTTTTTTTTTTGACGAACTACACAGATTGGCCAGAGAAGCTGGCCTTGACTGCTTCACCGGATTGAGAGGTGGCAGAGCTCTTAGGTCGCTTAGCCTGAACCTCTATCGCTAGTAACTCGACACAAGGGTCCCAACCCGTAGGGACGAGTTTCGAGTTATTAGTTTTCCGAAGTGAGTCCTGAAGTGGTGAAATGTAACGATAACGTAAGTGCTTGTACTGCCTGGGCTTCAAGTCTGGAAGTTCAAGATGCTAGTCTTGACTGCTTCACCGGATTGAGAGGTGGCATAAAATAATTGGCCTTAAAACAACAAAAATACTGACGTAAGATACTATTTCATGCGGCCCAAGTCGCGGGCACAGCTAGTATACGATATGTTACAGTCGCGTAAATTTAGGAAAACTGTGAAAAATAACATTGTAAGGATAAAAATATAATGACGTCACACCGTCTCAAGAAAACAGTAACAGTATTCAAAGAATGGTTGATGGAATGCGTAACGTGTCCGAATCACAATGAAGTACCGTATGGTGAATATTTTTCAAAATACGTGTTAAGTTATCTCTAGATCTTTTGCGAGCGCCTTTTGTCCTTCTGTTTAACTTTCCCTCGGCGGCGTTTGTCGATTTTTTTTTTCACAGCAGTATAATGTCTGTTTGGATTTCGTCTGCGCATCAGATAATCATCATTGTCCTGGAAGCGCCAGCGGCACTAAAAAACCCGCTCCCGTACTCAGAAACCATTATGCATTGTTCCCGTGGCTAACTATTGTCTTATTTATTTCAGACTATTGGAGATGTTTCACTTTTCAACGGTAATACATTTCTGTAATGCAGCGTTACCGTTTCTGTGTGGACAATGCGAAGATGTTTAGTATTATCAACTTATCCGTCGACTTTATTGTGTCATTGTGACAAGTTGTGATTCACGCGTGGTTGAATCATCCCCTTTGTGTGTGAACGTAAACGTGAAAGTGTAATTTTCAGTATTTTACTGCAAATAGCTATTTCAAGTAACTCCATACATCGCGTATTTCTACCCCCTTTAGGATAAAAATTTAATAAACTTTGAATAAGAAATAAGTTTCTAGCTTCTAGCTTTAAAAATGACGTAACTTTCTTACAAGCTCATCCCCCCTTTTTTGTTCAGGGGGAGGAAATCTTCGACACGATACCCCGCCTTTTGGCGGCGGTTATATGGGTTTTTACCCACTAAAACCTCCCCGGCGGCCCTTCCTCGGTGCATGGTGAGGGGCTCAGGGATCTCCAGAGGAACACACCAGAGCCCCTCTGCACTGTGGTCTTAGGAGAGCACGTCCATGAGGGAGATTAGTCCCTCCCCCCTGTGCCCTCGCAATGCAAAGCGACACGGGCCTGCCGATGTCGCCTTCTTCCCGGGTCCACCTTGGCGGACGACAAAGGCCCCCGCCCTTGACGCCCAGTGGCAAGCTCATCCCCTATTTCAAGCCTTTTTTGAATTAAAAATATTGTATTTTAATTACGTTATATTGAGTTATCCGTCCATTTGTGGCTCACTTACGTGATGCAATTTTCAGATTTATCTGTATTTTTCCATGGATTCTGTCAGAGACCACGCAGTAAGTACTAGCACTCAAATCAAAAAAAAGAATCATCAAAATAGGTTCACTCAGTCGAAAGTAATTAACATAAAAAAAGCATATAGACGAATCTAAAACCACCTTTTTTGAAGTAGGTTGATAACAAATACAATTCGGAAAACTATCACTACATTCAAATAGCTAACAAGTGGCACTTCACACGACGAATCGAGAACGTCCTACTTTTTCTGAAGTCGGTTGAAAAAGGGTTAAATGGATTCGAAAGATGATTAAAAAATCTAGACATTCTAGTACGGACGTTGGTGTTTGATCGCCCATAACCACTTTCCATGCGCGCGATCCTCTGTATATTTGCATTCTCATTACATAAAGCGGGAGAAGAGATAAAAAAAACCGCACAAAACACAAATCGCCTACATGCCAATGCGATGACGCACGTAAAAGCAATACCGTCCACTTTCGGTTCGCGTACGTCGTATAACCAAGTGATGGCGCTAAGATTCTATTTCTCCTTTGTTCGACGTTAGCGCCACCATAAAAAAAAAACGCACCGACGGAAGTAAACCCACAAAGCAAATGCCATCAAGCAAAAACGCCGAACAAAAAAACTGCATAATGCGGTCGGGTATGGCTCCGAACGCTCTTGTAAAATTTATAACAGCTCTATTCTGTTTACCTGCTTGACTTCGGCTTCAAATTGTCCTATAATTGGAGGCATTTGACGGTGAGTTATTAATTTATTGAGCGTTGTTTCGCTTTAGTTTTTTTTTGTTTCTTATGCAGGTGCTAAAACCTCCTTAAGTTCGGAAAACACTTATGCAACACTGGCTTTTAGTATGTCATTTTAACTCTTATGGAAAATTACAAGATGGCATCGTTGGCTTGATTATCCGTGCAATAGCAACCGACCGAGTCGTGGTTACCCTTCACCGGGGGGACCCTTGTGTCGAGTTACTAGTGATAGAGGTTCAGGCTAAGCGACCTTAGAGCTATGCCACCTCTGAACCCGGTGAAACAGTCAAGGCCAGCTTCTCTGGCCAATCGGTGTAGTTCTTCATAAAACAAAATCGTTGGTTTGATGAAATTCTAAGTTTTTTTTAATACAAAATAGGCTCACGTTCGGCTTCTATCTCTTATGGAAGGCGAAGAAGCCTTGGATGGAGCACGTGAGCCTATAAGGTGTCTGTTCACATTGGACTAATTTTGATTGAAATTTAACATGTTTTTTTTTATTGTTTGATTGCGACCACAGACTTGTGTCCGTGCTCTTTTCCAATACACTTAAATTGTTCACTCTGCATTTATTAAAAGAGTGCCACTTCTACAGTTACTACTTTCCTTTTTTTTGTTTTTTTTTTATATATAATGCCTGAATTTGGAGGTGGTCAGAGATCGCTCCGGTTCACGCGTCGCAGACGCTCCGATGCATTGCTATTAGCTTCTCCGCGACTGCTGTGTCCCTGCTTCTCATGGCCATTTTCAGGTTGTAGTCCACTATCCTTGATGCGGCCATTGCCTTTGTCATCAGTCTTCCTGTGAATTTAACATGTTACACATTTCACGTTGTAGAAGCACACTTAGAACGGATACTTGTAATAGTGTAACGTAGTATAGTTTCTATACAGATTCAGGGCCTAAACGCTTCCATGTCGGTGGATGTACATTGGACGCGGTACGTAAGCACAACATGGGACCGAGCAAATACAGATATCTGACGCACTACCATTATTGTTCTTGTATTCGATGCTTTCGTTCAAAATTTCATCTTTCGAAAAATTTGTAAATATGTTTCGTATAATACGAAAGGTTACGGAAAATATAAACAAACGGACATACATATACAAATGAATAAAGTATACGAATAAAATCTACCTAGTCTACCACAAGATACCACTTTACAACTAAGATACCGCTACACTTATTATATGTCACTGGCTGTGTTCGCGACTTAGTCCGCATGGAATTTAAAAATTTTTTGTCGTTTTGTGTCTTTTACTAGTCATGGTAGGTACATTGGGCTAGTTACAAATTAATGAGGAAAAGATTACCATTTGTCCTTAATTGTTGGGGTCGACGTTACCATCGTATTTTACGGTATCCTGCAAATGTACACACGCGAGCAAAAAGGGTGGGAATAAAGGGTTGGTTAAGAAAGTTTGAATATCTCGGAAGATAAAGACGCTAGCTAACTGAAATAAATTGTGCATGATAGACAATTAAATATCCTTAAAATAAAAAAAAATACTTTTATTAATTTATTTATATTTCATTGATGACGCCACATGGAGGCAACAGTAAGTACTAAAATTTAAATTTAATAAAAATACTATATTACGTTTACATTTTTCAATGAAATATATATAAATTAATAAAATATTTAATATTAAGGATATTTCACTGTCTATCATGCACAATTTATTTCAGTTATTTAGCGTCTTTATCTTCCGAGATATTAAAACTTTCTAAACCGACCCTTTATTTTTGCACACGGCTATATATATCGTAGAACGTTCATTTTGTACACAATTAGTTTAGCGAATTCATTAACAAAAACAATATTAAAAGATATCTAATGTAACTACCTTACCGCGAGTAACAGAACACATACTATACAAGCACCTATCAGCACCGCTGTGTTTCTTTTGGAATTTGTGCCTCCACTAAATGATTGTTGTCTTTGTATTCTTTTTCTACCGCGCTTCGAATCGAAACGTTAAAACATTATTATGACTTCCATATAGCTTTGCCGCCCGAGGCTCTGACCCGGAGAGAACACACACTCCGTAAACATGATTAGTGGCGTGGCGTGTTCTTTGATTTTTAATCTGTGAACTTGAATTATAGATTATAAATAGACGAGATGTGATCGCAGTCTGTAAAATATATACTAATGAATGGGTAGATATCCGCTCAACAAATCCACACTAAACGCAAAAACGAGACAAGGGGGATCATGTTTCGGAGAAGGTTTTAGTATGCGAAATTAATAGTGTAAATAATATCTATTAAAATTGGTGTTCGCGACATTGCCGACAAGATGCAGGAGAGTAGGCTGCGATGGTATGGACACATTAAGAGGAGACCCCACCAGGCAGGGAACCTGGCGCTACAACTTTTCCTTTCTGGTCGAATATCACGAGGAAGCCCTAAGACAAGATGGGAGAGTGTAGTGTCGAGAGACATGACAAGATCGGGACAGAACGAAGCGGAAAGCTGACCCCACCACCATGTGGAACCAATAGCAAGGAAGAGAGAGAGATTATCTATTAAAAACTTTTTGGTCTAAAAAAAAGTAATTTTTTATTACTCACTTCAACATTTACAAAATCAATTAAAATAGGCCGACGTGAAGAAGTGTTAATTTGCGGAATCAATTGTCACCAGCAGTGTTTCCGAACCAGTACGATTTGGGGACCTTCAAGAAACGAGCCTACCTTTCTCAAAGGGTAGGTATACTTCTTTGCCATAATTAAAAATAGCTTTCACTGCATATAATAAAATAATAGGCAGAGAAACCATGTATGTCTACCCATCTAGATTTAAACGGACGTGAGAGCTTATTTGGATTATTTTAATTTAAAAAAATATTATACAGCTTCGGTAAATCGATTTGTATACAATAACATAAAGCACAAAATGCTGTCGCCTGTTTGTCTCGTACGCAACAGACTGCAGATCGCTATAGTACCTAAATGCTCAATAACAAATTTCGCTTACATTCAACAACGCTGCGTCATTGAATCGAGCGGTAGTACTCTCCAGTGGCAGCACAGCAATGGATGTATGGCAAAATAAACGGGGCTGCATTAGACTTGGTCCAGACTAAAACCTTATAGCAAATTTCGCTTACATTCAACAACGCTGCGTCATTGAATCAAGTCGTAACACTCTGCAAAGCCAACACAGCAATGGATGTATGGCAAAATAAACGGGGCTGCATTAAACTTGGTCCAGACTAAAACCTTATAGCAAATTTCGCTAACATTCAACAACGCTGCGTCATTGAATCGAGCGGTAGTACTCTCCAGTGGCAGCACAGCAATGGATTTTTGTCGAAATAAAGGCGACTGCATCAGACGTGGTCGAGACTAAATGCTTTTAACAAATTTCGCTAACATTCAACAACGCTGCGTCATTGAATCGAGCGGTAGTACTCTCCAGTGGCAGCACAGCAATGGATTTTTGTCGAAATAAAGGCGACTGCATCAGACGTGGTCGAGACTAAATGCTTATAACAAATTTTGCTTACATTCAACAACGCTATGTCATTGAATCGAGCGGTGAGTACTCTCCAGCGGCAGCACAGCAATGGATTTGTGACGAAATAAAGGCGACTGCATCAGACGTGGTCGAGACTAAATGCTTATAACAAATTTTGCTTACATTCAACAACGCTGCGTCATTGAATCGAGCGGTAGTACTCTCCAGTGGCAGCACAGCAATGGATTTGTGACGAAATAAAGGCGACTGCATCAGACGTGGTCGAGACTAAATGCTTATAACAAATTTCGCTTACATTCAACAACGCTGTGTCATTGAATCGAGCGGTAGTACTCTCCAGTGGCAGCACAGCAATCGATTTGTGACGAAATAAAGGCGACTGCATTAGACGTGGTCGAGACTAAATGCTTTTAACAAATTTCGCTTACATTCAACAACGCAGCGTCATTGAATCGAGCGGTAGTACTCTCCAGTGGCAGCACAGCAATGGATTTATGACGAAATAAAGGCGACTGCATCAGACGTGGTCGGGACTAAATGCTTATAACAAATTTCGCTTACATTCAACAACGCTGTGTCATTGAATCGAGCGGTAGTACTCTCCAGTGGCAGCACAGCAATGGATTTGTGACGAAATAAAGGCGACTGCATCAGACGTGGTCGAGACTAAATGCTTATAACAAATTTCGCTTACATTCAACAACGCTGCGTCATTGAATCGAGCGGTAGTACTCTCCAGTGGCAGCACAGCAATGGATTTGTGACGAAATAAAGGCGACTGCATTAGACGTGGTCGACAAATTCTGGTTTCCCGCGACATCTGTACACCAATGTGCCATTTACATTGTAATGCTCGCACACAACCTGTTCGATTAGGATGGGAATGCCGTCCACATACTTAACGTCGGGTGTTCATGTACAAACTATTGTTATCTATCAAGCTGCAAGCGTTACAACATTAAAAGCCCATGATTTATCAAATTAAAACATAGATTAATATCGCCAAAGATTAAAGAGTATAAAGTAAAACACAGATTATATAAGTAAAAACAAAAACCAACTTCAAATTCGATTTTCTTTCCTGTATTTCCGTATTATCGTAGGAATATTACGAATTATTTAGCGTCAATAGCCTAATGGTTTAGGGTACGGCCTGCGAATCGTAAGGTCGTGGGTTCGAATCCACCATTGGACTATTGCCGTGAACCATGTCCTAGCACAAGCTTAAGCTTAGTTGGAATGGTTAACAAGATTGTTAATAACATTTCTGAAAAAAAAAAGAAATATTGCCAGCTTTCTTAAAAAAAAAATATTACTAATAGTATTGCGCGCGCACGTCTTTAGGTAGTCCCGGGCATCGCTGAAAATCAGCGCTGTCGGATCCTTACGACATATGCTGAGACGGTGTCCGATATTGGCGTCATATGTTTTGTATTATTTTTCCGTGTAACTTTAACTGTGTTTTGTCTATTTTTCATTCGTTTTTTAATGTGTGTTATATTCTGTCTGTGATGTGTTTTTGTATTGATGCCAATAAATCAATGTCTATGTCTAAATAGAATTATTCAGAACATAACTAAATTCTCATCAGACTACGTTTGATGTCCACGCTTTCTAATAAAAAATGAATAATCGAAATTGGTTGACGTGACATTGAGCTAATCGTCCAATCGTCCAAGCAAGTGCTTGACTATGATCCTACCTGAGTGTAGTGGAAATGCAGTCCTGGATGGTAAGGCACACTAGCTTAGTAAATACCTATTCACTCTACGCTTGAAAATACCCACATTTTAATCGGATGGAAAGACAGACGGGGGCAAACTATTCCAGTCCTTTGCTGTACGAATAATGAAAGACGAAGCAAAGCGCTTCGTTCGGGTAAATGCATATTTAAGATTCCTATGGTTTTCTCATGGATGCCATTATCAGAGTTGGACACGGGAACCACCACCCAGTCGAAAGTTATGAGGTAATCATAAAGAAAAAAAACCATATAGACGAATTAAGAACCACCTACTTTTGTGCTTTCCATGTAGTCTCATTGCAATTTGGTCTCATTCTGTCAATGGAATCCATGAGAACAGAGCCTGTAGACGTTACGTGTGTTAGAACATTTTCTAATCTTCCTCAAGATGTTTTCTATCACTACCGAGCTCTTGGTGAATCAGCACTTAAAATTGCAACAAACTAATTAGTGCCGGCACCGGGCATCGAACTCAGGTTGCTAACGTACTATGCAACTTGAGGCGACCACCCGGGCACTGAGCTACCACGGCTCTACGATTCAGAATATTTTTTTAAAGAAAACATTCTTGTTAACCATTCCAACTAAGCTTAATCTTGTGCTAGGAGATGGTTCACGTCAATTTTCGAATGGTTCCAACCCGCGACCTTACGATTCGCAAACCGTACCCTAGACCATTACGCTATTGACGCTTCGCTTTTATTATAATTGCTCGTTTGAAGTTATAGATGTCTGTCCGTTCTGTAGATTTGCTATAAAAGATAACAAAAAACACGCCTTCCCGTTGATAAATATAGATAATGCTAAGCAATAGTCGAATTGTTTCAACGGCTTTGCGGTAAACACGGCGTTGGTATTACAAAAATATGTGATTGATTGCTGCACGCAGCGCGGAGGAGAGGGGCTGGCGGGGTGCGCATGCGCAGAGCGGCAGTGACCGCCGCGCCAGGTGCGTGCGGCCATCGACACCATAAAATTAATAACCAGTCGAGCCTCCTAACCAATGCAACTTGAGGCGACCACCCGGGCACTGAGCTACCACGGCTCTACGATTCAGAATATTTTTTTAAAGAAAACATTCTTGTTAACCATTCCAACTAAGCTTAATCTTGTGCTAGGAGATGGTTCACGTCAATTTTCGAATGGTTCCAACCCGCGACCTTACGATTCGCAAACCGTACCCTAGACCATTACGCTATTGACGCTTCGCTTTTATTATAATTGCTCGTTTGAAGTTATAGATGTCTGTCCGTTCTGTAGATTTGCTATAAAAGATAACAAAAAACACGCCTTCCCGTTGATAAATATAGATAATGCTAAGCAATAGTCGAATTGTTTCAACGGCTTTGCGGTAAACACGGCGTTGGTATTACAAAAATATGTGATTGATTGCTGCACGCAGCGCGGAGGAGAGGGGCTGGCGGGGTGCGCATGCGCAGAGCGGCAGTGACCGCCGCGCCAGGTGCGTGCGGCCATCGACACCATAAAATTAATAACCAGTCGAGCCTCCTAACCAATGCACTTGAGGCTTCATGCGCACTCGACACACGGTACATTCGTAGCACGCGCTTTTAACAAGTATATTTAGGAGCAAAAACAGATATCGACTTCATAAGGAATCAAACGTTAACGGTGTTCCTTGCGAACGTAGTCATTGTACTTGCGAATTATCGTAGGAATATTACGAAATTATCAGATCCTAACCAAACTCTTCTCAAACTACCCTTGAAGTACATTTCCAATAAAAAAATGAACCATCGAAATCGGCTGGCGTGATATTAAATTATTCGTCCATTTGTGGCGTACGAACTTAATGGAATTTAGGACTTGGACCAAATAAGCTATGCTAAGCTACCAAGCTACTATTAAAAAAACAAATTTCATAGGTTATAAATGATACTTATGGATGCACAAACATTACAAAAAAATACAAACGAATCGAAAATCCTTTTTTTGGAACTCGAATAAAAATGAGATCTGTAAAAAAACTTTTCACAAATATTAATAAAATTCTTGTTAACCGAAATAAGCTTAAGCTTGTCCTAGGATGGCACACGTCATTAGTGGAATGGTAGATTCGAACCCACCTTTCGATCGCAGACCGTACCCTAAACCATCAGGCTCGATCCGGATGTGCATGAGTCGGTGCTACATGTTTTGACAGAATGTCCGGAGTTTAATATTAGAAGATTTGAGTGTGAAAGCGAGATGAATGAAAGAATAACTGTAGATAATATTAGAAATTTAATTAGTGATAAGAACAAGATAGATATATTTTTAAGATTCTGTAAATATGTAGTAAATAAAGTAATAGATAGAAATAAAACATAATGTAAATAGATAGATATAAAAATTAGCAAATATAACAGAATATAAATAGAAATAAGTTGTGTAAATTAGAAATAAAAATAAGAAATTTGTGTATTTTTTAGAAATAATAGATATATAAGGAAATTGTAATAACTAGAAATAAGAAATTTAGAAATTAGCATTGTATAAAGTAGACAAATTAGTTAGTAGTAAATTAATGTTAACATAAAAATACCCCCAGCCAAACATGCTGGGGAACAAAAATTAGTAATAAATCATCTTAAAAAAAAAACCATCAGGCTATTGACGTTTCTATAATAATAAACCAATTATTGTTTTGCTCGAAACGTCAATTGAATTTCGACAAATTGAAATAACATAAATCGGCGTTTTCAACACGGTATTCACCATTGAGGGGTAATATGTATTTAATGGTGGTTACAGCCTGGCCCGGGAGAGCCGGGCGCACGAGGCGACTGAGGAGCGACGGAGGGGCGGAGGGACGACCTCCGAGACGGTAAGTCTGGCTGATAAAGAAGGATTTTACCCGCTCGATTTAGCATGAAATTGGAACACAAAGTGAATAAAGCCACAAGATTGTAAACATTATGGGCCTCCGCTTTTTTATTGCGGCCGCACGTTTTATTTACGGTTCTCGTTTTTATTGATCGGCCGTCAGTTAGTCGGAATAACCTATTTATTATCTTGTTAACTATAGTTAACGAACTGAAATCTCGGTACCGATTCCAACACCGATGATCGCTATAGTTAATTGGTAAATTTAATACTTAACTTGCTGCAGTTGTTAATGCAATTCGTAAGTGGCCTGCAGCCTTCGGTTTAAAGAAATTTATTTCTCAAAAAAAAAAGAATACACAATATTCACTTTAAAATTTGAGAAAACAATAACTAACATTCACTTCTTAAAATTACTTACTTAAGACTATTGGAGAACTAAAGTTAAGTATTTAATAAATATGACTTAAGACTATTTTTAAAACTTACTAAAGAGTTACAGTTTTTGATATGCGGAGGCAGCTTGTTGTACAGCTGGGCTCCCTCGTATTGTAAATTTTTTTTACCGTATGATGTTCTGATCATAGGTAACTGTGTCTCATCCTTACGTCTAGTGTGGTATTTGTGTGTCTTTTTTTGAATGTAATTTGTGTATTTATGTTATTTGTCAATATTTTTCTAATTAACATACATGTGGTGTAAACATATAACCCTTCTAAATTTAATTAACACAAGTATATTAGAGAGAGAGCCGTGGTAGCTCATTGTCAGTGCGGTCGCCTCAAGTTGCGTACGCTAGCAAACCCGAGTTCGATCCCCGGTGCCGGCACCAATAAATTTACTGTTGCAATTTTATGTGCTGATTTACCACGCGCTCGGCGGTGAAGGAAAACATCGTGAGGAAACCTACATGTCTAAACCAATTTTATACGGTACGTTAAGTCGGCCAATCCGTACTGTGTGCGTGGCGGAAAATGTCATTGTACTTTCTTTACATAGATGGTCTTTTTATAAGTATATGTCATCGTTTATTTATACCATGTATGTATAATATGTTTACAGGTCCGGATTTAGAGGTCTGGAGGCCTGGGACGTAAGAGACGAGTGGACGGCAAAATCACTGCTTATTTTATTTGAAAATGCAACCAAGATTAACATCCAGGGGTTAAGTGGCAAATCAGTCCTGAATAGGCAATTGCCTATTCACTCCACCCTTGAATACATGCCGGTAGCATCTTAAGGCGACTGCCCGGACACTGAGGTTCTGTCACAGGTTTCGGTTAACAAAGCTCAAATGAAGTCAGTTGAGAGAGCTCAAAATGTTTTTTATTATTATATAATAAAAAAAAAACAAATAAAATGTGTTGGCGCGGGGTGTAAGTCAAGATCGCGTTTCGTTCCCACGCGCACTTGTCGTGGCAACCACGATGAATGACTCACTAAACTTGGAGCACCATTTCCACAAGTCATAGTGCAATTAATAATATACGGCATCCTGTCGAATTATCTCTCGCCGTGGCAGGGGTCCGGGCGGCTTTAATTTACCACAATGGAAGTCGGTTCCGAGAAGCGAACGGCCGGCGAGGCGGGCCGATTCCGCTGACGAAAACAAACAGAAAATAATTATCATAAAGATGAAGAGGGGCCGCTCGGGGCTTCGCTGCTAATGGGGGCCCACCTGGCAGCCGCTCCCTCTCTCCCTCTCTCCCTCCAGCCACCTACAGGCAGAGGTACCCGCTGGCGCATTCCAACAGCGTGCCACATCCGACGGTCTTATGCTCGCCGCGTAACACATGATTGATTTTTAATACGAGCCTTGTGTACACGAATTGTTGTAAAGGTTGCTTGGGTGTTAATTGATTTGTCTTCTGACGATCCTCACGCCGCCCCGCGTTAATACTTAGTACCTGGATGACCGACCTTTGATCGGTATTTTCTTTTGGAAAATCGTGTTTTTTTTAATTATAAATCTCAAATACGAATTACGCAGTTATAGTGCATGATAGTATACCCATATTGAAAATGTATTTTTAACATCATAATAAACACACTAACACGCGCGCGGAAGCTGGCGCAAAATAGATTAAAAAATCTATATATATTAAAGAGAAAGTGTATGGGTTTGTTCCGTATTGGCTCCGAAACGGCTGGACCGATTTCAATGAAACTTTCAGAGAATCTTCAGATTGACCTGGCGAGTAATCCTGTAAAGTTTGGTGACGATAGGAGCACTCCACTTTTTGAACTGTATTTCTTACATTAACTTGAGCCCGATAGGTTTTTGTATAAATGATAAGAATGATATTGTATTTACTGATATGTACATGGGTGTAGGTTGATCTTTACCCGCTCGAGAAGAGAATGAATACGAAGAGAAATGAATAATTTAATATATTGTGAGAGTTAATCCCTGCAGCTCCTCTGGTGCTGTGGATGTTCATCGGCGACGGTGATCACTTAAGATCAGGTGAGCCGTAAGATTGTTTGCCACGTTTCATATAAAAAAAAAATCAGAAACTTGGCTCACAAATAACGGCGCTGTGAGTGCGTAGATAATTTATAAACAAAATATCGACGAATTGCGGACATCCACCTTCTTTGAAGTCGATTTAAAACATTGTTCACACACATTCCTAAGGATGTGACGAAGGAACGATACTACAAAAAAGGAAGCATGTTTTATACCTCACAGTCTGGTATATCCTTAACGTGGCCGTGTTATCTCAGGAATGTAGAGTAATCTACAAAGGGATGTTTGCGATGCGCTCGCCTCAGAAAGTCCCGGTCATTTTCGCATTGTCTCTCTATAAGCATTTGTCACTTATTTGTCTTTTTATACAATCGTTAAATGCCTCAGACAATCAGGCACAACTACGCATTTAAAAATATTAATAGCTCCAAACAGACGGAAAAATATGCCCAAAAAATAAATATACGACAAATCCTTTAATTTTCACTATACTAGCGTACCCAGCCCGCTTCGCCGACTTTTGCTTTATTTTATTTAAACAATAAACTTACACCATTAAATATTCAATTTAACTCTTACAATATATTAAATTATTCATTTCTCTCCGTATTCATTCTCTTCTCGAACGGGTGTAGATTACCTACACCCATGTACATCATATCAGCAAATACAATATGATTCTTATCATTTATACAACACTTGCAACTGTATGAACCATTTTTGGAAGAAACTAACGGCTAAGATACAGGCTCGGCCTAGTTTAGATGTTAGAAAATTTTATCTTATAATCACATTTTTTTTTTAAAACGCTTGCAATATTTCTTTTTTTTTCAGAAATATTACTAACAATCTTATTAACCATTCCAACTAAGCTTAAGCTTGTGCTAGGACATGGTTCACGGCAATAGTCGAATGGTGGATTCGAACCCACGACCTTACGGTTCGCGGGCTGTACCCTAAACCATTAGGCTATTGACATTGTTTTAAGACCATTTTATTTGGTTCAATAAAAATATTTTTAATTTATAAATTTAATACAAAAACATATCGGGCTCAAGTTAATATAAGAAATAAAAGTACGACGTATGGCTTGTCTGACAGTTCAAAAAGAGAAGTGCTCCAATCGTCACTAAACATTACAGGATTTGCTTGGACTTACCAGGCCAATCAATCATTACAGAATATATAAAAGAGGAAATATAGAAACTGAAGAAGATCTTGAATCACGGCTTCAAGAAAAGCGTGACAAAGAATCTTCATCGCTACAGAGAGTACTCTAAAACGTACTCAAAGACTTGATGCCAACCGTATGTCTATTATGAACCATATTGAAGTACAAAGGAGTATATTGAAGTATAATGAAGTAGAATAAATCCCTAAATGATTAGAATGATATTTTATTTACTGATATGTACATGGGTGTAGATACTGATCTTCACCAGCTCGAGAATAGAATAGAAGAGAATGAATGCGGAGAGAAATGAATAATTTAACGAGTTAAATTAACTATTTAATGATGTAAATTTATTGTTTAAATAAAGTAATTTAAATCTTAAATTAAACCGCTTACTCCATTATAACTATTCCATGTATTGTTTATTTAGAACATTTTGGTTGACTGCGTTCATCACGGGCACGGGTAGCTGATGTCTCCTTCATCCCGGGTCTAATTTGGCGGACGACAAAGGCCACCACCTTAGTCGCCCAGTGAACCCGAGGCCCCTTTTAGTCACCTATGACAGGCAGGGGATACCGTAGCCTTATTCTAAGAGCCCAAAACTACAGGGCTCAACTAGTTGATCTAGTTTGTCTAGATTATGTGATTGTCATCGGGCGATGTAGTCAAAGTAATTGAAAGCTCGCCGGTAGCAGGTAGTAAAAATGTTAGTAATATTTTAAAAAAAAATTGCAGTATTTTTCAAAAAAAATACACATATAGGGGACCCGGTGAAATAAAAAACCGCTATGGCTTTCATCTTTAAAATAACTAACAATTGTTAACGATACAATTACCAGTTAAACCCTCTGACCTACCGCTCTTTAAACCATTAACGGTCGACAATATGAAAACATAATGCCACAAACATAACAAAGTATACTTTACTCAATTGTTTTCACCAACAAAGTAATTACGAGAAGAAACAGGGAGCTAAATACCTCGACGCCACCGGCGGACGAAAGTACGCGATTATATGAATTGTTGCATAGATTACATTCATAGGAGCTAAGTAAGTGTCTCACTTTCAAGTGATAACTTTGTCTTGTCGAAATTTTAACACCGGTGACCGTTATCGAATTGTGAAGGGCGAAAGATAAAACGCTTCGACTAATTCCGATGAGAGCCGGTGTATTGTTTTACGCGTTTTTTTTTTCACCCAATTCTCGAACATTCTGTAGCGGGTTTTTGCGATGCTCCCTCTACCGTGTCGGTGGTCCATTAGAACTATAACAATAGCCCAACTCTATGACCCATTTTATCTAACTTTGACGCAGATTATGTGATACCTGGCGGCCTACCTTTTCAACTTTTAACGACGTGTGGTCATTAGGACTAACGCTATTTTTAAACATCTGAGTGTCTCTCATAATGTCTATTGTAGTGATTGGAATGTTTGAAGTTATTTCAGCTTTTTAAGATAACACAGACTTAACTATTATGTGTGAAGACATAAACTGACTTGAAATCGAAACTATAGTAACAATGAATGTTAACGGTGTATGTACAGGACAAATATAAATAGACGTGATATTTCATGATGGTAAATTTATTAGTATATAAAGATTACTTATGATATTATGAGAGCTAAGAGCTTTGTATTGTACGTGTGGTTCAAATAAGATTTATATTAAGTAGAATTAAATGAATTGTACAGTTGGACCGTACCAACACCTGAAGGGACTTTCGCTATAAGGCTATAAGACTGGGTCAAGAGTCAGATACAAAAGCTAGTACTCCTGGACACGCATCGTCAGGAGTTTCCTATCTATGCCGTCCTAACCACGGCTCGCTTGGGCCCTGCTTCGCTACCGGCGGCACTCTGAGTTAGGTTTTTTAATTTTTATATTTTGTATTGTCCTTTGATTAGAGGAGAGGGGAAGAGAGGAGAGAAGATAAGAGAAGTACTATTAGTATTTGCTAACTTTGCATTTGTAGTAGAAATCGAAAAATATATCTACAACAGTCTGTGACTTGTAAAGCATTGTATGCGTCAATTTCACCTGAATTAATTTAATAGCAATTATTCACGCGACAATTATTGTAAAATTATGCTAATTATAACGAGCAGTGGTAATCTAGTGGTATAATAAATAAGCGGACTTACGATGGTCGCGAGTTTGAATCCTGAGTCCGGCTTGTACCGTTTTTCCGGTTTTTAGATACTTCACTTGTGCATATATTTGTGGCCGGTGTATGACGTGGGCTTATCCCTTGTCACTAATAAGATTAGTACAAACCGGGGGGCGAATGCTATTCTGTCTAGCCCGTTAGATCTAAAAGGACGTAAGAACTTTTTTGATGTTAAGGCGCGTTATGAAAAAATTATTACAGTAAAAATTTGAAACTGGAGTGAAAACAAATTGTGCTGAAATACTTGGTGAGAGGTAACCTCGGCTTGGAGGGTTACTATGTTACGCGTAAGCATTCTGATCCGAGGGCGCCCGAGAGGGCCGAACGAAGAAGATAAACTAACTTTGAGTGCCACTTCTGGAAGCGTTGGCGCTAGGAGAAGTGGCCGAAGAAACTCCAGCAACACTCCTAGCATATAAGGGGTAAATATTCCTACGATAATTCATAAATACAACGAGAGTAACACTTGTTTTCATTCGAATTAATTCACAAGCTCATTAACAACCTGTTGATAATTTCGAAGCGACGTCCACATTCTCGAGTCATCCATGAAATTAAAGAATGTGGGGACGGAATTGTTGTGTGTGTTAAGAATTTTATCAATTATGATACACCAGACCAGCATGCGGTCTCCCCCGCGGGGACTGTGCCGGCACAAATTATGTAGAAGGTATATTGTTCTCACAAATGCATCACAATTTATTATTATTAGTTACTTTCTTATTGGTGTTTAATTTTATTTTTCAACCGACTTCAAAAAAGGTGGACTCAATTCGTCTGTATAGTTTTGTTTTATGTGTGTTATGTCATAACTTTCGAGCGCGTTAACCTATTTTGATGATTCTTGTTTATTTGAAAGCTGTATTTTGGCCTATTGTCATAGTGACAGATTAGACCGGGGCGCTAGTTATGACATAGCACAAGTCTATTTACGAGAAAAAACAAAAACCGACTTCAAATCGGAACAAACGTTAAACTTTATTTGGTGCAAACGCCTTCTTTGTTTTCCAAATTATATAAAACTAGCCCGCTTCGCCGGTCTAAATTTTGCTTTATTTTATTTAAACAATAAACTTACATCATTCAATATTTAATTTACCAAATTCAATTCTCACAATATATTTATTATTCACATCTCTCCGTATTCATTCTCTTCTATTCTCTACTAACACCCATGTACATATCAGCAGCATCAGTAAACGGATACATTCACGGCGCTATAACTTACCTTGAATACATCAAAATCCTTAATTATTATCTTTAATATACTTCAATATACTTTACTATACTTCATTATATTTCAATATACTCCATTGTACTTCAATATGGTTCATAATGACATAAATATACACAACGCATATGTCAATACAAAATAAAAGCTGTATTTGATAGTTCAAAAAGAGGAGTGCTCCGATAACAAACTTGACACGATTACTCGCCAGCTCAATCTGAAGATTCCCTGAGAGTTTCATTGAAATCGGTCCAGCCGTTTCGGAACCTATATGGAACATACCTACAGCCAATAGCCTAATGGTTTAGGCTACGGCCTACTATTGCCGTGAACCATGTCCTAGCACAAGCTTAAGCTTAGTTGGAATGGTTAACGAGATTGTTAGTAATATTTCTGAAAAAAAAAAAGAAATATTGCTAGTTTTCTTTTTTTTAAAAAAAAATAAGACACTTTCTCTCTTATATATAGTGAAGTGAAATATAAAAGCACATTTTTTTTCTCTGCAGCTTCAATCTGTTAGTCATCATTTTTTCATGATACGCCTAAAGAAATATAACTTCGAAACATTAGACGAATTGATAATAATTCTTTTGAGGTTGGTTAATTGTTTTTTAACAAACAACAAAACACTCCGTTTATTTACTTTACGATGAGAATTATTTAATTTAGTTACGTGCAAACGAAAAACAGCACGCCGATATGTTTGTAAACGGAACTGAAAAGAACCACGACGCCATGTGAAGTGCAGCCAGCATGTTCAATCTTAACCCAATTTACACGAGGCAAATTCAACTTTCATCGCACGCCGATAAAATCAAACTTCAAACACGATTTAATTTTCAATAATACAGTTAAGATTCACGCGATTAACACCTATATTTATAACGTTTATAAGGCTTAAAATAACGCAGTATTCCAACGCGCGATCACTCGAAGTTTCTGCAACGTATACGAAAATATGTTTACCCGTAAATCACGCTCATTGTTTGAGCAAACTTCTATTTCGAAGTTACTGAGAAGCTACCAGCGGGCTTCCCGCTAAATATTGTTTCACTGTAAATGTGGGAAGTGGCGTTTAACTGCGTTGTAAAGAGAATCTTTTAAAATAATACATGTTTATGTTAGTGTTTAGAATGTGGCCAAAGTACGTGCGCTACGGGAGCCGCGTCCGTTGTTGTTGAATGTTAGATCATTGCTTTGGTTAGTTGTGCCTTTACAATGTTTAATGTCTTACTACCGTTTATTAACTGTTAAAATGTTAACTCATAATATTTAGAAATCAACATTAACACGCGGTATGATTCTATGTTTAATTTTGTTATAAAATAACGCATATAGAGTCCTTGATTTCATTAACAAAATAAATGTTGTTTAAAGTATATTTACGAGTAAAATCAACTAACGGCGGGTTTCTATATTCAATCTCGATCCGTAAATCGCTATCCGAGATTGATATTTCAATCCATTTTCTGCACTATAACTGGTATATTATTTTTACGGCGTAAAACGGATTATGAGAGAGGACTGTCATTTACGACAAATCCATTCTTTTTCAATCACTTCCAAAGACAAGATCGGATATTGAAATGCGGATTACGGATCGATAGATGGATCAAATAAAATCAAGATCGAAAACAATCTTACATTGAAGATCGAATATAGAAATCCGCCGTAAGTAGTGATAGCTCAGTTTCTAACAATTAATTACTAAATATTTGTACCCGGACGCAAAAAAGCTTGGTGAAAAGTGGATGAAAGCTGTTTCTGTCGACCCCGCTGGAGTTAAAAGAACGGTAGAGCTTATATACCCTCATGTACACACTAATGAAAAATACTGTATTATCCAAGTTTACGTAAGATATCCTTTTTCGTTTAAGTTTATTTTTTTAATGAAATATAAATAAATTAATAAAAATATTTAATTGTCTATGTCACAATTTATTTCAGTTAGCTAGCGTCTTTACCTTCCGAGATATTCAAACTTAGCCGAGCGTTTATTTTTGCTCACGGCTATATTAAACAAAAACTGACTTCAAATTTAATCAAACAGACGGATTTTTATTAAATGCCTTTATTTCCGAAGATCCTTTATATTTTATTCTTCTTTATTCTTTCTTTATTGCATATCACATTGACAATGGATGGAATATGATACATCATGGTTCTAAGAGCGAGTTGAATCTAGAGTAAGTCATACAACGATTAACCAAAAATACCGAGAGAAATACAGTCATCTAGGTACTAGACGATTATCCGCGAAATAGCAACCGACCTAGTCGTGGTTCGGCCCTCTCGGGCGCCCTCGGATCAGATTGCTCGCGTACTTATTGTCCAAGTCGAGGTTACCCCTTTTTTTTTTTGTTAACGGGGAGGAAATATTCAAAAAGATACCCCGCCCTCTGGGGGGAAGACCGCGGTTATGTGGGGGTTTTTACCCACTAAAACCTCCCCGGTGGCCCTTTCCTCGGTGCATGACGAGGGGCTCCGGGATCTCCAGTGGAACGCACCGGAGCCCCTCTGCACTGTGCTCAAGGAGAGCACGTCCCGGGGGGAGGTTACTCCCTCCCCCCCCTGTGCCCTCATAGTGCAAGGCTACACGATGTCGCCTTCTTCCCGGTTCCACCTTAGCGGACGACAAAGGGATCCGGGGTTACCCCTCACCCGAGGGACCATTGTGTCGAGTCACTAGCGATAGAAGTTCAGGCTAAGCGTACGAGCTATGCCACCTCTCAATCCGGTGAAGCAATCAAGGCCAGCTACTAAGGCAGATCTGTGTGGTACTTTAAAAAAAGGGTACTAGACTGTTATACGCCGCATACATATAGTTGAGACCTCAATAAAGAAAATGCAGTGATATACTCGTATATTCTGCTATACTAAAATAATGAACACATCTTCTATTCTTTGTATTTTCTTTCTATTTTATAAGTAAAAAAATTACGTGTTAAACATGTTGTATCCAGTGTATGGTGATGGGTTTATGAAAGATCATATGAGATCTAATAATATTGGTGAAAAGCGAACTGCGAATACTGTCTCTGTCTACCCAGCTAGAGTTAAAAAAACGTGAAAGCTTTTCTTAATATTTTAACCTTAATAACTTTTCATAATTTGTTAATAATTTATATGATAATATTATTAATAAATTATTGAAGCGTCAATAGCCTAATGGTTTAGGGTACGGTCTGCGAATCGTAAGGTCGTAGGTTCGAATCCACCATTCGACTATTGACGTGAACCAACTCTTAGCAGAACCCTAAGCTTATTTGGACTGGTTAAAGAACGTTAATAATATTTATGTTAATAAAATGATACAAAATGATGATACCCTAAAAAACCAGAAAAAAAGGTAATAATACTAAAAAAAAGACTAAAAGTCCAAGACGAAGGCTATGCTCATATATGTATTTATGAGCTGTAACGTACTTTCAACCCTAGTGGGGTAGATAGACACCTTTGGTTGTTTATCCCGCTTGCCGTTACCCATTGTAATTTTCTATATTGATTTTTAAAAAGTAAATAAAATTATTAAGCGTAATTATGCCGTGTAAATACTACTATATTGAACGTCTCTATAATTCGAAATGAACGACATAATTGTAAGTCTAACATTTTGATACGAACAGGCTTGAAAAATTACTCAAAAGTTTTTAGCGCCATCTATCGCATATTTATCGAACAATAGCATCTACTTGTATGATATACGAATAGCACTTTCCAGAGTTCATCGCTAGATGTCGCTATAAAACGCTTTTTTTTAAAAAAACCGAGTCAATAACGGTAGATGGGGGAGGAAAGTCTTAGAATGAAGGCCGCGCATGGGTCGGAGATGCGTAGGATGACCTCCCTCCTGATGGACCGACGACCTTGTAAGGATAGGGCTGGGCGTAGTTAGTGTTGTGTTCTATAAATATTCATTGTAGTAGTCACACAGGTTGTCCCGCGTCGGGGCACTTTGCGTCTGATTTTTTTTTAATGACGAACTACACAGATTGGCCAGAGAAGCTAGCCTTGACTGCTTCACCGGATTGAGAGGTGGCATAGCTCTTAGGTCGCTTAGCCTGAACCTCTATCGCTAGTAACTCGACACAAGGGCGATCCGAGGGTGCCCGAGAGGGCCGAACCACGACTCGGTCGGTAGCTATTTCACGGATAATCTAAGGGACATTCGAAAAGCTAAACTAACTTTGAGTGCCACTTCGGGAAGCGTTGGCACTGGGAGAAGAAGTGGCCGAAGAAACTCCAGCAACGCTCCTAGCATCTAAGGGGTGGGGCGATTTGCGTTTGACACGACACTACATGTGTGGAGAAAAGACTTTTTTCTTTTATTTTATATGAAAACCATTATGGTATTTCGCTGAATCCGCTGCCGTGTATTACGCAGCGCTCATATACGCCATGAATATTAATTGAATAAACTAAATAACTTTTTTGTCAAATTCAACGCGGGTGATGTCGCGGGCTCAGCTAGTTTAGAATAATAAAAAAGTTAACAATAACTAATCCATTTATTTGTTACATAAATTAATACGTTTCTTCGATCAAGAACTCTTGCAATGACTTCTTATACTTGGTTGGTAGAACTTCTGTCAGTTCGTTTCTTGTCAGCCAATTAAAAGTTTTCTTTTCCTTGTTATCAACGAGACCACCTTTATAATTGGCGTAATAGAAAAATACCTGAAATAGACATAGACATTTATTTATTGGCATCACAATACAAAAACACATCACAGACAGAATATAACACACATTAAAAAAGAATGAAAAATAGACAAAACACAGTTAAAGTTACACGGACAAATAATACAAAACATATGATGTCAATATCGGACGCCGTCTCAGCATATGCTGTCACAAGGATGCGACAGCGCTGATTTTCAGCGGTGCCCGGGACTACCTAAAGACGTGCGCGCGCAATACTACTTTTATATGGAATATTATTAAAAATTGACAGTGCAAACTCTACAACATGCACAAAAGCAAATTATTAAAAACACAACTATACTAAATTACGAGTGAAAACAAAAACCGACTTCAAATCGAATCAAACGTTTAACGACGCCATCTTTGTATTTCCGAATTATCGTAGATATATTACGAAATAAAATTAATCTGAACTTTTTTTTTTGTTGACGGGGAGGAAATGTTTAGAAAATTCCCCGGAAGGCGGCGGTTATGTGGGATTCTTTCCCACTAAAACCTCCCCGGTGGCCCTTGCCTCGGTGCATGACGAGGGGCTCTGGGATCTCAACGTGGAACGCACCGGAGCCCCTCTGCATTGTGCTCAAGGAGAGCACGTCCCGAGGGTTAGGTTACTCCCTCCCCCCCCCCCCTCCCTGTGCCCTCGCAGCGCAAGGCGACACGGGCCAGTCGATGTCGCCTCCTTCCCGGGTCCACCTTGGTGGACGACTCAGGCCCCCACCCTTGTCGCCCAGTGAACCCGAGGCCCCTTTTAGTCGCCTTCTACGACAGGCAGGGGATACCATAGTCTTATTCTTGAGAGCCCAGAACTACAGGGCCTTTTAATCAGAACCTTAACCTAACTTTTATCAAACTACTAAAAAAAATATAACACTCATATGGTTTTCTCATGGATCCCATTGTCAGAATTGGACATAATTTAAATAGGACCACATGGCAAGCATCAGCTTTCAAATAAAAAAAGAATCATCAAAATAGGTTCACCCATTTTAAAATTATGCGGTAACAAACATAAATAAAAAACTAGATGAATTGTTTTTTTTTTGAAGAACTACACAGATTAGCCAGAGGACCTGGCCTTGACTGCTTCACCGAATTGAGAGGTAGCATAGCTCCAAAGACTTGAGAATTGAGATCCTCCTCCTTTTGAAGTCAGTTGAAAAGACTATTTGTCAACAGTAAAAGTAAAATAATATAGAAATAGAAGATAGACATTAAGAGTGACTGTAAAGTATATTTCTTTGTGGGTGTGTTAACAAAAGATGGAAGAAAGTGATGAGTGAAAACATCCCTAACCACCCACGTTGGGGGAACTAGCTATAGCATAGGCAGACTATGCTCAGAGAAAAATATGACAAGGGGCAATAAACTCTGATTTCTAGCAAATAAGTCAGTAGTCCTGCCTCATGCCACAAAAAAAAAAAAAATGACTATTTGTGTTGTTCTATTCCCTTTTTCTGCCATAATACAACAAAGTTTTTTTAAGCACTGCCTGAATTATTATTGTACTAAATCTATCTAATATAGTAAGCTATCTAATTATGTCATCACAAATAATTTTAATTTTGATATTAGTTAATAGATTAGTACCTGGATGACTGAGCTATACCCGTCTAAGTCTAGATTCAACTCGTTTTTAATTATATATATTAAATATAATATATACCAACTTACTTTGGCTCCAATCCTTCCATCCGTCTGTATATAAGGTGGATATTTATATTTATAAAACCCACAGGGTGCATTAGAGAGGAACTGCACTTGAAGATCAGACCCACAGTGCTCTTTTAAAACCCTTTCTGCACTCTACAATAAAAAAAAATTATCAGTCATCGGGACTGCCGGTAGAAGTGAAAACTTATAACTTAAAATTGTCATAATCAATCTTGTTTTCACATCTATTGACACTTCAAGCAACAATTATATACATTTTTATATGATTTATTTATTATTCAATTATATTACGGGCTGTACAAGATCATGACAAAAAATAAAAAAAAAGAATAAGGTTATAATGTATATAACCATGACTTTCTCCACCATAAAATATGAAATAACAGTTAAGCCAATGCCAATGAGATGTGACAGTACGTATAATAGGTTCATATATAAGTCCAGGTGACCTGGGTCTAGCGCAGCCAAATATTATGGATGACCAATCATGACCAAAAATTCATTATGTACACAATAAGATGGGTGCTGAGAAATTGATGGCTGTACTACGTGGCCTGGAGCTTTTTTTTTGTTAACGGGGAGGAAATCTTCAAAAAGATACCCCGCCTTCTGGGGGGAAGGCGGCGGTTATGTAAGGATTTAAACCACTAAAACCTCTCTAGTGGCCCTTCCTAGGTGCATGGTGAGGGGCTCCGGGATGTCCAGTGGAATGCACAGAAGCCCCTCTGCACTGTCCTCAAGGAGAGACTTTCCCGGAGGGGAGGTTACTCCCTCCCTCCCTGTGCCTTCGCAGTGCAAGGCGACACGGGCCAGCCGATGTTCCTTTCTTTCACTTTGGCGGACGACAAAGGCCCCCAACCTTGTCGCCCAGTGAACCCATGGCCTAGGGCGACCTAGACTGCCAATCCACCACTGATCAGAATACCAGAATTCTATACAGAATTATTATTGCTACTTTAGGAAGCATTGTTGTTGGCTGATCAGAAACATGAAGTTTGATATCCTGTATGGACATGGGTAACAAATCAATTGTGCTCAAGGATTTGTTTTATCCTAGCCTGAGAGATTGTATGATGCATTTACCTGTCGTAATGTTTCCCCTTCTAGCCATTTTCCCTGTGGAAGTATGGTTTTTATGTCACTGCCCAATTTGACTGAAGAAACAAGTACTAAATGCCTCTGTAGGCACCTTTCAGTTGTTGTCTTATCGCTTTTTTTGTCTGCTTCTATAGTAATGAACAAATATTTTATCATCATTATAATGTTTTTCCTTTTTATTCATCATATCAATTATCAATATTGTTTATCAATTGCTTATATAAAAAGCCATAATGTACCAAGAGCAAATTTCCCTACTAATCAATTAGCTATCATAACCAGTAAATGTAATTACCAGTTTCAATACTTCCGAATTTAAATTGTGCTAACTCTTCAGTGGCCGCATCTTCCATGTCTTGAGCAGTTATTTTGCTCACTGCTTCTAAATCCACATCATGGGAATCACTCTTGAGAAGTTCAGCCTGAATTCTGTAAATCAAAAATATAGTTAAAATGCAATCTTAACAGCTCACTTAGCCATACTTTGATTAACTTTTGACCTTGTGATATTAGATTATAGAGCCTTAACATAAATGAGTGGGTTATTACAGTTTATAAATGGTTGAATGGCAATAAATTTCTTAATATTTTAGATCTAATATTCCTCGCTATATATATATATCTAAAAATATCTAAATATTAGATACAAAATATTTAAAAATTTATTGACATTCAACCATATTAAACTGTAAGATACATATTTATATACAGCTGCATACACTTACTTATCATTTTCATGTCGTAACTCATGATCAGATTTTAGACTTTTTTCAACTTCCATAGTCCATAATAGTTTTTTATATTTTTTTTGTACATCATTAAGAGGTGGCGTAACCACAGGTAACCGTTCCACGCAAACTCCTGTTACAATATCCCACTGCGACTTCGTACTTAAACCTTCGAAAATATTATCAAGCATATTACGCGGTATTATTTTATATTATGTATGAACATCATAAGCTATCATATAATAACCTCTCATGAAAATCCGTAAACATACATTCAACTCTGTGTTTATTAAGGCTTTTATTATCATTTTTATTTCTTACACTCCAATATTCATATATGTATATCGTAATTTCGTAAAGCAGTTCAAACACAGTTTAAATAATATGTGTAGAGCGGCAAAGGAGTATGGCAGAGTATGGATTAGGAAACCACAAAATTACTAATGTCATTAGGCAATAAAGAGTATACAGTGTTGTTATAAACTTACAAGTGCTTATAAGATACAAGAATTGACAGGACTATTAAATTAAAACGACTTGCTGACTAAGTCTGGTTAAATATCCTGGATAATTCTGGTAGGTACCAAACATCTATAAAAAAAAGAGTATTTAAATAAATATATTAGCAGCAGCAGACTTATGGATGATTTGTTTTTATTTTCGGTATTTTCGGACAACAAAGTTATTTTTAATCCGAGAATATTCAAGCCGCTTACAAGCAGTCCTTGTGAAAATCATTGGGGGAAACCTATCATCAGCAGTGGATGTCTTACAGCTGAAATGGTGATAATGATATTGGTAAAATAAAACCAATAATGGATAGGTATTTAAATTTACGGAAGCACGGAAGTATTGGTACATTTAATTGATGTTATTGCATTTAATTTTAAAACATTATAATTTTACTTATACATATTCAAATGATGTTATGATTTAAATTATGATTAATTTTTTAAATTATGAATTATGATAATTATGGAAGTAGGGGATGTTAAGGAAATAACGGGCTTTTGTCATCTGCAATCACTTTTCAACTGAATTACGGTGATGAGTTCATCGCCACTTAGATTATCATCACTTTAACTTGACCATTGTTAATTAATAGTATTTTACTGACTTTTTTTTGTTATATGAAATCATAGTCTTCATGTTTATAGAATCTGTAAGTATGGTTTTTGTAACTTGCAACTCTTACGCTCTTTTCCGGCTCTCTGTGTCAGTGAATGTAAGCAGAATTTTTGGTTATTGTTAAAAAATCTAAATTAATCCATTTAAAATGTTAATATTTAAATGATTTATTTTTGTAATCAGTGTATTTTATAATGTTATATATGTTTCAATTAATATTTCGTCAATATCAATCTAAAACAAACATAATTATTTGTTAGTGTTGTGGAGGTTATGTTCATAAATATCTCATATTTTAGGCTGAAACATGAAGCAAATAGTTGCGAACCAAAAGGTGAAGATCCCCGAGGGTCTCACAGTGCATGTGAAGTCCCGACTGGTAACAGTTAAAGGGCCGCGAGGTACCCTTAAAAGAAATTTCAAACACTTGGCTGTTGACATTCGCATGGTAAACCCGCGGTTACTAAAAGTTGAGAAATGGTTTGGATCCAAAAAAGAGCTTGCAGCTGTGAGAACTGTCTGCTCACATGTGGAAAACATGATAAAAGGTCGGTAATACTTTGTTTTCATTCATCGAGAAACAATCATTATGTCGATTTATTATGATATATTTATTTACTACTTTATAATCTCCCAACCCTGTACTTTTAAGATATGTTATTTTATGTTATTTTCAAATTTTAACAGAATTTCTAAACTCAAATCTCACAAAAAAATCTATTGATATTTTGATTGACACCTCCAAAGGTGACTGAGAAAAGAAATAAATGGCACGGGGACTCATGGGGGGGATCATCCAACTTACATTTTCATTTTCATCTTAGAAATAAGTGTATGTCTTTTAAAAAAGACTTGGCTTTAAAGGTCTTGTTACCAAGTCATAAAGTATTCATCAAAAAAAAAAGGTGACTGACTGATCTAGTGATCTATCAATGCACAGCCCAAACCACTGGATGGATCAGGCTTAAATTTGGCATGATCAATTCATCCTCCAAGGGCATAAAATAGGGGATGAAACTTTGTCAATTTTAAACTGCAGGTCTACCTAGCAGATGACCTCTAAGTTATGATGTAGGCATCCGCTAAGAAGGGAGTTTGAACAATTCTACCTCCCCCCCCAGGGATAAAATTGAGTACTAAACAAAAGTAAAGCCATAAAAATCATACTTAACGCAAGCGAAGCAGCAGGAAAAAGCTAGTTTTTTAATAAATTTGTTAAAATTTGATCTATACATTCAATTGACTATAATGCACAGCAGGTACATTTGATTGTAAAATGTAAACATGCAACATTGTCCAGTAATTATTTAAGGTGGTGGCATGGTAGTGATGAAAATTTTTATAAGGTGAGATTGTCTTAAATCTGGGATGGATGTAGTCTGTCAGAAATATTTTGACACCACTATAAAATACATTTTATTTATCCTAGCTTGTCAACTATTATATCTTACAAGACTAATATAATAGTTGTCAAGCAAGCTTAATGTATTTTGGGGAAAATTTTATTAATAAATGCATATTGAATTGTAAACAAAAGATTGGTGCAAATCATTAAGTATATATATAAAAATAACATGTTACTAGATCTTCACATCATGTGAATCAGTGATTATTCAATCTCCAAATATGATAATATTTAATTAGAGGAAATATATAGAAATTAATTAAAGATTTTTATGTGTATAAATTACAGCTTCAGATTTTGATTTGTAATTATAATAAATGTTAAGTAGATTTTTACAAATAAATTAGATAATAATAAAGTACATCAAAGTAATATAATGTTAGTAATTTGTAATTTGATTTGTCAATTCCTCCACATTATAAAACACCCTCTACCAGCCATGACTTCAACTTATGTTTAAACATAGTTTGACTGGGAGCTTCAATTATGTGCTTAGGGAGGTGATTGTAGATTGCGGAGCCTGTAACATGTGTTATCTTGTCTGATATTGTGAGACAATCAGTAACAAGGGCTAATTTATTAGCTTCGTGGGTGTTCACTTTGTATGAACTGCCCAATTTTAAGATTTGCGAGGGTATGCCTTATGGACAGCACCACCTGGTATATTACTAAAAAGGGCAATATTTAAATCACAAGTTGCTAGATCTTGTTATTCTTATCCTAAAAGATTTAGAACTATGTTATTTCTTTTTCAACTAATAATGTAGGTGTCCAACTATATAATGTAGGACATTAATTTATATTGATGACAAGCTGTGCTCTGCGGTGTTACATGCAATTGAAATCATTTATTTACTATTTTCTTAATAAAAGTACTAAGTTATTTCTTCTTACATCAGCTATCTGCCAGTGAAAGTAATGTCAAAATTGGTCTAGTTGTTCCAGAGATTAGCCAGAACAAACAGGCGGACAATAAAAATTGTGAAAAATATTATTTTGGTACATGTACCTTATAAACATTCAAATGTATGTAGTAAAAAGGTTAATATGTTACGGTTATTTTAATATTACAAAGACACTACAGTTTCATTTATGTATAAATGTAGATCTATATAAGTTTTAAACTAACATTCTGATTAAACCGTACACTCTACACAACCCTAAGTTTAAAGGAACAAACTGTTTGTTTAATAAGAAGTGACAACAAAAACTTAAGGTAGAAAGTGAAACTGTCATAATCTCGAAATATTCAATTTTACACAGAGCCATAAAAACTATTTCAAAAATTCATATTTTTATGTAATAAAGACTAGAAAATCTAGTAAACAATTCAATGCTGAATTTTTTTGTGTTTTTTTTTTTATTTTTTTTTGTTAGCTAGCAATATTTTCTTTTTTTTTCATAAATATTACTAACATTCTTGGTAACCATTCCAACTAAGCTTGTGCTAGGAGATGGCTCACGTCAATAGTCGAATGGTGGATTCGACCCCACAACCTTAAATTGTCGAATGGTCGATTCGCAGGCCGCACCCTAAACCATTAGGCTATTGACGCTTCAAGTTCAGTTAGAGGTTTGCATGCTAGGCATAGATAACGCAACTTTTATAAATAGACTAAATAAACTAAATAGAAGCTGTGGCTATCCTTTTTAACAAAGTGATCATATTTTATTAAGAATTTTTTTTTAAATTTCAGGTGTGACAAAGGGATTCCAGTACAAAATGCGTGCAGTATACGCCCACTTCCCCATCAACTGTGTGACAACCGAAGGCAACTCATTAATTGAGATCCGTAATTTCCTCGGCGAGAAATATATTAGGAGGGTAAAAATGGCACCGGGTGTCACTGTGGTCAATTCTCCGAAACAAAAGGACGAGTTGATCATCGAAGGCAACTCCATTGAAGATGTGTCCAGCTCGGCAGCCCTCATCCAACAGTCCACTATGGTCAAGAACAAAGATATCAGAAAGTTCTTGGATGGTTTATATGTGTCTGAAAAGACTACTGTTGTACTAGACGAGATATAAGCCTCATTAAATAACAAGTTTGAAATTTATTTTCTTTTATTTTAATGTTTCTAAGCAATGATTAAATAAAATAAAGATATAAGATCTGTACTCACGGCTGAAATGTATGGTTAATTGATTGGACAGACAAAACATAATGTGATATGGTGACTTCCAAATAGAAAATAGCGTTATTTAAATAGAGAAAAATTTAAATTACAGCCTATATATATTGTCACACTAAACGCCAGTGCCATACTGAAATGCAAAATATATGTCCCACTGTTGGGCGCAGGCCTTTTCTGTAAAGAGAGTATCGTCCGCCACGCACACATAGTGCGGATTGGTAGAATTCACATGCCTTAGAAAAGTTTTCTAAGACATGTAGGTTTCCTCAAAATGTTTTCCTAACCGCCGAGCACGTGGTAAATGAGTACTTAAAATTGCGTCTAATTCGTTGGTGCCGGCATCAGAAATCAAACTGGTTGCTACTGTACCATCCTCCACGCGAGCTACCACTGTTCATATGAATACTAAAATTTAATATGATATGCGCATGCAATCTAGCAGGCAGATCTGAGCTGTTATTAATGTCCATGGAAATGAGATAGAAGTGACTAAGACCTTCATGACATATGTCACAGTGACAGAATTTTCACCGGGAGGACCCTTGTGTCGAGTTAGTAGCAATAGAGGTTCAGGCTAAGCGACCTAAGAGCTATGCCACCTCTCCATCCGGTGAAGCAGTAAAAGTCAGCTTCTCTGGCTAATTTGTGTAGTTCGTCACAAAAAAAAAATAGAAATCAACTGAAAAACAACACTATCCGGTTAAATTATTTTTATTCAAGTGCGATTTGTAGGCATCAGGTAGACACTATACACATTTTAGGTGTATATAAGGTATTAGGAGACGATAGGTCTAATGACACCTTTGATGATAGGACGGAAAAAAGATCGATCCTGAGTAAACAAAAAAATCATATTTTTAAAACGTTTTATTGGTACAAGCCTAGGTTCGAAACCCACGACATTAGGTCGTAAGTCCAACAGCTTAATCACTATTCTATCACTGCTACGTAAACTAAAAACACATAAAATATTGTAATTTAGGGAAGAAATAAAACGAGGGAATAATAAAAAAAAATTATATACATAAATTTTAAATAAATAAACGTGTCTAGACTACATATTATCGGAGTTCCTACGAGCAATCTTTATGATTTATTCAAATATTTTTTGTTATTGTTAATTATATTTTATCTATTGTTAGCTGGCAACACCTGTCACCCAGCGATTGATATACATAATAACTACTTCCAATGATATCTTAATAATTTACCTGAACCTTATTGTATCTTTAATTCATAATTAATAATTTAGTTGATCGTCACATGAACTTGGCATTGTAAACAATAGTTTAACCTTATTAGTTCCTAATCTGACTTCTAATTAATTTTGTATAAAGATGGCGAGGACGCGCAGTTGTGACGTTTGACTCGATATAAATAATTCTTTGTACAACGTTACGCTGTCTCAATAAAGCGAGTGTATTAGTTGTTGGACTATTTTATTCTACGAGACCTACAGATTATAACACTATTTAATTTAAATTGGTTTTTATATTCTGTTGTTTTTTTTATTATATTTTAATTAGTAATCTACAATGTGAAACATAATGCAGACAGAGGAGCAAGTCAGCTCATAGAATAAGGGGAGAGGTTGCGCTGAAAATCAGTTTTTTGGGAATCCATAATAATTAATGGGCACTGTCCCGTTTGTTTGCATCACAGTAAACTATAGTGTATTATCTTTTACTTAATTATTTGCTTTCTTATTCATTTGTTTTTGTACTTTTTCTTTCTTTCCGGTATTCTTTGTTTTCTATGTTAACACATGACCTTGTGATCAAAAACTATGAATACCTAATCTATTTCATATAAATGCAATAACATTTTTCTCAAATATCACTTTTTATATTTTATTCAATGATTAAACATGAAGTCGATTATGCATTTTATTCAATTATTTATTCCCGACGTTTTGATGAACATTTTCACAAGGGGACTTTACAGCGGTAATTTTCACGAAGTTGGAATTAATAAACAATAAGTTTGGTTGCACTAAGATATGGATGTGGGAATATTGTTTTAATTGTCTTTGGCGGCTTTCTCGGCTTCAAGTCGTTTTTTCATCGACTCTGGCATCTCAGCTGGCGGCGGTCGTGGTGTTCTCAAGATAACCTAAAAAATATATTAATTTTAGATAGATAATTTATTTATTGCTCACATTTACGTTACGAACTAAACTTGACCTAAAAGTGGGCAAGGGCTAAGGCCCTAAGGAAGAGATCGTTCATACCATCTCATCTCTTCCTGGCACCCCAGTAGTATAGGAGAAGTCAAATAAATAGAGTAATAAGAAAAGTGAAGAATAAATAAATATTAGCATGAATTATTTATAATAGGGCCACAGCTTTATTTATATTAGAAATAGACATAAGCAATATGACTTGAAATATAAACTTACATATTATACTAAACCTACATAAGTTATTTATATACAATAAATAAGGAAACCGAGTAAATTTACATTTGAGTGCACGATATATATCGATATTACATAAAATGTCGATATGGATCAATCCGATATTATCTAATCACCTAATATCGATATATTTCATCCGATATTCAAATATCGTATATATGTTACTACACTCCCACTCTCCGCGATGGCAGTATTAGTTGTATAAATTTTATAACGATAAGCGATTTTTTAAGATTTTTTAAGCGATAAGATATATTGAAAATATCGTTATATTTATGCAATATATCGCATAGTATCGATACAACATTAGGATATATTATATCGATATATTTTTGCATAAACATCCCTAGAACAAATGCTCGAGTTATTCCATACCTTGGCTCCATCGAAGATGAACCACTGAAGCGCTGTAAGTGTACCAATCATAACGATCCTGGTTCCCAGGCCCTTCCAGACGCCCGCCCATCCCAGCTTGCTCACGATCGAACCGACTGTTGCGGATTTGTCCTGAAATAATTAGTTTTCGATTAAAGATTTAACAAAAGTTTTAATCATTTACCAAGAGATGGCGATCATAGCATATTTTATTTAATTTTCCACCACAATCATCTTTGTTAAAGAACAAAAACTTTTTTTGAAGATAACTATAAAGTTAGGGAGATATATGCAAGAGAAGATACCAATAGAGAGAGTTACGTTTCGTATGCCTCCGACACAGTGCAGGCCTATTGTCTGTCACACTGTAGAAGCACTGGAAAAAGTATTAAAGCACATTTTTTTTACTTGCAGCTTCAACCTAAAACCATTATCATTTTCAAATCAATACAATTGAGGTTGACTATCCGTATGTATTTATTGATATAAATTTAAATATTTTTTTTTTAATTAATCAAAACTAAACTGAACTTTATTGTCTGCGTTGATTATCCTTTTCCAGTCCTTTTATCATTTTTTTGTAATTAATTATTTGAATGCAATTAAAAACTATTTTTTTATGATTTTTTTTTAATGACGAACTACACAGATTGGCCAGAGAGGCTGGCCTTGACTGCTTCACCGGATTTTGAGGTGGCACAGCTCTTAGGTCGCTTAGCCAGAACCTCTATTGCTAGTAACTCGACACAAGGGTCCCCCCGGTGAGGGGTAACCTCGGCTTGGACGGTTACTATGTTACGCGTAAGCATGCCGATCCGAGGGTGCCTGAGAGGGCCAAACCACGACTCGGTCGGTTGCTATTTCACGGATTATCTAAGAGACATTCAAAAGCTAACCTAACTTTGAGTGCCACTTCGGGAAGCGAAATTTTTTTTATGATGTCAAAGAAGTATTACTTCTTAAGTACTACTTAATAAAAATTAATAAGTACACGCTCCCATTTGTTTTTATATTTTAGTATTATTTGAAAGCCAACAGAGCCCTGGGTCTTTGCGATCTCACTCCCCGCTAACGTCAGCACTGCTAGGAACTCTTTCGGTCGGTAGCGTGAGGTTATTAATATTTTAACTTGTATTCACCTGGTTCAGTTTGGAGACGACGGTGTCGGCAGGGTGAGAGACTATGGCACAGAAGACGCCCGCGACGCAGCCTGCAGCAAACGTCACCACCAGCTGTTCACCCTTGGAGCACTGGTCGCGTGGCTTCGGCACTACATACTTAAAATTAAAAAAAAAAAACATTCTTGAGTATTTACGGTTTGTACACTGCTACACGCTGCCAGGACTTTGCCACATGCGCTGTATGTATTGTCGGGCAGGAACGGGAGTTTGCCACTCAATCAGAAATAATCAAAATGGCGACTGTTGCACGAGGGGATAAGTAAGTTGAAAGCAATTTGCTTCGCAAATATATGTAATATGCTTACCTTATAGAACATTTCGAGAGTTCTCTCGAAGCAGGCGAACTTGATCATCGTGTAGGGAATCTGCCGACCCCACAACGGCACCAGACCTTTGTAGAAGGTGCCGTAGCCCTCGTTCTGCACCATTTTAGGCCACGCTTCGCGCATCGTGTTGGCGAATCCGGGCATTGTTTGGATACGGACCTGTAAAAAAAGGGGGCGAACGAGCTTGATCATGTCGACGAATGCTAAACTACCCAAGCCGAATTTCCTCCCTGTCTCTCTGAGCCGAGTTGCTCCCAATTTTTTTAGGCTAAGTGACCTAAGGGACGTCCACCCGCAAGGTGGTCTGACGACCTCATAAAGGTCGCAGGGTGCAGCTGGATGCGGGCCGCTTACAACCGGTCCTTTTGGAACTCGTTGGGGGAGGCCTATGTCCAGGAGTGGATGTCTTACGGCTGAGATGATGATGATGACCTAAGAATTTTGCAACCTCTCAAACCGACAGCGTTCAACACAGGAAGTTCCCATACCGTAGGATTTACAAAACCTTTTTGCTACCTCATACCTTGCGACTCGGTTGACCGATTTTGATGATTCTTATTTTATTTTAAAGTGGTCCCAATTAAATTTGGATCAAATCTTACAATGGCATGCATGAGAAAACCATATAAGTCTTAAATATGCAATAAGTATGTGCGCGACAAATGGACGAATAACTCAATATCACCCCAACCGATTTCGATGTCATTCAAGAGTAGTTTGATGAGAGATTCCTACGATGATTCGAAATTTCAAATACGAAGAGGGCGTCCAAGCGTAATAGCGTTTAACGTTTGTTTCGGTTTGAAGTCGATTTTTGTTTTTACTAGTAAATATACTTATTCCCATTCAATTACCTTAACAGCCTCGAACGGTGACAGGGCGATGTCTGCGAAAACTTCGGCAGACGCAGACGCCGCTAGGTACACGAAAGTACGGTACACGTACGCGGTTTCCTCGTCCAGCATGTCTGAGTAGCCAACTTTGAACATTTCGTATAGACCAAATTTGAACAGCCCCTGATGAAAAAAGATAACATAATTTAATATAGCCACGCTTGACTTGGGGAATAAGCTGATGAATTCATGCCGGGAGCGTTACGTAAAGTGAGATCGGCCAAGGCGAAAAGAGAGAGTCACGTTGCGGACAGCGACAGCACCACACACACATCTCTCCGCGGGGAGACAGTGTCAAATGGACATTAGAACTTATTTTACTGTGTAGTTTAATTTACAACAAGGAAGTAACCCCCCTCTCGGGACATGCTCTCCTTAGAGCACAGTACAGAGGGGCTCCGGTGCGTTCCTCTGGAGATCCCGGAGCCCCTCACCATGCACCGAGGAAGGGCCACCGAGGAGGTTTTAGTGGGTAAAAACCCCACATAACCTCGCCTTCCCCCGAGAAGACGGGTTATCTTGTTGAAGATTTCCTCCCCGTGAACGAAAAAAAAGGCTGGACCGCGGTTGTGGGCAAGGGAGTTCCCATAGACCCGCCATCGTGGATGTGGATTGTGGAGTACCTTGAGGTTTTAGTCGATCCGGAATGAAAGTAAAAAAACAATGCTATCGCATTTAGAAAGTGGAGACTGCATGCAATGAATAAATGGCGTATTTATATAAATGTACTGAACTAGTGTACCTGTAGAGAGTAACCGATGAATGTCGGTGCCCATCCCTTAGCGAGACTGCGCACACCCTCCTCCCTTACGGTGAGCTTGAAGCCGTTCATCACATTCTTGTACTTCTCGGAGTTGACCTGCAGACGACATTTCACCAGATCCAACGGCACCACCGCCGTGTGGGTCAATCCTGTAGGTGTAATTTATTCAAAAATATAATTTATAAAAAAAATAATAAACGAAAAAGCAATAACTTATTAATCGTTATCGACTTATTGTTTAACGAATGAGCATTAATTTGGATTAAAAATTGGTGTGTAGGGTTATAAGATATATCGCGCCGTTATCGCTTACCGAAATAAGTCAACCACAGACAAAGATTAAATAATATCTTATCTGCACAAACCTTTACTGTGCCAGTACATTCCGCGTTAGCAAAGAAAACTGTCATGTCTGTCTAGTCCAACAAGACTGTTATGTCAATGACATATTATGCATACTAACCGCATGACAGTAAGCCGCCCACACCGCACAGTGCGAAGTACTTAGCCGAGCCGAACTCGCACGAATATGTCTGCTCTGGCGCCGTCGAAGCTGCTATTGAGTTCTGGTAACACAAAGCACGGAAAATTAAAGAAAAAATCCGAACGTTTAATGTTTGCTTTGAAGTAGGTTTTTGATTTTATTTGTAAACGTACTCATAATTACTTCATGTTTTATCTGGCAATTCTATGGTTCAATTATGGTATGACATTGAAAGAAGAAGGAAAACCAAATTGGCAGTTAGATTGACAACCGATAGAAATGAAGCTTAAAACATAAATTTCAGTTTTAAAATTTGAAATTTCATAATGTTTAAATTAAAATCAACATCGCTAGACGAGACACTACACTAGTTGTTCGGAGCAATTATACGAGTATAATTATTTAAATAGTTTATTAATTATTCAAATATATAACGCGCTGTACAAGATCGTGACAATTTACAACATTAGCATGCGATAACGCGAACCTATAAGTTTTTCCAAAAAGTGCTCAACGCGTCTAAAGAACACTTATCCGTGAAATAGCAATCGAGCCGAGTCGTGGTTCGGCCCTTTCGGGCGCCATCAGATCGGAATGCTTACGCGTAACATAGTAACCGTCCGTAACATAGCTACTAGCTAATAGAGGTTCGGGCTAAACGACCTAAGAGCTATGCCACCTCTCAATCCGGTGAAGTAGTCTAGGTCACCTTAAGTAGTTTACACTTCGATAAAAATCATAGCTTACCTGCAACGGCTCCAATTCGGTGAGTGCGGGGGCTTCACATACTGCTGGGGTAAGTGGTCCATGGAACGGGGATTTCCGCGCCGCCTCGAGAAGAGATGCAAACATTTTATCTGTTAGAAATATAAAGCACCTATTTAATGAATATTTTATCTTTATTGTAAACCAACAACATAAATGGACGCGAGGCTTGGCTCCACTGTGACTGGCATGACAAGTTCAGTTAATAGATCCGAATTATAAAGTACGGGTGTAATCCAGTATACATTAATGGGTTGCGTTGACTGCCATGTTTACAGAAAAGAAAAAAAATACTCTAATTGTAAATTAAAGTTCGTTAAATTATGCTTTTAAGTTGATTTCTATGTAACTTAATATTCCTATATATTATTTAATAAATGGCAAACCAGACCTACATTCACTATACTGCTATATTAAGTCAGGTCCGGTGAAACAGTCAGAGTCCGGCTTAAAAGGACCCTTGTGACTTATTACTAACTACAGAGGTTCAGGCGAAACAAGCTAGGAGCTATGCCACTTCTTAATCCAGTGAATTAGTCAAAGTTCTAGCTAATCTGTGCACGTTTGTCAAAAAAAAATTCTTATTTCACAAATTAATGATAGATAATAAAGTATTTATTGATGTTTTATATTTAGAATCCCATGTTTCATTAGAAGAATAATTTTATATGTGTTGTCTGTTAATAAAATGCCGGATTAAATATTTTTATCAAACTAATTTGATATACGTAACAACCGGAAGGGAAAACTTTGATTTAATCAACATTACCATTAAAATAAATTGATTTTTAACAAACAAATTGCAAACAATCGTGATACTATAGTCTCTTTTTTAATAGTAAAAAACAAGACAAAATTACCTTTATATTTTCCAAAACACAGTAAAGGAACTCTACACAATATGATCAGCTGACGAGGCACGTAATTAAATTGCCAACAATACTTGCCTACTTCAAGTAACTCCTAATTCAATTACGTACTTATTGATGTACTAGTAGATAGATAGATAAATTCTTTATTGTAATTTAAATCGATGCTGGAAAACAAAAACACTTTTGTGGGTAACTAACCCACAAAAATGAAATTGTTCACCAGAGCTGAAAACATTTCTACATTAAAAAAAAAATTATAACTGTCGTGTTTGTGGACCTAGAGCTGTCGTTTTTAGACACAATATTTATTATTTTTTGCTGAATAAGTATTGTACCACGGCATTAACCTAGAGTTTTACTAAAATAAAATCGTTTTACTGTACAAAATATTCATGAGAAGTGTCAATCTTGAAAATCGTATTTTCGCTATTTTTCATCTAATTGTTACAACTCATATATCGTCCGACACGTCTTTTTTTATGATTCCAACGACGTAAAAAATGTGGAAATGGCCATATTTGTCACTTTATACGTTTTTGCTTTCCAGCGTCGATATATAATGTTATGTGTGCATCCGTAGCGGACTATGGGTAGTGTAAATTTAGCGTTTTAAAATCTTACACACATAAATAGATAAACATTTACATACGCAGATAACGTATATAAATATACATAGAATAAATAATCTGTTATATATATATACAGATACATACAAATATCAGCTTGGCATTTTCATTGTTTGAGTAGAAAGTATACGTATAAGTGTAGTATGTAAGATACACGCGATTTAAAGAAATTAGTTGACGAAGCCTTATGTGATTAAGGAGTCTTTGTCAACTAACGTCGGCAATCGGCAAGCTATTCCAGAGTTTTATTGAATTGAGTCGGTTGAGAAACTAAAGGTGTGGTGCTTAAGTATTCTATTAATATTGTCAGCAGTACAATCAAAATTATGGCAATCATTTTTTGAAAGCTAGCAATATTTTTTTACATAAATATAACTAACATTCTTGTTTACCATTCCATCTAAGCTTATGCTTGTGTTAGGAGATGCTTTTTTTTTAATGACGAACACAGATTGGCCAGAGAAGCTGGCCTTGACTGTTTCACCGGATTGAGAGGTGACATAGCTCTTAGGTCGCTTACCCTGAACCTCTATCGCTAGTATAGGAGATGCTTCACCTCAATAGTCGAATGGTGACGACCTTACGATTCGCAGACCGTACCTTAAACCATTAGGCTATTGACGTTTCAAATAATGAATATAATCATGGAATAGACTATATTTTTTTAGGACATATGTAAGGTTTATGTGTTACAAAAACTACTGTGGCCACGTGTTATTTCAATTCAACAATCATAACCTTGTGACCTTGACAGTCAATAGTAGAATCAATCATATAGTAATATATCGATTTTTTCATTGAAAGTAGAACTATAAAATTACTTTAATGAGATATTAATCTTGATAATCTTTAATTTATTATTACGTAATATGCATTTTGGAGATTATGGTCAAGTATTACATGATCCAACTCCCCTAACGGACATCAAGACGATTTATCCTTTTGCTGTGGACATCCGTCAAACGTCGGAGCGCTTGACTTCGTCTTTCATTATTCCTACAGCAAAGGATTGGAATAATTTACCCACGTCTCTGTTTCGCTTCGATTACAATGTTTTCAAGAGAAGAATGATAGCATTTAATAATCTAATGCCACTTACCACTTAACATCAGGTGGGATTATGGACAAACACTTCCTTTATATAAAAAAAAATCTTACCTAGAAACAAGGATCGATATCAACAATTCCACACACCTCACCGCACTGAGGTATTTTCTGTCATTATCTGAATAATCAGCCGCTATCTTTGATTTCATTCGTCTACACGTAAATCCAGATATGGACATTTATTTAATCACGTGAAAATTGAAATGTCCACTTATTCCATTCTGGCAACACGTCTAATATGTTTAATTGAATTATAATGCAGGAAATGGTTGTGTAGTCACGGGTCCAACAATTTCCAATAGGACCGGTTGTGAGAGGCTTGCAGCCAGCGTTCTACGACCTTTATCAAGTCAGACCACGTACGTACTACTGCGTTTACCAGACCGTGGTCTCCATCAAGAACTTTATCCCATCGGCCATCTGTTCTGCGCGCTATGCTATGTTTCCATAAAGATGCCCCGAGTACAGCGCCCTCTATATCTGCCATTCGACTAAATCGGTGACATATTAAAAAGTGAGAGAAATGTGGTCACGCTCCACCACGCATCTAGGCGGGCCTTAATCTGTCATACCCATTACACCAACCACACAACCCAGAGTCATTAACACAGCTTGATATAGTTCATGTCAAAATCGGTAGGATGGTGAGAACTTATTTTTAACCGATTCACTAAAAGCGACGTCAAAAAACCGATTTAATTTTGCGTACAAGTATATTTACGAGCAAAAACCGACGTTCAATCAAATCAAACGTTAATGGCTATTACACGCGGACGCACTCTTTGTATTTCCGAATTAGTGTAGGAATTTAACGACATAGAATTAATCAGAATTTAACCATACTCTCATCAAACTATCTTTGAAGTACATGCAATTCATTACATATTGTACGTCTATTTGTTGCACACATGCTTATTGCAAATTTAAGACTCACATGTCTTTCTCACGGATGCAATTGTAGGAATTGGACCACACGGGAAGTTCCAACCAGCTTTCAAAAAAATTCGATTTACCCAGTCTTGAGAACCTCCTTCTTTTCTGAAGTCGGTTAAAAAGAGTTTGGTTTCTATTAGGTGTCAAATTATTCTTTTCGTCATAGGAATTGGAGTTCCGAATATACTGAAAATCCGTTATAAATTCATTCTACTTAAAAGTTTTTTTTTATTAGAAAGAAAGCTAGGAATTTTTTTTTCAGAAATATTACTAACATTCTTGTTAACTATACCAACTAAGTATAAGCTTGTTGTTGTTGTTTGTTGAGATGGTTCACGCCAATAGTCGAATGGTGGGTTCGAACCTACGATCTTACGATTCGCAGACCGTACCCTGAACCATTAGGGTATAGACAGTGACATTAACTGTAGCTCTAGAACTCCGGCGTGTCATATACGGAACGAAGAGACTCCAGTAACACTCATTAATACGGGCCCACTAAAAGTTTTGAATTGCGATTGTATGAAGCACTGAGCCCCCGACTCTGCTTGCCAATGACATTCCATTATGAAACTTTCAATGTAATATTTAATATATTTTTTATTTAATATTTACTAAAAGTTTGAAATGTTCATATTTCGCAGTTGTCATTATGTACGAGCTCGATAAACAGCAAGCACTTGAAACAATACTGCAGTGTCAGTGGTACGCCACTGGAAACCTATAGCGGCACAATTAAATTACCAAGAATCAACTCTGATGTCACTGAACATTCATTTTAAGCGTCAATAGCCTAATGGCTTAGGGTACGGACTGCGAATCGTAAGGTCGTAGGTTCGAATCCACCATTCGACTATTGACGTGACCCATCTCCTAGCACAAGCTTAAGCTTAGTTGGAATGGTTAACTGTTAGTAATGTTTTCTGAAAAAAATAAATAAAAAGAAATATTACTAGCTTTCTTTAAAAAAAAAAATCACACAACTGATTTAGAAGACTCGGGGTCACTGTAAGTAACAAAGACCAAATAGAATTTTCAACGTAAATAATTTTATTCAAACTAGTCTATTGAACATCGCTAACTCATAATTATTGTACATCTGCAAATATGGGAAATTCTGTTAAAATTGGTTAAAAACACTAAGTATTATTAAAATTGATTAAAATTATTTAATTTACACAATCAATAACAATTATTTAATTGAATACAATATCAACTTAGTACTATAAAAAAATAAATAGCCATTAAAACAAATCATTTTCACAATTAGGTTAAAATTAAAAAAAAAACTAATCAGGTCGGATTAACTTAAATTTATATAAATTATAATAATAATAAAATTTTAGCATTATCATAGTGCACCCCACAGACTAAACAGAGACGGTCCCACTGAAAACAGTGTCCACCGGAAGTACAAAAATACTGACAGATTAAAAAAAAATAAACAGACAAATCTATTTACATGTTTGTTAACAACATACGACCAACTGCCGAGAAGTGTGAAGTAGATAACATCTAAGTACAGATAAAAACAAAAATTGACACACATTCTGCTCAAGTCTATATTATCAGGCCGTCTATAAAAAAAAACTATAGACTAAAATGTGGCCAGATATAGTCATCAGCTGACGTCAGATCAGTAAACAAAGTTGTATCAATACAGCTTTTTATAAACTATCAAGTCCTTTTAACACTGGAGGGGTAGTCAGCACAATCCAACCTGTTCATAACCATGTATATTCTGTAAAATACTATTGATAACAATAACAAAATTCTAATGTTACCGTCCTCTATCTAGTCGAAGTAGAGTCGAAGAGGAGAGAGATAGGAGAGGTGAGCCCACCACTATGCATTGAGCACAAATTTTATATCTAAAATTAAGAAACTGAAATGCGGAAACGATACCACGAATTTCAGGTGCTAAGAATGCCAGACTAACAGTGGCGAGTTACATAGTGTTAAGCCTACCTACAAACCTCAAAATAATATAAAAATAAGGAAAAAATTTAAAAAGCGTATTTTGGCTAAGCACAGGCCAAGCTTGCCTGTTCAGTGAAATGTCAGCTTTCAAATTTATTATCCTTAATGCAGAGATTAAACTGAGTGCATACTAAATTAGAGCTTAAGATAATTCCTAAAATGCTAAACAACCATAGACAATTACGTTCATTATTTTCTGAATTGAAACATCTATCTAAAATTTATAACAGCTCAAAGTATTTCTAGAATTATGTAAGTATTCGGTAAGTCGACGATTCGTGATTAACACCTTACTAAGCATTTGCTCAGCTTAAACTCAGCAAAGGAATATAAATTTCAACGCAGACTTATCTAGTAAGGTAAACAAAGTCTAAGTACACTTTATAAATTTCAGCCTAAGTATAGCCGACAAGTACAGGGAAATATAGTAGGATTAATTAGTACTTTAATATTGGGTACGAAAATACCCATTTGCCCTTGATCATTATTTTGAAGGTAATTTGATTGCCACCTTGGATACTGATATCTGACGCCGAGTACTTTCGTTGTTTTGATAGGTCCCTTATTCATCAATAAGGGTGTATCAAAATTTAAAACAGTTGGTCGTAATACATTGTCCCAATGTCATGACGAAAACGACATACAAAAAAATATTCACAAATATGCGAAATTTTAAGTACAGTGTATGTTGTACGCGTCGCTTTAAACGATAATGATCGCGTGCAGGTCGCCTAGCGCCATATTTGCAGATGGGCATCCCAATTTATGGTTCGTAAGAAAATAAAATTCTCAATAAATTAATGTCAAACACTATATTGGTGCGGGACATTATCACACCGTATAACACATTTCCTTACTATAAATGATCAACAAACAACTTGCACATCGCCTAACGGTGTGTCCTGAGTTAACAACAAACGCCATACGAATGCAACATGATACAACAGTATAAGTATAAATAAGGAAATTGGAAATAAGTTTTATTTAATGGTAACCGTCCAAGCCGAGGTTACCCATCACTGGGGGGATCTTTGTGTCGAGTTACCACCTAATAGAGGTTCAGGCTAAGCGACCTTAGAGCTATGCCACCTTTCAATCCCGTGAAGCAGTAAAGGCCAGCTTCTCTGGCCAACTGTGTTAGTTCGTCCAAAAAAAAAAGTTTTATCTAAAGTTGATCAATTTATAAGTATTTTATTAGTATATAAAAGTATTTTATTTAAAGCTTAATTGTGTAAAACTACACAATTAATCTTTTAAAATTGTAATAAATAAAAATGGGATCTATTTTAAAGACACAGTATAAAGACAGAAAATTTTTGAGGAATGCTGATTGCATTCCTCAAAAATTTTCTTTAGTATAGATTCTATCATTACGTAGGGTGTTCTAGCCCGTTGCGTTTTAACGCGCATAAAACAAGACCGTGCGTCTCGGCATATTGCCACGTAGCACAGCTAAATTGCCGTCGTAGCATTGTCGCGTGTGTAGCTTTACGACGCGTACGTAGCTTTACATCGTGTACGTAGCTTTGCGTCACGTACGTATCTTTGTTGCATTCGTAGGTCGTTATATACCCAGGACACCCCGTAAGCACGATAGGACATTGGTGTGCCAAATGTCATGAGATTCAATGACTACGGAAACAGATTGCCGCTTGAGCAAATAATTCCGATTATATTATATAATACGTCTTAGCCTAGCCATGCAGGACTCGCGTGAGGTGGGTTCAACTACACCGTACAGTCGCGGCGGCTGACGTGTGCACACTGGATTTTGTGACGTGATGTACTGTCTCAATGAAGTGAAACTAGTCATCTATCAAACGGACTGTATGTGTATGTAAAACTTATCACAGTGAACATACATTTTAACGCAAGAGTTTTTTAGAACATGTGGGTTAATGGAAAGACCTGTAGTGATGGGAAAGTTCGAAGGCGAATGACCTAGAGGTCGAAATCCGAGGAGGAGACCAGATCCCTGATAGCAATGAAGTCAAGATCCTCAGGAATGGGAGAACGAAGTTTTAATGTCGCATTAATTCAACCGCCAATAGATTTATGATTACTGTCGTCAGGGAATAGCCCCTTCCTAAAGAAATTTGCCTTCTTTCCTACTCTTGTCTTTTATCTCTCATTTCATGCTCTTTAATTTGTTGTATATATAGATTAAATAACAATTATAAATAATATATATGTACATATCGACTATCCTTGTTTGTAGTACAGTCCGCTTAAATCAATGGTTCCGCTGATAATCTGACTGTTTTTTTATATGAAAAGTGGCAAACGAGCATACGGCTCACTTGATCTTAAGTGATTACCGTCGCCCATGAACATCCACAGCACCAGAGGAGCTGTAGGTGCGTTGCCGACCTTTGTAAACGTTTTAAATCGTAAACGTTCGGAAACACCGCTGGCGACAGCTGATTCCACAAGTTGACAGTGCGTGGGAGAAAGTTTATATATATTAGAGTTATATAACATATACTCAGCATACTGAGTTAAATGGAACCATTTTAACTAATTTTGAACTAATTATAGTTCGTTTTTTAGTTATTTTAGTACGTTTTTCTATTACAGTCAAATATTTAACATAATTTGTGATTTATATATTGTGTACGATTAAAGTCTAAATCTATGTTTAGAATTGATTGGATTTGTTAGCAGTGTTGCCACTTCATGAAAACGATTCGTCAGCTGACGTCAGTGAAAACGCAGCAAAACACGGGCAAAGACGTCACCAGTGTGTACACGTCCGTGACGCGTCCGTACCATAAGTAATCAACTAATATAGCTAAGTTTTTTTTTAATTATTCAACATTCTCCGTGCACCGTGAATTCGACGCGATAACTTTTTAATACGTGTTAAGTTTTTTTTTTTTAGTTACGTCGAGCAAACACTCCCGATTAAAAATAACATGAATATCGTTTTTTTTAATTTATATAATATACAATTTACATTAGTTAATTCAAGCAATTTACCATTATAATGTCAATAAATAAAATTTCAAAGTCAACAATGCATCAACCGCTAGTGGATTTTGCAATGAACACAAGCGTTAATAGTCACTAATGTGAAAGCCGTTAGGAATAACGTTCGAGTGAAAAAATTTACATTGAAATTGGTAATTCAAAACGAACTTACGCTAGACTTGTGCCCGTACGGCACGTTTGAATAGTGACGATGAAAACAACGCAGTCGGCTTTATCACAACTATGCAGACCCATCCCGTTGAAAGGATGCCTTACAACAGTGGTGGGCAAACTGGGCTAAAGGGCCACAAAATTAAAAAAAAATTTAAACGGGCCAAAATTCAACCGAAAAAAATCTTTTAAGTTTATAAAATCTATTTAACAAAAAAATTAAAGGCTAACATAGCAAATTACACGAATGCCGGTGACAATTTTTTTTGGCTTTTTACGTAAAAATTTACGATTATAAATTTGACTAAATTAAAAAAAAACTTTTTAAATCAAAAAAAAAAGATTTTAAACCTTATATACTCTACTGATATAAATAAAAACGGCGAAAGTTTCCAATACCACTTGCAATATATCAAAAATATAAACCATAAAAGTGTTTCAAATGTTTCAAACGGGCCAGATTCGGCCCGCGGGCCGTAGTTTGCCCACCACTGCCTTACAATGTCTCACGAGACGCATTCCCTAACTTGCCATTTGCAATAAAGTATCACATGTCGATATTAAAAGGAGTTACAGCCAGTAACTTGCATTTGTATGCAGAATGTATGGAATTCACTATATACTGAAAAAAAATGTGCATTAGAAAAATGGATTTCAATACAATTTAAGTTGCGTGTCTGCTTCCGTGTTAGCCCTCTCGGGCGCCCTCGGATCGGACTGTGCGTAGTATCCGTCCAAGCTGAGGGTATCCCTCACCGGGGGGGCCTTTGTGTCGAGTTACTAGCTAATAGAGGTTCAGGCTAAGCGACTTAAGAGCTATGCCACCTCTCAATCCGGTGAAGCAGTAAAGGTCAGCCTGTCTGGCCAACTGTGTAGTTCGTCAGAAAAAACCCTCTGGAGAGTATAAGGGCATAGTCCGCCACGCACACCTAGTGCTAATAGGACTTCAAAAGTAATAAGAATTTTTTTAACACATATATGTGTCATAGACCTCTAGGGGTCGAAATAGACCACTTTGGGAATCCCTGCTTTACACCTTACATTGGCACCGGGGATCACTCGCCCGATAATTTTTTTTAAATAGTGAATGCCGTGGTAATTCTTTTCCACAAAGTCCTTATTACTTTTTTGTATCTATGCTCCGTTTTGGTGTCTAGTTTAAGAATTTTAGCTACTTACTAGCTTTTTCTATACCGTCACGGTTACCTAGACCTTCACGATACCAATTGTTAAGTAGTTTATTCAGGTCGATGCTAGGTAAGAATGCGCCTTTGACTTACTATAGAATTTAATTCATATCGATCTCTTTACTCAGTTTTCGTATGTTTAAAAAGGTCACTAACCTATAGTTAAAAATTTACTTTTTGTGTTTTTTTTTAGTCATAATTTAATATTGTCACTCGTCATTAAATTGCGTGCAGTCTTCACCTATAACTGTGATGGCATTAACTTTACCAACTTATCACTGTTTTTAAATGTTGTATGTTAAAAATATTCATTGTGTTCAATAAATAAATATTTAACAACTGTTTTACCTACTTATATAGTGTATTGATGTTTGTCGCTATTTAGTTTAAACTAATCCATAGGATTAACTTCGTAGTTAACATGCGATACTTTATGCAAATGGCCTGTATTGCTTCAGCTCAAAAGAGCCCCGTCAAATTGATAAACATTACCTTATAGGAGATTCCGCCTTACCCCGCCCTTAAATTCCATACCAACCATAACAATGAGACAAACGCAAATGTTGGTCCTTCGAGCATGACACCATAAATCCTTTAGTTTCATTAGAGGCACACAAAAGAAACTTCTCGAAGGATCTTTGATCTTCTATAGTCGCTGTTAACGCGTTTTCAACTATCACTATATATACGAACTTCTATATTAGCGCTTCCTTCGTTTACCGAAATTCAGTGTATTAAAGTCCCAATCCACGATGGTCCCCCCCACTCCCGCGCACTTATAGTCAGTACACGAAGACGAGGTTCCTCACAGTGGCTCACGGCGCGGCACCCACACAGTAGGGCCGCTCTCCGCTGTTATAACTGCCTTCACCTTCGCGTAGATTTCCTCCGGCGTGTCTCCAGTCACCACCGCTGTCAAGGAAATATGTGGTTGGTAAATTTATATCAAAATAATGAATCTCAATAGTTTACAGATCACTGCAATTGCAATGGAAACGTTCTAAATTATCTATGTAACGAAAAAGCGACAGTAAAAAGAAAGGAACAAATATATCTATAGGATTTCCCGTGACAATCTTACGTCTACGCTCAAGACTGAGCAGGTTGCAGCTACAAAAGTAACTAATAAGGTCTATTTTCGAATATCATTATGTTGTGCGTGTGATGATGAAGTAAGAATGTTAGTTTCCAGATCTGAGGTATTGTTCTAGTAATAAATATATATGATAATTTCAATGCCAATAAATCGTTATTAATATTCAACGAGCAACTACCTACAACCATCCTGGGCTCGTAGAATAACACTACTTGTCCTAGAAGGCTCGAGGGCACAGGAAGGGGATGGGGGAGGGAGGGATTAATCTCCTCCCCCGGGACGTGCTCTCCGAAGAGCACAGTGCAGTGGGTTCCGGTGCGTTCCTCTGGAGATCCCGGAAAATCTGACCATGCACCGAGGAAGGGCCACCAGGGGGGTTTTAGAGGGTAAAAATCTCACATAACCCCGCCTTCCCCCCAAAAGATGTCTGTCATCGTGCACTTCACTTTGTGTCCGGCTCTCGGTCCTGGAGGACGTCTCATAAATATTGTCGTAGCTTAATTTATTCTTAATTAGTTACTTAATTTATATTAGTGTCCTTTGATCTAGTTTTAGACTTTTTAGTAGAAGCAATACGTGCGTTGTTGGCTTTAGGGTGTTTTGATATATCTTTTTGAAAAATCTATTTCTATCATGATCCATAATACTGTAGTATTGTTGCAAACCTGTAAAGTATTCAGCGAATTCTTGTTCCATTTTCAGCGCCCGTTCGTATGTTTTCTTAGCTTGATCTTCAGTCATTCTTTTATTCATCTCCCTGTAAGAGACAATTTCGTTTTTAAAATTTCATATTAGATATAAGACCTCACGTCCTTTTAACTCTAGCGGAGTAGGCAGCTTTGCCTGTTAGCTTCTCACCATATATATATACAAATATATATAGAATATAATAAATAGTCTTAACAGTGTAATTTAATAACGTAAACTAATATCTTAAAAATCTTGTGAAGCTTCAAGAGCCTAATGGTTTAGGATACGGTCTGCGAATCGTAAGGTCGTAGGTTGGGATCTACAATTCGACTTTTGACGTGAACCATCTCCTAGCACAAACTTAAGCTTAGTTGGAATAACCATTCCAACTAAGCTTAAGTTTGTGTAACAAATATGTTAGTAATATTTCTTGTAAAAAAAAGAAAAATTGCTAGCAAAAAAAAATCTTCATTTGTTGCCAACAACAATGTTTTTGACAACATTCGGTAAGGCGTTTGGGAGATGTATAGCAATGTTTAAACTAGGCAAAATATACTTTATTGTCTGTAGTACATAAGTCGAATTACTTACATTATAGAATCTACACTCTTTGGTTTAATAAATATGGCAATGGGATACAGCTGCGCCACCTGCAATCTCTTGATGGCGTTACCGCTCACGTCCAAAATGCAATGCTTGCCCTGCAATAACACAAAGTAAAGGAATTTAAAATATGAAAAAAAAATAAGAACAAATTAGAAATTGTGCCGAAAAATGGTTGGGTCAGTATGTGCTGTGCTCACACATGTAGCACAGCGCTGATTTTTAGCCAAAAAGCCTGTGAAAACTTAGGCGGAGACGATTCGGTTTGATTTCGATTGTGTATTAATATGGTATTACATACACTTTTATATAAACTATACATAAATATATTTAAAAAAACGCAGCTAAATATTTATACTTTGTTTTTTTTTTTTATTTAATTACTAAATAAAATTCATATACATCTACATTCATTGCTTTGCCAAACTGCCAGAGCAGTTTATTGACGAAAACTGCACCCACAAATCTATCCACTATACATAAAATGATAAAAAAAAAATATACAATAAATACTAATACATATTACTACACTGGTGGTATACGCCGCATGCGCTGGACAATTGATCATAACAAAAACGTTATGCGTACGTATTTTAGGGCGAAAGAGGGAGAAGTTGAGGGATTGGCATATCGAGCAAGGATGCATCAACTTTTTACTGAGTTGGAGCCGGCAATTACTACCACCGAGCAAAACCTAGCGGACAGAGTTCGATATATATTAATTCCAATAAGCATTGCAAGTCATCTGAGGCGACTGGGACTCCGGGAAAGTATGCTTCAGGGCCAGATGCAGAAAGCGGTGTTGCTCGATACCGCGCGTATTGTACGCCGATTTCTCTCTCATTCTCCCTGACCCTCGGCGGTCTCCCCTACCGAGGGAATCTCGTCTCGTTAGATTTAATTAATCCTATACTTTTAATATCTCATTTATTTACAATATTAGTACTTAGTAGCTGCGATTTAAATTTTTTCTTATTTTTGTCCCTTTGCAGGTCAAGTTCATACTCATTGTACATTCGCGGTACTGAGTACCTACGCGTCCGTTCCCTAAAGTAGTTTAGCGCGCTTCGTTCTTCATACATACATACATATTGCGTGCTGTTTTTTTTTTAATTGTCATACACATATTTTTTAACAAGAAAACCGTTTAAATCATTTGTTGTTGTTATAGTTGCTCTCAGTTGCTACCAAATATTTGATTTTTGAAATAAAAATAAATGTATTGTTAAATAAACGATTTGTCGTAGTTGATGTTGGCGTGGTAACGACAAGTTATGTCGGGCCCATACTATCCAAACCCACAAGATGTTCCACCATCGTCGAATCGCATTGGCGGGGCTACTGGGTTTCTTTTGATCATGCCGTTCTACATAGAGCGTACCTTCTCAGCGACCTCCCTTACGGAGGCGACGGACGTGCCGTACAGGTTGTCGTTGTACTGCCCCGCCTCGATGAACAGGTGGTTCTGGATGTCGCGCTCCATCTGCTCCCGACTCGCCACAAAGTGATAGTCGCGCCCGTCCACTTCGTAGTCGCGACGCGGCCGCGTAGTATCTGCGGACACGTTAGCGTTACGAATCATCGTGAGAATTGTCATGTATAAATTAAATAAATTTTACTCTGCTGTAAGAGACGCGTTGAACAGAAGCCGGTGGAGGCAGATCATCCGCTCCAGACGCAACCCTGATGGTGACCATAATCCTCAGACATGAGGGACCGACACTAGAGATTACGAATAAAATTAATCAGATTCTCCAAACTCTAATTAAACTACCGTCCAAGCCGAGATTACCCCTCACCGGGGGGACCCTTGTGTCGAGTTACTAGCTAATAGAGGTTCAGGCTAAGCGACCTAAGAGCTATGCCACCTCTCAATCCGGTGAAGCAGTCAAGACTAGCTTGTCTTGCCAATCTGTGTAGTTCATTTCCTGTTGACGTGCATTTCCTTTCCAATAAAAAAAAATGAATCATCGATATTATTATAAGATTTCCCTCCCGTCAACAAAAAAAAAGATGGGTCACGTCAACAATCAAATGGTGGATTCGAAGCTACGTACGTACCCTAAACCACTCGGCTATTGAGGCTTAATAATTGCCACTCGTCATTTAAAAGTGTCACGTTATGCCACATTGTAAACTACACTTTTACAGCCGTACAAATATACGTGGTATAAAGATAAACTTAGGAATAAATTAAGAATAAGCAAAATTTGTACTAATATACCAAGAATACGTTATACCTAGTATAACGTTGACGTTTTTGTTCTTACAATCGTTATTCCGAAGTTATAACGACGTACACCCTTGTTTAAGTCCACTATAACATTTAAAATACCACGATTTGTGTTTGTGTTCGCTCATTTACGCACTTATTATGGAATTAAGGGCAATGGAGAAAGTAGAAACAGTAAATGACTTAATAAATATCATTCAGACTCCAAAAAAAGTAAAAATATTTAAAAGATGGGAAAACCCTTTTGATTTATATGTCGATGATTAGTTTCGATTAAAATATCGGTTTTCTAAAAGTGGTATAATATTTCTAGACCATTTATTTGAAAGGTCTCTTACTATGGACAAGCGTGGAAGTGGATTATCTTCTATCTATATATAGAGTATAGAATATTTCTATAACCGCCACACATTGACAGATACATTACTACACTACTACATAGACTGCAATTATTTTTTAGTATGGTTTCTCTTTGATTGCGCTGTTGCCAACTCGTGCATTTTGACGTAAAGGAAGAATAGATAAACCATAGTTATTCCGGATTTATTTGTGGTAAACTATTCTTGGATTATTCTTAATTTATTCCTGGTTTAACTAAACTTAGTTTAAGGGTGGAATAAATATGTTATAACTCATTTTTATTTGTTAGACTGTTAGAGTTAGCTTAGTATAAATTGCTGATGCAACTTTAGGAGTTTGTGACCGGCGCGTTCACTTAAGGTCACGTAAAACGAGTGCTTGCTTATCCATTCTTTAGTGTAAAACAAATTCACATTACTCACGAGGCACACAGCTTCCAAACTTGTCGGGAAACTCGGATATCAGGTCGTCGTTTATCCTGTCCTTTAGGGGACCCAGGATAATTACCGGTCGTGTATACGAAATTGTCAACTGATGTACCGTCTCATACGATAGTACGGTCTCGTCCTGACCTGTAACACATAAAAAACATATTGTCACATCGGACGTACAACGCACCCTTTCTACGTTAATAATATACATAATCTAAAACCTATAGTATTTTTAGTCTGTTCTCTAAGAGAGTAATTCTGTCCAATCACAAGTGTAGAAGAAAATATACATTAGAAATTGAAAATTTTCTACACTAAAAATTCAAACAAATTCCTTGAAATCATGCCTTTGGTACGAATACAACATGGAAGACGACAGAAACATGAAACAGAGAATTTGCTTAAAATAAACGTTTTTATAACAATTTATAAATTAATCGTAGATATTCGTGCGAGGCGTGCTAGGTGACTAAACTAGTTTTAAATAATCCTATGAATATATAATTATTCTCCTTTAACTTCTGAATGAGATCTCGTTAATAACATCTGTATGGTTCAGAGCTTTTAAAGTGTTTCATTTGACCGGACTGAATTGAGGCTGAGTGGCTTTACTACACTACTGTCTTGTCTGACGTTCCTTGTTACTTATGTATAATGGAGGCCTTTAAAAAAAATTACACGCGTACAAGCGTTTTTGTAAATATCTTATCAAGCTTCAGCTATTGTATAAATAACTTTGTTTTTAAAAACAGTTGGTTACTGGCCGAATAAGCCATTTGGGATGAAGGCCGTTTAAAAAAATGACACGCGTACAAGCGTTTTCGTTAACATCTCATCAAACATCAGCCATTGTATAAGTTAAGTAACTTTGTTTTTAAAAACGTTTAGTTACTGGCCGGATAAGGCATTTACATTTAAAAAAAATAAAAAATTTCACGCATGCTTATAATTTAAAATGTAGCTTGATATTCGAAACTATTTAAAAAAAATCACAACGATAAAGTAATCCTGGCTGATAACACAATGTTTTTTTTGTACAAAAAAAATACAAAAGCAAATGTACATAAAAAGAAACACCTTGCAACGACTAGAGCTAATAAAATAAAATACAGCGTCTATGTGTTCGAAGCGGCATACAATTGGTACCAACACAGCGGAGTTCTGGAAATCAACAAGCCCTTATGGTGATGATACTCCGATCGTGTGGTCATGCTGGTGACGTGTGGAACTATAAGGCGAAGCACGAAAGCGTCGGCCAGGGACGGAGGCTGCTCTCATCTCCTCGTGTGCTTCCAGTGGCCCTCCCCACCACTCCCACTAGTTATTCAAGGCGTGTAATCTCAATGCTGACTCGACGTTCATCGATTACGATATGGTACAAACTCCGTGAGCGTCAATGACAAGATATTCGATGTGCGAATAGGCTATTAGAATTCGCGTTGTATGAATTAGGACGAGTAAAAAAATAAAACCAACTTAAGATGACAAATAAAAGAGATATTGAAGTGTTATTGAGAATGAAACTACGTCTCTAAGTTGATGATGATAACCATAATGCGGGAGGTAAGGTAATCCGCTACTGCACTCTCAAGCTAGACCTCACTCCCAAAACTTACTCTCGTCCTCGAGATAAATGAGCGTAATCTCCTCCATCATGGGAAGTTCCACTCGGTACAAGATTTCCCCTACACGTAGAAAAATTAACGTTATATACATTTAAAAAAAAAATAATACTACATGAAACCTTCATGGAGGGTAGACAGAAGATGTATCAAGTTGAATAATTTGAAGTAAAACCTCTTTACCCACGCTTGACTTGGGGAGTGAGCTGGTGAATGTGATACGAAAATTGTGGTTACGGAGAAGGGAATTTGAGAGGGAGAAATAAGTAAGTAAAGATTACGATTAGAGAGAGTTACGTTTTGATATTACAGTAGAGGTTAGAGATAGAAGTGCGAGCACATAATTCCTTTATCTACGTTTTGTAAATCTAAGGCAGGCCTATTGTCTGCATTTCACTATAGCAGCAATAGAGTTGTTCTCTCTTGAATTGAATGAGCTAAAGAAGTTTTACTTCAATAGTGTGATGTAAACACTAGTATTTTTTGTCTTCATCAATTTTGCTAGCAGGTAAATTGAGAATAGCGCTTGATAATGCAAATAAAAGAGACAATAATCGGATGAAATGTACAGTATCCGATCAGGCAACTAGAAGCACGGTACGGAGGCCGAATGTTACCTAAACCAACCCCTATCTGCGACCCACCCCCTGGGCGTTATTCCATTATCTAGATCACACAGCTGTGCAAAGCGATTAATACCTATATAGAAGTACACTCAGCCATCTATTTAACAAATTTCTAGAGCCGTAGCGTGGTGTGTCCTCGCCGATATATCAATCACTCAATTATTTCGGAATTATCGTACTCATACCCTACTGCGACAACCGATATTTTGATTATTTCTACTTGAGTGGCTATCTCCCGTTACTGCCCGCCAAAACTGACTTAAGTGGCATACTCCCGCTCCGGGAGTAAGCCTTTTTGTAACAGTTGGAAAATATATGACTCAGAATTACTGTTCTATTTCAAAAACGTAGACATAATGTGATTACAGTTATGTTATGATTCAACATTATTAAGAATTTCAAACAAAGATTATGCAACAACCTTGATCTTGTCTAAGTAATACCACAAATGTGGAAGAAATAGAATAGACTATAGAATATTTCTTCATCTTATCCAGGTAGAGTGGTATTCTATACCGTAATATCACGCTACGACTCCGCTACAACTAGCCTGAAAAAACCCATCCCCATCGTGGACACTGGCTAAATTGTTAATTTAAAAAAAAGTTCGGCTACTTGCCGCCGTTGCTACATTGAAGCAAGTTGATAAAACGTTTACTAACGTTCACATAAGCAAGCTGACATGCAGTTTTTAAATCTTATACAAATCTTGCAACATCGATAGCTGATAGTACTGCGCTAGTGTGCTTGTATCGTTGTATATTTATATGTCCACTTACGTACAACCAAACGGACTCACTATTATTAATGTAATTAGACATGATAGAATTAATTACTGCATATTAATTTGTTGTAGTCGTTTGCCAAGATATAAATATCGGCTTCCTATTAAACACGTGATAGTAAAACACAATAGATATATTCTAATAATGATATATTCGAACGTAAAATAGTGGTTATAATATGTTATAATCTATATAATAGAAAATATACCTTTGATGATAGGACGGAAAAAAATCGATCCTAATTTAAAAAAAAATCAATTTTTTTTCGTTTTATAAGCATTACTTACGCTCCATCATGTTAGTATCGCTAAATGAAACGATAGTTTCAAACAAATACATTTCTAAAAAAAACAGCAATGAAACTCAAAGTCAAAGACAAGTGAAGCTCGGCGTTCGTTGACCCGAGCATCAGCTGTCTTTGAATTTGTGTTACAATGCTGTTTTTTTTGTAAACATATATTTTTTTAAATTAGGATCGATTTCTATCGTATTTACTAATCATCTGTCTTTGTTTTCGGAAGCGGTTTAATACCCTGTATACAGTGGTGTCTCGATATACAAGTGTTTTGAGGTACGAGCCCCCCGAGTGTAAGAGAGTTATATTTTGTTTTGAGATGGGAGAAAGATTTGAGATACGAGGAATCGCACACTACACCGTTCTGACTGTTTCTCCCACCTCAAACTAGACCTATCTGTGCGCTTCTTTTCCTCGTTTTCGAAGCATTTTTTATAAGTTGGGAACGCATTTTTTGCTTTTTGTACATTTACAGAACATTATCACATGTTTTTATAACCATGTGTCCGAATAGAATGTATTTTAAATTAAAGCAGGTAATCATAGAAAAATATGGTGCCGTACACCATAGCACAGCAATGATATGTACTGTGCTTAAACAGAATGAGTTGATAAAGGATATAACGCGAGCTAAGGGCGTTAAAATAATTTCTAACCCCGACCTATGAATATGTATGCAGCTATGACCTACGGTGCAGAGACTAGGACTCTGACCGTTTGGCTGGACCTTAAGCTGACAGTCGCACAACGAAGGATAGGAAGAGCTATTTTCGGCATTTCTCTAAGGGATAAAATCCGAAACGAAGAACTTCGACGGAGATAAGACAATGTTATTTGACATAGCTCTTAAAGTCAGCAAGTTGAAGGGCCGGCCACATCAATCCGAGTCAGTGACGGCAGATGGGGTAGGAAAGTCTTGGAATGGAAACCGCGCGTAGCTTGGAGAAGCGTAGTGCACTTTCCCTTCAGATGGACCGACAACCTTACAAGGATAGCCGGAAGTGGCTGGATGCGGAAAGTGGAGGATCGCAGTTGATTAGAAATAAATTTTTCTTTTTGTAAATACATTTTTCGTATTCAAAAACATTTAACAAAAACAACAGAGGTGCTGTTTCGGGAGCTGGAGCGGATTAAAGACATTTTAATTAATTTCAATGGGGAAAATTGCATTGAGATACGAGCAAGGTTACGGAATGAATTAGACTCGTATGTCGAGGTACCACTGAATATATGACGGCATATTCTTTATTATTTCTTTATAGCTTATCACATTGGCATTAGAGCCGTCATATGAGCTTAATAAACTCTGATAACGTGCTAGAACATAATGCGTAACCCATTTTCCTGCTACGCGAAATAAAAATAAGACCAGACGGAGCGACCGCCGTTAAGGTAGTCTTGGTTCTGTGGCGCGAAAACCATATTTTTGCGCGTTTTCCAATGACCTACCACTGACACTCAATTATTATTTCAATTGTTGCTATTTGTTAATCACGTACACAATGAAATCCAAATATGTCGATACATTTGAATAAAATTAATCAATATCAAATAATTCCACAGTCTATGGTTTTTAACATAATGACAAATGAATTGTAATAAGTTGGTTTCATAGTAAAATGTCATTGGTCTCAGATGATACAGATTAAATATGTCATTTTATATTTTTGTTCAATGAAATACTTAATAAAATTAAGTACTAGTATTTAAAAAAAAACGAATGCTATCACCGTTTATATTCTCGACCAGGGTAGACAGATATAGCAATCCCACTGCGGCCGGCGGGATGCGGGTCACGCAACGGTGACCCGCATCGCAAACGCCTGACGCGACACAACGGTTGTATTAATTTTGAAGCGTCAATAGCCTAATGGTTTACGGCCTGCGAATCGTAAGGTCGTGGGTTCGAATACACTATTCGACTATTAGCTTAGTTGTAATGGTTAACAAGAATGTTAGTAATATTTATGAAAAAAAAAATTGGTAGCTTTTTAAAAAAAAAATACAAAAATGTATGGGAGAAGTCTTTTTTCTTTTATTATTTTATATTTGAGAACAAAGCTTGAATATTCATTTAATACACTTAATAACTTTTTTTGTTCATTTCCACGCGGATGAAGTCGCGGGCACGCTAGCTAGTTATAAATAACGGTGTTAAGATAATTTTGTAAAGAAGCTTTTTTTGATTAAAAAAAAAGTAAACCCTTAGTCTGCTTTTAACTGCTATAGGTAGCTGGAACGAAATGCTAAATAGCATTAAGTTCGCCTTTGTACATATACTTTGGGTTAGGATTTTTCTATCTGTACCTGAATAATTTTCTAGAATAGAACTTGAAATTCATATTTTTATAATAAGGAATACTTCAGACGTCCTAGAATATCACATGGACATTTTTTAATAATTTAAATATTTTTTTTCTATTAAAAATATCATCCTCATAGGATAGAAAACGAAGGGAGAAAAAAAATGCATAACATTGAGTAATAGTTCAAAAAGAGCATTGCTAGAGTAGAGGAAGATCAAATCCTTGACTTTTCTTGCTACCCTATTTCACTTCCTCTGTCAAATAGGGTACCTGGATTAAATGCCTATGCGTTAAGGCCAACTTAACCCACTTCTAGGTTAAGTTCAGTTCGAACCTGCACTTTACAATACACAGCGCAGACATGACAGGGTTTGCACCATAGTGGTCCACAGAACTGATTTCGCTAGACACCAATTTTACATCCTAAGTGCCTTTTTGTACAATAAAGTAAATAAATTATTACATATATACCCATTACCACTAAAAGAATGTAAGACACATATTACTGAATGGCTCCAAACCCTCTCGTATGAATTTACAGAAGATCTTTTAAAACCATAATAAACAGTCAGAGTAACTCACTCCCTTCATACTCGTCCCTACACATACAGTCACTCTTCAGTCACTCTTCAACACACGCAACCTTTTACACACAAACACACTCAAAACGATTAAACTAAATTACATTATAAGTTGTTAATTTTACTAAATTTTTATTTGTATTTGTATTTAACTGTTTGGAGATGGGCGTTAATAGCTGCGACACAGTTTTTACTACTGCGGCTATTATCGAACTGGTTTCTACATTTTTGGTTTGAAATAAAATCATATTATTATTAATTAACTGTACTTAAAATTTAGCAAATAAAGTGTTCATCTATCTATTTATAATTAATATTTTACTACAGATAATTAATTTTATTTATAAAAAAAAAAATAAAGATGTACAATTTCGTAACAATTATCAATATACCGTCTAACAGCAAAACGGCTCAACTATGAATACCTACGAATGATGTATAGCAATAAGGAAAATTTAAGTTATGTAAGACAAATATAAGTCATAACTTACCGTCCGCATTGGTATCCTCTTGCGTATAACAAAGCATGAAAGCTGCAACAAACAAAAAGTTATCAGCCAGTTATTATAATAGGTTGTCAAATATCTCCCTTCCGCCCTTTGTGTCATGCGGCACCCAAACATCAAGCTTTTTTTTGTATCCAGCCTTCTGCAGATGGTTTAAAATGGTTTGGTGACTAACTCCCATCTCCTGGGCGATGTCACGAGATGCCACATGCCGGTCTAACTCGATGTAGTCCATGATTTGATCGGTATTTGTCGTCACAGGTCTTCCGCCGGCTGGCTTATCCATGGTGTCGTTTTCACCGGCTCTGAATCGTCGAAACCATTCCTCCGTGGTTCGAAGTGATAGAGTACCATCCCCCAAAACACCATTAATCTCACGGAACGTTTCTCTAGCGGATTTGCCTTTAACGAAGGAAAACTTTAAAATAGCGCGAATTTCGGCGTTAGTGAACTCCATGTTTACACGTCTATAACTGTTGAACGCAATATCCAAACTAATTATGCATAGCGTCGTTTTGTAGGTTATGTCAAGACCTTTCAAATTATGTATAGTATTGCTAGATACGAGCTCTGTAGCGCTTTGTACATAGCCGCGAAATTCAAAAGACAAAAAGGCGGAAGGGAGATATTTGACAACCTATACATCGACGGTAGACGTCGAAATAAATGTCTTATTTTAAGATATCCAATTGTACACAAGAGCCCAAAAACTATAAAAATTAACTCTAGTTTGTCTGTCTTTTAACCAAATAATCTTATGTATATACTAGCGTACGCGCTTCGACGGGCTAGATTTTGCTTTATTTTATTTAAACAATAAACTTACATCGTTAAATATTTAATTTAACTCTAACAATGTATGAAATTATTCATTTCTCTCCGTATTCATTCTCTTCTCGAGCGGGTGAAGATCATCACCCATTTACATATCAGTAAATACAATATCATTCTTATCATTCAGGAATTTATAATACTTCAATATACTCCATTGTACTTCAATATGGTACATAATGACATAAATATACACAACGCATGTGTGAATACAAATTTGTGTTATAAAACAATAGAATATCATCATAGTAAATAAAAGCTGTATTTGACAGGTCAAAAAGAGGAGGGCTCCGTTCGTCATTAAACTTTACATTGATTTTGATTACTCATCTGGTCAATCTGAAGAATCCCTGAAAGATTCATTGAAATCGGTCCAGCCGTTTCGGAGCCTATATGGAACAAACCCACACATCTTTTATCCATATGAAAATATTGTTAACAGTAGGCTCTTTTTATTAATAACCAAATTTTCCGAAAATTTTGAAAAATGTCATTTTTTCAATGTTTAGTTTAATGGCAACACAGGAACTTTGTCTGTGGCCGCAGCTATGCTTTTGTCTATGGACTAATCTATAATCAACCGATCATAGATTAGTCCATTGACTAAATAACAAGTCCATAGACGGTAGGAGTTCCGTAGCGCTCGCAACGCGACACAGTCGTCTACACGCAGTTAAACACAAGTTCTTCTGAAGTAATCCGTGAAGAGTTTCAAGCTAATCATTGAAGTGTTGGAGAAATGCGTTCTTTGTTTTATTATTTGTATGTAAAATGACTTGAGTTACATCCACTGCGATATGATGAGCATAAACAGACCGACATATGCTTCATTCCTTTTCTACCAAATGGATAAATTCAAGGAAGATAATATTCCTTACAGGATGGCAGGCTATCACTATATTTAGATAATAAATATAGGCTTACGTTCTTGATCTGAACCATCTTCAGATTTGCCATCCTCTCTGCTCTTCATAAACGGAAACTTTCTGCTGAATGATAATGTCTTCTTTTTTCTCTCAAGCGTTGACTGGCTCTGAAACGTAGTGACATATTTATATCTCAAATCCTTTTCACCAAAACGGGGTAGAGATAGCCCTAGCCAACTTTGTTTATTAGGTCCTATACACGACAGGGGATGAGCGTAAGAGCGTGAATTCTCGCGGCCGTTCACTAACAAGGTGGTCCGATAAGATAAAAGACTCGTCATCCTCCAAATTTTATTCTGCTGTAAGAGACGCGCTGGACAGAAGCCGGTGGAGGTAGATCATCCACTCTAGATCCAACCCTAATGGTAACCACGATCCTCAGACATGAGGGATCGAGACTAGATTAAAATCAGTTTTGATAGTGAGGGCTGATCTCTAGTAAAATTAAAAATGGTTTACTAAATGGTAACTTACAGTGCTTACAGGAGTACCCTGCCCCTGGAATTTGACCTGGCGATCTCTTGCGCGCTGCTTCCTCTCCCATCTTCGCTTCGAAGGTATTATGCCTATCGCGTCGGCGTCCGTCGTATCTAATCGTCTGTCCACCAATAAATAAATAATAAATACATATATAAATAGTTCTCACGTTCTTTTAAGCCACAAGTTACAATACGCATATTATTTTTGATAACCTTTAAGGTAGCTATTGAATGTCTATCTATATCTAGATCATCCGTGAAATAGCAACCGACCGAGTCGTGGTACGGCCCTCACGGGCGCCGTCGGATCGGAATTCTAACGCGTAACTTAGTAACCGTCCTAGTCAAGTTTACCCATCACCGCGGGGACCCTTGTGTCGAGTTACTAGCGATAGAGGTTCAGTCTAAGCGGCCTAAGAGCTATGCCACCTGTCAATCCGGTGAAGCAGTTAAGGCCGGCTTCTCTGGAATGTTTAGTTCGCCAAAATAAAAATTGAATGTCTTGATAGTCTTCCCATAAAAGCTACCGACCGAGTCATGACTCTCTCGAACGCCCTCGGTACGGGGCTAACTAATAACGCGATAAGAGTATCTGTCTAAGCTTCGTGCCGTGTTGCTCTTGTTCTCTTGCCTTCTGTATTGCCAACAATTACCAGCTTTTCAAGGTTGCCATCCCCTCTACGCATTATATTCCCGAAATATAACAGTACGCACTGTAGACACGTAGTGGACAGTCTGGTCTTTATGGCGAGTTGGGAGAGAATAGATACATTTGTGCGCGTGGCAGTCCACGGTATTCGTAGCATTCATCCAGCACCACAAACTCGAATGCATCTATTCTGTGTCTTTTTTTTTAGTTTGGTTAGGTTCTGGTTAATTCGTACTCGAGTTTAGTTAACGTTTGATTCGATTTGAAGTCGGGTGTTATTTTTACTTATTAATAATCTATTGGTGCCATCAAAGTGTGGATCGGTAGGTGGCCCACTTGCAAGTAAATCTAATGTATTGTTAAGCTATTCCAGTCACATCGGTTCAATGTGTCTAATGCATTTAGTAGCCTGCCTTAACCGTAAAAGGCGTCTCTCATTACAATGTTGAAACGCACGTGCGCTGGGCGATACCAAAACGTGCCTTGCATTAATGAATCACTTTTTTAATCTCTGTTAGGGTACAGTCTTTTTCTATACTTTCCAATCAGACTTGCTCAAAATATCATGGACGTATAAGATACCAAACAAAAGAGTATTGCAAATGATGAGCAAGAACGCAGAGGTCCTTAATACCGTGAAAAAACGCAAGCTACTGGAGCTTGCGTTTTTTGATCATTTGATCATATATTGCGTAATAACAAATACGAACTACTCATCATCCAAGGAAAAATCGATGGTAAACGACTACCGGGAAGAAGACGTATTTCGTGGCTCAGAAATCTCCGGATATGGTTCAACATGATCCTTGTTCCGTGCTGCTGCATCAAAAATTAAAATAGCCTTAATGATAGCCGACCTCTGATAGGAGATGGGAATCAGACTTGACCACGATCCCACCTGATGTTAAGCGGAAATGGAGTCCTGGATGGTAAGGCACACACTCTTAGTAAATGCCTATTCACGCTACTCTTGAAAACAATCACATCGTTATCAGAGAGAAAGTCAAACTATTCCAGTCCTTTGCTGTACGAATAACGCAAGACGAGGCAAAGCGTTTCGATCTGGTTTGAGAGATATCCACAACAAAAGGATGAAGTCCAGCAGTTGTCTGAAGCCCTGAGTGGAACGGTGATGGGAGAATACTTGAGATTCCTGAGCATACTCGTCAAAACGCAAAAAAGGTTCAAATCCGACATTAGATCATTGACGTGAACCTAATATTAACACAAGTTTAGGCTTATTAACAGTTAACAAGAATGTCGCTAACATAAAAAAAATTTCATATTAACCTGGCCTGCCACCATTCATCATCAGAAGCATTGGTGACGTGCAGTATATCACCATACCGGAACGGGAGTCCTCTCGATGGAAGTCCATCATCTCTTACAGGATCGTAATCAAATAATGCTCTGTAACAAATGTTAATAATATAGTATTAAACAAAATAAACGCAATGTAAAAATAAGCGTCCTTTTTAACTCTAGAGGGGTAGGCGGAGCGTTCCATAATCACGTCATAATTTTAGCATATTGTAGTCAATGACAGATGTCGCTGTGTTTAATAAGAAACATTAAAATAATATTAGCATTGTTGAATAAGAGCTTGACATGTGAGATTGGAAGTGGAAAAGCAAACGACCCATGGTTCGGCCTTCTTGGATCGGAATGCTTACCCTCGGGGGGACCCTTGTTTTAGGTTACTAGAATCAGCCCTGTAGCTCTGGGCTCGTAGAATAAGACTACGGTATCCCTTGCCTGACGTAGAAGGCGATTAAAAGGGGCATCGGGTTCACTGGGCGACAAGGGTGGGGGGCCTTTGTCGTTCACCAAAGTGGACCGGGAAGAAGGCGACATTGGAGCGCCCGTGTCGCCTTGCACTGCAAGGGCACAACAAGGGGATGGAGATCCCGGAGCCCCCCGCGTAAAAGCCCCACAACAGCCGCCTTCCCCCCAAAAGGGATTGTATCTTGTTGAAGATTTCCCCCCCGTCAACAAAAAAAAAGTTTACTAGAATAGAGGATTCAGGATAAGCGACCTGAGAGCAATGCCACCTCACAATCCGATGGAACAATAAAAGTCCGGCTAATCTATGGAGGTTAGTCATAAAAAATTCTCATCAAACATCGTTAGGTTAGGTCCCATATGTGACAAGTGCTCCTCGAACCTACGACCTCACGATTCGCAGAACGTACCCTAAACCAATAGGCTATTTAATATCATTGGTTCACCAATAACGAAAATTACAGACATCATACACACAGAATAACAAGCGCTACAAGGTGTATGGAGTGTATATAATCTATTATCCATATATTCTTGTCTACGTAATAAAGCAATAAACATATATTAAGACGAAGGCTACCTCAAGATCAACGGCAATATGTATAGAGGCCATGGCATTGAATACCCCAGGCGTTATTGACTGAAAATAATTTTTTTTTACAGATTTATTGAACTAAAATTTTACTTTTAAATTAGCTACTACCTGTCGTTGTTTCGAAATCCACTTCACAAATGATAATCACAGTGCAATTTTATACACATATTTTAACTTAATTATAAATTATCTAAGGCAAGATCATTCAAAACGAACCCTCAGTGACTGTTATTAGGGCGATCATACAATCAAACAAACACGCATATTCTTCACCTTTATATAGTAATAAAACGTGTTTATATATTATTATAAAATATTAATTTCAAGGCCTATTCGCGGTATAAAGTAATTATATTTTTTATCTATAAAAATCAAAACTGTACGTTTCGTATATACATATATCTCACTTAAAACCGCTGTCACGATATAATAATACCGCGAGATGCGAGTTAAACCTGATTTAAATAAGTATTATGTATATGATATATGTAAGTCGTAACGAAAGTTGAGTCATGGTAGCTCAGTGTCCGGGCGGACTAAAGCTGCATAGTACGCTAGCAATACGAGTTCGATCCCGGCGCCGGCACCAATAAATTTGTTTATTTACCACGCGCTTGGTGGTGAAGGAAAACATCGTAAGGAAATTTACGTCTTAGAATTTTTTCTAAGACATGTCAATTTTGCCGATTCGCACTAGGTGTGCGTGGCGGACTATGCCCTTATACTCTCTTTACAGAGAAAGTCTGTGCCCAGCAGTGGGACTTATATAGAGGCTGTAACTTTAACTCGTAATGATAAAAAAATGTTTATTATGGCTAACTATTTAAGTTTATTTTTATATTCCTGATTGTTTTGTTGGGTATTTGCAGTTTTTGTTATATAAACACAATTTGTTTCCATTAAGAGAAAGATGTAATGTTGACGGTACTTTTAATTCAAGAAACGAGCCTATTCCTATCTCAAAGGTCAGCAACGCACCTACAGTTCCTCTGGTGCTGTAGATTCATGGGCGACGGTGATCACTTAAGATCAGGTGAGCCGTATGCTCGTTTGCCACTTTTCATATAAAAAGTTTTAACTCACATTTCGCAGTATTATTACAAAACTACTTTCCAAATTTATCTATAAAGGTAACACCTTTATATTATTTCCAATAATTTATAGAAATATATAAATAATAATAGCACTATCTAAACCAGTTGACACTAGAAATCTTACGTTTTATTTAACGTTACGCATGTTGTTTGGCGGCTAGGGTACAATGCCCTAAATTATAGTTTATAGAGAATCTAAATTATTAATACCAATATCATCAAGTGTCAATTGAGAGTATGATATTACGTCAATGGCCCAATTGTGTGACGGCACGTGACATACCAGATTGTTCCTGTCACTTTGAACATATGAGTCATCAAATGTGACACTTGATCTTCAATCTCGTCACACAAACGTTACTATCATATAACTAGACCTTGTGCCATGTATCAAATCGCGTGGCTAAACACAGACCCATACCTCACTACGGGTCACTTACAAAAAAAAATTAACTAGATCTTGTGTTACTTATCAAATCTTCGTGGTCAAACGCACAGACCCCATAGCTCACTATGGGTCACTTAAAAAAATAACTAGACCTTGTGCCACGCATCAAATCGAGAAGCTAAACACAGACTCACACCTTATTATGGGTCACTTAGAAAATTAATTTAATTAGAGCTTGTCTCGTATCAAATCAAGTGTATAAAAAAATCATCCCATTAGTTCAGGGTATATAGAATAAGGCTATGATATCCTCTGCCTGTCGTAAAAGGGGCTTCGGGTTCACAAGTGACACGGGTAAGGGACCTTATCGTCCGTTACGATGATCCCGCGTCGCCTTAACATTACGAGAGTGCTGGGAGATGGAGTAACTCACGTGCTTCAGAACACAGTGCAGAGCAGCCATGCACTGAAGAAGGCAACCGGTTACAGAAAGAGCCTCACATATCTCGTTTAAGATTTCCCCGTCAACAAAACAAAAATTGTATACAAATACAAATATTCACGTTCATACAAACAAATTGAATTGAACAAGCATGCTCACCTCACGTAGAGTGAGCGTTTCTGTGACGTTCTTAAGAGCGTATGATGCTGCTTCAGCTCGTTGATGCGAGCTTCGAACTTGTTGTACTCCTGAGGCCGGTACACAACTGTCAACTTTACATTCTGGCCCGTGCTCTGCGAAATAATTACATATGTTAATTACTGCTGTTCTACCTCTCATAGAATTGTACCCCTAATGGAATATATATTTACTTTGTATATAGAACGAACACGATATAATATTAGCCTTCTTTTTATATTATCTGTAATGGTCCTCGACATACGAATTTTATTCGTTTCGTAACCTTGTATATCAAGTTGCTCGTATCTCAAAGCAATTATGGCCATTGAAATTAATTGAAATGCCCTTATTGCCACAAATGTTTTGTAAATGAACGGTACGCGTTTGGTGCTTTTTACCAAACGCGTACCCAACTTATCAAAAATGCTTCGAAAACTATGGTACCAAGCACAAGACAGTTCAAAAAGGGGAGTGCTCCGATCACCAATCTTTACAGGATTACTCGTCAGGTCAATATGAAGATTCCCTGAAAGTTTCATTGAAATAGGTCCAGCCGTTTCGGAGCCTATATGGAACATATCCACACACTTTCTCTTTTATATATATATATATATATACATTTTTTTTTCACTATATTTGTGATTTTAAATAGTGAATATGCCAATATAAATAGTACAAAAAAAACCACTTTCGTATGTAACAATGAATAATTGCGTGCGCGACTGTACACATGCACTGTACTTCCACGTTTCGTTTAACGCTAGAATCATTTGCCGCCAACTGTACTAGTATATAGTACACAAGTTACATAGGTAATAAATTTGTTTACCACATTTTATGGTCAAGCATGAAGGATGGCCTTGTTATGTTTACACAACAATGTAGGAACACTGTATTTGTAACTATTAACACATTCTGATAACAACTGCTATAAAATCATAATATTATTGCACAATTACGGTAGCGATTTAGCAAACACGATGTGGAAGACTTTTTTTGATGGAGAGACAACAAAAAATATTTCCCTTTCCATATTTCTTTGATTGTTTTATGATGGCTATGTTTCATTATGAATCCGGTGAACTAGTTATTACTAAATCATTTCTTCATTACCAAATAAATACTAACAAACACGAAATGGCGTGCCAGAATTAATAAATTTCCAATATTGAATACGGTTTGCGCCCAGAGACAATTTGCCATTAAAGTTTCACTATGAAACCAAGCTATTAAAATTACAAATAAAAAAAATTGATACATTATTTCAATTGAATTTTTTGGTTATTTTATAATAAATTAATACCTTCAAGGCTTTCGCGGCTTGCTCGTGCGTCGCATGCGTTATATCCGTATCATTGACGGCAAGTAGACGGTCCCCTCTCCGCAGTTCCCCGGACTTCTCAGCGGGCCCACCCGCCAATAGGAAGGAGACGTAGATCCCGTGACCATCCTCCCCGCCCACGATGTTGAAGCCGAGACCCTGCTGCCCTTTCTCCAGTTCCACCACACGCTGCTCCTCGCCGCTGCTGTCGGTCACGTCTTCCCGTCGCAATGAGTTGGCGGTGCTCGACGCTAAAATGTTAATAAAAGCTATATTTGCATGTAAATAAAGGAAAAATAAATATGATAACTGAAAGTACACTTTTACCAGTTAGCTTAGTACTAGAGATGCCAGCCCCGTAAGTTCTTGGCACATAGACTAAGGCTACGGATATCGTACAGGGGATACCTCTGCTTGCTGTAGAAGGCGTCTAAAATGAGCCTGTGATCCACGGGCGACAAGGATGGGGACCTTTCTGAACGGGAAAAAGACGACACTGGTGATCCCGTGTTGCCTTAGCACTGCGAGGGTGGTGGGGAACAGTGCAGAGCTCCGGTACGTTCTACTGAAGATCCCGGAGCCCCTGTCCATGCACCGAAGTGGGCCACCAGAGGGGTTTTAGTGAGTAAAATGCGCGGAATGTTGGGCCGAATTATAAAGTAGATCAATTTATAGCAGCTTAGTAATGTTAAGTTAAAAATGCCCCTAGACAAATACTGGGGAGGAACTAATAGTGAGATACCATCAATCAAAAAAAAAAAATACTCATGAACGACAACAAAGACTGTTTCCACTTGTTCTTACGTGTATTCGCTCGGGATGTCCTCGGCGAGGGTTGTCCGTGTCTCGGCCCTGGTATGAGGACGAGCTGCACTCGCTCTCCGGACGCCTTCAACGCACTAACTGCGTCTTCATGTGTCACGTTGTCCAAGTTCACGTCGCCTTTCTAACGAAAGAAAATATTACAATATCTATTGTAAAGATGGTGTTGATACTCTAATAATGTACTGAAGTGTAATATATCCATAGGGTACAAGTAATTCAAAAATGACAAATATTTAATGGACTTTTTTGCACCAAATTTGGTATTTTTAAAAATAATAATGATATTAGTCATTTCGGTAAACGGGTTAATTCCAATAAGTCTTCACGTCATCTGAGGCGATTGGGACTTCGGGAAGGTATGCTTCAGGGCCAGATGCAGAAAGCGGTGTTGCTCGATACTGTGCGCATTGTACGCCCGATTTCTCTCTCATTCTCCCTAACCCTCGGCCGTTCGGTCTCCCCTGCCGAGGGAATCTCGTCTAGTTGGATTTATTTATTTATTCTGTTATATAAAATGTTTATATAAAATATATATTGTAATGTAAATTTTTAGATTTTATATATACCAACCAGATGGAGAAACTTGTTAAAATGAATCAAAAATTATGAAAAAAATTCTTGTTTTACCACTACTAGTCGGGTGAAGCAATTATTGAATTAAACATGCATTCGTATAAAAAAAGTCTGTTACAAAGTCTGTACTTTATAAATTTCAGCCTTAATTTGTTCAGGCTTAGCTTTCGAGTTAAGTCTGCATTGAAATTTATAGTTGTTTACTAGGCTTACACTGAGCAAATACTTAGTGTAAGTCACGAAAATCGTTGGCTTTCTGAATACTTACATAATTCTAGCAATATTTTGAGATGTTATAAATTTAGAAAGATTCTATTGTTTGTTTTGTCAAAGTTTTAAATTACTACTATTCTATGTAACCATAAGCAGATTACAATTAACTAACCGATGTATTTTTGACCATGAGCAGTTTATCGCCGACCCTTAATCGTCCGTCACGGTGCGCGGCGCCACCGGACATGATCTTCGTCACGTAGATGCCATTGTCGCCAGGTATGTGCTGGTTTCCGACGCCCCCCGCTATACTGAACCCTAAGCCGGAGCCTCCTTTGACCAATTCTATTTCCACAGCCTGTTCTTTGTTAGTAACATTGGGCACTGTCAATGTGTCCTCGCCAATACGCCGTCTCACTTTCTGCAACAATACGATTCACAAATAAATTCAAATCACATCCAACAGATGGGTCAAACATTAATAGCTACTACGAGGACTACTGAAGTATCATTGCTATATTACTAATTATTGGCACACCTATATTCTATTATCGACTTCAAAAAAGGAGGAGTGCTGTAAGTTTAGATAGAAAAAAGACTACTTAAGAACCTACTTTTTTGAAGTTGGTTAATGTGGTGTATCACCTCTTTTATAATTAAGTTACTGGCCGGTAAGCCAGTGAGATAATATTCAATAACGTGTCAACATTATGTCATTAATAAAATAATGGAGATATAAACAACAATGCATTTAATTTCTTTATGTATATATAATAGTTAATAAATATAATTAATTTATGAACAAGATATGTTTACCAACAGGTAAATTTACGTACCAGTCTCACAGTGCTGCCGGCCTTTTTTAATGCATCTACCGCTTCCGCATGAGTCACATTTTCAACATTTGTGTCATTAACCTGGATAAATAAATTAGTTTCTTACAACTTGTCATAACTATATAAGCTTGGAATGTAAAAAATACATATTACGGATTTTCCTTCTTAATATAATTATAAGAATAACATGAACTTATTGAAGGTGTAGTGAAGTAGTGAAATTGAACATTCAAGTTCATCCAAGTAGCATTCTTTGAATGTTCAATATAACCACTAAAAAATAAATATCCAGTTAAAATTATTTACAAAATGACACATGTACAATAAATCCACCAAATTTACAATAAATTTAACTAACCTGCAGTATAGCATCATTAATCAGAAGTTGACTTGCGGCTGCTGCTCCTCCAGGAATAAGCTTGGTGACATAAATAAGTGGATCTTCAGCGACATGTGGGTTGTCTGAACCTCCCGCAATGCTAAAACCGAGGCCAGCTCCTCCTGCCCTTGAAAGTGCTACTGTCATGTATAAGAAACCATCGTCACCCACTGTCCGTTCCGTTGCCCCACCTTCTATGCCATTTATCTGTAACTAATAATGTAGAAAATAATTCATATATAATCAAAACATAGAAAAAGAATAGAAAAGAATAGTTTTCGTCTTCCCAAAAAAGATATCAACGGTAATTTTTCTTGTACTTAAAAATCCAAATAAAACAATTCAATAGAACAATCCAACAGTGATTTGAACCCGCAAACATTAGATTGTAAGTAGAACTTCTTGGCCATTAGGCTAACATTGTTATGTCCATGTAATAATTAATAAATGAAATAACTTCACCAATAATTCAGTTATTAAATTCAGCTTATTTTATAGATGGTTGCATTTGTTAAAATACAGGCTTTAACAAACCAGATTGAAAGCTCTAGCTTATGTCTTATTGTAGGACAGTATAACAAGGTGAGAGTGCATACATTTTTTAATTTGACTGGAATTTAATTAAAGTATAATTTAAAAAAATTAGTCTCTGTTACTTAGAAAATGGTGTGCCTTGTTTTGTGTTTATTGGTATCCAATATTATATAAATCAACAATTTTATAATATTGTAGCATTGAAATTCATATAATTCAATAGATATATTTAATTAAATTACTAAAATATTTGATACATAAAAACATAATTAATCTAGTTTCCATTTTGTTTCTAAATTTTAAGTAGACCTAAGTGTTAGTGATTTATATACAATATAAATATATATTTCATACTATAGTCCCAACAAACAAAAACACAAAAAAAAAACAAAAACAAGTACTCAACTATTATTTGCATTATTATGAATACTGTATCATCATATTATCTTAATTTTTAAATCATAAAAACTTTTTAAAAATTAAAATGAAATAAAGATAAAAGACAAATACAGTAGTGCCTTACCTGCTTCATTTCCGCTGTTGGAACGTGAGCCTGAAAATGGAACTAAATCTATAATTGCTCCCTTGTTATTACCAATTACATATTTCTAATTACTTTAAAAAAAAAAAACAAACAACAATGTTATGAAAAGCAAATCAAATGTAACCAAAAGATTAACATTGAGGCTTGTATTTTGAGGTGGCATTTCACCTACAAAAATATAAGAAATTACTTTCACCACACTAAACATGTTTTGACAACATGCAAAGTTGGTCAGTAGTTCAAGTTGGTATCTTATCTGTTACAATTTAAATATACTACCACTTGTGGTTCACTCACCGTGTCAAGATTAAATAAGGAAGATACTTTTCTAAGGAATCCATTGTGTGGTTTTTTCTTTCGTCTTTCTGTCATTTTGATGAACAAGTGTGCATAGCCTTTGGGCACTTATATTGTGATATTTCCACTACACTATGTACACTGCATGCATTGTTAGTTACACACTTGTGCTTGTTCTGAGCACCGTACTCGAAGTTCTGCATGCACCATTCTCTACCTAAAACCCACTTCTAGCTTGCACCAACTTTCATAACATCTATGACCATTTATAAAATTAACAACCTGCATGTAAGTATTTTAATATTTAAGCTGATTAACATGTTAGCTTATTTCGTTGCACCAATTCCTTATCTAATGAATGTTATAATCGAGCCGAACCCTTTTCTGATAGTGATATTATTACGATGTATGGCTAGGCAGTTATTGGTTTGTCACCGATTGTGTTCAATGATATGATGGTATGAATGTCAAAGCGATGAACTTTAATTAGAATGTCCGTGTTACGTTATTTAACGTGCAATTTAAGACCGCTGAGTAATATTTGCTGTGAGTAGTAAACGATCAGTAGTGTTACTTACACAGCTATTTGTCAGAAGCAAAATTATCTTAGGAATCTCATTAGTCTCACCGATGAATCGAAAACGTTCCCAAATTATAAAGAAATTACTAAACGTTTAAAAATAGATTAGTGTATATTATGTGGCCTTACTTGAAACGAATACGAAATATCAGCAGTGTGAATGTCAAAATTTTATGTGCAATATCATTTCACTGAAAATTCATCTATTAGCTGAATTTTTCAATCAACGCACAGTCCGTACGACGTTGGCACAATTGTAAAATTTAACGGCACAAATCCACACAACTGCGAAACGTTAGCGTACATATCGCTGAAAACTTGTACTATATTTTAGGTTATAAATAGTACTACGGGACGCGAAACACCAACCATCCGCCATTACCGATCACTTGTTGAACAACGTTAGGTATACCTACCTACCTTCAGTCCCGTCACGTCATCAAAAAGAAAAATCAAAACGAAAATTATCGAGCATCGGTAAATACGAAGTGATTTGCAATTTTTACACTAGATGGTGCTTTTATAAAACCTTTGTAATCTCTCTTTCTCGCTCTTGCGCAATTATTTTACGTAGTTTTAATTATTTTTATTTAATAATTTGAACTTTGCTAAACTTTCTTCATGTCTTTCATTCTAGTGAGTTAACTTGAAGCTTAACATCATATGTTTATTTAATATTATCGACAAGAACTATACATATGGATTAATTAAAACCAAACTAAATCTTCGTTTCTATTCTATTGTTTACAACTGTCTAGGCCATTACAATGCTATAATGTTACGATGCAGTAGAAGTACAATAAGCTATTTAAATATCATTACATTGGCATCGATTCATAAATACTTTACATGCCATCCTGATTAGGAATCTACGTGTTGAAATTATTTTATTACGATCAGCACTTCTCATACTCATATTAGCTTACTAGATTGTAAGTTCGCTCTTACTCGCGATGAGATTACTTGCACACGAAATGCCGAATGCAAATGTATAGTTAATAATTATTCCAATGATTGAATAAAGAATATTATTAAAATTTAATAACTCTAAAATCATTGGTGCAGGCTAAGTTATTGATCGAACAAAAAAAAAACTTTGATTCGTAAAAAAGTTCGTTTTTATAATCTTATTTTTCCAGTGACAAGGTAATATAATAATTCTAAACTTTAGGCAAAATACCACCTCATACGTTTTTCATTAATTGACATGCCTTCCGTACTCAGTTTTGAAGATGTTTGTAACTTATAAATAATAGATATGTCAAGGCATATTTGCGCGGGAAAACTGACATTACCTTCCGGTCTTCAGTGTCGCCACTCGGCGATAACATCGACGGTATTGTTCCCATCTGCGAAAAAATGTTTTAATTGTTGGATTATGCGCTGCTGTATTATAATAATATATTGAAACATTTTAAACCTTGTCGATCTATGAAGTTTAACAAATTACCAAAACATTTGCAAAAAATTGCTCGAATTATTGCAAAAACATCGACCTCACCTGTTGGGAATTTACGATGATGTCACCCCTCACCGGGGGTACCCTTGTGTCGAGTTACTAGCAATAGAGGTTCAGGCTAAGCGATCTAAGAGCTGTGCCACCTCTCAATCCGGTGAAGCAGTCAAGGCCAGCCACTCTGGCCAATCTGTGTAGCTCGTCATAAAAAAAAACGATATGTGCCGCATCTTTGAAGGTAAACCTAATAATGCACCGTGTTTCTTTTCTTTTTAAAACCTATATACCTATAAGACCCGATCCTAATAAAATTAATATGGGCCCTATTTGAAACTAAACCCTTCAAAACGAAAAAAATATATTTCCTAAAAGACAGCGACATATTAAAAAAAATACAAATAGACTGAGCACATTCTCGTTTTCTTGTAGTCAGTGTTTTAAGTTGTGCATGCAATACGTATAATGTTACTTTAAATTTTACATAACTATAGTATTCTATTAGGTTGTAACATGTGATGATAGTTGCATGTGTCACTAAAAAAAAATTAGAAACGGTATACCTTTCCCGAATCTGGAGATCCATCGTTACGGTGGTCGCCTCTTCTGTTGTTGTCCTGAAGAAATGCATTTGAAACAGATCGGTATTCTCCTTCTTCTGTGAATATCTGAAACAAGAATTTTACTTTTATTAACACTATAATATTTTATTTATAAGACAAATTTGTAACATCATTAGAGTTGAACCAGTGCTGTGCTAAAACTAATTTACTGAAGAAACCGACGAACTGAAAATGATTTAAAAGGAATAATTTGGTCCGTACTTCTGGTAAGACGACTTTCTGAGATTTGAGATTTCAAGTAATGAAGGTTTTGGGTTTTGAAGGGAAAGGTACAAAACATTTTTACTGACTTAAAGAGGTTCGATTTAAAGAGGTTCTATTGTACTTAAAAAGGAATACCTACACGTACATTAACACTGTTACATTCAATTAGAGTTCTGTATATCGTTAGTGATGTTCTTGGAATTGTTCGATATGCTTGAGCAACGAGGACTGGCGTATACGATTGTCTGATTTACGATTGACCGGTTTAGTAGGTTAAGGCGATATCGACAGTGTAAAATTACTGCACTGCATCAGTTTCAAATCCGTTGCTCGTGAGCGTTACATCGCACAACCCCATCTCAGAACGTGTAGTAGAAGATATTAGATAATGTTATAACGTCATCTCGTAAATCTGTGAGGACGACATAATAAGACATTAAGACGCGAGAGATTTTTTAAAATGAAATTATTTTTGTACACTTTGTATTTATTTTATATTATTAGGAAAACTTAGAGCCTATTACTACAATTGTAATATTACTTGTTGTTACAGCCAATTAAAAGTTTCCACTTATAAATAAAGTAATAAATAATTACACAAAACACGCTCTAAAATATATTAAAATTAGGCCAAATCTACAAAATATCGTTGATGTTATATATTTTTGCCTGTCATCCGGTAAAGAGAAAATTAGCCAACTAAAACAAAAAACACAGAGACTCACGGAAGTTTTGAACGAACGTTCCAATGAAAAATTCCAATTTCAAAAACTCCATGCCTACAATGGGATAAATTCGCAATCAAATACCGCCTGTAGTTGCACAAAAAGGTATATTGCGAATTTGCTTCGAAGCCGGCTGTATCGGGAAATGAACAGCAGTAAATAAAACTTTAGTCCAGAAATTGTTGACTCGTCCGCTAACGAACCTTATCTTTTTGATATTTTTTGTGTACGTTCGATTGCAAACGCAATGTTTATATTTTCCTGCGTAATTTGAATCCTGTCCGATGGAGTTTTGGCGGGAATTTGTGACGTTATGTTTATTATGATAGGGAAAGCTGTCCCTGTCTATCGTGACAAGTAATCTATTTAAATAAAAGAGAAAGTGTGTGGGTTTGATCCGTATAGGCTCCGAAACGGCTGGACCGATTTCAATGAAACTTTCAGCGAATTTTCAGATTGAAACGGCGAGTAATCCTGTAAAGTTTGGTGACGATCGGAGCACTCCTCTTTGTCAACTGTCAAATATCGGAGTAATCCTATTTTTGAACTGTCAAAGCAGCTTTTTTTTACTAAGATGATATTGTATTGTTTTAAAACCAAAGTTGTACTGACACATGCGTTGTGTATATTTATGTCATTATGAATATTGATATCATATATACAATAATATGACATCATATTGAAGTACAGTGGAGTATATTGAACTATAATATATCCCTTAATAATAAGAATGGTAATATATTTACTGATATGTACATGGGTGTAGGTAATCTACACCCGCTCGAGGAGAGAATGAATACGGAGAGAAATGAATAATTTAATATATTGTGAGAGTTAAATTAAATATTTAACGATGTATGTTTGCATGTAAGGGCTGGGTACGCTAGTATAAAATAATAAATAATATTTATTTATACCTCACGTCGCGTGCCATCAGCTTCCCACTTGTTGGCGATGCGTATAGTTTCCGCGGTCTTTTGCTGAATCGTCTTGGTCTCGTCCAATAACGTGAGCTCGTAGAACTCTTGAATATCTATAAAAGATGATAAAATAATAAGAACAAAACAAGAGGACCTTAATAATAGAACAAGAAATAAAAATAAACATTATATTTCTAATATGACTGAAAAAGATTAATAAATATCGTTACGCACCGCTGCGTACACCTATTCTGTTTGGCCGCGGTACAAGTCGCATTGCTGGCCGAAATTCTGGCGGGACTTTTTAAAATAAGAAGACACTAATTACGACTCTCTTTTGTTTTTGGTCTTTATTTTTTTAAGTTGTTGTACATTTGATTTTAATGATTTATCTGTACAATAAAAGCATAACTGTGAATGTATTTGATGTTGTAACAATACATATAATATTAGTTAAGTTATTTATTTTGTTATAATTTGTATAAAATAAAATTGTGCAAACGCGAACTTAATGCCAGAAGGCCGTCTGTCCGTTCTGTCAGTATCTTGGGGTTGTGTAGAAACAAAGTAAAGGGTGCATTAAATATTTATGAACATATAAATATATTTACATCAATATAATTCCCAAAATTGACTTTTTTAATATAAAATTTAAATTTAATTGTTCTCTGTTTACAAGCTAGAAATCTCTTCTACTACCTACGGTACTGTAGGACAAGTCATACACAATAATCATACACTGACGACAGTACAATATAGAATGTGTGTTATCTTATACCTTCAAATCACCACCCGGTATAAATTTCCGTTTCACTGTTTAGTACAAAACAACATATTTACATACATATAAATAAATTAGACATGAATATTTTATTTATTGGCAATACAATATACAAAACATTACATATTTTATCCACATTACATAAAATATAGCTAAAAAAAAATTAAAAAAGAAAGAAAAAACACAATAAAATTGAAGGAAGTAACAGACATATTGGATATACCGTCATCATATCACACCGTCTCAGTATGCGCTGAATTTCAGTGATGCAATCATAATAATTTTATGTTACAATAAATAGATACATCTGTAACTACATAGATCTAGATATAGATAAGAGACAGGAATATTTTATATTAAAAAAGTGATTTTAAAACTATTCCGTGTTTAAGTATAGATTCCGACTATATTAGCTTTAGTTCTTGAGTAAAGTTTATTGCGTAATTATAACGTTAATTTCAATCATACCAATAATGTCACAAACAATTTACACGTGAAGTGTATTGTACACTTTGCGTGTGTAGCGACATTAATTGATTTCTTTATTACAATTTAATAGTTTTAATAACAAGTTTAAAGAAGATGATTGATGATTACAAACAAGAAACGATGCAAGAGTTAACCTCGTGTACCGTAATCATTACAGGTTGTGTTTAATCATAAATCATTTTTGTTCCGACTGAATGCCGTCGTAAGCTCTAAGATTCTACAACTTCACCGGATTGAGAGGTGACCGCCGTAATCACAGCCGTAATCCCGGCTTGAGCAGGGCCTCCTCCTCCGGATTCCCTCCGCACAGTGAAAAGGGGATCCGGTGCGTTCCACTGGATCCCGGAGCCCCTCTCTATCCACCGAGGAAGGGCCACCAGGGAGGGGGGGGTTTATTGGGTAAAAATCCCACATAAACCCGACTCCTGGGGGAAGTATCTTGTTGAAGATTTCCCCCCCCATAAAAAAAAAGGTTGGCTTTCCTTTATTTGCTCCTTCTTTTTGCCCGGTCTTTGGCATCCTGTTCCCTTAGATTGTTGAAGTTATGTCCCTGCGCTAGCTTTCTTTTTTTTACAGAAAGCTAGCAATATTTCTTTGTTTCTCAGAAATATTACTAACATTCTTGTTAACCATTCCAACTAAGCTTCAGCTTGTGCTAGTATATGGTTCACGTCAATAGTCGAATGGTGGATTCGAACATACGAACTTACGATTCGTAGACCGTACCGTAGACCATTAGGCTATTTTATATTTATCTTTATTTAATGTTTAAAATCTTGTAAATGTTATTAAAATGGTTAGATATACAGAGAATATTCTACACCATTCGTTCATAAATCTAACGTAATATTTTTGGTGTGATTGCCAGTTCTGGGTCAAAGCGATATGGGGTAAAAGGCATCAATTTTCCCCACGTCTGAAAACTAGCAGCGGCTGACACACGGAGTGACGTATTGTTGGGAAATATGTAACAATTTTTAAAGAGAAATTCAAATGGGTCTGTTTTGTACTGTAGTAGGGGGTTTAGTTGATTTTTCTAGAATGCATTACGACAACTTTTGGAATCAGAAAAGTCAGAAGTACGAGTATATTTACGAGTAAAAACAAAAACCTACGTCAAATCGAATCAAACGTTAATACGTGCAGCTCTTTGTATTTCCGAATTATCGAGGTAATATTACTAAATATTATTAATCAGAACCTAACCAGACTCTCAACAAACTACCTTTGAAGTACATTTTTTCCAATAAAAAAATATTTATTGAAATCGATTGGCACGATATTGAGTTATTCACCCATTCGTCCCGCATATACTTAATGCAAATTTAGAACTATAATTATAATTTAAAATATAATTAATCAGAACCTAACCAAACTCTCAACAAACTACCTTTGAAGTACATTTTTTCCAATAAAAAAATATTTATTGAAATCGATTGGCACGATATTGAGTTCTTCATCCATTCGTCCCGCATATACTTAATGCAAATTTAAAACTAATACAGTTTTCTCATGGAAGCCATTGTCAGAACTGGGAATTCAATTAATGGGACCCACAGGAAGACCAGCTTTCAAACAAAATAATAATCATCGAAATCAGTTAACCCAGTCGAAAGTTATGACGTAACAAGAATAAAAAAAACAATTAGACCAATTAAGAACCTCGTCCTTTTTTTTGAAGTTTAAAAACTTTTTGAGGAGAAGGAAATACATACAAAAACAATTATAAACTTAGAATATTAATAATACAGATTGATGTATTAAAAAAATCAATGCTGGATCTGCTCATCTCTCATGCCAGTATTAAAAAACGACAGTGTATAAAAATAAAGCACAGATTAAAAATATAATCCGGGTTATTGTTGTTTTTTTTGTTGAAGTTGATCACGAGCGAGCGTACTACGGCGTATATCGCGTGAGTGGAGCCAAGATCGATATCGAACGGCCAGCGAACCCCTGCCGGCGGGTACATTATGATACAATGTTATGGCCAGTACGAATGAATTATTTTAATTGTGCGGGGCAACGACGTCTGTGTTTAAAAAAATTTAAATCTTTAAACAAATGACACCAGGTAGAAACGAAGTTGTGCCCTGAAGTGTTGTCCTGTTGCTTACAGATCAAGGGCACTCCAGTTATAATGGCTGGTGGCTTTCGCGGTTGGGTTTAGTAGGTAGGGGTCGCCCAGACCGAGTCCCACTCATGCCCCCGGGCCCACCCAGCGCACCTGCGGACGGTCCATAAAAGGATTCCCTCGCGTTAAGAAAAAAAAGGCAGAAACGAAGTTCCTTCGGATAATTTACGGGCAGCACAATTTGCAAAAAAATGTTGCTAAATTATTTTGCCTGCCGTTTCAGACAATTCAAATCCGTACGTGATGAATGAAAGGAATTAGGATATAGGAATAATGGATTATTAATGAAAATATGGAAAATGTTACCATAACTTATAATTGTGATGCGGCTTGGTAGTATTCGTTAAACGTCACCTGTGTTCAGAGAGTTGAACTAGATGCTACATAGTCACGCTATCGGCCGCCGTGTATAGGACTATAGTACTTCCGTTACATATCTTGCTTACGGTTTTAGTCTGCCGTAAGGAACTTCTTCTCAAAAATTTAGTTAAAAGTTAAAATTACAATCTATAGCTGAGGAACAAATTGATGTTATTTAAGTCTAGCAACTAAATAAATAAAACTAGTGTAAAAAAATCCTTTGGATGGTTTGCGCAAACAACAACAATATTGTGTTAGTAAATTCATATACGTCACATTTGTGGTCACGTTGGGTCGTTATCAAGTTATTTCAGCTATTTGGCCCTCTATTTGCCGGCAGCTACGAAAAATTCGTAGCCTTACTTTTAGTCGCTTTTGACTCCAGCTCCGCTTTTTATGTTAGTTATCGAATAACTTTTGACTGGGTGAACCGATTTTGATGATGCTTTTTTTATTTGAATGCTGGTGCTTCTCTTGTGGTCCTATTTAAGTTTGGTGATAGGCAAGAATATGTTCGCCAATGAAACAAAACAGTTTTTTTTATTGTATCAAAAGGGGCAAAGACCTTACAGCTCACCTGATTATACGTCATCACAGGCGCCAAACATCAGCCAGAAGTACTGCAAGTACAGTGACGACTTTTAAGAAAGGAGTAGGCTCGCTTTTTAAAGGTCTTCTAGTCGTATCGGTTAGGAAACAGCGCTGATGGCAACTGATGGCAATAGTTGGTATTTCAATGAATAATTTAGAATAGCATACCTTATTTTTGATTGGAGGGAAATCTTAAACAAGGCAATGTGAGGCTCTTACACCCCAAAACCCCCCTAGTGGCCCTCTTCGGTGCATGGCAAGCGGCTCCGGGATCTCCAGTGGAACGCACCGGAGCCTCTCTGCACTGAATACGTCCTTTGTCGTCCGTGAACTCTAGGCCCTTTTTAGTCGCCTTTTACGATAAATCCAGGACTAAGGAATAGAATACCTGAACTGAACAGCGTAGTATAACTTTGTATATGAGTTTCTTAAACGAATGAGTAGGGAGAACATTGTAGTGGGGGACCGAGCGTTCCTAGTCAGTAGAGCGTAAGCTAATCAGTATCGATCGGAAGAACTTCTAAAGGTGGTGCTGTTATATTTAATGTGTGTTTGTAAAGTGTTTACATGCGCCGATAAAAGCCGTTTCTTTGTTAATTGTAGTGTTTACTAACTGTTAAAACTATTCCCTCTGTAGCACGACTTTAAAGTTTTACATTATCAGTTAAATGGGACGTTTTTCTTTCTGTTGATGCTTACTTCCCAAAAAATATGTTCCCTGTATATTCAGAACCCAGTTTTATGGCAACAAATTTAATATCGGTCAACAGTATTTATATATATAAAAGAGAAAGTGTGTGGATTTGTTCCTTATAGGCTCCGAAACGGCTGGACCGATTTCAATTAAATTTTCAGTAAATCTTCAGATTGATCTGACGAGTAATCCTGTAAAGTTTAGTGACGATCGGTGCACTCCTGTTTTTGAACTGTCAAACAAGCAATACGTCGTACTTTTATTTCTGACATTAACTTGTGCCCGATATGTTTTTGTACAAACTGAGTACGTTAGTAAATAAATAAATAAAGGGACGTGTTTATATTATATATACATTTCTTTACGTAATTTGGTGGCAATAATGACGGTAGAATTGTAGTTTTTAGGTTAACGAGATTCTGAAGCACGAAGATTATGCAACGACGTTGGCAGTACGTGAAGTTGATAAAACTGGGACGACACCGAATCGCTGTACGATCATAATTTAATTTTTTCCAATGTATCTTCTTGCTTAACTCTTGTCCTATGTAATATAACATAATACATGCTACACAGTCTCCAAGTGGTGTAAATTGTTAATTAGTTTTTAATGTATGCTGTGGCGTTATGACTACTGAAGTCCCGGGCAAGAAAATTGTACACTTGAAGAAATCAAATTCAAGTGTCAATTTTTTGCTGAATCAATGTGAACGTAGATTAATAATTTTATCTTTCCATCAGCGTTACTAATATCTAACGTTTAGCCGAGGTTACCCCTCACCGGGGGGGGACCCTTGTGTCGAGTTACTAGCGATAGAGGTTCAGGCTAAGCGACCTAAGAGCTATGCCACCTATCAATCCGGTGAAGCAGTCAAGGCCGGCTTCTCTGGCCAATCTGTGTAGTTCGTCAAAAAAAATCTAACGACATGGACGTAAAGAGTACATTATTCTTGTGTTTTTTTATTTTTTATTATTTTTTGTAAGTATGAATAAATTGACATTGTTTGGTTTCAATAAATCACCTGCAATTTAATTTAATTGATAAAAATTAAGCTCGGTGAAAAGGATCTGTTAACCCTAATTAGAATTACGAGGGCGTGAAATTCTTTATATACTTAACAATTTAATTATAAAAATTTTAAATAAAGGAAACCTACATGTGTAGGAATTTTTTTAAACCAAGTTAAGTTCACCAATTCGCACGAGGGTCGCGTGCCGGACTATGCTCTTATATACTCTGTATTTATGTATATGTAAAAGGGCTGTACCCAACAATGAGACAAATATATTGTCTATAACTTTAAAGTAGGACTTAACTAAGTACTAAGTAACTTTAAATATATAGGTTCGTAAACAAAAAAAAAAGATCTAAAAGGCATGACGATTCACGTTCATGATTTGATAATTTCTGTCTACACCAACTGAATTGAATAGTGTGACAAATTATTATCATTAGCAAATTAGTTCAATCGCTATTGTTACCGCATAAAGCTATTTCACAATGGATTCAACGCATATAACAGCTAAATTTTTCGACGCGAAAACAAAATGTACGCAGCGGTCGCTGTAAACTTACAACCAAACCAAACCAAACCAAACTTTAACCGCAAAATCCTTTTAAGTAATATATGCGCCATAATTATCCGTACAACAATTTGTTACTTTGAAGCTAAAGTTATTACTGTAACCCAAAACATTAATGGCTTCACCACGTTGTCATAGAAACGAGACGGTATAAACAAACTAATGGTTGAGACAACTTTCAATTACAAACTTTTTAGAAGTAAAACTTTACGTTACGTTAAACGTTACGAAAAGTGTGATAGGGCGATGCGAAGGCGAGAGGGAGACATAAGGTAGTAAAGATAGAAAGAGAGAGAGTTACATTTCGTAAATCTTGAGACACAGTGCAGGTCTATTGTCTGTATCACACTGTAGGAGAACGAGAGAGAAGTAAGCGCGCACATTTTCTTTCTCTCTTGACAAACGTATATTATACACATATAAACATATATTTGACCGACGGAGGTTACGAATAATCGCGTGTTACCGCTATTTTATGGGTAGGCCCCACCCCTTAGATGTTAGGAGCGTTGCTGGAGTTTCTTCGGCCACTTCTTGTCCCAGCGCCAACGCTTTCCGAAGTGGCACTCAAGGTTAGTTTGTTCTTTAGATTATCCGTGAAATAGCAGCCGACCGAATCGTGCGCCTTCAGATCGGAATGCTTACGCGTAACATAGTAACCGTCCAAGCCAAGGTTACCCCTCACCGGGGGGACCCTTGTGTCGCGTTACTAGCGATAGAGGTTCTTTTTTTTTTTTTTTGTTCACGCGGGGGAATCTTTTTATAGACCATCCTCCGATACCCTGGGTGGGCCCGGAGGGATGTGTGGGACTAGGCCTGGGCAGCCCCTACCCACTAAACCTTCCGCGAATGCCATCAGCCGTTATGAGCGGGGTGCCCCGGATCTGTCAGCGACAGGACACCCCAACGACCGGCCGGTCCCGGCAAAGACCGGACTTCATCCTCAAAGGGGACTTCTCCGGCACTCAGAGAAGTCCCGACGACGCCGAAGCATGCTGGGGCCAGCGATAGAGGTTTAGGCTAAGCGACCTAAGAGCTATGCAACCTCTCAATGTGGTGAAGCAGTCAAGGCCAGCTTCTCTGGGCAATCTGTATAGTTCGTCAAAGAATACATACAGAATACATACAAAGATAACATACATATAGATGGAACCAAGGAAGTTTTACTTCAGTCGTGTGGCCTAAACGACACTTTTTGACACTTTTTTTTTGTATTCGATTCCTCGTGTGTCAAAGAAGATTTTAATTTGTGTCATAATAATAAAGGTAAATGTATGTTCGGTTTGTAAACTGTGACCCAGATCTCTAGGTACAGGTCAGTGGGTATTGAAGTCAAATATTTGACGACATGATTCCAGTGATATAGAACATTTTCTAATTGGAATAAGAGAATCTATCTAACTTTATTAACTCCTAAATAAATGTAAAGATATTGAAAAATTATGGATGTATTCGTACCGATCAGCACGGGACTGAGTCCGCTATTTGTCAAAGATATTTCACTATGAAACCGATCTATTTCAAATCTAACATTGTGTCAGAACCGTTATCTATATCGTCGATCACATAGAAAAGTGATATTTTTCAAAATTTTCGGAAAATTAGATTATTACTAAAAAGAGGCTTTGAGAAAATGTGGCATTAGAACGGAATGTCTCCCTTTATTATTTTTACACGTGTTCTTGTTCTTCTAGTGTGCCGCCGGTAAATAAAATTATCACAGAATAATGAAGAATAATGAATTTGAAGCGTCAATAGCCTAATGGTTTAGGGTACGGCCTGCGAATCGTAAGGTCGTGGGTTCCAATCCACCATTCGACTATTGCCGTGAACCATGTCCTAGTACAAGCTTAAGCTTAGTTGGAATGGTTAACAAGATTGTTATAATATTTCTGAAAAAAAAATATTTTATAAATTTGTTATATTAAAAATATACAATTTGAAAAATGTCTAGACAAAAAGTGATCAAAAAGTAAGTGAAAAGAAAAACGTTGACATGTGTCTTTTATAATAAATTTTTTTACTCCAAATATAATATGAATAATTTTATCGTCTAAAATACTTTTTGGTAATTGGCGAGTGCAAGTCGCCACAAGCCTACTGTTACACACTACATTATTTTTATATAAAAGACGCTTTCTTGTTACATCTATTGAGCTTCACGTTTAATTTCTTAAAGTGTCTTTTATCCATATAAAAATAATGTTAACAGTTAACTTCTGCAATTTCTGTGCACGCTCTCTAAAATGCAATCTATAAAAACTGAAAGGCTAGCCACCTTGCGCCGGTGCCCAAGATTTATTAAGTGTAGATCTTGATCACCTATCAACTTATTGGCCCGCCTCTCCATGGAATGTTTATACATAACATAAGGTAGAATCGTGGTCGAGGACTTGCAAACAATGTTTATATACTTTTTAAAAGTTTTAAAATACTATTTCCTGCCATTCTATACAATAAATAAGCCAATAATAACAAATCTATATTCCAACCCTCTTCAACTATAACCGCGCTGCGTTAATCCAATGTAGAAATCTGTGTCAATGTAAAATAAACGGCTTTCTCTGTAAATAAGATTGTGTAGCTGTAGCACATATAATATGTTTAATTTCTAGTACGAATCCCAGCCGGCTAATAGTGAATTTCCGATTATCCAAATCTAAGTAACAGCCTTTTTTTTCCTTCTAGGAGGAAGGCTGGGTTATGTGGGGTTTTAGGTCCCTTTTACCAACCTTCTATGACAGGCAGGGCATACCGTAACCTTATTCTACAAGCCCAAAACTACAGGGCAGAAATAATACACAGGACTACCCCAAGGTTCACTATTTTGACCGACCTTATATACGTGTTGCGATGTTCGAATGTTAAGGTTGGATAATTTAACAAAATTAAACCAGCCAGTGCTGATGCATTTAGTGCTCATTACGACCGTCTAAATATAATGCGGATAACAATGGCAGTGTCGTGGTCAACACTCAAGATCTGTAGTGACGTGCGTTGCGGTCACGCGCTGTATCTAATATTAGACTAACGGCGGCCGCGTTACTGACCTATGGAACCGATACGAAATTAAGTTAAAATATAGGCTTACATTGAATTAATTCAACTATGTGTAGAGAAGCATAATTGTAAATAAATAACCCAAACCGCATAGGTTTGGAAAACTGATCGATTCCACAGGTTGACAGAACGTGGAAAAAAGTTACGCGAAAAACGTACGGTGGTGGTACGCCAACTAACAAAATGGTGCCGACGGAATTTGGAATTCCGCTGTGATATGCGGTAATGGAAATCGGTAGCTGGGATGATTCCGAACATTGTAAGTTAAACAAGCTTCTAAGTTCTGACAAGGGTCAACCTTACGGAAATGAATAGTCGCTGACTAAAGTACCACTTTACAAACTGTCTTCAGATTTCAAATTATGCTTATGCTGATAGACTGTAAATGCCTAAGAAGTGCTACGGTTTTTCGAAGGATGTGCACTGATCATTCCACTATATTTTCACCGGATTTCTATAAGATAGCTGAGCTCTTAAGACGCATCAGTCTTTATCTATTGGCGTAAAGTAACGTAGTGACGTTTCATAATTTGTTTAATTAGTGGAAAATAGCAGACTTGGGACATAAGTCCAAGGCCATGTAAAAAGCGAGCGGACCTCTGCTATACTATTAATTAGCGCAAAAGAAGCCTAACTTCATTATAGTCAGTTCAGAGCCCGAGACACGGTTAATTAAACCTTTTTTCTATTAAAACTTTTTAATATAGAAAACAAAAAAAACAACGTAGAAACGAGAAAAAAATATAATTTGCACAAATCTAGTTCTTCACATTATACTTAAAGTTACCTACTGGTTTTGCGTTCTGTTTAACGTTTAACGTTAAAATCTTTGCTCTACGGAAGGCAAAGATTTATGTCGAGTATTGAATAGCACTTTAAAAACCGTCTGTAGAGCAAATTCTACAACGCTTCTTGTGGCGACAAAGGGCCTATTACGCGTACTTAAAGTACGGCTTGAGTTACCACGTTAAGTTATCAAGAGTTGTGAGTACATTAGAACCTCTTTATGTCAAACCTCGATAAGTCGGTAAGTGTATTTAAGAGTAAAAACAAAAGTTTGAAATCAAATCAGTAATGAATTAAGCGCTGCTATCGATTAAAGTTCTTTTTTATTTCCGAAGTTTCATTGTTAGATTACGAAGTTCTTACGTCTACATTTTGTTTGTTTTTCCCAAATTCGTGCTCGTTGTCGTCAATAAATACTTCTAGTCTTGGATAACAATAAACCTACCAGTAAATCAGTCAACAAACATTCTTCTAATTTTTTTTAGGAGGTTACCAGGTATATTTTCAGAACCATGCCTATAGGACCTAATTGAAGTTACTCACATAAATGAGATGTTTTTGGAAAGGCCATAGACAAGATTTTTCTTTCGACGAACTTATGCATGTCACCCAGAGAAGCTGGCTACGACTGCTTCACCGGATTGAGAGGTGGCTAGAACGTGGTCGCTTAGCCGGACTCTCGGAGGTGCGAAAGGTTTTAATATGAAGGTTATTGTCTATGGTTTATTACTTAATTACTTTATTAATTTGACACTTGGTTAATCAATTATAAGGTAAAATAAGCTGAAATAAACCATGTCAAAACTCTACTATATAATGATGTAAATAAAATAAATACTCTATTCTGCCACAGAAAAAATATAACAGAATATCACTATCAATCTGATGACATTGAGAGTTAATGTTTAAAAAAGAAAGTCGTGTTAGTTACACTTTATGTAACTCAACAACAGATTTTTCTTTTAAGTTATTCATATTTATAGCCTACCTTGGCACTCTCACACCTGACGCTGGCAGTCAGTTGTTGCAAACATAGTGACACAAACGCCAGAAAAAAAAGAACGGCTGTACCGATTTGGCTGAAAATTGGTGGGTAAGTAGCTTAAAACCAGAAGACGAACATATGATATTTTTAATCCCATTCGACCGCGTTTCTTATATAATTAAAAGAAAAATAAATTTCCTATACAAAATGTTCACGGGTTTCGATAACTGTCAAACATTTAATGTCAATCCTGTCGATACGGAAAACTCTCATATCAAATTAAATACTTAAATAAAGATTTCGAATTAACAATATATATTCAGAATATTTGGATAATGGCGTATTTTAAATTTAAAAATGTAGAATAATGTCATTAATGAAAAAGGATTGACATATTTATTGGTTGTCAAATATTTATGCTTTCGTTCAGAGATTTTGTGTAAATAAAGGAAAACATATCAAGTTGCTTATATATACAACATTAAATAAATAAAAAACTTTCGATTGGTCTCATTCAATTATTCTCTCAATCCAGTGAGATTATATTAATGTTTGTATTATTTGTAATCATTGTTGAGTCTGTGGAGTGGTTATAAAAGTTTAGGACTGCTAGTTACTAAAAAGACCCTAAAGCCAAAACACAATGAAAACATATATACACGTATAGTTTCACAGATTGAGGTCGGGACATTTTCTGGCAAAATTTTTTGCACATCGGATGCGGAAGGCCGAGTCACCGAACTGTGACATTTGCGTAGTGGTGGATGATGTGCACCACATAATGGGGGAATGTGCCAAACATGAACTGGAAAGAAAGTCATTAGTAGATAGTCTAAAACTAAGGGAGCAACATGTGGCAACAGCAATCTTCTTAATGCTGCTGTCTGACCCGAACGGGATCGGGAGAGGGCCGATCCCGTTAGGAGATGACGCAGGCGGGCCGGTGGCAGACCGGCCCGCAGCCCTGTAGTTTGGGCTCTTAAGAATAAGACTACGATATCCCCTGCCTGTCGTAGAAGGCGACTAAAAGGGGCCTCGGGTTCACTGGGCGACAAAGGTGGGGGCCTTTGTCGTCCGCTAAAGTGGACCCGGGAAGAAGGCGACATCGGCTGGCCCGTGTAGCCCAGGACGTGCTCTCCTTGAGCACAGTGCAGAGGGGCTCCGGTGCGTTCCACTGGAGCTCCCGGAGCCCCTCGTCATGCACCGAGGAAAGGGCCACCGGGGAGGTTTTAGTGGGTAAAAACCCCACATAACCGCCGCCTTCCCCCCAGAAGGCGGGGTATCTTTTTGAAGATTTCCTCCCCGTTAGCAAAAAAAAAACTGCAGTCTGACTTGACCTCAGAGGGAGCGAGGAAGCTGGTTGCTACGGCCATACAACATTGATGACTTTCTTTCTCGATTCATGCGACTAATGTGTGTGAGCGAAGATTAGGGTATGATGGGTCTGATATGCCCAAAAGGGAAAATGTCCCAAATAAATAAAAAAAAAACTCATACTTACCAAGTAGAGCTTGAAATAATCTAGATTTGAATATTCTTATAACCCTCTCGATTGCCAGACGAAGTTGGCGATCTTGCGGTTTCACTAATTTTCTGTGATAGTCCTCCAGCAGTTCTAATGCTCGGTGGGCCTCTGGGGAAGGGAATGGTAAAATAAGCTGAAGTTTTATTACCACAGGTTAGAATATCAAGAGATGCTATGCTACAAATATATAGAAGTCGGTTTTTGTTTTTGCTCGTAAATATTTTAAAGATCTCTACATAGAGATCTTAAATTTTATCTACTTTTTCACAAAATTAGTGCTTCCATTAAAAATTAGCTTTTGTCGCCTGATTAAAAGTAAAAACACATATCATTCTTCCACTTATGTGAATACCACACTCACACATATAGTTTTGTGGATTTCATGCCGTTGGGATTTTTACCGCCAAGTAACAAATAAGACTCGCTTCGCACATTGTTCTAACCTTTTCGAGACGGTACACATTCTCTAGGGATAAATTTATGACACCGCACGAAAGCGCATTTTGTTATTTCTCTAATTTCGTATAATTCTATACTATTCACACGTTATGTAATTGTATATACATTTTATTAAATACCTGTAATATGTAATATCAGGAAGTTATGTCATATCAAATGGTGTTATTGACAGATGCAGCAACAGCAGTGATAACCTATTGGTTAATTAATCCATTTAACGTCATTATGGTCGGGGGTTCGATTCCCAACCGAATTGTACTGACGAGTTTCCGTATGAAAATATCACACGTGTAACGCCAGTGCCATAGCTATTAATTATAATAATAATATATTCATTGAACACAGCTATAGTACAATGGAATAATGCCGTCCTGTCACCTAAACTAGGAAATTGGGAGGACACAGTTTTCCATACGGGATAAGATGACAAAGGTCTGTTAGATTTTTTCCAGAATACATGCGTTTATTATAACTAAATTGTGTTTTAATTAAATTCTTTAAATAAAAGCATAATTAATTTGCATGAGTGTAGTTATTCGACACAGTTCTTTACACAGGCAAATATTTGTGTTCCATGTATAGTGATGGCCTAACCGCCTGTCACGTATATAACCTAATAATCTTGCTAAACACTTGTTTTAGCGACTCTGTCTACCCGTTTAAAAGGGGTCAACAAGGTATTAGGTTCAAGGCGGGTAAAAAATCTGATTCAATGCAGAAAGAAAAATATATTACACGCAGTTGTCGCTATTCTACAAATCAAAGAGAAGCCGTAAGAACGCGAGAGGGTCAGAACCAAACTATGTGTGAGGGAGGCACAATCTACCCTGATCGGCATTTCTATTTCACCCCATATTGACGTACAACGTTGATGGATCATTGGCGGTATCGTAGGTTTAAATATCGAATTATTGTATGGGCGCTGTAATTATTATCTAAACGAATTGAATGGGCGTATCTTATGAATCCATAATGATATTATAATTGTAATATCATTAAATATTCTAGTATTACCTAACTCGATTACGAATATAAGAACTTGTACATAATGGTATGGCAACCCTTTTTTGATAAATAGAAGAATTTAATAACTTTACGGATTGTCGTCAATACAATTATTTAGTATCCAATATTAATTAAACATGCAGTATATTACAATTGTCACAGATAATAGAATAATATTCACCTTGCTTGCGAACTGGCATCACGGTATCTCTCCCTAATATTGTTTTGTAACACTAATAACGTTTACTGATGATAAAAACAAAATGAAACACTCGTTTTACAGCCAACAATGCAACAGTTACTTCATTTTAACCAATTTTAATCACAGTTAAAGTCATTTTTGAGCAAAAAACAGGGTCGTACAACGAAAACATAAAAGACTGCACGAAATAATATGCGACACTGATATCGCTATGAGGGTCATCGAATACTGTGCCAAATGGGATTGGTCGATTTTCACTGTGACGTCAGAGGGTGGTTCCATAGACAATGTAGATTAGAAGGGGTAGTTTCACGATGTATCGAGGGATGTGACAATCATTTGTTTATATGTTCTAGTTTGAAAGACGCTCTAGAGAATTAGTGGGCTAACGAGATATACAATTGTATACGATGCTTATCCCAAAACATTTACATTTTTGTATCTGATTTAGACTAACTTATTCCTAATTAAGTAATATCACACATTTTCTCTTTTATCTAACTCTACTAACCCCAGGTATTATAAACTTGGGCCACGGTGATCAATTATATAAGTTAAACCGCTAGCTGGATTGCTCCTTTGCCTTTATATAAAAAAATAAGAATGTTAAAATAATGTAATTTTACTGCAAAAATACATTATAATAAATATTTTAAAAATTATGTTCTTGCAACAATATCTTGGTAATGCGATTAACTGTTAAACAACTATTTTATATAACATTGTATGAGATCAACGGTATTCATTTATGACCAATGCTAAAATAAGTATCGTGTTAGTGGTGTTCTCGCAATAGTTTTATGGATTTTATATCGATGATAATTTAGCATATAGTAATTTACGAGCATACATTAATGTATTGAAAATTTATAAATTAGAAAACGCAATTCGAAAACATATCATACTATTTTTATTATAATATTATTAAAAAAACATAACAGCTTTTTTGATAACCACATATAGAAGAATCAATAGCAATGATAATTATTTTATTATAGAAACGTAAAAACTCAAATGTATTTGTATCAGGGAACTAATAAGTTAGGTAGGAATAATAAATTCTCAAAGTTATGTTGATTGAAAATCTCTTTTTTAGTTATTAACGGTTTATTAAATCACTAATGACTTAAAACATTAACTTGAGATCACATTTCTTGAAGTAGTACATACTTTACAATTATATATAATAGTAATAGCAAATAATTCACGATTCTATCCCTTTTATTAACTATTTTAATTCTAGCTCTGGATATGTAATTTGAGATTTTAAAATATAGTAAAATCGATTTAAAAAAAATCGAACTGGCAATAATATCGATAAAATACGTGTATACTATGCTTTATCTTAGGACTTGGGTGTGCGGAATGTGAATTGTGAACTCTGACTTAACTTACTTCACTATGAGTGAACCTTTATCGATATAGCTACGTAGTCGTGTAGATATTAGTTCAAATTGAATCTGTGAGGTGCGAGGCTAAAATATGCCTCTTTTTGGTAAAAAGGATTTCGGTAGAAAATCTAAAAAAGATGGTCGCGAAAACGAAAAACAACCATCTATTGAAGACAAATACACAGTTAAGGACCTTCTGGGCACAGGTGCCTTTTCCGAAGTACGCTTAATAGAGAGCAAAGAAAATGGACAGATGTTCGCATGCAAAATTATAGACAAAAAGGCTTTAAAAGGAAAAGAAGATTCTTTGGAGAATGAGATACGCGTTCTCAAAAGATTCAGTGAACAATCGAAAGGTGAAGGCGGAGAGAAAAAGATGTTTTCTCATCCCAATATCGTCCAGCTGTTGGAGACATACGAGGATAAAAATAAAGTATATCTTATTATGGAACTCGTAACCGGTGGTGAATTGTTCGATAGGATTGTAGAAAAAGGTTCATACACCGAAAAAGATGCTTCCAATCTTATAAGACAGGTTTTGGAGGCTGTTGATTATATGCATTCTCAAGGAGTGGTTCACAGAGATCTCAAGCCAGAGAATCTTTTGTATTATAGCGCCGATGAGGAAAGTAAGATTATGATAAGCGATTTTGGTCTATCAAAAATTGAGGACTCGGGAATCATGGCAACTGCATGCGGAACTCCTGGATATGTTGCACCTGAGGTGTTAGCACAAAAGCCGTATGGTAAAGCTGTTGATGTATGGAGTATAGGAGTTATATCATACATTCTGCTTTGTGGATATCCTCCATTTTATGATGAGAACGATGCAAATTTGTTTGCTCAGATTTTGAAGGGTGATTTTGAATTTGACTCACCTTACTGGGACGATATCAGTGAATCCGCTAAGGATTTCATACGGCATTTGATGTGTGTTGATGTTGAAAAAAGATACACATGCAAGTGAGTGGTTCATTTTTAATATTCATATTTAAAGTCCATCATTTAATATCCTATTTTTTAATTGTTTACAACATGAAAAAAATTTATTTCTTATCACTGTAATAAAAAGCATGCCTAATATAATAAGGTTCCAATAGAATTAAAAATGTGAAAAAGATCTATATTTAAAACAAGATAGTACAAGTGGCTTAATGCTTTAAATATTTATAGTGTTTCTGAATTTCTTTGTTAAAAATGTCTGTTCCCATAGTTAGTAGTATTGACATATATTTCACAAGTTATTGACTTTATATTAAAAAATTACAAAAAATTTTAATTTGCATGCTTAATTATAATAAGCGAAACATGTCCGCCTGTCTGTAATTATATGTATAACATCAAATAATACCATGTTTTCAGCAAATAAATAAATCTTATCTTAAACATTTTAAAAGTTAGAGGACAGCATATACTCCAAGGATGCTGCTAATTTACCAGTTTTGAGAACAAACATATAAAACGAATAAACTAATGGTGAAGCATTTGTTGTTACAATCTTATGGTACGGAGTTCAAATCCCAGCTAGCTTGAAACAATGAGTTTCCGTTTTTCCATTTCTTTGTAATTAAATGCTACAACTTTTGAATTGTGTATTATGTACTTGGGCTCATCAACTGTTTCTGAAAAGACTAAATTAAATGTGGAAACAAAGTGTTGTCTCAATCTTCCTTTTAAAAAGGGTTAAAAGATATGAGAGCTTATTTTTTAACTATTCTAAAGCATTTAGCTTATGTGCATAGGTGAAAGGGAGGTTTCCTACAACCTTATTTCTTTTCTAGACCCTACTTTAAGCTAGATAGTAGGTATTGAAACTGTTTTATTTGTTCTGCAGTATTATTATATACAGTTGCATATTATAACACATCTAATCAGCTTAAATTATTTTTTAAAAACATTGTGGTATAATATTTGTATGCTTTTGGAATTGCTTATTGTTTTCAGTAACAACAAGATATGAATAAACTGATTATTGACTTATAAGGGGTATGGGAATGTAAACAAATTTAAGTTCAGCGGTCACAGTCCATGACCATCTACATTGAATGAGATGTATTTGCATTTACTTTGAGAATATGGTAGGAAGAAGTTTGACACGCCAGTACATAGTGATATGCAACAAGTTTGCTCAATGTACCTTTATGTACGAGCATGTCTCAAACACAGTGATTGAGGTTGTGCTTTGGTCTTAACAAATTGTTGTTGTGGTCGGTCAATTTTCTATTAATACTCACTCATCAATCGTTCAAACAAGGGTTATTGACTATATATCTGGATTTTTTAGCTACTAGATTTAATCCTTCTGACATGAACATCTCTCAAACCCAAACAAAGTGTCTTTAGCCTAATCTAAGCGTCAATAGTCTAATGGTTTAGGGTATGGTCTATACAAATCGTAAGGTCGTAGGTTTGAATCCACCATTGTACTATTGACGGGAACTATCTCTTAGCATAAGCTTAAGCTTAGAATGGTTAAGCAGAATGTTAGTAATATTTATGAAAAATAAAACAAAAAAAGAAGTATTGCTAATTTTTTTTTATAAAAGCACTCTCTCATTATTTGTACAGTAAGGACTGAAATAGTTTGCATTCTGCTTTTCACCTCATCATATTTGGTCCCAAATGTTACCAAATAAAAGCCTTATGTCTCATATTAAGGAATCCCTTATGCTAAATTATACAGTACAGAGGTTTAGGTTAAGCTTGCCCAGAAATTGGCAACCTTTTAATTCAGTAGAGAAAAAACTTATGCTTATATATATTCAAGAAATATATCACTTAAAATTATTCTACAATAAAGAAGCCTAGTACCCTGAACTGAAAACTTTAGAGTTGCAGTAAATAAGATTAGGTTATAAATACATATGAACTTGCAGAATAGAATTACATTGCATTGAAATGTATTCTTGAAAGGCAATGTTTAAACAGATTTACTTATAAATGTTAAAACTATAAATTATGGTCACCAAATGTCCGAGTACATAAGCAAAATGTAATTAAATGAAACTTAATTTACATAGTCATTAAGTCAAGTCATTAAATATAAACTGCAATAATATCGACATAATTACTTTTCTTGACGAAAAGAAAATGGCGCGGGAAAATGGGGGGATCGTCTAATTTACATCTTCATTTTCATCTTAGACGTAAGAAATAAGTGTATGTGTTTTAAAAAAGATGTGGCTTAAAGGTCTTGTTACCAAGCCATCAAATATTCAACAAAAAAAATTACTTTTCTTCAATGTGTAACATTTGTGTACTTATATGTGAGAAATCATTAATTCTGCTAATTAGTTTCAAATGTTAATTTACATGTTTGCAGTAAGGAAAATATTATAAGGAAACTCGCATATCTCAGAAAAACAATTATTTCACAAAACATATGACTCTAATCAAATCTCATTAAGATGTATGTTACCTTTATGAGATCTGTAATACAGTAAAATTTTAAAAGTATTCCTCTAACTTCAGGAATTGGTCATTAAAACATTCCTATGCTCAATTTTACATGTATAGATTGATTTCTGATTCTCTTACACATCTGATTACAGTTATTTCGTAATTTACTTGTCATATTAAACATGATTGTGCCTACTAATATATATACTATAGACTGCTACATTTTCATGATAACAAATAAATATATCGACCTATGACCCATAATAAGTGATGACAGTGGATCATATATCCCAATGTTTTGTTTATATTGTTGGGTAATTTGTAACTTTAGTTTGTAAAGATTTGGCTTTTTCCATTTGAGCTGAATTTGTGTTTATTTGTAGCAGAGTCCCAAATCATTCAAACAAAAAATCACTGTTGTATGGCGATGACTCTATGATTTTATATAGAAGATCTCATTTAGGATCAATTAGGCCGGCAAAAGCATTGTGATTGCTATATATATCTGTCCCGCTAAAATAAGAGTTAAAAGATGTGACAAGATTTTACTACTTATTTTAAACTCTACTTTCTTCTTTGTCGTTACCTCATTTCTGAGGATCGGTGTCACTGGAGCCACTCTGGAGCGAACAATCTGCCTTCATGGGCTTCGGTCCGAGGCAGCCCTCTCACCAGCTGGTAGAGATTCGGAGAAGAGATGGCACCTTTTACTTGGTCAGACCATCCATGTATTGCCAAAGATGACCAGGTTTTCAGGGTTGCCATTCCCTCTGCGTGTTATATGCCCTAAATATGATAGTACGCGCTGTACGTAGTGGTAGTTATTTTAAACATTACATACTTAATTCTTATTTCTTTGTTTAAATATATTTTGCTTTACAGGCAAGCTCTGGCACATCCATGGATTTCTGGCAATGCCGCCAGCAATAAGAATATTCATGGCACTGTTTCCGAGCAGCTCAAGAAGAACTTTGCCAAGTCACGTTGGAAACAAGCTTATCATGCGACAACAGTTATCCGCCAAATGCAAAAAATGATTCTTAGCAGTAGCAGCTCCAGTCGCAACTCCAACCAACAGCAACCCAAACAATAGCCCACCAAATGCATCCTGAAAATGACGACATGAATATTTCTAGCTTTGAGACCAGCTTGGTAAAGTACTTAAATGTCATATTTATTTCTTACATGACACAAATTCGTTACTATATTTCGACTGTGCGTGCGCCGTTTGGTGCAATATATTAATTGGCCGGTGTGTTACATTAATTGAAATTCATTGCTGAACTGATTGGCTGGCAAGCTTTAAATTTGTGTCATTGCCTTGTCATCGTAACAAGTCTTGTATATTGTTATGAAAAAAAAATTATGTAAAAATATACATATTGATTGAAATCAACGAACATTCTGTCACATAAGACTAGTCACATATTATCTTTATTTAGAATTCAAAGAAGTTAATAGAATATTGTAAGAGTCTTTAAATCGCTCCAGATCTGTTTTCTTACACAATCAATACCGTTTCATTGGTAAAGGTCTAACTAAGATAAACTATGACTCCAAACATTCTAGTATAGTGCTTGCCGATAATAATGAAATTCAATTATGTATCTATTTGCTATAAAAATGAGCAATTTTATGCTCATTTCTTGACTCAGAATCTCAATTTTAAAACTGTATTTCTCAAATTGATCTGAATGTGAGCTATAACATGACATTTTACGTTGAATTTAATAATTATATGGATAAAATAACCCAATCACAAAATTTTAAAGTCTTTAAGCATTAGTAGATTGTTAACAATTTGAAACTTGTATTGATAGTACCATTTGCTATTGTTGTAGTTTTGTTTAAAAACAAAATGTGATCATGACATTTTAAAGATCTGAATTTTAATAAATAATCTTAACTATTAATAAGTACTATATATAAATGGCTTATTTGGAATGTGACCAGACATACTAATAATCCAATATCTACACAAGATGTCAAACTGTAGTCAAAATATTCAGTATCATGTAAATGGCTGAAAATAATTTAACGATTATTAATTGTGATGAGAATAAACCAATTTCAATCTTCTCGTCCATAAATTCTTTGTATAATTACCTTTATAGTAGAATGTATGGATTAATATCCAATATAATCTTTAATAAGAGTTTAAAATTTTATGCGAAATAAATTTATGCGCTATATTTAACCTTAGGGTAAGAGAAATAATATTGTTATAGAAGAAGTAACACTATATAGTCATAACATTGATTCCTTCCTATATATAATACATAAATTCTTCTATATTTCAACTATCTCACATTTTATATTACAAATAGCACATCGAAAAATTGAATCTTAACTTTTTAATAGACAGTATAAATTGAACTATGCTTAGGTATATTAAAATTAATATCACAATATTTTTATTACGTATTTTTGTGGGCCTAAAGATTTTTCCAGTAGTATTTCTGATGTAAAAAATTATGATTTTACTAATGGTAAATTAAGACCAGTATGATGAAATATATAAGTAAAATTGCTGGCTAAAATTTCTTTATATTTACAATAGAGATGAAACGGATATCCGGTAACTATCCGGTATCCGGTATCCGGTATCCGGTATCCGGTATCCGGTATCCGGTATCCGGTATCCGGTATCCGGTATCCGGTATCCGGTATCCGGTATCCGGCCGGATACCGGATAGTATAATTTTAAAAAATCTCATTATTTTACTCAAGGCAAATCAATCATACTCCAATAGGTTATGGACACCGTTTATTTTTAATTTTTGTAATCGCACATCAAAAATGTTTGTTTTATTAATTATTAGTTTAATACTCAAAATTAACAAGTGGCAAATTGTGGTGAATAAATACCAAATTTTCCGCATTTGTTGGTAAGAGGCGACTCCGCTTACGTGCGATCCGAATGCGCCTGAATATATCCGATCTCGTTTACCGCGCCAATATTCAAATCAAACTGATCGCGTCAACGCAATAAAGGGCCGAATATCCGGCAGCCGGATATCCGGCGCTCCGGCCTAGTAGCTTGCCGAATATCCGGTATCCGGTATCCGGCCACACTACTATCCGTTTCATCTCTAATTTACAATTAATACATATTCATCTTCTGCCTAACGGTTTTCATGCCTACTACTGGAGTTCTCTTACAGAATCTTTTTTTTTTTTTTTTTTTGTTGACGGGAGGAAATCTTCAGAAAGATACCCCGCCTTCTGGGGAAGGCGGCGGTTATGTGGGGTTCTTACCCACTAAAACCTCCCAGTGGCCCTTTCCTCGGTGCATGACGAGGGGCTCAGGATCTCAGTGGGGCTGCAGACCCCTCTGCACTGTGCTCAAGGAGAGCACGTCCCGGGGAGGAGGTTACTCCCACTCCCACAGCTCACTGGCAGCCTGGGGCAGGCTTGCAGGCCAGCCGATGTCGCCTTCTTCCCGGGTCCACTTTGGTGGACGACTCAGGCCCCCACCCTTGTCGCCCAGTGAACCCGAGGCCCCTTTTAGTCGCCTTGTACGACAGGCAGGGGATACCGTAGTCTTATTCTTGAGAGCCCAGAACTACAGGGCTGGTTACAGAATCTACTCCCAATTTGTCTGATGTTAATCCTTCATGAGTTTATTTCTTATCATGTCCGCTTAGACAATATCCCCAGTATTTCTTGAGCATAGTACAATGAAATCTAGGCATTTGTTTCTGACAATCCGCCTTATGTTATAGGGCTATACCACTGGAGACAACTTTCTTGCATTTTGCTAGAACACTATAATTAATATATATTATAAATATAATATATATGGCTTATATACATTCTACAGCTCTGCTTTATAGCTGGTGGGGCTTCTATTTACATTTGAGATTAGGTTTACATCAGTGTACCTCAGGAGTGTTTTTTTTTAATGTTTAGCATGGAGGTTGTAACAACTTCATTGGATATGACAATTGAATATACTGTGAATATACTTCTAGTATTTATATGTTTATTATATTGACTTCAATATTAGTAGGTGTTAGTACATTCCATGGCCAAATGTATTGCTATAATTGAAATCATATTACTTATAACATTTGCCTTGTATTGCCTAAATTAATTATTGTGATAAACGATTATTGTACATTCCATTCTTCAAGTATTGTTGTGGCTGTTTGAAAATTATTATGACAGATTAAAATTAAATAACCCAAGTGCATTTAAATCTCAGTTCTCTGCTACTAATTGCCTATTAATAAATTTTAAAAATAATGGCACATAAAATTCAAAATCATAATATTTAACATAGGAAGTTATTACGTAAAGCAGTGATAGCTTAATATGTCTGGGCGGTTCGACTTACAATCGTCTTGTACCAATGAATTGCAGTTTATTTCGTCTTGAGTACAAAAAAATTATTTGCTAAAAATTTTTGCTCTGCGTATGGCGATGGGCACACTACTTATCTCATTAGGGACCTAATAAGCTTGGAAAGAAAAACAAAAGCTGTCGCTGTCTATTCTGGTAGGGTGAAATGAACGTGAGAGCTTATTTAATTTACACATAATACATATAAAGTTATAATTATCATATTTTTATTTCATATGATTGGATTAATAATGCTTTCCGTCCTTCCCGCAGGCCGTCAGATAAAGTACAAACGACGCGGTTTATAATTACTGTTTGACATTGAAGTAAAAATGGAATTCTATATGATTTTATACATTCCTTATATCTAAATCTCAAATTTATTTTGCCTTTTTATTTTCTATTTCACTGATTTTACACTCCTTCATCATAATATCTATTAAATAAAGTGTCTGTCTGTAATTTCAAATTTAATTAAGGTAATGGCCAACACCTTGAAGGTTTTATTTGTAAATATATTTATATCAAAGTCCCTGTATAACTAGAAACTTGTTTTTATTTGTCTTGAGATTGATTACTAAAATGCAAAGTTACATGTATATTATATCTATAAAGGACTAGCTTACCCAGCCCGCAAGCAGCAAAATCTAGCCCAGCCCAGGCTAGATTTTGCTTTATTTTATTTTAACAATAAACTTACATCATTAAATATTTAATTGAACTCTCACAATATATTAAGTTATTCTTTTCTCTCCATATTCATTTTCTTCTATTCTCTTTTCGAGTGTGTGAAGATCATTACCTACACTCATGAACATATCAGTAAATACAATATCTATATTTATTTATACAAAAACATATTGGGCTCAAGTTAATGTCAGAAATAAAAGTACGACGTATGGCTAGTTTGACAGTTCAAAAAGAGGAGTGCTCTGATAGTCACCAAACTTACAACAGGATTACTCGCCATGTCAATCTGAAGATTTCCTGAAAGTTTCATTGAAATCGGTCCAGCCGTTTCAGAGCCTATATGGGACATACCCACACACTTTCTTTTATATATATAAATATATATATATATATAGATTACGATGACAAAGATGTTTGTTTATAATTGACATTCCACACATGAGTAATGTTTATTATCCATACAGTCATTTCCAAATAAGTACTCTAATACTCTCTTAAAGTGGCCATGGTGAAAGTATTTGGTGGTAAAAACCAATTTTAATACTTAATAATATTATTAAACATCTACCTTAAAATTATATAGAAGAAAATAAATTTGCCAGTCAAGTGCAATCTTGGCTGTGGGCAAAGTATCAAGAGGTCTAAATCCCCTGTGTTCTCTCAGTGGTCTATTCGCTTGTTTTCATCCGCCCTCGTGACTAGTGTTGAGACTGAGATATAAGAATAGGCTTCATGTAGATGAATGTGTAAGTCCTAGCATTGTAAAATAATCAGGTAGAGTTTTCAAGTTGCAAGTTCCAGCTGTAGTTTGACATGTATATCTTGATACTATTTTATAAGCAAAGTTTATCAATATTTTGCTTAACCTAGATATCATATATCATTGTTGATTGTCAACAGTCCATGCAATATTTATCTTCTATACATAAAGACACTAATTAGTTAATAATTTTGAAAATTATATTATTTCCTAATAATAACGCTTCTATTAAAATATATTAACATATTAGTTAGGTATTCTCTATAATTAATTGTACTCTTAAGGCATATAAATGATTTACATAAAAATGTGACTTATATCTCTTTTTCGTAGATTGGCTTATTTTATTAATTTCAATTGCCATGAATGGAATCGGCATATTGACAAAGTTATTCATAGAATAAGTTATAATTAAGCAAATTTATGCCAACTTTAATGCAACTGTGCCATTAAAAGTAACATTTTATAGTATATAACAGTTTATAGTAATATATTTTTCTCTATCAGCTTTTTGTGTCCATACTAGACTTAATATGTGTTTGTCTTTATGTAATAAATTTAATTTAAGTATATAACTTAATCAGGATTCAAGGAGAGTTTGATTTTTTTTAATCTACTCTATGGTTAATAACCGAGCAAAAATGTTTCAGTTAAATTATATTGGTTTTATAAAATTGACGGTATTCGAATATATTTTTCGCACAATTAAAATATTGGTGTAATCAATTCTATGATACAAATACGTGATATATTATTTATAAAAAACGTAACTATAATATGTGCTACAGATGTGTTGTTATCAGGCCATTGTTGCCATATCTGGCTTTCAAAAATAAACTAATGTATGAGATAAAAAATCATTACTTAACTGTCACCTATATTTACGTAGTGCATTGTAATATTTCTATATAAGCAGTTCAATCAAATTGGCTTCCGTGCTCATAATACTTAATAATATGATATTTTTCACATGTTTTTATTTTACTTTAATAAAATTGATTCGTTTTATTTTCAATATAATATAGGGGAAGTAAATATCGCTAATAATATTGGGTATAGGGCTTAGCTCAATGGAGGTGTGATACGGAAAAATGTTTAATTAAGGGATAATATTGGACGCATATATGCCCTAAATATTTTGACACGTTCATGTCTGATGTAAAACTAGAATGAGAGCAATGATAATTTCGCTTGATTACGTTTCATAGTTCGTCGGGGTTAAGAAAATAATGACTCATCGTTGTTCAGTGAAGAAATATGTTTTCGATCACTGTTATGTAGTTTCACGATTATGTGTTATTTTAAGGAGATCGTTATACATGCCTATATCAATCTTCTAGAAAAAAATAGCTATTATTTTTTTTATAATATTTACAAATATCTTTTTGGATTTACCTTTTTTTTTGTTGCAACTGTTTCACGGGATGAGAGTTGAGATTTTTTTTTCTTTCTTTTTTAATTTAGAGTTGATTTAAACGGATTGTTCTGGGCTTAAGGTTCTGCAATTGGATAGCTTTGATGCAACATTTCCAGACTGTAGTCTACAGCAGTAGTAAGTTTGTATTTAATATGGTGCGCCAAATTTTTAAGTTTGCCTGACCATCTTGTTCTGGGGTAAAAGTTGTGCAACAGGATAGGTTTTTGATGCAACTTGATCTTCATGAAGTGATACTGATGGAGTGATAAGTATCGGGGCAAGATAACCAGACTTTGATCTACGGCAGTGATAAGTTTGTATTTATTGTGGAGTTTGTACTTGCTGAAAATATTATTCTGGGGTAAAGTGTCTGCTAGACGATAGGTTTACGAACAAGATAACCAGACTTTGATCTACGGCAGTGATAAGTTTGTATTTATTGTCGAGTTTTAAATCACGATGTTGACGTAATCAATCAATTTAAGAGTTTTCTTGAAAACATCGCACTGGACTGAACTGTTTGCATTAGCACAAGTTCAAGTATCGGTCATCCTCACAAGTATGTTCTTACCTACTTCCAATCAAGCTATGGCCTACTTTTCCTGTCCAAGAATTTAATCGCAAGCTTTCGTAATCTACAGTTCATTTCTGTTGTGTGCTCTGTAGTTTTTTGGGATAAACTACAATAGTGCATATGCCTGCTACGTTTGACAATTATTAAGCAACGTTTGAGAAGATGCCCATTGAAAATACGTTATTGATGTTACTTAAAAGTGAGATAGGTCTAATCAATAGGTATTAACACTTTTTTTTTAAACGAGTCAAGACGACTGGTCCGCACTTATGGCATGTTAAGAAACGATGAGTTATTATTTTTATGATTTGGAAAGGGCTTAGAGTCTGCTAAACCAATTATGAACAAAATGAACGGTTATTGGCATCATAGTGGATCGACCACATTTGTTAATGTCATGTTAAGTTAGTGTTGCGCGCACACGACATTGGACATTCCTGGGCACCGCTGAAAATCAGCGCAGTCGCATCCTTGCTACAGCACGTGCTGTGTCTAGTGTTGGCATTATGTTCTATTTCCGTACCTTCTTCCTTTCAATGCATCTGGTTAAATTTCCTTTTTTAACGTGTGTTATTTTTTGTATATTATGATGCCAATAAATATGATGTCTATTTACTAGTTTTAGAGTTCATTGGTACCACGGTTTACCGTTGGCACGACAGACTTATTTGTTTCACGTATTTGGTAAAAATGATAACATCATAATGAAATGACATTAGCAAATAGCAGACTCGCGGTCCTATCCCGGTCCATACTAACCGTATGTAAGTACATAGGAGATGAAATGATAAGTTATTATTTTCATAACGCGTTTTGGGACGGGAACGAATTTGGAAACGTTTGAAACTTTTGGCTTCAGATAATTAGTACTTATATGATCACGCTTGCTCTCTCACAGATTACCTCTAAGCGCTTGCTGCCGGGACACCGTTGTGCCAAATCATATCATAATCAGTGATAATGACATTTGTCTTAAGACGTTCGATCGTTAGTACATTTTAGAGATGCGCCGAATATGTGTTAAACCGATTATGAAAATTCGGTTTGAAATGTAACTAACCGAATATTCGGCTAGAAATTTTTTTTCACCTATATATCTAATATTTTTGTTATTAATTTGTTAATTGAATTAATAATAGAATTATTTTTTTTTACTGAGTAGTAATATTATAGTAGTAATTTCAATAAGTTATAGAAGTTGCTTGCATGAAAATATCATAGAAATATATATGAAATAATAATTTTAAAATTAATATTCTGATTGTTTAAATTGTCTTTACAAGCCTGTCACCGTTTACAAAGATAAGTAGACACAGGTTGGCCACAGAAGCTCACGTTGTTTCATCGGATTGAGAGGTGGCTTAGCCTGAACCTCTATGAAGATGACATGTGTGGTCTTTTATTTGCTGTAAAAATATTCGGCAGTTATTCGGCTAATTAACCGAATATTAGGCGCATCTCTAGTACATAAATTTATCTTTCTACTATTATATCAATGTCTATGCAGTAATGATGTTCCTCGTCACTTAGCTGGACTATGTACTTTTTAAATTGTATCTTTAGTGTGTCATACACTTAATATATAGTAACTATTTTTCGATGGTTATTTAGTATGGGTTCTGAACAGAAAATTTTAGTTAGCACAATACTTTAAGAGGGAAATAGATTTTGATGGAAGGCATTTAATTCGATTACTTTGATGTAGTTTCTCTATGTTTTATTTTGGTTGTGAATTGGTTTTCTTTTTGTGACGCGACAGGAACGTGCATAATTGTTGGAGATTGTTCAAGATCTGATTGGAAATAATTATCTTGTGATTTAGATTTTATACTTCTGGTTCTAAACAATAAAAGTTTATTAGTAGATATTAGATGTTAGCCTCTATTTTCAATGTCATTGTAAATAAAATGCCAACTTGTTGACTTGATTTGTTTCATTTTAGCAATAAATCCCATATTACATATTTTTTAATCGGAGCATGGGCGCTTCATGATGTTATCCTGCCAAGTGATAAAGTTTATTTTTATAAACAAAATAACATAATTACAGTCGATGCTATACCTAATGTAATATAATTATTAAAAACCGACTTCAAGTCGAATAAAACGTTAGTAGCTATTATATGCGGACTTTTTGTTTCCGAATTATAGTGGGAATATCACGAAATAGAATTAAGCAGAACCTAACCAAACTACTGTAATAACTTGTAGTAACACAACAGTGGGACATATATACTATATGTATAACGGCTATAACTTTTTTTTTGTTAAACCATCCCCCGGTACCCTGGATGGGCCCGGAGGGATGTGTGGGACTCGGCCTGGGCAGCCCCTACCCGCTAAACCTTCCGCGAATGCCATCAGCCTTTGAGCGGGGTGCCCCAGATCTTTTAGCGACAGGACACCCCAACGACATAAAGGCTATAACCTAAGTAACCTAACCTAAACATTATTTTATAACCTCCACCTTTTTTGAAGTCTGTTGGTAAGAACAGGTTATCTCGTGAAGTCGTGTATGCATTGACACCGCCCCAGGGAATTAAACACAAACAGAAATCGAGATTATACATATATTAAATTATATTACAAATTAAATAATACACCAATACGAAGGAATGTGTTCACGTCTGAATCTCCTCTCCCAAGAGAGAGAGTTGCTTCAAAAATTGAGATGCGTTCGGCAATGTCGTGGCGCCGTACACGATCTTCCTTGACGTGCCGCTTGTCGCCTGTTGCTGGAGAAGAAAAGCAATAAATATCACGTTTGTGATAAAGCTATGCAGATTAGAGAAACTGACTATAATTGTTCACCGGATTGAGAGGAGGCATAGCTTGATGACATATCCAATAAGTTTTTTTAGCAAACTGTCGGCGCCCGCACTGTTACCCGCGATAACAACTAATCGGGAATGAATACCCGGGAGCATGAACGCGTCGCAAGAGACGGGATTGGCTGTTCACTCGGCCCTTCTTGGATGAATATCCAAGCCTCGACCGACTCGGTACCCTGAGAGACCTAAAAAACGACTTCTGCTCATCTAACGACTTTTTTTCTTCTAAGCAAGTGCTTGACTACGATCCCACCTGATGTTAAATAGAAATGTAGTCCTGGATGGTAAGGCGTACTAGCTTAGTAATTGACTCTACTCTTGAAAATACTAACATTGTAATCGGAAGGAAAGACAGACGCGGGTAAACTATTCCAGTCCCTTGCTGTACGAATGATGAAAGAAGAAGCGAAGCGTTTGGTTCGCTCTATGCATGTAGTCTGTACTGCTAGCAGAATCAAACCAAATCAAATAGTCTGCATTGGTATACGAAGCGAGAACCTCTCAGTTACGCGCCGAGTACTCTATTAGTACAAAACTTGTCTAATATTTAATATTAAACGCTAATTATACACAAATTTCGATATATGAAAAATATCGATATATTTGTACAATTTATCGCAGACTATCGATACAACCTCACGATATATTATATCGATATATTTTTGAACATCCCTGGTAACTAACCTTGGCGAAGTCTAGCAGGTTGTGGTACTCGATGTAGTTGCCGCCGCCGACTATGAAGACGACGGCGTCGGTGGGCGGGGCCTGCTTGGCGGCGCGCGCTCGGGCTGCGGCGTCCGTGCGCGCGGCGCGGGGGTCCAGCCACGCCAGCTCTGCGCCCTCGCCCCCGCACAGAGCGCCCTCCACTATGCGGCTCACTGGCAACTTCTGCGGAATAGAGACAAACTCACTTTAAATAAAATCTACGCAAAAATTTAAGCTAAACTTACAGGCTATATATATGTTTACATTAAATATTACATTATATTATATAACATTATATTAAATTATACAACATTTTGATTTATATTTTTATCAGTCTTGATTAAAGGAAGTTTATGGCAACTTCTGCGGGATACTGAAACCGACTTCAAATCAAATTTATGTTAAAATACTACGTAAGAACCATACACATATATATATTGCTAACATTAAAATTGCACTGATAACAAATATATAAATTATTAGCGTACCCACCCCACATCGCCCGGATAGATTTTGCTTTATTTTATTTAAACATTGATAAATTAATCAAATTAATTTTTTTTTTTTGGACGAACTACACAGATTTGCCGGAGAAGCTGGCCTTGACTGCTTCACCGGATTGAGAGGTGGCATAGCTCTTAGGTCGCTTAGTCTGAACCTCTATCGCTAGTAACTCGACACCTCGGCTTGGACGGTTACTATGTTGCGCGTAAGCATTCCGATCCGAGGGCGCCCGAGAGGGCCGAACCAAATTAAATGCTACGAATACCGTTGACTGCCAAGCGCACAAATGTGCCCAACTCGCCATAAAAACCAGACTGTCCACTATTTGTCTACAGCGCGTACTATCTATATAATTCGGGAATATAATGCATAGAGGGCATGGCAACTTTGAAAAGCTGGTCATCGTTGGCAATACAGAAGGCAAGAGCACAAGAGTCCGGTCGCCAACACGATGTCCTGACCAAGTAAAAGGTGCCATCTTCTCTCCTAATCTCAACCAGCTGATGACGGCTGCCTCGGGCCGAAGCCGATGGAGGCAGATTGTTCACATGAGGAGCTCTAGTGACCACGATCCTCAGAAATGAAGGAACGACAAAGAAGAATTCATTCGTACAAGGCGACTGGAAGACTGTACAGCTAAGTGGAAAATTAATTTTAAATCAACAACTCACATGCTTTTTGACCACCAAGTTCTTCACACCCTCCATGACAAAGGACGAACCCTGAGAGACGAGCTTCGAAAACATGGAGACGGTCTTTGTGCCGCCACCTTCATACTGGCTGGACATCTTTGTGAAACTTCTGGAATTATAAGCAAATCAACATTGATATATTATAACAGTTTTTTTTTATACTTTCTAAGCAAGTGCTTGACTACGATCCCACCTGCCGTTAAGTGGAAATGCAGACTTGGATGGTAAGCCGAATAGATAGATAGATAGATAGGTTTAGTTTCGATCGAATTAGGTTAGTAAATGGCTAACGCTAAGCTCTGCATTCAACTGAACGGTTATTTCCGTACTAACCTCCACCTTTTCATATAAGACATCGGTTGGATATCACAATTCGCTGCCAGTAAAATGGACTCGAATTTCTTGTACTCCTCATCAGAGATCTGCGGTGTGCACAGGTAGTATATGATGAAGAGACGCATCTTATCTTCAGGCGTGCCAGCGCTGGCGTCCGCTATCAGGTCCATGACTGTCTTGTTCTCTACGCCACTGCTCTTGCTCATTATCTTCTCCTCCAGTTCGAAGAACGAGTCCAGACGACGGGACTTTATTGCGTTCAGGATAGCTGCAAAGAACAGCTTTGTTATCAATCTAAAAACGACACAGTGAGTTAGGAAAGGAAAAACACAGTAAAAGAGTATACGTAATGGGAGAGAGGGACGCCCCGGGACGTGCTCCAGGGCACAGTGCATTCGTTACATTCTTGGCGGTTTTTTTTTTTTTTTTGGACGAACTATCACAGTTGGCACAGAGAAGCTGGCCTTTACTGCTTCACCGGATTTGAGAGGTGGCATAGCTCTTAGATCGCTTAGCCTGAACCTCTATTAGGTGGTAACTCGACACAAGGGTCCCCCCGGTGAGGGGTAACCTCGGCTTGGACGGTTACCATTATTACGCGTTAGCAGTCCGATCCGAGGGCGCCCGAGAGGGCCGAACCACGACTCGGTCGGTAGCTATTTTATTAACGAAATCTACTGGGACAATCTAAGCTAAACTAACTTATATGCCACTTCGGGAAGCGTTAGCGCTGGCAGAAGAAGTGGCCGAAGAAACTCCAGCTACGCTCCTAATCCTATCGAGGGGGTGGGGTTTTCCCATAAAATACTTGTATCGCGCAAGGATTATTCGCAACCTCCGACGGTCGCGGATAAATTCTTGGCGGTGAAGGAAAACATCGTGATGAACCTTTTTTTTGTTAATGGGGAGGAAATCTTTAAAAAGATACCCCTTCTGGCTATGTGGGTTTTTTACTGCTCGGCTCTTCCTCGGTGCATGGTGAGGGGCTCCGGGACCTCCAGTGGAAGGCACCGGAGCCCCTCTGCACTGTGCTCAAGGAGAGCACTTCCCTAGGGGGAAGTTACTCCCTCCGCCTGTGCCCTCGCAGTGCAAGGCGACACAGGCCAGCCGAAGTCGCCCTCTTCATGGTCTGGCTCCACGTTGGCGGACGACAAAGAACCCCACCCTTATCGCCCAATGAACCTGAGGCCCCTTTTAGTCGCCTTCTACGACAGGGATAGGGGACAGGGGATACTGTAATCTTATTCTTGAGAGCCCAGAACTACAGGGCTGTATTGTGATGAACCTACAAGTGTTAGAAATTTTTCTAAGACATTTGAAGTCTGCCAACGCATAGGTGTGCGTAGCGAACTGTGCCCTTATCTCTTTACAGAGAAGGCCTGTCCCCAGCAGTGGGAAATATTATAAAGGCTGTAACTTTAACATATTTATCATACCAGTTGCAATGGTAGTGTGCATGTCGATCAGACGCTTCTTCTCCATCAACTGCGGCAGAGAGTTGACCGCGCTGGTGAGCCTCTGCGTGTTGTCAGTGACCAGGCTGAACGCCAGGTCACTGTCTGCGTCCAGACCCATGCAGCTCTTCAACTTCTTCACTTCAGCTTCTGAACTCCTGGACGGGATATTAATGATATATTCACATTCACATACACAAAGTCTCTAAATTAATGACAAATCACAAACAAAACATTCTAATATAGTAGAACTAGCGTACATAGCACGCCGGGCTAGATTTTTCTTTATTCTATTAAAACAATAAACTTACATCATTAAATATTTAATTTAACTCTCACAATATATTAAATTATTTTTTTCTTGAGCAGGTGAAGATCATTACCCACACCCATGTACATATCAGTAAATACAATATCATACCTGTTGTAGTAGCACAACAAAGTACACAGTAAATAAAACCTGTATTTGACAGTTCTAAAAGAGAAGTGCTCGGATCGTCACCAAACTTTACAGGAATACTCGCCAGGTCAATCTGAAGATTCCATGAAAGTTTTATTGCATCGGTCCAGACGTTTCGGAGCCTATGTGGAACAAACCCACACACTTTCTCTTTTATATATATAGATTAATAAAATATTCCAACAAAATCCATTTGTTGGGAGTTTGTTCGGAATATTTTTTTTTAAATACTGCTAGCAATATTTGTTTAATTTTTTTTTCTCAGAAATATTCCTAACAATCTTGTTAACCATTCCAACTAAGCTTAAGCTTGTGCTAGGACATGGTTCACGGCAATAGTCGAATGGTGGATTCGAACCCACAACCTTACGATTCGCAGGCCGTACCCTAAACCATTAGGCTATTGACGCTTTTGCTTTATAAAAATTATATATATATATATATAGAATATACAACATATATCATGTTATATATTCTGTATATATATTAAATGTCATATTCTTGCCTAGTAAGGTTCGCTGTCAGTTTTTCACCAAGCTTATTATGTACAGGTACAGGAAGTGGTAGTAGTGGGGTAACAGACATATGTTAAACATAATGTGGCTTACCTATATTTATCTAAATCTTCTTGTATGGCCTCAGCTACGGTTGGGAAAGGGCTGCCTTTATGTTCACACCATAATGGGTCTCTGGAATCGAGGTCACATATTCGTGTTTTGGACTTCTGCCCCGGTACTACATTTGATGTGCTCTCTGGCACGGATGCTCTGTGGAAAACATTAGAAAAGTTGTAGAGTACATAAAAATATTAACATATTTCAACACAACATAAGGAATTGGCAGTGGCAACTGGCAAAGACTGGCAGATCCCCTTGCCCAATTATACCCAGTAAAGGTGTAGGCTAAGTAAGCTAAGTTGTATAACTCTCGAATACCAGTGAAACTGTAGGGGCCAGATTTTCTGATGGATATTCTTACCACTCTGAACACAAAAAAACAATGCCATTTAAAAAAAATCTAATGCCAAGTGTATATATGTGGTTTTTGAACCGATTATTTTTAATTTTTTTTTTTTTCTTGATGAACCCATATAAGATTGGCTAGAGAAGGCAGCCTTAACTGCTTCACCGGATTAAGGTCGCTCCCTCCCCCCCCTGTGCCCTCATAGTGCAAGGCTACACGGGCCAGCCGATGTCGCCTTCTTCCCGGGTCCACCTTAGCGGACGACAAAGGCCCCCACCCTTGTCGCCCAGTGAACCCGAGGCCCCTTTTAGTCGCCTTATACGACAGGCAGGGGATACCGTAGTCTTATTCTTGAGAGCCCAGAACTACAGGGCTAGAGTAACTCGACACAAGGGTGACTAGCCTGAAGCTCGCCTTGGACGACTACTGTTACTAAGTTACGCGTAAGCTTCGGGGTCGAACCACGACTCCGTGTGTTGCGATGTCACTCCTAATCTAAGGAACAATCAAAAGCTAAACTAACTTTGAGTGCCATTTCGGGAAGCGTTGGCGCTGAGAGAAGAAGTGGCCGAAAAAACTCCAGAACGCTCCTAATATCTAAGGGGTTTTTAATTTACACCTTACTACTTTAATTTTTTTATAAAAAAATACTTATATTAAATACCTAAATATTCACATGCATACGCTCCTTTGTCACTATTTATTAAAAAAAAATGCATGTCCCACCTGTTTAATGATAAATCCAGTACATCATGAGCTAAAGCTTGGTATGTCCAAGTGTGATGCAAAGGAGTCGCCATATCAATATTTCTGTCTAACAAAATAAGCATTGGCCTTGTAAAGCTGAATGAACCAGTTTGACCTGTGTTGCCATGAAAGAGATTATTTCTTGCATCCCATAGATTCTCCCTCAGCTTTTTATCTAATTTCTTTGCCACCATCTCGGCCGCATTAGCTTTGCTACATCTTATAATGGGAACATTTCCTGAAAATAGAATTGAATAATAAATATTTGGGTGCTGGAACTTCGTAATATATCTATGGTACTCGGAAAGAGTTCGGGCAGTATATGTGTCCTATCAATTTCAAAATGCATATAAACACAATTTAAATACAAATATATTTACTTGGTCTACGTTACTAATATATATGTGTTATGAACATATATTAGTTGTCATATCACAAAATATACATAATCTTGCTGCTCAGCCGAAATGGTTTCTATTACCATTTTTTTAGTAGTACTAACATAAGTTAACACTGTTTGTGGTGGGCTTGCGGCGGTAGTGGCGTCACTCCCGCAACGGCCGTTTGGCTGGCGGCGGAGCCAATTCTGGCCGCCGCGGGGGGTTGGGTGGGCGAGGTGACAGCTAGTATTCCCGGCTCCCAAAGCCTCCAGGTGACGGACTCGGGGGAGTGCATCACCTGCTTATGGAGGTCGTGGAGGAACGCGCGCCTTTCCAGAAGGGTGAGGAGGAGGCTCGTCCTCCCCAGGGCGGAGCCCCCGCAAGTCGTATAGACCATATGCGACGATGGTGGAACATCTTGTGGGGTTTAGTTGGTGAGGGCCCGGCATATCTCGTCCTTCTCCCGGGGGATGAGTACGCGGTTAGACAGGTTCCCCACAAATAAAAAAAAAAGTTCACACTGTTTATGCTACGGTATACGGTTGCTCAATTCAAATAAAGCAAGTTGTTTCAATAACATAATGGTTTCGGATACGGTTTAGGAATCCGAAGGTTGTAGGTTTGAATCCACCATTCCATTATTGATGTGAACCATCTAACACGAGAGCTTAGTTGGAATCGTAAAGAGGAATGTTGGTAATAATTACTCTTATTAACATCAATGTTTCTGTGCATTTAGATCAATAGAATAAAAACATACCCAGTGTAACAAAGACTGAAAAGAGACTTTCTACAATATCATCCATTATGGCCTCCATTTCTGTATCTTTTGTATCGCCTTTGTTGATTGCTGAAAAAATATAATGTGTATTACAGCTCTGAAACATTATAAAGACTACTCAGAAACGACAAGTGTCTATACGGAGAATGATAAAATGGAAATCATTGTTTCTGCGTCTTCATATATCTATAAAGATTAAATTATGAAAAGAAGATCTAAAGAAGATCTAACTTAAAAAATCAGTGGTAGCCTAGTGGCTAAGCATTTCGCTAGTGGCGTCATTCCCGCTGCGGCCTTTTGGCTGGCGGCGGAGCCAATTCTGGCCGCCGCTTGGAGCAGGGTGGGCGGGGTGACAGCTCGTATTCCGGCTCCCAAAGCCTCCAGGTGATGGACTTGGGGGAGTGGCCGCCGCAAGGCGAATAGGCCATGTGCGACGATGGTGGAACATCTTGTGGGGTTTAGTCAGTGAGGGCCTGATATATCTCGTTCTAACAGTTGTGTCTGGTGTGCTAGATTGAATTACTCCTAGTCATATAAAGAACTTAATGAGTTCACAGAAAGCAGAAAGTGAAGGCTGTATCTTTGCCAGTTAGATGGGATGAAATTATATGCATATTTTTGTAAATAGTACATATTTGAATCATCATCATTATCATTCTAGTTGTAGAACATCCACTGGTGGACACAGGCCTCCCGCAGTAATTTCCAAAAAGACTGGTTGTAAAGCTTGCATTGCAGCTATGTACTGTGGCCTTTATGAGATTGTTAAACTGCCTAAATTTTGACCCCATCAGCCATCTGTTCTAGATGCTATGTGCCCTGCCCATTACCTACATACATATTTGAATGTCTTACCATAATATGATAAAGGATCAGATTGTTGGTGTTTCATTATAAATAAATCATCTTCTAAGCATATGTAATTCAAGTATTGGTCAAAAACTTTATGAATGCTCAGTGCTGCATTGGATTGTATCGCAGAAGCAGCTAGGTCTTCAAGTTTTTGTCTTGTTATTGGTGATATGAAGTTCAAATGGTACTGGTCATAGGTTCCATTGTCAAGATCTTGGCAAATTCTACCCAGGTTTTCTTCCGATGGGGAACAGAAATAAACTGCTGGTACCTCGGGAATAGGATCTCTATCTGAATGTAATTGTCTGAAAATAATACATTAAGTATTAAAGTTAAAGGGGTTTTGGGTAATGTGGCATCAGAGCAGAATGCCAATCCCATTATTACTTTTACATGTGAACTTGACCTTCTAATGTGTCGCCGGTAAATAAAAATATCACAGAAATGATGAGAAATACAGAAATTATATTTTATACATTCTTGTTACATTAAAATATATACAATCGGCAAAATCTAGATAAAAAGTTGAATGACAAATGTTGACATATGTCTTAAAAAAAATTTATAATTCCAAATACAATATGAATAATTTTGTTGTCTAAAATGCTCTTTGGACCACACAGTTGCAGGAGAGGCCTTACAACTTTAAAGATTAAGTTGAATTTTTACTTCGTGTATTTATGTAAAGAAAAATTTGAATAAACTATTATTATTATATCTTGTATATTAAGTGGTTGATGCCATTTGAAATTTATCAGTGCCAGGTATTATAGTTCAACAGGATTTAGATGACAAGACGAAAGCAGGTGTGCTATTTCCTTGTCAAAAAGATTCATGTATTTCTGAGATAAATTAACAGTGTCCGTAATGGTGAAATGGCCAACTAGAGTTATTAATTTAAAATAGATAATTGTACTTGAGTTTTAGTGTAAACAACAATTGTTAGTCAATATAATTACATTAAATATATTAAAGGCACTTACACATGTAGAGTGACCCCCAATTCTCTTAGCTCTTTTATAGAAATTAAAGGTGAAATAATATCTTGACCGACTCTGTCATAAATCAATACTTTCCAAGTAGGTTCCGTAGCCACTGCCTTTGTCAATGGCTGGTTCAAATTAAGCATCTGCTTAAGAGCACCTATATAAAAACAAGTAATAAGTAGTTGTTCAAGTAATTGAATTGAAAAACTTTCATTTCACTCGAAAATAAATGCTTACTTAGTTGGCGTTCGCGCAGAGTTGACATTGTATTTGATACAGCAAACAGCCATAAATTTAAAAATATTTAATAATTTAATACTCCACTCAGCTATAAATATTTTTTTAAATAATAGTTATCATTTATAATTTTATTATTTGGTTTTTACAGTAGCATTTAATATACGTCACACTGACATTTCAATAGACATTTGCAAAAAGACACGTTGGCTTTGGTTATGGTACGCTTGCTTAGATGCATAGCTTTTTAGGCATGTATCTAAGGACCTCAAGTTTCAGTTTTTCGAATTCTTACTTATAAAAAAATCTTATGATATAACTTGCATCAGGCTTATGACGATGGCTTTACGACCTTAGAAATATTTAAAGGCGACGAACAGGTACGCAAGGGTGTATGGATGAGCATGAAAGCGAGAGAGGTGTGCCAAGACCGTGAAAAATTTAAATCCACAACTGAATGAATATTGAGGAGTAAACTGTTATCCTCTGAGTCAACTGAATTAGTACTTTGTTTATTTTATTTACAATGATATTTTTGAATATTTTCCTTGCAAGTTATGATGATGACGATGAAGCGGTCAGGTGCGCAGGATAAATTTAAGTGCATTATTGTACGCGCGTTACACTGATGCACATACTCGTCTTTGTCCTTTTAACGAAAAGGACTCAGACAGCTCTTACAGTAATTGGTAAGTAGGATATTAAGATACCAATAACCTACTCACACTCCCTTTATCGCCTTTTACGATACCCACGGGAAGATATGGGGTGGTACTATTCTTCTCTGCTGGCACCACGCGGCGGAGAAGTTATATAGTTGTGGCCAAGTACCATAACTATATGGCGACACAACGACGACAAGTGTAATATCGTATCATAACTAAGTAATCATCGCTACCCGAAAACATTTGCTAACGAACATCATCGCAGTGATTATGGCTTTCGATGGCTAAAGAAAATTGTTCTTTTTAAGTTTTTTTTATTACGTATGTATACATAGTTTTGTAAGTAATTTTCTTTGAATACAAAAACGGGTGATTTTTTTTTCAATTTCATTTTTTTCAGTTTAGTATTACTGTGAATTTTATTAGGTCTTCAGATTCCACTACTCACCAGGTAGCTGTAGTGATAAGATATTATTTCGTTGCATATATCCTGTAAGATGAACGCTTTGGACCGTGAAAGAATTGAAACTGTCTAGCGTACGATTATTACTTAATTTCATAGCGTAGACTTTTCTAACATTCGCTAAAAGTCAGGAGACAATTTCTAAAACTTTTCACCAACAAGATACAAGACCAATATGAATAGGAAGGGGAAGTCTCATCTATGATAGACTTATTCAATCATTCGATCATATTTTATACTTGAATGTTCTTTGAACGTAAGTCGGAATGAAATCTTGCTACTACAAAACATGTTTGTAAAGTCTCTAAGCGTAAGAAAAAGTACCAATTAGGTGAAGTTATATGTTATTGAATTAATTTTATTATAATGTTATAATAATTGTTTTTATCAAAGACTTAAAAAAACGAGGAAGTTCTGTATTCATCTGTATGTTTTTTTATAATGTTTGTTACTACTTAACTTTCCACTGGGTGAACCGATTACTTAGATAGCTTATGTCTATGAACTCAATTCCAACTTTAGTAGTTTTGGTCCAATTCTGACAATGGCATCCATGAAAATACAGTATAAGTCTCAAATTTGCGTTAAGTATGGGCACGACAAATGGACGAATAACTCAATACCACGGTAACCGATATCGATGATTCATTATTTATTGGGAAGGATGTACTTCTTATTTACTTAAAGAATGTAGTTTGATAAGAAGAACTCTCATTTCGATTCTGATAAATACCATTTCGTAATATTCCTATTTGATTTGAAGTCAGTTTTTGTTTTCACTTGTAAATATTCTTTTTGTTACCAAAGACTAGTAGTTGCTATTAGATTACATATTTGACATAACCAACTTATACAGAAATAAACCGTTTTCTAATTAATTTAATGTGATAGCTGTCTCAATCTTCCTTTCATGTATTTTTGTAATATGTACCTGTCTATTGCATTAACTGACATACAAGTTGCTGGCGTACATACGGATTAATTGAAAAATTCTATTCGTTAGCTAAATCAAGTCCCAATTGTAATGTTGATTTCACGTTGTAAGAAAATGTAATTTCGGTCTTTTCCAACTTAAAAGTTTGAATTGGACATGACATGAATTTTTTATTTTACCTTTCTATTTATTAGCTACAAGAGAATTATATTATATTATTATAATACTAAGATGATGACGTGGTCGTTACAATTCGACATTACAATCTTACTACGGTCGGGGATAAATCAGCGGTCTATCCAGCTTGTACAAATGAGTTTCAGTTTTTTGGTTCTATTTAAAAAAAACGCTAGGAAGCAATTAAAATTTGTTTGAGGATGAGCTCACCACCTAATCTTATTAAGGATTGGAAATGTAATTGTAGTCTTTTGGTAGGTCAAAATGGACGCAAGAGCTTATTTATTAAATTAGTACTACAGACAAAAATTAAAGAAAGAACGCAATTTTTTGCGTGTTAGGCATAGAAAAAATTTTAGCAAGTGCCTTTATTGTATGTAAGAAACCGAACACTGAAATTTATTGTAACAAGCTGGCTGGAATTCGACCTGTCGTCATGAGATTGTAAAGTTAAACATTTAGCCTTTAGGCTAAGATTGCTTAATTTTATTAACAAAAGTTTATATGCAATAATAACACTTCCGGAATCAAATAAAACATTAAAAAAAGGAAAGTCACACATTGTCAGTTAAGTCCGTTAAAATACACAGAGAAATATATCAGTATAGATAAAAAAGTTTCCTTTACTTGTAATGAAGTAGAAGAAATGTAATTATGACGACATATTTGTGTAATGTTGCTTGATATTTAACTTTAGTTTTTTTTTTAAATTCCTGTGACATTTCCAGCACGAATGATCACACGAAGGTGACTAAGCCACGACACAAGACGCAAGGTCGTGACGCAAATCACATATTGGTAGCAACAGCATAATAAATTCATGACACAATGGAATAAATGACGAATTATCTATATACTTAAAAATGCTCTAGTTAATTATCTATAATATATATTAGTTATATATTAATTATATATAGTTATATATTAATTATCTACACTTAAAAAGATGTCAGAAGAATGTTTATCAAGTTCTTTACACACCTTTTACTAAAAACGAACGATTTTTTTATGGCAAACTACAAATTGGCCAGAGATGAGAGCTGGCCTTCACCGGATTGAGAAGTGGCATTGCTCTTAGGTCGCTTAGCCTGAATCTCTACTGCTAGTAACGACACAAGGGTCCCCCCGGTGAGGAACGAATGGATAGACACCATACTTATACCAAAGGATGCAGCGTGTTTCAGATACGGTTTTAGTACATAATATATTGTTGTTTACTCTGCATCATACCATCTGCCATCTACACATAATTGAATTTGAAATTTGGTACACAGATAGATTACAGTCTGGAATGACATGATGGCACATAGGATATACTTATTTAACCGACTTCAGAAAAGGAGGTTATTGATTAGATACAAAATGTAGATTATAAATTAGTTGGATAGTTTAGTTGTATGCTTTCTAATTAAAATAAATATAAACGAAGAATCTGGAGTCTAAACTGTAATGTAGGACTCAGCGCATATACAAATGTATATTATTATATAAAAAAATAATAAATAAAAAACAAAAAGCTTTCTATTTTTGTTTTTTTAAATCTAAAATACTTTCCCTCCTTAAAATCCCTCCGTGAGTGAAGGCATCCACCAAAGAAGTCCAGTTGCTTCTATCTTGGGCTACATTCATCCAATCTGAACCAGCCGTCCTTATTATATCGTCCGCCCATCTCGTGAGAGGTCTTCCTGTACAGCGTTTTCCTATTGGACCTCTCCACGAGGTCACTCTTCTGGTCCAACGATCGTCTCCCAGTCTTGCTTTATGTCCTGTCCTTTCCATCCATCCATTCCATAAGTATTATATACAATGTGAATGTAAAAATTCAGAAATTTCATTTAAATTTTTTGTAGTAAAGATGTACTATAGGATTGGAATCGTAAATGTGTAGAATATTTTACATACATCAGTAAATCAGTGTAATAGAGTTCAACGGGAGAAAGCCGTTTGTAGAGGCCGGTAGGCGATGTAGTAGGGTGGTGTTAGCGGCCAATACCTCGTAGTTCGCACAGTGCGCGCGCGATGGTGAAAGGCGTTGTATCGATTCTCCGCGGCTCGAACGTCCCGCGGCCCATCATGGCCACATACGCGCGAATTATTCTTTTTTGTGCTATATTCGTATACGGTTAGTTAAACAATTTTATATATATTAACAATTAAATAATAAAAAAACACTAAAATTTCTGCTCCCAAGCCAGATGAGTATGTATCCATAACACATTCGGAATTCGTAATCTTATGCAAGCGGTACAGCACTGCGGCCGTTTGGTGATTTTTTTTCCCCTTCAACTGGTCCACTTGTAAGTTAACGTAACTGTTTACGCGAATGTAAGTGAAAGCTTAATATACTTCAAGGTATATTTGAGTTATTAGAAAATAATTAAGACGTTTGTTCATGTAACGCTTAAATATAGAAAGTGAATATCATTTGATAAGTTAAACGGCTACATCGAGACAGCAGTACTTCGGGCACGTCCATTCTTTCACTTGACATTGAGACGTGACCGGTTACAAGATTGGGGATATTGACATTTAGCCGCTTGCTTGAGTGCCTCAAAATTATATAATACGTTATTTACCCCCAATAGCGAGCTTGTTACGGATGTAGACGACTGGCATACTTCCTTGATTGCATGTATACACGCGTGCCTTTGTTACAAGACGTTATGATATAGACTATACAGTGTTCACACATCTATACAGACTTAAAAAACTTAAGGAAACTTTTATAACCTGTTAGCAGACCGCGCAATGACAACATTTGTGAATGGTTTTTACATCGACGGAATAAAACTTCGTTTGATATCATTTCGATGAATTGGCGTTGAAATGGGCGTGATAAGAATATTTAAGATTTGAAGAGGCATTGCTGAACATAATAAGAATAAAACTGTAGGTTAAAATGCTTAATCTTATAAGTAAACTTTAAGGCATTTATAGCCTTAAAATATTCAACATTGGTGAATGAAATCACGATTCTAAAAAAAAAAATTATAACGTTGTTTTCGCACCAAAAACGTGAAACAAAATTCAATAGCCAAAAATGTAAGGTTATTATGAACTTATTTTGATTTAATTACTACTACGTGGATTACATTATTTTGTGTTATTCCAATGACATTTTATTATCAATTTCTTAATTAATAAAGGAACGTTGGTTTCATATGGCTAAGTTAAAAGCATCTCTAATGAACATAACCGATAAAGGAAGACACAGATTAGAGATTCCCAATTAGCACGTTCATGGCTTTTCTTTTTCTTTCTTTCACATTTAATCAAACTTAGAAGCTTACCAATTACGTGCTTTATTAAATTGCCTCCTTTAGACTGGACAATAACCAGTTACTTCGTCACTCTATGTCTCTATCTCTAAATCTCTCTATCTCTAATGTCTATATCTCTCTACGTCGCATATACTATACTCGGGAAAAATCGGATGAATTGAAATTGATATATCCAGCCCATTCCAATTTCGGTCAAGACTTTATTTCTCTTCCTTGCTTCGTTCATTCCTTCGATCACCCAGTTGAGAGCTTTTTCCGTTTTTTGAAGTCGGTTAAAAATGGGACCTCATTGGTAGAAGCCATCTAAGAATGAAAAACCCAGATCATCAGATCTCAAGTTGATATCTCATGCCTTATTCAATACGCAATCACTGTTTTTCATAGTGAAAATTGCACGTAAAATAATAAATATACGATATAGAAGCTACTAGAATTTTTATTATAAAATTTTCTTATTAATGTTCTCGAACCAATGAAGTTATTTGTTCGCTCGCTTAAGCTTGTCAACTTTTAGACGACAAATTACATGTCGACGACATTACTCTGATCATGAGGGATATTTAATTTTTCCACAATTTGCTACGATGAAATGGTTTTTCATTGTTAGGGATTTTATGAAAAATGTTTTTTGTACATGACAATATGACAAGTATATTTAAGAGTAAAAACAAAAATTCAAATCGAATATGAACAATAGATTTAATCAGAACCTAATTAAATTTTCATTAAACTACCTTTGAAGTTCATCCTTACCAATGAAAAATGAATCATCGAAATCGGTTGTACGTTATTGAGTTATTCGTCCATTTGTAGCGCACATAGTATTGCAAATTTAAGACATATAGTTTTCTCGTGAATGCTATTGTCAGAATTGGATTAAATGGAAACATCAGCTTTCAAATAAAAAAGAATAATCAAAATTGGCTCACCCAGTCGAAAGTGAATTGAGAACCACCTCCTTTTTTGAAGTCGGTGAAAAGCAGTAAAAAATATTATATACTTCCATCATGTAGTCGGTAAACAAATATTCATACTCAATACGACCTCGCTCTCAGACATTTGCTACCTTTGCTTTACCTTTTTTTTTTGTTGACGGGGAGGAAATCTTCACAAAGATACCCCGCCTTCTGGGGGGAAGGCGGCGGTTATGTGGGGTTCTTACCCACTACAACCTCCCCGGTGGCCCTTTTCTCGGTGCATGACGAGTGGCTCCGGGATCTCACGTGGAACGCACCGGAGCCCCTCTGCACTTTGCTCAAGGAGAGCACGTCCCAGGGGGGAGGTTACCCTGTGCCCACGCAGCGCAAGGCGACACGGGCCAGCCGATGTCTCCTTCTTCCCGGGTCCACCTTGGTGGACGACTCAGGCCCCCACCCTTGTCACCCAGTGAACCCGAGGCCCCTTTTAGTCGCCTTGTACGACAGGCAGGGCATACCGTACTCTTATTCTTGAGAGCCCAGAACTACAGGGCTGAAATTTGCTACCTGAGTCAACTAACTGTCGCGTTAACTTATACACAAGTAGCGTTATAAGTAAATTAAGTATATTAGATGCAAATGTTTTCGTAGCAATCACATATTTCAACTGAATTGTGCTATTATCATATCATACGCATTGGAATTGTGGAATTTGTTAAGCTTGATGCAAAATTTGTATTTACGATTATAATTTATGATGATAATGAACTATATATATTTAGTTGCGGTATTTATGTCGGTATGCCAACGTGCTATTTATTCATATAAATATCGATACAAATGATGCATGCGAACTTATCGCAAAGAGTGATCTATTCCAGATACATTGCTCTTTGCGATAAGTTTGCCCATTGTTAAATTCAATAGTTCAGTAATTTGCTTATTCTTTGATTTTTGATGTCATACTTCTTTAGGCTTCGTTATAACAAAATGATGGCAGTAACAGGTTGAAGCTGCAGTGAAAAAAAAATTGCTTATAAACTTTTTCAAGTGCTTTAATATAATTGAGGTTGACTATCCGTATGTATTATTTATTGATATAAATTAAAATGTTATTATTTAATTCATATAATATTTATTTATTTAATTTTTTAAATTTAACAGTTTAAATTAAAAAAACTTTATTGACGGTGTTGATTATCCTTTACCAGTAATTTTATTATTGTATTGTAATTAATGAACTTATGGGAACGAGGAAAGGATGTTTGGAGTGGGAGGGTGGGACTTGTGGGATGGGTTTAGAAATAGAAATAGAAAAAACATTTATTCGGCACAAGAACACAGAAACAACAGGTAAAACAAGACAAAAAATAACAAACATAAAAAAGTAAACAGAAACAACATCAGAAAAAGAACAAAATAGAAATTGTGCCGAAAAGGGGTTGGCTCAGCATGTGCTGTGCTCACACAAGTAGCACAGCGCTGGTTTTCAGCCAAAACACCTGTGAAGACTAAGGTTTGTCACTATTCGGAGAGGACGTGGGGAAGAATAGTGACGGCTGTGGAGTCCGGGGCCGCTAGTTCCCGTATTCATAGGATAGATGAACCCACTGAACCTTGTTACGATAGCCGGAAGTGGCTGGATGCGGAAAGCTGAGGATCGCATGAGTTGGAAGGCATTGGGGAAGGCCTATTTCCAGCAGTGGATAGATACAGGCTGATGATGATGATGATGATTGTAATTAATTATTTGCATGCAATTAAAAACTATTATATGAACGAATAACACGCCAACCGATTTCGATGATTGATGAATTTAGTAGTTTGATGAAAGTTTGATTACGTTTTGATTAGTGTTAGAAATCGTTATATTCTTAGGATAATTCGGAAATACAAAAAGGGCGTCCGCGCGCAGTAGAGTTTAACGTTTGATTCGATTTGAAGTGGGTTTTTGTTTTTACTCATAAATATACGTATTTAATATTGTGTTGTTTAAACATGAACCAGACTACCTAATTTCAAAGGCCATTCCAAAATTTAACATAAAATAACGATTCAAATAAACATAGATGAAGGTTACAGTCAAATATTAAAGGAATTGTCCATGAAGGTTACAATTAAATATATAATATAAATGGTCTATAATATTTAGGAGGGCCATTTGTCACCAAATCCTTTCAAACAAAATGAAAATTCTAAATTCGCTCCTTAAATAACCCATATTTTTTTTTTTTTTATGGGAGGAAATGCTTTTATTCATACGTGCCCGCCGGGGAAGCGGGCAATTTATATCGGGCTCGGCCTGCTAGAGGCCCCTACCGACTAAAACCTCCCTTCCTTCACTGTGATGGGGCGAGATGGGGTCGCGTTAGCATTCACCATCTCACCCCAGTGACAGACCCGGTTTAAAACCGGGCCTCCTGCGCCTGTGGGGGGTAGCCATGCTCACCAGGCTAAGCTAGGCCCCCAGTCGGGTGGCGTCGTGCAAGGCAGCGAGGAGTTCCCCAACTCCACGCTAGTTGGCCCACTAAAATAACCCAAATGAGTCAACAAACGTTAAGAAAACATGTCTTTCTTTTTGAAATCGGTTGAAAAGTTCGTTATTAGAGTTTAGTCTAGTGCTTCGTCTTATGAATCGCTCTAAAACAAAGAGTCTTTCAAAATCGTCGAGTCGTTAGTTAATTATTCCACTTGATACTAATTTGTTTACCCAAAGTTTTGCTGTCAAGACAAACACAATTATTCCATAGACAAGCGGAATGGCAAATTAAATTTCATTTAACATGAATTGTAATGGAGTTAGTTTTGTAACGTTACGTTAAATTAATTACTCGGATTTATTATTTGATTGTACAATTTGCCAATTACATTTCAAGTAATTTCATTTGAAGCCCTGTTAGGTCCGTGTCTGGGCTGTCGCCTCATATTGCGTTCTAGCAACCCGTGTTCGATCCCAGATGCCGGCACCAATGAATTTGTTGTTGAAATTTAATGTGGTGATAAACCACGCTGACGGCGGTGAAGGAAAACATCGTGAGGAAGCAGAGAAGGCCTGTGCTTTTTTTGACTTTGGGGGGCGATGAGGGGATCTGCAAAAAAATACCCCGCCTTCCCTGCAGAAGGGGTTATGTGAGGCTCTTAGCCCTCTTCGGTTAATGGCGAGAGGCTCTGGGATCTCTAGTGGGACGCACCGGACTGTCTATTCTGCTGCCCTGTGCCCATAGGCGAGACATATAGGCTTATCTAGGTTTTAACTATGATTATACGCTTGGGGAACAAAGTGGAGAAAGGTTATGCATGAACGGTAGTTCAGTCGATCCTAAGCTCGCGTAGTGCTATTACTCCGAGGCGTAATCCGATTTAGCCTGGTCAAAGTCTTATCTATTATAATTCCAAGTTTTTTTTTCAGTAAACTGTCAAAAAGACAAAGAAGAGGATTTTGTTTGTCCCGGAGGAACGCAGGGCAATGGGAACTTCGCAGACCCGGCAACATGCAGGCGTTTTTATCAGGTATCAGTAACATATTAAAATAATTAATTCGAATACTAAGAATTTAAAACGAAAGTCGATTGACCGTAATTCATTGATAATGTGTACTAGCCCTAAAGCTCATAAAACTATTTATGTGCTATTTGAATTTGAATCATATGTTAATAGTAATAAATACTTTATCTATTTATTTTCAAATACAAAGTAGTTACAGTTAGTTATAGAGTGTTCGATTTTACCTTTAGCGTTGTTTATGGTCAGGTGTTAAAATCTCACTCGGTTTATACCAATGACTTTCTGGTTTTCAACCGACTTCAAAGCAGAAGGAGGTTCGAGTTCGCGCGGACCCCCTTTTTGTATTTCCGAATTAATAATATAATTAATCATATTTAGGAATCTACTTAATCAGAACCTAACCAAAATCACATGTACCACTACACCAGAACAACTTGAAGTACATACTCAGTCGATTGTCTTGATATTGAGTCCATTTGTGGCGCTTATATTTAATGCAAATTGAAGTCTTAAATGGTTTGCTCATGGATGCCATTGCCAGAATTGGAACAAATTGAAAAACCACACGGGAAGAACCAGCTTTCAAATAAAACAAAGAATCATCAAAATTAGTTCATTCGTCCAAAAGTTTTTTTTTTTTAAAAGCTAGCAATATATATTTTTAACGTACTACTAACGTTCTTGCTAATCATTCCAACTAAGCTAATACTTGTACTAGGAGATGGTTCACGTTAATAGTCGAATGGTGGATTCGAACCTACTACTACCTTACGATTCGCAGACCTCAGGGTACGGTCTAATTATTAGGCTATTGACGTTTCAAAAGTTGTAAGGTAACCAACATAAAAAACACCATACAGACCAATTGAGAACATTTCCTTTTTTGAAATATGGTGACGAGTTGTAACACCACTATACGAGTATGTGTTGTAAAGACCTGTGAATTCTACAAAAAATCATTGGAGTCGCGCATAACTGTTCATTAATGACTTTAGAACGGGTATAGATATAGTGTCCTGTCGCTGACAGATCCGGGGCACCCCGCTCATAACGGCTGATGGCATTCGCGGAAGGTTTAGTGGGTAGGGGCTGACAGGCCGAGTCCCACACATCCCTCCGGGCCCACCCAGGGTACCGGAGGATGGTCTATAAAAAGAGTCCCCGCGTAAACAAAAAAAAAGGGTATAGATATAGTGAGAAAAGATTTTCCTTTCGTTCCTTTTCCGAAAAGTTCGTATTTATCGTGCTCTCTCAAATAGCTCCACATTAATGGATATGAAAATGTCATCATGACTGATCATTCATTGACTGTTCGGGTGTCATAGTATTCCGGTAAAGATTCGCGTTTTCTCGAAGGAAAATAATTTCTCACTACATCTGTATGTGTCCATTATCTCCTTAATACTAATTGTTGCGGGTAGAGATGCACTAAATTTCTAGTACCAATAATATGTAACGATCTTAAATGTCTAAGAACCGACAATAGAGTAGATTAAAAAAATCTCTGAACACTAATTTAAGACTTTTTTTTAATTTTTTTATTTTAAGGCTATATAATTGTCTATCATGCACAATTTATTTCAGTTAGCTAGAGTCTTGATATTACATATTTTATTATAAGTTAGTTTACTACAACAACATAATCTTATCATATTATAATAGGTTGTCAAATATCTCCCTTCCGCCTTTTGTGTCATGCGGCACCCAAACATCAAGCTTTTTTTTGTATCCAGCCTTCTGCAGATGGTTTAAAATGGTTTGGTGACTAACTCCCATCTCCTGGGCGATGTCACGAGATGCTACATGCCGGTCTAACTCGATGTAGTCCATGATTTGATCGGTATTTGTCGTCACAGGTCTTCCGCCGGCTGGCTTATCCATGGTGTCGTTTTCACCGGCTCTGAATCGTCGAAACCATTCCTCCGTGGTTCGAAGTGATAGAGTACCATCCCCCAAAACACCATTAATCTCACGGAACGTTTCTCTAGCGGATTTGCCTTTAACGAAGGAAAACTTTAAAATAGCGCGAATTTCGGCGTTAGTGAACTACATGTTTACACGTCTATAACTGTTGAACGCAATATCCAAACTAATTATGCATAGCGTCGTTTTGTAGGTTATGTCAAGACCTTTCAAATTATGTATAGTATTGCTAGATACGAGCTCTGTAGCGCTTTGTACATAGCCGCGAAATTCAAAAGACAAAAAGGCGGAAGGGAGATATTTGACAACCTATTATATACTAACAAATAAAGAAATATTTACAATTTAATAGATATTACAAAATATTTACAAAAAATATAACTGTGCCAAAATTAATTTAAGACTAAGTAAGCAATCTACGAAACTGTATTTAATGGTGTACCTATGTATAGTGTAGATTTAAGGAGTGAATGAGTGTTTTTGTTACCATCAAATGACGTTGTAGTTTGGCGACATACTTATGTATATATGTAATATTAAAAAAAAATCGGACTACTAATTAGAAGTATAATATAAACTATATTCTAGTTATTTTGACATTTCACAGAGAAGGTGAAGTGATTAAGTCTCTGAGAATTAGTCAAGTAACAATTATGTTAACATAAATAAATAACAAATAAGCTGTTATGTCATATTAGTTCTAGCTGAGTAAACAGTGATAGCTTTTGCTTAAGGATTTTGACTAATGTTATTAGGTCCTATTTGTGAGAGGTCACTACCCATCGCTATAATATTATGTTGCCATTGCCATTATGAAATTATCACCACTTTTTTTTGACGGGGGGAAATCTTCAGATACCACGCCTTCTGGGGGGAAAGGCGGGGTTATGTGGGATTTTTACCCACTAAAAACTCCACCGGTGGCACTTCCTCGGTGCATAGTGAGGACTCTAGGATCTCCAGTGGAACGCACCGGAGCATGCACTATGCTCTTAGGACAGCACGCCATTGCAGTGCAAGGCGACACGGGCTAGCCGATGTCGCCTTCTTTCCGGGTCCACTTCAGCTGACGACAAAGGCCCCGACAGTAGAGAACGGTAGCTGGGAATTGCGAAGGATTCCTTAGAACACTTCCCATAGTAAATGCGATAGAGAACGAAGTCGATCGGAAAGACTCTGGTCGTTGATCGATTCGAGCAGCTCGGCGTTGGTTGGTCAAATGGTTGATTGGTATTGGGGCTCATGGCTTGCACGATCTTAAGTGGTCATCGCCGGCCATTGTTCATGTTCTAATTATTCTAAAACACTAGTTACATATTTGCAAATGTCAGTACTTTCTTTTTCGCGAGGAGGCAGTCCCTCACTGCCAAGGAGTGTCCTACTCTCACGGACTTAAAACCCTCCTTCTCCATCACATCAATGTGGGGAATATGCGGCCTACTGTTGCAGTACCGTTGTAGTTAAAATTCAATGACAACAGCAAACTTGTGGCGCTAGTGTGCCGCAAAAAAATTAAACTCTAGCAACTACGTAGCGACGATAAGGCAGCTGATGTATTTCGTAAGACTGAATTATGTATGACTATGTTTGACGTTCATTTACAATTTGTCAATGTGAACGGCTAGAGGGGTGAAAGCGATTTTATCATCGCCTAACTTCAGTTGAACTCGGGTCATCGTGATTAAAGGGTACTTTATACGTCAGACGTGGTCGTGACTAATGGTGTAGGGTTACCTTTGTCGCATATTCATTCAATTTATTGAATACCCGCGACATACATTAGGGGCTTAGGCGAGCGACAATGGCGGACGGCTTTTTCGGTGTCGTTTTAACAGTTTTACGCACGTCGTTTTCATTTCCAATTTAACAGCCTCTATAATATCTTTATTGGAGGAATAGACATGATTCATTTTTTTAGACCGATTAATTCTATTGCATTTTGTTTGTTTTTTTCTTGTTAGAAAAGGGACTTTTTCAAAGTCTGGCGAATCCGCCTCTCCATATTTTTAATATCTTTTGGAGATCAATTTTTTTTTTAAAGAAAATTATGATTTTTATTAATTGATTATAAAGTACTGACTAGGCCCCGGAGTCTGCGCCATTAGCTAATGAAATTTCACTATGAAACCAACGTATTACAATTCAATTGTCAATGTTGTAAAATGGCCAAAAACGGTACTCTACAAATAATTTTTTTTACACGTAATTTTCATTTTGATTATTTGCGTATTTATTGTTTTAAATGTAACGGCGTCTTTAAAGGACTTTTTGAAGGACGAAGTGGGACTCAAAGTTAGATTAACTTTTGAATGTCCCTTAGATTATCCGTGAAATAGCAACCGTCTAAGCCGAGGTTACCCCTCACTGAGGGGACCTTTGTGTCGAGTTACTATCGATAGAGGTTCAGGCTAAGTGACCTAAGAGCTTTGCCAGCTCTCAATCTGGTGAAGCAGCCAAGGCCAGCTTTCCTAGCCAAGATGTGTAGTTCGTCATAAAAAAAAAAGCGTGTGGATCGACACGGCCTATCAAACCGGGAGATTGTTGGTGGAATAATCGTTAATTATATAATATTCATGTACATAATATAAAGATATATATACAAATATTTTGCTATTATGTGATAGTTTATCAAAATCAAACACATTCAAATATAGACATAGACATTTATTTATTGGCATCACAATACAAAAACACATCACAGACTGAATAAAACACCCATTAAAAAAGAATGAAAAACACAGTTAAAGTTACACGGACAAATAATACAAAACATATGATGCCAATATCGGACACCGTCTCAGCGTATGCTGTCGCAAGGATGCGACAGCGCTGATTATCAGCGGTGCCCGGTACTACCTAAAGACGTGCGCGCGCAATACTACTTTTATATGGAATATTATTATACAGACAGTAAGAGTATAATAAATATGATACATAAATAAAACAGTTATGAGATTAAAATATATTTTATACAATAAAATAATTATAAATATTATTGAGTCAAAAATAAACTAAAATAAATAATATGATAATTAAACGTATAAAGTTTAAATATGTTGTAGGGTAATTAAAATGGGAACGATTTGAAGGAGAATTTAGATAATAGGAATTAGCATATATATACAATCAAGGAAGTGATCGAGCATGTTAATACATGATCGGTATTCCAAATAACCGGTTACGGGCGGAGCAGGTCAACCGGATTATTACAAACTGGAAATTATTTTCTGCCATTTATGCCCAAATCACTTTCGATGTCATTTGATACCTATGCTATACGTTATACCAAAGTGTGATTTGCTTGATTTTTATCCTTGTTTCTTTATTTTTATTCCTACTTTTGCACAGAATTCCCTTTACACAGAAGGCCTGTGGCCAGCAGTGGGACCTATCCACCAGCTCCCGTGGCCCCACAAACCTTGCGATTATATGGGCCGAAAGGCGGGATGATACGCGTAGCTCCACACGCACCTTCTTGACTCCCTACAAGTTGTTTGTCCCTACAAGTTGTTTGTCAAGTCCTTTCTCCATTTCCATTCGGAGCTCTCCTCCTTAAGGGGTTCAACGATGTATCACAACGGCTCGCTCGACGACTTTTTTTAGCAGGTCCTTCTTTTGTGGCAAGCGTGAGACAACAGTGGCACATTTAAAAAAGCAGAAATTTTAACTTTTTTCTAAATCAAGAAAAATTGTTTAAGAGCCCCAGTGAAGAACTCAAAGAAATGCGCGAGACGCGAGTTGACAGACAAGTGGCGTAGTTCATTAAAAAAAAAAGGAAAAAATGAAATGGTACTCTTTGGTTATATGAAAATATATATATTTTTTTAATTGATTGATGATAACGCATCGCTCACAATGGCCAGTATTGTTTTTGTAATTCCGCTCCAGAAAAATACATCAATTTAATTGTGATCGATGCTTGTGGCATAGTGTTGGTTTCCGTCTATAGCTAATGCTTCCTTTTTAGTTGGCGCTATCGTTGCCAAAAGAGTTGGAAAGTTCGGAATTTATGCATTTATATTATTACGTGAAGAAAAAACTTTGTACCCCTTTTTAAGAAAATTACGCGGACGGAGGAATGTGAAATTTCCCACACTTAATGTTTATACAGAGAATGAGTGAAGAATGATAATATTTTACGAACGACCCTAGTGCGGATTGACAGACTTCACATGTATTATAATGACTTCCTACGACGGCGAGCACGTGGTAAATCAGTTATCAAAAAGTTGCCACATTCCTTTTTAAACATAAAAATTACAATCGGAATAGTTATATGACATTTAAAGTTTTTTTTCAACGGACTTCAAAAAAGGTTATCAATTCGACTGTATGTTTTCTTTATGTTTATTACCTCGTAACATTCGACTGGGTGCACCGATTTCAGCCCTGTAGTTCTGTGACAAAATTATACGAGTCATAAATTTGCATCAAGTACGTGCGCCACAAATAACTCAATAATAACCTATTTTTTTTTTTTTTGTTAATGGGGAGGAAGTTTTCAAAAGATACCCCGCCTTCTGGGGAAGTGACGGCATGACGAGGGGCTCCGGGATCTCCAGTGGAACGCACCGGAGCCCTTCTGCACGTTGCTCAAGGAGAGCACGTCCCGGGGAGGTTACTCCCTCCCCTGTGCCCTCACAGCGCAAGGCGACACGGGCCAGCCGATGTCGCCTTCTTCCCGGGTCCACCTTAGCGGACGACAAAGGCCCCACCCTTGTCGCCCAGTGAACCCGAGGCCCCTTTTAGTCGCCTTATTCGACAGGCAGGGGATACCGTAGTCTTATTCTTGAGAGCCCAGAACTACAGGGCTGTTAACCTATTAACCTTTTTTTTTTTTTTTTTTTTTTTTTGTTAATGGGGAGGAAGTTTTCAAAAGATACCCCGCCTTCTGGGGAAGGCGGCGGTTATGTGGGGTTTTACCCACTAAAACCTCCCGGTGGCCCTTTCCTCGGTGCATGACGAGGGGCTCCGGGATCTCCAGTGGAACGCACCGGAGCCCTCTGCACTGTGCTCAAGGATAGCACGTTCCTGGGAGGTTACTCCCTCCCCTGTGCCCTCACAGCGCAAGGCGACACGGGCCAGCCGATGTCGCCTTCTTCCCGGGTCCACTTTGGTGGACGACTCAGGCCCCACCCTTGTCGCCCAGTGAACCTGAGGCCCCTTTTAGTCGCCTTCTACGACAGGCAGGGGATACCGTAGTCTTATTCTTGAGAGCCCAGAACTACAGGGCTGCGGGCCGGTCTCCCACCGGCCCGCCTGCGCCATCTCCGAACGGGATCGGCCCTCTCCCGATCCCGTTCTGCGATCTCCTTCTGGGTCATTACTGACTCGCAGAAGGAGACCAGCGCCTTCCATAACCTATTAATCTAACCTAACCGATTTTGATAATTGATTTTTTATTGAAAAGGATGTATTTCAAGAGTAGTTTGATGAGAGTTTGGTTAGGTTAGGTCCTAAGATAATACAGAAATACAAAGTGGGCGTGCATCATAGAGTTTAACGTTTGATACAATTTGAAGTCGGTTTTAACTTTTGTGTGTATATTTGTACATCTACTTTATGATAAATCGTAGATAAAAAAAGCTTAAAGGACATTGCATTAAAACAATTGATAGTGTGTTACAAAGACAATATCACGTTAAGAAAAAAAACAATTATTTAAAGATACAATCTTTTATTCATAGCCAATGTCGGACAGTGGAGATCGAGAATAATTGTCTCGAAGCCATTCCCACCATTAATGTCAATTTTCGTAATTTATATCACTGTTAAAGGACATCATTCGGGAGCTTTTTATAGCTTCGATCCTACTCAGTGGTAATAAATGAATGAGTTATTGGGTTTTACTTTGACAACTTATACTTAGGTAAGGCTAAGTACGATCATATTTAGATCAACCTATTTGTGTAATTCATTTCTTTAATATCACTTATATTTACGCCAATAGTACTTAAAGTTAAAGTTACAGCCTTTATATATATAATAAATATCCCACTGTTGGGCAAGAGCATAGTCCGCCACGCGGCCCTAGTGCGGTTTGGCAGACTTCACATGTCTTAGAATTTTTTTCTAAGAGAGATAGGTTTCCTCACGATGTTTTCCTTCACCGCGTAAATATTTATACAATTCTTAAGTAAGGCTTAACAGTACTTGTAACTTAAAAAAATTACAAACTCACATAATAAGTCCATTACGACACTTTTCAATTACTCACGCCCGATCACACTTTTCGTAGCGCATTCGCCAGTAACACCTCAAATTAATGCTGTTAAAAGTTAAAAGCGTTACGCACTGTTAGGCGTAAAAGTTTTATCAGAGGGACCCTTGTGTCGAGTTACTAGTTAATAGAGGTTCAGGCTAAGCGACCTAAGAGCTATGCCGCTATATATTGTATAAAATGTCCGCCGTGTAGCAATTTCATTAGTAAATACAAAAGTTTCCGAGACCTCTAGTTGGACTTAATTCTTCCGAGCATTGTCTCCGTCCAAACAATGTGAGCACCTTGGATGTTGTATGTATTCCAACACATTGTCACCGAACAAAGTTTGCTTTGAACAAAGTTAGGAAGGTCAGGATTAGAAAACGTTCCACCTTTGTTATCTGACCTCGTGCTTAAAAAACAAACTGTAAGTTTACGATTAATGTTTTGTCGATAAATATAAATACTTTAACGCTCAAGAAGTACTCATATCATATAATTTTAAATTTTTAAAGCGTCAATAGCCTAATGATTTGATACGGTCTGATAATCCACCATTTCAGACGCCATTGTCTGAAATGGACCAAATTGAAATGGGAAGTACCAGCTATAAATAAAAGAAAAACATCAAATTTGGTTCACCCAGTCCAAAGTTAGGTAACAAACACAAAAAAGCATACAGACGAAATGAAAAACTTTTTTGAAGTCGGTTGAGAAAGGATAAAATTTATGTAATTTTGATATTACACAGTTATATTTATGAGTAAAAACAATAACCGACTTCAAATCTAATATGAATATTACGAAATATATATCATGTTTTTTCTGTTAACGGGGAGGAAATCTTCAAAAAGATACCCCGCGTGCCGGGGAAGGCGGCGGTTATGTGGGGTTTTTACCCACTAAAACCTCCCCGGTAGCCCTTTCCTCGGTGCATGACGAGGGGCTCCAGTATCTCCAGTGGAACGCACCGGAGCCCCTCTGCACTGTGCTTAAGGAGAGCACGTCCCGGGGGGGGGGGGGGAGGTCACTCCCTCCCCCCCGTGCCTTTGCAGTGTAAGGCGACACGGGCCAGCCGATGTCGCCTTCTTCTCGGGTCCACCTTAGAGGACGACAAAGGCCCTCACGCTTGTCGCCCAGTGAGCCCAAGGCCTCTTTACTCGCTTTCTTCGACAGGCAGGGGATACCGTAGTCTTATTCTTGAGAGCCCAGAACTCCAGGGCTGGAGAATTTATCATAATCCAACCCTACTCTCATGAAACTACCCTTGAAGTAACCATATTTTTCAATAAAACAATGAATCATTTTTTTTTTATGAATAACAATCTCTTTATTATTAATAAAAATGATAATATAGTTTTTTCTTTCGCTTCCACAAAGGTTACATATTAAGTTACATTATAAAATACATTACTAAGCCTCCTTTGTGACAGACTGGTATCTACTCTGGTACTAGGTTGCTCTGTCAGACAGAATACCAGGCCCTCTGCCACGCGTAATACTTATATCTAGTTTATGTGGTTAAATAAATAAAGCTACTTACTTGAATATAGTATAAATAAATCAGAATCAGAATGGTGTTTGCCTTTTAAGTGTGTGGGTGTTTCAGAATTAGGACATTGAAATCCGTTGGCGTAATATTGAGTTATTCGTTTGAAATAATGATTATATTTATATAATTTTGATATACATAATTAATTTTAACATCATATATACGCCCGCAAATTAATAAATTCGTCGTGAATAACGTTTTCTGTTATAATCTACGAACGTTCCGCCATTGTTCCAGCTAATCAGGGTCTTCCCCATTCATATTTGATTTAACCAACTTATTGTTTTACAGTGTGTCGACGGGTACCCGTATTTGAATAGATGTCCCTCGGGCCTCTACTTCGATGATATTAGCAAGTATTGTACGTTCAAAGCGGAGGCGCGCTGCGGTCCGATTGCCACAAGTGAGTATATCTAAGTCTGTTAATTGAACGTCTCCGACACACGTTCCGTTCGCTGGAGTAAGTAAAATCGGATTATGTGCCGGTGCTCATGTGGAAAGGGAGATCGGGGGAGAACGTTGCGGGAATTCCTAAACGCATTAAAGATTCATTCAATGAATACAATATGCTAGTACAACGCTTCGCTGTTTCGTTTTCATTCTCTTGTATTAAACATTGATGTGAAATTTACCTACGCAGATGTAACTTTTTAACCGACTCCAAAGAAGGAGGAAGTTTTCAATACGTTTGTATGTATTTTTTTATGTTTAGACAAAGACATAGACATTTATTTATTGGCATCACAATACAAAAACACATCACAGACAGAAAATAACACACATTAAAAAAGAATGAAAAATAGACAAAACACAGTTAAAGTTACACGGACAAATAATACAAAACATATGATGCCAATATCGGACACCGTCTCAGCATATGCTGAGCTGATTTTCAGCGGTGCCCGGGACTACCTAAAGACGTGCGCGCGCAATACTACTTTTATATGGAATTTATACAGACAATAAGAGTATAATAAATATGATACATAAATAAAACAGTTATGAGATTAAAATATATTTTATACAATAAAATAATAGATGAAAAAATTTCATAAATAAATATATTATTGAGTCAAAAAATACGTCACGTCTGAGAGAGAGCCGTGCTAGCTCAGTGCCCGGGCGGTCGCCTCAAGTGGCATGGTACGCTAGCAATCCGAGTTCGATCCTCGGTACCGGCACCAATAAATTTGTTGTTGCATTTTCATGTGCTGATTTACCATGCGCTCGGCGGTGAAGGAAAACATCGTGATGAAACCTACATGTCCTAGAAAAAATTTCTAATACGTTTGAGTCTGCTAATCCGCACTAGGTGTGCGTGGCGGACTATGCCCTTATACTCTCTTTGTACAAAAGGCCTGTCACCAGCAGTGGGACTTATATAAAGGCTGTAACTTTTACAACATAACTTTCTACTGGGTGAACGATGAAATTAAACCGAAATATAAAAAAGAATCATCAAAATTGGTTCACCCAATCGAAAGTTATATGATAACAAACATTAAAAAAAATTAGAAACTTCCTCCTTTTTCAATATCGACTTCCAAAAATTGGAGGTTTTCAATGCGTCTATATTTTTTAAATATTTGTAGTATAACTTTCGACTGGGTGAAAAATTGAATTTGGTCCAATTCTGAAAATGGGACCCCATGAGAAAACCATAAAAGACTTCAATTTGCATCAAGTTAGTACGCCACAAATAGACGAATAACTCAATATGACGCTAACCGACTTCTGTGATTCAGTTTTTATTAGAAAGGATGTACTTTAGGAGTAGTTCGATGAAAGTTTGTTTTTTTTTATGCCTGTAAACTAGCGCTTGACCATGATCCCACCTGGTGTTAAGTGGTGATATAGTCGAAAGATGGTACGCGCTAGTTTAGTAAGTGCCTATTCACTCCACTCTTGAAGGCTCCCACGTCGTACTTGGACGGAAAGACTGACGCCGGCAACTTATTCCACTCTCATATTAATGTTATTTCAATTTTTTTCTCAGAAAATATTAATAACATTCTTCATTACTATTCGCATCCTTGCGACAGCACATGCAGAGACGGTGTCCGATATTGGCATCATATGTTTTGTATTATTTGTCCGTGTAACTTTAACTGTGTTTTGTCAATTTTTCATTCTTTTTTAATGTGTGTTATATTCTGTCTGTGATGTGTTTTTGTATTGTGATGCCAATAAATAAATGTCTATGTTTATGGCTAATTGTTTTTAAAAGTCGATAGTAATCTATGGTTTTCTATTTTAGCACCAGCCCCTATAACAGAGGCCCCGTTAGACTTAGCGACAAAATGCGATCTGGCAGAATGTGAACTGCCATATTGTTTTTGCTCAAAAGATGGCACCGTGATTCCGGGCGGACTTGACCCTGAAAATGTAAGTCAGTTAATTCTCTAATACTTTTTACGTACACGGATTACATGTACGATGTATGTATGACAGAAACAATTAAAAACTATTTTTTAATGTTGCCAAAGAAGTGTAACTTCTCTCGCGCGTCCATAAACACGCAACCATTTTTCATTAACTTTTTATTTGTTTACTTTTGTATTCTGTTCAAATGCTAACCAGTCATAAATAGCTTCTTTACGTCTAATAAAGAGTGGTATACACTATTATACAATTGATTGTTTCGCATCTTCTGTTCAAACTTTCTAACCACGTTAACTAATGTATTGTTATGCACGTCCACGTACCAAAATAATTGTCCACTTTCTACGCAGTTACAATAATGGATTGTCAAACGCCGTCTCTATTCGCAGACGCCGCAAATAATTATGCTGACTTTCGACGGTGCTGTTAATTTGAACAACTTCAATTTGTATAAGAAGGTCTTCAACGGGAAAATATTAAACCCGAATGGTTGTCCGATCCGGGGAACGTTCTTCCTGTCGCACGAATACAGGTAAATATTCTAATTGTTTCTACAACAGGTAAATTCCAGTCTGTGACGTCATCAGGACTTCGAAGTGTGCTTCGTAACAAAGTTTCATTATGGAACCTACCTATTACTATTATATTGTCATTACGACAAAAACCTTAACCATTTTGAATGAATTGTATCGATATATTTGAAAGATTTCATGTAATACAAGATTAAAAAATAGGAAAACTTGAAACAATATTCGAGTGTATAGTATGCCATCGGAAAACCATAATGGCAACTGACTTGAGCAGATTACCAAAACTAACAAATATCGACGACTATGAAGTCACTGAATGTGCATTTTGACTCCATTAGTTTACTAGATTCTTGTCCGATACATCGCTTACTGTGCTTACAACGTTTGTTAATAGTTGTTAGAGCCACTTTACGATTATAGATGATTTTTTAATAGGCCCCACCCCTTAGATGTTAAGAGCGTTGCTGGAGTTTCTTCGGCCACTTCTTCTCCCAGTGCCAACGCTTTTCGAAGTGGCACTCAAGTTAGTTTACCTCTTAAATGTCCCTTAGATTATCCGTGAAATAGCAACTGACCGAGCCGTAGTTCGGCCCTCTAGGGCGCCCTCGGCGTAACATATTAACCGTCCAAGCCGAGTTTACCCCTATCCGGGGGGATCCTTGTGGCGAGTTACTAGCGATAGAGGTTCAGGCTAAGCGACCTAACAGCTATGCCACCTTTCAATCCAGTGAAGCAGTGAAGGCCAGCTTCTGTGGCCAATCTGTGTAGTTAGTCATAAAATAAAAAAAAAGCTAAAAAATAGTCACAAAAAAATTTAGTCATTAAAAATGGAATTTCGTCTCTGTCTGCCCCAATTGTGGATCAAATACGTAGAGCCTTTGTTTATTATTCGTTCAATATGGCGAATGTTATACGTAGAATAAAATAAATACAGTATACACAAATATTCCTTCAACTGGTTCAACATTTTCTCACAACAAACTATGTATTTGTTTTGTAATTCACCTCCCCTTTTAACTTTATTTGAACGGCACTTTACGCGTTTGAGTGAGTGTTCCCGTCACTTGTATCGCCACTTTAAATCTCCTTGATGGTTCCTTCTTGATCTATCCAAAGCCATAAGAAATTTATAGCATTTTCCCTAGTCATCTTTCACCTAGGATCCGGAGTAAAGTTTTGTAAGGCTGTATTTTTAAATAAATTCTTACATCTTTGTTAAAATGGTTAAGGAAAACATCGTTAACGTCGAGCGCGTGTTAAATGATCACTTGACATTGAAACAAACAAATGCATCAATTAATTTATAACTATACCCGGTATCGGGAATCGAACTCGGGTTGGTGTACCATGCAACTAGTGGCGAACACCAGCCATTTCTTCTTAGCTATCATGGCGAAGTTACAATGATACTCCGAGCAACAATTATTTACATGTTAAAATGGTTTATTTATTTTTCTAAATATTACGGGCCGTACAAGATCAGGACAAAATATTACTAAGACGAAGTTGTGTCTGAAACTTGACCTCAAATATTCCATAGTTGATCTAAGCCGAGATTACGTCTCCGTAAGAAGGTTCAAAGATCAAGTGTCCAGGGTTATTGCTTCTCTTTTAGTCGGTCGGTAGACGTCGATTGAAAAAGTATAAATACAATATTATTTAAAACGTCACGCCCATCAAACGGAGGGGTAAGTAGAGATCACTGACTTCCGCATATTACGATATTGACACACCGATCTTTCTATCTGTACACAATTGTCCTTAACGTTAAAAATTTATATGTAAAGTTGTGAAGTCGAAGCAGGATTTTGTAAAAGTAACTAACATAACGAACCGCGAACCTTCTATAACAAATTTTTAACGTTTTCGTCACGCGAATTTCTATGGCAATTCTTTTACCTGTACAGCTATAAAACTATGGAATAGTTTGCCGATTGAGATTAGGGAGGCTTCGTCAACTAATGTCTTTAACTCGCGAGTATCTGAATACTTTCTACTCAAACAATGAAAAATTACAATCTGGTATATTTATTGTCGTTATATATATTCCATGTGTATGTATATTATTATATTTATATAGAAGTATCTATTTATGTATATGTAAATGTATATTTATTTATCTATATAATAGTTTTAAAACGCTATTTTTAGCGGCACTACCCTTAGCCTGCTCTTAACCACTAGAGGTTAGCTGGAAGAAAATGCTTATTAGCATTAAGTTCGCCTTTGTACATATTCTTTGGTGCAATAAAGAATTTATCTATCTAGCATACGATTACAAATCCAGTATATTCAAATTACAACATTCTGTAGATGATTCCACGATATTGACCCTGAGCTTATAACTTCACGGACACAAGTACGCACGCCGTATGCAAACGTGCAGAATTTCAAGTTGTTTTGCATTCATTCCGCATACACAACCGTCTAGCTAGCTAGCTATAGGTCGACGAGATTTGCATGTTTTCTTTAGACATTGTTCTTGAGTAGTGTTTCTCAAACGTTTTTCAAAAATGTGAAAACTTCTTTAGCCGAGCACTTTATGGTAGAGAAAAATAGGGGTTCCCGTCACAGATCACATGAACTTGAGAAGTCACTTGAGGTGTTTTCGAACCAAATAGTATTTTGGTTTTCCTATCCATAAAATAAAATATTAAACGAAAAAGGACATCTTACGTAAACTTAGATAATATAGTATTTTTTATTTAAATTTTAGTACTTAGTCTTTTTTTTTGTTCACGCGGGGGAATCTTTTTATAGACCATCCTCCGGTACCCTGGGTGGGCCCGGAGGGATGTGTGGGACTCGGCCTGGGCAGCCCCTACCCACTAAACCTACCGCGAATGCCATCAGCCGTTATGAGCGGGGTGCCCCGGATCTGTCAGCGACAGGACACCCCAACGACCGGCCGGTCCCGGCAAAGACCGGACTTCATCCTCAAAGGGGACTTCTCCGGCACTCAGAGAAGTCCCGACGACGCCGAGTACTTAGTCTTGCCCCCATGCGAAATATATTTTATTTTATTTAAAAGAAATTTAATTGTCTATCATGCACAATTTATTTCAGTTAGCGTCGTAACGTCTTTATTTTCCGAGACAAACTTTCTTAACCGACCGTTTATTTTTGCTTACGGCTATATGCATATAATAATATGCACGGTTATTTAATATGTTGGTAACATTCTCCAATTTTATTTTTTGTATAAATAAGAAAAGTATATACGGTAGTTGAGTAATTTTCATATAATAGCAACACATTATATTTACATAACGTAATCAAATTAACGTGTAATGATAGCAGCCGCAGCAAGTGGGAATATTATTAAAATTTCCACTTTAATTCGACCATTGTTTAATTTAGCTCGTTTTAAATTTCCAGTAATTACGCTATGGTGCAGTCACTCGCTCATGATGGACACGAGGTAAGAAGCGTTGTTAATTAATTTATAAATAATATAGTATATATGACATGATAGATGGATAGATTTATGCGAGGTACATAGTTTATGTCGGAATAAACGAATTAATGTAATCGGTTGATGCGGGTATATCGATATTTACTTCTTTTCAATCGCTGCTTCATTGCTGGAGATCGTGACTCCTCTCTCGGCGATTAATCACTTGCCCCCAGGCATTTCGGTCCATGGCCCTGTGGAGGGCGTCGCTGGTGGATGACTCCAGTTCTTCGGAGATCTGGTCCGACCATCTTTTCGGACTTCAGCCTCTTGGTCTTTTACCTTCGACCTTTCCCTACCAATCTTTCCAGATTGTTTGCATCCCTTCGTGCAATGTGATCGAAAAATCTCATTACACGGTGCAAACATGTAGAGGACAGCCGTTGGGTGTTTTTATTTGCAGTACCTTAAGGATCGACAAGTTTGTGCGGTGGGCTGTCCATGAAATCCTTAAAAGGCGGCGCCAACACCACATTTCGAAAGCGTCGATCCCCTTGATTGTCCAAGTCTCAGCCCCATATAAAAATATGGAAAGACGAGTGTGCGGACGAGGTGTGTTCATGTTTCTGTCTATCAATATTTTGCGGAGTTGGGTCATCGCCGTCTTGGCCATGCCGATTCGTCTGCGTGTCTCTGTGTCGCAGGTGACTTTGTATCGATTTAAATTCACCGAATAAGTTTATTTGCCGACCGACATTGCACACTGTTTATAGACGATAGTATAATGCTTTGAAGGTCATGTTTAATAACAAAGCGTAGCAAAGCAATGTTACCGTCAAAATACCAATGGAATTCAATTATTGTTCTTATTGTCAGATCGCTACCGGCACAGTCTCCCAACAACAAGGTCTTCAAGATAAAGGTTACGAGGAATGGGCCGGCGAGATGATAGGTATGCGGGAAATATTGAAGAAATTCGCCAACGTATCTCGCACAGAAATCGTCGGCACTCGAGCGCCATTCCTAAAGCCCGGCAGAAATACGCAATTTAAGGTAACTTAAGATTGAGAAATACTTGTTTCATCTATCGTGGTAAACCGGGCCACTAACGTGAATCAGTTTAATAATCATTGATATTTTGATCATTGATACTTTAGTCTAATATATTCATAAATTCACAAAATTGATAAATCAAGTGTAGATTATAACCTTGTGACATATTTTAACCGACTTCAAAAAAGGAAGAAGTTCATAATTCGTCTATGTGTTTTTTCTTTTATATATATTCATGAATTTGGACTGAGGGAATCGATTTTGTTGATTCTTTTTTTATTGAAAATTGGTGCTTATCATGTGGTGTGCTTACAATGTCCCTTTAAATGGCATTATCTTTTATCTTTGTGAATTTATTTATTTACCGACCTTGAGTTCCGATTATATGCCAGTTTTTTTTGTAACTACACAAATTGGCCAGAGAAGCTGACCTTGAAGTGGTGAAGCAGTCACCGGATTGAGAGGTGGCATAGCTCTTAGGTCGCTTAGCCTGAACCTCTATCGCTAGTCACAAGGGTCCCCCCAGTGAGGGGTAACCTCGGCTTGGACGGTTACTATGTTACGCGTAAGCATTCCGATCCAAGGGCTCCCGAGAGGGCCGAACCACGGCTCGGTCAGTTGCTATTTCACGAATAATATAAAGGACATTCAAAAACTAAACTAACTTTAAGTGCCACTTCGGGAAATGTCAGTTAGCTCCTAAAAATGATATAAAACAATGCATGTTGATTGAAATATTTGTTGATTGCATAGCGTCAATAGCCTAATGGGGTACGGCTTGCGAATCGTAAGAACTATGTCTCAGCACAAGCATAAGCATAGTTGGAATGGTTAAAAAGATTGTAAGTAATATTTATACAAAAAAAAATATTGGTGCTGTAATAATATGCATGATATTTTCGAAAGGTCTGATCAAAAGCGTGACACTGTACTTCACTTGGGTTATTCGTTTGTTTCATATTACGGGTAGTTATCACGTTACATATATCGTAGTACTTTAAACAGATTTACCATTACAAAATACATGAACATAAGCAGTGTAAACACCTGCCAATGTTCCACCGTAATAGCTTCCGGCATGTGCAAAATTATTCGCAAATTGAAATGTTCGTTTCGATACCATCGTTACAACAGCCAAAATATTCAACATTGAGCTTCCTGAAATACAAGTAATTGGTTATTTATACTTGCATAAATATTTTTTATGAAGTTACGTTAAAGTTATAGCCTATATATCTCAATAATGGGCACAGACAGATCTTCTCTGTAAAGAGAAATAAATAGAATTAATGCACAGTCCGTCATGCAGCCCTAGTGCGGATTAGCGGATGTCAAGGCTTCCGGAGCTACGGGCGGACTCGAGGTTAAAGGTTACCCCCCCCCTCTCGACCTCCGTCTCAATCGAGACCGAGAGATCGGGAGGGCGTAGAAGATAGATTCGTCGCGACTGACGCTTGAGGGATTAGCCCCGACGTAAAAATAGTTATTCCTAACAAATCCGTTCCAAAACGGTACCCAAGACCAGTGGAGCAGTCGCCCCCTGCGCTGATAACCCGGGTAATGGGGTAACACCCCGAGGCCCGTACCTGCGAGGTTCCCGTGAACCTTGTAGATGACTCGACTGACTGAGGTTAAAGGTTTCATTAGTACAAAAAAGTACTTGCTAAAGTTTATGCCCGGTATTGGCGATGGGTTCACCACCAACACATGACAAGACCTCTAACAAGGGTGATAAACGAACAGTATTTCCTATCTCTATCTACTCTGGTAACGCTTAAAGGACGTATTAGCTTATTTCTAATCTATAATAATTAAATATTTGTATAATTACAGGTACTAGAAGACTTTGGATACATCTACGACAGCTCAGTTGGTGTTCCACCACTCGCAATACCAGTATGGCCTTATACATTAGATTACAAAATACCCCACGAATGCAAGTCGGGTACTTGTCCAACAAAATCTTTCCCGGGTAAGAAAAGTATTAACTAAATCATCTTTAAGTTTATATACAATACAATAGTGTCCGGTTTTATTTTTACGATTTTTTAGATGTAAATCTAAGAGCTAAATGAGAACTTCATCATCAGCCTGTATCTATCCACTGCTGGAAATAGGCCTTCCCCAATGCCTTCCACCACATGCGACCATCAGCTTTCCGCATCCAGCTTCCGGCTATCCTAAAAAGGTCGTCGGTCCCTCGGGAGGGAGGGCGCCCCACGCTTCTCCGACCTATGCGCAGCCTCCATTCCAAGACTTTCCTCCCCCATCTACCGTCGCTGACTCGGCAGATGTGGCCAGCCCACTGCCACTTCAACTTGCTGACTTTAAGAGTTATATCGACTACCTTCGTTCTCCGTCGAATTTCTTCGTTTCGGATTCTATCCCTTAGAGAAATGCCGAGCATAGCTCTCGCCATCGCTCGTTGTGCGACTTTCAGCTTATGGACCAGCCCAACGGTCAGAGTCCAAGTCTCCGCACCGTAGGTCATGGCTGGGAGGACGCACTGGTTGAGTGAATGAGAACTTATTTAGCCGTAATTTGGTAGGGGAAACTCCTGTAGGTTTGCGTCACCGACATGCTAATGTCATGTTTATATTTGGCATGATCTTGTACAGTTGTGGTGTGGTTCGTGGAAGCAATAACGAACACACGCACTTAATGTTCACTGTTTATTTCAAATTAGATAGCATAAGAGTTACAAGCATTAAGAAGTAAGCACAGGATAGCAGAAGGCACAGAATAGGATAAGCACAGCGGAATTATCAAGAAATATTTTGCGATGCAAAAGCGACGCGTAGTTGCGTTCTAATATAGCGATAAACTGACGCACAGCAGTCGACGCGCTCGCCGCCACTGTTCACGCTCCCGAGCAGTGTGGACACACAAAATATTTTTCCCCAAAAATTTGGAATTTTATAAATTAATTAGATATAATTTAAATATAATATACACTCCCACACAGTAAATATTAAATAAATAAAACAAAGAACGAAAAATATAGAAAATGTAATTTCCACAATTGATATAGAATGTAATATTTCAAAGTGGCTGGGGAATTTTCCGAATCAACTATAAGTAAATTACATCGATATTATTCGAGGAATAATTCAGAGGACCCTTGGGGTGGTGGATAATGGCGGAGGCGGCGATATCGGAAAATAAAGTTAATAAAGTTGTTATCTGGCCAGGTCTATGGGAGGTGCCGTTCAACGCGCACTACGTGGCGTCGTTCGAGGGTGGACACTGCCCATATTTGGATCAATGCGTATTACACAACCATGACTCCGACGAGGTAAGATTTATTATCTATACAAATAAATAAAATTAGAGTATTTGTTTGTGATGTTAAAATAACTGCTTTTTACTACATGCATATGAATCTATTTATATGCGGTACATATACCAAAATAATATTTTTTACAATTTTTGTCGGCCTGTCTGTCTATTTGATGGGACTTTCACTAGCAGATACCTAATGTAATAAGGAATTATTTAGGCTAATTTTATTAAAAAAAATAGTTCTTAATCGCGGGGCGCAGCTGTGATATGATAAGTTTATATTTTGCTTTACGCAAGCTTGATTTGGGGTGTAAGCTGCTGAATGTGTTACGAAAAATGTGATCAGAAGTTCGTATATTACAGTTACGTCTCGTATATTACTGTAGGAGCAAGAGAGAGATGCGAGCACACATTATCTCATAGCCAGTTACGTTTCATATGTCTAAAACACAATGCCTATTGAGACTCCTTTTTTGAAGTCGGTTAAAAGGCTTTCCCTCTCTTTCCTGTGTTGTTTCCCTCTTTTTATGTGGGGTAGGAACTGATAACGATTGCTGTCCACATTGATTTGTTTATTGAAATTTTCAAATTTCATAGAAAATTTGTTTGTTAAAGAAATCTGAAATTCGATACTCATATTGGTATTATCTTAAACTGAACACTTAGCCATTATGCTATTAACGGCTTCTTCTTAGATCTCAATCTTAGAAGCTCAATTTTTCCCAAATTAATGAAAGAATATCATAGGATTGGGGTCGACATTTGTGTCAATAATCAAAAACTTTGCTTACACCATATTAGGATTAATTTGAAAAGTTTGTCTGTGAGTTCGTAAAGTTCTATATTACAGTATAAATGAGAAAACATGTAAGTTAACTAATCGCAATTAACTACGAATCAACTTCGTATAAAATTACTTTCTTGTTGTAGTTTTTTTTTAATGACGAACTACACGGATTGGCCAGAGATGCTGGCCTTGACTGCTTCACCGGAATGAGAGGTGGCATAGCTCTTAGGTCGCTTAAGTTAGCTTCAACTTCTATCGCTCGTATCGTAACTCGACACAAGGGTCCCCCCGGTGAGGGGTAAACTTCTTGTTGTAGTGTTTCTAGAAATCCGTAGAAGCAGTTTCATACAATGACCAAGCTCTTGATGTCGTTAAAACGTTTAACCTCACAGTTAAATTAAACCGTAAGCTTGTTGTTTTAGGTGCTAGAATGGCTGCAGGAAGACTTCAACAGACATTACGAACAGAATCGGGCGCCATATATGATGCCGTTCCACACAAACTGGTTCCAGATCAAAGCATTAGAGAACGGCCTCCACAAGTTTCTCCGTTGGGCGGCTGATTTGTAAGTCAATGACTTTCCCACCGACTATTAAGTTTAATTATAAGCACGAGGTCAAGGAAAGTTAAAGGATTACGTTAACTTATTACTACAATTTATGTTCTAAGGTTCTTTACTAGGCTGGCTACCAAAATAATAATTTTACAATTTTGTCGGCCTGTCTGTCGGTCTCTTTGATGGACTTTCACTGGCAGATACCTAATGTAATAAGGAATTAATTTTATTTAATACTAATAGACTAATTTTATTTAATACTAATAGACTAATTTTATTTAATACTAATAGACTAATTTTATTTAATACTAATAGACTAATTTTATTTAATACTAATAGACTAATTTTATTAAAAAAAATAGTTCTTAATCGCGGGGCGCAGCTGTGATATGATAAGTTTATATTTTGCTTTACGCAAGCTTGATTTGGGGTGTAAGCTGCTGAATGTGTTACGAAAAATGTGATCAGAAGTTCGTATATTACAGTTACGTCTCGTATATTACTGTAGGAGCAAGAGAGAGATGCGAGCACACATTATCTCATAGCCAGTTACGTTTCATATGTCTAAAACACAATGCCTATTGAGACTCCTTTTTTGAAGTCGGTTAAAAGGCTTTCCCTCTCTTTCCTGTGTTGTTTCCCTCTTTTTATGTGGGGTAGGAACTGATAACGATTGCTGTCCACATTGATTTGTTTATTGAAATTTTCAAATTTCATAGAAAATTTGTTTGTTAAAGAAATCTGAAATTCGATACTCATATTGGTATTATCTTAAACTGAACACTTAGCCATTATGCTATTAACGGCTTCTTCTTAGATCTCAATCTTAGAAGCTCAATTTTTCCCAAATTAATGAAAGAATATCATAGGATTGGGGTCGACATTTGTGTCAATAATCAAAAACTTTGCTTACACCATATTAGGATTAATTTGAAAAGTTTGTCTGTGAGTTCGTAAAGTTCTATATTACAGTATAAATGAGAAAACATGTAAGTTAACTAATCGCAATTAACTACGAATCAACTTCGTATAAAATTACTTTCTTGTTGTAGTTTTTTTTTAATGACGAACTACACGGATTGGCCAGAGATGCTGGCCTTGACTGCTTCACCGGAATGAGAGGTGGCATAGCTCTTAGGTCGCTTAAGTTAGCTTCAACTTCTATCGCTCGTATCGTAACTCGACACAAGGGTCCCCCCGGTGAGGGGTAAACTTCTTGTTGTAGTGTTTCTAGAAATCCGTAGAAGCAGTTTCATACAATGACCAAGCTCTTGATGTCGTTAAAACGTTTAACCTCACAGTTAAATTAAACCGTAAGCTTGTTGTTTTAGGTGCTAGAATGGCTGCAGGAAGACTTCAACAGACATTACGAACAGAATCGGGCGCCATATATGATGCCGTTCCACACAAACTGGTTCCAGATCAAAGCATTAGAGAACGGCCTCCACAAGTTTCTCCGTTGGGCGGCTGATTTGTAAGTCAATGACTTTCCCACCGACTATTAAGTTTAATTATAAGCACGAGGTCAAGGAAAGTTAAAGGATTACGTTAACTTATTACTACAATTTATGTTCTAAGGTTCTTTACTAGGCTGGCTACTAAGAGATAACTTTTGAACTTGGTTTCAAGCGACTTCAAAAAAGGACGTTGTCAATTCGACTGTTTTTTTATGTTTGTTACGTCAGAACTTTACATTGAGTGAATTGATTTTAATGATTTAATTTTATTTGACAGCTGGTTGTGTAGTTCCATCCAGTTTCTATCCATTTAAGTCTTAAATCTATTGTACTCTTATTGACTGTTGTCTGTATAAATTCCATGTAAATGTAGTATTGCGCGCGCACGACTGTAGGTAGTCCTGGGCACCGCTGAAAATCAGCGCTGTCGCATCCTTGCGATGGCATATGTTGTCCAATATCGGCATCATATCTTATGTCCTATTTTTCCCTTTTTTTTCTTTAACTGTATATTTTTTTTATTTTTTTCTGTCTTTGATGTGTTTCATATTTTGTGCCAATAAATAATTTGTCTGTCTATATATCTAGGTCTAAATTTGCATTAAGTTTGTGCGCGACAAATGAACGGATTACCTAATATTACGCCGACCGATTTCGATGATTAATTTTTATTGGGAAGTATGTACTTCAAGGGTAGTTTGATGAGATTTGTGATTGAGATTTTCCGTAATATTCTTACGATAATTCGAAATTAGAAACATGGCGTCCGCGCGTAATAGCGTTTAACGTTAGATTCGATTTGGTTTAGGTTTTGGTTGACATCAACCCTGTAGTTCTGGGCTCTCAAGAATAAGACTACGGTATACGGCCTGTTGTAGAAGGCGACTAAAAGTGGCCTCGGGTTCACTGGGCGACAAGAGTAGGGGCCTTTGTCGTTTGCTGAAATGGACCCGGGAAGAAGGCGGCATCGACAGGCCCGTGTGCCTTGCCGTGTTGCCTGTGAGGGCAAAGGGGGGACGGATTCACGGGACATGTTCTCGCAAGAGCACAGTGCAGACGTTTCAATGGAGATCCCGGACACCCTCATCATGTACCGAGAAGGCATCTCCCCCCCCCGGAAGGCAGGGTATCTTGTTGAAGATTTCCCCCCCGTCAACAAAAAAAGGCTTATGCTAGGAGATGGTTCACGTTAAAAGTCGAATGGTGGATTCGAATCTACGACCTTACGATTCGCAGAGCGTACCGTAAACCATTAGTATATCGATATATAGATCATTTATCGCGATATAGAATATTAGGCACAATCATAACGCTGTCAATATCACCAGTTAAGCTGAAAATAAACGTTCACCGGCGTCATAGTGCTGGCATATTTACTAGTTTTAGTAGTTTTTAGTAATCTTTTAGTTCATTAGTTTTTTTGGTGTGTCGATGGCATGCCACTGACATGCCACATGTGTGTGTATTTGATAATGACAGAATGATAATTGATATGACTGTAAAATATGCACGAGAAGACCAGCACTGCGTCTTCATGTAATTCCCGAATCGTGTTGGCGTCTGTCCTCTTTTACCGATGGGGAAAATAAAATAGGACAGACCTGTTAGAATAGAGATGTATAGAACATTATTTCTGTTTTCAGGAACGACGTGTGGTTCGTGACGGTGACTCAAGCCTTGACCTGGATCACTGATCCCAAGCCGTTGAAGGCGCTCAACAATTACGATGCCTGGAAGTGCGACAAGCGGGACTTCCCCGGACCACCGTGCAACCTTTCCAACAAGTGCGCCCTGTCCTTCAAACATCCTGATACTAATTTCACTGATACGAGATACATGGAGACTTGCAGTGAATGTCCTAATCAGTAAGTAATTATAATCCCCTCAAACGATATTAACTCTCGCGTTCTTTTATGTCCGCCACGTGACCCTAGTGCGGATTGGCAGACTTCGCATGACGCATTTGACTTATTGGCATCATAATATACAAAAACATTACATACAAAATATATTTATTTATTTATTTATTTATTTATTCTTTATTTGCACACAATACAAAAAATAAAGGTACAAATAGGCGGACTTAATGCCAGTAGGCATTCTCTGCCAGTCTACCTTGGGGTTGTGAAGAGACAAAGTAACGGGTGCAAGCTATGTGAGAAAATAATAAATAAAAGAAAACTATAATAAATACATGCATACTTACAAATAAATTAAACATATAAACATAATAATTATATATAATAATAAATAGATACTTATATAAATACATATATAAATACATATATATATAGAATTATAGATGGATAGGGACAGCAATTGACAAACTATTCCTTGCTTAGGTAAAGCTTCCAAAGTAAATGTTTGAAAGTAGATTTAGTTCCAGCTGTACGTATATTTGTTGGCAGCGCATTCCAAAGTCTATATATATATCAAAAGTCTATATAAAAAGTCTCAAAAGTCTCAAAAGTCAGTTCCAAAGTCTATATATATATATATCATACATTAAAAAAGAAAGAAAATGAACAAAATACACTTAAAGGAAGAAACGGAATAGGACATGATGCCGACATTGGAACGTCTCAGTATGTGTTGTCGCAAGTCGCAAATAAGCGACATCGCTGATTTTCAGCGTTGTCCAAGACTATATAATGCCGCGCGCGAGCAATACATCCTTTACATAGCATTTATACAGAGTCATAATAAATATATAATTCAATAAATGTAATACGTCTGTAATCGTTATTAGACTTACATATATAATATATAATAATATATATGTACATAATATTTTCATAAATAGAAAATTAAACATATATGTAAGTTTCCTCATGATGTTTTCCTTCATCGCCGAGCGCCTGGTAAATCAAAAAAAAGTTGCAACAAACAAATTCATTGGTGCCGTCACTAGACTGAACTCGGGCTGCCAGCGTACTATGCTTTCCGTCAGTAATTACTTATAAATTTTTCTAGATATCCATGGTTGGGAGACTCTGGTGGTACCGGCATTTCGGGAAAAGATAACTACATACCGGACAATTTGAAGAGGAAATAGTTAATGTATTAACTAGAAGACTTTGTAGTGTTTAGTTTAATCTATTCAGTATACTATTTAAATAGATTTTTGCGTTTCGTTACATGTAAACGTAAAAATTTATTTCAAAAATATTAAGAAATTTTCGATGGTTGTGCGACATGATTATTCTGAATAGATTATTCATTTTTGTACATAGACAAGTATCTATAAAATTATTATTATAAAAGTCAGTGAGTTTATGTTGATTACATGTTATTATTGTCTATTATAGAATAAAATATATAATATGTGAGAAATTATACATTAAATTTGAGTGTATAAAACTCTTTCTGAACAGGCAAAGGTAATTAGTGGACAGCCTATAAGTAATTTATTTATAAATATCTGGTGCTGTACATTTTTTTAATTTAATTCTCATTTATTTATACAGATTAAAAATATCTCTGAATACCCTATACGAGTTGGAAAAAATGTTTGGTGTTTTAATTAAAATTTGGTTAACACGTTTTTAAGTCCAAACATTTCAAAGTTATAACCATAGACTATAGTAACATGATACCGCATTAATACAGATTAAAAATACGTACAAAATTAAGATTGACGAAGTCAATCCTTTTGACATTTGGGTATTTAAACGATTTTTTTTTGTTTTGAATGGAAAGATCATCGATAAGTTTGATAACAAAGCTATTGCTTGTTTTTTTTTTGTACTTATTGAAAATTTATATCAAATAAGACGCCAGTGACGTCATAATGTTAGTTTTTACCTATTGCAGCATACAGAGATAATACAAGATTTTGATGTTTGATCAGCCGTGAACGCTGCACTGTCAAATTGTTTTAACAATTTGACGTCACAAATATGGCGACCAATCGTGGTATGTATATAGTCGGTTTTATATAAAAATTTATCAAATTTAATAACCTATACGATAGGGACAATCTATAATTTTTTTCCAAATCCCAATTGATGTACTTTATGGTGGATTTGTTATAAGTTTTTAGACGATTTTGGCAACAATTTTAGATTTTCAAGAGCATTTTGTAAGGCTGTTATTGATGCGTCGAGATTCAAGACGAAGACGTTTTTATTTAAAATGATCTGTGTCGTCATGCAAATAACTAATTTTGCACAAAAAGCCCAAATTGCAGCTTACAATACTAATCAACTCGTATTTCGGTTTTTAGTAGCAGTTCAAAAATATTTTATACTAGATTTATCTCAACGTTTCTGGTCAAAGTGTTGCTCATTACTTCAACTTTCAATTGTAAATTTTTTGTACACGGACACTTTTTTGTTTGTTACTATTTTTTGTAACTGTAATATTTTTTTTTACGATTGTTACTTGTTTTATTTTGTATTGACATGAAATTGGTTGGCTGAATAAAATTATTTACATTGACTTCTGCTTGTTCTTACTTCTATGTTAATAAGCGTATTGTAACACTAGCTGTCGCTATTTAAGCGTCAATAGCCTAATGGTTTAGGGTACGACCTGCGAATCGTAAGGTCGTGGGTTCGAATCCACCATTGGACTATTGCCGTGAACCATGTCCTAGCACACCAGCTTAAGCTTAGTTGGAATGGTTAACAAGATTGTTAGTAATATTTCTGAAAAAAAAAGAAACATTGCTAGCTTTCTTTTAAAAAAAAAAGCTGTATAAAAATAGATTTTTTATAAATTTTTTGAAGTTTTTCCGAAGTGGTATAAGTGAGTATAGCTTAGATTGTCCCAAATAGTTTCTATTAATGAAATAGCTACCGTCCGAGTCGTGGTTCGGTTCTTTCGGGCGTCCAAGCTGAGGGTATCCCTCACCGGGGGGACGTTTGTATCGAGGTACAGGCTAAGCGACCTAAAAGCTACGCCACCTCTCAATCCTTTGAGAGAAAGTTAGCGTGCCTGGCCAATCTGTAGGTACGTCAAATTGAAGTACTGGCTGGTAAGAATTACTTCACCATATTTATTTGAAGACGTTAATATTGTTGTAAATATTCCCGTCAAGTGCGCTCGCCGTCGAATATAACGTGTATACGACGTACAAAACGTACCGAACAATTTTCTATGTGAATAATTCATGTAGCGGTGTTCGCTGTGGCTTTTAGCATGTCACTATGTTACCGATTCTATTTTTACTCGCCTACATAGAAATGGGTTTTATTTGGCCAGAATATAAAACTAACGAGATTCGTGTTGGTGGAAAACGCCCACACTCCTCGTACGTCCTTAAGCAGAATGGAGTGAATTCGCCCACCCACGTCTGAGTAAAGCACAAATTTGATTTTCTTATGATGCATAATTTCCCAAAGAAATGTGATCATAAGTATAATAAACAGTTATTCGACATAAGAAAAGAAAACAAAATCAAAAGAACCTGTCTTTCTTATCGTATTCACCCTTTCTTTATGTCCGAATCACCGAAGCGTAAGGTCTCGAGTCACAAAGTCACAAAGTCACAATATCCCCTTTATAGCTTAACCTAATAGTTTTTTGTTTATCCTCTTTATGTCTTCTGTTCACCTTCATCGTTTTTCGTTTATCCTCTTTATGTCTTCTGTTTACCAAATTCAATTCAAAAATAGTAATTATGACTGAAATGATGACGTATATGATATATAATTATTGACATAAATTTTAATTTGCATTCTTAGTTATATTAAGTGAAAATATATATTATTACAAACAGACCGACATGGTCTGTTTGTAATAATATATATAACATCAATACCGTGATTTCAACAAATAATTAAATGTTATCTTATCTTATCCTCGTCGTTTTTTGTTCATTCTTCTAATGTCTTCTATTCACTCCTATTTTTACTAATGTTAATGGTACAGAGTAAACCTAAAATAGGAATACTGTTAAAGAACTAAAACTGAATAAGTTATTTAAATAATTTGTATTTAAATTTGTAACGGGTAAAGGATGTCCTAGGGCCCTGGAATTTCGATCTGCTTAATATTCATGAGAATTAAGCTACACTTTGTATCATGGTATGCATATGTTACGAGTAAGTTAAGGGTCGAACTGGTTGGAAAGTCCGTCAAAAATAAACACGATTACCCTCGTGGGAATAATATTGAGTTCGTTATAATTGAACGAGTTTTAAAAACAATGGAGTTATTTTTTTAGTTACGTTTTATAAATGTAGGCCAAATAGTCACGTCCGTTGCCTTTCGGTGTTCTGTAGAATGCTCTTTGTGCCTCGGGAATTACATAATCTAACAGTATAATGTATACTGTTAGATTGCAGGGGGCACTGTGTACTGCTGGGTTTCATCCCTTTGTTGTGGACATCCCTAAAACCTAAACGGCATTTAAAATTGCAATAAATTAATTGGTACTATACAACTTGAGGTGACCGCCCGGTCTTTTGAACTACGAGGTCCAATTTTGACAATGGCGTCTATGAGAAAACCATATAAGTAAGTCTTAAATTTGTATTAAGTATGGGCGCGACAAATGGACGAATAACTCAATATCACTGCAATAAATTCATTGGCACTGGCACCGGATATCAAACTCTGGTTGCTAGCGTACTAAGCAACTTGAGGTGACCGCCCCCACCACTAGCTACGAGCTACGAGAGCTACAATTTGAGATAAAATCCATTAAATTAGTTTGATTGCATATTTTATGAAATTTGTATTTGAAAGTATATTTTTCGCAGGATAAATTCCATTGTAGCTAACATAATTTTAAGGGTGTTTTTACATAACCATTTCATTAAGGTTCTTTTCATAACGAACACAAAGACTTACTGGGACGCAATCCGAGCGGGGAATTTAAATTTACGTGCCCTGAAAACAATAACAGGGAGGTATTTGAAGCTGCGTGTTGCATGCGGACTTAAAGAGTGAACAATAGAATGTAGAAGTTAACTTAAATTTAAACGATTGCAATTGTTGTTTGAAATGTTTCCATAAAAGTGTTTGGGGTATTTTTAAATAACGAAGAATGGGTGATCATCAAATGACATCAATTCTCTGTGGATTAAGTTATATTAATTGTATAATAGTGGCGTTAAACCGAAACGAAGATTTGATTTGATTAACAACAGTCGACATACCTGCGAAACACACCAATGCATCCATCCTCACCCTTCTGCCAAAAACTCGTAGGTGCATCATATGTCAACAACGCGACGAAAGTGAAGTAACTGATGCTGTTCGGGAACACCGGTGGCAAAATTCTCAGCCGTTAACCAAGAAGATTGTCCGATCGAATTGAAGACTCGTTGTCCTTAAAAATATACACGATAGTACGTCTCTTACTAAACTCCCTGCATAAAAGCCGGTCAAAAATCATCCTACGCTCTAGATGCAACTCTGGTAGTGACCAAGACATGAGGAACCGACCCTAGAGACAATCCGACTAGAATCTCTATTCTAAGGAATGCTGAGGCTTGTTAGAAAGGAATAATGAAAGGGCAACAAAAGCTAACCAAAGAATACATAAAAATGACAAGATCAACACAAGCAAGTTTCTTCTACGATGGTGGCGATTATGAAGCAGCCATTGATATAATGATAAGCCATTTAAGCTGGCCTATACGTGTCTCACCGGATATAAATCATTTTAATCATTGCCTTTTTCTTTTTTTTTGACGAACCAACACAGTTGGCACAGTGAAGCTGGCCTTTACTGCTTCACCGGATTTGAGAGGTGGCACAGCTCTTAGATCGCTTAGTCTGAATCTCTATTTGGTGGTAACTCGACACAAGAGTCCCCCCGGTGAGTGGTAACCTCGGCTTGGACGGTTACCATTATTACGCGTTAGCAGTCCGATCCGAGGGCGCCCGAGAGGGCCAACAAAAATCTATTGGAAAATCTTTGCCCTCGCTAGACCACTTATATTTGCTGCGGATTGAGTCCTTTGAAAGTTTGAATTTAATCAGTACAGCGCCATCTGTTATCAACGGTTGTACTACTCCACGGTTTAAATGTTTACACTGAAGTCTAAACAGCATAAATAAAGAAAAAAAAATTAACCGAACCAGAGACCTAGCCAAATATATCATAGATTGCCCGTTTGACCCAGAAACCGTTGGACTGTTATGAAAACGTGGGGTAAAAAATCAAGAAGCATTACACAAGTAATGGTCTTCTTAACATTCTTTTAATATAAAAACAATTTACAAATTACTAGACTGAAAACATATTCTTAAACTTCGCCTCGGAACTTTCGTCATAAATTAGACAGGGAAAAAAGATTTTTAATATTTTCGCTTGAAGTTGTCAAAAGTACAACACATAACTTTTTACAGCCTGATGTTTTTGCATAAATCATGTTTTCGTTTAAACAACACAGAGGGAGCTTAGCGTTATTTATTGTTATTGGCCAATATTATTTTCAACCGACTTCAAAAATGGAGGCGGTTCTAAATTCGTCTGTATGTTTTTTTATGTTTGTTACCTTATAACTTTGGACTGGCTGAACCGACTTTGATGATTCTCTTTTCATTTGAAATCTGGTGCTTCCCGTGTAGTCCCATTTCAATTTCTCGACCGGGTGAAGATCATTACCTACACTCTTGTACATCAGTAAAAACAATATCAAAAAAGTACGATGTATGGCTTGTTTGACAGTTCAAAAAGAGAAGTGCTCCGATCGTCACCAAACTTTACAGGATTACTCAACAGTTCAATCTGAAGATTCCCTGAAAGTTTCATTGAGATCGGTCCAGCCGTTTCGGAGCTTATATGGAACATACCCACACACTTTCTCTTTATATATATATATATATATATATATATATATACATATAGATTTATAACTTACTTTAAGATTTACTGGCTTTGTTTCAGAGGTTCACTTGCCTTTTCCTCCAGCGTAACACACTAATTCTAAACTGCACACTAATCGAAACACTGCATGGTTAAATTGACATGCATATATTGCGTCTCCAGTCTCCACTACGGATCAGTAATTTGGGGTAATGCAATTTATGAGATTCAAGAAGAAAAATGTGCAGAGCTTAAGGTTACAAAGGAAATAACATCCTTGAATATTGTATCTACGTAATTTCGGTCTATAATGTCACGAACATAAAAACAAATTTTAGAAAGTCATTTTTGTACTAAAAAAAATAACAAAAAAAAAACGTAATTCATTGGTATACATACGACTAACAGGTCACATAGTTCTTAGGCTATTATTGCTAATGATTTTTTGATATAATATATATTTAAAGCATAATTTCCAACTACTATCATTAAAATAAATTTTCATTCTCTGTATCATTAATATAGATTACAAACACTGTCAAGTATACAGCTATTTAACGTTAATTATCTCACACAGTAATATTGTATGTCGGTAATGAAACAAGTATTATTTAATTACGATCGGAACGTTTGATAACGTTCAAAATGGTTTCATTTTAGACTACAATATTAACCCGAAAATTAAAACTATATTCGTGTATTTCCCTTCTATATTATTATTGCACAGTACACATATATTTGTAACTAATTTCAAAAGAGGAGGAGGTTTCAATTCCTAAAAAAAATAAAAAAAAATAAAAAACATACGGAATGTTTTTAATTTTTTTTTATGTATGTCACCTCATAACTCTCGACTGGGTGCACCGATTTTGATTCTTTTTTATTTGAATGTTGGTGCTTTTAGTGTGGTTCCAATTTGAACATTGGCGTCCATGAGAAAACCATATGTCTTAAATTTGAATTAGGCATTTTCATTTTCGTATAAATAAAATAGCAAATCTTTAGTTAGTAAGTTTAGGTAGAATACTGCTGTTAGAATTGCGACAGGCGCTGCTAAGCTATCACGCAACTTTGGACTCGGTGGAAAACATCGAGGATCTAGAGAGAAAACCGGGGAAAATACTATGCATGTCCTATCCCTCGTATCTAGAAAGCTAAACGTTGACTTGGACGAGCGTGATGTTGTGTATGTTGAACGTGTGGGCATGCGTCGTGAACGGGAAGGCGCCGACCAATCGCGTCCGAGAACCATCACCGTGCGACTCGCGCGGCGCTCTGTGCGCGACCAGCTGTTGAGTGCGGCGCGGGTCCGTCGTGGCGCCGATACCTCTGGGTTTGACACAAACCCTGAAGTTACGCGTTTTTACGTCAATGAACGTCTGACGTATACTAACAGGCAGCTGTTCTATAAAGCTCGTCAGGAAGGCAGACGTTGCAACTGGCGTTACATCTGGACTAAAAATGGCAATATATATGCTAGACGAGATTCTATGACAAGCAGGCAGCGTATAGGCGTGGAAAGTGATTTACAGAAGGTTTTGGCAGCCCTCTATTTGATGGATGTTTTTCGCCTGATATTTGTGTCCTTCACTTATCTTTGTTTATATAAAAGTCTCTTAGTATTAGTTATGTATATTAATATAGCTTTTATCCAAAATTCTGTTATAATATATTTTAGGTTTATTTTATTTTTTTACAATTATTATGTAGCCAATTGTATCCTTGTTTTTTTATTTATTGTTAGGAACTGCAAGTGTTTGAGTTGGTTATGTAACGTGTTGCACCGTCCAAATAGTCTAGCTTATTATTTTATCATTTTATTATTTTATTATTTTGTATTAGTCTGCCTAAATTTGGTTTTAACACAACCCTGTTATGTTGAAGGTGTCTATAACGGTTACAGTGCCTCTTTTTACTTTTTAATTTTGTATGTTTATTATATGTCCTGGTATATGGGTAATTTAATTATATTAAAAATTAAATTCCTGAACCTTAGTTCACTTGGTCCCTGGCGAAATGAACCTATAGTAGAAAAGAAACTTGGTTATTATTTTAATGTTCCTTTGTTGGCTTTTTTCCGCCCAAATGTCGAAAAAAAAAAGAGATGGATGACATAGATACTTTGGCAGTTAGCATTGATCAGGTATCTGTCTCTGAATGTTTTATATGCTCCATGGAACAGGCGAATAATATAATTAAAACCCAAATACCTTTTAAAGATTTTAGTCAAAATATACGTTCAATAAACTGTAATTTCTTAAACCTACAAACAACACTCCAACTTCTCTCTTTTGATTGTGATATTATAGTCCTAACTGAATGCTGGTTGGATTGTTCTACCAATTACCACATACCAAATATACCTAACTATTCTTTTTATTTGAAAACTGGTGCTTCCTGTGTAGTGTCATTAATTTGGTTCAGTTTTTTAAATGACGAACTACACAGATTGGCCACAAAAGCTGGCCTTGACTGCTTCACTGGATTGAGAGGTGGCATAGCTCTTAGGTCGCTTAGCCTGTACCTCTATAGCTAGTAACTCGACACAAGGGTCCCCCGGTGAGGAGTAAACTCGGCTTGACGATTACTAAATTACACGTAAGCATTCCGATCCAAGGGCGCCTGAGAGGGCCGAACCACGACTCGGTCGGTTGCTATTTCACGGATAATCTTAGGATATTCAAAAGCTAAATTAACTTTGAGTGCCACTTCGGGAATCGTTGGCGCTGAGAGAAGAAGTGGTTGAAGAAACTCCAGCAAAGCTCCTAACATCTAAGGGTGGGGCCCATAAAATAGCGGTAACGCGCGAGGATTATTCGCAACCTCCGACGGAAGTTTGAAGATTAAATATATAACAATATATATCTGGGCGCAATTTACCTAAACAAACTATTTGCAATATGTCAATTAGAATATTATCATTTATTTCTAATCATTAAAATAGCAGATGAGGGTAAATAATTTTATCGCGGGTAGATTATTGTAGATTTAGGCGATACTTACTTTATAGCAAACCAAATAGCTAAGCATTCAATTTATGATGTAATAGTCAGCCAGATTGTTGCAGGAATTAGATTATGTAATTCACACACTTCCCAAAATGCATCCTGTGAACTAGCCTAGGTCTAGTCAACTTAAGACTTTGAAATTATCAAATTTAATTAAGTCCTTTTCTATTTGGTGTAGAAAACCGCATGAATATTGGTTTCACAATCGTTCCTAAACATATTTCAAAGCGCACCCCACGAATTTAGATTCGAGTTTATTGAATGAGGCGAGGCGTTAAATCCACATAGAATACGGGCGCAGGTGGCACGAATATTCTCGCCAATGAGACGTGCCCGGGAAGTCAATTATTCGAACAATATAGTGTGAAATTTAAGTCGGCCATAACTCATCAACACACATTCATGTACACACGTTTGTATGCATACTGTATTGAATTCATTGTCATATCGGAAGAAAACTGTGACATTGGACATTCAGTGTGTTACATAAAAATAGATTTCAATCCATCTATCGTATTCTTCAACTATTTTTAAGTTGCGTGTCTCTGAATAATGTTTAAATTAATGGGTAACCCTTAAATGGGTCACCGTAAAGTAATGGCCATACAGAAAAAATACAAAAGATAAGTAGTTACGGCCTGCGAATCGTAAGGTCGTGGGTCTGAATCCACCATTCGTCTATTGCCGTGAACCATGTCCCAGCATAAGATTAAGCTTAGTTGGAATGGTTAATAAGATTGTTAGTAATATTTCTGAAAAAATAAATAATATTGCTAGCTTTCTTTTTTTTTTTAAATAGATTTATTTATTATAAAAGGTGTTTATTATTGCCTTTATTTAGACATTTGATTAAGGCCAGGAATCACTAACGGGATCGAAGAGCGAGTTAAATCTGTAGGTAATTTAACTTTTTTTTGAACTACGGCGGTATTTTTTGTTATTAGTGTGTGTGATGTAGGTAAGATCGAAAAGTATTATTTATATCTCATCATTATGTAATTTATATCACCTCAAGCGGCGCAAAAATAGTAGTCCGCCTGTTAGCTCGTTAGAGGTTTAAAATTTGAGCCGTTTGGGGTAGAAACTTTGGGTCCGTAGAGTCCAAGTGCACATCACTTTTTAATGTGATAGCTAAGAATTTGGTCGACACATCTGGTGACCAGAGGGCTGGCCGTTGGCTCTTCCTCGGTGCATGGTCTCACCAGGGCTCCGGGGTCTCCAGAGGAACGCACCGGAGCCCCTTTGCACAGTGCTCTTAGGAGAGCACGTTCCGGGGGTAAGGTTAATCCCTCCCCCTCGTGCTCCGCAGTGCAAAGCGACATGGGCCATCCGATGTCGTCTTCTTCCCGGGTCCACTTTCGCGGACGCCAAAGGCCCCCACCCTTGTCGCCCAGTATACCCGACGCCCCTTTTAGTCGCCTTCTACGACAGGCAGGGGATACCGTAGTCTTATTCTACGAGCTCATAAATACAGGGCTGAAGGAATTAACTTAGACTACTGTTATCTTTAAATAACTTGTTACCCCAGGTAACACCGCGGAGCACAGCTATTTATATATATATCAATTTTTAACGTTAGTTTCAACATTTTATATCACATGAATACTTAGAAAAATATAAGTATGTTAACACGTAACTTTAGAGGAATCTAAAAGCAATTCTCGTAGTTCATTGTAGATTGCCAACAAATACACCAAAGATGCGATAAACTCATATGCGTTTGACATCTTGACGTACTGCGATAAGCGTGTTTATTGTTACCAATTTAAAACTGGTATGCAATCCGCAAAATTGTTGTTTCCTTTGAAGGTTTGCCAGAAAAGTTGTTGAACTAATGCAATTGCGTTTATACGGTAAACAACAACATACTATTGAGAAGGAAATGCACTTTATTTATCGAAATTACTTTGGCACCATATATATCACTGAGAAAGATTAAAATGAAAAGATATCTTTAACGATTTACATGAAGTATGCAGGGGGTTTTGGGGACGTATCAATCTAGCTAGGACTTTAAAAAAAAATGTCGTTTTATCCGCGCCTACCCTATTATTAGTTCAGTAGATGGAAATAAGTGTTTCGCTTGATGTTAGACCAAGTTGCTGGCGTCAGTCTTTCCGTCCAAGTGCGACGTGGGAGCCTTCAAGAGTAGAGTGAACAGGCACTTACTAAACTAGCGCGTACCATCTTTATATATCACTTAATATCAGGTGAGACCATGGTCAAGCACTAGTCTATACCCCACAAAAAAATCAATTGTTTACTTTATTTATAAAATACGTGTTCACTTAAAAATGTCTAAAAGATCTTCGGAAAATATTGAAAATATTTGACAAAAAAATTCTAAACAAAGGTCGGTTACTTACGGTCCAGATACTTAACTACCACGGCTCTTGGAGATGTGGAAAGATAAACCTACGAATTGATTTACTTCAATACAAATTGTAAATCCAAAACATTACAAATAAAGAAACGTTTAAATAAGATGTAGACAATTTTAGATTTCGAAACGAATTGCGACTGTAACGTTCGCAAATCCTTCAATGATGAGCTAAGCCCGTACCACGGAAACTAGAACAGAAGTATCAGTGTTTTTTCTTCTCACTTAATGGTTTCAAATCTGGTGTACGATTGTTACTATATTAAAATATAATTTCTCTACTCAATCCAATATTCATCAAGCTTGTTAAGTCTCAAATAATTATATTCAACTAACTAAACTAACAAACAAACTCACACACAGCGGTCCCCTCTGGGGATTCCTTGCGCCATGTTGATCCTAAAAAAAGTTCAGGCTAAACGACCTAAGAGATATGCCACTTCGCAATCCGCTAAGACAGTCAAGTCAACAGTTACGGCTGGCTTCTCTGGCCGACATAGTGTAGGTTCCTTAAAAAAAAAACTTTGCTTGAATTTAAAAAAATAAAATTGTCACCATCTTTAAGACATATATGTTGACGATTATTCGATATTTTATATTGTATATGAGTATTCGATTTTTTTAAAAGAATGCTAACAATATTTTAGCAATTTTTTTTTCACAAATCTTATTTTCTTGTTAACGTCAATAGTCGAATGATGGATTCGAATCCACGACCTTACGATTTCCAGGCCGTACTCTAAATCATTAGGCTATTATTCAATTATTTTTTTAAAGAATGCCTAAAATTTTTTTTCACAAATATTATTAACCATTCCAAATAAGCTTAAGCTTGTGTTAGGAAATAGTTCACGTCATTAGTTGAATGGTGTGCGACCTTACGATTCGTAGACTTAGGGTACGCCTAAGACATTTGGCAATTACGCTTCTAAATAAAGGCTTATTACGATTATAATCTGGATCATCAATAGTAGGGGTCGCGGATGTTCTTTTCTTTTTGAAGATTTGTTGGTGTGGTTTTATTTGCGACACAGCCGCTTTATCGTAGGTTACTTTTTATTTTTGTCTTTTTCTCATGTTCCTCTCGGGAGATTGAAGTCAAATATATATAAAAAATATTTATACAATACATTTTTTTTTTAATTTAATGACGAACTACACAGTTGGCAAGAGAGGCTGGCCTTTACTGCTTTACCGGATTGAGAGGTGGCATAGCTCTTAGGTCGCTTAGCCTGAACCTCTATTAGCTAGTTACTATGTTACGCGTAAGCATTCCGATCTGATGGCGCTTGAAAGGGCCGAACCACGACTCGGTCGGTAGCTATTTTTTTTAATAGAAACAATTTGGGACAATCTAACCTTTTTTTTTGTTGACGGTGGTAAAATTTTCGAAAAGATACCCCGCCTTCTGGGGGGAAGGCGGCGGTTATGTGGGGTTTTTACCCACTAAAACCTCCCCGGTGCATGGTGAAACGGGCCAGCCTATGCCGCCTTCTTCCCGGGTTCACTTCAGCGGACGACAAAGGCCCCTTTTAGTCGCCTTCTACGACAGGCAGGGAATACCGTAGTCTTAATCTTGAGAGCCGAGAACTAAAGGGGTGAAATGGGCTGGGTGTATACCAGGTATAATGTGTCGGGGAGGGTTGGTGTTATATTCGCGCCCGTGTACTTTACCCTTTTCAGAGAGTGCACTGCAGGTCTGGACGGTCGTCCAGGCAGGTCTGGACGGTCGTCCAGGCAGATGAATTTAGAACTTTCGCCTTTGAAGATGGTTGAAAATAGAATTATAACTTTTATATCCTATATAATATACATTTTGTTGTACCTAGTGTATACTTTATTGTTCGATTTTATTGCCATGTAAAATAAATCAAAGCGAATTTATAAAGAAATATTGGTCGTAAACCTTTTACCGTAATGGGGCAGATTGAAAACACCAACAATATTGTAAACAGAGTGAATTTCCCTCGAGACCGCTGAATGTAGTGGACCTTCTCGGGAATAAATGGGGATGTTATTTAACAATATATAAGGGCTGAAAAGCTACGATATCGATATTTTTTCTGCTAATAATTAAATGGTGCATTATTAATGTGACAAGTATATTAACCGGCAAAACCAAAAATCGATTTCAAATCGAATCAAACGTTACGCTATTACGCGCGGACGCGATGCGTAGTGCCAGTGACCTTGTATTTACGAATTATCGTAGTATTATTACGATATAGAATTTATCAGAACCTAATTAAACTCGTCGGATAAGCAGATTGAAGTGGCAATGGGCAGGGCACATAGCGCGTAGAACAGATGGTCGATGGGGCCGAATAGTTCGCGATTGGGGACCACGGACCAACAAGCGCAAGATGGCATAAAGGCCGCAGGACGCAGCTGGATGCGGGCCGTATACAACTGGTTCTTTTGGAAATCGTTGGGGAAAGTGGTTGGTTTACGACTGAAATTATGATGATGATAATTAAACTCTCATCAAACTACTCTTGAAGTACATCCTTTCCAATTAGAAATGAATCATCGAAATCAGTTCGTCGTGATATCGAGTTATTCGTCCATTTGTGCCGCACATACATGATGCTAATTTAATACTTTAAGGTTTTCTCATGGATGCCATTGTCAGAATTGGTATAAATTATTACACGAGAAGAACCAAACAATCAAATAAAAAAGAATCATCAAAATCGGTTCACCCAGTCGAGAGTTATGAGATAACAAACATAAAACACACAGACGAATTGAGAACGTCCTCCTTTTTTGAAGTCGGTTGAAAAGGTATCGGTACAAAGGAAATAATTAATTGTATTTAGAACGTGTAGTCTATGATGCGATGAATGACTTCTGGTAGATAGAATGACCAAAAGAAAAAGAAACAAATCCGAAGATTGGCGGAAAACTTTTTCAAAATCAGTCAGGCGTATTTATGTATACATAGGCATCACTGTTTTTATTTATTATACTTTATTTATATATTTATTCTTTTAGATAATCAATAGCTTATGAATTATAATAGATATGTCTTTTTACATTATAGATTCACCTCTTGGGAGCCCTCGGTTCGGAATGCTTACGCGTAACATAGTAACCGACCAAGCCGAGGTTACCCCTCACCGGGACCCTTCTGTCGAGTTACTAGCGATAGTTTGAGAGATCTAAGAACTATGCCATCTCAATCCGATGAAGTCAAGGCCGGCTTCTCTTGGCAAATCTGTGTACTTCGTCATAAATTCAATTTTAAAAATACATTTTTTTTTCTCCAAGTGTTGACCAAGGCATCAAAAAACAATAAAAAAAAATAAACAAAGGAATAGAAAATAAAAATTGAATTTCGTACGGTACTCTGTGTGAGTGTATGTGTGTGTGTTTAAATTTTAATGTTGATCGAGTGTCAAATATACTCGTAGTCTATAATTTGCAACTATATGTTGTGTCCAACAAATTTATAATATAGATATAATTTTTAATAGCGCAGTGATTTGGGGTCTATTTTTACATAATTTAGTTTTATTTTAAGTTTGGTTTATAGTTTTACTTATTATTTTTAGTTTTAAATATTAAAATATTTTTTAGTTATCGATATTGAAGTGGATAATTTTTAGTTTTAAAGTGAAGTTTTGATTTTAACATTATTTTTAACTTAGTATTATCAGTAAGTTTGTATAATTGTAGTTAGATTTTTTATGACGAACTACACAGATTGGCCAGAGAAGCTGGCCTTGACTGCTTCACCGGATTGAGAGGTGGCATAGCTCTTAGGTCGCTTAGCCTGAACCTCTATTGCTAGTAACTCGACACAAGGTTCCCCGTTAAGGTAACCTCGGCTTGGACGGTTACTATGTTACGCGTAAGCATTCCGATCCGAGGGCGCCCGAGAGGGCCGAACCACGGCTCAGTCGGTTGCTATTTCACGGTTAATCTAAGAGACTTTCAAAAGCTAAACTAACTTTGAGTGCCACTTCGGGAAGCGTTGGCGCTGGGAGAAGAAGTGGCCGAAGAAACTCCAGCAACGCTCCTAGCATCTAAGGGGTGGGGCCCATAAAATAGCGGTAACGCGCGAGGATTATTCGCAACCTCCGACGGAAGTTTGGAAGATTAAATATATAACAATATATATCTGGGCGCAATTTACCTAAACAACCTATTTGCAATATGTCAATTAGAATATTATCATTTATTTCTTATCATTAATAAATAACAGATGAGGGTAAATAATTTTTATCGCGGGTAGATTATTGTAGATTTAGGCGATACTTACTTTATAGCAACCAAATAGCTAAGCATTCAATTTATGATGTAATAGTCAGCCAGATTGTTGCAGGAATTAGATTATGTAATTCACACACTTCCCAAAATGCATCCTGTGAACTAGCCTAGGTCTAGTCAACTTAAGACTTTGAAATTATCAAATTTAATTAAGTCCTTTTCTATTTGGTGTAGAAAACCGCATGAATATTGGTTTCACAATCGTTCCTAAACATATTTCAAAGCGCACCCCACGAATTTAGATTCGAGTTTATTGAATGAGGCGAGGCGTTAAATCCACATAGAATACGGGCGCAGGTGGCACGAATATTCTCGCCAATGAGACGTGCCCGGGAAGTCAATTATTCGAACAATATAGTGTGAAATTTAAGTCGGCCATAACTCATCAACACACATTCATGTACACACGTTTGTATGCATACTGTATTGAATTCATTGTCATATCGGAAGAAAACTGTGACATTGGACATTCAGTGTGTTACATAAAAATAGATTTCAATGCATCTATGGTAAAGCTTAAATGGGTCACCGTAGACTAATGGCCATACAGAAAAAATACAAAAAAATAATTAGTTATTTAGAAGTACCAAAGACCTTTGAAGCGTCAATAGCCTAATGGCTTATGGTACGGTCTGCGAATCGTAAGGTCGTGGGTTCGAATCCACCATTCGACTATTGCCGTGAACCATCTCCTAGCACAAGCTTAAGCTTAGTTGGAATGGTTAACAAGATTGTTAGTAATATTTCTAAAAAAAATTATAGCTAGCTTTCTTTTTTTAAAAAAAGAAAAAAAGAGATTTTTTCAATAATAATAAGTGTTTTTTTGCCTTTATTTAGACATTTGATTAAGGCCAGGAATCACTAACGGGATCGAAGAGCGAGTTAAATCTGCAGGTAATTTAACTTTTTTTTGAACTACGGCGGTATTTTTTTGTTATTGGTGGGTGTGATGTAGGTAAGATCGAAAAATATTATTTTTATTTCATCATTATGTAATTTATATCACCTCAAGCGGCGCAACAATAGTAACCTCGTTAGAGGTTTCAAATTTGAGCCGTTTGGGGTAGAAACTTTGGGTCCGTAGAGTCCAAGTGCACATCACTTTTTAATGTGATAGCTAAGGCTAAGCGACTTAAGAGCTATGCCACCTCTCAATCAGGTGAAGCAGTCAAGGCCGGCTTCTCTTGGCAAATCTGTGTACTTCGTCATAAATTCAATTTTAAAAATACATTTTTTTTTCTCCAAGTGTTGACCAAGGCATCAAAAAACAATAAAAAAAAATAAACAAAGGAATAGAAAATAAAATTGAATTACGTACGGTACCTGTGTGAGTGTATGTGTGTGTTTAAATTTTAATGTTGATCGAGTGTCAAATATACTCGTAGTCTATAATTTGGTAACTATATGTTGTGTCCAACAAATTTATAATATAGATATAATTTTAATAGCGCAGTGATTTGGGGTCTATTTTTACATAATTTTAGTTTTATTTTAAGTTTGGTTTATAGTTTTACTTATTATTTTTAGTTTTTAAATATTAAAATATTTTTTAGTTATCGATATTGAAGTGGATAATTTTAGTTTTTAAAGTGAAGTTTTGATTTAACATTATTTTTTAACTTAGTATTATCAGTAAGTTTGTATAATTGTAGTTAGATTTTTTTATGACGAACTACACAGATTGGCCAGAGAAGCTGGCCTTGACTGCTTCACCGGATTGAGAGGTGGCATAGCTCTTAGGTTTAGCCTGAACCTCATTGCTGGGGTAACTCGACACAAGGTTCCCCGTTAAGGGGTAACCCTCGGCTTGACGGTTACTATGTTACGCAAGCATGCTGATCCGAGGGCGCCCGAGAGGGCCGAACCACGACTCGGTCGGTTGCTATTTCACGGTTAATCTAAGAGACATTCAAAGCTAAACTAACTTTGAGTGCCACTTCGGGAAGCGTTGGCGCTGGGAGAAGAAGTGGCCGAAGAAACTCCAGCAACGCTCCTAACATCTAAGGGGTGGAGCCTGCCTATAAAAAAAGTTGTAGTTAGATTCATGATATAACATTATAGTGTTAAATAGAATTAAATATTTTTAATATATTTAAATTTTTAGTTTAGTTTCGACACCAGTAAAGTTTTCTAATTCTAGTTTTGCTATTCGTATATCAGATATTCACATAATCATTATCCTATATGTATAAGTATAATATATATTTATAGTATAACAGAATTATAATATATTTAAACATAGACATTTAATTTATTGGCATCATTTTGCATAAAGACACGTTATAGACAAAAAATAACACATTAAAAGAAAGAAAAATAAAGAAAATTCAAAATTACGCCAACATTGGATACCGTCTCAGCATGAACTGTAACAAGGCTGTGACAGCACTGATTTGCAGCCATGTCCAGTACTTTTACACGGTATTTATTGAGTTTCTTTGTGATTGTACTGTAATAAATTATCCTGATTTGTCCAGTTAATTTTAACTTGTTAAATAATTCAGTTAAGTTCAGCGAGTGCTGTTTAACAGTTAACAAACGTGGTTGAGTATTTAAATCGTTTTAAACAAACGTAAAAATTAAACAATTGTGTTTGTTCACGCCGTGAGTTTCATTGGAACCGTTATCTCAGCCGACTGTGTAAACTTCGCCTTATTAATTATGTATACTTTACATTCAACATATTATTACCAGTCTGATAATTGAAATACATGTTTTTGAATGATGTTTGGTTTATACAAAGCTCTCACATTCTTATACGCATAACGGGGTAGACATATAGGAGACGCTATTCATTTTACTGTATTCCCTATCTTCTTGTATGGAGTGGAAACGTGGACAATCCCAGCCAGAGAGAGGCAAAGGATCGATGCATTCGAGATGTGGTGCTGGAGGCGCATGTTAAGGATACCTTGGACTGCGAAACGCACTAATGCATCTATCCTAAGCCAACTACAAATTAAGACTCGTTTTTCTACCATATGCCGACAACGATTCCTGGCATATTTCGGACACACAAAGCGCAGAGGCGACGGAAGTCTGGATAAACTGATCGTAGTTGGGAACACCGCAGGAAAAAGATCTCGCGCTCGTTCACCAACAAGGTGGTTCGATCAGGTAAAAGACTCGTCGCCTTCCAAATTTTACAGTGCTGTAAGAGACGCGCTGGACAGAAGCCGGTGGAGGCAAGTCATCCACTCCAGATGCAACCCTGATGGTGACCACCATCCTCAGACATGAGGGACCGACACTAGAGAGAGATTTATTTGCGGACATGGTTAAATGCCTTAGTTAAATAGCGTTTAAAATTTGATTCGATATGAAGTCGGTTTTTGTTCTCGTAAATGTAATTGTGGTAATAAAACATTAACTGTGCCAATTTTTGGGGTACAAAGTTTTTGTTTCTCATAATAGATATAACTTTACTAACTTAACTCGACTTTAACCTAGGAATTGGAGTATTGAAATCACATATAATTCGCAGCTCGTAACTTGTTCCGTGAAATTGTCAGTTTTTATTTCATTTCATTTATCGTTATAAGAGGGTTAATATAATGAATATTAAAAATAAAAACGGATCTGGTATTTTTATTTCCAAGGGATGAATATATTTAAAAAAAAATATTGAATATTTTATATCACTGTGTTGCGGATTTTAATAAAAACTTTTAGCAGCTTATAGGATGAAAATCTATTTTTTATCTGCCCGAAGCAATCCGACAATGGAATCGTAACATCTATTTTTCACATTTTCTACTGTTTCCTTTCACCAACGGGGAATTTGAATTAACTGTCTGCGACAACAATGGTTTCGAGGGCCTTTATGGCATTGAATTTTCGTTTCGTATGCCCCGCTATAGACGACAAACAACGGGAGTTTTTTGTAAGCTATTGTTTAATACGTTTTTAGGAAATGAATGGTACGCAATTCTCATTTAGCTAAGTATACAAAACGTTTTGGTTTATCATTAAAACAAGATAAGGCATTGTAGGTTATATAATTATACTAGAAGCCTACTCTCGTTTTACTATATCATTTTTCTAGCGTACCCAGCCCGCTTCGCTGGGAAAGATTTTGCTTTATTTTATTTTAAAAATAAACTTACATCATTAAATATTTAATTAAACTCTAACAATATATTAAATTATTCATTTCTCTCCGTACTCATTCTCTTCTCGAGCGGGTGATGATCATTACCTACACTCATGTACATTTCAGTAAATTAATATCATTCTCATCATTTGTACAAAAATATATCGGGCTCAAATTAATGTGAGAAATAAAAGTACGACGTATGGACGTGCTCCGATCGTAACCAAACTTTACAGGATCACTCGCCAGGTCAATCTGAAGATCGCCTGAAAGTTTCCTTTGAAATCGGTCCAGCCGTTTCGGGGCCTATTGGGAACATTCCTACACACTTTCTCTTTTATATATATAGATGACGGCATAGGAGTTATCGTATGAGCCTAGCAAGGAAATTGACTACAACATGCTGGAATGCAACTTTACAAGATTTTCCCTTAGCAAAAAGTGCTCAACGCGGCCAAAGAAGTTTCCACTTTAAAAAAGTGTAGATGAATAGAAAACTTCCTTTTTCTTTGATGTCGGTTTACACAGGACAATATTTGCTCAAAGCATCACCATTAGATTGTTAGTTTTTAGATTCCCTTCACTGCTAAGAACGTTGTAAATGTAACTAAAAAATTATTTGGTGCCGGCAAATGATCTTTTTGCAGTCCGAAACGCAGTCCTGTATGGTAAGATGTACTAGAATACTATTCACTCTACTATTTAAATTAATCAAATAATAAATAATGAAATAAAATTAGGAAAGCCTTATATTTCTTATTTACTAATACAAATTTATAGTAATTTGTAATTCTAGTTGTGAACATATTTCTTATATTTCTAGATATTTATAGCCGCGAGCAAAACAAAGGGTCAGTTATGAAAGTTTGAATATCTCGAAGATAAAGACGCTAGCTAACTGAAATAAATTGTGTATGATAGACAATTAAAACCTTATATATATATATATATATATATATATATATATATATATATATATATATATATATGTAAGAACCCTCGTTCTCGAAGGTGAAGGCCTCCTTTAGTATCCCTATTCTTTGCTGTTACCACTGTTCACCAGCCGCTTGTATAATATCGTCTGTCCACCGGGCAGCTAGTCTTCCTCTCTTTCTGGTGCCTGACGGACCCTTATAGAATGTTATCCTGGTGGTCCATTTAATGTCTGAGTACCCATATTGTAATCGGAGATAAAGACAAACGTGGGTAAACTATTCCAGTCCTTTGCTGTACGAATAATGAAAGACGAAGCAAAGCGCTTCATTTGTTTTTGAGGGATGTAGGAATACGGTCATGTAATTCCTCCATATTCCCTTTATCAAGATGCTTAAGATTATAGTATAAATAAAATTTTATATGTATCACAAGTATGCGAATTCTTTTTCTTTTTCTATTTTTATTCTTAATATAGTGGACGTCCGGTCCAAGATTGCTTTTAAATTGAATTGCTTCATAAAGACATAGACTTGGCAACATATTTGCATGTAAAATTGTTCTACGAACGTTTCACAGAGATGTTCTAAAATATTAGGCAATAGCCTAGTAATCTCTTTGACTCGAATTTTCGTAGAACTATTTTTAAAATTGAAAGAGAAAGAAGAGCATGGATGAAAAAAAAATTTGTTGGCCAAATCCCAAGGGCGCGTCTAAATATGGTCACTTAGAAAGACGGCCATATTAAGTGTTATGAAAAAATAGATAAAACTAAGTGACTTTTTTTTATTCTGACATATGTGTAACGTGTATGGAGATCGGTTTATTATCTACAATACAGGGGAACTAGTAAGTTTGGTAGGAAGGCGACAGCAACATGTGGGTGTTTTCTTAATGCTGCTGTCTGACGCGACCTCAAAGGTAGCGAGGAAGCTGGTGGCTATGGCCATACAACATTGATGACTTTCTGAGCGGAGCCCCTCTGCACTGTGCTCAAGGAGAGCACGTCCCGGGGAGGTTACTCCTCCTCCCCTGTGCCCTCGCAGCGAAAGGCGACACGGGCCAGCCGATGTCGCCTTCTTCCCGGGTCCACTTTGGTGGCCATTACTGACTCCCAGAAGGAGACCAGCGCCCTCCATTTAGATAGACGGCAGTAGCGGCTACGCTGACGGGGAGAGGTCTTGCCCGATCTGCTGGACCAGGATCCGCCGCTCCGTCTCCCACGCGAGGCAAGCGTGTGCTGCGCGGAATCCCGGTCACAGCCACAATGGTGGCATTGCGCGGTCGGTTTGCGCCCTATCCTGTTTAGGTACTCACCGAAGCACCCGATGTGTGTGTACTTAGGTTAGGTATGACGGAGTCAGCCCAGTAGTTCTGCTCTCAAGAATAAGACTACGGTATCCCTGCCAGTGGGCGACAAAGGGGAGGAGGGCCTTTGTCGTCCGCAATGGTGGACCCGGAAGAAGGCGACATCGGCTGGCCCGTGTCGCCTTGCACTACGAGGGCACAGGGGAGGGAATAACTTCCGGAGATCCCGGAGCCTCTCGTCATGCACCGAGGAAACGGCCACCGGGAGGTTTTAGCGGGTAAAAAACCCACATAACCGCCGCCTTTCCCCCAGAAGGCGGGGTATCCTTTGAAGATTTCCTCCCCATAGACAAAAAAAAAGGTATGATGGAGCTGACATGCCCAAAAGTCCCCTATTTTATTTGTGAAATAGCAACCCGCTTAATAACTAGAAAGGTGAATACAAATTTCTGTCCATACAAACGTTGTCTAGACGCGATCGCTCTTTGTGCACGTAATATATCAATATGTACAATTTGTTATTACTGTTATGTACTTGTTAATTGTTCTGAAAAACTTTAAATCAAATCAAACGATGAACGCTATTACGCGCCCTCTTTGTATATTAAGAAATAAAATAAATCAGAACCGAAACAAACTTTTATCACACTACTCTTAAAGTACATTCTTTCCAATAATAAATGAATCATCGAAATCGGTTGGTGTAATTTTGAGTTATTCGTCCATTTGTGGCGCACATACTTAATGCAAATTTAACTTATATGGTATTCATATGCCATTGTCAGAATTGGACTAAGGAGACTACTTGGGAAACATCAGCTTTCAAATAAAAGAATCATCAAAGTCGGTTCACCCAGTCGACAGTTATGAGTCTAACAATCAAAAAAATACAGACGAATTGAGAACTTCTTTCTTTTTGAAGTCGGTTGATAAAGTAAAACTATTCGTTTATAATTTAATGACCAATTTACTTATGAAATACTAGCTTACTCAACCCGCTTCGCCGAGCTAGATTTTGTATTTATTTTATTTAAACACTAAACTTACATCATTAAACATTTAATTTAACTCTCACAATATATTAAATTATTTATTTCTCTCCGTATTCATTCTCTTCTCGAGCGCGTGAAGATAACCTACACCCATGTACATATCAGTAAATACAATATCATACTTATCATTTATACAAAAAGATATCGGGCTCAAGTTAATATCAGAAATAAAAGTACGACGTATGGCTTGTTTGACAGTTCAAAAAGAGGAGTGCCGCGATCGTCACCAAACACAGGATTACTCGTCAGGTCAATCTGGAGATTCCCTGAAAGTTTCATTGAAATCGGTCCAACCGTTTCGGAGCCTATATGGAACATACCCACACACTTCTTCTTTATATTTACTTATGAAATATTGTTGGCCGTTTATCGTCCAATTTTCCTGTATCACAGCTAACATCCTATTTCAGCGACATAAAAATGCTATTCGCACAAAAAGTCCACCCATTATCTCTGCGCGTAATCTGACTATAGGAAATTAGATGTGCGGACTTTGAGGAAAAATATTATGTTATACAAGTCATAAGTATTCTTTATAATGAACGTAATTTTTTTCATATAAATAGATTCAGCTGTCATATAGCTTGGAAGTAGTAAGTTTCAACCGACTACAAAAGGTGAAGGTTCTGAAATTGTCTAAATGTATTCTAAGCGTGTTACCGATAACCGATTTCGATGATTCTCTTTTTATTTAAAAGCTGGTACTCCCTTAGTGGTTCTACAATTTGGTCCAAATCTGACAATTACATCGATAAACCCTATAAGTTAAATTTGCAATAAATATGTGCGAATGGAAGAAAAGCTCAACCGCACGCCAACCAATTTATATGATTATTTTTTTATTTTAAAGGATGTACTTCAAGGGTAGTGTGATAAAAGTTTGGTTAGGATCTGATTAATTGTATTTCTTAATATTCTTACGATAATGCGAAAATACAAAGAGGGCGTCAGCGAGTAAATCAAAAAATGACTCGACTAATTATACTTGATTATGTTTAATTAAGGTGGGTACTGACCAACGTTACGAGGTGTAATGTAACATTCGCATCGAGCGTGTACGCATCGAGCATGTTTTAAAATCAGCGTAACATGCTCGTCAAAACTCTGTGCTCCCCGCTTTTGCCGTTAGTAAGAGCGTACTGACCGAACCGCGTAACACTCAAAGGATTCGCCAAAAAACCGACAGCCGGGTGGAGCACTCAAAGCGAGCAACGAGCGGCTCGTTGCTCGCTGGTTTCCCCGTAACACGACGTACTGACTGCACGAATGCTCGCGGTGTAACACGTTACAGTACGCCGGTCTGTACCCATCCAAAGAGTCAGTTATATAAGCTTTCAAATAATTAAAATCCATCAATTCTAAATCTAAGCATTACGGACTCGGACCGCAATCATGAAATCGCTGAGGTTTTATTTGTAAAATCACTTACTGATAACGCTTTGGATAAGCTCCGTTCACCTTTTCCTTTATCTGGAAACATTATTACAATTCTTTCTGTTATCTGTCATGTAATAATTAAAATCAACTCTCACGCACTTATAACGTTTGCGGGCGTATTCGTCCATTTGTCGCGCATATAAGAGTATATGCAAATTTAAGACTTATATGGTTGTCTTATATGGATCCCATTGTCAGAAACGTATGGGACTCCCCAGCCAGCTTTCATATAAAAAAGAATTGGCACACCCAGTCAAAAGTTTATTTATTTATTTATTTATTTAAATCAACAAAAATTATAACATCGTTACAGATAATACCAATATGATGTTATAAAAACTTAGTTAAATATATATTATTAAAATTAAAACAAATAAAAGCTGCTTGATGTATTGACAATAATATATAAATATAATAGAGCCAATCACCTTCTAGGCATTTGTAAGCAGCTACGATAAACGCAGACTCTGTGCAACAAAATATATCAATGTGCAGTGAGATGGTATTAACAAACCCAATCGCGCGCGACAGCGGAGAGTTCCTGGACAAGTTAGTCCTGGAGACAGGTAGTAAGAGCAATGGCGGACGACGGCGCATGCACACGTAACTGTCAGGCGTCCGCAACTGTAGCGCGGCCAGCACTTCTGGGTGATGAACCCAGCCCCGCAGCACCCTCCACACATATTTATGACATTAAAAACATAGACAAATAAAGAAAAAAACAATGTTGCCAGTTAAAGTTACAATCTGTTTATAGTACTAGATGACCAGATGATCCAACTGTAAATACATGACTATATACTCGTAAATCTCTAAAACACAACCGGGACTACCCTTGTGGGAGAAATTTTGTAATATCTGTTCTTAGCCGACCTACCATCGACTAAAGAAATATTTCTAACGAATTTCGAAGTTTCTGGGCCTTATGGAAAATTTATTTTATGCTAGCAAAACCAGCCCGCTTCACCGGGCTAGATTTTGCTTTATTTTATTTAAACAATAAACTTACATTATTAAATATCTAATCTAACTCTCATAATATATTAAATTATTAATTTCTCTTCTATTCTCTTCTCTAACGGGTGAAGATCATTACCTACACCCATCTACATATCACTAAATACAATATCATACCCGTAGTAGTAGTATCACAGTAAATAAAAGCTGTATTTGACATTTCAAAAAGAGGAGTGCTCCGATTGTCACCAAACTTTACAGGATTACTCGCCAGGTCAATCTGAAGATTCACCGCGCAGATACCCACACACTTTCTCTTTTATATATATAGACATGTACATAATGCACAGGCCTTCTCTATAAAGTGAGTATCAGGACATAGTACGCCACGTGGCCCTATTGCGTAACAGCAGACTTCATACAGCCTTAGGTAATTCTCTAACAATTGTAGGTTTGTTCTCAGGATGTTATCCTTAAACGCCGAGCGCTTGATAAATCGGCTTAAAATTGCAACAAACAAATCATCGGAGCCGGCATAGGGGGCGAATTCGGGTTGCTAACGTACTATGCAACTTAAAGCGACCGCTGGGAACAAAATTGCCTGTTAAAATTTCTACCTAATAATGAGTTTTATTTTATCTGTCTATCCCGTTGTAAGAAGTAAACACGTCGTGAGAGCTTTCTTTATTTAAATAATAAATACCAGTCGTACAGATTACATTGGTATATTTTATCTACTTCATGCGATCGAACACAAAACGCCATTTAAAATAAGTCATTTCATATAATGGCCAAGTGGGTTTTATTACGCCGTAACTTGCAGTAGGGTGCTTGTTGAACCACCAAACAGTGATTTATATTTGAACAATTGGCGGAAAAATAAGTAGGAAGGGAAAAATTCCCTCCGTCCCACTCCGTCCGCTATCTGATATTTCAATAAATGACCCGTTTTCTAAGTTCAAATTTAACTTTGCACAAGGATTTCATATAAACTTGGGCCGTGACTTTAGGCGTTTTAAAATTCTATTGTCACTCTTGAATATATCCATCATCATCATCATCAGCCATTATCTATCCACTGCTGGAAATAGGCCTTCCCCAATGCCTTCCACCACATGCGATCATCAGCTTTCCGCATCCAGCCACTTCCGGCTATCCTAACAAGGTCGTCGGTCTATCTGGAGGGAGGGCGCCCCACGCTTCTCCGACCTATGCGCGGCCTCCATTCCAAGACTCTTTTCCCCTATCTAGCGTCGCTGACTGGGCAGCTGTGGCCCATTTATTGAATTGCTGAGGATCGAATTCGGGTTGCTAGCGTACTATGCAACAAGAGCCAACCGCCTGGACACTGAGCTACCACGGCTCTAGAGATAGACTGACCAAAAGAAAAAGAAACAAAACCGAAGATTGCCGGAAAACTTTTTCAAAATCAGTCAGGCGTATTTATGTATACATAGGCATCACTGTTTTTATTTATTATACTTTATTTATATATTTATTCTTTTAGATAATCAATAGCTTATGAATTATAATAGATATGTCTTTTTACATTATAGATTCACCTCTTGGGGGCCTAGTTTAAAGGAATCTTACGCGTAATATAATAACCGGTGGCCGAGTTACCCCTCACTGGGACCCTTCTGTCGAGTTACTAGATAGTTTGAGCGATCTAAGAACTATGCCACTCGATACGTGGAAGCAGTCAAGGCCGGCTTCTCTGACGGTACGTATTACTTCGTCATAAATTCAATTTTAAAAATACATTTTTTTCCAAGTGTTGACTAAGGCATCAAAACAATAAAAAAATAAACAAAGGAATAGAAAATAAAAATGAATTACGTACGGTACTCTGTGTGAGTGTATGTATGTGTGTTTAAATTTTAATGTTGATCGAGTGTCAAATATAGTCTATAATTTGCAACTATATGTTGTGTCCAACAAATTTATAATATAGATATAATTTTTAATAGCGCAGTGATTTGGGGGTCTATTTTACATAATCTAGTTTTATTTTAGTTTGGCTTATAGTTTTACCTATTATTTTTAGTTTTAAATATTAAAATATTTTTTAGTTATCGATATTGAAGTGGATAATTTTAGTTTTTAAAGAGTGAAGTTTTTGATTTAATATTATTTTTTAAGTTAGTATTATCAGTAAGTTTGTATAATTATAGTTAGATTTTTTTTTATGACGAACTACACAGATTGGCTAGAGAAGCTGGCCTTGACTGCTTCACCGGATTGAGAGGTGACATAGCTCTTAGGCCGCTTAGCCTGAACCTCTGTGCTAGTAACTCGACACAAGGGTCCCCGGTGAGGGAGGTAACCTCGGCGGACGGTTACTATGTTACGCGTAAGCGTTCCGATATGATGGCGCCCGAGAGGATGAACCACGACTCGGTCGGTTGCTATTTCACGGATAATCTAAGGGACATTCAAAAGCTAAACTAACTTTGAGTGCCACTTCGGGAAGCGTTGGCGCTGGGAGAAGAAGTGGCCGAAGAAACTCCAGCAACGCTCCTAACATCTAAGGGGTGGAGCCTGCCTATAAAAAAAGTTGTAGTTAGATTCATGATATAACATTATAGTGTTAAATAGAATTAAATATTTTTAATATATTTAAATTTTTAGTTTAGTTTCGACACCAGTAAAGTTTTCTAATTCTAGTTTTGCTATTTGTATATCAGATATTCACATAATCATTATCCTATATGTATAAGTATAATACTCGTATATAATTACAGTATAACAGAATTATAATCTATTTAAATATAGACATTTAATTTATTGGCATCATTTTGCATAAAGACACGTTATAGACAAAATATAACACATTAAAAAAGAAAGAAAAATAAAGAAAATTCAAAATTACGCCAACATTGGATACCGTCTCAGCATGAACTGTAACAAGGCTGTGACAGCACTGATTTGCAGCCATGTCCAGTACTTTTACACGGTATTTATTGAGTTTCTTTGTGATTGTACTGTAATAAATTATCCTGATTTGTCCAGTTAATTTTAACTTGTTAAATAATTCAGTTAAGTTCAGCGAGTGCTGTTTAACAGTTAACAAACGTGGTTGAGTATTTAAATCGTTTTAAACAAACGTAAAAATTAAACAATTGTGTTTGTTCACGCCGTGAGTTTCATTGGAACCGTTATCTCAGCCGACTGTGTAAACTTCGCCTTATTAATTATGTATACTTTACATTCAACATATTATTACCAGTCTGATAATTGAAATACATGTTTTTGAATGATGTTTGGTTTATACAAAGCTCTCACATTCTTATACGCATAACGGGGTAGACATATAGGAGACGCTGTTCTTTACTACCATTTCATACCTGTATGGAGTGGAAACGTGGACAATCCCAGCCGGAGAGGCAAAGGATCGATGCATTCGAGATGTGGTGCTGAGGCGTATCTTGGCGATACCCTGACTGCGAAACGCACCAATGCATCTATCCTAAGCCAACTACAAATTAAGACTCGTTTTTCTACCAGATGCCGACAACGAATCGCGGCGCCACTTTCGGACACACAATGCACAGAGGCGACGAAAGTCTAGATAAACGCTGATCGTAGTTGGGAACACCGCAGGAAAAAGATCTCGCGGCCGTTCACCAACAAGGTGGCCTGATCAGGTAAAAGACTCGTTGTCCTCCAAATTTAACAGTGCTGTAAGAGACGCGCTGACAGAAGCCGGTGGAGGCAAGTCATCCACTCCAGATGCAACCCTGATGGTGACCACCATCCTCAGACATGAGGGACCGACACTAGAGAGAGATTTATTTGCGGACATGGTTAAGTGCCTTAGTTAAATAGCGTTTAACTTTTGATTCGATATGAGCCCACCTTTTAAGCAGGCATCTCGACGGTTTTTCGAGACTACCACCAAATATTCAAATAAACTTTGTGGGTGCCGCCACTTACAAGACTTCACTTCTGTAAATTCAGACACGCCGTCCGGAGGCCGAGACACGTTCTCGACGATCCGGTCGACGTGATCACCCTGCACAGGCTTGATCTTTACAAATTTACAAAGCGTCCATCCGCGACCGTCGGAGGTTGCGAAAATCCTTGCGCGATACAAGCATTTTTGGCGGGGAAAACCCCACCCCTCGATAGGATAGAGCGTTGCTGGAGTTTCTTCGCCACTTCTTCTCCCAGCGCCAACGCTTCCGAAGTGGCATATAAGTTAGTTTAGCTTAGATTGTCCCAATAGATTTCGTTAGTAAAATAGCTACCGACCGAGTCGTGGTTCGGCCCTCTCGGCGCCCTCGATCGGACTGCTAACGCGTAATAATGGTAACCGTCCGCTGAGGTTACCCCTCACCGGGGACCCTTGTGTCGAGTTACCACCTAATAGAGGTTCAGGCTGTTGACGAAGCATTATGCCACCTCTCAAATCCGGTGAAGCAGTAAAGGCCAGCTTCTCTTGTGCCAACTGTGATAGTTCGTCCAAAAAAAAAAAAGATCTGATATGAAGTAGGTTTTGTTCTCGTAAATGTAATTGTGATAATAAAACATCAACTGTGCCAATTTTTGGGGTACAAAGTTTTTGTTTCTCATAATAGATATAACTTTACTAACTTAACTCGACTTTAACCTAGGAATTGGAGTATTGAAATCATATCATCGCAGCTCGTAACTTGTTCCGTGAAATTGCTGCCTTTATTTTCATTTCATTTATCGTTATAAGAGGGTTAATATAATGAATATTAAAGATAAAACGGATCTGGTATTTTATTTCCAAGGGATGAATATATTTAAAAATATATTGTATATTTTATTTCATTGGTACAAGTGATTTTAAAAAACTTTTAGCAGCTTATAGGATGAAAATCTATTTTTATCTGCCCGAAGCAATCCGACAATGGAATCGTAACATCTATTTTTCACATTTTCTACTGTTTTCACCAACGGGGAATTTGAATTAACTGTCTGCGACAACAATGGTTTCGAGGGCCTTTATGGCATTGAATTTTCGTTTCGTATGCCCTGCTATAGACGACAAACAACGGAGTTTTTAAAGCCATTGTTTAATACGTTTTAGGAAATTAATGGTACGCAATTCTCATTTAGCTAAGTATACAAAACGTTTTGTTTATCATTAAAACAAGATAAGGCATTGTAGGTTATATAATTATACTAGAAGCCTACTCTCGTTTTACTATATTATTTCTATTACAAACTAGTAGTACCTGGCTCAGTTTTGCTGGGCAAGATTTTGCTTTATTTTATTTTAACAATAAACTTACATCATTAAATATTTAATTAAACTCTAACAATATATTAAATTATTCATTTCTCTCCGTAATCATTCTCATCTCGAGCGGGTGAAGATAAGATGAAGACCTACACTCGTGTACATATCAGTAAATATTTTTTTTTACTAAAAATACGACGTATGGCTTGTTTGACAGTTCAAAAAGAGGAGTGCTCCGATCGTCACCAAACTTTACAGGATCACTCGCCAGGTCAATCTGAAGATTGCCTGAAAGTTTCCTTGAAATCTGTCTAGCCGTTTCGGGGCCTATATGGAACATTCCCACACACTTTCTCATTTATATATATGTAGATGACGGCATAGGAGTTATCGTATGAGCTTACCAAGGAAATTGACTACAACATGCTGGAATGCAACTTTACAAGATTTTCCCTTAGCAAAAAGTGCTCAACGCGGCCAAAGAAGTTTCCACTTTAAAAAAGTGTAGATGAATAGAAAACTTCCTTTTTCTTTGATGTCGGTTTACACAGGACAATATTTGCTCAAAGCATCACCATTAGATTGTTAGTTTTTAGATTCCCTTCACTGCTAAGAACGTTGTAAATGTAACTAAAAAATTATTTGGTGCCGGCGAATGATCTTTTTGCAGTCCGAAACGCAGTCCTGTATGGTAAGATGTACTAGAATACTATTCACTCTACTATTTAAATTAATAAAATAATAAATAATGAAATAAAATTAGGAAAGCCTTATATTTTATTTACTAACATTAACAATTTATATTAATTTACTTTATTAGAATATATTTTATATTTAGATATATAGAGCTGTGAGTTAAACAAAGGGTCAGCAAAGCTTATTGAAAGAGGAAGATCGCCAGCTAACCGGAAATAAATTTTGTATGATAGACAATTAACTATCTTATTATATTATATATATATATATATATACACAATTTATTTCAGTTAGCTAGCGTCTTTATCTTCCGAGATATTCAAACTTTGATAACTAACCCTTTGTTTTGTTCTCGGCTACATATATCTAGAAATATAAGAAATATGTTCACAACTACAATTACAAATTATATATGTTTATATATATATATAGATAGATATATTTAAGATATTTATGTAAGAACTCTCGTTCTCGAAGGTGAAGGCCTCCTTTAGAGATTTCCAAGTATCCCTATTCTTTGCTATTACCGTTCACCAGCCGCTTGTATAATATCGTCTGTCCACCGGGCAGCTAGTCTTCTCTTTGTGCCTGACGGACCTTATAGAATGTTATCCTGGTGGTCCATTTAATGTCGGAGTGTCATTGTAATCGGAGATAAAGACAAACGTGGGTAACCTATTCCAGTCCTTTGCTGTACGACACGAAAGACGAAGCAGCGCTTCGTTTGTTTTTGAGGGATGTAGGAATACGGTGATGTAATTCCTCCATATTCCCTTTATCAAGATGCTTAAGATTATAGTATAAATAAACTTTATATGTATTACAAGTATGCGAATTCGTTTTCTATTTTATTCTTAATATAGTGGACGTCCGGTCCAAGATTGCTTTTAAATTGAATTGCTTTATAAAGACATAGACTTGGCAACATATTTAGATAAAATTGTTCTACGAACGTTTCACAGAGATAAAATTCTAAAATATTAGGCAATAGCCTAGTAATCTCTTTGACTCGAATTTTCGTAGAACTATTTTAAAATTGAAAGAGAAAGAAGAGCATGGATGAAAAAAAATTGTTGGCCAACTGCATATAGTGTCTAGTCCATTATGGAGTCAATGTTCGTCACTTAGAACGACGGCCATATTATGTTATGAAAAATAAATAAAACTAAGGACTTTTTTTATTCTGACATATGTAACGTATGGAGATCGGTTTATATAACTCTAAAACACAACCGGGACTACCCTTGTGGGAGAAATTTTGTAATTTCTGTTCTTAGCCGACCTACACTCCACTAAAGAAATATTTCTAACGAATTTCGAAGTTTCTGACCTTATGGAAAATTTATTTTATACTAGCATAACCAGCCCGCTTCACCGCGCTATATTTTGCTTTATTTTATTTAAACAATAAACTTACATAATTAAAAATGTAATTTAACTCTCACAATATATTAAATTATTAATTTCTTCTATTCTCTTCTCGAGCGGGTGAAGATCATTACCTACACCTACATATCAGTAAATACAATGTCATACCCGTAGTAGTAGTATCATAGTAAATAAAAGCTGTATTTGACATTTCAAAAGAGAAGTGCTCCGATCGTCACCAAACTTTACAGGATTACTCGCCAGGTCAGGTGAAGATTCACCGCGCAGATACCCACAATAATCTCTCTTTATATATATAGATATGTACCAATATTAAGCACAGGCCCTCTCTATAAAGTGAGTATCAGGGCATAGTCCACGCCACGTGGCCCTATTGCGTATTAGCAGACTTCATACAGCCTTAGGTAATTCTCTAACAATTGTAGGTTTGTTCTCAGGATGTTATCCTTAAACGCCGAGCGCGTGATAAATCGGCTTAAAATTGCAAAAAACAAATTCATTGGAGCCGGCACAGGGGGCGAATTCGGGTTGCTAACAAAAATTGCCTGTTAAAATTTCTACCTAATAATGAGTTTTGTTTTATCTGTCTATCCCGTTGTAAGAAGTAAACACGTAATGAGAGCTTTCTCTATTTAAATAATAAATACCAGTCGTACAGATTTCATTGGTATATCTAATCTACTTCATGCGATCGAACACAAACGCCATTTAAAATAAGTCATTTCATATAATGGCCAAGTGGGTTTTATTACGCCGTAACTTGCAGTAGGGTGCTTGTTGAACCACCAAACAGTGATTTATATTTGAACAATTGGCGGAAAAATAAGTAGGAAGGGAAAAATTCCCTCCGTCCCACTCCGTCCGCTATCTGATATTTCAATAAATGACCCGTTTTCTAAGTTCAAATTTAACTTTGCACAAGGATTTCATATAAACTTGGGCCGTGACTTTAGAAGCTTGTACCCTGTTGTCACCTAGAATATATCCATCATCATCAGCCTGTATCTATCCACTGCTGGAAATACGCCTTCCCCAATGCCTTCCATCACATGTGATCCTCAGCTCTCCGCATCCAGCCACTTCCGGCTATCCTTACAAGGTCGTCGGTCCATCTGGAGGGAGGGCGCCCCACGCTTCTCCGACCTGTGCGCGGCCTCCATTCCAAGACTTTTCTCCTATCTAGCGTCGCTGACTCGGCAGATGTGGCCAGCCCACTGCCACTTCAACTCGCTGGACTTTAAGAACTATATCGACTACCTTTGTTCTCCGTCGACTTTCTTCGTTTCGGATTCTATCCCTTAGAGAAATGCTGAGCATAGCTCTTTCCATCGCTCGTTGTTCAACTTTCAGGCTTGAGGACTGTACCAACGGTCAGAGCCCAAGTCTCCGCACCGTAGGTCATGGCTGGGAGGACGCACTGGTTGATTATATCCATACTTTTTATCAATTAAATAAATAGAATAGTCGACCCTAGTTAGACCGATACATAGTTCTAGATAGACTTGGACGAAGCAAAAAGATTATATTAGTAATAATAAAGCTTATTTTAAAACCCATAACTCTTGACATGTAAATAATATTTTTTTAAAAGTTAACCAACCAAGTTTTAAAGTAAAACTGTCGAGACATCAGTCCTTCTGAGCAGGCCCTAATGCTCTGCTCAGAGAAGATTTGTACGAGTCTGCATAAATATAGTGTGATAGACACTCTTTAATTTGAATATCGAACTTGATCCAAAAAGGTTTCATATATATGCACTTCTAAGAACTTTTGATTCACCTCGTATAGTTTGCCATGCGTCCCTTTAAAGTGGATTGGCAGACTTCATATCCTTTAGGAAAATTTTTCTAAGACATGTAGGTTTTAGCGATGTTTTCTTCACTGATGAGCGTGGTAAATCCGCACATAAAATTGCAACAGCAAATTTATTAATGCCGCGACACCGGGGATCGAACTCGAGTTTCTAGCGTACTACGCAACTTAAGGCGACCGCCCGGATACTGATTTACCACGGCTCTCTATCAAGGACTAACTTGTCCAGGAACTTCCTGCTGTCGCGCGTGGTTGGGATTGTTAATACCATCTCACTGCACATTGATATATTTTGTTGCACAGACTTTTTTTTATATGAAAAGTGGCAAACGAGCATACGGCTCACCTGATCTTAAGTGATCACCGTCGCCCATGAACATCCACAGCACCAGAGGAGCTTGCAGGTGCGCTGCCGACCTTGAGATAGGAATAGGCCTGTTTCTTGAAGGTCCCTTAAATCGTAAACGTTCGGAAACACTGCCATGTCAGTTTTATTTCATTTCATTTATCGTTATAAGAGGGTTAATATAATGAATATTAAAGATAAAACGGATCTGGTATTTTTATTTCCAAGGGATGAATATATTTAAAAAATATATTGTATATTTTATTTCATTGCGCTGCGGATTTTAAAAACTTTTAGCAGCTTATAGGATGAAAATCTATTTTTATCTGCCCGAAGCAATCCGACAATGGAATCGTAACATCTATTTTTCACATTTTCTACTGTTTCCTTTCACCAACGGGGAATTTGAATTAACTGTCTGCGACAACAATGGTTTCGAGGGCCTTTATGGCATTGAATTTTCGTTTCGTATGCCCCGCTATAGACGACAAACAACGGGAGTTTTTTGTAAGCTATTGTTTAATACGTTTTTAGGAAATGAATGGTACGCAATTCTCATTTAGCTAAGTATACAAAACGTTTTGGTTTATCATTAAAACAAGATAAGGCATTGTAGGTTATATAATTATACTAGAAGCCTACTCTCGTTTTACTATATTATTTTTATTTCAAACTAGCGTACCCAGCCCGCTTGGCAAGATTTTGCTTTATTTTATTTTAACAATAAACTTACATCATTAAATATTTAATTAAACTCTAACAATATATTAAATTATTCATTTCTCTCCGTAATCATTCTCATCTCGAGCGGGTGAAGATAAGATGAAGACCTACACTCGTGTACATATCAGTAAATATTTTTTTTTACTAAAAATACGACGTATGGCTTGTTTGACAGTTCAAAAGAGGAGGTCTGATCGTCACCAAACTTTACAGGATTACTCGTCAGGTCAATCTGAAGATTGCCTGAAAGTTTCATGAAATCATGCGTTTCGGGGCCTATATGGAACATTCCCACACACTTTCTCATTTATATATATGTAGATGACGGCATAGGAGTTATCGTATGAGCTTACCAAGGAAATTGACTACAACATGCTGGAATGCAACTTTACAAGATTTTCCCTTAGCAAAAAGTGCTCAACGCGGCCAAAGAAGTTTCCACTTTAAAAAAGTGTAGATGAATAGAAAACTTCCTTTTTCTTTGATGTCGGTTTACACAGGACAATATTTGCTCAAAGCATCACCATTAGATTGTTAGTTTTTAGATTCCCTTCACTGCTAAGAACGTTGTAAATGTAACTAAAAAATTATTTGGTGCCGGCGAATGATCTTTTTGCAGTCCGAAACGCAGTCCTGTATGGTAAGATGTACTAGAATACTATTCACTCTACTATTTAAATTAATCAAATAATAAATAATGAAATAAAATTAGGAAAGCCTTATATTTCTTATTTACTAATACAAATTTATAGTAATTTGTAATTCTAGTTGTGAACATATTTCTTATATTTCTAGGTATATGTAGCCGTGAGCAAAATAAAGGGTCAGTTATGAAAGTTTGAATATCTTGGAAGATAAAGACGCTAGCTAACTGAAATAAATTGTGTATGATAGACAATTAACTATCTTATTATATTATATATATATATATATATACACAATTTATTTCAGTTAGCTAACGTTCTTTATCTTCCGAGATATTCAAACTTTGATAACTAACCCTTTGTTTTGTTCTCGGCTACATATATCTAGAAATATAAGAAATATGTTCACAACTACAATTACAAATTATATATGTTTATATATATATATAGATAGATATATTTAAGATATTTATGTAAGAACTCTCGTTCTCGAAGGTGAAGGCCTCCTTTAGTATCCCTATTCTTTGCTGTTACCACTGTTCACCAGCCGCTTGTATAATATCGTCTGTCCACCGGGCAGCTAGTCTTCCTCTCTTTCTGGTGCCTGACGGACCCTTATAGAATGTTATCCTGGTGGTCCATTTAATGTCTGAGTACCCATATTGTAATCGGAGATAAAGACAAACGTGGGTAAACTATTCCAGTCCTTTGCTGTACGAATAATGAAAGACGAAGCAAAGCGCTTCATTTGTTTTTGAGGGATGTAGGAATACGGTCATGTAATTCCTCCATATTCCCTTTATCAAGATGCTTAAGATTATAGTATAAATAAAATTTTATATGTATTACAAGTATGCGAATTCGTTTTCTATTTTTATTCTTAATATAGTGGACGTCCGGTCCAAGATTGCTTTTAAATTGAATTGCTTCATAAAGACATAGACTTGGCAACATATTTGCATGTAAAATTGTTCTACGAACGTTTCACAGAGATGTTCTAAAATATTAGGCAATAGCCTAGTAATCTCTTTGACTCGAATTTTCGTAGAACTATTTTTAAAATTGAAAGAGAAAGAAGAGCATGGATGAAAAAAAAATTTGTTGGCCAAATCCCAAGGGCGCGTCTAAATATGGTCACTTAGAAAGACGGCCATATTAAGTGTTATGAAAAAATAGATAAAACTAAGTGACTTTTTTTTATTCTGACATATGTGTAACGTGTATGGAGATCGGTTTATATAACTCTCTAAAACACAACCGGGACTACCCTTGTGGGAGAAATTTTGTAATTTCTGTTCTTAGCCGACCTACACTCCACTAAAGAAATATTTCTAACGAATTTCGAAGTTTCTGGGCCTTATGGAAAATTTATTTTATACTAGCATAACCAGCCCGCTTCACCGGGCTAGGTTTTGCTTTAGTTTATTTAAACAATAAACTTACATAATTAAAAATTTAATTAAACTCTCACAATATATTAAATTATTAATTTCTCTTCTATTCTCTTCTCTAACGGGTGAAGATCATTACCTACACCCATCTACATATCACTAAATACAATATCATACCCGTAGTAGTAGTATCACAGTAAATAAAAGCTGTATTTGACATTTCAAAAAGAGGAGTGCTCCGATTGTCACCAAACTTTACAGGATTACTCGCCAGGTCAATCTGAAGATTCACCGCGCAGATACTTTCTCTTTGAGCAGATACTCATACACTTTCTCTTTTATATATATAGATATGTACCAATATTAAGCACAGGCCCTCTCTATAAAGTGAGTATCAGGGCATAGTCCACGCCACGTGGCCCTATTGCGTATTAGCAGACTTCATACAGCCTTAGGTAATTCTCTAACAATTGTAGGTTTGTTCTCAGGATGTTATCCTTAAACGCCGAGCGCGTGATAAATCGGCTTAAAATTGCAAAAAACAAATTCATTGGAGCCGGCACAGGGGGCGAATTCGGGTTGCTAACAAAAATTGCCTGTTAAAATTTCTACCTAATAATGAGTTTTGTTTTATCTGTCTATCCCGTTGTAAGAAGTAAACACGTAATGAGAGCTTTCTCTATTTAAATAATAAATACCAGTCGTACAGATTTCATTGGTATATCTAATCTACTTCATGCGATCGAACACAAAACGCCATTTAAAATAAGTCATTTCATATAATGGCCAAGTGGGTTTTATTACGCCGTAACTTGCAGTAGGGTGCTTGTTGAACCACCAAACAGTGATTTATATTTGAACAATTGGCGGAAAAATAAGTAGGAAGGGAAAAATTCCCTCCGTCCCACTCCGTCCGCTATCTGATATTTCAATAAATGACCCGTTTTCTAAGTTCAAATTTAACTTTGCACAAGGATTTCATATAAACTTGGGCCGTGACTTTAGAAGCTTTAAAATTCTGTTGTCACCTAGAATATATCCATCATCATCAGCCTGTATCTATCCACTGCTGGAAATAGGCCTTCCCCAATGCCTTCCATCACATGCGATCCTCAGCTTTCCGCATCCAGCCACTTCCGGCTATCCTAACAAGGTCGTCGGTCCATCTGAGGGAGGGCGCCCCACGCTTCTCCGACCTATGCGCGGCCTTCATTCCAAGACTTTTTCTCCTATCTAGCGTCGCTGACTGGGCAGCTGTGGCCAGCCCACTGCCACTTCAACTTGCTGACTTTAAGAGCTATATCGACTACCTTCGTTCTCCGTTGAATTTCTTCGTTTCGGATTCTATCCCTTAGAGCAATGCCGAGCAGAGATCTTTCCATCGCTCGTTGTGCGACTTTCAGCTTGTGGACCAGCCCAACGGTCAGAGTCCAAGTCTCCGCACCTTAGGTCATGGCTGGGAGGACGCACTGGTTGATTATATCCATACTTTATATCAATTAAATAAAAAGAAAAGTCGACCATACATAGTTCTAGATAGACTTGGACTAAGCAAAAGATTATATTAGTTATAATAAAGCTATTTAAAAAAAAAACTCCATAACTTGACATGTAAATAATAATTTTTAAAAGTTAACCAACCAAGTTTTAAAGTAAACTAACAGATTAACAACCTTCTCTGAGCAGGCCCTAATGCTCTGCTCAGAGAAGATTTGTACGAGTCTGCATAAATATAGTGTGATAGACACTCTTTAATTTGAATATCGAACTTGATCCAAAAAGGTTTCATATATATGCACTTCTAAGAACTTTTGATTCACCCTCGTATAGTCTGCCACGCGTCCCCAGTGTGGATTGGCAGATTTCACATGCGTTAGAAAAATTTTCTAAGACATGTAGGTTTCCTCGCGATGTTTTCCTTCACCACCGAGCGCGTGGTAAATCCGCACATAAAATTGCAACAGCAAATTTATTGATGCCGCGACACCGGGGATCGAACTCGGGTTGCTAGCGTACTACGCAACTTAAGGCGATCGCCCGGATACTGATTTACCACGGCTCTCTCTCAAGGACTAACTTGTCCAGGAACTCTCCGCTGTGGCGCTCGGTTGGGTTTGTTAATACCATCTCACTGCACATTGATATATTTTGTTGCACAGACTTTTTTTTATATGAAAAGTGGCAAACGAGCATACGGCTCACCTGATCTTAAGTGATCACCGTCGCCCATGAACATCCACAGCACCAGAGGAGCTGTAGGTGCGTTGCCGACCTTTGAGATAGGAATAGGCTCGTTTCTTGAAGGTCCCTAAATCGTAAACGTTCGGAAACACTGCTGGCGACAGTTGATTCCACAAGTTGACAGTGCGTGGGAGAAAGTTACGCGAAAAACGTACAGTCGTTGAACGCCAACCATCAAGATGGTGGCGGTGGAATTTGGAATTCTGCCGAGATGTGCGGTAATGAAAATCGGTAGCTGGGATGATTCCGAACAATTCCTCAAAACACTCCTCATGGTAAATGCGATACAGGAAGCAAAGAGAACCGACATCTCTTCACAGACTCAGAGGGTCGAGTCGATCGGAAAGACCCTGATCGTCGACTGTTCGAGCAGCTCTACGTTGTACACGGTCAAACGGAAGAAGTTGGTATTGGGGAGCCCCGGTCCAGAGATGCGAACAGTATTCCGTGTGAGGCCGTACTTGTGCTTGTGCTTGTACTCTGTGTTTATCGAAGCTGCCTACAAGTGCGTAGAAGGTGTTTGTTTATATTTATATATTATTGTCAATACATAAAGCAGCTTTTTATTTGTTTTAATTTTAATAATGTATATTTAACTAAGTTTTTATAACATCAATTTTTGTTGATTTAAATAAATAAATAAACTCTTATTTATTCATATTACTTCACATATTTTAAAAATATCCATGTTTAAATTATACAGCGAACTTGTCTTCCTTTTATATTTGGGGTGGATTTGATGTACAATATCCGTACCCAATATAGCATTATTAGACGCATATGCGACCACTTCGCCCCAGCAATATAGCGTTATGAATTCGAGATAATATATTGCGGAGACATGATAGTAGTTTCTTTAATATAACCGTTTCTTTAAGATCTTGTTCCTAATACGAAATAAGCTTTGTGATTTTTTTTATGTGAAACCTTCTTTAGATTTTGATCTATTTCTCTCTCTCGCTTGCTATTGTTCCCACATGGTGGCGGGGTCAGCTTTCTGGATTTTCACTTTCACCTTCGCTCTATCCCCGACATCGTCTTTGGTAATCTTGAACTCCCTCATTTCTCTTAACATCACACTCTCCCACCTTGTTTTGGAGTCTGGGGAATTCAGCAGGGGATACCGTAGTTTATTCCTGAGAGTCAGTTCTGGGCTCTAAAGGATAAAACTGCGGTATGCCCTGTCTGTCGCAGAAAGCGACTAAAAGGGGTCTCGGGTTCACAGAGCGACAAGGGTGGGGGCCTTTGTCGTCCGCCAAGGTGGACCCGGGAAGAAAGTGACATCGGCTGGCCTGTGTCGCCTTGCACTGCGAGGACACCTGCGAGGCACTGAGGAAGGGCCACGAGGAGGTGGGAGGTGTTAGTGGGTAAAAAACCCCAAATAACCGTATCTTTTTGAAGATTTCCTCCCCGTTAACTAAAAAAAAGGGTCTGGGGACAGTTGTAGCCCCAGGTTCCCTGCTTAGTCGGGGTCATCCTCTTAACATGTCCATACTATCGCAGCCTTGCCATATAACTAGGCAATGCTACCAGACTTTTGTACACGCTGCCAAGCGATGACGGTTTAGCACAGTTATACTTTTTGTCAATATTTTGTAATATCTATTAAATTGTAAATATTTATTTTTTAGTTAGTATAATAGTAATAAATAAAATTTTAATACACTAACAGAATATTCAATATACAGAATATTAATTCAAAGTTAATAACAGATTCCAGGAATCCAGACTACTGAGAAGAAACTACCCAAGTATTCTAATTAGATTTTACACTTCAGTTATTTTAAACGTATTGTTGATAGAGGTGTTACTAAGTTTGTGTTTCTATATTGAATGTTTAAAACAGGAAGAAAAAAATATTTTACGATTGTTCAGGATAACGCCGTTGCCGCCCCCGTAATCCGAAGCGGGGCCAGGATGGGTACCTGGCCCCAGCATGCTTCGGCGTCGTCGGGACTTCTCTGAGTGCCGGAGAAGTCCCCTTTTGAGGATGAAGTCCGGTCTTTGCCGGGACCGGCCGGTCGTTGGGGTGTCCTGTCGCTGACAGATCCGGGGCATCCCGCTCATAACGGCTGATGGCATTCGCGGAAGCTTTAGTGGGTAGGGGCTGCCCAGGTGAGTCCCACACATCCCTCCGGGCCCAGGGTACCGGAGGATGGTCTATAAAAAGATTTTTTGTTTTTTTAAAAAAAAGCTAGCAATAATTTTTTTTCATAAATACGAGTATTACTAAAATTGTTGATAACCATTCCAAATAAGCTTAAGCTTATGCTAGGAGATGGTTCACGTTAGTCGAATGGTGGATTCGAACCGACACAACCTTACAATTCGCAGACCGTACGCTAAAGCATTAGGCTATTGACACTTTTAAAAATTAAATATTTAGAATATTAATATTATTTATATAAATTAAATATCAAAAGCAGTTATAGCCTGGTACGGCAGAGCTACTAGCAATAAAGGTTCAGGCTAAGCGACCTAAGATCTATGCCACCTCAATCCGGTGATGCAGTAATAGTCAGCTTCTCTGACTAATCTGTGTAGTTCGATACAAAACAATTACGTTACGTTTTTACGACCAAAAACAAAAACCGACTACAAATCGAATCAAACGTTAAAATCTCGGCTTGTTAAGGCTCGGATATCCTCTTTGTTTTTCCAAATTATCGTAGGAATATTACGAAATAGAATTGATCATAACCTAACCAAACTTTTATCAATATATTATTAAAGTACAGTCCTTTGTAATAAAAATGAATCATCTGAATTCAGTTGGCGTGATATTGAGTTATTCGTCCATCTGTGCCGCACATGGTTAATGCAAATTTAAGACTTATAGTTTTCTCATGGATGCTGTTATTAGAATAGGACAAAATTGAAATGGGAACATCAGGGAAGCGAGATCTTAAACACAATAGAATCATGAAAATCAGTTCACTCAGTCGAAAATAATAAATTGAAATCACTTGCTAGAAATTTGTGTCCGGTGTATGGCAGTGGCGTCATCACCTGTCAGATACGGGACCTAATAAGCCTGGTGAGGTTTACAGCGAAAGCTATCTCCATATATCCCACTAGGCTAAAAGACCATGAGAGGTCATAATTAAAGAAAGATTATTATTCAAATTACCTTACGAAACGAAACGAAGCGATTTGCATCGTCTTTCATTATCCGTACAGCAAAGGACTGTAATAGTTTGCCCGTGTTTGTCTTTCCCTCCGATTACAATGTGTGTTTTCAAGAGTAGAGTTTATAGGCATTTACTAAGCTAGTGGGCCTTACCATCCAGGACTGCATTTCCACTTAACATCAAATGGGATCATGGTCTTCTTGCTTATGAAGAATTCAAAATAATCATGCTACTAATTTACGAAGATAGATCAATCTTTTATTGCACCAAGATATATGTACAAAGGCGAACTAAATATTTGGAATTTACTTCCAGCTAACCTTTGGTCATTAAGAGCATGCTGATGGTAATATCGCTTATAATAGCGGTATAAGAATAAGGCATAGATAAATATAATACCTACTATTTAAAGATGATGATGTCCAGGCCGATTTGGGCGTCACTGGACAAGCAATTTAATTATGACATCATCAGGTACGACGATCAGGGACGATCAGGTATTAGGTTTTCTGCCCCCTCGTGTGCTCTTTGGTGGCTGTTGTACCCGATCTTGTTGCTAAAAGCACGAGAGCACTTCGCACAGGTTAAGGTTCCACCAATATAATTATAGTGGATGGACAATAGTGGCGGGTCTTCACTTTGTGACGAGTTGTTTGTGTGAATTGTTCGCGTGAAGAACTCGACATAAAGCGAGATAAACTGAAGAACCACCAACGCCGCTCAACTTCTATAAATACCAACAACTATAAATACCACATACACAATATATGTAAATATATACATATATTGTAATACTTCTACTTCACGTTAGAAATTGGTACTTTCGAGGTCATGAGTCAGTAAAATTAAACTTCATCATTGTTAAATGGCACCCATTATTAAATGAGACCCAAGACAATTCGCTCCACAAAGTTATTTATTCTCTCTTCCGATATTTTCCATGAAACTTGAAATGAGGGTATTGAAAAAATATTAACGTTGAAGCAAAACATTTTAGCGTACAAAAGGCTTTATACATTTGCAAAGCGATTTAATGTGATGAAAAGGGTCGGACATAAAAGCTTCAGATGTTTACTTTCCATTTTGTTTTAAATGGGTTGAACATATTTTCTTAGGTGAAACTTTAAAAGTCGGATGAAATTGCCTCTATACCCTTTTTATCATAATTTTATACGCAAAGGTGACCGAAAGTCAAGGAGAGGGATGAGTAGAAACGCAGTCCCTACTTACTTATTCAACCGTAATGCGTCAACTTTTCAAACAATTCTAGATAAACTGAAATATTTTACATAATGTTACGAAGATAAGGTAAAGGAGTCTTTACATATAGATATAGAGATAGATCTAAATGGAGATGTAGACATAGATACAGATGCAGATCTAGATATAGTAGAAGAAGAAGGAAGACTATAACATCGAGATGACGATGATCGAGAAAGGCATTGTATATATAAAAAAAAAGGAAAATAGTAACTGTAGAAGTGGCACTTTTTAACAAATACAGAGTAAACAATTTAAGTGTATTGGAAAAGAGCACGGACACAGGTTTGTGGTTGCAATCTAAGAATAAAAAAAAAACATCGAGATGACGTTTCGGAATAGGGACCCGAAGGCGATAGACCAGGCCAATCATGTAAAGGCGTTAGCGGCCTCCGCGTAGGAAACTTACAAGTTCCAGTAAACTGTAGAGAAAAAAAGCTGTATTTAAATAAACAAAAAAAAACAAATTTACATATATTACATATATTTACATATATATGAAAATTTATTAGAAAATTAGAATTAGTGGTCTTGTAGCTTTCAGTAAACCTTTGTAAACTCTTTTATAAACGGAGCAACCATAACAATTAAAGTCCAAATTAAAAAGGCACGGATGACCAGTCCGTGGAAATTTAGTTTTATATAATAATAATAATAAAAAGATATAGAAGTAAATGTAGTTACAGGTGCAGATAAAGTAGAGAAAGATAAGCTTTTTTTTTTTTGTTAAAGGGGAGGAAATCTTCAAAAAGATACCCCGCCTTCTGGGGGGAAGGCGGCGGTTATGTGGGATTTTTACCCACTAAAACCTCCCCGGTGGCCCTTTCCTCGGTGCATGACGAGGGGCTCCGGGTTCTCCAGTGGAACGCACCGGAGCCCCTCTGCACTGTGCTCAAGGAGAGCACGTCCCGGGGGGGGTTACTCCCTCCCCCCTGTGCCCTCGCAGTGCAAGGCTACACGGGCCAGCCGATGTCGCCTTCTTCCCGGGTCCACTTTAGCGGACGACAAAGGCCCCCACCCTTGTCGCCCAGTAGAGAAAGATAAGCTAAACCATGTATTCAGTTTGCTTCAGAATCTAATACGGTAATAAATCAGAAACTATTTCAAGTCAATATCGTCTCTAGTGGCAATAAACACGCTATCATGCTGTTTACAAAGGTTTAACATATAAGTAAACACAATAAATAAGAAGACACTCCAAATTAACATAGCAATCAGCAGGCTGAAAACATTGGATGCAGGTCGAATCAGAATAATACGCCAATAAATTATAAATTATTTATTCTTTGACTTACTGACACACATAGGTTGTTACAGAGAAAGTAGCAGTAACTTAAAAGACACTCCAAGTTAACAGTCTTATCAAAATTCGGATTACCTTACATTATTCTAAAAAAGATTTGCCAAATACCGATGGACTTAAGTTATATAATAGTAGATATAGTCAGTTCAGTTCTATAAGCCGCTAACTTTTCCAAGTTTAACTTATCATGGAGAGTTAAGCTGGTTTAACTTAGTTTACGATGTCTACCCTTGTTAAATACAATAATTCACTGGACACGAAAATGCTGATTTTGCGCGCTGATTTCCTTCCGCTTTTCCTTTGCACATTAGAGTAATTTAAGAAACCAAAAAACTGAATAAATTGGCTAAAATATAACGATATTTGTTGGAGGTGTCATCAGTTTGTAATAGTACCTACACGGCACAAACAGGGCGCAGTATAATGCAAAAAAAAATAATAAACTAAATAACAGTTTTGTCAAATTTCACGCGGACGAAGTCGCGGACACAGCTGGTTGTTAATGAAATAATCAAAAGATTTTTTTTAATTTTTTATTTAAAAAATTAGTGGCGAGAATCATTTGAAATAAATCTAAAAATCAAAGGTAACTTGAAAAATATCACTTTTCCATTTTCATACAAAAGATTGAACAGAATTTTTAAACTCCAAACAGACATTTCATTAGCACTAATTAGTTTTTGCTTCAACAAGCTCTAGGTGTCTGAACCGAGATGAAAAAAGTCCAATTATTTTGAACGAAAAGTGAATAATGTTTTCCATTGAAATTCTCAAGTTTTCTCGCTAAGATTGAAAACATTAATGAAAATAGTGACTGCTATTGTCATTTATAATTGTTTAAAATTAAAATAATAAAACAAGTATATTTACGAGTAAAAACCAAAAAACCGTCTTCAAATAGTATAGTAATATTACGAAAAACAATTATTCAAAAACTAACCAAAATTTCATCAAACTATCTTTGAACTTTTTACTGGAAAGGATACTTTCCAATGAAAAAATTAATCATCGAAATCGGTCGTCATAATATTGATTTATTCGTCTTTTTGTCGCGCACACACACAATGCAAACTTAAAACTGGTACATATGGTTTTCTCATGGATCACACTATCAGAACTGGACCAAACCAGACCAGCTAACTACGCCTAACGTACGAGATAGTAGTGATCGTGCGCACGTCAACACAGCACCTACACCTGCACAGTGTCCCCCATGCAGTCGTGGCAATATCTCGTCACACGATCAGCTGCACTTACTACGCAGACAGCAGCAATGACGCCATAGCCCAGTTCATCCAAAGGGCTATGAATGACACCAACGAGAGACTAGAAGACTACAACATCGCGATGGCGTTTCGGAACAGGGCGATAGACCACGCCAATCAAGTAAAGGCGTTGGCGACATCTGCGAAGGCGAAGTGTTGAAGCTTTATCTTTTATAAACGGAGCAAATGTAACAAATAAAAATCCAAACAAAAAGGCACGCAAAGCAGTTAAAATATATATATATAAAAAAAAACCAGATCAGCTTTCAAATAAAAAAAGAATCATCAAAATCGGTTCACTCAATTGAAAGTTATGCGCAAATGTATGGATTTGAATTAAATGAAAGAGGCGTGTTATGATTGTGTTTAGTGGAAGATCTCTGCGTACCCCTCTGGGTGACAAGCGTTGGTGTTTTATAAATTCAAGTTAAACATTTCGGAAATAGTACGAGTATAATACATGAGTACGGTCTGCGAAATATAATCTTATGATCTTAGATCTTACGTTTCGCAGACCGTATCCTAAACCATTAGGATATTGCTAGATTTTGCTTTATTTTATTTAAAAAATAATCTTACACAATTAAATATTTAATTTAATTCTCACAATATATTAAATTATTTATTTTTCTCCGTATTCATTCTCTTCTCCAGCGGGTAAAAATCATTACCTACACCCATCTACAAATCAGTAAAAACAATTTCATTCTTATCATTTATACAAAAACATATCGGGCTCAAGTTAATGTCAGAAATAAAAGTACGACGTATGGCTTATTCGACAGTTCCAAAAGAGGAGTGCTCCGATCGTAACCAAACTTTACAAGATTACTCGCCAGGTCAATTTGAAGATTTCCTGAAAGTTTCATTAAAATCGATCCAGCCGTTTCGGAGCCTAAATAGAACATACCCACACACTTTCTCTTTTATATATATATAGATAACTATAATGGCGTTTAATATTTACACCGTTAAGTTTGATTTGATATCAATTTTAATTTTTACTCGTGTATATACTTGTTCTCTTCATGTATTACATAATCGGCTAAAGGAAGTTTGATTCGCAAACGCCGTTTCCCGTGCCAAATAACCGAGAACGCAATTTTGAGTAATTAAGCTTGTTACATCCCGCTCTAACTGTAGTACTCGTACTTCAAAAGTCCGCTCTTGCGTTCATTTAACTATGTTTATAATTTGTGTAATAACGGTTTATCGGTTTTCGAGCTCGAATATGTAGAACGTGTTTGCTTCACATAACTTATGCAATATTCTTCTTTTACGTTCTCTCACTACTGACGATCGTGACCACGTATAAGCAGCCTCCATTGAGTGCGGTCATAGTTGGAGTGGGCCGCACGCTAAATGCTGCCTCCCACCGTCTTCGTGATTATGTGCGACCATTTTGTAGGCGCCCTTCCCTGAGCACATTGGCCGTCCATTTTGCCTGACATGATCTGCTTCTCCACACAGTGTTTAGAAGACCCCATAACGTGTCCAAAGAAGTTAAGGGCTATTTGGCGGCATATTTCAGATAGCCGTGTGGAGATCTTAAGCTCCTTCAGTATGGAGTCGTTGGTTCTCATGGCAGTTCACGGTATACGGAGCAGCCTTCGCCAATACCACATCTCGGAGGCGTCCATCACACGACTATCCCGACTTCTCATAGTCCAAGTCTCGGCAATATGCAAGATAAAAAAAACTTTATTTTCATATCTGCTTCAAGGTAAGAGACCTTAGAGCCATGCCTCGTTAATCGGCTGAAACAGGCAAAGTGAGTTTCTCTGGCTGATCAATGTAGGTTGGGCACAAAATAGGTTCCATCTGAAAAATCCATTGGTGGCACCGGCCAGCTTCACTGGCTAAATTGTATAGGTTCGTCACAAAAAAATTACAATTGTGAAATTTCCGCTCAGTCCTTCAGGGGTGAAACAAGATGCCTAGGTAAATTAATTATTTTTCAGGTCATTACAGTTCATTTATTTTTAAACCCTAACAGTCTTACAAATAAAAATGTATTATAACATATTTATTCCACCCTTATACTAAGTTTAGTCAAACCAGGAATAAATTAAGAATAATCCAAGAATAGTTTACCACAAATAAATCCGGAATAACTATGGTTTATCTATTCTTCCGTTACGTCAAAATGAACGAGTTGGCAACAGCGCAATCAAGGAGAAACCATACTAAAAAATTAATTGTAGTCTATGTAGTAGTGTAGTAATGTATCTGTCAATGTGTGGCGGTTATAAAAAATATTCTATACTCTATATATAGATAGAAGATAATCCACCTCCACGCTTGTCCATAGTAAGAGACATTCGAAATAATTAGTCTAGAAACATTATACCACTTTTAGAAAACCGATATTTTAATCGAAACTGTTTATCGCCGTACAAATCAAAAGGGTTTTCCAATCTTTTAAATATTTTTTATTTTTCTTGGAGTCTGAATGATATTTATTAAGTAATTTACTGTTTCTACTTCCTCCATTGCCCTTAATTCCATTATAAGTAAATTTAAATGAGCGAACACAAACACAAATCGTAGTATTTTAAATGTTATACTGGACTTAAACAAGGGTGTACGTCGTTATAACTTCGGAATAACGATTGTATGAACAAAAACGTCAACGTTCTGTAATGTAAAGCGTATTCTTGGTTTATTAGTACAAATTTAGCTTATTCTTAGTTTATTCCTAAGTTTATCTTTATACCACGTTTATTTGTAAGGCTGTAAGTGTGTTATAATAAATATACACATATAATACTTTCAGAAGCATAACCAATGATTAATTCATTCCATTAATTGACATTAAATTACCACGTCGCTTGTACGGGACACAATAGCATATTAACAATGTATTTAACGATATGCTTGGTGGATGTCGGCTTTTGTGTTAGTAGACAAGTGATCGACGTAATGGAATTTACTATGAGTACCTAATTGGTTTACAATACTGAATACGAACTGGTCAATGTCGTTAGACATTGACCAGTTCGTATTCAGTATTGTTATGTGTCTGAGTTCAAGGTATGGCATGAAGATAAGTGCTGAATGACAGGTTGAATTAAGAATTATGCTAATTTCAGCCCTGTAGTTCTGTGCTCGTAAAATAAGACTACTACCCCCTGCCTGTCGTATATCGGTTCTGATTAATTCTATTTCTTAATATTCCTACGATAATTCGTAAATACAAAGTGGGTGCACGCACGTTTAACGTTAGATTTTTTTTTTAAAAGAAAGCTAACAGCAATTTTTTTTTCAGAAATATTACATCGGAGGAAATGGGTTTATTCATACTCGACGAGTTATGTCGGGCTTGGCCCCTACCGACTAAAACCTCCCATGGTCAGCCATCCTCCGCCATGATGGGCGAGATGGGGTCGCGTTAGCATTCACCATCTGATTTAATTCGTTATTTCTTGTTAATTATTCCAACTAAGCTTAAGCTTGTGCTAGGAGATGGTTCACGTCAATAGTTGTGGTGGATTCGAACTTACGAACTCACGATTCGCATACCGTTCCCTAAGCCATTGAAGTCAGTTTTTGTTCGTATCGTGAATACTTGTCTTAATAGCGATACGAAAAGATTTTTGTTGGGTGTTCACAATCTGCTACGAAATATTAAAAAAAAATTTATCCCTACAAGCAAATAAAAACATAAATATGTAATCCTAGGTGACTTATACCAAAAGCATTAATTTAGTTGTATAATTATACATGGGGTAATTCTTAAGTTTCTTAATTATTTTGTTGTATAAGTGGCATGATTGTTTGTATCACAATTAGTTAAAATTATTTATCACATAGTTTTGTTTCACACTCAGGATTGTATGTTTATACTTAGCGAAGATAAAGGCGTTACTAAGCCTCGTGCTTAATATAGGACAATGTAAACCGGGCAGATGCTGAATTCAGTGCGCAACGTATATACTCGTAGCGCCGTACTTATTCTCCCTGCGCAAACAAACTGTATGAGATAACAGAGTTGACTGAGCACTATCTTTGTTGTGCGTCGTAATGAAACTGCGCCAATATTACGAGCTGAGATGGATTAAAACAGATTACCATGCTTTTCTAGATACTTTAATAAAGATTATGATGTATATTATATACTATTATCATTTTTTTAATGACGAACTACACCGATTGGCCAGAGAAGCTGGTCTTAACTGCTACACCAGATTGAGAGCTGGCATAGCTCATAGGTCGTTAAACCTGAACCTCTATTGCTAGTAACTCGACACAAGGGTTACTATTAACGTGAAGCATCTCCTTTTTTTTGATGGGGGGAAACCGGAGTGCCTCTGCACTGTGCTCGCAGCGTAAAGCGACACGGGCCAGCCGATGTCGCCACCACTTCACTTTTCCGGTTTTTTTTTGACACAGTTAGCACAGAGAAGCTGGCCTTTACTGCTTCACCGGATTGAAGGGTGGTATAGCTGTTAGGTCGCTTAGCCTGAACCTCTATAAAGTGGTAACTCGACACAAGGGTCCCCCTCAGTGGGGGGTAACCTTGGCTTGGACGGTTACTATGTTACGCGTAGCATTCCGACCCGAGGGCGCCTAAGAGAGATGCTATTTCACGAATAATCTAAGGGACATTCAAAAGCTAAACTAACTTTGAGTGCCACTTCGGGAAGCGTTGGTCCTGGGAAAAGAAGTGGCCGAAGAAATTCCAACAACGCTCCTATTATTATCATTATAGCCGTGGTAGTGCAGTGTCCGGGCGGTTGGCTCAAGTAGCATAGTACGCTCAGCCCTGTAGTACTGGGCTCATAGAATAAGACTACGGTATCCCCTGCCAGTCGTAGAAGGCGACTAAAAGGGGCCTCGGGTTCACGGGGCGACAAGGGTGGGCGCCTTTATCGTCCGTCAAGGTGGACCCGGGAAGAAGGCGGCATCGGTTGGCCCATGTCGCCGTGCACTGCGAGGGCACAGGGCGACAGGAATTAACCTCCTCCGCCGGACGTGCACTCCGAAGAGTGCAGAGGAGCCACTGGAGATCGCGAAGTTTTTTTTAGCTTTTGAATATAGTTATTAGTTATTAGGTTGAGTTTTTGTAATGTAAGCGGGAATCAACTATATAAGATAAATGAACACTGCCCTTTGCAACTAAGACCATAAAGTCTTTGTGTAAACATAACATAAACTAATATAAAAGTTATCCCGGATACGAAAGTGGGGAACAAGAACAATTACGAACAAATGAAACTGCCCTACGTGATCTAATAGAACTGGATCCCGGCTCTTGTTTTGCGTAGCACTCGTCAAACTGACTTTTATAATACTGTCAAATGAAAACAAAAATACCCACAGCTCTTTAGACACTATACATTTATGCAATTTGATTGACGTACGTGCTTAGAGTTTATTTTGATAATGCTTTTTTACCAATACCACCTGCCTTCTTCAAAAATTGGATTGTAGCTCCTCACAAACTCCTAATCCCTCAAAGGTTCCCTCGAGGCTCATTAAAAAAATACAATTTATATATAATTTTTTTCCTATATACAACTTTTAATAGTAAAATAGCAGCGATACATAATTATGTTTTTTTTCACCTATATTGCACCCGTCACCTAGTCACTACACAACCCAAAGGTAGACTGGCAGAGAATGCCTTTTCGCATTAAGTCCGCCTTTCGTAGACTTTAATTTTGTACAGTATATGACTCTGGAGCCGCATTACTTCTTCGTGCCTATCGCAGTGGAGACCCTGGGTTGTTGGGGGACTGAGGCGAAGAGGTTTATCCGGGAAATAGGTCACAGGCTTAGGTTTAGGACAGGTGACTCCCGCTCTGGTTCGTTCCTGGTGCAGAGGATGTCCGTTGCCATTCAGCGTGGGAACGCGTCGAGTGTGATGGGCACTTTTGCGCCGGGAACGATCAGGGGCGGGTTATTTGACTAATTATTTTAAAATTGGACAATGGTTTAATATATTAGCAATTTATTTTTATAATAACTTTACAATAAAAGGTTATTTGTAAGTATATTATTAAAATTTAATATCCGAACCCTCGCTACACGTCTGGAAGGAATGCGACATATTTTGATATAATCAATTTAATTATGCTACATATTTTGAACGGAGCAGAAATTTCACCGGCGTCTGAATATAATGAGACGGTTCACAAGGAGAGCGTTAAATGTAATTGTGCGTGTTCCATTGCGAAACAGTTCCAACCCGCTTGACAGTAATTCTATTCGGGACCACAATGTGTAGTTTGTAGCGTCGTCATTACACCCTCCGCAACTAATGCAAGCTTTAAGCTCGAATCCTTTGTCGGAGGAAACTTTCTTACATGACATAATTACGGTCACGTTATAATATTTCATCTAATACCTTCAAACGATTCTTATATATGTTACCGGCTATCTGTATAATCCGGTACTGTTTACAATACCTCAAAGGTAATGTATGAAATATTATTAAAGATAAAGATAAAAGTAACCTCTAATTAAGTATTAGTAAGTAAACAACGGAAGTATCTTAAGTAATTTTCAACACTATATTGCGGAAAACTGTGAGTGAATTATCAATATCGTCAATCAGCTAGGACTTTGGCGGACTTGGATATATTGAAATAAGCTTTTTTTTATTGATGGCCTTCTGGGGGGAAGGCGGGGTTATGTGGGGTTTTTATTCATTAACCCCCCCCCCCCCCCTCGATGGTCCTTCTTCAGTGCAAGGGGCTCCGGTGCGTTCCTCTGGAGATAACCTCCAGGGGGATAATAGGAGGTTAATCCCTCCCCCCTGTGCCTTCGCAATGCAAGGTGACACGGGCCAGGCGATGTTGCCTTTTTCCCGGGTCCACTTTGGCGGACGACAAAGGCCACCCTTGTCGCCCAGTGAATCCGATGCCTCTTTTAGTAGCCTTCTACGACAGGCAGGGGGTTGCATAGTCTTATTCTACAAGGCCAGAATTACAGGGGTGAAATTGAAATAAAAGAAAAAAATTAAATAAGCTGAATTAAGCCAACAAGACCTTGTGAGTCGGTAAAGCGATTTAATGTGACAGAAAGGGTCAAGAATAAGTCCCACATGTTTGCTCCCTATTTTGTTTCGGATGGACTAAACATGTTATCGTGACAAAAAGTTTGGAGGTGGGCGAAGTGAGATTACTTACCTTACCTTTTCCTGTAATAAGGAAAACCGAATAAACTTCCTAATATCCGACATGTAGACGGGCTGATATTTAGCGTTTTTGTTATGTCTTTCCTTTTTCTTGACCAACATCTATAACTGTGAGTAAAAATAAAGGGTGGTTTATGAAAGTTTGAATATCTCGGAAGATAAAGACGCTAGCTAACTGAAATAAATTGTGCATGGTAGACAATTAAATATCCTTGAAATAAAAAAAAATACTTAGTGTTGCCTTCATGTGGCTTACTAAAATTTAAATAAAAATAATATTTAATGAAAAATACTGTATTATCCAAGTTTACATAAGATATTCTTTTTCGTTTAAGTTTATGTTTTTAATGAAAAATAAATAAATAAATTAAAATATTTTAATATTTTAAGGATATTTAATTATCTATTATGCACGATTCAGTTAGCTAGCTAGCGTCTTTATCTTCCGAGATATTCTTAACTTTCTTAATCGACCTTTACTTTTTCTCACGGGTGTATAACAACTCCTAACGACGTAAAGAGAACCAAACTCTTATCAAACTACCCTTGAAGTGCATTTTTTCCAGTAAAAAAATAATAATTGAAATCGGTTGGCGTGATATTGAATTACATTGAGTAATATAGTAATATATTTAAGCGTCAATAGCCTAATGGTTTAGGGTACGGCCTGCGAATCATAAGGTCGTGAGGTCGAATCTACCATTGGACTATTGCCGTGAACCATGTCCTAGCACGAGCTTAAGCTTCGTTGGAATGGTTAACTAATGAGCTTTCTTTAAAAAAATATATATATATAATGTAAATTTATGATTAACATGGTATGCTAAACAAAATGAGACGACACTGGCAAGAACCACCTTTCAAATAAAAAAATAATCATCAAAATTTTGAGAGCCTCCTCCTTTTCTAAAGTTGGTTAATACTGGGTTTATTTTATACCGTCGTATTTTATAGAGTCTGTAGGATTGTTTCAAAGTTGATAGCATATTTTATCTTTCGAGATGTTACCCTCACAAGATGTAGTGACGCAGATAGACTCCATCAATTTCTACCTTTATTTTTGCGACGAATTTGATAAGAAGAATTTATGTCACGATATATTTTATGGAGAAAGTTGTACGACTAAATTTAAGATTTCATTTTCGAAAAAAATACTGACAAATTTTACAAACATTCCTGTTAGAAATTCCAACTAAGTATTTAGCTTGTACTAAGCGATGGTTCACGTCAGTAGTCGAATGGTTGATTCGAACCTACGACCTTACGATTCGCAGACCGTATCCTAAACTATTACGCTTACGTATAGTTACAATGAGGCTTTCTTTAACATATAATAACTTCAATTGGGGGAGGCACATACAATTATAAGCTCTCACGGCCTTTTAATTAAAACAATTCTTGCTATAATATATTATTGACTTTTCGTTATACCTTGCTAGTTATTTTACTTTTCCCGCTCTGTAGGGAAGCCTGGAAGAGATCGCTCATAGCGATAAGGCCGCCCTTGCCTACATTTAACTTAAGTTTTAAGTCATTATATGATGCATAAACCCAATTGAAATTAGGGCAGTTTTTTTTCTTTAATCCTGTTAAGATATACATGTAAACATATTTTCAATATCATAGGTATTTTACAAAATATTTGCAAAAAATTTAACTGTGCCAAACCATCGTCGCTTGGCAGCGTGGCTAGAAGGCTCGTAGCATTGCCACGTTATATGTCAATGCTTAACCTCTGTACAAGGTATAAGCCAGCCCTCTAGGGCAGGTTAAATCTAAACATACATAGATAGATAAATTCTTTATTGCATCAAAATACTTTTACAAATATATATACTTGGCCAAACACACATATATATATATATACGTATAAATATATATATATATATATATATATATATATATATATATATATATATATATATATATATATACGTATATATACGTATATATACATTTATTAACTAAGTTATAAAAAAACTAAAACTTTGTGCAAAATGCTAACTCCACAACGCAAGATACAAGAGCCTGCTTAGTTTGGGGTCACTGTGTACCAATAATATGTGCTGCAATGGATGTTCGTTTAATTTGTGTAATGTTTATAAGTGTAACCAAATCTGTGTATTAATAAATAAATATACTACATTCTAATCTATAAAGCCGTACTTAATTCTATTTATTAAGCTGAGGGAACAACATGTGGGCTGTTTTAATGTTGCTGTCGGATTCTATCGCAGAGGGAACGAGGAAGATGGTGGCTATGGCCATACAACATTGATAACTTTCTGTTTCGCTTCATGCGACCGATGGGAGTACTTAGTGTGTACTTAGTTTAGGGTATGACGGGGCTGACATGCCCCAAGGGCAAAAGTCCACAAAAATTTAAAAAAAAATGTGTTTTCCTCCAGCTAACCTTTGGTGATTAAGAACAGGCTAAAGGTAGAGCCGTTATGTATTGTATTTTAAGTATTACATAGATAAATAAATATACGTAATGGTATCATTAATAATTGTATCAACTACTACTCAGCCCACTTTTGACGGGCTAGATTTTGCTTCATTTTATTTAAACAAAAAACTTACATCATTAAATATTTAATTTGACTCTAACAATATAATAAATTATTATTTTATTGTTAGAGTCCGTATTCATTCTCTTCTCGAACGGTTGAAGATCATTACACCCATGTACATGCAATATACTCCATTGTACTTCAGTATTCATAATGACATAAATATAAACAACGCATGTGTTAATACAAATTTGGGTTATAAAACAATAGAATATCATCATAGTAAATAAAACCTGTATTTGACAGTTCAAAAAGAGTGTTGCTCCGATCGTCACCAAACTTTACAGGATTACTTATCTGTTAATCTGACAACTCCTTGAAAGTTTCTTAGATATCGGTCCAGCCGTTTCGGAGCCTATACGGAACATAGCCACACACTTTCTCTTTTATATATATAGATGGTATCATCGATAATTGTATTAACTATTGAATCGCTAAAATTTCAAATTTGACACGCAGCATGACAACCCGACTTTTGAAATAGACTGAATAGTTTGACGTTTACAAAATAACGTAAAATTGGAAATTCCAGCGGGAATAGCGATACGTATTGCATGTCACTGTTCAAAATGGACAGAGGAAATGCTTTGTATTTATTTTGCAATTCGTGGCTTAATATATATCGCTGGCATTTTAATTGTCCTTTTCGTTTAGTGTTCATTATTTTGTTAACGAAAAAAAAACAATGTTGGACAGCTATATGAATTTTATTTTAGTCGACGGACGATACGAAAAAAGCATTTGTCTATATATTTAATCTATGTTTCGTGTATTTAATAAAAAAAAAATTAACGAAAAAATGAACGTGCTTTAAGAACCAAGAATACGGTAGTTATTAAATTAGTAATGAAATTGACTTTGTGTAAATATTTTTATCTATCGATCGAGACTTTTCGCTATCAGATCAGGACAATGATCGTCAATTAAAAGTTTATCGGCATATTGTTACTTATAATTATTATGGTAACGTTATTAATTTAGAGAAATTAATGTATGTTTATGTGTTATGCTTGTATTTGTCTCGCCTTAGACTCGGTGGAAAGGCGGGCTAAGAGGTTATTTGGTGACGTAGCTGAAACCAATCTGCTCAGACTTGAGCACAGGCGTAAGGTAGCTAGCCTTTTGGTTTTCTACAGATTGCATTTTGAAGAGTGTGCACAGGAACTACATGATCTAAATCCCCCATCCCCGTTCCACTATCGGACTTCTAGACGCATTACGGGATTTCATCCTTTTGTTGTGAATATCACACAAACCCGAACGAAGCGCTTTGTTTCGTCTTTCATTCTTCGTCCAGCAAAGAACTGGAATAGTTTGCCCGCGTCGTATACAAGTGTATAGTAGCAAATACAACGAAATCATTAAGTAATATTCCAAATTTATTTATTCTAATCAAATCTGGCGGGAAACATTCCTATCTGTATTGTGTATGTGTATTTTTACCGCCGTAGTATTTTCACGCCGGATTATCTAGTATTTTTACAGCCTCTCCAGTGGCACTAGAAGTCAAGACAAGAAATTCGCTTACGAGGAAAAACTTACGGTTTTATAATTCTAGAAGCTTGCATCTTTACGTGAAGGACTTGTCGTAGATGTTATATGTTATAGTAAGTTATTTTTTTTCAAATGTATTATTTTTTAAAGTTTTTTGGCAGTCTATTGGCTAAGGGATCCACTTTTATAACTTTTTTATGGGGGGTATAAACTGGTGCTTGCTTATCACGATCCAACTTGATGGTAAGTGGTGATATAGTCGAAAGATGACTTAACGTACTTTTACAAAAAATCACTTCGAAAAACTTGTACTCACTGTAAGTTAATTAAGTTACGTTAGGTATAATTGTAATTGTAGATAGCCCCCTTAGTCCTAGGCTCGTAGAATAATTCTACGGTATCCCTTGCTTGTCGTAGAAGGTGACTAACCAACCTCGGGTACATGGCAAGGCCAGCCTTGTCTTCGAAAAGTTTCTAAGCCTGTCTTGCCGAGATGTAACTTGGCTTGGTCTTGGTGGTGGAGCATGTATTCATTGTTATGCAATGAAATATATTGGATCTATACAGGTATCACATGTCTCGACAAAAATAACAAAAAAAAATCCATATCTTTTTTTTGATTGACCATAAGTACAATTAAAACCATGATACAATGACATTAAAATATATTTGCTACGACTGCTCTTAAATTTTTGGACGAAAATCATTAGTCACCTGACTTTGACACACCATGTTCTAAAAAAAATGTTTCGTTACCATCGTGACAAGTAATTCCAAAAGTTTGCGCTACTATCCCAAAACAGTTTTAACCTTCCACATTTTACCGTAACTTTAAAAAAATAATATTTTATAGAAAATATACGTCGCCAATTCTAACTTATTTGACGTTATTCATACTTTTCAGTAAAATGTCTCTGATAATATATCTATCTAATAATAATCTTATATTAAAAAAAAATTACAAGGTTTTTTTTTATTACTTTTGTCGAGGCTGTTATACGCCACCTATGAGTACGACCCACTCACCGTTGGACGTAGAATCACGGGACAGCCTGTATATAGTATCTAGAAAGCTAGGTGAAAAGGGAACATTATACCCGTGGTCCTGACTGTGTCTACCCTATTATGGCTAAAGTGGCAATTTGATAAAATGTTTCGATTCCTTATAAAATTCCTAGTTTCACAAGCACAGACAACCTGTAACGACGTTCCTCGTTTGGCGCAAGATGTGAAATTCTTGAATATACTCGTCCTCGAAGCTAAGAGCTTCTCGTAAAACTTGCCGACGCAAGCGGCTTCGTTAAAATATTTTAAGTATATTAAATTAAAAAAAATATTTGAAAACGTGCACGGCAAAAGTGCCAGTTTTGTGTTGCGAGTATTTGATATATACATATTGAAGCTTCAATTGCCTAATGGTTTAGGGTACCTATTATCTGCGAAAAATACGGTCGTAGATTTGAATCTATTATACCACTATTAACGTGAAGCATCTCCTTTTTTTTGATGGGGGGAAATCTTCAACAAGATACCCCGCCGCATAGGGAAGGGCTCCGGGATCTCCAGTAGAACGCACCAGAACCCCTCTGCACTGTGCTCGCAGCGTAAAGCGACACGGGCCAGCCGATGTCGCCTCCACTTCACGTTTCCGGTTTTTTTTTTGAACACAGTTGGCACAGAGAAGCTGGCCTTTACTGCTTCACCGGATTGAGAGGTGGCATAGCTTTTAGGTCGCTTAGCCTGAACCTCTATTAGGTGGTAACTCGACACAAGGGTCCCCCCGGTGAGGGGTAACCTCGGCTTGGACGGTTACCATTATCACGCGTTAGCAGTCCGATCCGAGGGCGCCCGAGAGGGCCGAACCACGACTCGGTCGGTAGCTATTTTATTAGCAAAAATCTATTGGGACAATCTAAACTAACTTATATGCCACTTCGGGAAGCGTTAGCGCTGGGAGAAGAAGTGGCCGAAGAAACTCCAGCAACGCTCCTAATATTATCAAGGGGGTGTGGTTTTCCCATAAAATACTTATGTTTCCGGGTCCACTTCAGCGGACGATTGTCGTTCAGTAAAGCCGAGGCCCCTTTGACTGGCAGGGGATATCGTAGTCTTATTCTACGAGCCCAGAACTTAGCACAAGCATAAGTTTCGTTGGACTGGTTCACAAATAATATAAATATTTTTATCACATAACAACGTTTGTCGGGTCAGCTATATAAAAGTGTAGAGTATTCTTACTGCCAGTAACTTATATTGTATGACACGTTACACAGTGCTCTTAATACAATCCCGCCGCATATTCCTACATTTTGAAATTTGTTTGTGGCAGGGAATGTGCATAGCGAATTTCATTTTGTAGTACCGTGCTAGTGCAAATTTTCTTGACAACCCTCTTTTTACAAACTCCGCCCGAGAAATACTCAACAGAATGAAATTGTTTAAATCCTGCTACACTACTATACGTTGTTTTGAAGTGAAACTATCTTTACGGATTTTATCGCGTTTCATGATAACATGAATATTCTTTAATTAAAATAATGATATATTGAACATATGAATAAATAAAAATTTCTTTCTTTCTTTCAATCATAAATTAGTCATAGGACAGTGCTAGACATCGTGCGTACAGCAAAGGAGTGGAATAAGTTGCTGGCGTCAGTCTTTCCGTCCAAGTACGACGTGGGAGCCTTCAAGACTAGAGTGAATACATAGGCACTTACTAAACTAGCGCGTACCATCTTTCGAATATATCACCACTTAACACCAGGGATCATGGTCAAGCGCTAGTTTAAACGCATAAAAAAAAGAGATAGGCCTCCACCAATTTCCAAAAAGACTGGCTATAAACGGCTTGCATTCAGCTATGTCATGCGGCCCTTACGAGGTCGTTGAGCACCTTGCAGTTGGATGTTCTACGCTGCGCTTTCCGGTCCGTGGCTTTCAATCGAGAACTTTTCTACGCGCTATGTGCCCAGCCCATTGCCACTTCAACTTGCTTACACGATGAGCTATATCGGTTACTTTAGTTCGTCTACGGATCTCCATCATTGCTGATATGATTTCGGAGAGACACCCCGCACATAGCGTTTCATCTGCGATAAAAACGAGTAGTTTATCATCTCTATTAACCTTACTAGACTTAGAAGAGTTAGAGAATTTTTTAAGAAGCTTTCTATTGTTCCTTCATGGTGATGGGGTTAGCTTCCCGCTTTTCATTTCGCTCTGACATTGACTAGTCTTGGGAAATCTTGCACTCAATCATATCGCTCGGCATTAATAGAGAGAAGAGTATAATGCCTTGTCTTGTGTCTTCCTCTGGATGTTCGACCGTGGGAGGTTATAGTGTTTAGTTCCCTGCGTATTACGTGCCCACACCATCGTAGCCTACTCTCTTGCATCTAATTTGCAATGTTGTTCTGTGAACTCAACTCTGAGAACTGGTCATAACAAAACAAAAAACGTGTAGCCACTGTAGGACACAGGCCTTCTCTGTAGAGTTTTTTCTTAAAAAAGAAAGCTAACATTATTTTCTTTTACAAAAATTAATAAATTTTTTAATTAACCATTCTAAGCTTAAGCTTGTGCTTGGATATGATCCACGTCTAAAATCAAACGGTGGATTCGAACTTGCGTTTTGCAGACCGTATCCTAGGCTATTGACCTATTGATATTTTTATTGCAAAAAGAGTATAAGGGCATAGTCTGCCAGGTTTGTGTTGTTGACGGATTGAAAAAATGTCACATGCTTTATTCTAATTTTCCAAGACATGGTCTTCCTCACGATGTTTTTCTTCATAACTTAGTACATCACCAGGACATTTCCATTGAGATGGTGAGCCCATCGCCATTTACTTGCAGGATAAAAATGATGCCCGTAAAACATTCAGTATAAAAAGTACTAAAGGGACGAATATTGTCACAAGTGTCGTGCGAAAAACATACAGAGATCGACCCGTTTCTGAGAACGCGTGTCTAATACTACCTACCCTTGGGAAATTAATTCTAGCCCCACCGTCTACGTCAACTTCACCTCAAAACAATATTATACGTTAATTATATTTTCAAAGGTTCAAACTTCGTTTTATTTTGTTATATTATTGTAAAGTTTTATAAAAATCCACTCAGCAGTTTTTGCGTGAAAGAGTTGAGAACAAGTTGATATCCATACATTCTTATGAACTGTCGCGTTTATAATATTAGTAGGATTAATTTCTCAGATTTAGATATCTGACATACTCTTACTAGCAAAGAATAATATTCTATTGTAACAGTCACGAGTACAAAAATGGTTTAAAAATGTATGTATTATTCAGACAAAGTTGGGCAACGTTTCAACCTGTCCAAACTCAACTTGGTGAAAACTCAAGACATTTCACTCGTAGATGTATTTACCTAGAAGTCGCGTACAAGGGTCATTAAGAAAGTTTTACACAAAGGTTACCGGAAGTGTAGGCAGCATTCTCATCCGTAACTTTCAGGTTTCAAATGACATAGAGTTTGATAGGAGTGAGACGGTAACCGAAAAAACATCGCAATAGACAACCGTTTGTGGTTTCTTGTTGCAGTTATTTGAAGAATTGGCCATACAACGTGGCAATGCTACCAGACTTCTGGGCACACTGCCAAGCGATGATGGTTTGGCACAATTATATTTTTTGTAAATATTTCTTTTTTAGTTAGTGTTAAGTATCTATACAAATAAATAAAATTGGAGCGTCTGTTTTTAATATTAAAAAAAAACTTTTTACTACATGCATATGAATGTATATACGGTACATACACCAAAGTTATTTTTTTAGAATTTTTGTCCGTCTTTTACATTAGCCGGTTCAAACTTCCTGCTAATCTCTGGAACGGCTGGACCGATTTAACGGGATTATAACTGGCAGATAATTGATACATTAGGGTGTAACTTAGGTTAGACTTTTATTTCAGAGAAAATTTAAATAAATATTTTCTTCTAACAGGCAACACCGTAGGGCATAGCTAGTAAGCCATATAGATGTGTATATCATTTTTGCTCAGCAAAAACTTTGGAAAAATTTGCGGAGGCTCGGTTTGTATTTTCATATTTCGTAGGAATGCTACGAGCAGGTAGAAGCCGCACAGAAAAGACCGAGTCCCTCTCGGTCGGTCAAAACTGAGTTGGTGCGACAGAATCGTGAAGGAGACCATTGGAAAGTTTATTTATTTTTATTTATTTAAATCAACAAAAATTATAATACCGTTACATATAACAATATGATGTTTCTTTATAGCGAATGTTGTGTACACCTGTAATTGGCATACACAACAGGACTTAGTTTGTAAACTTGATTATTACAACAATGTATGCTTGTGTAATGCTGTTGGTGTATCTTATTAAATAAATAAATAAATAAAACTTTGTTAAATATATATTATTAAAATTAAAACAAATAAACAGCTGCTTTATGTATTGCCAAAAATATATAAATATAAATAAAGAGTCAAACACCTTCCACGCATTTGTAGGCAGCTTCGATAAACACTTGGAGAAGGTAAGCCGAGGACAGAAATGAATGTCAGAACATTATCAAAGAAAAAATAAAATTAGATCATTAATTCGATTGAATATATTAATTCGAAATTGCATTATAATCGATATTAGTAGGCAACAATCATTCTGACTTTATACCTGTTACGTCTGGTGTACCACAAGGCTCAATTCTTGGACCATTGTTATTTATATTATATATAAATGACATCAATACATGTTTCCTTTACTCAGAATTTCTGCTTTACGCTGACGATTTAAAAGTGTTTAAACCAATTAGAAATAAAGACGACACCCTTCTCTTACAAAGTGATTTAAACCGGTTAAGTACTTATTGTGTCAACAACAAATTGAATTTAAGCATTCCCAAATGCCACCTAATTACTTTCACAAAAAATAAGAACCGCTTTTTAATTGATTATAAATTATGTGATGAGTATATAAATAGAGTAACATCACTACGAGATCTTGGAGTAACACTAGATGAAAAATTACACATGAACCTTCATATTGAAAACATTATTAATAAAGCTTATAAGATGTACGGTTTCATATTACGCGCTTCTAGAGAGTTTAAAAAAACTCCAACTTATATACACCTTTACAACTCTTTGCTTCGCCCTCAATTGGAATATGCTTGTATGGTTTGGGATCCTGTTTACAATAAATATGTTGATGATATCGAAAGAGTACAGAACAAGTTTTTTAAAACCTTGAACTACAGGTGCCACAAAAATCGTACTCCTTACAATGATATATTAAGTGAACACAAAATTTTACCTTTGAAATCAAGGCGCATGCTTCTTCAAACAATGTTTCTACATGGATTGTGTAACAATAAATTTGACTGTCCTTATTTAGTAAATAATTTATGTTACGTTGTACCCAGAACAGTTTATCGGCGAGAGGTTAGGACATATAATTTATTTTCTTTAAACTCCTGTCGTTCCAATGCTGGTGTGCGTTCACCTCTCCGTCGTGTGGTGGATATATACAATAAGTACTTCGCAGATGTTGATTTGTTTTCATTGCCTACTACTAAATTTAGAAAATGTATTAAAGACAGCTTATTTAGTTAATTTAGTTAACAAGTATTTTTTACTTCATTTATTTCTGTGTTCTTCTTCTTAGTATAAACTTTGTTTTTGTTTTTTTTTTTTTTAAGTGTTGCACGTTAAAATAATAATGATAATAATTTGCGGATAATGTTGTTGGTAGTGCAGTTACATATCTTATTTCTATTATGTCTTTTATAATATCAATTGTGCTATTGTTTATTGTCCCAAATAAAGAGAAAAAAAAAAAAAAAAAAAAAAAAAACAAAGATGTCAGCAAAATATTCCTTCGCTACTGCAAGAAAATAGCAGAAAAGGCAGCCTTTAGGAATAAGACTAGCAAGTAAGGAGCTCTAGACACACATTAAAATTAATGTGAGTCGAGAGCCCATCACTGGACTTAAAAAACTAAGTTAGTATTAGGAAAAATTGTTACAAAATAAGATTAGTAATAAGCAAATGTTATAAATATAAGAAATAAATATAAGGTAATAATTAAAGAATAAGTGTACATATTAGAAATAGAAATAAAATAAGTAAAGTAGGAATAAGTTGTTAAAAAGGAGAATGTAAGAGTGTATAATAGATTAGTGAGGAAAGGCATGGGAGTAAAACTGCCCTGACCTATCCATGTTAGGGGAACTAGAAATAGCTTAGGCATTACTACGCCTATACTTAGAGTAAAAAGGACAAGGGGCTGGCTATAAAACTCTGAATTTAGAAATAAGTCAGTAGTTTTGCCTCATGTTACATTTAAAAAAAATAAAAAAAAATTGCATTATAATACATTAGTAATACTTTAAGTCGTTTACATGCATATACGTGAATTTAATAGAATTATCTCCGGTTGAAAGTGTTTCGTTCAAAAATCATCCTTAACGACGTTGTTAAATGAAAATTTAAAAAGTATCTTTCATGCAAGATGACGTTCTGAAAATTTGTATAATATAACAGATGGTATATAAAACATTATTCTTTTGTCATAATTTATATATTAATCAATCACAGACGCCAGCTAGAGGGGTGTGGACGGCCACAGGTGGCGGAGTTTCTACGAAATTAAAAAAAAATTGGCAGCCATAATGTACTACCGATTAAAGAAATTTATAACTTAAATTAAAATTATCAACACAAATCCGGTTTTCAACCGACTCCAAAAAAATCTCGGTAATCTTTTCGTCCGTATGTTTTTTTTTTTTTTTTTATATGACCCCATTTAGGGCCCTATGAGCCTGTTGCTAAAATTTTTGCAACAACGTTGGTCCCTTTGTAAAATATATATTTTCCTCCTTTAAGGATATTTCTTCGTTCCTCTTCTTGCTACTATTGAGCCGTTAGCTTTTGCGACTAAGAACATAACTAGCTCACAGTATTCCAGGAATAGTTCTCTGGCATCGGTTTTTATATATGTACTTGTTATATATTCGTCCGTATGTTGTTATTGATGTAAGTTTTTTTATTTTTTGTTGCCACAAACTTTGGACTGCGTGGCATCTATAAGAAAACCAGTCTTAAATTTGCATTACCGTGTGTGATAAATGGACTCTATATCACGCGAACAGATTCCAATGATTCATTTTTTATTGTATGTACTTGAAGAGTAGTTTGATGAGAGTTTGGTTAGATTCTGATTTTATTTGAGGTCGGTTTTTTGTTTTTACTTGTAAATATACTCTTGCTATAGCTCGTATCATTTGGAGGCGATATCAACCGAAAATAGTCTTGATTCGGTATTCAATTTTACTAACGAAATTCAGCTTTGAACAGATAAAATACTATGTGTCATAATTAGTACGCATTGTATCGCGTAATTTTGTTAATTATTGATTTACGGTTTCAAACGGCGGTGGCAATGAGGTCGTAAATAACAGTTAAGTAAAGGTGTTTGTGAAATAATGGCCGTTTTAAAACCAACGCAGCGTTGTAATAAATAGTACGTAAGCAATTTGTTTTTACAATTATAGCGTACATAATATTGAAATAAAAAGTTAACACTTATTTTTAAACGAATCATTGGAAGTGTCATAAATTGTAAACATAGAGTGACTGACGGATTTTTGCATTCTCTCTGTCGCATTTACCAAGGGGAGTGTTCTGAGGAATTGTTCTGAATCATCCCAGCTACCAATTTTTTTTTTATAATTTCTAAGCAAGTGCTTGACTACGATCCCACCTGATGTTAAGTGGTAATGCAGTCCTGGATGGTAAAGCTTAGTAAATGCCTATTCACTCTACTCTTGAAAACACCCACATTGTAATCGGAAGGAAAGACAGACGCGGGCAAACTATTCCAGTCCTTTGCTGTACGAAGAATGAAAGACGAAGCAAATCGCTTCGTTCGGGTTTGAGGGATGTTCACAACAAAAGAATGAAATCCCGCAGTGCGTCTAGAAGTCCGATGGTGGAAAGGGGATGGGGGAATTAGATCATGTAGTTCCTGAGCACACTCTCCAAAATGCAATCTGTAGAAAACCGAAAGGTTAGCTAGCTACCTTCGCCTGTGCTCAAGATTGAGAAGATTGGTTTCAGCTGCGTCACCAAATAAACTTTTAGCCCGCCTCTCCACCGAGTCCAAAGCTGCGACATGGCATTTAGCTGCCCCTGCCCAAATGTGACAACAGTACTCTACACACGGCCGGACTTGAGCTTTATAAAGTGTTAAAAGCTGTCCCGCAGAGAAGTACGGTTGCACTTTGACCAAGATCCCAAGTTTTTGCAGCAATCTTAGACTCGATGAATCGTCCATAGTTTAGGGTCGATGAGATTTCAATACCCAATAACTGAAGACGATCAGTGAATTCCACAGATAGATCCTGGAAAGTAGGAGCCAAGGTGGTGAGCCAACCAATCTTCAAAACCGTATATCACGGCAGAATTCCAAATTCCATCTTGATGGTTGGCATTTCATGATCGTAGGGTTTTTTGCGTAACTTTCTTCGTACTATCAACCTGTGGAACCATGGTCGTGGATGTTCATGGTCGATGATCACTTAAGATCAGGTGAGCCGTAAGCTTGTTTCCTCGCTTTTTATTATAAAAAAAAGTAAATTATATTAAGTAAATAAAATATGTACCCAAACAATATCAATGTATAAAAGATGTTATCTGTAACACACAATCTTGTTACTTCAGCGTGCTTTTATCTTATAAAGAATAACGTGTTTATGGGTTACACACAGCTTCCAGGTTTTTTCATCCTGCCTTTTTCACAGAAATAATATATAAGTAGATGGAAAGTATTCTGACATAATTGTATAATAAATTTCTCATTTGCTTCATGACCAGAGTTTATTTATTTATTTATTTATTAAATAAGATACACCAACAGCATTACACAAGCATACATTGTTGTAATAATCAAGTTTACAAACTAAGTCCTGTTGTGTATGCCAATTACAGGTGTACACAACATTCGCTATAAAGAAACGTAACGATTTAATAATTAAATAATAATAGTTACAAAAATATTTTAATAAATTATAGAAAAATCAGTAATAAATTAATTAGATTAGCCAAAATTACTGCACAATTTTTAACACTAAGGTGTGGAAAACCTTGCGTGAATTAGAAAAAACGTCAACCGACGTGGACTTGAGTGTTAAGGAGGTTATATGTAGCGGAAAGCGCAAGGGCGAGTGTGACAGTAGGTTGGTTTTAGAATGCGGAAATTACATCAAAAATCCTACAACAACGACTCCTTGGATATTTGAATGGCACTCTAATGTGAATGTTTTCGAGTCTCTGTCTACTTTTTATTTCACCATTGATGGCTTTGTGAAGAAAAACTTTTTGTTTACGAGGAGGAAATCTTCAAAAAGATACCCCGCCTTCTGGGGGGAAGGCGGCGGTTATGTGGGGTTTTTACCCACTAAAACCTCCCCGGTGGCCCTTTCCTCGGTGCATGACGAGGGGCTCCGGGATCTCCAGAGGAACGCACCGGAGCCCCTCTGCATTGTGCTCAAGGAGAGCACGTCCCGAGGGGGGAGGTTACTCCCTCCCCCCCTCTGCCCTCGCAGTGCAAGGCGACACGGGCCAGCCGATGTCGCCTTCTTCCCGGGTCCACCTTGGCGGACGACAAAGGCCCCCACCCTTGCCGCCCGGTGAACCCGAGGCCTTTAGTCGCCTTCTACGACAGGCAGGGGATACCGTAGTCTTATTCTTAGGAGCCCAGAACTACAAAATAGCAGCATGATGCATTGACAGTAAAAATATAAATTAGAGTGAAACACCTTCTACGCAGTCGTAGGCAGCTTCGATAAAGACCGACTGGGTGCAACAAAATATATCTATGTGCAGGGAGATGGTATTAACAAACCCAACCGCGCGCGACAGCGCAGAAGTCCTGGAGATAGGCAGTAGGAACAATGGCGGACGACGGCGCATGTACACGTTACTGTCAGGCGTCCGCAGCTGTAGCGCGGCCAGTACTTCTGGGTGGTGAGCCCAGCCCTTATGTTCGTACCGGTGGCGATAATTCTTGTGTGTAGGTATCGACGGCGTAATGCGAGTATGTACGTATTGAGAGCTAAATACGCGTATGTACATTAGCAATGGCATAATACGCTTATTTACGTATCTAGGGCATAATATGTGTATGTACGTGTAGGTGGAATAGACTGAATTGTATTGGCGCTCACAGAATAGCGTGAAAATTGGAAATACCGCGGGAATCGAGTTACGCATTTGCCAGTCACTCTCGAAAATGTAATGGAGAGAATGTTTTGTGCTTCCTACGGACTGATCAAGATTCTAAGCAGTCTCTAGCTCGTAACAGTCACGGTTGCTTAGTTTTTTGAAATGAAACTTATTTACGCCCGCTAGATTTGGGGAGTATGCTGGTGAATGCTATACAAAAAGTGTGATCGGGTGAGGTGAACGGAAGTTTAGAAGGATATATTTGTATCAAGTTAGTAAATGTAGAAAGAGTAGGGGGCAAGAAAGAGAGATTCGAGTAAACGTTTTATACAATGAATTGATTTTAATATAAAAAAAATATGTCATAATTTAATTTGTACAGTTTAGCAAAAACAGGAATAAACTTTTAATGTCCTATAAAACCACATTATTAGTAACAAGAGAACATGGCAAAACTCCGTTTTGAATTTACTATGTCATCTAAGACTTACGTAAAAACAAATATCTATATATATAAAAGAGAAAGTGTGTGGGTTTGTTCCATTTAGGCACCGAAACGGCTGCACCGATTTCAATGAAACTTTCAGAGAATCTTCAGATTGACCTGACGAGTATGGTGACGATCGGAGCACTCCTCTGTTTGAACTGTCAAATACAGCTTTTATTTACTATGATGATATTCTATTGTTTTATAAACCAAATTATTCCGTATTTTTGATCAACATTAACAGTTTAAAAATACCTATTGCTTCATAAGTATTTATTAATGCCTTTAATTCACAGATAATTCACATTTACCACGACCAATCCATACGTCGTACTTTTATTTCTGACATTAACTTGAGCCCGATATGTTTTTGTATAAATGATAAGAATGGTATTGTATTTACTGATATGTACATGGGTGTAGGTAATGATCTTCGCCCGCTCGAGAAGAGAATGAACACGGAGAGAAATTAATAATTTAATATATTGTGAGAGTTAAATAAAATATTAAATAATGTAATTTTATTGTTTAAATAAAAAAAGAAAATCTAGCCTGGCGAAGCTGGGTACGCTTATGTTCTATCAACTTAATAAACACAGAGGAAAATAAAAAATATGTGTTACCAGAGGAAATGCAGTCAATAAGTGTGTTGAACATTATTAACTTTTAAAAACGTGAACCCATACTGGCAATTAATATGATTTTACCCGAAATACTCGTAAGAAAACAATGCTATTTATAGTCCAGTCCTATTCCTTGCCAAGGCGTCTCTTATCTGAAACAACGTACCGTGTTTATGGTCCGATGACTATATGACTCTGTTTCTTCTCTATTCCGACGAAGTGAAACTGCCATTCATAGAAATTACTGGTAGCTTTTATCTCCTTAAGTACAATTTGTTCGCTTAAATCGGCGGGCTTTTACTGATAACAAGTCATTAACTTGTTGACTTTGTACTAATGTTAATGTTAACAGAATATAGCTTACGTATAAAAATGTTAGTATGTTATTGGTTTAAGAAACGGTTTGACAAGTTGAGACTTCTTTATTATGCCTTCAAGGGACAAAATCCTGCTTCGGGAATAAAAAATATATGCTGGTATGGCAGCCGCCATTTTTAATTTTTGGTATACGTACCAAATAATTTTCTTTGCCAATTTCCTAGGGTTAATCATTGGAGAGTAAAACTACAATTCTTTTAATTTTTTTTATGGATCATGTGCATTTTTAATAACAATTATAAATAGAACAATATAATTCCCTTTCCGGGAGTATACCATACGCATCGTCTGTGTTGGCGGGCAAGAACGGGAGCTTGCCACTCGACCAGAAATAATTATGGTGACTGCCGCTGAGTTAAAAAACTAAGGTGTGGTGAAAATTTTTTTAATAGATGACTATTGTCTTTACATCCAACAAACAAAATTGTAGTAGGTACTGGTAATAGGATTTAACTACAATTCCACTTAAAACTACTGATATAAATTTCTGTCCATCCAATTGTTGTCGTTAAGAGATCGCTCTTAGCAAAAGACCATCCTTGTCACCCAGACCAACCTCTTTTAATTTTATTCTATGAGCCCGGAACTAAAGGGCTGGGAGCAAAACACCTTTTTTTTGTTAACGGGGAGGAAATATTCTTCAGAAAGATCCTTCTGGGGGGAAGGCGGCGGTTATGTGGGGTTTTTACCCACTAAAATCTCCCCGGGGCCATGGAACGTGGAACGCACCGGAGCCCCTCTGCACTGTGCTCAAGGAGAGCACGTCTCGGGGGGGGGGAGGTTACTCCCTCCCCCCCTTGTGCCCTCGCATGCCGATGTCGCCTTCTTCCCGGGTCTACCTTGGCGGACGACTCAGGCCCCCACCCTTGTCGCCTAATGAACCCGAGGCCCCTTTTAGTCGCCTTGTATGACAGGCAGGGGATACCGTAGTCTTATTCTTGATAGCCCAGAACTACAGGGCTGAAAGCACATACAGAGGGCAAACACCCAAGACAGCGAAATGGCGACGCACTGTGGACACAATCTGCCCCACTGCGGGGTCTTAGGGCTATAAGTTAAGTAAGTCAAAGGTTCCGGTCTAACTTTTCTTTTTATTTTCTTTATTAATAAAAATTCAGACTTCTATGCGACGTTCCCAAAAATCTGTGATATTATTCTAAATTCAAATCCATTATTGGTTCTATGTTTAATTTCTGTGTATAACTATGTTTTCTTCTATTAATTGATTGATTTGATAGAATAAAAAACAAAGCAATCAATAAAAAAACTATATTTATCTAGACCTACAATTAAATAAAGAAAAACATGAGATAACATACGTTATCATAAATCGTGGCATACGTAATAACTCCCACTTACATACATGAACAAATATAGAGCGGTATAAAAGTTAGTCCGAGTTGGAGAAAGTGGGACGAGAACAATTGCGAACAAATGAAACTAGGTACGTGATCTAATACAACTGGAGCCCGACTCTAGTGCGTCGTGATACTCGCCCAACTGACTTCTAATACACTGATCAATGGAAACAGATTACTGCTTAACCTACTTCAAGAAAGATGGTTGTTTTAATAACACATTTCCACTATTGACGTGAACCATCTCTTTATAAGCAAGTTTAGTTGGAATGATTAACAAGAATTACTTAGTAACTTTCGTTAATAAATAATAATAAATATTGTTAGTATTCTTTAAAGGAAATCCTTTCATGTTGAGGGACACCAGACAGAACGAAGTTCGTTATTATAAATATATTAATTTCTTGTTTTAAAGAATTTCCCCAATCTATTTTACCATTAATTTTACCACTATTTTTATATTTTAAAGTGGTAAAAATAAATACTCAAACACAAGTATACCACAATTCTTTATTTGTGAAGCGAAAAATGGCCGTACTAAGTACTTGGGCTTCAAATAAAATTTTAACGTTCAACGGTAAAAGTAATAAAAGAGTTGATTTACCTTTTGGCGTCAATTGAAAAATTCTGTACGCTCTGGGCAATAAATTTACATTACACACGTCACGTGGAAATATTTTTCGAGTGATTAAAAAAATAAATCAACGCTCTTGTCGTATAAATACCAAACGAAACGCATGGGAATAACGTAAGTTATTTAATTAACTTTACACACATAAAATAAAATAATAAATCTTTTTCCTTTATTTATTAATTCAAACATTATTTATTAAATTAAACTTAATTAATTATTTTAAATTTTATTTATTAATTTTAACTTTATTTCCACAGAATAAAAGTGTATTGATTTATTTTCTAAAAGTATTATCTGCCAGTCCAACTTGGGGTTGTAAAGTTATTTATTCTATTTTAGTTATTAGGACTTATTTTAAATAATCAAGTTATTGAACGCTGGGAGTGCTTGATATAAATCAGTATTTCATAAAATATCGATAAATTTTTTTGGGGTGTAAACTAGTGCGTCAAGCACTAAAATTTAAATTTATTCACTTCACAGCTAACACAATGCTGAGCTGGTACCTATTCGATCCAGCATCGCAACCAAATAGATTAAGTTGTCGTATTTACTTAGTTTCTTTTTTTTATTTTATCTTTTATTTTTTTTTATTATTTCCTATTTTTAATTAGTTTTTAAGAAAATGTTTTGTAATTAATACAATTTTTTTTATTGTTAATAGATAAGATTTTTTTCCTATTTGTCTATTTCTGTGTGCTGGTTCGAAAAAACGATTTATTATTATTATTTCTTTTATTTATGTTGATACCTTAAGTTAAGTTTTTATAATATTTCTATAAAAAGTAAAATACACAAAAATATCATACAAAATACAAAAACTTGATAAAAACCTAACCTATTGTGTGCCACCGGCAACGAAGCAGAGCCCAAGCAATCGGTGGTTAGGGCGACATAGAGAGAAACCTCCTGACGATGCGTGCCGTGTCCAGGAGTACTGCCTTTTTGTATCTGACCCTTGACCAGACATCTAGCGAGAGTCTCTTCGACTATCGGGACAATGATTGTCGAATTCACATCCCACATGGCGGTCACCTCGTGAGCCAAGTCGAGGTACTTTGTGATTTTTTCCCTTTCGGCCTTCACAAGGTTCTCGTCATGCGGGATGGTAATATCGACGAGCACCGCCTGTCGCGTTGACCGATCTGTCAGCACAATATCATGCTTATTGGCAACAATAGTCCTGTCTGTGATGACAGATCGATCCCAATAGAGCGTTGCATGACCATTTTCAAGAACTGGCGCCGGTGTGTATTTATAGTACGGCACCGCGGACTCCACAAGACCATTATTATTATTAATTATCGAATCATCTTATATCAATATTTACATCGATATATTTTATCCGATACACCAAATATCGTACGAAATTAAACAAAACAAAACCATCCATTCTTTCATTTATTTGTGTTGTATTTGCAATGTCTAATTATTGTTAATAATTATCAATCTACCCTCATCAACTTGTCAGATTTATCTATTTTGATCGCTCATCGCATACATCTATGTATTCTGTCATATAGAAAATAAAATTATAGTTTTACATAATCATAACTTAAATACAATTTTAAAACGTCTTTTAAAATGTAAATATACGTTAATTTTTGTACTTAGAATACATTGTATTCTATACCGAAATTAGCATTCCAATTTTCAAATATGATAATGTAATTACCATATAACATTAGCGGGATGTTTACTTTGCTCTTGTTTCTATATTTCAATGTAATAGCAGAGTGTACAATGTCGATATATGGAAATTAATTATTAATAGGAATTCCTTTTTATTAGGAATCTTACTAAAATAATTTCATGCATTATTAATAAGTTAAAGTTACAACCTATGTATTTATGTCCCTCTGGTCACAGGTCATCTCTGCAAAGAGAGTATAAGGACATCATCCCGCACATTTAGTGCGTTGGCTTCACATACCTTAGACATTCGCGACCGTCGGAGGTTGAGAATAATCCTTGCGCGTAACCGCTATTTTATGGGCAGGCCCCACCCCTTAGATGTTAGGAGCGTTGCTGGAGTTTCTTCGGCCTCTTCTTCTCCCAGCGCCAACGCTTTCCGAAGTGGCTCAAAGTTAGTTTAGCTTTTGAATGTCCCTTAGATTATCCGTGAAATAGGAACCGACCGAGTCGTGGTTCGGCACTTTTATTTATTAATCTTTTATTTATTACATTTATTTCTTCTTCTACTCCCCGAAACTTCCCATTCCCACTTTCTTATTCTTCCAGGTAACGGACATCCCTCTGAATCTTTAATCAGAGCAAATCTCAGCAGAGGTTCAGGCTATGCGACTTAATAGTTATGCGACCTCTCAATCCGGCGAAATAGTCAAAGTAAGCTTCTCTGGTTAATCTGTGTAGGTTTATCACAAACAGCCCTGTAGCTCTGGGCTCTCAAGAATAAGACTACGGTATCCCTTGCCTGTCGTAGAAGGCGACTAAAAGGGGCCTCGGGTTCACTGGGCGACAAGGTGGACTCGGGAAGAAGTCGCCCTGCACTGTGAAAGCACAGGGGAAGTGCTCTCCTTGCAGTGCAGAGGGTCTCCGGTACGTTCCACTGGAGATCCAGGAGCCCCTCACCATGCACCGAGGAAGGGCCACCGGGGAGGTTTTAGTGGGTAAAAACCCCACATAATCGCCGCCCAGAAGGCGGGGTATCTTTTTGAAGGTTTCCTCCTCGTTAACAAAAAATAAAAAAAGGCTTATCACAAAATAAATCGACCGGAGAAGTAAAATTGTAGTGCCTAGTTCTCTACGTACCAGTGCCATAACTAAAGTTACAAAAATCATGGAGAAAAAATATTATACCTAAATTAAATCACAGAAATCAGCAACAGACGCCCTTTACGACTTCACGGTCGCGTAGTTTCCGGCCGCCTGTCAACTACACAGATGCTGTTCTTGTAATAAATAACAAGGAAATGTACGTGACCCTAGAACATACTCGTATATATTAGATTCACATCATATTTAACAGGTATATTTACCAGTAGAAAATATAGATCGACTTCAAATTAACGCGACGCGTCTAACATTCTTATTTTTCAACCCACTTCAAAAAAGCAGGGTGGTCTCGATTTGTTCGTATGTTTTTTTTGTTACCATCATAACTTTCAACTGTGTTTTGATGAAAGCTTTTTTTTTTTTGTTAACGAGGAGGAAATCTTCAAAAAGATACCCCGCCTTCTAGGGGGAAGGCGGTGGTTATGTGGGGTTTTTACCCACTAAAACCTACCCGGTGGCCCTTCCTCGGTGCATGGTGAGGGGCTCCGGGATCTCCAGTGGAACGCACCGGAGCCCCTCTGCACTGTGCTCTAGGAGAGCACTTCCCGGGGGGGAGGTTACTCCCTCCCCCCCTGTGCCCTCGCAGTGCAAGGCGACACGGGCCAGCCGATGTCGCCTTCTTCCCGGGTCCACCTTGGCGGACGACAAAGGCCCTCACCCTTGTCGCCAAGTGAACCCGAGGCCCCTTTTAGTCGCCTTCTACGACAGGCAGGGGATACCGTAGTCTTATTCTTGAGAGCCCAGAACTACAGGGCTGTTTTTTGTTGTTTGAAACCTGGCTCTTACCGTGTGGTCCCATTTAGACAATGGGAACTATATCACTTTAAAATTTGCTTTAAATACATATGTGCACCACAAATGGACGATTAAATCAATATCACGCCAAACGATTTCGATGATTCATTTTTTATTGGAAAGATTGAAATACAAAGAGGGTGTTCGTATTAGCATTTAACGTTTGATTCGATTTGAAGTCGGTTTTTGATTTTTGCTAGTTAATATACTCGTCAAAGTGCCTTGCCAGTCAGTTCATCTTATTTCTAGTTGCGAGCTGACTATGCAACTTGTCAACGCAGATATGACTGACGGATTTGACCGGAGAAAAGACCCGTCTCACTGATCTAGACGCAAAACGCCACGAATGGAAATCTCGCCCCAGGCTCTCCTACAACTACACCTGCAATGTCAGCTATATTGTACCACTTGCGACCATATCAAGGCTCATGCCCGAAATTAATTCACACTCTCACATGCACCCACGCACACTACTCTTTTGCAAAAACACACGAAACTCATAAGCTATATAACAAACTTTAGTCTATAAACTCGGACTTAGGTACAACATCTCCCTAATACAGGCTATAAATTAGTCTAGCAGGGAGATGTGTACCGAAGGACGAAAACAAAGTGAGGAAGTGTTTGAGGAATTTGTTATATAGTATGTGTTTTATATTTGATAATATGTTTTCCAATATTTGTGTGCATGCCGGTAATTTAAAATGTATGTAATTTAAGTGCGTGTAAAAAAAGTAAAATAAATATTTCATATTTCAAATTAACCAAATTTCAAATAACCAAATTAATTAGGGTCGCCGTCACCGATCCGTCCGGTAACGGTGACTATAGAACTTGAGGCGACCGCCCAGACACTGGTATGCCAGGGCGGATGGTGTCTGATCCGACGAAAGCTTTTCTCAATTCTAGAGAGAGCTTCTATACTTTGAAAGCTTTTATAGTGAAAATATAATATGAAATAAGTCGTATTGTTCGTAGCGTTTTATTATTGTGCATTCGTTCTATTGTGTGGGAGTAGTAAAGCGGAAAAGTCAAGAACTTACTAACGCTCGGTCTATTGTGTTAGGGTACGCGATTATCACAACAAAATTCTATTGTTTGATTTTATTTTTAAACTGCAAATATTATTTAGAATAACAAGAGATAGATGATGCAACGTTAAATCATTTCATTTTTAAAATTTGAGTGTTCTACTTTATAAATGAAATTCAAAAAATAATAGCTAAGCTTTTGAGGTTCAGGCTAAGCGACCTAAGAGCTATGCCACTTCGCAATCCGGTTAAACAGTCGTTTATTTATATTTCAGTAAAAAACATAAGCTTAAACGAAAAAGGATAACGTAACGTAAGCTGTTAACTTGGATAATACAGTATTTTTATTAAAATTTTATTAATTAACAAAAATATTTGTTTTTCCTAGGAGATAACGTATATAATTATATATACTAACAAATAAAGGAATATTTACAATTTAATAGATATTACAAAATATTTACAAAAAATATAACTGTGCCAAACCGTCATCGCTTGGCAGCGTGCCCAGAAGGCTGGTAGCATTGCCACGTTGTATGGCAATGCTTAGCCTCTGTGCAAGGTATTATAATTTATTTTAAGGATATTTAATTGTCTATCATGCACAATTTATAGCGTCATTATCTTACGAGAAATTAAAACTTTCTTAACCGACCTTATTTTCTGCTCACGAGAGTAGACAAATATACATATATGTTTATATGTATAATACATACACTATTCAAAAGAGAAAGAAAATGTGTGCGCACACTGCTTTTTCTTCTTCACGTTTTACCTAATTACGCATACGGCTAATAGATGGCGCCTTTCTGTTGTCATCTAATGAGACAGTGTTGTTTTGTTAATTGAAGGAAAATTATAGTGGTGTTGAGCACTTTTTGGTAGGGAAAAACTTGTGTTCGAGTCACTTACATGCTAATATTATATTTATAATTTGTCATGATCTTGTACAGACAGTAATATATTTGAATAATAAATTCTGTTCGGACGTTTAGACACTCGGCGGGTCTCTACCCTTTCATAGTCGATGTTCCTCCCGTCCGAACGAAGCGATTTGACTCATCGCTCATCGTGCGTACAGCAAAGGAGTGGAACAAGTTGCCGGCGTCAGTCTTTCCGTCAACGTACGACGTGACGTACCTTCAAGAGTAGAGAGAATAGGCACTTACTAAACTAGCGCATACCATCTTTCCACTATATCACCACTTAACACCAGGTGGGATCGTGGTCAAGCACTAGTTTATACCCATAAAAAAAAATCATAAATTTGTAAAAAAATATTGGTGGGAGTGTCAATGGATTTGAAAATCAAATTGATGTTGATTATTTTAATTTAACCATTATGAAATTTTAATACTAAAATTCTAAGTTCTAACTTTTCCCTGATGTCGGCAGATTCTATGACTGCCACTTTTTTTTTAAAATATACTTGCAAAATAATTTTCTAAATAATTTGATTATAACCCAAATAATTCACGAAACAGTGGACCAACCCTAAAACTAGATACTACGTAGCACGTGAATGGATCCACTAATGGACGAATCATGTTTTGCATACAATACAAGCATTATCAGTGTCATTGAAGTCCATCATGAAATAGCAGTATTTTATGAGATTTATCAGCATATTTGTATCCTGTCGCGGAAGGTGTAGTTGGTAGGGGTTGCCCAGGCCGCGACCGGTACCGGAGGATGGTTTGTAAAAAGAATTCCCCCGCGTTAACAAAAAAAAAGGGACTAATAGACATGTGAATCAGAGGTCAGTGTCTTCTCCCATTAACTAAGCACAAAGTTTCATAAAAATCTATTGTATAATAAATATTAATAGGTCTTTAATGTATTCGTGTCGTTTGTGTGTGCGTTTGAAGAATGAGGTAGTGTCAGTATACCCTTTCTATACTCGCATGGGACGAAAGACATTAACTACGCGCCAGTCGAGTAAGCAGGCGAATTTTGTTGGGCTCTGCTGTACGAGTTACCTGGCCTCTATGTATTGAAATCTTCCATGGTGAGTCGTCGTCTGCCATAATGGGATCGCGATAGTATTCACCATCCCCTAATAGGTTTTAGACCTACTACTGAACTATCTGTTAACCAGGTACTGTCGCCGTGAAAACGGACCCGGGGAGAAGGCAACACGTAGTGGCTTCCCATCTTAGCACAGCGAGAGTGTTGGGGAACACTTGGACGTGCTTAGGATCATTGCAGAAGAGCACTGGTGCATTCTGTCGAATATCCCGGAGCCCTTGGTATTTCAAACGATGGCCACCGTTGTTAGTCAGTAGAAATCTCTCACATAATCATCGTCTTATAAAAGACTTAAAAAGCTAACAGATAGTGCATGCTAGGTTGACATAATAGGTGAATACCTTAAAACTCTTTTCTTTAATTTCTTTTAGAAGTAATGAGTCTAATAAGTTTCGCTTAAGTAAAGTAATATAAAAGTAAAGCTAAGAACAAAAAGAAACAAGAACAATTGCAAACAAATTAAAGTAATCTACGTGCTCTCAATACACGCGAGCTTCGATTCTTGTTCGACTTGGAACTGGATGAGGTGACTTTCAATATACGAACAATACAAAGCTCTGGTAACATTAAAAACTAACGTCTCTGTTAGAATGTTGGCTTGTTTTTTTTTGTTGACGCCGGGAAATCTTCAACAGATGAGTCTTATGTGAGGTCCTTAATGGCTACAGCCTCTCCGATGGCCCTCTTTGGTGCATTAGGGGTGTTAATGCGAAAAGATATTTTTTTCATTTAGGCCAATAAAATATAACATTAAGTCTTTTGTTGATATTAATTTATTATCTCCGACGTCTTTCATAAAAAGTTTTTTTTTTCAAAAAATTACTATAATATAATATAGTTTTAATTGTAATTGATAGCGGATCTGCGCTCCCAATTTGAAAATAGTCATAACCAAAACATATATTTATTATTTTTATGGTACTTAAAAATATCGTCATACAAGGTTTGATTTTTCCACAGTTTTTATTAAAATAAAAAAAAAAAAGAATTTTGTAAATATTTTGTAAAATACGTATTATATTAAAATATTTATTTTTTTAGTTATCTGTAAGTTTGTATTATTGGAAAAAAAGACATTGATTTTTTTATTACTTTGGCTGTCATACAATCTCTACTGTGGCTGTCATCCATCCATTCACCGTTGGACGTTGAATTACGGGACAACCTGTATATATGCAGAAGCTTTAACTTTTTAACTTGTTAAGAAGCCATAGACCTTCCTATTTTATTATGATCAATCTAGTCGACTTGAATTCGATTAACATGCCATCTAACTACCATTCCATTTATTTTTCCACAATAGATAAAAAAGAGATATTCTAAAATGTTAAAGTTACAGCCTTTATATATATATATATTTAAATATATGTGCCTCTTTAACGAGAGTATAAGGGCATAGTCCGCCACGCGTCTCTAGTGCTTCACATTTTTTCTAAGACATGTAGGTTTCCTCACAATGCTTTCCTTCACCACCGAACACGTAGTAAATCAGCACATAAAATTGAAACAACAAATTTATAGATGCTGGCACCGGGGACGGAACTCCGGTTGCTAGCTTACTATGCAACTTGAGGCGACCGCCTGGACACTGAGCTACCACGGCTCTATTTTAAAATTTTCTTATTAAAAACTATAACCTCCAGTAATTTCCCGTAGAATGCTTAAAATGAAGAGGGAGCAAACTACACAATGTGGTCTCAAAGGGAATTAGTGTCAAGGGGCTTTGAGAAATTTCGCAATGAAATTTAAACAATTACGTACACTGTTTCTTGACAGAACTATTGTTAAATTCTGGCGACGACATGTGTGGAGTTTCTATTTCATAATTTGTATTCATTTGTAGACTTAATCGAGGTAAGATTTAAATAAGCTCTTCATAAACATCATCATCAGCCCGTATCTATCCACTGCTGGAAATAGGCCTTCCACAATGCCCGCACATACGATCCTCCGCTTTCGGCATTCAGCCACTTCCTTCGATACATTTCATCCGATATACGAAATATCGTAAGAAATTAAATAACAAAGCATTCCATTCTTTCTTTTATTTGTGGTTGACAACTTTAATCAAATAAAACCCTTACTTGCGCTGCCATCACGAAGAGTGTAGTGTAGTATGTTACTACACTCCCACTCTTCACGATGGCACGTTGTATGAATTTTAAAATCTATGCATTTAGTCTGTACTGCTACCAGAATCAAATCAAATCAAATCAAATAGTCTGGACTGGTATCCGAAGCGAGAACCTCTCAGTTACGCGTCGAGTACTCTATTAGTACAAAACTTTTCTTACATTTATTATTAAGCGATAATTAATTATAAACAAATTTCGATATATGAAAAATATCGACATATATCGTGTAGTATCGATACAATCTCATGATATATTATATCGAAAAATATATCGATATATTTTTGGCATGAACATCCCTACTCTTACGTTCTTTTAACCCTAGCAGGATCGATAGAGTAACGCAAAAGGGGACAAAAATTACGTAGCGGTTCCAAGTCTTCATATTTGCTACGATAGACACAACGTAGAGCCCCTGGCACGATGTCTAGAATTACCGGTCGGTCAGTGATTGGCTACATACACCATCCGACATGATTCTATTCATATTTATCTTCTTTATCGTTTCCTCAGAGCCGAGGGTCGTAACCAGGTCGTAATAAGTGACGTGCTTTTAACGAGAACTTCTCATTCACTCTATTATAGGCCAGGTGGTTTTCGTTTCAGTCCGGTAACGAAAAAATATAGCTGTGTAAGGATCGTACACGATTGTACAGTCTTGTGTTTATCTTAGCAATCATTCAGCGTTCACATATTTATTGACAGAGGAAAAAGCAATTATCTTTGATCCCATATCAACAAGTTAATTAAGTCTTATCAGTAAATGTTCGCTCCTGTTTATCTTAATAAATTCTACGTAAGAAGATAAAAGCATCGGGTAATTTCTATGAATGACAGTTTAATGTCGTCGGAACACAGGCGTAACGAAGTCATATATAGTCGTCGGACATAAACACGTTATGCCATTTCAGATAAGAGTGACTTGCGAAGGAATAAGGCTTCTGTGATCGAGATAGGACCTATTCCATTTCGTCCTCCGGGTTTTGTTTTCGACTTATACAAGTTTAAATGTTGTTTCGTGCCAATAACAAGTATTCCTTGCAACGTATAAAAGTTACTAAATATTATGTGGAAAGTTTGAGGTAACCACTGGCAACACTTTTTTTTAAGAAGGAATTTTTGATACAGAATATGGCGACCGGCGTTTAGTTGCGACATGTTTGTGTTGTGTATTATCGAGTTTCAATCCGTAGCGCTAGTCTCACATTTATGTACATCTGTTAGGCGGGCACAGGCCTTCTCTGTAAATAGAGTGTAAGGGAAAAAAAGGTTTCCTCACGATATTTTCCATGACCGCCGAGCGCTTAAAATCTTTACCGTTTCATCAAACTGTTACAAAAACAAATACTATTTAAATACAAATTCTCATTCCAGTCACCCAGTTGGGTAGGCAGAGATCACAGACTTCCACTTACACGATCCTTGCACGCCTCTTTCCACGCTAGCAACTATTTTTTTGACGAAGTACACAGATTGGCCAGAGAAGCTGGCCTTGACTGCTTCACCGGATTGAGAGGTGGCATGGCACTTAGGTCGCTTAGCCTGAACCTCTATCGCTAGTAACTCGACACAAGGGTCCCCCGGTGGGGTAACCTCGGCTTGACGGTTAGAGCAGCTCGCAGAGCGGCGATACACGCGCCAACGCATCGTCTGTGCCTTCCTGCCGAACTTCGAAGCCTGGCAACGGAAGAAGGAAATGTACGTCACGTACCGCCTGACACAGGTACTCACCGGGCACGGGTGCTTCGGTGAGTACCTGAACAGGATAGGCGCGAATCGACCGCGCAATGCCACCATTGTGGCTGCGACCAGGATTCCGCGCAGCACACGCTGCACGTATGTCCTGCGTGGAATACGGAGAGACGGATGCTGGTCCAACAGATTGGGCAAGACCTCTCCCCGCCGGCGGCAGTAGCGGCTGCGCTGGCGGGGAGATCTAAATGGAAGGCGCTGGTCTCCTTCTGCGAGTCAGTAATGACCCAGAAGGAGACCGCAGAACGGGATCGGGAGAGGGCCGATCCCGTTCGGAGATGGCGCAGGCGGGCCGGTGGCAGACCGGCCCGCAGCCCTGTAGTTCTGGGCTCTCAAGAATAAGACTACGTTATCCCCTGCCTGTCGTACAAGGCGACTAAAAGGGGCCTCGGGTTCACTGGGCGACAAGGGTGGGGGCCTGAGTCGTCCACCAAAGTGGACCCGGGAAGAAGGCGACATCGGCTGGCCCGTGTCGCCTTGCGCTGCGAGGGCACAGGGGGGGAGGGAGTAACCTCCCCGGGACGTGCTCTCTTTGAGCACAGTGCAGAGGGGCTCCGGTGCGTTCCACTGGAGATCCTGAGCCCCTCGTCATGCACAGAGGAAAGGGCCACCGGGGAGGTTTTAGTGGGTAAAAACCCCACATAACCGCCGCCTCCCCCCCAGAAGGCGGGGTATCTTTCTGAAGATTTCCTCCCCGCCAACAAAAAAAAAAAAAAGGACGGTTAGAGCAACTACTTCGATAACCGGTGTCGGCACCAATGAATTTGTTTAAACTTTAAGTGCTGATTTACCACACCCTCGGCGGTGAATAAAAACATCGTGAGGAAACCCACATGATTTAGTAAATTAGCATGTTAAGTCTACTATTCAGCACTAGGTGTGCGTGTGCCTCACTGTGGTGACATTTTCTGCTCCTAAGAGACGTACTATAAATACAGGATTATTTTATGTTCCATGTCACCGTACAAATTATAGCAAAAGTTCCATTTTAACAAGATTACCCCACCTGTACAATGAAAACTTCAGTGATGTAGATATTTTTAACCTATCAAAAAGCAACTTTAAAAATAAAATCATCTCTGTACTTAGTCTAATTTAAGTAAACACTAAAATATATAAGAACGTAATTATGTTTGACGCTTCATAATTTAAGCATTTAACTTAGTAAATTTAACTTTCATAAAATGTCTCTGATAATGTCGTATAATAATTTGTAGGTCTTGTGGAATATATTCCACATCAAATTATAATATTTCAATAACTAATACACTCGCATTATTCAGACAGCTTAAAGTTGTACAAAGAATTATTTTAACGAATACCGTCACAACTGCGGGTCCTCACAATCTTTTTACAAAATTAATTAAAAGTCAGATTACGAACTAACAAAGTTAAATTATTGTTTACAATGCCAAGTCAATGTGACGATCAACTAAATTATTAATTATGAAATAAAAATACAATTAAGGTTCAGGTAAATCACTAAGATATTATTGGAAGTAGTTATTAAGAATAACAATCGCTGGGTGTAATGTGTTGCCAACTAATAGTAGTTATGCACCTATTGGCTAATTTATCTGTTTTGTGTCTAATTGTTTTATATTTTCCTTTGTAACTATGTGATTAAATTAATTATTGTGTATACTTTTATAAATAAATAAATGTCTATATAGGCTGTAACTTTATGCATAATGTTCAGCTAAAGGTACTTACATGACCCTTTCTTAATACTATTTCTGACTTCTAAATATATACAATAATATATGTAGTGAAAGCAATAAGGGTTTATACTCGTAGTTAGATAAGCCGACTTAATGTAACAAGAAAGGGTTACTTTTAAAGCGCCAGATGCCCGCTTTCTATTTTGTTTCAAATGGAATAGACATGTTATTGGGGCAAAAACTTTGCCAGTCGGTGGGATTAGCCAGGTACGTTTTAACCCGATAACAAAACAGCTTCAAGTCAATAAATATAATATGACGCATATTTGTTGGTCTTAGAATTCCTTAATCGAGATTTCAGTTCCTAGTATTTTCGTTTATTACATTTTCAAATCTCAGCTTATCTTACAATATTATTTTGAAAAGTAAAATATATAAACGGAGAATACAACATATAAAATGCTATAAAAACTTTTTTTTTGACGGGGAGGAAATCTTCAGAAAGATACCCCGCCTTCTGGGGGGTATGTGGGGTTCTTACCCACTCCTCCAAACCTCCCCGGTGGCCCTTTCCTCGGTGCATGACGAGGGGCTCCCTCCCCCCTGTTCCCTCGCAGCGCACGGCGACACGGGCCAGCCGATGTCGCCTTCTTCCCGGGTCCACTTTGATGGACGACGCAGGCCCCCCACCCTTGTCGCCCAGTGAACCCAAGGCCCCTTTTAGTCGCCTTGTACGACAGGCAGGGGATACCGTAGACTTATTCTTGAGAGCCCAGAATTACAGGGCTGTATGCTATAAAAACCTTACCCAGAGTATCGGGTGGCGAAGCAGGGCCCAAGCAACCGGTGGTTCGAGCGATATAGAGAGACGATTCGTCCCGTGTCCAGGAGGCCAGCTATCTATCAAAAGTCTCTTGAGGTGTTGTTCTAGACTTTTCGCTATAAGACCGTTTGCAGAAACGACTATCAGGACAATGATCATCAAATCCACAACCCACATGGCTGTCACCTCGTGAGCCAAGTCGAAGTACTTAGTGATTTTTTTCCTTTTTATTTAATCGCCTAGTGGATAAGTGGCTCGACTTAGATGTCATGAATTGTAACAAAATAAAGATGAATTGAGAACCTTTTCCTTTTTTTCAAATACAATAAAATCACTCACTCCCGTCACCAAAAGGGGTAGGCAGAAGTCATAGACTTACGTATTTAAGTTATTGTACGGTCCTGACACACCTCTTTCGCTTATTATTATATTTTGAAGTCGGTTAAAAAGGCTTGAGCTCATCACGATAAAAAATTAAAACATACTTTTTTAACGAAGTTCCTTATAGGGCTTGCGGAACGGTACCCTAGCCGACAAAAAACGTCCGTAGCTTTAAAAAATAACAACCTAAAAATTTTAGTGCCAACTGGTTTAGATAGATGGTGCTATTATTACTGAAATACATTTTTTGTAAAGTATTTTTTTTCTACAAGAAAATCATAATAAAAAATTATACATTTTGAATGAATAATTTTTTTTTATAACTTGCAATTATTTTTTTCATTAAAAGAACACTACATGATATTTTTTTAAATCTTTGAAGAAATATAAGATTATATATTTATGTATGTAAATTTAAAATATATGTCTGTGACATCGTTGGTCGGTTATCATATTGCACTTTAGGGAGCAACTAATTATGGCTGCAGGGCGCATAAATCAAATGCTATCTACTTTATTAACAACTGGGGTAATAAGAGCGATCTGCTAGAAAAAGCTTAAGCTTAGGTGGAATGGTTAACAAGAATGTTAGTAATATTTGAGAAAAGATAAATAAAAATTATTATCTTAATAAAATTATCTTTAAAAGAACAATCGATAGAGAGTAGTAGACTCTCTTTTCAAAGAACGGGCAATGCATCGGTAGCTCTCTCCATGTTGTGTATGTTTATGGGCGATGCTTAACATTTGATGTTAGACGTTTATCGTATGACATTAGACATTTGACGTTTATCGTATGGCGTTTGCCATTTGTCATTTGACGTTTAGATGACGAGATTGGTGATGTACCAAGGGCGAGGAACCGTTGGAACCGTCGATCATGTATACAAAGATTTAAGGATGTGCAGCAGCGAGAAAAGTGCATCAGGACCGTGAAATATGGAAAACGACTGTACGTTTTTGCGTAACTATCTCCCACGCACTGTCAACTTGTGGAATCAACTGTCGCCAGCGGTATTTCCGAACGTTTACGATTTAGGGATCTTCAAGAAACGAGCCTATTCCTATCTCAAAGGTCGGCAACGCACCTACAGCTCCTCTGGTGCTGTGGATGTTCATGGGCGACGGTGATCACTTAAGATCAGGTGAGCCGTATGCTCGTTTGCCACTTTTCATATAAAAAAAAAAAAAACCGTAATATTTGCCTCTGATTTGATTTCACATTTTTATAATACGCTTTTATTTTATTATCATATAAAAATACCATTGAAAGATTCAACAATACCTTATTTCCACCAGGTACTTTATTTAGGTTCACCGGCTTTACATTTCCCGACCTACTTAAGTCTTACAAAGAGCCGAATATACAATACAAGACCTGGAGGCACATTTAAAAACTTTTACCTATTCTGCTTTGCAATACATTACGTAACAATTCAACGGACAGACAAACAAGGTTACTTATCAACGATTTCATAACAAAGCTGTACTCTTCCTATATGTTCTCGAAATAATATGTAACTCATGTTATGATTTATTGACTAAGAAACATCAGAGAGCGGACTGGCTGAAGTTAACAGACTAGATAGATATATATATATATATTTATAATTATATACAAATAAGTTATTGTACAACGAAATCAAACACGGAACAAATCACAGAACTAAGGTACATTTTACAAATTGTTGTACAAAGCGACAAAGCAGTCCGATTCGAGCAGTGGTTGTGAGCGGACGTGTGCCGCCCGATCCCCGTCTGAAAAGGACAGCTATTAGCGCCGCCCATTGAGGCGCGACGCGCGCACCTGTGAGCGCACCTGCGAGCACAGCTGCACGCCTCCATTGTACTTATCACTGAATTCGTAATTGCCGCATTCTAACGGCTTACGATTTTCTGAGTATAAGTAGAACTTTATTATTTTATTGATTAGAGTCCTTTGTTCGTTCGGTGGATACCTTACGGTGTGAACGAAGCCGACGACAGGTGGTCCTGGTGCCTGACGCTTCCCCTCAGGAATCGCGAAATCGGAAGGGGTCGACAAGGTTGGCCTTTGGTCTACTGCCATAGTCAACAGTCGACTTACGTTTTGGCCTTTAGTGCCCCGGGTAGTTTTAATTAGTCTTAAGGACACACCTGAGGTGCACAATAAGATTGGCACCCAGACACACCAAGGCACATCCTCCTGCCTATACCCGGCGGGGAGGGAGGCAGGGCCACACACCCCGGCATCCCACCGGGACCCCAGTGCTGTTAGTTTTATTCTCCCCTCGCGATTATTTATTAATTTAAAAATGGACCCCATCGACGAGATGAGGTATGTGTTCAGCAATCTCCGGGCCAAACACCCGGAGATATATAAATCGTTAATCGCGGACGCTCGCGAAGCCACTTCTCGGCCCTCTTCAAGGGCTCTAACCCCGACCCCGTGGTCGTGGTTGTTATGCAGGAAAGCTCGCCGTCGAGCTCCGACTCAAACGTTCCCTCTCCGTGCGCCGGCTCGGCCTCCGACATGGAGGTTGAAAACTTGGCAGCTGAAAGCGCCTCCGCGTCCGACTTCCGAAGCGGGCGGCCTCTTTACTGAGGTCACCCATAAACGGAAGAATAAGCGAAAGAAGCGTGCGTCGGCCGTACCATCGCCTTCCGCAAGCCCCGTCCCACCGGCTAAGGCACAAAAGGGCCTGCCGATTCCGCTGCGTCACAGACTCGGCCCTCCCTTTACCCGCTACCTCCCGTGTATCTGCGTCTACCGATAACGCATCTCACCCAACCGCCGCAACCTGCCATAACGCCGCGACCCGTACAGGACCCACCGCGTCGAACGCGAAGCCCCTCCGGTCTATCTGACTGATAGATCGCAGGGCCCGCGTCCAATCAGCAATGCCCCATTATAAGTTGGTGCCAACATTAGCGGGCACCAAGATACGTATCCAGGCGGAGGATGCCGACACCTTCCGCAAACTTACTAGTTACTTGCACCAAAAGGGTATCTATTTCTTTTACCTATGCGCTCCCAGAAGAGCGCACTCTGCGGGTGGTCGTCAAAAGGATCCCCGCAGAGATCTCAGAAGAAGAGGTCATAGATGACCTCAAAGAGCAGGGCCTTCCGGTCATATCCGTGCACCGCATGCGTAGGCAGAGGGACATGACCCTCTAGATATGGTCCAAGTGACGCTAGCGCGCACCCCGAGGGAAAGCGCATTTTCGACATTAAGTCCCTGTGTAGGTTTACCCGCATCTTAGTGGAAACTCCGCGTAAAACAGGCTTGCCCGGGCAATGCCATAAGTGCCAAGTCTATGGCCATTCCGCACGCAATTGTTTCGCGCGCCCCCGTTGTGTTAAGTGCCTTGAAGACCACGGCACTCGCGACTGTCCTCGTCCCAAGGACAAAGCCCTCCAAACGGAAGAGCCCTCCTGCGTCTTATGCAGACAGATAGGCCATACGGCCAACTATAAAGGATGCCCGAATGCTCCAAAACGTAAACGGCCGGCCGTTGAAACCGCGTCCGCCCCAAAACGCCCGACATTGCCGCCACCGTCGGCCTTCCCACCGCTGCGCCCCCGCGTGGTTAACACCGCTCAACTTCTCCGCGAGCGGCCCCCCCCCGCGGCTAACGCGTCCGCGCCCGTCCGCCCGGCGGTACCTCCATCCGCTCCAGCGCCACCGTCGGCGCCCAACTCGGACACTCCCTCGGCTTTCGATGGACTAAGCGCGGTTCTTAAGTCGTTTAACATTGACGCACTCATCGCCATCGCGAACGAATATGCATCGAAAAAGGATGCAGGCGCACGTCTAGATGTCATACACAGATACCAGCACGTCCTTAAGGCGTTACAATGATTAGTACTGCTAGGATAAAGCCCCGTTCGCTTACCGTCGCGTATTTTAATGCGAACGGGCTTAGGAACAAAGACGAAGTCGCGAACTTCGTACGCGAATATCAGGTCGACGTAATGTTAGTGCAAGAGACTTTTCTCAAACCGTCTATGCGCGATCCGAAGATCGCGAATTATAACATCGTTAGAAATGATAGAGCCGGTGCAAGAGGCGGCGGCACCCTCATTTACTATAGGAGGTCTTTGCATTGCGTACCGATTGACACGCCGCGACTAAAGCACCTTGAGGCCTCGGTCTGCCAGTTAGCCATGACAGGTCACTCCCTATAACTATTGCTTCGGTATACCTTCCGTGTCACCGTAGCAAAGAAGTACTCAGAACCGACTTCGAAGCTCTCCTCTCTCGGAGACGCCACGATTCTAGCCGGCGACTTTAATAGCAAGCATCCTCGGTGGTTCTCCTATAAGCCTAACCCGCGAGGGCTGGCCCTCGAATCTCTGGTCGATCCTCTCGACTTCGAGATCGTAGGACCCCAAGAGCCCACTCATTTTCCGCACCAAGTGGAACATACACCGGATGTCTTAGACATTGCTATCCTCCGCCATATCACCCTTACAGTAAGTAACCCGTGCGTGATACACGAGCTTCACTCGGATCACCGCCCTGTAATTCTGCGGCTAGGGCCTTCAGCGCAAACCGCTCCTCAGACCAAATCCATCATCGACTGGCACAAACTTGAGTCCCAATTGAAAGATGCCAGCTCCCTCATCTAGAAGCGTTTCCTGAGAACGTAGATTCTCCTCTCAAAACAAATCTCGCAGCGCACGCGCTCTCGAGACACATTCAGACGGTCATCAAAGACTGCTCCAAGGAGGTACCCGTTGTGGACGACCACAGATGGGTCCTGCCTTCTGAAATTCGTGATCTCATGAGACGTAAGAACGCCGCCACTAGGGCTTACGACTTGTACCCTACCGAGCGTCACCGTAGGCGGCTACATAAATTGCAGCGTGAAGTTAAATCACGCATAGCCGCTTATAGGAACGAACGGTGGAACAATACGCCAAGCGACATCCGCCCATCACATCTGGCATTTTGGAGCTTACCAAAATCGCTTAAACGCGACCCCGATCCGGGGATGCCACCCCTCAATCGTCCTAATCTCCCACCAGCTTCACTGGACGAGGAGAAGGCCGAGTGTCTGGCTGACAGTCTCGAGGCTCAATGCTCCCCCAGCACCCTTCCCGTCGACCCCGCTCACCTCCTGAAGGTAGAGAGCGAGGTCCATCGTAGGGCGAAAAAACCAATCCGCGATCCCGTTCCAACGATTACGTGCACCGAGGTTGAGGATGTATTAAAAAATCTGCGTCCCCCGGTATAGACGGCATACCTAACTTGGTTGCCAGACGTTTCCCCGATAATATCGTACGCCTCCTGGCTATAATATTTAACGCGGCCATGACTCACGGCATCTTTCCCAACGAGTGGAAGGAGGCCGACGTCGTAGGGTTCTTCAAACCCGGTAAACCGCGCACAGAACCCTCTTCATATAGACCTATTAGTCTTCTCTCCGTTTTAGGAAAGTATACGAACGGCTTATCTTAGCTCGATTACGCGCCTTCATGGACTCGCGAGAGCTTCCCATACCCGAGCAGTTTGGCTTCCGCGCCAAACACTCATGTACTCAACAGGTGCTCCGCATCACGGAGCACATTCACGCCAAATCCTTTATTGGCATGCATACGGGAGCAATCTTCCTGGACGTGGCGAAGGCATTCGACAAAGTCTGGCACGCCGGGCTTGTATACAAGCTATACAAGCTTGGGGTGCCTGACTATCGTCCTGTCCCGTTCGAGCCGGAGTACCTCAAGGCTCCGTACTCGGTCCCGTCCTATACACGTTCTACACTAACGATATTCCGCGCTCACGTAGAGCAGAGCTAGCCCTTTTCGCCGACGATACCGGCATTTATGCTTCCGGGCGTTCTCCCGAAGTCATTCTTAAAAAACTCCAGACTGCGGCCGATGCCCTAGGGGATTGGTTTCGGAAATGGAGAATAGAAATCAACCCGGCTAAGAGCGCAGCCATGTACTTCACGAGGCGTCTTCAGTCTCCACCTCGTTGCGTCCAACTTCTAGGTACCCTATTCCATGGGTTACACAAACCAAATACCTTGGTGTCGTATTAGATCCCAAACTCAGCTTCGGCCCTCACGTAGATCAAGTTAGGAACCGGGCGGCCTACGTTATGGGTCGCCTATATCACCTCATTAATAAGAAAAGTAAAATGTCCTCCGTAATAAGGTGACACTTTACAAAGCAGTTATACGTCCCGTTATGACGTACGCGAGCCCGGTCTTCGCGCATGCCGCCCATAAACATATCCATCGGTTACAAGTAATTCAGAATCGTTTTCTGCGACGAGCCACGGGTGCGCCGTGGTTCGTACGTAATCGCGAGCTCCACGTTGATACAGGGTTACCGACAATAGCCCAATTCTTTAAGCAGGCATCTCGACGGTTTTTCGAGACTGCCACCAAACATTCTAACAAACTTCTTGTAAGTGCCGCCACTTATAAGCCTTCCTATAATAAATTCCGTCGCGTCGCCCGGAGGCCGAGACACGTTCTTGACGATCCGGACGACGCGATTACCATTGCACAGGCTAGATCTCTACAAACCAACAAAGCGTCCATTCGCGACCGTCGGAGGTTGCGAATAATCCTTGCGCGTTACCGCTATTTTATGGGCAGGCCCCACCCCTTAGATGTTAGGAGCGTTGCTGGAGTTTCTTCGGCCACTTCTTCTCCCAGCGCCAACGCTTCCCGAAGTGGCACTCAAAGTTAGTTTAGCTTTTGAATGTCTCTTAGATTATCCGTGAAATAGCAACCGACCGAGTCGTGGTTCGGCCCTCTCGGGCGCCCTCGGATCGGCATGCTTACGCGTAACATAGTAACCGTCAAGCCGAGGTTACCCCTCACCGGGGACCCTTGTGTCGAGTTACTAGCAATAGAGGTTCAGGCTAAGCGACCTAAGAGCTATGCCACCTCTCAATCCGGTGAAGCAGTCAAGGCCAGCTTCTCTGGCCAATCTGTGTAGTTCGTCAATAAAAAAAAAAATGTACAAAGCGACCATATTGCTTAGAGCGATCTCTTCCAGGCAACTTTTGCATGGACAAGAAATATACAGTCGTGAGCAAAAATAAAGGGTCAGTTAAGAAAGTTTAAAATCTCGGAAGATAAAGACGCTAGTTAATTGAAATAAATTGGGCATGATATACAAATATCCTTAAAATAAAATATTAATATTAATATATTTATTTTTCATTAAAAAAATAAACTTAAACGAATAAGGATATCTTACGTAAACTTGGATTCAAATATTAGTACTTCTATAATATTACTACTGTCGCCACCTGGAGGCGGCTATATAAATAAAACAGGACGATGGCATGCAGATGTAATTATACTGTGTACCTTATAATGTACAATAATTATATACTAGTAACTATACTCATCAATACATATACTAACCGTATAATATACTTATATCATAGTTCCGACGATATTGTTTGATAGATAGATAAATCCTTTATTGCACCAAAGAATATGTACAAAAGCGAACTTAATGCTATTTAGCATTTTCTAGCAGGCTAAGGGTAGAGCCGCTAAAAATAGCATTTGATGATGCCGCGTTAGGTCTAGTAGGATGTGATTTTTTTATACAAATTATTTATGTATATTTTTAGCGGTAAATGGATAATAATTTATTTATAAGAGAAGGCAATGTTTCTTTATTTATACGAAAATCCCGATGTCACTATAATATGTCGAAATCTACTACAAGGGCATCGTTATCCCTGAAGGGAATCCTGTAGAGCCCTTTACGAACGTTGAACTTCCTCTATTTTTATAAATTATAGTTGCCATATTTTTGTATAAACACCCATTTTTTTTGATATTATAGACAGATATTACAGACTAAATTTTATAAACATGTCTAAGATTTTCTCACCATCTCATATTACGCACGTACACACAATGATACATAACACTTTAAAAAATATTATGAATTAAAAAAAAATAATTAAGGATCAAATTAGTGAGGTAAACAATATTATTCATGTGACAACATTCAGTTTAATGGCAACGCTGGTGCTTTGCAGGCCTCAACCAACCGAGTCTTCGGAACAGAAAAGATTCCTAAAAATTTGTGCCCAGTTCATAGCGAGTGTCTCCCTGTCGACCCCGCCAGGGTTCAAATAACGAGCTTATTAATAAAACGTATACATAATACTCAAATTAAGCATTAGTATGATTTCAAAATTGACCGCAATTGCCGCTCTAAACTTAATGAGTCCGATTCAAAGCTAATTGCATTCAATATTCATTAGCTTTCAAATGTCAAGAGCTTGGATTAGTAATATGGTACGGTTGGTGGTGGTCGTATAATGTAACGTAGGTTATCATCCTATAAATAAATAAAATGTAAGATTATTTCTTTACAGGAGGATCAACAGTTATTTTTCCAAAATACGTATTAAGGATTTTTTGTTTGACGAACTACACAGATTGGCCTGAGAAGCTGGCTGCTTCACCGGATTAAGCGATGGCATAGCTGTTAGGTCGCTTAGCCTGAACTTCTATCGCTAGTAACTCGACTCAAAGGTTCGTGTGTGATCGTGGTACTTCCCCGATTACAACAGCAGAAGTCGTTGAAGTTCAAAGGCACTCCATGGTGGCATAGGTTTTTCTTTTTTTTTGGTTGCTATTTCACGGATAATCGAATGGACATTCAATAGCGAAACATACTTTGTCAATCTGTGTAGTTCGTCATAAAAAACTCGTTGTAGCTATACATTGTTCGCATAATAAGAACTCAGTTATAGATAGGCATCTAAAGGCCACACATACATCCAGTAATTATCGGGGCAGTTAAATATTGGCAGAGATCTCTCCGTCCGGGCGAATCAATTGGGCGACATTCTCGACAACACTGTGCCGGGATATTTGCAATAGAGCATCACTAAAAGCTATGACGGACCAAATAGTTCGCCTTTCACTTTGTACTCTGCCATGTCTCCGACCTTTTTATTTAATTACTTTGCGATATATGTCAGAGATAATTAATTCACGCGGGTATGCGACCTCACTTATTTCGAAACGAATGGGACGATAAGGAGTTTCACGTTTTTTAATTTTCCATAAGTTTATTACGATCAAGCAGCGTAAGATCTCGTACTCAGGCCACATCCGACATGATAGGTACAGCCTGCTATAATTGATTGCAATGGGAAAAATTGCAGGATAAAGTCATGGCTAAGGAACATCAGGGAATGGACTGGAATAAAAACAGTCGAAGCACTATTCCGCTTAGCCTTGAATAAGGAGAAGTTTAGAAAACTGACTGCCGACCTTCAATGATGGAGAGGCACATGAAGAAGAAGAAGATGTGTTTATTATTTCTATATGTAAAATGTACATGTATTATTTTATTATGTATGATATAAAGCGATATATTATCTATTTATACAAATAGGTAGTCCTGGGCGCCGCTGAAAATCAGCGCTGTGTAAGCCTTGCCTAAGACTGTTTGTGTTTCTAATGTTGACATCATGTTCTATCTGTCCGTTGCTTCTTATTGTAATTGTATTTTGTTTATTTTTCTTTCTATTTGAATGTGTTTGTATATTGATGTCAATAAATAAAATGTTAACTTCTTTGTCTATGGCTAGTTAGTTATAGCCTTTATATATGTCCCACTGCTTTGCACAGACCTTAAAGAGAATATATGCGTGCACAGTCCGCCCGGCGGTCTAAGAAAAATTTTCTGGGTTTTCTCATGATATTTTCCTGCACCACCGACCGCGTGGTAAATCATAAAATTCATAAAATTGCACAACAAATTTATTGGTGTCGGCACCGGGGATCGAACTGGGTTGCTATCGTACTATGCAACTTGAGGCGACCGCCCGGGCACTGAGCTACCACGGCTCTGTGGCTATGTCTGTCTAAATACATGAATAATCTTGAACCTAAGACCTTTACGATTCTCAGACATCACTCCAAACCAACAGTTTTCAAAAAAATGAAAACGTGTTCAAATCTATATTTATAAAAGAGAAAGTTTGTGGATATGTTCCATATAGGCTATAACTTTCAGGGAATCTTCATTGGTGACGATCGAAGCACTCCTCTTTTTGAACTGTCAAAAAAGCCATACGTCGTACTTTTTTGACATTAACTAGAGCCCGATATGTTTTTGTATATATGATATGAATGATATTGTATTTACTGAAATGTACACGGATGTAGTTAATCTTCACCCGGTCAAGAAGAGAATGAATACGGAGAGAAATGAATAATTTATTATATTGTGAGAGTTAAATTTAATATTTAATGATGTAAGTTTATTATATAAATAAAGTAAAGCAAAATGTAGCCTGGCGACGCGGGCTGGGTACGCTAGTATTGTATATAGAGCGTTGTGTTTTATTATATACATCCGTTTCGCTAAACTGTTTTATATAATCATAATAAGGGTAAAGCAGTGGCCCGTAAATCGGACACTTAAATTGATATTACCTCTCTGATCCTAACCGAAATTGGGGTTCATTGCTTCGAATGCTTATTGAAAATTGTATTGGATTTCCTGCTTAAACATTATTTAGCATTTAATTAACAAATAGATTATAAGTAACCCATAACAGTTTTAGGTAAATTAAAAATTTTCAATAACTGTAAACCTCAACGACATCATCCATCGGGCTCTTATCACCGCTAATGTTCCATCAACTTTGGAGCCAAATGGACTATTGTGTAGTGATGGTAAGAGACCAGACGGTATGACTCTTATACCCTGGAAAATGGGACGGCCTTTAGTATGGGATGCCACATGCGTCGATACTTTGGCGCCGTCACATCTTCCAGAATCTTCTGTTGAGGCTGGAGCGGCCGCTGCAATTGCAGAAAACCTCAAGCGGCGCAAATATAGTAACGTCGATACGGGTTTCATATTTGAGCCGTTTGGGGTAGAAACTTTGGGTCCGTGGGGTCCTAGTGAACATCACCTTTTTAATGTGTTAGCTAAGATGTTGGTCGACACATCTGGTGACCAGAGGTCTGGCTTATACCTTGCAGAGGCTAAGCATTGCCATACAACGTGGCAATGCTACCAGCCTTCTGGGCACGCTGCCAAGCGATGACGGTTTGGCACAGTTATATTTTTTGTAAATATTTTGAAATATCTTTTAAATTGTAAATATTTCTTTATTAGTTAGTATATGTTATAATCATTAGCTATTAGTAAATCACTGTCCCGAATTTAAATAAATATTATATAACTGTAAAATGTATTTTTCTACGTCCTTTTAAACAGAGTAGACTTTCGCTTTTTTTACTTATCTTTAAATGAAATTTTTGGGATTTTTTTTGTTTAAAAGAAAACAAAAAAATCGCTAATTCATTACCACATTGAACAAGCCCTTTGGAATTTGAACTAAGGAACTTCAGATCGAAAATTGAACACTCAATATTAGTAACTACAGACCGAGTATATATATTACTTATGTATTACCTTTTTATACTTTCTAAGCAAGTGCTTGACTACGATCCCACTTGATGTTAAGTGGAAATGCAGTCCTGGATGGTAAGGCGCACTAGCTTAGTAAATGCCTATTCACTCTACACTTGAAAATACCTTTTTTAATCGACGAAGGAAAGACAGACGCGAGCAAACTATTCCAGTCCTTTGCTGAACGAAGAATGAAAGACGAAACAAAGCGCTTCGTTCAGGTTTGTGGGATGTTCACAACAAAAGGATGAAATCCCGCAGTGCGGCTAGAAGTCCGATGGTGGAACGGGGATGGGGGAATTAGATCATGTAGTTCCTGAGCACACTCTCCAAAATGCAATCTGTAGAAAACCGAAAGTCTAGCTTACGCCTGTGCTCAAGACTGAGCAGATTGGTTTCCTTATTAGCCCGCCTTTCCACCGAGTCCAAAGATGGCATTTAGCAGCGCCCGCACAAATGTGTCCTTTTAAGGGGTAGGTAGATTGATATAAGTTTTTCAAAAAGCTTAAAGTGTGACAGGTGGAGAACCGATCGCAATACACCTAGTACAAATTTTAACACGTGATAAAATTGATTTGATTTTACAGTTTGTTAGCTCATTGTTAAATCATTCGAAAATGTAAAGTCAAAAACTTAACCACTCATCAATCATAGTTACATAGACGGATCGAATTCCTTCATGTTGCCCTGAAGGTTTCCAAAGCGTTATCCGTTAAGTGTATTTTGAACAGTCCATTAGAAAAGCGAGAGATAAACAACCCCATCGGTTAGTCTAGAAATAGATTTTTTGACTCAGTCAGAGTGTCTATCTCCTTAGAGCTAATTATATAGTACATAGTTCGAGATAAAAACTGTAAAGCACTTCATTTAACACAATTTTCTTTTGAGGATCATCATCATCACATTTGTCATATCATCTATCCAATGCTGGAAATAGGCCTTCCCCAATACCTTTCACCATATATCCTTCGCTTTCTGCATCCAGCCTCTTCCGGCTATTCCTATACGCCCTATATTCCGGCGCCCAATGCTTGTCCGACCATGGCTTAATGTGGCCACATTTAAATTGGAGCGACAATTTTTTTTAAAGAACCTAGTTATTTTTTTTGACGAATTTCACAGATTGGCTGGGAAGCTAGCCTTGACTGCTTCACCGAATTGAGAGGTGACATAGCTATTAGGTCGCTTAGTCTGAACCTCTGTCGCTAGTAGCTTGACACAAGCGGTTACTATTTTACGCGTAAGCATTCTGATCCGAGGGCGCCCGAAAGGGCCGAACCACGGGTCCACAATAAGGGACATTCAAAAGCTAAACTAACTTTGAGTGTCATTTTGAGAAGCGTTGACGTTGGGAGAAGAAGTGACATAAAAAACTACCAAGTTAGAGAATCATAAAGTTCTAGTTTGTCAGTTTTTAAAGGACAAAAAATCACTCAAGCTCACCTGTTACGTATCATAAATGGTCCTAATAAGCTTTTTCAAACACGTACAGCGATATTTGTAGAAACTGATTTTAGAAAAAAAAAGAAAGTATTTTAAACGTAAGTAAAACAGTATATAAATATACAAAAGTTTTCATTGTATAAAATATAAAGTGAGCACTATATAAGGGACAATGTGACATGGCCCGACATTGATTGAAAAGGGCACATTTGAAATGGTATCCATAATGGCTGAATATCTATTTTTAGGGTTTGTATAAGAAGGGTAATAGAGGACAAACAATAATATATTATTTTTTCGTATAAATAGAATAGAATAAACATTTATTCGACACAAGAACACAGAAACAACAGGTAAAATAAGACCAAAAACAACATAAACAAAAGTAAACAGAAACAACATAAAAAAAAGAACAAAATAGAAATTGTGCCGAAAAGGGGTTGGCTCAGCATGTGCTGTGCTCGCACATGTAGCACAACGCTGGTTTTCAGGGCAAAAAACCTGTGTAGACTAAGGCGGACATTCGGTTGTGTATTAATATGGTGTACATTACATAAACTTTCATATATATTATACATAAATGTATATATTAAAAAAGCAGCTATAGATATATATAAACATATATATATACACATATATATAAACAAATTACATAATAAATAACATAAATGTAGTGTTATGTAAACGATTTGTCGTAGTTGATGTTGGCGTGGTTACGTTGAGACTCAGTTAAGAAGCATTTCAATTGATTTTTAAATATAGGTAATGTTTTAGTCGTCCTAATAGGTGGGGGGGATGTTATTCCAACATTTTGACGCCACATATCGAAAACTACCACGGAATGCAGTAGACTTGTGGGTTTGTATACTTACCTGGTGCGAGCGCTGCCGGTTGTTATAGCGGCTTGTCTCCGAAACCATAGTGAGCTTTTTGCACAAATAAGGCCTTTGAAAGTTACGTCTCGACTTTATTTTAAAGATACAGTTCTTATTTAAAAAACGGTGTAATATGTCTTCCCCGGGGGGATACTATAACAAATAAATACTTAGTTTAGCTTCCCTATAGAGTTATATTTTAGTTTTTTATCATATTGCTATATCCTTTATTTTCTAACCGACTTCAAAGAGGAAGGTCTCAATTCGTCTGTTTTTTTAATCTGGTGCGTCCTATTTCAATTTGGTCCAATTCTGACAATCGCATCCATGAGAAAACCATAATTATTGCAAAATTTGCATTAAGTATGTGCGCCACAAACGAACGAATAACTTAATATCACGCCAACAGATTTCGATGATTCATTTTTTATTGGAAAGGATGTACTTGTACTGTAGAAGTACATCCTTTCTGATGTACTTGTATAGTATATGTACTTAGAATGTAATGTAATGGATGTTTTAATGAAAGTCTGGTTATGTTGTGATTAATTTTACTAGTATTTCGTAATATTCCTACGATAATTCGGTAATACAAAAAGGGCGTAATAGCATTTAACGATTGATTCGATTTAAAGTCGGTTTTTGTTTTTAATCGTAAATATACTTGTATTTCCGGCAACTTATTTTTGATTTTAGATGTATTTGAGTTGATATTTAACGAAATTCGGTTGAAAGATATGTAATATCATAAAAAATCTCTGGTGTCTGGGCGCAAGGCGCTCGGACGTTAAGTTCGTGACAACGTTTCCTAGGTACACACGTTATTACAACAAAATTGAACTATTTTTTTCTATTTCACTGAAAAAAAATTTGCGTTCTCTATCTCTTTCATATCGCGCTCTCACTTTGAACGATGCATCGGGAGGAGGGTAACGGGACCTTTTGCGCGAATGACATCCAATCAATTTATAAGACGATATTCTTCTATTTTCTTTTTCTTCATTTCTTTCTTCTTTAATTCAATGATTTGTTGCGTTTATTTTTAATTTATGTGCCACTTCTATTCGGCATACTGTTGAATTGACGTCGTAAAAACAAAAGACAAGCGCAAGACGTAATGCTTCGCGAAAATTTGTCAGATTTTATTAGATATACAGCCGCGACGGGAGGCCATTACTAACTTTTTATGGGTACTACGTTAAAATAATTCTAAATTCCACTAGACTACTAGTACTACTTTTTCTATTTCCATATTTTTTATGGTAGAACCAAAATTTGCTTATGAACCACTACATGTTTAGACAGACTTCATACAGGCACAAACAAAAATAAATTGTTTAAAAATGTCATGAGATTTCTTTATGTTTGTACACTTAGGTAAATATTTTGTTCAACCCTGTAGTTCTGGGCTCTCAAGAATAAGACTACGGTTTTAGTCGCAACATACTCTTTACAAACCACACTTTTCTAACGTATCGTTTAACCTGCCCTTTATTCTTGGTTGTTTGTATTGAACTATTTCTATTTTTAATCTATCTTCTTCTAATTGCATCTGTATTAGGTCTGCAGCTTGTGTCAATTGGAAATAAACTAGCTTCTACTGTTTATAACAAAATTAATAAAGTATTGAATTTGTATCCTCTCTCGCACCGGGAATGTAAAACTAAAGTCACCAACTACTTGCAAAATTTAACTTATAAAGACACTCAAACAATTATGTCGTGATGCACACACATACTCACACACACACACGCACACACACACATATGCACATTAATTTATCTATTTCTTTTGTCTTCTAATAATATGTACATAATTATAATTTCAATTTGTATTTATATTGTTTGTGTCTCGAGGTGGGCGTAAACTGCTGCGACACAGTAGCCAACTACTGTAGCAGTTTACGTACGTTCTGTATTGTAATATTTCTTTTTCTTTTGTACAAATAAAATTTAATTTATTAAAAAAAAATATTAAAAAAAAATTCACTATAACCACTTCTAATCAATTTTTTATACTTTTCCAAATTAAAAAAAAAATAAAAAAAACCTCTCTAACGCACGGTCGTTCTTTGATTTAGTTAAATAGCCCTCACGCATCAATCAACCTGAAACAGCTTAAACAATTCTGAAACCTAGAAAAATAAGGGTCGTCTAAAAATTTTACTTCTATAAACAGTTTTATCTGACAAATTGTACGGGAGCATTTTCTCTTATCAACATTGATGCAGGAATACATGGGAGCACTAACTTGGAGGCAACGAACAGTTAATTGCTACTGATTCTTAGGTACGCTCGTTACTTGCTCTTATCGTCCTCGCAACGGCGACTGCAACTTAAGTTAATGCTTACGAACGACGTTCTCAACTTATTGAAATAGAAAACAGTGACGTCATGAATAACAAGATAAATTTGCTATAATAATGAAGTTTTATGATAACAAACATAACTGGGAAATAATTTTTTTAAAGAATTCTAGCAATTAACTGAGTTTGTGCTATGAGATGGTTCACGTCAATAGTCGAATGGTGCATTTTCGAATCTTCTTCTTCTTGGTCGCTTCACTCTTGTCAGAATGGTCGTGGTCATCATGATCCGGTGGGTTGGGCAGCAGACAGCACCCGCCGCACGACGTCTCGCCACCTCCGCCTGCTGGTTGATCGGGCACATTCGTGGAGGGGAGCACCCACCATACTCCGCACCTTTTTTTTTTTTTTTTTTGTTAACGGGGAGGAAATCTAAAAAGATACCCCGCCTTCTGGGGGGAAGGCGGCGGTTATGTGGGGTTTTTACCCACTAAAACCTCCCCGGTGGCCCTTTCCTCGGTGCATGACCATACTCCGCACCTAATCCAACCATACGATTTACAGACCATACCCTAAACCATTAGGCTATTAACGCTTATTTGATATTTTAATGGATTTTATCCTAATTTGATATAGCACTAAACAAGTCTACCACTTTCAACTTGCATATATTGTTTTTTGAAACTTTTTTGATTTTAATTATTCTTAACCACTTGCATGTACTAAGAACTCGTTTTATAAAATAAAGGCAATGAGCCCATCACCTTACACTCATAAAATTTTTCAACCGACTTCGAAAAAGAGGAGGTTCTTAATTATTCTGTATGGTTTTTTTATGTTTAGACTCGTTACTTTGGAGTGGCTCAATCGATTTTGATATTTTTTTTATTGGATAGGATAGCACTTGAAGTTTGATGAGAGTTTGGTTAGGTTCAGATTTATTTCTATTTCGTAATATTTCAACGATAATTCGGAAATACATAGAAGAAAATCGGATTTGAAATCGATTTTTTTTTACTCGTAAATTTTCTAACATTATAGATTTTGAAAATACAGAATCATTATTTTATACGTTGTCATAATACCATACAGGTCGGTGAATGCGGTCGTTATATATCCCCTTCGGTTTGATATCGGCACAGTGTCATTCAATGAAAAGGGCTTTGAATGGAGGATGTTCCTGCCGTTTCCCCGGTGTGTCGACGATACGCCGTTATCAGCGGCGTCCGATAGAAACACTTTCATAGGAAAATGTACTTACTTTGTGAGACGTATTATTGATGCATTTTAGACTTTATCTGGTGGTAGCTTTTATGCTGATAAATTTACTTTAATTGACTAGCGATAAGTTTATTTACAAGTACAATGAAAAACCGTATTCAAATAGAATCAAACGTGACCCCATTTGGGGTCCTGTGAACCTGTTGCTAAAAATTGTGCAACAACGTTGGTCCTATAATGAAGACAGTTTTATTTATTTATTTATTTATTTGATTTGTTTTTTTTTCCTCTCCCTTCTTCGGATATTCTTAAAAGAAACATCTTTTTTGCTCTTCCTTTCGCTTATTAGAGTTTTATAGAGAGTCTCTATCTAATATTCACATAAGACTTCCAAGGCGTGGTATCTTGTTGAAGATTTTCCCCCCGTCAATAAAAACATGTTTGGTATGGTATGGTACGGTAACATCATAGTTATATTACAAAGTTCTGGGTCTACAAAGGGAATAATGGTGATATTCTCTATATTCTTTAATGAGGATGGTCACCGGGGTGTTTAGGAGAGCAGAAATCTTAAATAACGAAAAAAAAAGCATCCGTTTATGATCTGATTCGTACCCCAGCCAGCTTGTATCAGTCAGCTTTCGTATTTGGTTTCTCATTTACATACAAATAGGTATAATTTATTCCTTGTGCATGCAGTGTATACAAAATTGCAGGTTTGCAGGCAGTTTTCCTTCACCGTTCAGCTCAAATTTTTTTTATCAAATAACGTTTTTTAATTTACCTACTATGCTTAGATCGACCGCCCAACCCTGAGCTACCACGGCTAATGATGTCAAATAATTTATTTCCCTTGATTACTCTCAAATTGCAGCAGGCTAAAATGAACCGAAATAATAGAAGTAATCTGTGACGACCGCGTCCAATACAATGGACGCAGCGTTTTCTTGACTTTTCCGTTTTGCTACACACACACAATAGAACGAATGCACAATAATAAACGCTACGAACAATACGACAAAATTGAGATTATATTTCTTGAATTTCTTTTATGTTGAACTAAAAATAAAATATGCCATCTGCGTCCTTATTCCACAAATACTAAAGCCCTGAGTCTATTATTTCCAATGGCATTTCACTATGACACCAACCCATTACAATTCAATTGCCAATGTACTAAATTAATTTTTTGATATATAATTTCAAATGAATTTTTCATTGGATATATTCGAAAGATGTGCAGATTAACAAATAGCAATAATTAAAACAATACTGGGCAGTCAGTGATACGCTATTGGAAAACCATAGTGGCACAACTGTACTAGCAGTTACCAAAACTAGCAAAAATCGCCAACTGTGATGTCACTGAACGTTCTTTGTGAACGTGAAACTTTCAGGGAACAACAGGGAATCTTCAGATTGACCTGACGAGCACGATCGGAGCACTCCTTTTTTTTGAATACAGCATTTATTTACTATGATGATATTGTATTGTTTTATAATCCAAATTTGTATTGACACATGCGTTGTGTCATTATGAACCATATTGAAGTATTATAAAGTGTACTGAAATATATTAAAGATAATAATTAAGGATTTTGAGGTATTCAAGATAGGTTATAGCGCCGCAAATGTATCCGTTTACTGATGTAAGTTTATTGTTTAAATAACATAAAGAAAATTCTAGCCCGGCGAAGCGGGCTGGGTACGCTAGTACACAATAAAAAAATAAGTAGTTATAGCGTTCAGTGGGAGTACATTTGCTTTTTATTTAAATATTATTACGGCTTTCGGGCAAAATTCGAAAAGTCTGGCCGTTGCGATTACTAATCCAATCGGCAAGCGGGGCGATTATGGCAAATCCGCATCAGACTTTTCTGTAGCGCCCGCATTCGATTACGGCGGCTCTCGACTCGGCATTGCTATTTCCGATTGTAGCGAAAAAAAGGAAAAAAGCAAAAAGATATACATAAAAAATTGTGAATTGTTATGTATATGTTGTTAATTCAATTAAAGTTTTACGAATAACGTAAATCTTTTGGGGGGAAGGCGGGGTTATGAGGCATTTTTACTCACTAAAACCCTCCCTTTCTCGGTGCATGGTGAGGGGCTCCGCGATCTCCAGAGGAATGCACCGGAGCCCTCTGTGCTCTCCGGAGAGCACGTCCCGGGGGAAAGGTTAATCCATAATACATAATAATAAAGAGGAGGTTCTCAATTCGTCTATATATATTTTTTTTTATTGTTAGATTGCAATCACAGACCTGAGTCCGTGCTCTTTTCCAATACACTTAAATTGTTCTCTCTGCATTTATTAAAAAAGTGCCACTTCTACAGTTACTATTTCCTTCTTTTTTTTATATAATGCCTGAATTTGGAGGTGGCCAGAGATTGCCAAGGTTCACGCGTCGCAGACGCCCCCGCTGCATTTAGCTTCTCCGCGACCGCTGTGTCCCTGCTTCTCATGGCCATTTTCAGGTTGTAGTCCACTATCCTCTCCCTTGATGCGGCCATTGCCTGTGTCATCAGTCTTCCTGTAGCGTTGCCACAGTCATCTGTATAATAGACACAGCTGACGGTGTGTCGGGATATCGCCACTATAGCATGTTGGACGCTGTCGTGCAGTTATTATTATTTTGTTTGTTACTGCATTACTTTCGACTGGGCGAATCGATTTTTATGATTCTTTTTCTATTAGAAAACACTTCCCGTCTGGTCTCATTAAAATTGGTCCTATTCTGACACTGGCATCCATGAAAAAAACCATATAAGTGTTAAATTCGCATCAAGTATGTGAGCCACAAATAGACAAATAGACGAATAACTCAATATCACGCTAACTAATTTCGATGATTGTAAATTAGAATATCATGTAAGCGTTGAAATTATAATTTACTTTTTAATTTGACATCGTTTTACGTCTCTGTCTACCACACTAAGGCAGGACGTGAAAGCTTATCTAAATAAATGTTTGACTGGATATTTTTTTTTTGTCTTAGTCCTGCATTGAACAAAATACCGTAAAAGTTTATTAAAAAAATAATATACAATTCCCTACATGCTGTACATACTGAAATTTCTACACAAAATCTACACAGGTTGTTTGGCTGAAAACCAGCGCTGTGCTACACGTGTGAGCACAGCACATGCTGAGCCAACCCCTTTTCGGCACAATTTCTATTTTGTTCTTTTTGTTATGTTGTTTCTGTTTACTTTTGTTTATGTTGTTTTTTGTCTTGTTTTACCTGTTGTTTCTGTGTTCTCGTGCCTAATAAATGTTTTTTCTATTTCTATTTCTAAATTAATTCATTTTCGTTATTATGTAACAGGAAAGCTGTACCGTAACATTGTAAGACGCATACGTGGCCATTTTGTCTGGGAAGAATAGCGTTATAAATTCAAGGTAATATATCGTTGAAACATGGCAACAATCCCTTTTTATCCCTAGAGCTATTCCTACACAATATTGCTTTAAATTATTTTTTTTGTCGTATAATTCGCTAGTATTCGCAATTTCATTTATAACTAGCGTACCCAGCCCGCTTATTTTATTTAAACAATAAACTTACATCATTAAATATTTAATTTAACTCTCACAATATGTTAAACTATTCATTTCTCTCCGTATTTATTCTCTTCTCGAGCGGGTGAAGACCCTACACCTACACCCGTGTACATATCAGTAAATACAATATCATACCCGTAGTATCATAGTAAATAAAAGCTGTATTTGCCATCTCGAAAACAAGAATGCTTCGATCGTCACAAAATGTTACAGGATTACTCGCCAGGTCAATCTGAAGATTCCCTGAAAGTTTCATTATAATCGGTCCAACAGTTTCGAAACCTATACGGATCAAACCCACATACATTCTCTTTTATATATATATATATATAGATGTATACACTAATATTGTTCACGGTTTCACATATATAATATTGATTTTTTTTAATTAGGAAAAGGATCATACCAGCTTACGGCTCACCTGATCTTAAGTGATGACCGTCGCCGATGAACATCCACAGCACCAGAGAAGCAGCAGTTGCTTTGTCGGCTTTAAAAAAGGAGTAGGCTCGCTAAGGTCCCCATATCGTTGTCCGGATATGTTTTGTTGGACTATTTCATTCCATAAGACCCAAAAGTTATTATACAATATATATTGGGATCACAACAATTCTAGAACTACACTAACACAGTGGCGGACTCGTTGAAGGTAAAATAAAGGAGCAAATATTTATGTTGACATAAATGTCGCCCAGAGTAATTTACTGCATTCGACCCATTTCTGAGAATGTGTGCCTAATGTACTGCTCTCTTGGGAAATTAACTCTTTCCACAATAGGTTTTCTTAGCTATAATACTAGACTAGAATTAACACACGTTAGCACGTAATTTTTTATCTCTATTTCTACATTTTCAGTAGAGTGATTAGGCATTTTCTAAGTGTGCCTTACCATCCAGGACTGCATTTCCACTTAACATGTGGGATCGTAGTCAAGCACTTGCCTAAAACGATTAAAAAAAATACGTAAGACCAAAGAATCTGGCCTGTCTATCTTTTTGAGTGTTGTCTAAACTAGGGTCGCTGTGCCTGAATCTCTATTTCAGAGTAACACGGGTAAGCACGGCTTGGACTGTTAATAAAGGCGCGATAGCATTCCATGACTCTAGTGGTAGCTTAACCAAAGAAAAGGTTTCGGCACAAAAACGGTATTTTATAGTATATTTCGGAGTGTCAACACTAGGCTACATTCTACATACTCTGAATCCCCCATCTTCCTTTCACCATCTGATTTATGCATAATAACTATAATAATTTCCGATGAAGCTCTCTAATATCTAATTATCGAATCGGATCTGTGGATCACCCATTGATGAAAAAGATAATATAGGCCAAAGTAATGTAACTTTAATACTTCGGAAATATAATAGGGGCGTCCGTGCGTAATAACGTTTGAAGTCAGTTTAAACTCGTAATTAATATTAATATAATATTACTAAATATATTAATATATAAATATAATTTATAACTTTAGTAAGTGATAAGTCTGCGTTCAATGTCAATCACAAATTGTAATTGGACGTCGCGTGATATTACCGGAAGTTGGGTATAATTGGGCTGTTTATTGATCTTAATAACCGGTAACGACAGCGCGGGTCATGCGACACTTATTAATCTTCGTAATTTCTTTTTCAATCGACGCCAAAAATGAGGAGGCTCTGATCTGAATTTTTTTTTAATTTGTTACCGCATTACTTTCGACTGGGTGAACCGATTTTGATAATTCTTCTTTATTTGAAAGCTGGTTCTTTCTGTTTGATCCCATTCTGAAAATGGAATCAAGGAGAAAACCATATACTTAACTTTGACTTAAATATGCGCGCTACACATGGACGAATAACTCAATATCAAGTCAACAAATTTCGATGATTCATTATTTATTGGAAAGAATGCACATCAAGGGTAGTTTGATGAGAATTTAGTTACGTTCTGATTAATTCTATTTCGTAATATAGAAATATTTCGTAAAAACGTTCCGCGTCCGCGCGTAATAGCGTCTAACGTTCGATTCGATTTGAAGTTTTTGTGTTTGCTCGTAAATACTCGTAATATTTGTTTTATGAATACAGAAATCACACTTGTTTCTATGGGAGTAATGTAGTGTATATTACATTGTGCCAGAAATAAGCCGTTTTGGTACTGAGCCCACCTTTTTGTACTTATTTTGGGCAAATAAAGATTAAAAAAATAGGGACTGTTTCGATATATATTTATTATTTAAAAAAGTACTACACTCGTGAGCAAAAATGAAGGGTCGGTTAAGAAGGTAAGCTAACTGAAATTAATTGTGCATGAAAGACAATTAAACGTCCTTAAAATAAAATATATTTATTAATTTATTTATATTTCATTAACAAAATAAACTTAAACGAAAAAGTATATCTTACGTAAATTAACTAAACTAAATTAAGTAAACTTGGATGATAGTATTTGTCATTAAATTTTAGTTTTTATTTAAGTTGTAATACAATATATTAAATATTTTAATAATACTTTATAAATAATACTATAAAATATTTTATTTAAAGGATATGTAATTGTCAATCATTTTTTTTTTCACGCGGGGGAATCTTTTTATAGACCATCCTCCGGTACCCTGGGTGGGCCCGGAAGGATGTGTGGGACTCGGCCTGGGCAGCCCCTACCCACTAAACCTTCCGCGAATGCCATCAGCCGTTATGAGCGGGGTGCCCCGGATCTGTCAGCGACAGGACACCCCAACGACCGGCCGGTCCCGGCAAAGACCAGACTTCATCCTCAAAGGGGACTTCTCCGGCAGTCAGAGAAGTCCCGACGACGCCGAAGCATGCTGGGGCCAGGTACCCATTCTGGCCCCGCTTCGGATTACGGGAGCAGCAAGAGGAGGCGTTCGTAATGCCTCCTGCGGAGGGCGGGAGCCTCTGCGCTCTCCTCCCTGACCCGCTCGTCAGCCTTCTTCTGGGACATGACCGTCACAGAAGGAGGCGACCACCGTCCAAGACCTGTCGCTCGAGACCATCGCAAGAGCGGTCTCGGCTCGGAAGCGACAGGTCTATAATTGTCAATCATGCACAATTTCAGTTAGCTAGCGTCGTTATCTTCCGATATATTCAAACTTTCTTAACCAACCCTTTATTTTTGCTCACGGTTATATAATTAAAATCAATAATAATTTTTCGTACCAAATCTCTGGGACGGGTAGTTTTAAAATATATTGCTAGATATCTTTTTCGTTCATGTAAGCGAATATATCTGAAGCGACGGCTGTAATCAGGAGCTTAGAGGAGCAAATTTCCAGCGGTGCAGCAAAATGAAATTCGTACTCCACATTCGCTTGTCGCAAGAAAATTGTTACAATGTTTACAAAATTACACAAAATATGTATAAACATACACACAGATATATATAGAAGAATAGAATATTAAATATTAGAGATAAAAAAATTATATAAAACGAAGCATGAAATTTTAAAGTGGCTTGAAACACTAAATTATGAAGGTTGTGAGAATATTTTAAAAGTGGTCAATTGAAAAGCACTCAAACACTCACCGACACACATACACACACACTCGCCCGCACAAAAAAAAATAATGATATAATTACAATATTAGATATATAAATAACCATGGGAGGAAGGACTGTCACCTATCGCACAGGAAATCCCTAGTTTAGGTGGCAGTGAAACTGAAATAGAACTAATACTCGCAGTAAAAAAAGTGTAATTAGTAATACTGTTTGTTATAATTTTGTTAATTAATAAAGGATATTTATTATTATTATATATATATATATATATATATATATATATATATATATATATATATATATATATATATATATATATATATATATATATATATATATATATATATATATATATATATATATATATATATATATAATATATAGAAGAATAGAATATTAAATATTAGAGATAAAAATTTATATAAAACGAAGCATGAAATTTTAAAGTGGCTTGAAACACTAAATTATGAAGGTTGTGAGAATATGTTAAAAGTGGTCAATTGAAAAGCACTCACACACTGACCGACACAGATACACACACACCCGCCCGCACAAAAAAATAATGATATAATTACAATATTAGATATATAAATAACCATGGGAGGAAGGACTGTCACCTATCGCACAGGAAATCCCTAGTTTAGGTGGCAGTGAAACTGAAATAGAACTAATACTCGCAGTAAAAAAAGTGTAATTAGTAATACTGTTTGTTATAATTTTGTTAATTAATAAAGGATATTTATTATTATTATATATATATATACTCGTATTATCTATACAAATAAACAAGTATATTTGTGAGCAAAAATAAAGGGTCGGTTAAGAAGATTATCTGAAATTAATTGTGCATGAAAGACAATTAAACGTCCTTAAAATAAAATATATTTATTAATTTATTTATATTTCATTAACAAAATAAACTTAAACGAAAAAGTATATCTTACGTAAATTAAGTAAACTTGGATGATAGTATTTGTCATTAAATTTTAGTTTTTATTTAAGTTGTAATACAATATATTAAATATTTTAATAATACTTTATAAATAATACTATAAAATATTTTATTTAAAGGATATGTAATTGTCAATCATGCACAATTTCAGTTAGCTAGCGTCGTTATCCTCCGATATATTCAAACTTTCTTAACCAACCCTTTATTTTTGCTCACGGTTATATAATTAAAATCAATAATAATTTTTCGTACCAAATCTCTGGGACGGGTAGTTTTAAAATATATTGCTAGATATCTTTTACGTTCATGTAAGCGAATATATCTGAAGCGACGGCTGTAATCAGGAGCTTAGAGGAGCAAATTTCCAGCGGTGCAGCAAAATGAAATTCGTACTCCACATTCGCTTGTCGCAAGAAAATTGTTACAATGTTTACAAAATTACACAAAATATGTATAAACATACACACAGATATATATAGAAGAATAGAATATTAAATATTAGAGATAAAAATATTATATAAAACGAAGCATGAAATTTTAAAGTGGCTTGAAACACTAAATTATGAAGGTTGTGAGAATATGTTAAAAGTGGTCAATTGAAAAGCACTCACACACTGACCGACACAGATACACACACACCCGCCCGCACAAAAAAATAATGATATAATTACAATATTAGATATATAAATAACCATGAGAGGAAGGACTGTCACCTATCGCACAGGAAATCCCTAGTTTAGGTGGCAGTGAAACTGAAATAGAACTAATACTCGCAGTAAAAAGTGTAATTAGTAATACTGTTTGTTATAATTTTGTTAATTAATAAAGGATATTTAATTGTCAATCATGCACAATTTCAGTTAGCTAGCGTCGTTATCTTCCGATATATTCAAACTTTCTTAACCAACCCTTTATTTTTGCTCACGGTTATATAATTAAAATCAATAATAATTTTTCGTACCAAATCTCTGGGACGGGTAGTTTTAAAATATATTGCTAGATATCTTTTTCGTTCATGTAAGCGAATATATCTGAAGCGACGGCTGTAATCAGGAGCTTAGAGGAGCAAATTTCCAGCGGTGCAGCAAAATGAAATTCGTACTCCACATTCGCTTGTCGCAAGAAAATTGTTACAATGTTTACAAAATTACACAAAATATGTATAAACATACACACAGATATATATAGAAGAATAGAATATTAAATATTAGAGATAAAAAAATTATATAAAACGAAGCATGAAATTTTAAAGTGGCTTGAAACACTAAATTATGAAGGTTGTGAGAATATTTTAAAAGTGGTCAATTGAAAAGCACTCAAACACTCACCGACACACATACACACACACTCGCCCGCACAAAAAAAATAATGATATAATTACAATATTAGATATATAAATAACCATGGGAGGAAGGACTGTCACCTATCGCACAGGAAATCCCTAGTTTAGGTGGCAGTGAAACTGAAATAGAACTAATACTCGCAGTAAAAAAAGTGTAATTAGTAATACTGTTTGTTATAATTTTGTTAATTAATAAAGGATATTTATTATTATATATATATATATATATATATACTGGTATTATCTATACAAATAAACAAGTATATTTGTGAGCAAAAACAATAATCGACTTCAGATCGTTAAATGCGTTACACGGGGACTTCCCTTTTGTATTTCCGAATTATCGTAGAGACTACGAATTAAAAGTAATCAAAAGCTTTTGAAATTAAAAAAAGATTCAACAAAATGGGCTTACCGAGTCGAAAGTTATGACGTAACAAACATAAAAAAATATACACACGAATTGAGCACCTCCTTCTCTTTTGAAGTCGGTTGGAAGTACAAGTATAAAGTTATTGCTTCTACTGAGAATTTTTTCCTTCAACCGGCAAATCAAAAAACTGGAAATTATAAAATTTACTCTTAGTTTGACTATTAGTTTTTCATTAGCTCAGATGCAAGCCAAATCTGAGATTTTTTCGTATAATTTTATTTTCAAAAATTTGAGTGTTTTCTAAAAGCTATGACCCATAGCTTTTAGAAAACACTCAAATTTTTTCGTCAAAAAATTAAACTTCAACTAGCAAAACTTCCAATTTAATTTTGGAATTACTTGCTTTAAATAAAAATAAAAATTTGAAATAAATGAAGAATAACTGCTGGGTTATAGAAAAAGCAATCATAAGTTGTGTTATTTAGTAATTTCAAAGCAAGCGTTTATTTACCTTTTACCTTTTTTTTGTTAACGGGGAGGAAATCTTCAAAAAGATACACCCCCGATAGAAGGCGGCGGTTTTGCGGGGTTTTTACCTTTTAAAACCTCCCCGGTGGCTCTTCCTCGGTGCATGGTGAGGGGCTCCGGGATCTCCAGTAGAACGCACCGGAGCCCCTCTGCACTGTGCTCAAGGAGAGCACGTCCCGGGGAGTTACTCCCTCACCCCCTGTACCCTCGCAGTGCAAGGCGACACGGGCCAGCCGATGTCATGTAATATTTTTACGATAATTCGGAAATACAAAGAGGGCGTTCGCACGTAATAGCGTTCAACATTCGATTCGATTTGAAGTCGATTTTTAATTTTTCTCATAAATATTCATGTTAAATAACAATTGATGGATTTCTTAAATTACATAATTCTTATACCGGAAATGACGGCTTATTCATCCTAGAATATATCATTCCAGTGTATAAATGGATCTCTGCGTAATTTTTATTAATAACAGTGCAGTGTAGCTTTGGTGGAGAAAAGGGCAAACTTATACATAGCCGTTGGACCATAAACACGCTATAATGTTTCAGATAAGAATGCCTTGGAGAGCAAAAGAATTGCGGACGGGAGATAAGGTCGTTTTCATTAGGTCTTCTTGGGTGATGAAAACTTTGTATATAATGGGGTGTAGATAGATTAAATATATATGGATATACCGAGATATATAGTGTGCGATGGAATATATAAATAAATCTATGCGGTTAATGAGGGTACATTAATAATAATTAACATTAACTAGCCTGTCGGTCATTTTCTACAGATTTCACTTAGGAGAGTGTGCTCAGAAACTACATGATCTGTTTACCCCATCCCCAGCAAGGGACTGGAATAGTTTGCCCGCTTCCGTCTTTCCTTTCGGTTCTTCTTCTTCATGTGCTTTTCCATCACTGAAGGTCGGCAGTCAGTTCTAAACTTCTCCTTATCCGTGGCTAATCGGAATAGTGCTTCGACTGCTTTTATTCCAGTCTATTCCAGTTCCTTAGCGATGACTTTTTCCTTCTTCCCACCCCTCTTTTTCTAGCTATTTTTCCCATTACAATCAATTGTAGCAGGTGGTACTTATCATGTCGCAAAATATGGCCTAAGTATGCGATCTTCCGCTGCTTGATTGTTTTCACTAATTCGGTGTTTTTCTTCATTCGAGCAAGAACCTCAACATTGGAGGATACCTTCCAGCTTATACGGAGCATCCTCCGATACGTCCACATTTCAAAGGCTTCCATTCTTTTTCGTAGATTTTCATTTAAGGTCCATGCCTCCTTCCGCCTTCCTTTCGATTACAATGTGGGTATTCTCGAGAGTAGACTGAACATGCATTTATTTAGTGCGCCTTACCAGGATTGCATTTCCACTTAACATCAGGTGGGATCGTAGTTAATCACTTGCTTAGAAAGTAAAAATAGAGACAGAACTATTTATATTAGAAATAAACATAATAAATACATACAAAAATATAAACTTACATATAATACAAAACCTACTTTTAACATAAATTATTTATAAACATATATAGATAAGAAACAAATTCAATTTAGCAAGCAAATTTGCTTTGTTGTTATGACAGCTTAGACTTAAAAATACCAAGTGACTGCGTCTCGGTGGTCACTATGATTGATTTTTGTTTAGTGTTTGTTAATTAAGTGATATCTGCCAGTGTGTGATCAACCATTAAAGGTGTTTCCTGTTAGCTCGTATTACATTAATTCTTACTGAAAATATGTCGTTCCAATGAGGTTAATTAATCGACTCTGACACGATATCAATAACCGACTACATTTCGTGTCGGCACATTATTCCACGTATGTATTAAAAGATAAAAGATTTGTTTTTATGACAAGTAACTGCTTGACCATGACTCACAGCCGCGGGCAAATAATTCCAGTCCCTTGCTGCAAGAATAATGAAAGGCGAAAGCAAAGCGTTTCGTTCGAGTTTAAGGGATGTTCACTACAAAAGGATGAAATCCAGCAGTGCCTCTTGAAGTCCGATGGAGAACGGAGAAGGGGGGAAAATAATAGAAATATAAATAAATAATAGAAAAAGAAAAAGTTATTGATTATTCACAAAAATAAAAGAAACATTTAAAATAAAAGAACTCACTCTACTCTTGAAGGCTCCCACGTCGTACTTGGACGGAAAGACTGACGCCGGCCACTTGTTCCACTCCTTTGCTGTACGCACGAGAATGATGACTGACTTATTCATCCTAGAATATATCATTCCAGTGTATAAATGGATCTCTGCGTAATTTTTATTAATAACAGTGCAGTGTAGCTTTGGTGGAGAAAAGGGCAAACTTATACATAGCCGTTGGACCATAAACACGCTATAATGTTTCAGATAAGAATGCCTTGGAGAGCAAAAGAATTGCGGACGGGAGATAAGGTCGTTTTCATTAGGTCTTCTTGGGTGATGAAAACTTTGTATATAATGGGGTGTAGATAGATTAAATATATATGGATATACCGAGATATATAGTGTGCGATGGAATATATAAATAAATCTATGCGGTTAATGAGGGTACATTAATAATAATTAACATTAACTAGCCTGTCGGTCATTTTCTACAGATTTCACTTAGGAGAGTGTGCTCAGAAACTACATGATCTGTTTACCCCATCCCCAGCAAGGGACTGGAATAGTTTGCCCGCTTCCGTCTTTCCTTTCGGTTCTTCTTCTTCATGTGCTTTTCCATCACTGAAGGTCGGCAGTCAGTTCTAAACTTCTCCTTATCCGTGGCTAATCGGAATAGTGCTTCGACTGCTTTTATTCCAGTCTATTCCAGTTCCTTAGCGATGACTTTTTCCTTCTTCCCACCCCTCTTTTTCTAGCTATTTTTCCCATTACAATCAATTGTAGCAGGTGGTACTTATCATGTCGCAAAATATGGCCTAAGTATGCGATCTTCCGCTGCTTGATTGTTTTCACTAATTCGGTGTTTTTCTTCATTCGAGCAAGAACCTCAACATTGGAGGATACCTTCCAGCTTATACGGAGCATCCTCCGATACGTCCACATTTCAAAGGCTTCCATTCTTTTTCGTAGATTTTCATTTAAGGTCCATGCCTCCTTCCGCCTTCCTTTCGATTACAATGTGGGTATTCTCGAGAGTAGACTGAACATGCATTTATTTAGTGCGCCTTACCAGGATTGCATTTCCACTTAACATCAGGTGGGATCGTAGTTAATCACTTGCTTAGAAAGTAAAAATAGAGACAGAACTATTTATATTAGAAATAAACATAATAAATACATACAAAAATTTAAACTTACATGTAATACAAAACCTACTTTAAACATAAATTATTTATATAGATAAGGAACAAATTCAATTTGATTTGAAGTCGATTTTAGTTTTTCTCATAAATATTCATGTTAAATAACAATTGATGGATTTCTTAAACTACATAATTCTTATACCGGAAATGACGGCTTATTCATCCTAGAATATATCATTCCAGTGTATAAATGGATCTCTGCGTAATTTTTATTAATAACAGTGCAGTGTAGCTTTGATGGAGAAAAGGGCAAACTTATACATAGCCGTTGGACCATAAACACGCTATAATGTTTCAGATAAGAATGCCTTGGAGAGCAAAAGAATTGCGGACGGGAGATAACGTCGTTTTCATTAGGTCTTCTTGGGTGATGTTATTCTATGAAAACTTTGTATATAATAGGGTGTAGATATATTCAATATTCGTAATGATTTTAATAAACTTATTTTGAACAAAAATTATAAAACATTTATGGATGAAGAGAAATACAATACGCACTTCTCCACATAAGCGTTCAGCTTCATAAAACATTTCAGAAGAACTGAGACAAGTTCCGCTAGGAGCACGATTACATACTCATGATCCCACTCCCGATCTTACCATAGATCAGGCCATAGACTATAGAATCACCGGTATTGCCATTTAAACTGAATGTTGACATATGAATAATATTGTTTACCTAACAGTATGTATATTCCCTAAATTAAAAGTTGTATTAAAATTATGACGTAATGAGAGTTTACATTAATAAAAATAAATTATGTTGCTATTATTTTTAACAAGGAGGTGAAACGAGCGTGGATGTCATAAAACTTGATGAGGTTTTATTGCGGACATAATGGAAACAGGGCAGCAGCATAAACGTCATCCCGCACAGATGTTTAAAACATATTACTTTGTATACTCCGTTTTATTCTCTACGACATTTTTGACGATTGATCCATATAAGTTTTTTTAAAATAAAAATACGGTATATTTCGTCGTCTGTATGCCTATTTTTTCTAGGTTAGCAAGGCACCTTTTTGTTGACGTGGGGGAAACCTTCACAATATACTCAGCCGCCTCCTGGGGGGTAGACGGCGGTTCCCCTTCTTCGGTGTATGGTGAGGGGCTCCAGGATCTCTAGTAGAACGCACCGGAGCCCCTCTGCACTGTGCTCAAGGAGAGCACGACCCGGTGGGGGGGGGGGAGGTTACCCTTTTCCCCCTGTGCCCTCTCAGTGCAAGGCGACACGGGCCAGCCGATGTTGCCTTCTTCTCGGGTCTACCTTAGTGGACTACAAAGGCCCACCCTTGTCGCCCAGTGAACCCAAGGCCCTTGTACTAGCCTTCTACGACAGGGGATACCGTAGTCCTATTCTTACGAACCCAGCAATACAGGGCTGTTGTAAGGCACCTGCTCTGACTCGTCTGGTGTTGTGAATGTTCAATCACGATGTTGAATACTTCAGATTAGGTGAGCCGTAAGTTTGTCCTCGTATCACAAATGTTGGTTTCAACTCAAAGCAAAATATCGCTTGCTTAGTGGCTCGTATACCAAAATACTCGTATCTTAGGGCACTCCTATATCGAGGTACTACGTACATTATGCATAGCATATACTTAACATGAGATGGGATCGTAGTCAAGCACTTGCTTAGAAGGAAAGGAAAGTAGTTTTACACAAAAACAACGAAGTTAATTTGCCCATTGTTTTGGCATTTTTACAAATTACAATCTTATGAAACATTGTTATATCTAGGTTTTTCTTTTTAAATTTTAACGAATAAAGGTACTGGCATTTGTAAGTTTCACGAGTAGCTCTCGACTAGAAGTACTTACAGATGTGCCACGTACTGCGCCGGCCGAGTGGCGTCGTTACAGCCACCGTTCGTTAGTGGAAAGATTTTTATAATGATGCTCGAAATATTTTACTACTATTGTATTAACATTTGCTCTTTTGTTTTCAACCAACTTCAAAAGAGGAGGTTTTCAATTAGTCTGTATTTTTTTATGTTTGTTATCTCATAACTTTCGACTGGATGAACCGATTTTGTGCATAGCAACCATGTACCATTTCGATTTGATTCAATTCTGACAATGGCGGCATACATAAGAAAATTATACTCTACTATTATTAGCCATAACTTTGCATCAAGTATGTGCGTCACTAATGGACGAATAACTCAATATCACGTCAACCGATTACGATGATTTTTTATTGGAAAGAATGAACTGCAAGAGTAGTTTGATGCGAATTTAGTTAAAGTTAAAGTTACAGCCTTTATATATGTCCCACTGTTGGGCGCAGGCCTTCTCTGTAAAGAGAGTATAAGGGCATCCGCCACGCGGCCCTAATGCGGATTGGCAGACTTCACATGCCGTAGAAAATTTTTTCTAAAACATGTAGGTTTCCTCACGATGTTTTCCTTCACCGCCGAGCGCGTGGTAAATCAGCACATAAAATTGCAACAACAAATTTATTGGTGCCGGCACCGGGGATCGAACTCGGGTTGCTAGCATACTACGCAACTTGAGCTAACCGCACGGACACTGAGCTACCACGACTCTCCATTTAGTTAGGTTCTGATTAATTCCATTTCTTAATATTCGTAAATACAAAGAAGGTTCGCGTGTAATCACATTTAACGTTAAAGTCGATTTTTGTTTTTACTCGTAAATATATACTGGTCAATTAGCACATTGTTTACGCGGCCTTTCTTCTCTTTATCTTAATCCCGGCTTAGCCTACCTGGAAGCCGAGAACCTATGCCAATAAAATTAAAACAGGACCTTTTACTTGTGCTAGAAGATGGTCACGTCAATAGTCGAATGATGTCGTATCTACAATTCGCAGACCGTACCCTAAACCATTAGGTTATCAAAATTTTGAAATCGAATTGAAACGAAATCGTTTAAAATAAAACAAATATCAGATTTTTATAAATGGTGGAACTATGAGCGAAATAACATTAAAGAAAAATACAAAAGAATTGAGAACCTCCCCTTTGTTAAATTTATTTTTAGAATGACTTTTCTCAACGGGGGGACCCTTGTGTTGAGTTACTAGCGATAGAGGTTCAGGCTAAGTGACGTAAGAGCTATGCCACCTCTCAATCCTGTGAAGCAGTCAAGGCAGAAGATTCTCTGGCCAATCTGTGTAGTTCGTCATAAAAAAGAATGATTTTACGTACAGCTGGAACTATGGCTACATTTAAACGCGTACTCTGAAATCCATACCTAAACGAGGAATAGTTTTAAATGTACCTTTTTCATATAATTGTTGTGGTTATTTTTAAATTTATTATTATATGTCAATATAGCCGTGAGAAAAATAAAGGGTCGGTTAAGATAGTTATTTTCGTACTTGTCCCTCCTGTCGTAGAAGGCGACTAAAAGGGATCTCGAATTCACTGGGCGACAAGGGCATTTGTCGTCCGCTAAGGTGGACTCACACATGATCACAGTGCAGAGGGGCTCCGGTGCGTTCCACTGGAGATCCCGGAGCCCATCGTCAAGCACCGAGGAAAAGGCCACCGGGGAGGTTTTAGTGGGTCAGAACCCCACATAATATGCGGGAAAGGCGGGGTATCTTTTGAAGATTTCCTCCCCGTTAACAAAAAAATATATATATATATATTTAATTTTGTTCCTTATTAAAGTATTTATTTCTACAACCTCCTCTCTTTTTTGAACTTGGTTAAAAACCATAGAGTACCAACGTATTACGTTGCAAAATTTTTAGAAAGCTTATGTGAAGTTCACATTGCGCTAACATTCTGCGACTTATACAAATTCTTAGCTAGGAAAGAGTTTCAAATGTGAATTTTTTTGAATAAATACACTATTGCGACTTGGTCGGGTGGCGCTTTTGATAACACGCTCTCTGAAAAGATGCGAACGGTGGTGCAAAAATTTTCGAAGCAAACCAAATAAATTTGATGTTTATATTTAACTACAGAGCAGTGGCTTACGATCTGGTACTCTCAGGTTCGAATCCGAGTCGGCTTGAAATAATGGATTCATTTTTACGGTTTTTAAAAAAATCACTTGATAGAAAATTGTGCCCGAAGTATGTATCACCACTTGTCACATATGAGACCTAAGAAGTAACAGCCTTTTCAACTGACTTATAAAAAGGAGGTTCTCAATTCGCCTGTATGTTTTTTTGTCTTTATGTTTGCTACCTCATTTTCAACTTTCACTGAGAGAAAATTAATAATCCTAACTGGGACCGATAATTAACAACGTCCATGTTATGTCCATGTCTACGCTAAGTTAACAACAGCGAACGGTTCTGCAATTGGTGGGCGACTGGCAGAAAGTGCCCTCTCCGCATATACACGCAGCGTTGCGTCCGACAGCGAGGGTTTACCAACTACCCACGTGTGCGGAGAAAACAAAAATAAAAAAAATATCGTCGCACCGTCTCCGTGAGACAGATATGTTACCGCGAAATATGAATTGGTCGGTATTCAACTATAGCGGTGAGCAAAAATGAAGGGTCGGTTAAGAAAGTCTGAATATATCGGACGATAAAGATGCTAGCTAACTGAAATAAATTGTGCATGTGTGATAGACAATTATGACGCCACATGGAGGCTACACAAAGTACTAAAATTTAAACAAAGTACTGTATTTTCCAAGTTTACGTAAGATATCCTTTTTCGTTTAAGTTTATGTTTTTTAATTAAATTTAAATAAATAAATATATTATATTTTATTTTGAGGATATTTAATTGTTTATCATGCACAATTTATTTCAGTTAGCTAGCGTATTTATCTTCCGATATATTCAAACTTTCTTAACCTTTATTCCGACACTTATTATTGCTCACGAGTGTTTACCGAATATATAGAACAATGAGGTTTCTTATTGATTCGGGTGAGTTCTTATAGATTCTGTCTTCGAGGCTTCCCGGCATATAGTAAGCCAGTCGTTAGTTGTGAAATGACCACGGCTTCATGAAACTCACGAACGGTTAGTTTGCTTTGTCAATATGTACGCGTTCGTCGACCGTTCAACAACTTCCTCAAAATTGAATTCAAACAATTGGTTGGGGAATTTATTTATATTAAATTGTATTCATACATTTTATTTACACCAGTTTTACAGAGCATAAAATGGCAGCTGACGGTAACGCAAATTTTATGTCTAAAAACAATCACGCCTCGATATAGATGAGTGGGCAGTGATTACAGATTCCCATTTTTCAAAGTCCTGCCTCATCTCTCTCGCTCTGTACATGCATATTCGTCGTTTTTATTTAGTATATCGCCTATATACCTATGCATGAGACGTCCTCTACATAATGTTGCCATGCATTTATTTTATTTGTTGACGGTGGGAAATCAATAAGATACCCCGCCAAGGTATGTGAGGTTCTTACTAAAACCCCCGGTGCTCGTCTTCGGCGCAAGCGAGGGGATCCGGGATCTATAGTGGAACGCACCGGAGACCCTCTGAACTGTGCTCACGGGACCACCAGTGTCGCGCTCTACCCGGGTCCACTGTAGCGGACGACAAAGGCCCCCACCCTTGTGTACTGGGATCGTAAGTCGAACCTCCACTAGGCTATTCCTTTACTGCTAGTTAGAAAATTAATTGTTAAAATTATTTTTTATAGGCTTCAAGGTCGCATAAAACGATCACCAGATTAAGTGTGAAAGTGCATTTATTTAATAAAACATTTTTTGTAAACTGATTTTCTTTATAAATATATATTTACCTGTATTTCCTAGTCTACAGTCATGTAATACATTGGCGATATATGGGCTGTTTTCGCCCTTCGTAGTCCAATAAAAGCAAATTGAATGTGCGGAGTTTAGGGAAAATTTTTGATGTGAAAATTAGTGAAGGTGAAAAATTTAACAGCAAGGAAAATAATCTTATAAGGAAAACATTTAAAAAGGAATTCGTTAGCAATTGTCTTCCTAGGATGATAATTAAATTTTAATTAATATAATTACTATTCAATTAAAAATATGATTTAGTTTATGGTAACCCTGTTACACTGAAATACATGTGCAAAGGAATATTTACTGCCGTGCATAATGTTTGAACCGTGGTAGCTCAGTGTCGCGACGGGTGGCTTAAGTCTATACGCTAGCGATTTCGATCCCTGGTGCCGGCAGTAATGAAATTGTTTGTGGCAATTTTAAGTGATGATTTACAGCGTGTTCGGCGGTGAAGGAAAAATGGTGAGGAAATCTACATATATTAGAAAATTTTCTAAGCAGTGTAAAGTCTGCCAATCCGCACTAGGACCGTGGCGGACTATACCACACTTTTTTATACATAAAGGTTGGTTACGAAGTATCTATACCCAACTAATATGTATTCACAGATCATTTATCAGAGTATCGTATTATGTGAAATTCCTTGCCTACCTCGCCGGGTTACGGGCGTGAGTGTTCATGTACTGTATATCATATCACTTCTTAAGTTTGAGATATTATATTATTGATATCAGTTTAATTTTAATTAATTTGGTTTTTAACCGACTTTAATAAAATGAGGAGGTTCTTAAATCGACAAGATTTTTTTTTGTTTGTTATTTCAGAACTTTCGACTGGGTCAACTGGTATATTTTTTTTTATAGAAAGCCGGCAATATTTCATCTTTTTTAATATAACTAACACTGTTGTTAATCAATCCAGCTAAGCTTAAGCTTGTGCTAGGAGAAGGTTCATCATCATCATTCATTCATCATCATCGTTCATCATCAGCCCTGTAGTTCTGGGCTCTCAAGAATAAGACTACGGTATCCCCTGCCTGTCGTATAATGCGACTAAAAGGGGCCTCGGGTTCACTGGGCGACAAGGGTGGGGGCCTGCGTCGTCCACCAAAGTGGACCCGGGAAGAAGGCGACATCGGCTGGCCCCGTCAACAAAAAAAAAGGAGAAGGTTCATGTCAATAGTTGAAAGGTGGATTCCAACCTACGACCTTACGATTCGCAGACCGTACCGTAATCCATTAGGCTAGTAACGCTTCATTTTGATTATTCTTTTTTTATTTGAAAGCTGGTGTTTCCCGTATGGTCTCATTTCAGTTCAGACAACGATAGAAAATGTAGAAACCGTATAATTCCTTAAGATTGTTCGCACGTTCTAGCCTTTAAAATTAAATCCGTCAATTATTCGATTTGAAGTCGGTTTTCTTGTTTACACGTAAATATACATTCGTAGAAAAAACTTGGTTAAAATAAAGTTCCGCTTTAATAGCGACGTGTTTGCAAAAATTACAGTGAGAAAAAATTCTCATATATAGAAGACAGTATCGTTTCACTGTGTGAAAATTTGTCGACGCAATTTTATTTCAGATACAGCCGCGACGCGCGGTCGTTATGAACTTTTTATGCGTGCCGGAAACAATTTTCAACTTCTGTTTTATGCTACATGAGCAGTAAAAGTTCTTCATTTCGAGTTGCGGATTTGTTACGCATATGACTTCCATAATATGTAAGTGTAGGATTTGTAAAAATGTATAGACAAATACCCGTAATCAATGATTATAAATGCGAAGATGTGAATTAAACGTACCTGTCAAGATCGTCCAGTAGGAAGTCCGTATTATTTTTAATATTTTCTAAGTGTTTGACTACGATCCCACCTGATGTTGAGTGATAATGCAGTTCTGGATGGTAACGCGCACTAATTTTTGCCTACTTGCTGGAGTTTCTCCCAGCGCCAACGCTTCCCGAAGTGGCACTCAAAGTTAGTTTAGTTTTTGAGCGTCCTTAGATTATCTCTCTGGTGCCCTCGGATCGGAATGCTTACGAGTAACATAGTAACCGTCCAAGGTGAGGTTACCCTTCACCGGGGGGACCCTTGTGTCGAGTTACTAGCTATAGATAGAGGTTCAGGCTAAGCGATCTAAGAGCTATGCCACGGGATTGAGCGTGAAGCAGTCAAGACTAGCTTCTCTGGCTAGTCTATGAAGTTCGACAAAAATATGAATGATCATGAACTCCGGCTAAGATTAAAGTGTTACAATATGCATAAATTAATATTTCTAATTTGTATAAGTATTGCGAATAATTGCGATAAAAATGAAATAGCTTTATATTATCGCAAAAGACTAAATGTGGCGTGTCTTGAAACAATAATTTTCCGTTTTTCTATTTCTTATTTACATAATAATCATTATTAATTTACTAAAATCTGTGCCCGATGTACATATATCGATGAGCTGTCACCACTTCCAGATCCAAATAACACCTGTCACATATGAGACCTGATATGCTTGACAAAAAAGAGGGGTCTCATCAATCTCATCCCTATTAAGAACGGCTTAAATGACTAAGTTTTTTTGTTCCCTTTCTTTTTATTTGTGAAGTTGATTGAATATTAGTAACGCTTCTATCTACGTGTGAAATATAGACAAATATAAGGCCAATTAACGCGCTCGGTTAAAGATAATTAATAACTTTAGCTATATATCATGTTGTTTAATTGTTACGCGCTAATAAAGCAGATTCACGATATTCAAATCGTCGAAGTGTGAGTTTCTATTCAAATACTTGAATTTATTATCGTTCCTTATCCATTGTTGGATTCGCAGCAAGGATATAAAGAACAACACAAAGAACATCTTTCTCGTATTATAAGAATGAGCGTAAATCTTGGAATTAAAATTTTCTCATCAATTTAACTTTATTTATAGAAGTATGTAAAAATTATAAACGTAAATAAAAAGATTAAGTCTAAATTAAACAAATTTAGTCCGTAAGACTAATTAGAGTTTAATTACAGTATATCCCTAATACAGGCTATTAGTATAGCCGTGGTAGCTCATAAAGCCGTGGTAGCTCAGTGCCCGGGCGGTTGGCTCAAGTTGCATAGTACGCTAGCAACCTGAGTTCGATCAATAAATTTGTTGTAGCAATTTTATGTGCTGTTTTACCATGCGCTCGGTGGTGAAGGAAAACATCGTGAGGAAACTTACATGTCTTAGAAAAAAATTCTAAAGCATGTGAAGTGTGCCAAACCGCACTAGGGCCGCGTTTCGAATTATGCGTTTGTACTCTCTTACAGAGAAGGCTTGCGCCAGCAGTGGGGGATATATATTAGAATAGCAGGGAGATCTGTACCGAAAATCTGAGAAAAAAAAATAAAATTAAAATACCAGTATGTGTTTGTATATGGACTTTGAAGAACGCCTTTGGGAAACGTATTGAAGGATTCGCGATGTGGACTAATAAGACGCATGTTGAGTATTAGATGGACTTCGAGAGTGACAAATGAGGAGGTTCTACGACGAGTCTATTGCAAACCATCGAGATAAAAAAGTGTCGTATCTCGGTTACGTGTTTAAGCACGAGAGATAGAAACTTCTTCAACTTATTTTGATGGGAAAAGTCGCTGGCAAAAGAACTTGGCATTAGAAAGAAATCATGACTGCGGAATATAAGAGAGTGGACCGAAATTGCGAGTGCTGCCTATTTCGCCTCGCAAGAGACAGAAAGAGACATGTTGAACTGACTGCGAACCTTCGCTTATTATGTGATTAAAAGGTTTGCGTGTGTAATAATAAATATTTCATTTCATATCAATGTTTATAATGACCAATAGGGTAAATTGATAAAAATCGATCAGGTCTGTCTGTATAGTTGCAGGGGTCGCCAACATATAACGACTAAACTCCGCACAAATTACTTATAGAACATAAGCGATTTGTGCGGATTGTAATAAAAAATACATAGGAATTAAGAACCTTTTCTTTATTTTCGTTAATGATTAATAGTGTTCAACCATCAAGAATTTCTTCAAGTGTATCCTAACTAGTAAGCGGAACAGTCGACCAATCTGAACACATGGCTCGTTTATCAGAAATAATTAACTAATGTAGCGATAAATAGCCTTGTTTCCAAAATGTTGTGTGGTTTTGATAATATTTGGTTTTAATTTACAAATGGAAACCTGCTGTTGCATGAATAGCTCTTTACGTTTATAATATAAGGTTGCAGCGAACGATATACAGTAGCTTGTAGCTGTATATAGGTATATAATATACAGGATTATTGGTTATTCGACGTATATTTATGTGCTGATTTACCACGCGCTCAGCGGTGAAGGAAAACATCGTGAGGAAACCTACATGTTTTAGAAAATTTTTCTACGGCATGTGAAGTCTGCCAATCCGCATTAGGGCCGCGTGGCGGACCATGCCCTTGTACTCTCTTTACAGAGAAGGCCTGCGCCCAACAGTGGGACATATATAAAGGCTGTAACTTTAACTTTTATTGAAAAATTATTATTATATAATTCCATGAAATTAATTATTTAATTTATTAATTATTCTGACTTATTACGAAAAAAGCTAAGAAACATGTCAACTCAAAAATGGTTCACTTTTGCATAATGCATATAGGGGTTGAATTAATCGAAAATACTCACCTCAATTATACATATCTTTATATATTCTATAATACAGATAGATATCATTATATCATCTTAGTTAAATCTACTGGCAATGTTATGTTGATGCTCGGGATAGACATGCTAAATGGTGAATATACCTTTGAATTAAGTTGTATTTAACCGAATTCAAAATTAGAAGAGACTTTCAATTCCCTTTTCTTAATAGATTGCATGCCTCAAATAACCAATTACCCTGTATAGTTTAGATTTTAACTTTTAACCATAGATTTTTTTTTTGACGGGGAGGAAATCTTCAGAAAGATACCCCGCCTTCTGGGGGGAAGGCGGCGGTTATGTGGGGTTCTTACCCACTATAACCTCCCCGGTGGCCACTTCCTCGGTGCATGGCGAGGGGCTCCGGGTTCTCCAGTGGAACGCACCGGAGCCCCTCTGCACTGTGCTCAAGGAGAGCACGTCCCGGGGGGGGAGGTTACTCCCTCCCCCCCTGTGTCCTCGCAGCGCAAGGCGACACGGGCCAGCCGAAGTCGCCTTCTTCCCGGGTCCACTTTGGTAGACGACTCAGGCCCCCACCCTTGTCGCCCAGTGAACCCGAGGCCCCTTTTAGTCGCCTTGTACGACAGGTAGTCTTATTCTTGAGAGCCCAGAACTACAGGGCTGTAACCATAGATTCATCAAGGCGACCAACCATCCAAAATATGGGTTCTTCCGTGAGCTTTATTTGTTCAGTATATTTTCTCGTTGCAATTATAATTTCGTCACCATCACCATCACTCGAAAATTAAAAATCGTCCAGATCTTTGTGTCCTATTGTTATTCCGTGCATTAATTATTCGAGACACGACGTGCTAAGCCATTACACGTATGTTATTACAGCGTTAATTACGCATAGATCTTGGTTTATATCTACTGGCAATGTTATGTTGGTGCTCGGGATGTCTGAAATGCTAAATGGTGAATATTCCTTTGAATTAAGTTATATTTAACCGACTTCAAAATAGGTAGTTTTCAATTCCCTTTTTTTTAAAGTGTCTAGATTGCATAATTAATTATGTTGGGATTATTAATTGGGTTCTGCGCTATAGACGTGGGCTTACTAATGGAATTGGCGATTGTTATCTATTATACTACTTTCAATGTTATATGAGTGATTTACCTGAACCTTATTGTATCTTTAATTCATAATTAATAACTTAGTTGATCATCATATTAACTTGGCATTGTAAACAATAGTTTAACTTTATTAGTCCGTAATCTGATTTCAAATTGATTTTGTATAAAGATTGTAAGGATGCGCCGTTGTGACGGTATTCGTTAAAATAATTCATTGGCAGCAGAACTTCGTAATATAGTTACTATGATACTTTGGAAAAACAGAAAAAATTTCCCGCGCAGTATCGTTTTTTTGCTAGTCGAGGTATGCCATGACCATACGTTACATTTACACTCGTGAGCAAAAATAAAGGGTCGGTTAATGAAGTTTGAATATCTCTGAAGATAAAGACGAACTAACTGAAATAAATTGTGCATGATAAACAATTGAATATCCTTGAAATAAAATAAAATATTTTTATTAATTTATTTATGTTTCATTAAAAAACATTAAAGAAAAAGGATGTCGTACTTAAACTTCGATAATACAGTATTTTTCATTAAATTTTTATTTTTAATTAAATATATTGTTTTAATTAAATTATATACTAAATAGTTTAAATACAATTTAAATAAAAATAAAATTTAACGAAAATACTGTATTAAAATGTCTTTATCTTCCGTGATATTCAAACTTTATTCATCGAACCTTTATTTTTGCTATAGATTAATGAATAAAATTAGAGTAAACATTATAAATTAGTATGAATCTAGATTAGAATAGAGAATAAAGTCTTAAAAATTCATCCTTTGTCGAATCATAAATGTAAATTGGTTTGTAAAAAATATTTACTAGAATTGAATTATATTCACACTGAACGCCTCCTAATTTAATAAAATTTAATATAATATAAAGCTGAGGGACATACACAAACACAAATTTACACACACACACACACACATTTATAAAATATTGTTATCATTTGTTATGCTCATATTTTATTGTGCTTTTCAAATGGGAGAAGACACTGGCCCCTGAAACACAGGTCCAGTTGAACCTAGCTCAGGAGTCAGGGACTTCATCTTTCTTTGTGTAAACATTTTCTATGGTGACTAATAAAGATTTATTAAAGATTTATTAATCTATATTTAAGGAAATACTTATCTTGTGAAAACTACGAACAGAATTTAAAATAATTGCGCTGCTTCCAACGTTTCATTATTGTTTACTCAGTCTATTGTGCGCGCGCTTTATAACGGAAAAGTCATGCAGTTATTCGGCTTTGTCTTTTGTGTTAGAATGTACGAATGCCGCAATTTACCTCCATTGTTAGACTTCGCTCTAACTTTTCATACTTATCAGAGCATTCACTACTATAATGATTTTAACTTATGAACAGTCCCATCTGCTGAGGTCGTTAAGTGATCCACCTCCAAAGCTGAAGAACTCAGTGAAGCTAAGAGCTAGAAGCATTTTTCGAACGAGCATCAAAATGTCGTCGTAGAACAAATTCAAACGTACGTAGTAAACGGTGTTGACATAGTAACCGTCCAATCCGAGGTTACCCCTCACCGACCTTTGTGTCGAGTTACTAGCAATAGAGGTTCAGGCTAAGCGACCTAAGAGCTATGCCACCTCTCAATTCGGTGAAGCAGTCAAGGCCAACCTCTCTGGCCAATCTGTGTAGGCATAAAAAAAAAACGATGTTCGGGGCAGTGAGAAACAAAAAGAGCGTAAGCAGCGTTTAGCAAATAGAATAAGAATTAGGAAAAAAATAATGCGGTATGCAGTAGGTACAATTTAGGAACATTGAGTTGGTGGCATTTTTTTTTAATTAAACATTTTCGGATACTTTATACTTGCCAAGCTTAAATTAGGCTCTCTGCAATCTTCAGTAAACGGATTCTAGAGTGTTTCCATGTTTGCCATAAAAGACGAAGCTACTGGCAAAGTGGAAGCCTTTCGGTGTTTTACAGGTTACATTTTGTAGAGTGTGCACAGGAATTACACGAGTTAATTCAACCATCCCCATTCTACCTTCGGACGTTTAGACACTCGGCGGGTCTCCACCCTTTCATAGTCGATGTTCCGCGCGTCCAAACGAAGCGGTTTGAGTTCATCGTGCGTACAGCAAAGGAGTGGAACAAGTTGCCGGCGTCAGTCTTTCCGTCCAAGTACGACGTAGCAGCCGTCAAGAGTAGAGTGAATAGCCATTCACTAAACTAGCGCGTACCAACTTTCGACTATATCACCACTTAACACCAGATGGGATAGTGGTCAAGCGCTAGTTTACACCCATAAAAAAAGGTGGAAGGAAAAAGATCGCAGGATTACAGCTCGATATGTTGATCTGACCAAATCTCGACTACTCTCTACAGTGCTTTCCGAGTAACCGGAAATAGGAAGAGATGGAATACCAGTGGTTGGATTGAGATGATCGTGACCCTCTAACTTAAAGACCACAACTTAATGAGGAGGATTGTCTACATATAACTTTAAAGTTCGAATTGTTTCATACAAAACGACAGTATTAGTTTTATTTGATAGAAATTGTGAATCGTTTAGTGAATGCATAAATTCTACAGCAGTTCCACTGTACACGAAACTGTCGCCGGTGCATGGTGTCGACGTATTTCATTCTGTAAGCAACAGCACGCCTATTTAAAATGCTTTTTCATGACACATTTCGTGTCTGCAATTCGAAATCTCTATCTGAATACGAACGACGACCTGACATTTTAAAGTTTTGTTCTGGCTAAGAGTATTAAATTTCGTCACGCGCGTATGCGAAAACATTTTCACCAACAAACTCTGTGTCAACGGAATTGAAAAAGCAATTTCGAAATTAATTTTAATATTTCGTAGCGGTGTTGGCGTTAGCTTAATGTCCGTTTACTTGAAATTGTATAGTACACGAGAAATAAGGGTTTCATGGAATCTTAAATAAATAAAGTTTATTGGCAAGGATATGGTTTATAATATGTCCAAATTCTGGTTAATATCTGCAAATCTTATAACTAGGACCTAACGTTAAAATTAACTATTACAATTATATAGACACAAACTCGTTTCAGACATACTACAACAAAACATAAATTTAATTCTTATAAAACAAACTATTTTTATTTTTCATGTATGTAATAATTTATATTATAATACATTTTTGAAATAAGCTAGGTATATAATACGTTTTTGAAAATTTTCCCCGTTAGATCTATAATGTTGGTAGACTATTAAATATTGACACTGCTTTATGTGAAGGTCTACGAAATTTTTATAATGAGATTTAGCGACAAATTCTAACAATATAGGGCCACCATACCGGCTTAAAATATTGCATTGGGAGTACAACACTTTGTAGAATGTCGCCACCTGCACGAGAAACCAGGATTAAGTGGAAACTATGTAGAGGTCTATCTTCAAAATTTTACTAATGTGAAATAGCGACAAATACTAACAAGATATGGCCAATATAATAGCTTAAACTGTTTAAGCGAAAAAACTATCGTAATAGTACCTCAACCTCGCAAAATGTCGATACCAATAGGAGAGAACAGGAAACAATGAACCTCTTATAGTATAACTCTACGCAGAAGTCTATGAAATTTTAATAATGAGATTTAGCGTATATAACGCTAAATTTCATTACTAAAACTAAAAATACATAATAAGACCACTGAAAAACTTAATGAGGAATTGATTTAAAGATTAATCCTGTATTAAAATTTGTAAAACTTGTATTATTAAATGAGTATGAGAAGAGGTCTAAATCCAAAATGTCTACGTAACATGGACTTTTTTTTAAGAAAGCTAGCAATATTTCTTGTTATTTTTTTTTCAGAAAACCTTACTAACATTCTTGTTAACCATTCCAACTAAGCTTAAGCTTGTGCTAGGAGATGGTTCACTTCAATAGTTGAATGGTGGATTCGAACCTACGACCTTGCTATTCGCAGACCGTACCCTAAGACTATTGACGCTTGGTTTGGGGTACGGATTTGGATTTTCAAAACTTAGCTTAATATTAAAATACGAATAACAAAGAATATAAATCGCAATTTCCATTCTCTTAAGCTTATACAAAATCCTCTCATCTCATTATGAACTGTATTATACATACATTTGTGAAATACTTTAAGACTCCGTTTTATTCTCTTGGAACTCTAATTCCTTCCACTCGAGAGCCAAGAGCTTTCTTTAAGACCTTAATCTTTCATTGTTGAATTGCAGAAAGTCTTAGACGACAATTGCTTTTAGCGCTGTAACTGTAATTACTTCACAATTATAAAATTATTTTTAATTTATACACTTGCAGCTACGAGCCGTCGTAGCTCAGTGACAGCTGTAACTTGCGTAGTACGCTAGCGATCCAATTTCGATCCCCGCTGCTGGCACTATTGAATGTGTTTGTTGCAATTTTAATTGTTGATTAAAGTTCTCAATGGTGAAGGAAACCATCGTGAAGAAACCGTCTTAGAATTTTTTCTAATATATGTGAATCCGCACTAAAGCCCGTGGCGGACTATTCCCGCATAGATTATAAAGATATAGTCAAAAATTTGCGACCGGTGTACTCGTTATCTATTACATCTATTACATATAGGACCTAATAAGTATGGTGAAAAGTGGATATTGAAAAATATTTAACAAATAAAAAAATTGCGCGTTCATCCAGACCCGTATTTTTAAGAGCCCACATTAAACGATCTAATGACACCATAATCGGTCGCGTATTACAAAACATATCTAAATAGATTCATCAGTTCATAATTCAACTTTATCAGAAATAAGGTTTCCGATTTCAAAACTAAAATTGATTTACGTTGAATAGTAAAATCAAATATTACCTTTGGATATTCTACTTCCATTAATACGGCTCTGCGGATTAAGTTACAAATTACTGCATTATTGTGATCGCCACGAGCGCCTAACACGTAATCTTACATTAACTTAATCTATATTATAATTCAGAAGAGTAGGGAGTAAAAGCCAATTGTTACCATAACTGTACTATCGAGTATATGATCATTAAAAGGGACGAACGCCCGGAAATAGATATATCGATAAATTCTTTATAGCACCAATATATATGTACAAAGGTGTACTTAATGCTATTTAGCATTTATTCTAGTTAATCTGTGGTGGTTAAGAGCTTGGTCAAGGGTGGTGACGATAAATCTAGCGTTTTGAGAATTTTATGTAGAAGAAATGAATATAATGAATATAATGTTGAATTTGCGATCATCAGAGAATCTCATGCTAAAAATATCTCCGCATGACACCAACTTTTACAGTAACTCATTTACTGTACGCGCTGTCCGTCTGTGGAACTCTCTTCCTGTGGCCATTAGGAAATCACAGACAATAAATACTTTTAAAATCAAAGTTAAAAAGTTTTACTTAGATAAGTCCACCTAACATCATTTATACTGTTACGATATATATGTAAATATATTATATGTAATACTTTTTACACACGTTTTGTCTCTTCTCAATATATATATATATATGTATATATTTATACCTATATTATATGTATGTATGTATGTTTGTATGTAAATATTTATTATCAGTATTTTAGTATATCTACTTTTTATAAACTCCCGCCGCTTCTTTTTATTATTCCTCTCCATCCAAAGGTTGCCTGGAAGAGATCGCTTTTAGCGATAAGGCCGCCCATTGTTTATGTTTTTTAATTATATTTTCTTTTTTTTTTTTATTTTAGTTCATAAGTGTAAACAATAAAGAGTTTATAAATATAAATAAATAAATAAATAAATAAATATAAAAATACATTTACATAAACATAATTGTACATAGTATAAATAAAATCGGTACGAAAATAACTTCAATGAATATGACGAAATACACCTTTTTTCATTAGAATTAAGTGAAATGCAGTGTGGCGAAGGATTTATAATAATTAATAAAATATATTGATTGAAGATAGTTACTTTTAACTATATTTGAACAAATGATATTCAAAGCGCTAAGTATTAAATTATTTACCTCCACATACCCCAGTGTAAGTATGGACTTAAGCTTATTCCTTTTATTTTAATTAATATTTAAAAAAAAACAAGCACAATTTTTTTGGAAAGAGGTTATAATGGCATAGTCCGTCACGCGGCCTTAATACGGTTTGGCAGACTTCACAAATTTCTTTGAAAATTCTCTAACAGATGTAAGGTTTAGTCGCGATGTTTTCCTTCACTATCGAGCACGTGGTAGGTCAGCACATAAAATTCATTGGCGACGGCACCGGGGATCGAACTCGGTACTACTTGGACTACTTAAACCGTCGGGACAATGAGCTACCACTCTCATACATAATTAATTTTACTTTCATATTATTCTCTATTCGTGTAAACAATTTTAGGTATCCGAGATACAAAGCTCTTATACCGTCCATTAAGCTTTTGCAACTCACAAAGCTCCTTTTAAGTAACATGACTTTTAACTTTGCAGTGCACATGCTTGGACTTTGTCTAATACAATGTTAAGCATGAGGGCAGATTTAAACATTTATGTTGCTAGTGTATTTATTTTATTAAAAAAACACTAAGATTATCTTAGATTTAGATTAGATTATTTTACATATGTAAAGTAAAGATATGAAACCTCTTTACTTAAATTTATTTCTTTTTGTATTTTTATAATTTTAAATGTAAAATGTCAATGAAATGTCTGACATTTATATATAATAGATAGAAATGAAATACGGACATTAAATGTTGTTTCTCTAAATATTATAAAGAAACGCAATTTAGTCTTTTATTTCAAACAAATATATAGATATTATCTTTTTGTATGATTCTGGTAAACTTCTTCAACTTTAGAAAATCAATACCTTGTATCTCGTACTTGATAGGTACCCTACCTTTTTGGGAAACTGAAACTATTAAAGTTTTGTTTTTGCTTCATACTCGTTTTTAAATATTTTTTTTATACTTTCTAAGCTAGTGCTTGACCACGCTCCCACATGATGTTAAGTGGAAATGCAAGAAAGTCATCAATGATGAATTGAATGGACACATAGCGTTGACGAATTTTCAGACAGATGTTTCATTTCCTCTGAGGTCGGGTCGGACAGCAACGTAAATAAGGCATCTATATGTTGTTTACTTTTTTTATAGATTTTAAGCAAGTGCTTGACCACGATCCCACCTGGTGTTAAGTTGAAATGCAAGAAAGTGATCAATGATATATTGAATGGCCATATAGCTTTGATGAATTTTCACACAGATGTTTCACTCCCTCTAAATTCGGGTCGGACAGCAACATAAATAAGGCATCTATATGTTGTTCCATTTTTTTAAATACTTTCTAAGCAAGTGTTTGACCACGATCCCACCTGATGTGTCTATGAAATGTCTATTCACTCTACTCTTTAAAACATCCTTACATAATATTCTTAAACTAAATCGGAGTGTTCACTAAATACAAAAAATATATCTATAGTAAATATTTATGTTAACAGCGACGTACATCAGGCCAACTTAGTCAAAAGGGGATACTCCTTTTGTAGTAAATTTTATGAATTCAAAGACAAATTCGTAGAATTAAAAAACAAAGAAAACTATTCGTAACAGTTTTTACATACTTTCTAATCTAGTACTTGATCACCACCCCATCTGATGTTAAGTGGAAGTGCAGTTATCACTTTACACTTGGAAATAAACACATTGTAATCGTAGGGAAAGACAGACGCGTGCATAATATTCCAGTCCTTTGCTGTACGAATAATGAAAGACGAAGCAAAGCGCTTTGTTTGTGTTTTGTGATAGTATTCATTAAAGTTTTCCTCTCTTTGATTAGTATTGATGATTTGATTGGTTTGGTGGTGTGGTTAAGTAATGATTTTCATTTTCTTCCCTGTCACACTGACATATTATTTGTTTTACCTTTAACGCTATAAGGTGTAGGAATGCCCTACATAAACAACATAGATTATAATAAATATTTTAAACGTTGTACTCTAAGCATTTTGCTGATGTGTCCATAATGATATACCGCACACTATCCGTGCCAGAGAGTTCACACCTAATGTACTGCTCCTCAGGGAAATTTACTTCGTCCGCGATGTATTTTACCTGGCAAGGCGCCCCTTAGACCTGTTTCGAATATTACTATTTCCATATGACCCCGTTCTTTAAGCATCCAGTATCTATTAGGTATCAATTCTCCTATTCGTATTATGATAATAATGGGACTTGTAGGGACTGGGTATGTATAAGAGATGCTTTATTTTATTAATTTAATTAATTTATAATTTCGTTTAAATACTTATTTAAAGTCGCACAACAAGCGATGGGAAGAGCTATGCTCGGCGTTTCTCTAAGGGATAGAATCCGAAAGGAAGAAATTCGACGGAAAACGAAGGTAGTTGATATAGCTTTTAAAGTCAGCAAGTTGAAGTGGCAGTGGGCTGGCCACATCCGCCGAGTCAGCAACGGTAGATGGGGGAGGAAAGTCTTGGAATGGAGGCCGCGCATAGGACCTTGTTAGGATAGCCGGAAGTGGCTGGATGCGGAAAGCTGAGGATCGCATGTGATGGAAGGCATTGGGGAAGGCCTATTTCCAGCAGTGGATAGATACAGGCTGATGATGATGATGATGATGATGACTTATTCAAAATTATTTAAAACTAACTAAAAAGGGAAATATTTACAATATAATAGGTGTGTTACAAAAAATATAACTGTGCCAAGCAGTCGTCGCTTGGATACGTGCCCAGAAGGCTGGTAGCATTGCCTAACAACGCTTAACCTCTGTGCAAGGTATAAGCCAGCCCTCTGGTCAAAAGATGTGTCGCCCAACTTCTTAGCTATCACGTTAAAAAGGCGGTGTGCACTACCTAAAGTTTCTAAATTTATTTTAAATTTTATTTGGATTTTATTAAATCGCCACATAGAGGCAACACTAAGTCTAACATTTAATGAAAAATACTCTATTAACCAAGTTTACGTAAGATACTTACTACTTTTTGGTTTATGTTTATGTTTTTGAATGAAATATAAATAAATTTATAAAAATATTTTGTTTTATTTTAAGTATATTTAATTGTCTATCGTGCACAATTTATTTCAGTTACCTGGCGTCTTTATCTTCCGATTCAAGCTTTCTTAACCGACCCTTTATTTTGGCAATAATAGTCATTATTTTGGTATCATTATACATCTTGTGAGTGCTCGTCAAATATGAAGATTGAAATAAACCTAAAAATATTATTAACAAACACTCCAATTTTATTTACTTGAATAGATGATTTAATAAGTTATCAATATATGTGCTAATACATCAAGTTCACAGTGTAAGAGGAACGAGTGCTATTTATCAGTGCGATGTATAACACTATATCAAGCGTATGTCAGAGACGTAGCCGTGAAACAGTAGAAATACACTTGGGAATGCATTCACCTACGTGTGTATTAAATTTGTTTGATAAATTCCATCATATGTATAATTTATTTAAGATTCCATTATGTTTAGGAGACTTGAGGTGCGACAGTTCATTGTGTATGCAAATAGCTTCCACAATGACATATTAAATGTTAACAGACTCACTATTGTGAATGTATTCTCATGACGTATATATATTAAGGTTCTTGATGTTGCATGCTATTACAACTAAAGGATACCAAAAGAGATTTGACACCTGAAGCTAAGTGAATTTCGTTTTTGAAAAAACGTTTTTAACGCACGCTTGAAGCAAGGAGTAAGCTGGTGCGAATGTAAGCGAATGGATCTTGGGAGGAAGACCTAAGTAAGTGAAGACAGAAAGAGTTACGTTTTGTATCTAATCTATGAAGTAAGATTTTTTTTTTTATAATTTCTAAGCAAGTGCTTGACTACGATCCCACCTGATGTTAAGCGGAAATGCAGTCCTGGATGGTAAGGCGCACTAGCTTAGTAAATGCCTATTCACTCTACTCTTGAAAATACCCACATTGTAATCGGAAGGAAAGACAGACGCGGGCAAACTATTCCAGTCCTTTGCTGTACGAAGAATGAAAAACGATGACGAATGAAAAATAATGTGTCCTAGATAAAATCTCCGGCCTCTTGTCTATATCACACACTGTAGGACCAAGATATTTTCTTTCTGTCTTAAACAATTGTGTATACAATATATTTTTTGTATATATTATACATATATATGTAAATATAAATCTACATACGTATAGATGAAGCTAAAGAAGTTATAACTCAGTTGTTTGGTCTAAAGCACCGTTGGATGGTCAAGCCACTCTTGGTCGTTTCCATACGGTTTCCACCTGCTCAAAGCCTTGGATGTCCTAGTCTTACATCCTCTCTACGTGTCCTACCCACATCGGCCGCGGTGACATTAAATCATTTTCAACCGAGTTCAAAAGAGGAGAACGTTCTCAATTCGTCTATGTTTTTTTGTTTCCTCATAAATTTCGACTGAGTGAGACGATTTGAATGATTTTTTTTGAAAGTTCGTGCTTCCCATGAGGTCCAATTCTAACAACGTAACCCATTAGAAAACGATATAAGTTTTAAATTTGCATGAAGTATGTGCGCCACAAATTGACGAATAACTCAATATCACGCGAACCGATTTCGATGGTTCATTTTTTATTGGACATTCAATTTAAGAGTAGTTTGATGAAAGTTTGGTTAGGTTCACATTTATTTTATTTCGTAATATTGCTACGATAATTTATAAATACGAAGAGGTCGCATGTAATAGCCTTTAACGTTTGATTTGATTTGAAGGCAGTTTTTGTTTTAGCTAGTACTTGTATTGGAAAAGATGTACTTTAAGATTAGTTTGATGAAGGTTTAATTAGGTCAGCCCTGTAGTTCTGGGCTCTCAAGAATAAGATTACGGTATCCCCTGCCTGTCGTACAAGGCGACTAAAAGGGGCCTCGGGTTCACTGGGCGACAAGGGTGGGGGCCTGAGTCGTCCACCAAGGTGGACCCGGGAAGACGGCGACATCGGCTGGCCCGTGTCGCCTTGCGCTGCGAGGGCGCAGGGGGGGACGGAGTAACCTCCCCCCCCCCGGAACGTGCTCTCCTTGAGATTTCCCCCAGAAGGCGGCGTATCTTTCTGAAGATTTCCTCCCCGTCAACAAAAAAAAAGGTTTTGTTAGGTTCTGATCAATGATACTTCGTAATATTCACACAATACTTCGTAAATACAAAAAAATCGTCTGTGCCTAATAGTATTTAACATTTTATTCGATTCGAAATCGGTTTTTGTTTTTGAGCCGTGGTAGCTCAGTGTCCGATGCTCAAGTTGTGTAGTACGCTAGTAACCCGAGTTCGATCGACGGTGCCGGCATCAATAAATTTGTTGTTGCAGTTTTATGTGCCGATTTGCCACGCGTCTGCGGTGAAGGAAAACATCGTGAGGAAACCTACATGCCTTAGAAAACTTAGTAAAAACGACATGTGAAGGCTGCCAATCCGCATTAGGGCCGCAGTCAGTTAGTCCCGAGTCATCTACAAGGTTCACGTGAACCTCGCAGGTACAGGCCTCGGGGTGTATAACCCATTACCCGAGTTATCAGCGCAGGGGGCAACTGCTCCCCTGGTCGTGGGTATCGTTTAGAACAGTTTTTTAGGAATAACTATTAGGGCCGCGTGGCGGATTATGCCCTTATACTCTCTTTACAGAGAAGGCCTGCGCCCAATAGTGGGACATGTATAAAGGCTGTAACTTTAACTTTTGTTTTTGCTCGTACTTGTAATGGAAAAGATATACTTGAAGTTTAGAATAATGAAGGTTTGGTTAAATTCTCATCAATTTTATTTCGTAATATTCCCACGATGTTTCGGAAATACAACACTTTGTATTGCATCCGTGGGTAATAACGTTTAACGTATGTTTAGTTTGAAATCGGTTTTCATAAATATACGTGTGTTGTAAGTAGTTGAAAAAGTGCATACTCGTATATAAACTATAATATTTGTCAGGAACTTTAAAACGGGAATCCCGTGACATGCCAACAAAATTAATGATATTTTCACATCGAATGAAATTTACTGAAACCTTTTTCCATACTGACATCCAACAGTAATCAAAAGTCAGTGTCATGATGTCTGATGATTAATGCGCACCGTTCCACCCATTTCTATTAAACTGCCTAATGGTGTTGCTTTGATCAAACATCGTCCTGTTATTATTCATGATGCGGTGGCGGTTATTTGTGTTTGTATTAATTTGTAATACGTCAATAACCTCATAGATTAATGTTGATACCGCAGTCTAGTTATTTGAAGGCGAAGACATTTTAATTTCGACTTACAAATACAGATCTCTCTACATTGATTGAATCACCAACCAAATGAGCCCTTCAGATGATATTTTTTTAATTTATTATACATAGAAATTATACGTCTTTATGCGCGTTAAAAATGATAAACGTAATTTTAAGATATGCGCGCATCATTGTAACACAAAAGTTACAGGTTGAAGCTGCATACTTCCTTAGGCGTGTTATGAAAAAGTTATAAAAAAAAAAAGTTGACAGTAACAGGTTGCAGTGAAAAAATTGTGCTTATACACTTTTTGTTCTCCAATATAATTGAGGTTAATTATGATATTTTATTGTAATTAATTATTAGCGTGCAATTAAAAATTATTTTAAGTACTACGAGTACTTAAATTATAGATTAACTTATATTAATTATAGATAAACAATTGAAATTATAGATTAAGCTTAATACAAATAAAATATGTAACTACACTACCGACTACATTATCCACATATAAAATTATATGAAATTAACACTATCCACAATTAATTATATTACTACTATAATAATATTTTGACAAGATAAGTATATTTACGAGCAAAAACAAAAACCGACTTTTTTTTTATTTATGTTATGTTTATATATAAACTAGCGCTTGACCATGATCTCACCTGGTGTTAAGTAGTATATAGTCGAAAGATGGTACGCGTTAGTTTAGTAAGTGCCTATTCACTCCACTCTTGAAGGCTCCCATGTCGTACTTGGACGGAAAGACTGACTCCGGCAACTTATTCCACTCCTTCTCCTTCCACTACTCCAAATACAATTAATCAGAACCTAACCAAACTACTCCTGAAGTACATTATTTCCAATAAAAAGTGAATCATCGAAATCAGTTGGCGTGATATTTAGTTATATGACCATTTGTGGCGCACAAATTTTATGCTAATTTAACAAGTATACGTAATATGTTTTCTCATGAATGCCATTGTCAGAATTGGACCAAATTTCAAATAAAAATCATCATAATCGGTCCACCCATTCTAAAGTAATGACGTAATGAGTAAGTTACAAATTTATAAGAAAAACATACAGACGAATTGAGAACCTCCTCCTTCCTTGAAGTCGGTTGATAATTAAACCTTTTTTTTTCGTTAACGGGGAGGAAATCTTCAAAAAGATACCCCGCCTTCTGGGGGGAAGGCGGCGGTTATGTGGGGTTCTTACCCACTAAAACCTCCCCGGTGGCCCTTTCCTCGGTGCATGACGAGGGGCTCCGGGATCTCCAGTGGAACGCACCGGAGCCCCTCTGCACTGTGCTCAAGGAGAGCACGTCCCGGGGGGGGAGGTTACTTTGTCTTCTGTGCTCTCACTGTGCAAGGCTACACGGGCCAGCCGATGTCGCCTTCTTCCCGGGTCCACCTTAACGGACGACAATGGCCCCCACCCTTGTCGCCCAGTGAACCTGAGGCCCCTTTTAGTCGCCTTATACGACAGGCAGGGGATACCGCAGTCTTATTCTTGAGAGCCCAGAACTACAGGGCTGACAATTAAACCTGCTGATAATTAAACCTGCCGTATTCGCATTGAAACATCAATGTCCGTCACATTTGAAGCAAATGTCTCCAATATTACCGTCATCGCAATATTTTATGCTTCGGCTAAAAAATATATTGTGCTATTTTAAAACAAGTTTATTTCTGTCTTTAAAGTCTGGTCCAAGTTTGCTGAAGTTGAGAATGTGGAATATTAGTTTTGCTTCGAGTATTCTCGCTAACTCAAATTCCCTGTTAGTTTTTCTTTTGCGATCCAAAGAAAAGAAGTGGAACAACGAACGCTAAATTCAGTTTGATACGAGACGTTCGTAGAATTGTGCTGTGTGCATATTATAACACTCAATAAAATAAAAATTTATATATATAAATATTAATAAGTTTAGTTATTAATAATGAAGTTTATTTATACTTATATATTTAGTATTTATGGACTAAATATTTTCATGTCTCTGGAACAAGGTAGGTAGAGATACTTCGGATACTACTACCCGATCCAAGAGCACCCGAGAGGGCCGAACCATAACTCATTTGGTTGTAAAGTTGTAAAAAAATAATACTTTCTAATAAAAACCATGCCCCAACAACAGAAACTCAGCTCTGGATCTTCTTAAAGTGCCTCTCCGGCTAGCGAAGGTTGGCAGTCAGTTCACCATATCTCTATGTGTCTATTGCAAAGAAAAGCAGATGGGAGAACTCGCAATTCCCGTCCACTCTTTGATGTTACGCAACCTTGATTTCCTTCTACTATCTATCCTCCTTTTCCAGCGTCAAGATAAGTTGAAAGAGTAATATATATATAAAATATCTCTCAAAAATGGACTAGAAAAAGAGACAAACGAGCTTTAATCTCACCTGATCTTAAATGATCATCGTCGTCCATGAACATTCAAAACACCGGAGGAGCTGCAGGTGCATTGGTCTATTATAAAAGATTAGACACGTACTAAACAACTTTGGATAAACAATCCAAAAGGACAGGTATAAAATTGAAAACGTCAGTGTCCATGATCGTCCACATCAGCGTAAAGATAAATTGGAATAGCTTTGTACATTCATGTGTACACGAGTTGCGTGCCATTCGTTTCCTAAAAACGTATTTAAGTAAACAATAGATAACAAAAACTCCCGTTGTTTGTCGTCTATAGCGGGGCATACGAAACGAAAATTCAATGCCATAAAGGCCCTCGAAACCATTGTTGTCGCAGACAGTTAATTTAAATTCCCCGCTGGTGAAAAGAAACAGAGTAAATGTGAAAAATGGGCGTTAGTTAGCGCCGTCGGATAGAACTGGCACTGTGTAATTTTAAAGTAAAAATACATGTATATTTAAAAATTACAAATTTGTTTTCAACAAAACAAAAGATGACTTCGAATCCAAAGTGGAAACTGTCTCATTTATTGCTAAAGTATAATAGTTTTAATGTGCAATTATTTATTAACTTCTTCCAAATTTGGTTAGTTATCGTTATGGAATACTTACGAGTACCTACTTATTGATTGTCATAAATTTACCAATATCTCAACCAACATTCATGCTTATTCACTTCTCGTAACGGTCCTCTCGGGCGCCCTCGGATCGGATTGCTTACGCGTAACATCCAATCCCCTCACCGGGGGACCCTTGTGTCGAGTTGCTAGCAATAGAGGTTCAGGCTAAGCGACCTAAGAGCTTAAAAGGAGCAAAAGAGCTTAGGGCTCACTTGCAGCTATCGGATTGTCATCACGACACCATAGGTAATCTAGGTGCTTTGCTGACATTTCCAAAAGAAAAGCATATTAACTTCCTACATTTATCACCTAATCAGTTTTTGGCTAACAGGCCCACTAAAGTCCCTATTGTTGTCCTGATGCATTTCATTAACTAAGAGCAACGTCGTATTTGAATCAGAAAGTCACGCAACCTTATCGTTCATTTGCCACTTAGAATGTAACTGTTCTAAGGTCATCATCAACATCATGAACAACAATAAAAAAACATACTAAAGTTATAGAAAAAATACGTAATCTAAAAGAAGAGACAGACGTGCTGTTTACCATGTTCTTGAGACTCACTCATTTGTTATTACTTACTGATGAATAGAGTCTTGTATCTAGGCAGCCACGAATATTTTTTATATAAACAAATTTTTCAGCAAAGATCACAGAAGTATTCTTCCCTTTTATGTATTTGTATTTTTATTTTTCAACTTTGTAAAGAAAATTATGTTTATCACGAAGTTCCGAAGGCGGATTATTTTTTATGAAAGTGTTTTAGTGACCCATTGATCAACATCTCTTGGGAGAAACAGAGGGTTACCTTTTGAAATACGGACTATTAATACTTGTCTAAGAAAGAAAGCTTTTAATGAATCTGAGGGAAATTGCCGGATAAACGATGCTGTCTTAACTTGAAAGCTTTGTATAGTTCTTTTTATGTGGAAAATATCAAAACGTTGTTTTTGTAAATATCTACAATCACTTTTAATCTTTCTAATCTTTAAAATTTAAATTTAAAAAGCATTTAAAAAGCTCCAGGTGAAGAGAAGAAGATAGAGCTACAATTGCTTTTCATATCCGCTTTTCACTTGTCCCACTCTATCCCATTTTCGTACACGTTGATTGGAATAAAATATGATTACTTATTATTTTCATCCTTACAATAATAGAGAACGATAACAATTGTTCTTCGTGTTTCATTCAACCTAAATTAAGATTATTCTACACCAAGGACAACGGTAGGAAATTTTTTTCGTAAATGAGGATTACAAATATTACAAAGACTAAAAACATAGACAATATATTTGGAATTTTAATTTCAAATGTTCAGCATCATGCTTCTAATCCATTTCTAATTTGGTATAAATATTAGATTGATATTGTCAAATAATTATAATTAGAAGCTTGAGACTCTTTTCCCGGTGGCCCTTTCCTCGGTGAATGACGAGGGGCTCCGGGATCTCCAGTGGAACGCACCGGAGCCCCTCTGCACTGTGCTCAAGGAGAGCACGTCCCGGGGGGGGGGAGGTTACTCCCTCCCCCCCTGTGCCTTCGCAGCGCAAGGCGACACGGGCCAGCCGATGTCGCCTTCTTCCCGGGTCCACTTTGGTGGACGACTCAGGCCCCCACCCTTGTCGCCCAGTGAACCCGAGGCCCCTTTTAGTAGCCTTCTACGACAGGCAGGGGATACCGTAGTCTTATTCTTGAGAGCCCAGAACTATAGGGCTGAAGCATGAGACTCTATCGCAACCCATATTAAACAGTAATTTAATTCTAATTACAGACAGTCTATACCGTTACCTATAAGTTCAAGTTAAAGCAAAATTCTAATGAAATAACTAAGTGATCTTAACATCAACGCTTATATGGAATATATTCTGACAATACTTTCTGCTTATATACAATATGACAAAACTTTTTTATTTTGCCGTATTTGATAAGAAATATTATAAACTCACTTAAATTAAAAAAAAAAAAACTGTATGAACAATTTGATTTGGCTTCTATGTCAACAAACTTGAAATTGAATTGATATTGAATTTTAAAAGCAACCAATCAAATCGGTGTGCCAAGAGGACTTTTAATGTGCGTAGCGACTTCTACGCCGTTTAACAGTGTGATTATGTAGCGTTCTACGCTTCTATGAAGTCGTAGGTCGTAGGGTACTCTCGTAGTACTTCAGCTAAGACCAGTGACCAACTAACTTTTGGTTTACTTGCCAAGTCAATTTTCTGTATAAAAATTAAAAGAAATAACGATGTTTTCACAATATATTTTTTTAACTACTTGAAAAATCTGTCGAATGGTAGTTCTAAATCTACGAGTACAACGTTAAGTTTCGTAGACCATACTCCGAACCAATAGGCCATTGAAGCCATGTTATTTTTGTATTGGAATAAAAAGTACAAATCTATATGGAGTAATCTCATAGGCATTGATTTTGTTAAGACAGTACTTAATACATGTCCTCGTTATTCAAACGCGTAGATACATTTGTTTGATGATTTTTAATTTTTTTTAAAACTATGGAGAAACGTCTGCGCGTCATCTTATATTTGGAAAATTTAAACAAAATGTGTAAACAAATTAGACAAACCAAAATTGAAACAAAAATGTTTTATATGTTCGCGTAGAATTGTCAAATGTGGTCGTTCCCCGGTAAACCCGTTCCATTCACGCCCGTAGCCAGAGGCCATGAAGCGTTATGAGGTGCTTGAACAGGGTTAGCCAAGTTGCAGTTATAAACTGTAAGTGGCGCAAATATTACTTAACTACAAGTTTTTATTCCTATTTATTTATTTATAGTAGTATACACAACAGCTAATTTAATCTCAGTTACATAGGAAAATATAAAACAAGTAGACACAAAAGAGATAAATTAGCCAACAGATACATAACTACATTATGAGAGACAATTTATGAAAGTTAAGTTTAATATGTTACGTAAGTTCTTAAATTATAAAGTGTCAAATATAATTATATTCTTATACACTTTAGTGTTTATTTAAATTAAATTAGACCAAATACATAGGTGATTTTTATTTTTAAAGTTACTTTTTGATAGGTTAAAAATATCTACATCACTGAAATTTAATTATTGTATTTAGACAATGACATAGGCATTTATTTATTGGCATCACAATACAAAAACACATCACAGACAGAATATAACACACATTTAAAAAGTATGAAAAATAGACAAAACACAGTTAAAGTTACACGGACAAATAATACAAAACATATGATGCCAATATCGGACACCGTCTCAGCATATGCTGTCACAAGGATGCGACAGCGCTGATTTGATTACTCTTTTTAGTGCAATTAAAATTAAATATCGTATTGGTGATTCATACTGGCACTTCGTTTAATATTACTATGCATATAAATACCAATGGTAGCTCAGGTCTAGGCGGTCATTTCATGTTGTATAGCAAACCGACTTCGATCCCAAAGCCAGCACCAATGATATTGTATATTGAATTTTTAAATGGTCGTTAAGTAAAATAACCTGCATGGTCGGACTATGCCAATACTCTCTTCATAGAAACCTGAGCACAATTTGACGTATTTAGGCCGTTTCTATTAGCATACAAGCCTTTTGGTAAGTGATCGACACCGCCTACAATTACCTATCAGACAAAATTTTATACCATTTCCAACGTTATTAAAACGAATTAGACCGTCGGATGACATCACATACAGCGACAGTATTATGAGATTAAGCAGAGGTTTACAAGAGGGCTTTATGTCCCTTTGTTGTTCGCCGAAATGGACCCACGAAGAAGGCGGCACCGGCTGGCCCGTGTCGCCTTGCACTGCGAGAGTACAAGGGGGGAGGAATTAACCCCCCGGGGACGTGCTCTCTGAGAGCGCAGTGCTGAGAGGCTCCGGTGCATTCCAATGGAGATCCCGGTTTTAGTGGGTAAGAATCCCATTTAACCCCGCCTTTCCCCCAAGAAAGTGGGGTATCTTGTTAGTGTTTATGTACCTTCGCCGATTTTTACGGGAATGGGGCGTAAATGGTATGATGTACCCCCCGTTACCAACTCCTACTAACTTATTCCTACAACAAATGGTAAGTTAGCAAATTCCGTAGCTCCTCCAAACTTAATTTCATTTTTGTTTCCTCTTTAAATTAAAGTACGTCTACTACGCATGCTGTGTTGTGCATACATAAGATTAAGGCCCTTATGTATTTTTATAATGTACACGTAATGTATATGCTGTTGGTTAACCAATTATAAATAAATAGATATCACCCCAAAACATAAGATTAGGCGCGTTAGTAATTTATTATAGTACTAGATTTCACACCATATTCCTCAAATATTCTTTCCGATCACGTTTAAAATATAAAATACTAAAATTATCAGAGCCAGCTGTACTCGAATTCTATGTGGCTTTAACGACTCGACTCATTCAATATAGCCCAATCTAAATTGGAAGCGTAGGTATTACAATACGTTTTCAAATTATTGTGAAACCAATATTCAAGCTGCATTGTTTATATTTAAATTGTATTACTATTTTTTTGCATGTACAATTTGCTCTAGTTCTTTAAAGACATTGGTGCCCTGAACCGAAACACAATCGAGGGAAGGAGCTCCTCCCCAAGAACCCTCGATTTGCTAAGGCAATACGGGACTATTCCGTGTTGTCTTCCTCCCGGCTCCACTTTCATTGCGACAAGAGCCTTGAAAGAGCCGGATGAGAAATTTTAGTCACCTTTTACAGGCAGAGGGTACCACAGCCTAATTCTATAACCCCAAGACTGCAGAGCTGTCCTGTCGACCTTAGTAATGATAAAATGAATATATAAGAAAATTAAAAAAAATGCTTTGGTGTGCATAAAAAATATTGCACAAACGGTACGTCTTTTAGGACAACAAATGGTATTATTTTGAGTCATATACAAAAGTACAATCTTTTTCTTGTTCTTTCTAGCCTAATGCCGGTATGAGCTAGGGTCGGCTTTCATTATCTCATTCTACATTTTGTAAAGTTTTTCGATACCTCTTCAGTTGTTGTTGTAGGTCATGACCATGCACGACTTTTAGCCAAAAGTTAAATTTTGTATACGATACAAAATGTTACATTTTGTGTCTCCACTTTTCCTGCTATTTGATATTATCTATTTCCATCAATAATGGCCTTTTTTGGAGATCCTGTGTAAGGCAACCAGCCAGAAATTATTTATTTTGTATTCTATCCAAAATGAAACATTAAAATATACAAAATATCAAATATAATATATTTGTACAAAACGGTGCGTATTTTAGGGAAGAAAATGTTACATTTTATATTCTATACAAAAATAAATTATACTTTAAAAAATGACAGTAAGCGGTACAGGTTATTAAAATGATTTAAAAGATAATATATTATGATTTATATTTGGAAAGGGAAGTCCAATTTCTGGGAGCAGCTGAATAGCCCAATTGCGTATTCTTGGCGGATGCGAAGTTTGCTCATTAGCTTGATTACTGCCAATTTGCTGCCTTCTTAGAGAAATTGCGATAAACTGTTTCATTTGGACAAAACAAAATTGAAAATTGCTTACATTTCTACCTCTACCTTAGATTCGTTAACGGTAATTGTTAACATAATAAATGTTGTAAATGCATTACCATTGCACACTAGTCGTTATAATAATATTTATTAATAAATTAATAAATATATTTTTCTATTATAATTTTATAATAGAAAATAAAATAATATTTAATAACACCAACACAATGAACATTATTAACATGCAATATATAAAAACAATGGAAGAGTTGCATGGTTAATGCCATCACAGTTGCAGGTGAAGACTGCATGCAATGAATAAAAGGCAAGTGGCAATATTAATAAGAAATATGATAAAAAAATACTATTTGTAGGTTAATAATAGAACAAAACATAGTTTCATCAAATATTAATATAAAAATGATGGATATTTTTAATTTACTGATATGTATATATGCCAGAGATAGTTTACGCTGGTATGCTTAAAACAACGCCTGCGCCTGACGTGCGCACTGACTGGTAAATAATAAAGAAATCAACATGTCACATGAAAATCTATTTAAATCTGACATATATAATATGTAAGTTTATTCAGATATATATACATGTATTTATGTTTTTTTTTTCTAGTTTGCACCCGTTTTTTGTTTTTACACAACACCAAGGTTGTTAGAGAAAGCCTTTTGGTATTAAATCCGCCTTTTTGAACACTATTATTTTCTGCAAATAAAGATTTAAATTTAATAAAAATTCTTAGTCCATGTTTCATATCTAAAACCTATGTATAGGTTTCGGAATTGAAATAAAAAAAAAATAGAGCGCAGTTTTAAAATGCTACCGTTTCAGTATTGTTTCGTATCTCGCGAGGTAAGATATAACATTCTTTTAGGTCCTATTTTTGTAGGTTTGATACCAGACATCCGTAACAATAATGTAAAAATAATAGGCTCTCGCGTCCTTTCAACCCTAGTTCCCTGCTGTCCCTGCAACACCTGAGCGCTTGTTTATTTTTATTCTGTTCAAAACATTCCATTCGAGACACACTTTTCCCTAATCACGCAATTATTTAACCTGTCACTTAGAGCCACTCCTATCATACACCCTAATGACCGCAATTTTTTTGAAGTTAATACAACATTATAATTTTTTTTGTCGTTTCAATATTCAAGCTCTTATGATGCTTATGTGAAGCGTAATTTGGTGCTAGATAGTCTTTTTACTGACTGACTTAAAAAAAGGATTCTTCTCAATTTGACTGTATTTTTTTATGCTTATTAATTACAGCAGAACTTTCGACTGGGTTAACCAAATTTGACGATTCTTTTTTTATTTGTAAGTTGGTACGTGTGAACCCATTTCAGTTGATCCAATTCTGACAATAGCAATTATGAGAAATCCATATAAGTAGACATAGACATATATATTATATTCTATTGTTTTTATATATTATTGTCAATACATAAAGCAGCTTTTTATTTGTTTTAATTTTAATAATATATATTTAACTAAGTTTTTATAACATCATATTGGTATTATCTGTAAAGGTATTATAATTTTTGTTGATTTAAATAAATAAATAAATATTCTTTATTGATACGAAATAAACAAATCAAAAAACGGACAAATAGTACATGAGACATAATGTCAATGTTGGACACCGTCGTAGCACATACCGTCGCAAGGATACGACTGCGCTGTAGCGGTGGCCAGGACTACCCAAAGTCGTGTGCGCGCAATACTACATTTACATGGAGTTTATACAGACAACAGACAATAACAGTACAATAAATATGATACATGTATAAATAGTTATGAGGTCAGTATATATAATAATAAGTTTTAAAAGAGATAAGGATAAAAGGTCTGCACGTCCTTTAATAGAAAATCTATCAATGATTTGATTTGAAGTCGGCTTTTGTGTTTACAAGTAAAAATACTTTTTTTTTTGTTTACGAGGAGGAAATCTTTAAAAAGATACCCCGCCTTCTGGGGGGAAAGTGGCGGTTATGTGGGGTTTTTACCCACTGAAACCTCCCCGGGTGGCCCTTTCCTCGGTGCATGACGAGGGGCTCCGGGATCTCCAGAGGAACGCACCGGAGCCCCTCTGCACTGTGCTCAAGGAGAGCACGTCCCGAGGGGGGGGGAGGTTACTCCCTCCCCCCCTCCGCCCTCGCAGTGCAAGGCGACACGGGCCAGCCGATGTCGCCTTCTTCCCGGGTCCACCTTGGCGGACGACAAAGGCCCCCACCCTTGTCGCCCAGTGAACCCGAGGCCCCTTTTAGTCGCCTTCTACGACAGGCAGGGGATACCGTAGTCTTATTCTTAAGAGCCCAGAACTTATTTACAGTTTTTTTTCTTGATGACTCAACAAATTTTGTGTTAATTTTTGAACATTCCACATTAATGTATATTTGATAGTACAACAATGCTCAAATTTTGACGCTATGAGATTATTGTTTGTAGACTATTATCGTTCACAAATAACAACACCCAGAGCAAATCAGAGTCACCGATTGATCGAAAACATTTTTATTATCAAATACATGACTGGGAACTATTTGACGACAATTTTACTATTACTTATAAACATTTTCTTACTTTCTAAGCAAGTGTTCGTGTACGATCCCACCCGATGTTAAGTAGAAATGTCATCCTGGATGGTAAGGCACTCTAGCTTAGTAATGCGTCGTCTACTCTTGACACATTGTAATCATCATCAGAGGGAAAGATGGACGCGGACAAACTGTTCCAGTCCATAACTGTACGAATTACGAAAGAGAAAGCAAAGCGCTTCGTTCGCGGTTAAAGGATGGTCACAATAAAAGAATGAAATCCAACGGTGCGTCTTGAAGTCCTATTCTAGAAATATATATCGATCAAATTGCTAAATTATAAAAAAGGTTATATAGGAGACAATTAACCGACGATTATATATAGGCTGATGTATATAGATGTATGGATGTGAATGAACCAAAAGAGTTATGTCATTATCGAACTTAGTGGAAGACCGTGATCACTGCCTGTCTCTATAGGTTATGGGCGTGATTGTTTGTATTTTTATTTGTAATATTTCACACTAAGTGTTATATAACAGTACTTTATGAACCAAAAGATTAGTTATCTATTTATGCTATGCACGCAAGATTGTAATTTTGCTAGTGAAATGGTTTTTTTTTTAACAAAGGTATTTTTCCTTTATCGCAGGATGTTGTTGGCCACAATATCAAACTTTAATTTACATATCTAATTGCATACTACATTATCCTCTTTTTTCATGTTATAGAAGTAATTTAAACCAGATCCTGATGTGATAAGCAAGCATACTACCCGTGTAAAAGCAACCGACCGAGCCGTCGTTCAGCCATTTTTGGGCACTCTCGGATCCATCTATCCACCCTTTTTTGTTAACGGGGACGAAATCTTCAAAAAGATACGCCGCCTTCAGGGTGAAAGGCGGCGGTTATGTGGTGTTTTTACCCACTAAAACCACCCCGGTGGCTCTTTCCTCGGTGCATGACGAGGGGCTTCGGGATCTCAAGTGGAACGCACCGAAGCCCCTCTGCACTGTGCTCAAGGAGAGCACGTCCCGGGGGAGAGGTCACTCCCTCCCTTCCTCCTCCCTGTGCCGTCGCAGTGCAAGGCGACACGGGCCAGCCGATGTCGCGTTCTTCCCGGGTCCACCTTAGCGGACGACAAAGGCCCCCACCCTTGTCGCCCAGTGAGCCCGAGGCCCTTTTAGTCGCCTTCTACGACAGGCAGGGGATACTGTAGCTTTATTCTTGAGAGTCCAGAACTTGTGCCAAATAGTAGGACAAGGATAGGCTGTTATAGTACTTAATTTTTTCCATTGCCAGAACGAAGTTTATTCGATACGTTTATATAAACCGATATCCTTCTGAGAATGTATACAAAATAAAATTGTGAGCAGAACATCGATCGTATAAACGTATCATTCCGTTTACCATAACAATTTCCGGCAGTCTCATGACTTCGCAAATCTCCCGCAGCACGTCTGTCATTTGCCTTTTTGCCTTGTTTTCCTTTTTGAGCGATGTTATACGGGCGCTCTAGTCACTATCCGACATTTTTGAACTCGGATAACGTAATTGTAAGCATTACAGTTACGATATAACCGCATTTGCCTCGAATAGTCGAGCATAAATTGTTACGAAGTTTTTTTTTATTTTTATATTAATCTATATAATTAATAAGGTATGTTTCATATAGGTTCCGAAACGGTTGGACCGATGTCAATGAAACTGTCAGGAAATTTTCAGATTGACCTGGCGCGTAAACCTGTAAAGTTTGTGTGACGATCGATGCACTACTATGTATAAATATTATAATATGTATAATTTATTTTATTAATAAACTACCTAAATATACTCCATCACTTGAGTGGACGCCCTACCTCCTTCCTTTCCTTCCCACGAAGCAACCAGAACTAGTTTTTAAGGCTGTCTGGCTGAAGAAAGAAAGCAGTCGGCGTAAGCAAATCACGGAGAGTCGAGTCTTGATCCATGTCTATTGTCTCATGGTGGAGAAAATACAAAATAAATTTTGTAGATTTCTATATTATAAGCAGTACGGGGTGTATCCTTGCTTCCCACTGATGTACCCGAGCCTATTTGTACTGGGCATGGTCGGGTACACAAGGCTGCAGGTGAGGAGAGACGTCGCACTGATTAAATATGTGTGGAGGGTACTGCGGGGCTTGGTTCATCACCCAGAAGTGCTGGCCGCGCTACAGTTGCGGACGCCTGACAATTACGTGTGCATGCGCCGTCGTCCGCCATTGTTCCTACTACCTGTCTCCAGGACTAACTTATCCAGGAACTCTCCGCTGTCGCGCGCGATTGGGTTTGTTAATACCATCTCACTGCACATTGATATATTTTGTTGCACAGAGTCTATGTTTATCGAAGCTGCCTACAAATGCGTAGAAGGTGTTTGACTTTATTATATTTATATATTATTGTCAATACATAAAGCAGCTTTTTATTTGTTTTAATTTTAATAATATATATTTAACTAATTTTTATAACATCATATTGGTATTATCTGTAACGGTGTTATAATTTTTGTTGATTTAAATAATATAAATAAATGTCTTTATTTTGGAAGGATATGAGATGTGTACGTATGTGTCCTACCCACCCATTAGTGTATGAGACTGTCATATTAAAATTCACAGAGTAAATCGTACAGACAGAATTCACTTCAATTTCACAGCAGAAAGATAATTCTTACAGTAAACTCTATGCCCGGAATATATGCACATTCATCAAAACCTACGTGACGTAGCTCGCAATATACTGTGAAATAACTTGCGGGCTACAGAAACGAGATTACTTCCAAGTTTTACAGCCGCAATTTACCAACGGGAACTTTTATACCGCCACACATGTGTACTTGTTACCTATTTGAGGAACATTACTACTATATTGTAGGCTTTATTGATACGAGTAAATTAATCATTGGCACAATATACCGTTAAGCTGTTGTGGTTTAGTTAGCTAACTAGCTACTAGAATAGAGTTTGATCCTTGGTGCTGGTTCCGATGGAAATGTTCGCTGAAATACTAAATACCTATTTAATACTAAATTGAGTAGATAGAAGCTGCAAATCTTGTACGTCTTTCACAAAGCATATTAGGTTCCATACGTGTCAGATGATGAACATATTGTGAGCTACTTTGCTCAACATCGTACACAACATATTTTATATTTTATCAAATTATTAACAGAAATACATCAAGAGCCGTAGAGTTAATTTATTAAAGACTTACTGACTTTGTTTCAGAGATTCACTTTTAAAGGGCTTTTCCTCCATAACTCAATTGTTCTAAACTGTACACTAATTGTCTGCAGAGAGAGTCCTCTCCTTTTTATCGTAAATTTCTAGTATATGCATCTCTTTCAAAGACGGAAGCGGCAACGGCCTTGGTTGCTGACAACCGATAAAAGTACTTTAGTTGACTATTTTTATATTAGTCAATCCATTAACTTTATAGATTATAATATTTAAAACTAAATCGGCATTCAGTAGGACCAACTGTCGCTAACAATATTTAACATAGATCGACGACGACTCGTCTACTTCCAAGGAGAAGGTTCTCAATTCGTCTGTTTTTTTTATGTTTGTTACATAATAATTTTTGACTGGGTGAACCGATTTTGATGATTCTGTCTTTGTTTGAAAGCTAGGGCTTCCCGTGTGGTCCCATTTAAATTTGCTAATTGTGACAATCTCATCCATGAGGAAACCTTACGTCTAAAATTTGTATTAAGTATATGCGCAACAAATAGAAGAATAACTCAATATCACATCAAATTTCGATGTTACTTGTTTATTGGAAAGATGTACTTTAAAAGTAGTTTGATAATAGTTTGTTAAAAAAATATTACAAAATGAAATTTCTGCTTGATTTTATTTTGTAATATTCTTAAGACGTATAACGTTTGATCCGATTTGAATTCCGTTTGGCTTGTAAATGTACGTAAAAAGCGTATACTATCTAAGAAAGTTTGACTACGATCCCACTAGACGTTAAGTGGAAATATAAATTATATAGTAAGCCAGGACGCCTTACCATCCATCTTAACACTTGAATACCCACAATGTAATCTGAAGGATAGACAGACGTAGATATGCTATTTCAGTTCTATGTTGAACAAATAATGAAACACGATAACAAACGAAGTGTTTCGGTTTGAGGGATGTTCACAACAAAAGGATGAAATCCAGCAGGTCATCTGGAAGTCGTCAGTGGAACGGCGATGGGGGAATTAGATCAAGTAATTTAAAAAAAATCCCGTAGGTTTATCGGTTCAAGATCATTATGTCTTAAAAATGACAATTCAAACAAAGCATAAATAAATTTATGTAATGCTTTTTGCAATTTTCAACATCGTTATTTTAAATATTATTATAGTTACCTATGGAGGAGATAAGATTGAACATTCGATTAAAATATAATAAGGGTGATTTGTTCAGAATAAATCCAACATACTAGCTTGAGCTCTCAACTTTCAATTGGAGCATAAACTTGGTTAAGTTTTGCAGGTCAATGCATACGTATACGTCTGACTAGACAAGCTGCATGCACTAAGTGATCGGCGCACTGCTTAGTCTCATTTAACAAATTCACTGTGTCGAGTCCCTTGTGCGTTGGATCGACACGTAGACAAGTGGTGTGAAATAACAACTGCTACTTTCCTGCTACCAAATGCGTGTACTTCGTTTACAGTTTTACAAGCAAGTGAATTTTAAAATGTGTTCTTCGTCCTGCCCAACGGTGGGGTTGCGGTCGTGGTCGTGGTGCGTTCCGATTGGTCGACCGATCTTCCAATAGAACCAATCCTGTTTTCAGAGTGTTTGCGATGTCCTCACTAGAGGGCACCAGTGGTACCAATACTGAACACACTGGTTCAATGCTTAGAAGTTAAATTTAAAGTACCTTTTAAAAACACGGTTCCAATAGATATATTGTTTTAATTAACCATTAGTTCAATATTATTATCTAGTCGTATCAATTAGATATTGTACTTTTAACCGTAGAAGTTAGACAGAGGTAGCAATCGCTGGCCATTTGTTATCAGAATGATTAACCCAAAGTGACAGGTGGCGAGTCTATCGCTCGCTTTTTACGTTCGTACAACACGGGGTCGTGATCCCGCGGCACAAGCCCCCTGATACTGCGTCGTAATAATTAAAGAGATGACTTACCACCTCGATATTCTGGTCTCCGCTTGCAGGCTGTTGTTCACTCTGTCAAGTTTAAGTCGAGTCAATAAGTCAATGGCGAGTCTGAACACGCGCTGATGCCACCGTATTGAACTACACTGTAAGCAGTTTCAAATCAAATTAACGACGTCTTTAATGACGCGTCGCGGACCGATAATTAACAGCGTCCCTGTACGCTAAATTATTGTTTGTAATGGATTGATATGTTTATAGACTCAACTTTTACTTTAACTATTTATACACTCATCAATAGACTTTCAAATGGTTGCAGAATCAGGAATACACCCAAATTGAAAATATATTATTAACCTCATGATAAACACACACATACACTACACATTCGCATAACTTCTCGACTATGACTGTAGTTCTTTCCCTTTTTTTTCCTTCTGCGCACATTTTTGTTTTTTTTTTCATAAATTTTTAATTATTAATTATCGTATAATTTACTTAACTTATATTAAAAACTTATTGTACGCAGGACTTACTGTTTGTGACTCTGGAAGGCACTGTCTCCTGAGATACAGGTGCACTGTACCTATTTCAGGAGACAGATCTCCTGTATATGTAACATGTTTGGTTTTGTGATATTAATAAAGTTATTATTATTATAGACTTAATGTCAAAGTAATTAGTCTTTCATCTGGTATTACAAAGGTATAGTAATTCTAAAACCTATGACTGTATGTTTTTTTTAAAATTAAACATCTTTAGCCACCGTTTCATTTGAACTACCACTATGTCATTGTAAAGAGTATCTACTTTATATTATAGTGTATATAATATGACATCAGCCAAATCTAGCTTTTCTCGCGTAACTTACAATTTTAATATGATCTGAACGGATAAGCCGTGCTCGGTACCTATAGTTGGAGTCTTTAAAATTTCAGTCGACATTTTCGCGTAGATCCATAATTTAGACGCTTGGGTAGACGTAGCTACTACGTAGACTAGCTACGACGTAGATTTCTCACATTATACTTTTAGAAAACTGGCAAGATAAATATTGGCTCCAATTATCCGAGTAGAATATTTTTTTCAGGTGCTACGTTCATTGAAACGTAGCACGTATGCCACGTAGCACTAATTGGAACCGCAAGTCGTTGGAATCTACCAATTTAGTGAACTAAAAATTCGCAACAGCTTTAGCTAATTTTTTATATACCATCTTACTGTCAATGCGAACGCTATCTCTGTCTACCACTTTAAGGATAAACGTACGCGACAGCTTTTATTTTAATATGCAATTATATTTATGTTATATTTTTATCTTATGCCAAATTTTACCGGTACTTGGCTCAATAAGATTACCAGTGTAACAAATTATACATACATCATTTTAAGATTTCACTCGAAGACCTGGTTCGTGATTCGGCAAGTTGCCAGGTCTGTAATCAAGCTAATCCGATTTAATGTAGACTCTACTTTGTGATAAACTTCAATAAAAAGCTTTCATATTCTACAATAATAATAAATTATTATTGTTTCATCTTCGCTTATTATAAATTTAATACAAACATGTGTATCGTGTAACTATATATGACGTAGTATTGACATAATTAAACCGACTTCAAAAAAGAAGGAGGTTCTATTAGTCTATATTTTTGTTTAAATTTCTGCAGTCATAGCGCCGTTATCAATTTGATCCATATGTAAAAAATATACATATATACAAGTATATTTACGATTCAAGACGAAAAGCGACTTAAAATTAATAAAAAAGTTAAAAGTTATTACCCGCGGACGCCCTCTTTGCATTCAATAATTATCGCAGGAATATTACATAATAGAATTAATCAGTACCTAACTACTACAAGCTGTATAAACTGTCGAAAAAAAATGAATAATCAAAATCGGCTGGTATGATATTGAGTTATTTGTCCATTTGTCGCCCACATACTTAATGCAAATTTAAGACATATGGTTTTCTCATGGATGCCATACTTAGAATTGGACCAAATTGAATTTGGAACTACACGGGTAGCACCAGCATTCAGATAAAAAATATTCAAAATCGGTTCATACAGTCGAAAGTTATGAGGTAACAAACATAAAAAACATACAGACGAATTGAGAACCTTTTTTGAATTCAGTTGAAAAATATAAATACATAAATGAATTGCCATATATAGCATATATATGTATATATACTTGTTAAGCAGAGTAGACACATACAGATAATAAATTTACGTAATTATCACGTTGCTTCAAATTTGCTAAAAGCACATATACATAGTAAATTAATTAAAAACGTACCAGAGCAGTCGAGTGTCCCGACTTACTACACCATTATCTCCCGCCCAGGATTACGTCCGTTGTTTACCGCCGCCCTCACTGGAGCCTGTGTCAACTTATTTCCGCCGCACTCACACAGAGGGCGCTCGGCCGCCACGTGCCACTGCTAACGCCAGACGAACAGATGGCCGCATTTCCTTAAGCCGTTGGGACGTGTTGTTTCGCTCCCCTTAAATACATATAACCGATATTTAAATTTTAACTGTCACTTTGTATTAACACCGAAATTAAACTTGAATTAAAGACATATACATTTAATTTATTGACATCATAATATACATACAGATAATAGACAAAATATAACATATTAAAAAAGAAATAATAAAAATGCAATAGATTTAAAAGAAGGAACGCACAAATTGGACATGATGCCATCATTGGGCACGGTTTCAGCATGTGCTGTCGTAGGGCTGCGGCAGCGCTGATTTTAATATGCATTTAGACAGATTCTAATAATAAATACAGTAAGGAGGAGTGTGGATGAGTAGTTTCTTTCAAAATATTATTACATAAGCTGTTATTTTTCCTTTGTTTTAGGGACTTTTCAAGCTAGTCAGCTTGTTTTTTTTGACGGGAGGGAAATCTTCAATAAGATACCCCACCTTCTGGGAGGAAGGCGACGGTTATGTGGGGCTTTTATCCACTAAAAACCTCCATTAAGAATGTATTACATTGTATTATGTATGCATGTAATACAGTTACAGTCTTATGCTAAATAAGACTGTAACTGTATTACATGCATTCGACGATGGTGAACAACTGGAGGGATTTAATCGGTCCACCGTTTAAAACGGTTAACGTCAATAACCAGATGGTGAGTCTTGAATCTACTTAGCTCATGGCAACGAACTCACCACCTAAACAAATAGGATGAGGTTTGGTAATAACAAAAATCAATTCCTGTTAATGTCTATCCCGCTAGTGTAAAAAGGTGAGCTACTTCACTACATAACTGTGTTAGTTAATAATTAATTTCACGTATCTGGCAACACGCATAAAACACTACTATCTGTTTTATTGGGCAACATAGCTTGTAATTAAATGTTATACTTCACGTTTTATAAATGTTTACCGTCGTTTAGCACGCCAAAGCAATTTGTAGTAGATTTTCACTGGCAACGTGGATAACTTTGCAAGCGTTTTAATACAGGATAAATGTGAACATTTTTACCCTAGCGGAGTAGACAGAGACGACAATTGCAATCAGATTTTCATTACGCTTATTAGGTTATTCCTTAGCAGCAATATCGTAGTGGTTTTCTAGAGATTAGACGTATGATCTGATGGTACCTGCAATCTCTAGAGTTTTGGTTGGGAGCCTGATGAAGCTATTAATCTTTCGATGACACGAATTACATGTATATTTTCGAGCAAAAACAAAAACCGACTTCAAATTGAATCAAGCGTTAAACGCTATTACGAACCGAAGCAAGTTTTCATCAAACTAAACTCTTATAGTACATTTTATCTAATAGAAAATTAATCATCGAAATCGGTTGGTGTGAGATTGAGTTATTGGCACCTTTGTGGCGCACATATTTCATGCAAATTTTGAGACTTATATGATTTTCTCATCAATAGCATTGTCAGAATTGGACCACATAGGAAGCACCAGATTTCAAATATAAAAGAATCATCAAAATCGACCCAGTCGAAAGTCGACAATGAAATGACGTAACAAACATAGACACACAGACGAATTGAAAACCACCTACTTTTCTGAAGTCGGTTGAAAACATATATTATTACAGCAATAACCACAAAGATGCGAAGCTTCCAGTGCAGTGTCAAGCATTCGGAAACATACATCCTTGCATGTAGGCAACTTATTGAAAAAGATGTACTTATTCTGGTACGAAGAGAACCGCTCGCTATGTAAATTGAATTTCCAACGCACAATATATTCTAGTATCAAAAATCAATTCCTTTGTGCCTCGTCAAATTATGTTGATGCCGATTTGAATTGGATAATGTTGGATGGATTTGCTACACATTATTTATCAACGCTGTCATATATGAGACCTAATAAGCTTGGTGATAATCGGACAGTTTTTACTTTCGCTCTCTACCCTGCTAAAATCAAACATCATAACTAGTGGTCGCACTATGGTCGAAACGTTCGAGACAGCATAACGTTCAGAACCTAGCGAATAACAACTTTAAATAGACCATACGTAATATCATAAATATCAATTATGGAATCATGTCAAATTCAAATCGAAACCTCTTTGAGGTTCTACTAGTAAATACTATCAAAAATAAGCCGGTACGAAGGCAATATTATAATACATATATTTTAAAATGACAGTATCCGTATTGCCAGTAAAAGTATTAATACACTAAGAAATACATTCTATTTTGACATAAATTTTTAATTATTCTAGTGAGCAGATATTTCTATTTTAATATAAAAATCAGACTGGTTTTTAATTCACCCAACTAATTCCCACGCGGGTGATAAGATGCTAGAGTAATATTTTCTCCGGTCTACGGAAGCTGAAATAAAATTAACGACACCCAGAAGTGTAATACCAGACCATATCCTGCGTTATGTACTGAGAATCTATAATGTGTCAAATGGTTTTATTTCTGAGCCACTAAATGAATTGCAAGCAAAAAACAGAAGTGAATTACTACACATTTTCTTTTCGATAAATATTACAATTACTAATTATTGCTAACATTTTTTGTTTTTGTGACGAACTCGGCAGATTGTCCAGAGAAGTTGACCTTGACTGTTTCACTGCATTGAGAGGTGGCATAGCTATAAGGTGCTTAGCCTGAGCGTCTATTGCAGGTGCATCAACGGTCTTGTTAATCGTTCCTACTAAGACTTTTTTTTTATATGAAAAGTGGCAAACGAGCATACGGCTCACCTGATCTTAAGTGATCACCGTCGCCCATGAACATCCACAGCACCAGAGGAGCTGAAGGTGCGTTGCCGACCTTTGAGATAGGAATAGGCTCGTTTCTTGAAGGTCCCTAAATCGTAAACGTTCGGAAACACCGCTGGCGACAGTTGCTTCCACAAGTTGACAGTGCGTGGGAGAAAGTTACGCGAAAAACGTACAGTCGTTGAACGCCAACCATCAAGATGGTGGCGGTGGAATTTGGAATTCTGCCGAGATGTGCGGTAATGGAAATCGGATGAAAAATAGGATGAGACATCAATAGTCAAATGAGGGATTCAAAGCTAAAACCTTACAATTCGCAGGCCTTATGCTAAACCATGAAGCTATTGAGGCTTAAAACGAACAATTCTTGAACATATATAGGTATATTAATAATCTGAATCTCGTAAACGGCTCGAACGATTTCCATAAAATTTAGTATGTATGGGTAGTAATTACATTTACTTACGAAATTGATATTGATCAAATATTTAAACATGATTTATGTAAAATTACCGGTAATCCAGGCACTAACTTTAATTAAGAAAATGAAGAACAGAGAGACAATACAGAGAATAAAATAAGGGTTACGTAAGACCAAAAAAAAACATCAATGGCAGGCCGAAAGGTGGGAACATTGATGTGGAGGATGAAGAGGGTTTTTAGTCCATAAGAGTCTGACAGTCCTTTGCAGCACTCCTGGGCTATCTAGGGTCCATAACGGATTTCCCCTCCTCGCGGGAAGAAAGGCTTACCTTTATTGCACAACGATTATTTATGTATTATATATATTTATCTTTTTTTCTTATTTCTTTTCTTTTTATTCGTCTGTATAAATTCCATGTAAACGTTATATTCCACGTGCATGACTTTGGGTAGTCCTGGGCACCGCTGAAAATCAGCGCTGTCTTCTTGCGACGGCAATATTGTGACAGTGTCCAATATTCGCTTCATAACTTATGTCCTATTTGTACGTTTTTCTTTCTTTAACTGTTTCTTTTTGTCTTTTTTGATGTGTTTCATGTTCAGTTTGTAATGTATTCGAGTGATGCCAATAAAGAATGTCTACTCGTATGTCTATATGAACAAAGGTGAACTTCATGCTATGTAACATTTTATATTTAGCTTTATCTGTATTCTAAAACTACGTACATTGAGGTTAAAACGACGGGATCGCCTAATTTTGAAAATTATTTTTTTTAATTTTATCAATTCGTATAAAGGTCCAATAGCTTAATGGTTTCAGATACAGCCTATAAGACACAAGTATATTCAAGCTTCCTAAGCGATTATTATTGACGTGATTTGTGTGCAAATTAAAAAGTGATTCAAATTTATCGTAAATAATAATAATACGCGAATTTTATATTTGAATAACAGTGTTATTTATATATTTATGACTTTAATTATTATTTTAATCAGCAGTCTTCAAAAAAGTAGGAGGTTCAAATTCGACTGAATTTTTTTTTTAAATTTAATCCTCATAACTTTCTATTAGGTGAAGCGATTTTGATGATTCTTTTTTATTTGAAAGAGGATGCTTATGTAGTCTAGTAATTAAAACGAGTCAATCAGTTTAAATACCTAGGGTTACTATGTAACTGACGACCTTAGGGACCATGTTGACATAGAAAGAGAACGTAGGGCGCTGGCGGTGCGTTGCAACATGCTGGCACGCAGGTTTGCACGTTGCAGTGAAGAGGCAAAAATTACACTGTTTAAGGCCTTCTGCCAAGTTTTCTACACGTGCAGTCTGTGGTCGAGTTATACGCAGCGCACAATCAGCGCTTTACGGGTCCAATTTAATAACGGCTTTAGGATGCTTATGGGGCTGCCCAAGTTCTGCAGTGCATCCGAAATGTTCGCCAAGGCACATACTGATGGATTCTGTGCCATCATCAGGAAAAAGGCGGCCTCCTTGCTCTGCAGAATGCAGCTCCAACGCCATCATGAGAACTGTTGCAGAGCGGTATGACTCGCGGCTCATAAAGCACCTCATTGGCTTGTCCCTAACGGACGACGCATTAGTTTTTAAGTTTTAGTTTTAATTTAAATTGTATATACTAACATAGTTATTAAGTTATTTTGTTACTAACAAATTCTTTGGATTGATTTATCTGAAAATAAATATTTTCAGATAAATTTTGATTGATGAAAAATTTGTATTGATTTATCTGAAAATATTTATTTTCAGCCATACAAGGATTCCTTTTGCATTAAATATGTGCGCGACAAATGGACGAATAATTCAATATCACATGAACCGATTTCATTGATTCATTGTTTATTGGAAGTAATGTACTTCTGATGTAGTTTGATGAGTTTTTAATTAGGTTCTGATCGAATATATTTTACGTAATATTCATACGATAATTCGGAAATAAAAAGAGGGTGTCAGCGCGTAATAAAGTTTGATTTGATATGAATTCGGTCTTTTTACACGTAAATATATTTGTTTAATAGTTTGTTTACCTAAATAAAAAAAATATGGAGGTATATTATGTTAACAGCACAAATTATAATTTAACAGAAGAAATCACTCAACGGACATGGCACGTCTGTCAAATTGGAATCATAAAATTACAATACAAGCTCGAGTCATCTCGCCGTGAAAATTCTTCTGCGAGATTTTATTTCAGATACAGCCGCCACGAGGCGCCGTTATCAAGTTTTTATGCATGCCATGAAAAAATATTCCACTTTATTACAACCAAGTAATGAAAATCTTTTTGGATTGCAAATGTAAAATTCTTTTATTGACCACATATTTGATTGTGTTGAAATAGATGTAACTTAAGCTCTTAAATGCTGCTGTAAATCTAGTGTCGGTTGAGTTAAGTTTCATAGTACGCTAGCAACCCGAGTTTGATCCCCGGTGCCGGTAAAATTGTTTTTTGAAACGTTAAGTAATGTGTAATAACTTGTGGGTCTTGTTGAATTAAATAATCCAATAACCAATTCACTCACTTTTATTCGGACAACGTAGCAATAATATTAACGAATACCGTCACGACGGCGCGTTCCACAATCTTTTTACAAAATTAATTACAAGTCAGATTACGAACTAATAAGATTGAATTACATATTATATATATCGTAACTCTCTATCTTAACTAACGTATGACAGTTTTCGTAACGGATTCACCAGCTTACTCCCCAAGTCAACTTATTCGCGACCGTCCCTTTCTTTCGTCGTTCTTATTGGAGTCGTGATCGTGATCCCTCGGATCGGAATGCTTAAGTACATAGTAACCTTCCGAACCGAGGTTACCCCTCAGAGGGACTCTTGTGTCGAGTTACTACCAATAGAGGTTCAGATTTAACGGTACCTAATAGCTATGCCACCTCTTAATCCAGTGAAAAGCCATGCATATACAAGATCTAGTTCAAAAAAGCCTACATTTTTATTTGGTTCACATTCATTGCCCTGTAACTACGTATACAGGCTCAGATGATATTTTAATGTCACATCGAATTAATCGGCCAGAAACCTACACAATCGTTCACTTTCTGCTCCAACTGCTCTATTTTGTACGATGCATTACATCGCGTTCGAAAGCTATTTGCTCCCGGAAATGAGATTAATGTCGCCATTTTTCTGTTTGTCGTAACTATTAAACTAGTTACATGGCTTGCCTTTTTGTGCACATGTACTATAAATATTATCATATTATATTCTTAGAAAAAACTATAAATTCAGGTTAAAAAATAAAGATCAACAGCTAAATAATAAATTTAATTGAAATAACACAAGAATATTTACGAGCAAAAACAAAATTACGCGCCCTCTTTGTATTTCCGAATTATCGTAGTAATATTACGAAATAAAATTAATCAGAACGTAACCAAACTTTCATCAAACTACTCTTGAACTACATTCTTTCTAATAAAAAATCAATCATCGAAATAGGTTGACGTGATTTTGAGTTATTCGTCTATTTGTGACACATACTTGATACAAATTTAAGCGTCAATAGCCTAATGGTTTAGGGTACAGTCTGTGAATCGTAAGGTTGTGCCATCTCCTAGCACAAGCTAAAGCTTAGTTGGAATGGTTAACAAGAATGTTAGTAATATTTCTGAAAAAAAAAGAAATGTTGCTAGCTTTCTTTTAAACAAAAAATGAACACTTATGTTGTTTTTTTATTATAATGGTTGGTCTGTATATATTTTTAAATTTGTTACCTTATAACTTTCGACTGACTGAACCGATTTTGAGGAATCTTTTCTTATTTGTAAGCCCCTTGTGTAGTCTCAATTTGGTCCATTCATAGCAACCATAAGAAAAATTCTAAGTCTTAAATTTGTATTAAGTGCGTGTGCGCCACAAATGGACGAATAATTCGATATCACACCAACCGATTTCAATGAGTCATTTTTTATTGGAAAAAATGTAGCTCAAGAGTAGTTTAATGCGAAATTGTGAAGATTTAGATTTATTCCATTTCGTAATATTACGACGATAATTCGTAAATAGAAAGAGGGCATCCTTTTTTTTTGTTAACGCGGGGGAATCTTTTTATAGACCAACCTCCGGTACCCAGGGTGGGCCCGGAGGGATGTGTGGGTCTCGGCCTGGGCAGCCCGTACCCACTAAACATTCCGCGAATGCCATCAGCCGGTATGAGCGGGGCGCCCCGGATCTGTCAGCGACAGGACTGAAGAGGGCGTCCTGTTTAACGTTTGATTCGATTTGAAGTCTGTTTTCCCGTAAATATACTTGCCATAAAATCGGCATTGGTTTCTAACGGCACACATTATAAACCGATGCCAATTGAGGCATCCGACCGGACACTGAGCTACGAGGCCTCTACGCCGCTTATTATATCTAAGGATGTCAACTGATTTACTAGAAATTTAAATCTGTTGAAGCAATTATATGTGTGTATATAAAATTATCAACCGTATAATTTGAGAATGTACGCATTCGTTATCAAGTATCCTGGTAATTAAGTAATATTATATTCGGAAAGCGAAGAAAGGCGCCAATTAGTATCTTTTCCTCCTCATTTAAAACTCAAAGCATGAACTGCCATGACAATTAAGCCTCTTTAATTATCGCGCTAATTACAAGCGCTCTTGTTTTAAAACTTCATAATTCCCGTAGATTTATTACTGTGAAGAAAATACAAGGCCTCATAAACGCATTAACAAGACTCTAGTATTACAGTTTTATGAAAATTTGGAGCGGAATATTTAATTAGATCTCTTTGTATACCATTTCTATCATTTCATATTACAGTCGGAATAGAGATCACCTTAAAGTCGACATTTGCTATTATTAGAGGTAATTATAAGTCATGTCAAAATTTTATTTCAAACCAGACAAGAAAAAATAAGTATATTTAGGAGTCAAAATAAAACTTGAATTCAAATCGAATCAAATGTCAAACGCTTTTACGCGCTGACGCACGCTTATTATTTCCAAATTATTGCAAGAATATTATGGAATAGAATTAATTCGAACCTAACTATTTATTTATTTATTCTTTATTTGCACACAATATAAAAAAGGTACAAATGGGCGGACTTAATGCCAGTGTGCATTCTCTGCCAGTCTACCTTGGGGTTGTGTAGAGACAAAGTAACGGGTGTAAGCTATGTGAGAAAATAATAAATAAAAGAAAACTATAATAAATGCATGCATATATAACATACCTACTTACAAATAAATTAAATATATAAACATAATAATTATATATAATTATAAAAATAAATACATATATATATATAATTATAGATGGATATCAAACTACTGGGAGTACATCATTTCCAAATAAAATGAATCATAGAAATCGGTTCACCCAGTCGAAGTTACAGTCTTTATAAATAATATATATGTCCCACTGTTGGGCACAGTCTTCACTGTAAAGAAAGTATAAGCAGAAATTCACCTACAAGGCTAAGAAAAAATTCTAAGGCTTGTAGGTATCCTCACGATGTTTTCCTTCACCGCCGAGCGCGTGGTAAATCAGCATATAAAATTGCAACCACAAATTTATTGGCGTCGGCACCGGGGATGGAACTCGGATTTCTGGCGTACTATGCAACTTGAGCCAACCGCCCGGATACTGAGCTACCACGGCTCTAAGTTATGACGTAACAAACATAAAAAAGAACATACAGACAAATTGAAAACTCTTCATTGTCCTACGGGGTTGCCTAGAAGATATTTATATCATTATATTTTTAGTGTACCTATTTTAATATTTCACACATTGAGAGATAATAATAAAAAGTATATTTATTTATATATCTATAAAACAAATTCAAAAATTATTTTTTTCGTTTTGGAAATCTTTAACTAAATACCCCACATTCTGAGGACCTCCTTATCGCTACGAATTTAGGTATCACATGATCTAATAAATAAAAAATTACAATATAGGCCTTTTTAAGAGTAACGTAAATATTCATTTACTAAGGTTGTCTTAGCATCCAAGACTGTAGTTCGACTTAACATTTGATGGCATTGTGGTCAATAGCTTAGAATGTATAAAAGGAAATAGTTAATCTAACGGTTAAATAAACTCTTGACTCAATTGTGGCAGTATTCCACTAGCTAAATAAATGATAATTACTAGCTGGCTATACCCAAAGCGATATAAATTTGTTCCCCATTGTTCACAGTTTTTAATTCAAAACCGTAGCAAATGAAACAATGGTTACCGCTATCATTGTTGTTGGGGAAAGTTCATTTACATTCCGGATCCGAAAAGAGAACTGTATAATATATTACGAATTCCTGTAGCCCCATTGTCCAAATTGCTTGAGGCCGCTTTACAGAAAATTATTTTAAACCCATTAGTTCGAGCTCCTTTGTATTACCATCTTGTTACAGTTATATTTAAAAAGACAAATTTAACCGACTTCAAACAAGTAAACTTACGAGCAAAAACAAAAACCTGCTTCAAATTGAATCAAATGCCAAACGCTATTACGCGCAACCTCCTCTTTGTATTTACAAATTATCGTGGGAATATAACGAAAAAGAATGTATTAGAACCTTAACAAAGTCTCATCAAACTACTCTCGAAGTTTATCCTTTCCATTAAAAAATGAATCAATGAAATTGGTTGGCGTGATATTGAGTTATACGTTATATAGTTTTCTCGTGTATGCGTTCTCAGGATTAGACATAATTAAATGGCACTACAAAGTAAGCACTAGCCTTCAAATAAAAAAAAGAATCATCAAAATTGGTTCATCCAGTCGAAAGTTATGACGTAACAAACATAAAAAAACATACAGACGAACTGAGAACCTCCACCTCTTTGAAGTCGGTTGAAAAGGACCAGGTTCTCAATTCGTCTGTATTTTATGTTTGTCCACTCATAGCCCCGCCATTTATGAACCGGTTTCAATTCATCCATTCTAATTTAATCTATTTTCAAGTAACTAGTTTTATTTATTTAATCACATTAATTAGACATAAGTAACACGCGCGGCAGAGGGCGTGGTATTCTGTCTGACAGGGCAACCTAGTACAGATACCAGTCTCTCACAAAGGAGACTGAATAATGGAGAGGAGATATAGGATAGAGAGAGGATGAGGAGAAGAGGAGAATATATAATGTAATCCAATATATAACCTTTGTGAAAGCGATACAAAAATCTATTATTATTATAAAAATAAAATCGTTTGCTTATGAATTTTGCTGTCATAGGACTTTGGGTTCCGAAGATATACCAGAAATGGTAAAAATCGTATGATTTATTGTTGATTGTGTAATTGGTAGCTGGGCGCTCTCGCAGTGCAAGGCCACACGGGCCAGCCGATGTCACCTTCTTCCCGGGTCCACTTCAGCGGACGACAAAGGCCCTCACCTTTGTCGCCCAGTGAACCCGAGGCCCCTTTTAGTCGCTACTACAGGGATACCGTAGCCTTATTCTACGAGCCCAGAACTACAAGGCTTAATGTATTATGCAACTTGTTTTTTTTTTTGACGAGGAGGAAATCTTCAGAAAGATACCCCGCCTTCTGGGGGAAGGCGGCGGTTATGTGGGGTTCTTACCCACTAAAACCTCCCCGATGGCCCATTCCTCGGTGCATGGTGAGGGGTTTCGGTATCTCAACGTGGAACGCACCGGAGCCCCTCTGCACTGTGCTCAAGGAGAGCACGTCCCGGGGGGGGGAGGTTACTATTACTATTATTAGAGTTATTCTTGAGAGCCCAGAACTACAGGGCTGAATGTATTATGCAACTTGAGTCAACAGTCCGAACACTGAGCTACCACGGCTCTAATTATACATAATTATATATGCTAAACAGTGGGACATATATATTTGTAATGTTAGTGTCACTAGTGCAGCTAAGAGCCCCTTTTTGATTGAAGGACTCGTTCATCAATTTCCAGATAGTTTCAGCTATATACTTACAAATAGTGTATAAAAAATCTTACAAACACAAGAAATCATCAATAAAATTCTTGTAGGTTAAGTTTACGAAGTAAGAATTGGTTGCGAAATGTTCTAGTGAAATAAATTTCCCATTTATTATTACAGCTCTTGGCATTCCGGTCACGTCTCATTGGTAAGGATATTCGTACCACCTGTGCTCGCACTCTATAAAATCTTAAACACGCTTAGGCTGCCTCAATAAACCAACAGTAAAATTCGAGCTCTACCTTCGACACCGATATTTCTTAATAAATGAAAATAACACATTACAATATGAATCAGGAAATTCCTACTCGAAGCGAAGTGAAAAGTTATTGTGTTAAATTTCTTACTTTTTATCTCATATATACTATAAATGCAAATGTTTGTTTTTAAATCCCGCTAGCACGCCTGAACAAACCTGGATGAAATTTGGCACAGAAATAGATTATAGTCTGGCACATAAGCTACGTCTTAACCGACTTTTAAAAAGGAGGTTATTGATAATAACTTATAATTTACAGTATGTACTGATCAAATACCAATAAAGTTAGTTAGTGAAGGGTAGTTAATTTTTTGTACTTTTACAATTAAATGATGTTAAGGCTACTTAAATTTTCATGGACATATATACATATTACTTTAGAACCGCGAGTAACACCGCGGGTTACAGTTAGTTGTTAATTATATATTGCAGTCCTTACATGGCAGCGTAACTGAATTGATGAGATGAATGTGTGGCGTAACCAGGCTTCATGAAATACACTACGGTGTGCGAGGAAGCCTGGGTGTACGTAACATTGCACACAAGATGTAGGAGAAGAAAGCTGCGATGGTATGGACATGTAAAGAGCACCCAAATACGTGGGAACCTGGATCTACAACTTTCCCTCCTACGGTCGAAGATTCAGAGAAAGACCCAAGGAAAGGGGGACTATAGTGTCAAGAGACATTAGGAATTGCAAGATTTCTAAAAATGTTGCCAGGGATATGGCGAACTGTAATGCTTTCAGGGTCAGCTTTCCAGTTCGCCAAACGGAAAGTATTTAGTACACAAATAATAAATTTATAAATGTAGATAAAGACAAAAATGACTCACGCACTTTTCCTCCGCTTTGGCGTAACGACGATACTACGTACTTCAGAAGGCTTTGGACTACTTGTAGACAAGTGAGCTCAGCTGAGCTAGGAGCACCGTTCTTATCTCGGTGTCGCCACAATCCAATCCGCTCTGATCACGACCATAGATCAGGCCACAGACAGAGACACGGCTGGCTGAATGTCGCCACATGACTAATATTGTTTACCTAACAAGAGCGACATGATAGGTACCGCCTAATGCAATTGATTGTAATGAGACAAATATCAGGAAAAAGAGGGGTAGAAGGAAATGTCATGGCTAAGGAATATCAGGGAAGGTACTGGAATAAAAACAGTCGAAGCACTATTGCGCTTAGCCATGGATAAGGAGAAGTTTAGAAGACTGACTGCCGACCTTCAGTGATGGAGAGGCACATGAAGACGAAGAACAAGAGTGAAAACTTCCTACTTTTTAGACGTCGATTAAATAGAGCCCTCGAGACTGCCTTAACCTCTATACATAAGTCGTATGAAATATCATCCCTCTTTGACGATAGTATCACAATAGGTGGAATATAGGGCCCTTTTATATTCATGAACAAAATTAACATATAATTTAATGGTGCCTTTTTATTTCATAAACTGCCATCAAAGCTCTAGCAACGCTATCTAGAATTCATATTCCTGATTGTATCTAAAAAGTACTTCCCGACACGTTGTCATGCACCAGTTCCGACAAAATAAGGTAAATACCTACATCATATCTACAATTTTCAAAGGGGAACGGAAACTGCGTAAAACGAAAAACGTTTAATATTGGATCGAGATTTATTACGTTTTGTAAGAATCTTATGAATTTTTATTTAAATATTTGACTCTAAGCGAAAATTAATCATTCAATATCTATACAAATAGAAATTAAATTGTAGTGTCTGTATGTAACTTTAAAAAAATACTACATGCATATCTAACTATATATATAAAAGAGAAAGTGTGTGGGTATGTTCCATATAGGCTCCGAAACGATTGGACCGATTACACTGAAACTTTCAGTGAATCTTCAGATTGACCTGGCAAGTAATCTTGTAAAGTTTGGTGACGAGCACTCCTCTTTTTGAACTGTCAAATACAGCTTTTATTTACTATGATACTATTACCACGGGTATGATATTGTATTTACTAATATGTACATGGGTGTAGGTAATAATCTTCCCCCGCTCGAGAAGACAATAGAAGATAATGTATACGGAGAGAAATTAATTGTGGCTGTGACCGGGATTCCGCGCAGCACACGCTAGCCGTGTGCCCCGCGTGGGAGGCGGAGCGGCGGATCCTGGTCCAGCATATCAGGCAAGACCTCTCCCCGCCGGCGGCAGTAGCGGCTGCGCTGGCGGGGAGATCTAAATGCAAGCCGCTGGTCTCCTTCTGCGAGTCAGTAATGACCCAGAAGGAGACCGCAGAACGGGATCGGGAGAGGGCCGATCCCGTTCGGAGATGGCGCAGGCGGGCCGGTGGCAGACCGGCCCGCAGCCCTGTAGTTCTGGGCTCTCAAGAATAAGACTACGGTATCCCCTGCCTGTCGTACAAGGCGACTAAAAGGGGCCTCGGGTTTACTGGGCGACAAGGGTGGGGGCCTGAGTCGTCCACCAAAGTGGACCCGGGAAGAAGGCGACATCGGCTGGCCCGTGTCGCCTTGCGCTGCGAGGGCACAGGGGAGGGAGTAACCTCCCCGGGACGTGCTCTCCTTGAGCACAGTGCAGAGGGGCTCCGGTGCGTTCCACTGGAGATCCCGGAGCCCCTCGTCATGCACCGAGGAAAGGGCCACCGCGGAGGTTTTAGTGGGTAAGAACCCCACATAACCGCCGCCTTCCCCCCAGAAGGCGGGGTATCTTTCTGAAGATTTCCTCCCCGTAAACAAAAAAAAAAAGGACATGGATCACGGCAATAGTCCAATGGTGAATTCTATCCCACGACCTTACGATTCGCAGCCCGTACCTTAAACCATTAGGCTATTGACGCTTTAGACTTACGACTTTTTTAAAGTCGGTTGACAAAACGGCCGTACAACACACGCCTTCTGACACTACGTGTCGCATATAATAATTATAAATGTTTATTTTTTAATCTTTTCACATATTTAAACATGCGATGTAAATATTCTTATCGTACAGTTTAAATAGAATAATTAACAATTTGTGAAAGACTGTCTATATTACGTTGTACGTTGTAGAGAGTTGTCTATACTACGTTACCCTGTCAGACAGATTACCATCCCCCCATCATAGTTATAATTTTACCATATTACGTAACACGTGTCAGAGAATGTGCTTTGTGTGTGTGCGTGTGTAAGTGAATGTTTATGTTTGTGTAATATGCTTTTATATGTTAATTATATTATGATGAAAGTATTAGAAAAAAAATTAACCAGGTTGTAGATAGTAATTTTTCTTATTTTATTACATAGGTTAGAACCTAAGAAGCAAAAGAATTGATGTGACAAATGGAAGTTGACTTACCACATCGATGTCCCATTCTCCACTTGCTCCTGGTACACTCTGTCTACCAACACACAAATTCAGTCTAAACACGCGAGCTATGCTGCCCTGATGCAACCTGTATCACCATTAAATCACCATCACACACGAAATCATCACAACAGTAGACTAAGATAATTACACCGAACGGTTCCGCAACCGGTAGACGACTGGGGAGAGACTATTACCCACGTATACGGAGAAAACAAAAAAAAATATTCACTCACCGTCATCTGTGAAAGAAATATGTCACCGCGAAATACGAAATTAGCGGTATTCAACTACACCGAAAGGACAATACCACTCCATAATACTTGATTTTAAATGAATTTCTATAATATTATTATAATATTTCTATAAGAGTTTTAATACTTTAAATAAATTAATTGATAATGTACTGACGGCGACGGTTAAATAAAACATCGCGAAGAAACGTGCACGTCTTAGAAGATTTTCCCAGTGAAATACGAAATTACTTATTATACTAAACTTTTAGTAGGACATCTATAGACTGCTTAAAAACATTTTAAAACTACAAAATAAATATGCATTGTCATCAACACATTCTAAATTTGAATTCAGAACAAACTAGAATAAAAAAGATAATGAAAGCAAGGAGTATTTATGTCCGGACTATTTATATTTAGAACATACATTTTTGGTTGTGAAAGCTTACATTATTATATCGTGAATTCATATAAACGTCTATTAAGCAATAACGTGTGTGTTTTAAAAGTGATAAAAAAACAATAAGAGATATATCGTTACAGGAAAACGTGACGTGTCTCTGGCGCGGCCGAGGTGAACGAAAAAAGTGTTACACGATAAAAATACTGGATTTTACTGCGGACTGGAATAGACGTGGCAATTTTTTGAACATGGAAAAAAAATTTAAATCTTAAATTATGGATTTTTTTTTTTTTTCTTTATTGTGGCAACAAACAGTCCTTATTGTCTATTATGTTACATTATATATTTTTTACAAGCTCTTATCGACCAACAGTGCCAAGAATAATTAATGAATTATAATTTACAACTTACATCCTCGTACAAACTTGAACAGAAGTAAACAGAAGCCAGTCAGGAGAATTTACTAACAATTAATTGTTAGTAAATTTTAAAAACTTAAAGTTTTTAGTAAATTCTCCGTATGTTCTAAATATAAATAGTCCGGACATAAATACTCCTTGCTTTCATTATCTTTTTTATTCTAGTTTGTTCTGAATTCAAATTTAGAATGTGTTGATGACAATACATATTTATTTTGTAGTTTTAAAATGTTTTTAAACAGTCTATAGATGTCCTACTAATGGGCCTTTTGTGTGAAGTGCAGATAAAAGAAAGAAAAGTTTAGTATAATAATTTCGTATTTCACTGGGCAAATCTTCTAAGACGTGCACGTTTCTTCGCGATGTTTTATTTAACCGTCGCCGTCAGTACATTATCAATTAATTTATTTAAAGTATTAAAACTCTTATAGAAATATTATAATAATATTATAGAAATTCATTTAAAATCAAGTATTATGGAGTGGTATTGTCCTTTCGGTGTAGTTGAATACCGCTAATTTCGTATTTCGCGGTGACATATTTCTTTCACAGATGACGGTGAGTGAATATTTTTTTTTGTTTTCTCCGTATACGTGGGTAATAGTCTCTCCCCAGTCGTCTACCGGTTGCGGAACCGTTCGGTGTAATTATCTTAGTCTACTGTTGTGATGATTTCGTGTGTGATGGTGATTTAATGGTGATACAGGTTGCATCAGGGCAGCATAGCTCGCGTGTTTAGACTGAATTTGTGTGTTGGTAGACAGAGTGTACCAGGAGCAAGTGGAGAATGGGATATCGATGTGGTAAGTCAACTTCCGTTTGTCACAACAATTCTTTTGCTTCTTAGGTTCTAACCTATGTAATAAAATAAGAAAAATTACTATCTACAACCTGGTTAATTTTTTTTCTAAAACTTTCATCATAATATAATTAACATATATAAGCATATTACACAAACACAAACATTCACTTACACACGCACACACATAAAGCACATTATAAGTATGATGGGGGGATGGTAATCTGTCTGACAGGGTAACGTAGTATAGACAACTGTCTACAACGTACATCGTAATATAGACAGTCTTTCACAAATTGTTAATTATTCTATTTAAACTGTACAATAAGAATATTTATATAGCATGTTTAAATATGTGAAAAGATTAAAAAATAAACATTTATAATTATTATATGCGACACGTAGTGTCAGAAGGCGTGTGTTGTACGGCCGTTTTGTCATTCGACTTTAAAAAAGTCGTAAGTCTAAAGCGTCAATAGCCTAATGGTTTAGGATACGGGCTGCGAATCGTAAGGTCGTGGGTTAGAATTCACCATTGGATTATTGCCGTGAACCATGTTCTAGCACAAGCTTAAGCTTAGTTGGAATGGTTAACAAGATTGTTAGTAATATTTCTGAAAAAAAAATATTGCTAGCTTTCTTTTTTTAAAAAGTAGGAGGTTCTCAATTCGTATTTTTTTATGTTTGTTAGCTCATAACTTTCGACTGAGTGAACCGATTTGGATGTTTTTTTTTTAATTGAAAGTCGGTGCTCAATGCTGGCAATCTTGATCAATAATGTCATCAGAAAACTATACGAGTGTTAAAATTTGCATCAAGTACGTGCGTCACAAATAGACGGATAACTCAATATCACGCCAACCGATTTCGATGATTCATTTTATCGGAAAGGATGTACTTCCAGAGTACTCTGATGAAAGTTTGATTATGTTCAGATCAATTGTATTTCGATAACTCGGATATACAAAGATTTAATACGGGTACGCGCGTTTGTTGCTGTTACCCGTAAATATACTTGTATGGCGCACATTGTCAATCCACCGGTGACGTATCGACCATTGAATTAGATAATAAAAATTATATTCAAGTGAGTACGCAAAATATTTTGGTATAAATAATGTTTTTCAATGTCCGTACAAAATGAGAGCGGCGAAAGCGGAAAGTAGAGATTTATTTCTTAGAGTGTAATCTTGCGAATGGCGAAAAAAGCAATTTGTGCAAAATACTTGTCTCAGTTCTTTCGCTCCAAGCTTACAAATGTATAAAGGCATTTCTTTTTAGTTTCTGATTTTAGCGAGTTAGAGGTTTTTTTTATTATGAAAATGCCTAAAACAAATGACATCAGCTGTCCGGCCTGTTTCATGAGCGTTTTGTTGTGACAGAATTGAAGGTTTTTGTTAAATTATTTCATATCCCGAGTGAAAATCGTTACCACTTATCGCTTCTGGGCTAGAAGATACGTTTAATGCGCCAGAGGGCAATAAGGGAGTCGAGGGCAAAATATGTATGGACGTTACCAGCGGGAACGAACATTTCCAAGCGGTGGCGCCGCTAACATCACCACAGCCGATGTCTGAGGCGTCGCCACTGCCCGCGTCAGCATGCTTAAGCGGGAAACGAACCGTGGAAACTGTCCTGAAAAGGTGTCCAGGCGGATGTCTCAAGTTGCTCAGTACGCTAGCAACTCAAGTTCGATCCCCGGTGCCGGCACCAATAAATTTGCTGTTGCAATTTTATGTGCTGATTAACCACGCGCTTGGCGGTGAAGGGACATATTGTCTTTAACCTGCTTGTAAATAATAACAAAAGTTAACCGATAACATAAAAAGAGATTGAATAAAACTAGTTTTATAGGTTAGATCTCTTTGCAGTCTCTCCTTTGTTCTAAGGTTATCTTATTGACCTGTAGCGATGGTTTTATTTTAATTAATCACAGGATTTTCAGCACGTCATTTACTGAAATACCAATACGTCCGTTGTTATAAAACAATTTTTTGAAGTAGTCTTTATGCACGCTTGACTTGGGGAGTAAGCTGGTGAATTCGTTACGTGTGTTTAAAACTGTGCTCGGGTGAGGCCAAGGGTTGTTGAGAGGGGGATATACGTTAGTGAAGAAGAGAAGAGAAGAGAATTTCGAAGCGTCAATAGCCTAATGGTTTAGGGTACAGCCTGCGAATCGTAAGGTCGTGGGTTCGTATCCACCATTCGACTGTTGCCGTGAACCATGTCCTAGCACAAGCTTAAGCTTAGTTGGAATGGTTGACAAGATTGTTAGTAATATTTCTGAAAAAAAAGAAATATTTCTAGCTTTCTTTTTTAAAAAAAGAGAGTTAGTTACGTTTCGTATATCTAAGACACAGTGCAGGACTTTTATCTGTATCACATTCCAGAAGTAAGAGAGTGCGCGTGTCAGGATCAGGAGTATTTAATAATATATTTATTATCAGTATTATCGTTTTATTTAACTTTGATACTTTCATATTCATTGTAACACATACATCAGATATATTTTGGTAAATAAATAACATATTAACAACATCACCATAAATATAGGTATATCACCTTACTCATAGTACATGTAGTAATTCACTAGTATATGCTAAACATAATATGAAATGAGAAGACAGAAGCACAATATATAAGACAAGGTAAATAACAGAAGTACTTAACTTATATACTGAGGCGCTACCGACGAATAACACTAACAACACTAAGTGACGCCACCGAAGTACAACTCTAAAAGGCTCTTTGATTTTTTTTTTATGATGAATGGCATAGCTCTTAGGTCGCTTAGCCTGAACCTCTATCGCTAGTAACTCGACACAAGGGGGGTAACCTCGGCTTGGACGGTTTAAAGGCTCTTTGAACTGTACCATTGCTCTTATACTACGTGGAGTCAACAACACGACTTCTCACAATGCTTTACATATTTAATACTCTTTGGTTATAATAGCACATACATTAATAAGTAATTATTCGTATTTTAACACATATATACGATTTGTGTCGAATGAAATGAAACTGTTATAAATAAAGAGTAACTGGCAACTGCATTTGACATACATATATTTTAAACATCGGAAACGAATCATTCGATAGTCAAATGAGGAACTATACTACAATTATCTCACACGCCCGTGTACATTTTCTGTCTCTCTTGCACAATCTTGTATTTAAACTTATATAAATAAGAGATTAACATCACATCTAAAGCAGGCTCATTTTTTAATATAAATATCGAATCGGCTATTGACTTTGAACTTTGACTATGATTGTAAATTCAAGGGTTATCTAAAACACAACCGCAGACTTCTTTTTTTTTATGCGTATAAACTAGCGCTTGACCACGATCCGACCTGGTGTTTTTTCTTTCGTTCCCCCAACACGTTTGGTTAGGGACCTTATTTTCGACATGTTAACTGTTACATTTATTTGCTTATATTATTCCTATTTATATAGATTTTAATTTTAAAACTATTCCATTTTTAACAATATTTCTTTTTTAAATACCAATTTACTTATCTCTATTTACTATTTCTTATATACCCACCTGGTGTTAAGTGGTGATATAGTTGAAAGATGGTACGCGCTAGTTTAGTAAGTGCCTATTCACACACATTAGAAATATCTCCTTGTTACTGTTGAGTTAATCCGGGATTCCTAGATTTGGACGCGGAGAAGCCCAGGGACGGACTAGTTGGAAGAAATAAAAAAGAAATGTAATACGATTTACTCAATCCTATTTAAAATTATAGATTATTATAATACGCTTGAACGATAACAGCAGTCCCTGCGGTCATACGGATTTGGAACGAAACCATTCGGATCTCTATATTACTTTCATATAATTATACTTATTTCTAATAAGACGTAATGATCACAAAATATTTTATAAATGTTACTGACATTTTTGAAGTTACACTTCTTTAGGTTCGTTATGAAAATTTGATGACAGTAACAGGTTGAAGCTGCACTGAGAAAAATTATGTTAAATACTTTTTCAAGTGCCCCAATATAATTGAGGTTAACTGTCCGTATGTATTATTTATTTATATAAATTAAAACTTTATTTTATTTCTAAACTTTAATATACAAAACTATATACTACAAATAATACAAATTAATAAAAACCTTTTTTTTTGACGGGGAGGAAATCTTTAGAAAGATACCCCGCCTTCTGGGGGGAAGGCGGCGGTTATGTGGGGTTCTTACCCACTAAAACCTCCCCGGTGGCCCTTTCCTCGGTGCATGAAGAGGGGCTCCGGGATCTCAACGTGGAAGGAGCCCCTCTGCACTGTGCTCAAGGAGAGCACGTCCCGGGGGGGAGGTTACTCCCTCCCCCCCTGTGCCCTCGCAGCGCAAGGTGACACGGGCCAGCCCATGTCGCCTTCTTCCCGGGTCCACTTTGGTGGACGACGCAGGCTCCCACCCTTGTCGCCCAGTGAACCCCAGGGCCCTTTTAGTCGCCTTGTACGACAGGCAGGGGATACCGTAGTCTTTTTCTTGTGAGCCCAGAACTACAGGGCTGGACATTAATTAAAACCTAACCTAAGTGTGCCACTGGCAACGAAGCAGGGCCCAAGCAAAGTAGAGAAACCTTCTGATGATGCGTGCCGTTTCCAGGAGTACTACCTTCGGTATCTGACCCTTGACCCAGCCATCTAGCTTAGAGTCTCCTAAGATGTTGATCGAGAATCGGCTATCGGGACAATGAAAAAAAATCCACAAAAGAAGGAAACGTTAAAAACGTTAAAAGTCGTCTGGCGCCGTCGAGGGAGCCATAGTGATGTATCGTTGAGCTTCTTAAGGGGGAGAGTTCCGAATGGTGGACAGGCCTTGACAAAGAACTTGTAGGGAGTCAAGAAGGTGCGTGTGGGGCCACACTACGCGTACCCTCCCGCGTTTCGGCCCATATAACCTCGAGGTTGGTGGGGCCATGGGAGGTGGTGGGTAGAAACATATCGGGACAATGGCTGTCGAATCCACATCCCACATGTCGGTCATCTCGTGAGCCAAGTCGATTACTTAGTGATTTTTTCCGCCTTCATGAGGTTCTCGTTGTTGCTCTTGCTCGACGCTGTGAGTGCCTTTGTTTGTTTTTCTTCTATATATTGTTCGTTAAAGCAGAAGAAAAACGTAATACTTAATTCTCGATGTTTTCTTTCCAATTGAGAGCTCCCGCAAACATAAACAAAATGCTTTGTTTGTATTACGGTTAAATAAAAGCAGCACGTAGACCTATTAAATCACAATTACGTGTAATGCGGGCGGGGGCACGGCGCGCAAAGGTTTAATTTTTGCTACCCGCCGACGCCCGCCTTGTCGTTGCTTGTCCTGTGATAAATTCATTTATTTTGATAAAATCTTCATTACGTGAATTTTACAGTCTACGTTCGATTTATAGTTGTTTCTTCTATTTTAAAGTATTCTATTCAACCAAATATTTTTTATGGGGTATAAACTAGTGCTTGACTACGATCCCATCTGATGTTAAGTGGTGATAAAGTTCAAAGATGGTTCGCCCCAATTTAGTAAGTGCACTATTTACACTACTCTTGAAGGCTTCCACGTCGTAGTTGGACGGAAAGACTGACAATGGCAACTCGTTTCACTACATTGATATACGCACTATGAACGATGACTCATATCGTTACGTTCGGTGCGGAACATCGACTGTACAAGACTTAGAAAAATTTCTAAGACATGTAGTTTCCTCACGATGTTATCCTTCGCGCGTAGTAAATCAGCACACAAAACGCAACAAATTGCAACAACAAATTGATTGGTGCCGGCACCGGGCGAACTCGGGTTGCTAGCGTACAATGCTACGTGAGCTACCATGGCTGTCTGGTGAGATTAGTCTCTAATAAATAAATTAAAAACAATCTGTTATAATTATCAGAACTACCACAGTGTACATTTCATATACCTTAAACAAGATAAAATCTTCAACAAAGTTGATACACACGTTTTGAAGGGAAGGCGGGGTTATGTGAGGTTTTTACTCACTAAAACCCCCTGTTGGCCCTTCTACGGTGCATGGCGAGGGGCTCCGGGATCTCCAGTGGAATGCACCGGAGTCCTTCTGCACTGTGCTCTTGAGCACGTGCCGTGGAGGTTAATCCCTCTCCCAGCACCTAGCCGGTATAGCATTCTTCCCGGGTCCACTGTAGCGGGCAACAAATGAACCCGAGACCTTTTTACATTAGGCCGGGAATACCATAGACTTATTCAATAAGCCCAGAGCTACGGAGCTATATATTTCATTTACCTAGATCTACATAACAACACGTATAAACAACTAGATGATAAAACAAATTAATTTTTAAACTGATGGCCGTAAAACCGTTAGACTAAAACCCAGCCAAACTCGCTATTAAACATTTTAGGTCATAATAATATATTTAAAGCATTGTGATTTATATGGAATAGACAAATTTACGTTCCAATCTACGCCGCTTTAGATAAACTGTTCATTAACTATCGTTTAAATTTGTGTGACATTTTAGTTATGTCCTTTAATCGGTTCAAAGTATAACCTGGAAAGGCATTAGCCACCAGTGATTATATTGCCTTTCAGACTTAATGTGCCAATCGCGTGCCAGACGAAATATAGAACTCACACCGGCAATCAGCGAAACACTTAACTGTCTTAAGATAAGGTGTCGGGGAATAATTACGTCCGTACAATTTTTTATAGAGATGATTATATTGATAATTTGTTTTCATTTAATAAATCAACGAATATATTACTCTCGCCCCTTGGTATTAGCCGACATTAAAAACTATTTATTGTTTTTTTTTTCTATAATAAATGTTATCATTTGTAGGTCTTGTTTAATAAGTCCAACAACTAATACACCCGCTTTATTCAGTCAGAGTAACGTTGTAAAAGAATTATTTCAACGGATACCGTCACAACTGCGCGTCTTCACAATCTTTATACAAAATTAAATGTCAGATTACGAACTAATAAAGTTAAATTATTGTCAACAATGCCAAGTTAATGTGACGATCAACTAAATTATTAATTATTAATCAAAGATACAATGAAGTTCAGGTAAATCACTAAGATATCATTGGAAGTAGTTATTATGCATAACAATCGCTGGGTATCATGTGTTGCCAGCTTACATAAAAGTATCCTAAGTCCTCCTTATTACATCAGCTATCTGCCAATGAAAGTTCCGTCAGTTGGTTCAGTGTTAGCATATAAAAATTTATTGTTTAATTTTTATATTTGTGAGTAGTTAATATTTTAGACAAGTAAATTGTAAAATTCATATCATATTGAACTTTTCATTCTGTCAGTTCATTCAGCGGTCTTTGGACGATATGTATGAAAGATTGACTTGCTTTTCCTATCCTACGGCATGAACAATGAAAAATTACAAACCGGTATGTATATTGTCGTTTATGTATTTCATGTCTTTGTATATAATTATATTAATACTGAAGTATCTATGTGTGCAACTCAAGATAACCACCACACTGTCCATTAGCTGCTACCGGCGAGTCTTCGGCTACTTTGGCCACATTGTCCGAAAGTAACCAGATAATTTGGAAAAAATGGTTGTTGTACGGAAGATTCAGGGCAAAAGATCACGGGGCCGATCACCTACCCGCTGGTCCAACCAAATCAAAAACATAGTGGTGCTCGACATTCGGACCTCAATAAGAAAAGCCGACGACAGAGCGGTGTGAAGACAGCTCGTCGACATCTCGATGAAGGTGCTTCAACATAAGACTCTTCTTCATCGTATTCTTCAGAAATGTAGAATACGATGAAGAAGAGATCTATGTGTGTATTTTAAATGTATATTTATTTATCTATATAATTTTTTTAAAACGCTATTTTTAGCGACACTACCCTTAGCCTGCTTTTAACCACTAAAGGTTAGCTGGAAGAAAATGCTAAATAGCATTAAGTTCGCCTTTGTACATATACTTTGGTGCAATAAAAGATTTATCTTTCTATCTTAGCCAGCTTTCGCAAACTTGTTCCGATCGTTACATCTAGCGGGGATTCATTCAAATCGTTCCATTTAGTGAGAGCTCGATGAAAATTGATTTCGCCTCTACGAAGTTTTCCCGAAACAGCCCTTTCTTAACGGTAATTGGTTACCATTACCATTCAAGACAAGGGATAGGAATAACACGCACTTTCAAAGGAAACAGGCCTATATTTCCGTAAATCGAATGAGATGGTTAAATAATATTTATACGAGTAAATTGTAATAAGACGACCCGTGTTTGAGATACTTTGCTTTTGGATTTCGCCTTTTTAACCAAATTCAAAATAAAGGAGGTCATATATGTATATATATGTCTAAATACTTGTTTTATGTTCATTAACTCATAATTTGTATTTGAAACTTGTGGAATCAACTGTCGCCAGTGGTGTTTCCGAACGTTTACGATTTAGGGACCTTCAAGAAACGTGCCCATTCCTATCTCAAAAGTCGGCAACGCACCTACAGTTCCTCTGGTGCTGTGGATGTTCATGGGCGACGGTGATCACTTAAGATCAGGTGAGCCGTATGCTCGTTTGCCACTTTTCATATAAAAAAAAATTTTGACTGAGTGAATCGATTTTTATGATTCTTTTAAGTTTGGGCATCCATCAGAAAATCATATGTCTTAAATTTGCATCAAGTATGTAAACGACAAACGGACTAATAATTCAATATGACGCCAACCGATTTCGATGTTTCATTTTGTTATTTGATGTACTTAAAAGGTAGTTTAATGAGAGTTTGGTTAGGTTCAGATTTAATCTATTTCGGAATATTCTTATTCGATTTGAAGACGGTGTTTGTGTTTATTCGCAAATATACTTGTTAGCACAGTAGCGGTTTGATTTTCTTTTGCTAAGTTACACCAATAAATATTATAACTCCTTAAGAGGTCGGCAACCTCCCAATAACCTATTGTCGCCATAACGGTCTACTGGAAAATCAGCGTAGGTTCTACCCAAAACAAACTTGGCGCAGAGCTAGATTTTAATTTTTTTTTAATTTAAAGACTTTTTTTCTAAAAAAAGGATTGCTAGCAATATTTTTTTGCGCAGCTTTCTTCTACGCACTGTCAACCTGTGGAATCAACTGTCACTAGCGGTGTTTCCGAACGTTTACCATTTGGGGACCTTCAAGAAACGAGCCTAATCTTATCTCACAGGCCGACGTACCTGTATCTCCTATGGTGCTGTGGATGTTCATGGGCGATGATCACTTAAGATCAGGTGAAGCGTAAGCTCCTTTGCCACTTTTGATATAAAACAATTGCATACACATGGTACAAAACAAAAAAATAAATGACAACGATAAATATTTTCCTACAATATAAATTTTTATTGTGTACACTGATCTTTTGTATCACTCCAACTAGTCGTTGTGAAATCGATGTTGTTTGAGATCGACGAGCATAACATGGATATGACAAAATATATTTTATTATTTCTATATGTTGGCAAATAACAGTCCATATTACTTCGTTACATGAAAGCGTTTTAACAGTTCGTGTAAAACAAACTAGTGTGCGTTAGACCACAGCACTGATGGAAACTTCTTTAGCTCCATCTACTCGTATATGTAGGCATATATATATACACGTTTCACCGCTCTCGCTCCTGTAGTTTGATACAGACAGTAGGTGTGCACTGTCTTAGATATAGGAGCTCTCTCTCTCTAACTTTTTTCACTTATATCTATCAATTTCTCTCCCGATCACACTTTTAGTAACAAATTCACCAACTTACTCCCCAAGCCAAGCGTGCGTAAAGAAGTTGTACACCAAAAATGTTGGTTGGTGTAACAACGATCGCATGGGTATATTTAGTTAATTATGTGTACCGCTGAAAATCAGCGCTGTCGGATCCTAGCGACAGCATATGCTGAGACGGTGTCCGATATTAGCGTCATACGTTTTGTATTATTTGTCCGTGTAACTTTAACTGTGTTTGTCTATTTTTAATTCTTTTTTAATGTGTGTTATATTCTGTCTGTGATGTGTTTTGTATTGTGATGCCAATAAATAAATGTCTATGTCTATGTATGTGAGAGTGTGTGTTATGTACTGCCAATGGCCTCTACAAGATATTTTAAATATCGGTTTTCTGCTATGGAAAAAGTCAAGCGAAGATTTTCATTGAGTGAAAATAAAGATTCTTAAATCTGAAATAAATTTCGTAGCTATATATATTCTGTGGGCGAAGTATACTCAAATATCGTACAGCCCTCTCCGTGTTCAATATAACAACGCGTTCAGGGTTCTGTTGGGGGTTGCCCCGTTTCTGTAGTGCATCGGGGATGTTCGCGGATGCACAGATGGCATCCTTTATTGCGACAATGCACAAGAGGAGTACATCTCTGGTGCGCAGGGTCCGGACCAGCTCCAACAGCATCCTGAGCTCGCTCAAAGGCTTGACTGTGTTTATGTAAACAGATGCTGCGCCGTCTCACATGGGGTAAGGTATTCATAAGCATAGTCAAGCCTTTAGTATAATATTATATTTTATTTTTTATTTTATATTATAATCAAATAATTATAATAATAATTTTAAAATAATTATTTAAAATAATGATTCGTCTTAGTTACGTATTTGAATAAATGAATAATCAAATAGTTAAATACATTTCATTACTTATCCACTTAACTCTTACATAGCGCAGTCGCAAATCATATCCCACAACAATAGTTCTACGCGCCGTTAAAATTGAATTGAAGGATGATTTACACTTGCAATATCGAGCACGACTCTCCTTTCTTAAAATGGTTATTGCATGGTTGGAACTTTGTATTTGCCGTGTACACTTCTGCTTGTGTTATTATAAATTAAATATATATATTTTTTTTATGACGAACTACATTGATTGGCTAGCTGGCTTTGATTGCACCGGTTCTCGCTTGTTACGCGTATAAATTATATTTACTAAAATTTTGTATTAAATAAGGTATTAAAACAATTATACGGTCCTATTATTTATTTTTCTTATTGAGGAGATTTCCAATACCACACATCTGGGCAGAATTCCAAATTTCAACGACACCATCTTGTTGGTTGGCGTTCCACGAGTGAACGTTTCTAGCGAAACTTTCTCCCATGCATCGCCAACTTGAGAAATAAACTATTTGTATGTAGAACCTAAACGATCTGGGGACCTTCAAGAATCGAGCTCACTCCGTTCTCAAAGACCAGTAGCTGCAGATCCTCAGGTGTTCCCTTTTCGTGTATATGTAGAACGGATGACGCAACGAGAAAACTTTTTTGGAAATAGTTTGTGAAACTTTCGTAGAGGACACATTATTCTATAAACTGACTATCATAAATTAACGTATAGCATATATATATATCTAATAACTATTTATACACGTTTTATAATTATTGTATTATATATATAAGTATAAATATATATATATATATATTTCTTTTTATTCGTCAGTATAAATTCCATTCCAACGTAGTATTGCGCGCGCACGACTTTGGGTATTCCTGGGCATCGCTGAAAATCAACGCTGTCGCATCCTTGCGATGGCATATACTGAGACAGTGTCCAACGTTTGCATCATATCCTATATGTTCGTTTTTTCTTTCTTTTTTGCTTTGGTTTCATATTTAGTTTGTAATGTGTTCGGTGATGCCAATAAAGAATGTCTATTTCTATGTCTATGTATGTTTGTCTAGTAGGAGCGACAGAAGTGTGCATTTGAAATAGAAATTATATATTCGTCTCTGCGCTTCTGGGTCCAATATGCGAGTGATTTTTATTGTATTTCATACGGTGTATAATAACAGTGTCTTCCAAATTTCGTCATGAAATATTTAATACCGATAAAATGATTGGCCCTAGGCCAAAACAATGAGGGGATGAGCGCTGACAGATATCGAGCATTGGTCGTTATCAGATGTTCCCAAGCATGCTATTTATCTCTACAATACAAATGACTTGCCAAATTGTCTGCCATCGGAGTGAACCAATTTAGAAAGCAATTTCGCAGCCAATTTATTTTGTATTAAGTGGGCACGTTACACAAAGCTTTTGAACTAATTTAAGCGTTATATGCGCGGCCAGAACATATTGCCTTTTCAAGGCTGCATTTAATAGTGATAAATAGACGGAATAAAAGTAAGGGATAGAGAAAGATCGTATCTATCTTTCGTTAACGTCTTACTATGTTATTCACATAAATATATATAAATAGATACATATATATGACGACATAGGAGCCGTTGTATGAGCCTAACAAGTTAATTGACAACAACATGCTACAACCGGACCGCTTACATACAGTACGTAATACAGGGTGCCACATGTCGCTTCCCGCTATGCGACATGTTATCAAAACGGACGGAGCGACCGCCGTTAAGGCAGTCTTACCTCTGTGCGAAAATGTCGATATAAAAAATCGAGTGTGTTCTATATCAGAGAAAGTCTGGCAATGGAGGCCGCATGAGTCGGAGAAGCGTAGGGCGCCCTTCCTCCAGATGGACTGACGACCTTGTAAGGATAGCCGGAAGTGGCTAGAGGCGGAAAGCGGAGGATCGTATATGGTGGAAGGCATTGGCGAAGACATTGAGAGGGAAAGAAAATATGCGCTCGCGTCTCTCTTTTGTCTTACAGTGTTATACGAAACTCTCTTTACTAACATATCTCAACTTCCCTTCGCTTCGACCGATCACACTTTTCGTAACACATTCACCAGTCACTCCCCAAGTCAAGCGTGTGTAATGAAGTTTTACTTCAATATACTACCCACATGTACAAGAAAATATAGAGAAAATAAATTACAGAGGCGTGTCAAGCGTAAGATGTCTGTTTTGTGACACATGGAGCAAGTAAAACTGTCGTAAAATATAATAAGACTATTACATGGATGATGAAAACGGGTCAACGGTATAACATAACAAGGTTTATGGAAATAACTTGGCTCCGTATCGTCGCCACCCTCGCCTATTAAAAAAAATACATTTTAAAGAAATGATTTAAAAGCTTATTTAGCAGCTTTAATTAATGTTCTATACAAATAACTAAATTGAAATTGTTATCTTCCGTCTTTTACTTTTTTTATTGGATTATATACTAGCGATCACGATCCCCCCTGATGTTAAGTGGTGATATAGTCGAAAGATGGTATGCGCTAGTTTAGTAAGTGCCTATTCACTCTACTACGTACGGCTCCCACGTCTTACTTGGACGGAAAGACTGACGCCGGCATCTTGTTCCACTCCTTTGCTGTACGCACGATGAATGATGAGTCAAGTCGCTTCGTTCGGACGCGCGGAACATGGACTATGAAATGATACATTGCTTTGAAAGTACATTTAAATAAATGTAGGGCAAGTGTTGGATCAATTAAAAAAAAATAAACTTGTTAAAATTTATCTGTTTATCCCGTTTAATTAATAGGGCGTGATAGCTTATTTATGTTATACATATAAAGGAAAAGAGATTTGTTTTTGTGTTGCCACCTAATAGCGTATTTTGAATTTTAACTGTGATAGAAAATGGCGAATTCTGGTTGGCTATAGGTCCATAAAATGGCGGTCATAAAGGAAATAAGCTTTACTTTTATGCTCGTTTAACAGCCCTCGTGGCTTTGCAGTCGCCATACCTCGCGGTTCTTCGACTCACGTGTCTTGAGATTAAGTTACGTGTGGTATGAACAATTACTCTTAAGATCTATTTACTACTAGAAGTATGTTAAAATATAATTTCTTCCACGTAAGCCAATAACGTAATGGATGCGAGCTTGAATAATATATCTTTACAGAGATTTTTTTTTAAAAAAAGCTAGCAAATTTTCTGTTTTCTTAATAGAAATATTACTAACATTCTTATTAACTATTCCAACAAGCTTGAGCTGTTGCCAGGAGATGGTTCACGTCAATAGTCGAATTAATGGATTTGAACCTACGACCTTACGATTCGCAGACCGTACCCTAAACTATTAGGATATTAACGTTTAAAATTGAAATATAAATACTAGTATTAATATAATAGCAATAATATTAATAAAAATAACCATAATATATACATGAAACGACTGACAGTGACCGCGACTTCTTTCACGTGGAATTTAAAAGTTATTTAAATCATTTTTTTGTTTTTGTATTTCATTGCTGGCCTGCTTGCACCCGTCGGGGTACATTGGGCTATTCATAAATTGATGAGGGTAGGACTACCATTTGTCCCAAATTGTTGGGGTGACGTTACCATCGGTTCTTATGGCATTCTGCAAGTGTATATAGCTCTATGCCCGCAGCCTCGCTATAGTAAACGCTACGTATCTCAAGCGCGCTCTATTTTGACGTCCTTGTCCACCAAAAATTCGAAAACCTATAACTAATTACAAGAATTACAACTTAATTAAATAAAAGTAGACTAATTTACACTTTGTTACACAATCACCGACTTAAAATGAAATCATTTAATAGTGTTAAATGTTTTTATGAGATTTATATGTTTTTCTCATGGATGCCACTGGATATCAGAATTGGACCAAATTATAATAGGTTGTCAAATATCTCCCTTCCGCCTTTTTGTCTTTTGAATTTCGCGGCTATGTACAAAGCGCTACAGAGCTCGTATCTAGCAATACTATGCATAATTTGAAAGGTCTTGACATAACCTACAAAACGACGCTATGCATAATTAGTTTGATATTGCGTTCAACAGTTATAGACGTGTAAACATGAAGTTCACTAACGCCGAAATTCGCGCTATATAAAGTTTTCCTTCGTTTAAGGCAAATCCGCTAGAGAAACGTTCCGTGAGATTAAAGGTGTTTTGGGGATGGTACTCTATCACTTCGAACCACGGAGGAATGGTTTCGACGATTCAGAGCCGGTGAAAACGACACCATGGATAAGCCAGCCGGCGGAAGACCTGTGACGACAAATACCGATCAAATCATGGACTACATCGAGTTAGACCGGCATGTGGCATCTCGTGACATCGCCCAGGAGATGGGAGTTAGTCACCAAACCATTTTAAACCATCTGCAGAAGGCTGGATACAAAAAAGCTTGATGTTTGGGTGCCGCATGATTTGACGCAAAAACCTTCTGGACCGAATCAACGCCTGCGATATGCTGCTGAAACGGAACGAACTCGACCCATTCTTGAAGCGGATGGTGACTGGCGACGAAAAATGGATCACATACGACAATATCAAGCGAAAACGGTCGTGGTCGAAGGCCGGTGAATCGTCCCAAACAGTGGCCAAACCGCGAATTTCGGCGTTAGTGAACTTCATGTTTACACGTCTATAACTGTTGAACGCAATATCCAAACTAATTATGCATAGCGTCTTTTGTAGATTATGTCAAGACCTTTCAAATTATGTACAGTATTGCTAGATACGAGCTCTGTAGCGCTTTGTACATAGCCGCGAAATTCAAAAGACAAAAAGGCGGAAGGAGATATTTGACAACCTATTATATATAAATACGACAACACGGAAAGCACCACCTTTCAAATAAAAAAAAATTAAAATCGGTTCACTCAAGAGAAAGTTTTGCGGTGATTGATATAAAAAAATAGAGTCGAATTGAGAACTTCCTCCCTTTTTGAAGCCGGTTAAAAAGATGTACAAACGAATAGAGAACCTGCTCCTTTTTTGAAGCTGGTTAAAAATATATACAAACGAATGAAATACCTGCTGCTTTTTCTTGAATTTAGTTAAAGATGTAGTTAAGTTTGGCGCTAAGTTTGTGCATTAGACTAATTACGGTCTAATGATCCCTCTTCGGCAGGATTTCGGCTTATCGTTTCCCTTTCAAACTGAGAACACTGATTAATCACTCCGAGTGTATGTCCCCGGGTTATTTGTAAGGTTTCTCCGTGACCACATTTGTAGCAACCTTCCTGTGATAAAGACCTTAGCATCATTTCATTGGTATTTTCGGTAATTTCGGATTCAATGAGTGCTTCATCTGAAGCAAAATTCCTTGTTACTAGTATGTTATATATGTTTGAGTGAACTTTATGAAAATACTTTGGGGTTGTGTAGAATCAAAGTAACGGGTGCAAGCTATGTGAGAAAATAATAAATAAAAGAAAACTATAAAAAAATAAATACATACATATATAATATACACCTACTTACAAATAAATAAAATATATAAACAATAGATATATATAATAATAAATAGATACATATATATATATATATATATATATATATATATATATATATATATATATATATATATTAGTAATTATGTGGTGGACGATCGCTCTCCACCTGTTGCGGTCTTTAGCAGCGTGTAATGCGTGGACTTTTGTATTGTTGCTGATTTGGTCTATCCAACACATATGGCTTCCTGTGACCAGGAGTGTTCCAGTTCCAGTGTATCGTTTTTCCTGGCTAACTAAATCCCTACGAAGACAGACCGTTGACAGCCAGACGATGACTTTCACTTCTTGGAGAATTGTCATATTTGTGAGGGTACTCGTAACATTCTCCTCCAGCACCACATCTCAAATGCCTCACTATAGGACCTGTCTGTCTTCTTGAGTGTCCAAGTTTCTGCAATAACGAAACCTACAGTTTACTTACTGATTGCATAGTAAATTTTAAGGTGTTGGTAAAGGAAAAATAAACCAGGTTAAACGGTTCGGATTAAACAATCCACTGCGAAAGCGTTAATTTTCTAGTTATTTACTGCTGGAACGGTGTTCGTGAAGTTGACAGGTGCACCAGAACTAAGAGCTCCGGGGGTCGTAAACGTCGCCGACGGCTGGCTTTGGTGATTTAAGACATGTTTATATGGATCATTTGAGATTGAAATGATTATACGTTACTATTTTCTTGAGATAGTGACAAAAGCTAAGGTAAACCTAGTAAGTACGAGTATATTTACGAAACACAGACTTCATATCAAATCAAACGTTAAACTATTGTTAGGTAACAATATTATTCGTATGGAAACATTGTCTATGGCCTCAGCCAGCCGTGCGTCTGTCTGTGGCGTGATCTATCGTCGAGTTCGGAGCATCGACACAGAGATAAAAATGGCGCTCCTGGCGGAGTTGAAGGCAGTTGTCTCCAAGCACTTAAACCGTTATTCTTCTAAACTAAGTTGTGCTGAAACCTGAAGCGGAGGAAAAGTGCGTGAATCATTTTGTCTTTATCTACATCTATAAATGTATTATTATTTGTGTTCTAAATACCTGTCGTTTGCCGTGCTAAAGTCGGATTTTGTGCTTGATAATGAGCCCCAAGTAGAATATACTTAAGGAGGATATAACCTTTCCTTGCACTATATTACGCGCGGACTACCCCTTTATATTTATGAATTACCGTAAGTATATTACTAAATAAAATTAATAAGAAACTGACCAAACTTTAATCAAACTCTTGAAGAGCATGCATTCCAATAAAAAATTGGTTGGAGTGATATTGAGTTATTCGTCCATTTATCCCACACATACTTAAGGCAAATTTAAGACTTATTTGGTTTTCTCGTGGATGCCACCGTCAGAATTGCACTAAATATAAATGAGACCACACGGGAAGCACCATCTTTCAAACAAAATAAGTCAAAAGTTATGAAATATTTGAAATGAAATATATTTATTTTTTACACACACACACACATTTTGCACACATATTTATTACATGCATATTAATTTTCACATATGCATTTTTCTTCCTCAGATTTTTGGTACACATCTCCCTGCTAGAGTAAGCTATAGCCTGTGTTAGGGAGATATTGAATCTAACTCCGAGCTTGTCTTCTTACTAAATATTAGTAATTTATGTGATTGAGTGTGTTTGTGGAAAGAATAGTGTGCGTGAATGCATGGGTGTATGAGTGTGCATGAGTGAGTAAGAGCGGAGTGATAACAATTATAAAAAACACACCTTACATTTTTAATTGGAAAGGATGTTCAAGAGAAGTCTGATAAAAGGGTTAGGTTCTGTTTATATCTATTTCGTAATATTCCAACGATAATTCGAAATTACAAAGAGGGTGTACGCAGTAGTTTAACTTTGATTCGGTTTGAAGTCTGTTTTTGTTTTTGCTACTAAATATTATTGTAACACTATTATTATAAGCCAATACAGATTAAATAAATACGTATATAATTATTTCAATTTGATTTGTTCTTTGGGCGTATTAAAAAGAAATTGTTGATTTTTCTATTATTCTCTTGCTATATATTTTTTTTTTTATAATTTCTAAGCAAGTGCTTGACTACGATCCCACCTGATGTTAAGCGGAAATGCAGTCCTGGATGGTAAGGCGCACTAGCTTAGTAAATGCCTATTCACTCTACTCTTGAAAATATCCTCATTGTAATCGAAACAGGACAGACGCGGGCAAACTATTCTAGTTCTTTGCTGTACGAAGAATGAAAGATGAAGCAAATCGCTTCGTTCGGGTTTGAGGGGATGTTCACAACAAAAGGATGAAATCCCGCAGTGCGTCTAGAAGTCCGATGGTGGAAAGGGGATGGGGGAATTAGATCATGTAGTTCCTGAGCACACTCTCCAAAATGCAATCTGTAGAAAACCGAATTATAATGTTATTAAATTGAGTATGGGAGTGTAAAGCAAAATTTTAATATTCGTCTGCATGGAACTAAGAGTAAGGGTCACAGCTTCAACAGAGCGAGAGTAACTCGACCGTAATCAGGCTAATGCACATTTCTTGTTCCCTACCTTTTCACACGAGGGTCATATTTGGCTGACATTTTATGGTGATGTTTTTCTGTTTTGTTGTTGAATTTTTAAAATGAATTTAATGGTTCATTATAAAAGCTTTATGCATAGCTCTGGATTCATCTACCATAATGGTGTTTGTAATTTGTATAGCCGTCGTATCTCAGTGTCCGGGCGGTCGCCTCAAGTTGCGAAGTACGCTAACAACCCGAGTTCGATTCCCGGTGTCGGTACCAATTAAATTGTTTGTTACTATTTTAAGTGTTACCATGTGCCCGGCGGTGAAGGAAAACATCGGAGGGAAGAAATGTGAAGTCTGCCAATCTCCACGCGGCGAACTATGCCCTTATACTTTCTTTACTGTGAAATTTCATTGCCCAGTATTTCTGAAACACGCTAAATTTTCAACCGACTTCTTAATTCGTCGAAATGTTTTTTATGGTTGCTATCTCATAACTTTCGACTGGGTGGACCGATTTTAATGATTATTTTTTTTAAAGTTGGTCCAATTTGGTCCAATTCTGACATTGGTATCCACGAAAACCAAATAAGTGTTGAATTTGCATCACCACAAATGGACAAATAACTCAACGTAACGCCAACCGATTTTGATGATTCATTTTTTATTGGAAAGGATGTACTTTAAGAGATTTGATAAACGTTTGGTTAGATTGTAACTAATTCTATTTCGTAATATTCCTATGATAATTCGAAAATACAAAGAGTTTAATTCGATTTTTTGCTCGTAAATACACATGTACTGTATTAATATCATGTCTATCACTTCTGTGGTTTTGCTGTAAAAGCTAAGATAACCATCTCTGTATTTATCAGTACAATTATACTATATTTTTATTTTTAAAGATACAAAATCCTCTGTTTATTCCTAAATAGATTGAAATACCCTAAACCTTAATTATAAATAAATTAATTATTAATAATTAAGGTTTTCCGACAATATAAGTATAATTATATTAGGCTAATTAATTTAAACATTAACCTCGTAATTGTCTCTATAATTATAGGTAATATTATCTCAATATTAACAATAGAATTGGAGAAATTCTTTACCATTGTATTAATGAGAAATGGTTTTATAGACAATCATTATTTTAGTATTCAAGTTTCATTGTGATTTGTTTCAAACCGGTAATTGCTGTCTACTATTTTCAGTTATTTCAGTAATAACTTGCCATTCATTAAGTTGAAAAGCTTTGACGGTGTATTTAAACTTCCATGCCCATTGTTAGACTTTTAGTATTGCTTATTCGCCCACAAATACGTTTTGTTCTCGTTTCCACAAGCTGTTACAATACGAGCAAGTAGATGAATAAAACCATGTCCAAGACGCTGTTTTTTAATGGGAAAAAGGAAACGAAACTAGTTTCTTTTTAGCACAACCCCACCTAATTTATTGGGGGAAATGCAGTCCTAAATGCTAAGTAAATGCCTAATCAATTATTCTTGAAAACAGCGTCTTTGTAATCGGAGGGAAAGACAGCTGCGGGTAAACTATTCCAGTACTCTGCTATACGAATAGTGAAAGACAAAGCATATCGCTTGGTTCGGGTTGGAATGATGTCCACAATAAAAGGATGAAATCCAGTAGTGTCTCTAGAAGTCTGATGGTGGAACAGTGATGGGAGAATAGATGCAATTTCTGATCACCGAAAGGCAAGCCCACTTACGCGTGTGCCCAAGACTGAGCAGAGTGGTTTCTTGTTAATTTTGTACCTTGAACAATACTGCATAATGAATGATGCCAATAAAGAGTATGTCTATATCTATAGCTCTGACGGGGTATCGTATTGAAGATTTATCCCCGTCAACAACAAAAAGGGTTGCCAAGGCTGGCCCTTTTGTAGGTGTTTGGGGGCTCGGCTACGTAGTCCTGGATTGAAACAATTAATGACTATATAACTGACTTATAAAGATATAACTGAAGACCAGTTGAAGGTATTGCTTACTATAAGACCTATTTTACAACCGCCTTTAATAAAGGAAGAGGTTCTCAATTTGTCTGTCCGTTTTTTTATGTTTGTAACCTAATAACTTTCGACTGGATGAACCGATTTTGACGATTATTTGAATGCTAGTGCTTCCCGTGTGGTCCCATTCCTTATTTTTGTTTATCACTTTATTTAATCCTATGAGTATGAATTTTCTTTTAGAAAAAATGCTATTAAATAAAAAAAAACAATTACCACCATGTTACCATTTTTTCCTTCCACTTATTACATATACACATTTTTAATTCGTAAAATAGCTTACGCAAAAAAGTCTTTTATTTCTTGGATATCTAAAAAAGTATCTAAAACCTAAGCCCATTCTTCGCAGTTTATTTTTTTTCCAAGTTAAGATTGCGATAAATTCTGTTTATGTACTTACACGTTCCCCGAATGGCCCAATGTCACTAATATTTATAGAGGTTTACAGCTACCATACTAAATTGAAATACATTAATATTTTACCGCAAATGTGACACTTTCATGTGAAACATAACCAGGCCGTAATTGGATTCTCACCTGAATGCGAGCAACGTTTACAATCGTAAGAATAGCGTCAATAGCCCAATGATTCAGTACGGTCTGCGAATCGTAAGGTCGTATGTTCGAATTTACCATTCGCCTATTGAATATTGACTATATTGGTAGTATTATTAAGCAGGTAGATTAACGAGTAAATACTCGACTTCAAATCGAATAGCAATATTACGAAATAGAATTAATCAGGACCCAACCAAACTCTCATCAAACTACTCTTCAAGTACATACTTTTCAAAAAAAATGAATCATCGAAATCACTTATCGTGAAATTGAGTTATTCGTCCATTTGTGTCACACATACATAAATGGATAAATGAGAGAGCCGTAGTAGTGCAGTGTCCGGGCGGTCGCCTCAAGTTGCTCAGTACGCTAGCAACCCGGGTTCAATCCCCGGTGCCGGCACCAATAAATTTGTTGTTGCAATTTTATGTCCTGTTTAACCACGCGCTCGGCGGTGAAGAAAAACATCGTGAGGAAACCTACATGTTGCAGAAAAACTTTTTAAGACATGTGAAGTCTGCCAATCCGCACTAGGTCCGTGTGGCGGACTATGTCCTTATACTCTTTACAGAGAAGGCTTGAGCCCAACAGTGGGACATATATAAAGGCTGTTATTTATTTTTTATACATAAATGATGCAAATTTAAGACACATAAATGGTTTTCGCATTTCAAAATTGAAATGGTATAAACACGGGTAGCTGCAGCTTTCAAAAGAATCATCAAAATCTATTCACCCAGTCAAAATTATGACGTAACAAAAGAAAAAAACAACCTCCTCCTTTATTGAAGTCGGTTAAAAATTATTTCACTAAGAAAAAAAACACAATGTAAAAATTCACACAACGATACAGGGTGTTATTAATTTTCCGACATTGTTACTTTTATCGTTAGAAATGGTTTTTTGTAATTCCGACGCGTCGGGGCACAAGCGTGTTCCTACCGTGTACTGACAGACCGCGTTATTTGAATATGTATGAAGCAGGGCCGTGGAGAATTCGCGCCATCAGTTTGTGTGAAAATTTTATATTCCAATAAATTGCCAGGAGGGTCGGCCATAATTGAAAAATGAATAACAAAGTGTGTATCTTGCTTCAGGCGAAAATTTAAAAGTATCTATACATGAGGGAACTATAGACATACGAGTATGTTTGAAAAGAAAGCTAGCAATATTTTTTTCAGAAATATTAACAATCTTGTTAACCATTCCAACTAAGCTTAAGCTTGTGCTAGGAGATAGTTGACGTCAATAGTCGAGTGGTGGATTCGAACCCACAACCTTACGATTCGCAGGCCGTACCCTAAACCATTAGGCTATTGACGCTTTAACGTCATACGCATATATGTATTGTAAGGTAACAATATTATTCGTGGGGAAACATTGGGTTTATACAGGCAATACTGGCACTTTTTCTATGGCCTCAGACAGCCGTGCGTTTGTCTGTGGCCTGTCATCGAGTTCAGACATCGACACACAGATAAATATGACGCTCCTAGCGGAAGGCAGTTGTCTTCGAGCAGTTAAACCGTTATTCTTCTGAAGTAAGTAGGGCCGCTGTGACACTGAAGCGAAGAATGCGTGAATCATTTTGTCTTTCTCTACATCTATAAATGTAGTATTGTGTTCTAAATACATGTCGTTTGCCGTGCTTAAGTCGGATTTTGTGCGTGATAATGAGCCCCAAGTAGAAAAACTTAAGAAAGATTTAACCGTTCCTTACAGTATTCTATATATACAGGTTGTTAGGAGACCGCTTCCGAAAACGAAGACAGACGATAGTATCAATGAATATATGTTTTTTAATCAGGATCGATTTTTTCCGTCCCATTATCAAAGGTGTCAGGACTATTGTCAGTGTTCGTTTTGGAAACGGTCTCTTAATATCCTGTAAAGTATAATATAATATATATTATATTGTAGTATATAGTATAGTGATGACCCATTCGTGCTAGAGGCTAAACCGGTGCTTTTGCCCTATTACTTCTGGATTTTTATAAAATTTCAACTTGGTTAATGGTACATTTTATATAATATGTCAAAACTTGGTTAGAAGTATATATATGTATTTTTAATTTAATATGTCAAGTCCTCTTAACCCAAGCCAAGTGGGGTAGACAGAGACGGCTTTCGTTGTCTGCTTTTCACCCAGCTCGGGTTTCAAGCTCCTTCGCCCGCGTAGGGGTTCTTGTAAATTACAATGGCATATAATATATAAAACAAGAACAAAAGGTTTATTTTTATTTATTAGGTCCTTGAAGTGACAAGTGGTGAGTCCAACGCCATACACTGGGCACAAACTTTTAGCAAGTGATTCTTTTTACTTATCAATCCGAAAAAAACATCATTGATACAAGCTGACTGGGATACAAACATATCATCAAATCGCAAGTCGAACCACTTAAACTTAGGTTAGAAGTACATTTAAAATAATTAAGCTATTTTCAGTTATAAACCGACTTAAAAAAAGAGGTGGTTCTCAATATGTCTGTAATTTTTTTTATGTTTGTTGTTCTAACTTTGGACTGGGTGAACCGATTTTAAAGATTTTTTTTTTACTTGAAAGATGGTGCTTCCAATTTGGTCTAATTCTGGCAAAATTTGCATCAAGTATGTTCGCGACAAATGGACGAATAACTCAATTTAATGCCGATCGATTACGATGATTCATTTGTTATTGGATAGGATGTACTTCAAGGGTAGTTTGATGAGAGTTTTTATTTCGTAAGTAAATATTCCTAAGATAATTCCGAACTACAAATTGAAAGTTTAATACGATTTGAAGTCGGTTTTTTAAACTCGTAAATATACTTGTTTGAATTGTACATTTCCGTCAGTCCGCCTACGAAGCAATGTGGTCAGTTTGTATTTCTTTCCATAGCCGTGAACAGTTTCGCACAAACAAATGTTAAATTAATATTTGGAGCGTCGACTGCACTAAGCCAGATATATGGGCCATTTGCCGACGGAATGGTGCGAAATGCTACATGTTATTCATGGTCTGCACATTAATATCGCCCGAATGTACAATTGCAGCCAGAATTAATGTTATATTTTACCACAATCGCGTATAGATTAAAAACAGAACACACGAATGCGTTCTTGGATATAAAACGCAGATTTCAAGAAAATTGCAAGATACTGCAGTGTAAGTTTATTAATTTTTTATAACAAAAGAGGCAAACGTATCACCTGAGCTTAAGAAACATCGACAAAAGCGGAGGAGCTTAATACCGTTGTGCGCGTTGCCGACCTTTGAGAAAAAAGAATGTGTAATCGCATACGTTCTGTTATAACCTTCAATAGCATGGGCACAAAGTCCATTCAGCACTCCTTTTTTTTCTTTCTTTCAATGAATTGCAACCACAGACTTATGTCCGTGCTCTTTTGTAATATTCTTGAATTGGTTGCTTTGGTTTTTTTTTTAATAAGGGTGCTGCCTCTACAGTTACTACATTTTTTTTATTATAATGCCTGAATTTTTGAGTGTGGTGCTGAAGAATGCCCTCGTTCACGCGTCGAAGACGCCCCGTTGCATTGTTATAAGTTTCTCCGCGACCGCTGCGTCGCTGTTTCTCATAGGCATTTTTAGATTATAGTCTTGTGTGCACCTGCGGCGTCGTCACAGTCATCTGTGTAATAGACACAGCTGACTGTGTGTCTGGATATCGCCACTACAGCATGTTGGACGCATTCAGCACTCCTTCAAAACGACGCTGTTTTATTCCACTGCAAGTCAGCACTTTTGCTTACTTGTACAGTTTTATATCATAATCAACGCAGTCTAATTCAGATCCTCGCGGAGCTCAGTTCTGTTCAAATTTAGGGATTCGTGAGTCAAACCTTTATTGTAACAATATAAATTGGTGTGTGCCACACTCGTAGTTTTTTTTTAAGAAAGACATCCAGCGACGGCCGCCTAACAGTTTCATGAACCCGGTCTCGTCTTTAATCTCTGCCTTTAAATTACAGGAGTTATTTAAATGCTCTATTGCCATTTCATAGCACAACCCCGCCTCCACTGTCCGATCGATACTCTTTGGTGGTGAGGTGTTTGTTGAGTCCCTTTTGCTTCAGCCACTGGTCTGATTTTAGCTTTTCCCTGCACCTGTGGCTTTGGCCTAGGGCGACTCACTTTTCCCGCCTTCGAGTCAGGTTCGTGACTCGACACCTCTCTCTTAAACAGCGCTGGTGACGGTTTCCACAAGTTAACAAGGCGGTGAAGAAAGTGGGACTTCTGCCGAGTTGTGCGGTAATGGAAATCAGCAGCTGGGATGATTCCGAACAACTCCTTTCGTTTTTAATTGTCATTGCCATGTTATCATTGTTTAATTTGGTAAAACATTACGAATAAAATAGTTATTTTCTAAATAATTTACTTTCAAAGGCGCGTAATCGATCATTGTCTAGTTCCGTTGTTACTCGGCAGAAAGAATCTCTTTTCGAATATCGATTTTCTCGTTTAGTTTCTTTTTCCCCTTTTATACCCTCTACGTGCCTCAAACCAACCAACCAACAAACGTGCTCATTTAACTACGACCACCAAAATCCTTATTGAGAGTTTTTTTACACTTTCCAAGCAAAGTGTAAAACCACAATCCCACCGAAAGTTAAGTGGAAATGCAGTCCTGGATGTTACGCACTAGCTTAGTTAATGCCTATACATACAATCTACTCCTGAAAACACCCACATTGTAATTGGATGGAGGGAGGGAAGACAGACGCGGGATAACTATTTCTTTGCTGACCAATGACACCCACAAGAAAAGGATGAAATCGTGGGACAACTTGAAGTCCAATGTTGTTATAATGTAATTCCCGACCACACTCTCCAAAATAGCATTTCATTTCTGGCATACATCTTAATGTATAGATAGATACGTCTGTACAATATCGATTTTACTCCCAAAGTAAAATATATTTGTTTTCATGTTATACAAGATTATTCATTACTTGTTGGTGCCATTAAGTATTCTGAGCAGTGCTTGCCCTTTATATATCAAGAAGCTAATAAAAAGATTTATTGCGGAGAATTATTTGCCAGGAAAATGCTATTGACAGTTCACTTCCCAGTATCTGCCAGGGGAGATTTCATTTTAGATTATGTAAGAGGCTGCCTTAATATTCTATACAGTTGGCAATGTTTTTAATCTCTGATTTTTTCATTTACAATTACGTTAAAAGTTAAAAGTTAAAGTTACAGCCTTTATATAATTAATATATATGTCCCACTGCTGGGCACAGGCCTTCTCTGTAAAGAGAGTATAAGGGCATAGTCCACCACGCGGCCCTAGTGCTATTATATATTTATATATATTGGTAGACTTCACATGCCTTAGAAAAATTGTAGGTTTCCTCACGATGTTTTCCTTCACCGCCGAGCGCGTGGTTAATCAGCACATAATATTGCAACAGCAAATTTATTGGTGCCGGCACCGGGGATCGAACTCGGGTTGCTAGCGTACTATGCAACAAGAGCCAATCGCCTGGACACTGAGCTACCACGGCTCGTACAATTACGTAAACGTAGTTAAATATTCCGAGACATAGTTAATACATATATTAAAAAATAATTAAAATTACAGACTATAAGTACATATATGTCTTACCGCTGGACGAAGGTCTTCTCTGTAAAGAGAGTGTCATAGCATTGTCCGTCACGCTGCCCAAGTGCGAATTAATAGATCTCGCATTTAGAATTTCAAGGCATGCAGGTTTCCTCGCTATGTTTTTCTTCACCACTGCTTCAGTATCAATAATTTTACATTGCAACAAAAAATCCGTTGGTACCGGCACCGGGGATCGAACTTGCATTGCTAGCGTACTAAACAGCTAGATTCGACCGTTCGGATACTTAGCTATGTGCTCTCGATATATATAATCTAGACTGACCAGTTCGAATATCATAATCGTCATTAGCGTAATTATGATTGTACCTTACGGTCTACGAAACGCAAGATCTTATCGCAGAGAAACTAATAATAATCTAACGGTGCTTCTACCACGCGTGAACCACAGCATTCTCCAAAATCACCTTCTAAAATCAGGCATATAAAAAAATAACAATATTTTTTTTTATTTATTTATGCGTGTAAACTAGCGCTTGACCAAGATCCCACCTGGTGTTAAGTGGTGATACAGTCGAAAGATAGTACGCGCTACTTTAGTAGGTGCCTATTCACTCTACTCTTGAAGGCTCCCACGTCGTATTTGGACGGAAAGACTGACGCCGGCAACTTATTCCACTCCTTTGCTGTACGCACGATGAACGATGACTCAAATCGCTTCGTTCGGACGCGCAGAACATCGACTATAAAAGGGTGGAGACCCGCCGAGTGTCTTCTAAACGTCCCAAGGTAGACTGGGGATGGGGGAATTACCTCGTGTAATTCCTGTGCACACTCTCCAAAGTGTAATCTGTAAAACACCGAAAGGCTGGCCACCTTGTCAATATTAAAGAACTGTAGTAACTGTAGAGGTAGATTTTACAAAACAAAGCAAACAAATAAAGAACACGGACACAAGTTTGTGATTGTGCTTTATTTAATTTAAAAAAACCAACTTGTCCAAAAATTAAGAGGTTCAGGCTAAATAACTTAAGAGCTATGCCACTTATCAATCCGATGAAGTAGTCAAGGCCAGCTTCTCTGGCCAATCTGTGTTAGTTCGTCCAAAAAAAAAGCGTCTCCAAAAACTTAGAACATAGGTAGTCCAGCGTAATAATATTGATTTAACGTCCAACTTTCATAAAAACATGCCGTGATTCAGTACTATACAATATTTTTTTAAAAAGAAAGCTAACAAAATTTCTTTTTAGAAATATTACTAACATTCTTATTAACCATTCCTACTAAGCTTAAGGTTGTGCTAGAATGATTCACGTCAGTAGTCGAATGGTGGATTCGAAACCACGATCTTACGATTCGCAGACCGTATCCTAAACCATTAGGCTATTGACGCTAATATACTTCAAGTGTATATATTATAGGCAATGATTACATTATTGAAATGGAATGTAAGTGAAATGCAACCGAGCGCAAAACGAGTGCTGTGCTCCAGAATCAATTCTATAAAACGATAATTTTATTCATAGAGTTCCATCTGGAATGGTATTGCACAATTTGTACGTGATTTGCTTCGGAAAATATTATATATCAGTAAATTTGATATATTTTTTTATATCTTCGTATAATTATTATACAGTTAGTTAAATTGGAGATAATAATAAAGATGTCGTTTACTCACCTTCGTATATTTAAAGCTAACTTTCAATGAAGGCATCAACAGCCTTTGCTACTTCTTCTTAAAATACCTAACTAGGAGGTTGATAATCAGTTCACCTTTTTTTTATCCGGGTAGAAATCTATAAAGATACCTCGTCTTATGGGGCGAAAGCGGTGGCAATTTGAGTTTTCTCATCACTTAAACACTTTCGATGGCAGTGACATTGATCAATTTTAACAAAGGAAAAAAGATTTTTAGAACAAGTTTTATTTTGTCCCCGAAATCAATGTTGTAATGTTGTAATATACGTAGTTAGGAAAGCTCCACTTGGCCTCTCGTAATAGTGTTAACTTTTAAACCAGTAACACAATCTGGACATTTAAGCTCTGCACGACTAGCATAGTCTATTATGCCCTCTTTTTTTTTGTTGACGGGGAGGAAATCTTCACAAAGATACCCCGCCTTCTGGGGGGAAGGCGGCGGTTATGTAGGGATATTACCCACTAAAACCTCCCCGGTGGCCCTTCCTCGGTGCATGACGAGGGGCTCCGGGATCACACGCGCAACGCACCGGAGCTCCTCTGCACTGTGCTCAAGGAGAGCACGTCCCGGGGAGAGGTTACTCCTCCCCTGCGCCTTCGCAGCGCAAGGCGACACGGGCCAGCCGATGTCGCCTTCGGCCCGGGTCCCTTTATTCGCCTTGTACGACAGGCAGGGGATACCGTAGTCTTATTCTTGAGAGCCCAGAACTACAGGGCTGAGTCTATTATGCCCTAGCCCAATCTGTAATCACATATGCTATTCGGGCCTTGGGTGATGGAAACCATTTGAGAGCTCAAACATCACTCCATTAGAAGTGATGTTATGATTTAGATTTCCAACACGAACTCTTTAAATTAATTGTGAAGTTCTTAGTGTTGCTAGTTCAGAAGTCAGGGACTTCGTGTATTTATGTAAGGAAACAATTGAATAAAGTGTTGCGCATTAGCAGACTTCACATGTCTTAGAAAATTTGCGTATTGTGCAACCGCCCGAGTACTAAGCCGCCATTGCTCTATAATTATACATGCAATAAGATTTAACAAAGGAAAGACCAGTATTTTTAGAACAAGGCCCGTTTTGTGCCCAGAATCAATGTTGTGTATGCTTAGGAAAGCTTGGCCTCTTACACATTCAAACCAGTAACACAAACTAGAACTACAAGCTCTGCACGACGGCGCGCGTTCACATTACGTACACAAGCGTGACGTGGTACCATACAAAACGAGGCATTATCAAGCGATCTGCATTAGCATTCTCGGAGTCAATTCGGAATTAACAAACAGCTGTGTTTATACAAGACTTTTGTATGAAACAAGGTTACTAAGGTGTGTACACACAATCTACTTAGAGGTGTAAAATGTAAGGGTTAAAACAAGTATTAACACTTTATGTGTTGAAACTACAGGAAGATTTGGTCTTTCCTTACACAGTATACGAAATACTTATAAATATATGAAAAGTATACTTACGAATAAAAACAAAACTTTTTTTTTTTTTTTTTTTTAACGAGGAGGAAATCTTCAGAAAGATACCCCGCCTTCTGGGGAAGGCGGCGGTTATGTGGGGTTTTACCCATTAAAACCTCCCCGGTGGCCCTTCCTCGGTGTATGGTGAGGGGCTCCGGGATCTCCAGTGGAACGCACCGGAGCCCCTCTGCACTGTGCTCATAGTCCTTCCCTATTACTCTGTCCCCCTGTGCCCTCGCAGTGCAAGGCGACACGGGCCAGCCGATGTCGCCTTCTTCCCGGGTCCACCTTGGCGGACGACAAAGGCCCCAATGAACCCGAGGCCCCTTTTAGGCCGCAACAGGGTTGCGGGCCGGTCTGCCCCGGCCCGCCTGCGCCATCTCCGAACAAAACCTACTTCAAAGCGAATCAAACGTTAAACGCTATTATGCGAGGACACCTTTGTATTACCAAATTATCGTAGGAACATTACGAAATAGAATTAACCAGAACCTTACCAAAGTAACAACTCTCATCAAAGTACCCTTGTACTTTCTTTCCAATAAAAAATGAATCATCCAAATCGGTTGGCGTGATATTGAGTTATTCGTCCATTTGTCACGCACATACTTAATGTAAATTTTAAGGTTTAAATGGTTTATGGATGCACCAGCTTTGAAATCAAATATTATGTACATCTATTATTTGATTGTTTATGATATTCATAAAAATACTAACTGTTTCATCATCATCATCATCGTCAGCCTGTCACAGTCCACTGCTGGACATAGGCCTCTCCAAAGGCATGCCACCGTCCACGATCCTCGGCCACTCTCATCCAGCTTCTGCCAGCCGTCCTGCGAAGATCGTCGCTCCACCTTGTCTTAGGGCGCCCCACTCCGCGTTTGCCTCTCCGCGGTCTCCACTCGAGAACTCGTTTCGCCCAACGATCATCCGTTCTACGGCAAATATGGCCGGCCCATTGCCACTTCAATTTGCTAATCCGGTGGGCTATGTCGATCACTTTAGTTCTCTGTCGTATCACCCTAACTATTTATACACGTACTATATTTATTGTATTGTGGATTTATTGTAAGATTATATTGCTGCCATATATGAGTAGATGGAGTATGCACGATATTGGGTAGTCCTGGGCGCCGCCGAAAATCAGCGCTGTGGCAGCCTTGCAGCACATGTTGAGACAGTGTCCAATGTTTGCATCATATCCTATTTGTCCGTTCCTTCTTCTTTGAATTGTATCTTGTCTATTTTTCTTTCTTCTTTTCACGCGTTATATTTTTTTTAATTTTGTTTGTGTATTATAATGCCAATAAATAAAATTTCTACTTAATAACTTTCTGTTTTTGTACTCAAAATTTTTCATCAAATATGTTCATCGTATTTTTATACATAATTTATTAAATAGATAATTTTTTGTACCAAAAAATAATTTCATATATCAAATGAAATTTAAAATGATGTCTCGAACATCAGAGTACACTGGACTACCGACATAATTAAAGTGAAATAACAGTGAAAATGAATGTTTAACACAACATTTCCTTTATTTTAACGTTTTAAACTAATTATGTGTTAATGAATTAAAATAATTATGTTCTAAACTATGTTAATATATACATTTCGTACTAAATAAACTACTGAGGAAGAACATGCTACAACTTAAGTTTTCCAATCTAACTTTAGGTGATTCTGCTTCATGTGGACGTCGCCGTAAGTTGTAACAAATTTTATACAGAGATAAAACAATTATGTGCTTTAAAATATTAGCTCTCATTTGGACTTTTATAGATGTATCAATTACGAAACATATATTTAGTAAAGTATACCTATAATATATATTTTTCGGTTCAGAAGTGGAAACAGCAATACAAGCTTTATACCATGTACCTGAATTACCTGAGCATTGCTCGTTATTTTTATGGTAAATCAACTCGGTCTTCGAACTCGTTAGTTTCCTAGCCTTAACTGAATGACTGCACCAGCTTTTTGTTTCAAAATTTTTAACTGTATTAGTCCACTACGCGGTCCTAGTGTGGATTGGCAAACATCACATGTCTTTCACGATGTTTTCCTTTATTGCCGAGCGTGTGGTAAATCAGCCCTTAAAATTGCAATAAAAATTCATTGGTGCCAGCACCGGCGATCAAACTCGTGTTGCCTACGTAAGAGCTAAGCCTAGATACCTGGGCCATATTCTATTCAATTTAAAAAATCAACCAAATTAAACCACAGCGAATTAAACGTACTACGTTGCCATTTTCTCTCACAATCAATTTCAGACGAACCATAAATCAGCATAACGTTTAAAAAAGTAGAAGCATTTTCTACATCAATCTCAGGCAATTTCTTTATTGCTTTGTAAGCTCGGTCGGTTTAAACAGCGGCCCTGTTTCTAAATGTCATTACGGTAACAGTAAGAACACTTTTATCAAAATAGGATAAGAGCAAGACTATTCATTATGGCGAATGATTTTTTTTTGTAGGAAAAAGGGCAAATGTGCTTTCTGTAACCTCCTATTCTTGGTTAACAAGAATGTTAATAATATTTATGAAAATTAAATTTAGAATACAAAAAACATTTATTCGACACGAGAACACATAAACATAACAGGTATCATCATCATCATCATCTCAGCCGTAAGACATCCACTGCTGGATATAGGCCTCCCCAATGATTTCCAAAAGGACCGGTTGTAAGCGGCCCGCATCCAGCTGCGTCCTGCGACCTTTATGAGGTCGTCAGGCCACCTTGCGGGTGGACGTCCCACACTGCGCTTGCCGGTAATAACAGGTATAACAAGACAAAAAACAACATAAGCAAAAGTATTTTTTTTCTTTTTAAAAAAGAAAGCTAGCAATATTTCTTTTTTTTCAGAATTATTACTAACAATCTTGTTAACCATTCCAACTAAGCTCAAGCTTGTGCTAGGACATACTTCACGGAACCCACGACCTTACGATTCGCAGGCCGTACCCTAAACCATTAGGCTATTGACGCTTCTTCAATTAAAATAGAAAAAAAAAACAAAAAGACCTCGTGCCGATAAGGGGTTGGCTTAGCATTTACTGTGCTCTTATTGTGTATTCTTTAAAAAAAATATTACGGCTCTGGCGGCCTACGAATGCTACGGCCGTGAAAGCTTTCTTAGACGTTTGAAAAATAGAGAATTAATGAATACAATTTCAACTTTTTTTCTATTCAACTCAGTAAGCTAACATTAAAAGCTTTTTAAATAGAGTGTTGAACTTCTCCAATAAGTGAAACAGGGTGGGAAAGTCGAGATATAATGGCGGCGCGGCGTGAGACGGTCGTAGAGACGCGGCAAAGATGAATGGCTTTCAATATGAAATTGAATTCCGCGGTTCATTGCTTTTCAATTTGTTGAAGTGAACGTTGTTCGGCGTTTACCCCAATTCCTTTTAAGGTAGTAGCGGAGTGCATTTCTTACCTAAAGAATAGCCTTATTTAAAATACTACTCTCATATTTGATTCTCAATTATTTGAATCTTTTTAACCGACTTCAAAAGAGGTAGGTTCTCAATTCGTCTGTATGTTTATTACCTCATAACTTTCGATTCGATGACCTGATTCTGATGTTTCTTTTTTTATTTGAAAAGTGGTGCTTTCCATGTGGTCTCATTTGGTCCAATATAAATGCCAGTGTCAGAATTCTTTCTCTATTATTGGTAGAATTCTGATACTATACCTTGAAAAAAAAACCATATGTCTTAAATTTGCATAAAGGATGAGCGATACAAATGAACGAATAACTCAATATGACATCAACCGATTTAGAAAATTCAATTTTTATAGGAAAAGACATACTTTAAAAGTAGTTAGATGAGAGTTAGGTTCTGATTCTATTTCGTAATATTTCTACGATAATTCCTAAATACAAAAAGCGAATATAATAATCAGCTGAATCGCAGCTGAAACCAATCTGCTCAGTCTTGAGCACAGGCGTAAGGTAGCTAGCCTTTCGGTTTTCTACAGATTGCATTTTGATCGGATCACGACATCGTGATTGGATCTAATTCCCCCATCCCCGTTCCACCATCGGACTTCTAGACTCACTGCGAGATTTCATCTTTTTGTTGTGAACATCACTCAAGCCCGAACGAAGCGCTTTGCTTCGTCTTTCATTCTTCGTACAGTTTAGTTACTGGATAGTTTGCCGGCTTGTCTTTCCTTCCGATTACAATGTGGATATTTTCAAGAGTAGAGTAAATAGGTATTTACTAAGCTAGGGCGCTTTACCATCCAGGATTGCATTTCTACTTAACAACAGGTGGATTCGTAGTCAAGCACTTGCTTAGAAAGTTTAAAAAAATAATAATAATAGCGATTGACGTTTGAATCGAATTGAAGTCGGTTTTTGTTTTGGCACAAAAATATACTAACGTAAATATACATTTTTATTTATGACTTATTCTATTAACTCAACTATTTCTATGTTATATCTACAATTTACTGAAGATATATACCGAAATTATTTTGTATACCTTATGCATTATTTTCAACCATATTCCAAAAATCTTTTATTCAAATTTAATTTCAAACCGAGTTTATAAATTACAAGGCTATTAGAGTACAAAACTGATAAATGATGTAATTGAGAACCTGTTTTTTCAGTGTAGTTAGTTAAAATTAGATCACATATCACCTCTAGAAATCGTTTGCAAACAAAACAACATCGGCAAATTATAAAATCTCATTATTCACCGCTTAACTTATTCCCGTGCTTCGTTTATCAATAAAATGGCCAGAAATATATATTTCGCCCTGAGCATTTTGTGGAAAGGAAATGTGCGTTCCAATGATTTATTTCGCAAATAGAAGCGCGAGAATCTCGACTCATAACCCGGGCTGCCCGCTGGCGATAAGCTCGAATCTTGCTGTGGCCAAGAAAATAAACAAACTCTCGCCTCTACGTAAGGATTTCACCAATAATTTATTATTGTGAATTTTATGCGATCCAACGCAATTATTATTAAAACGTGATGCAAAAACTTTATTATTTTTTATTTATTTAATAAGGTTATCCAACAGCAAGCACAATAAAACTATGCCGATTTCATGTACCCTCAAACACCTTTTAATTGCCTTAGTAATTGTAGGAAAAAAGAGCATTCACAAATACGTAAACAACACTAATTTCTAAAAGAAAAATTAACAGATAAAGAAATATCAAAAAAATCATATTTTTGTTTAAAAATGTAAAAAAAATTGAAAAAAAATTAAGGTTAAATTTTAAGGCTTAGGTTACATATTTACATATACATAGTTATTTTGGTGGAGCAAATAATTTTTTTAATTCTATTTAGTTTACGACAATTGCGTGGACGTAGGACTATAAAATTTCCCACACTTATAATTTATATCTTACGGTGCAGAGACTTGGACTCTGACCGCTGGTTGTACAGACTTAAAGTAACATAACGATGGAAAGAACTATGCTCGGTATTTTTCTAAGCGATAGAATCCATAACGAAGAACAAAAGTAGTCGATATACCTCTTAAAGTTAGCAAGTTTAAGTGGCAGTGGGCCGGCATCAGTGACAGCAGATGGGGAGGAAAGTCTTGGAATGGACGCCGTACTTGGGACGCAGGTTTAGGTTCCATGTATGTAATAGAGGCCCCGCGTAAGTCAGAGAAGCGTAGGTAGCCCTTCCTCCAGATGAATCGAAGACCTTCAAAAGATAGCTGGATGTGGCTGGATGCAGAAAGCGAAGGATCGTATATGGTGGAAGGTATTGAGTGATGATGACAGTGAAATAAAAAATCCATGCTTTTGATATACGTATACGTATATATTATACGATTGACTATGATAAATAATGACTGACAGATTCACCGAATATGTTACGAGCAGCAAATTATGTGTGGTTTCAATGCTCCAATTCCTGGGTTAAAGTCGAATTTCGATTTTAGGTCAACCACTAGTGTCAATTATTAGTCTAATGTATGTTACATTGCTTTATTTTTTTAATATTTTAAGATGTCGGCAGCTGATTTGGATTGAAAAATTGCTTCAAAAAAATCTCTAATGAATTTTTAATTTGACGCAGACAAAGATTGCAATTGGAATCCCTTACTCACGTATTAGATCTCATTTATGGGCCGTCTGAGCGGTCGCCTCTTGTCGCATAGTTCGCTACCATCGCGACTTTGATGCCACCAATGTAATTGCTTGTTAAAAGGATTTACCACGAGCTTGACGGTCGGAACCTACATGTCTTAGAAAATTTTCTAAAAACACCTGAATTCTGCCAATCTACACTAGTACACGTGGTACTACACCCTTATGTTGTTTTTGTAAAGAATACGTACGCACAACGGTGGGCTATGATATAGTTTTCATGTGCTTCTAATAGAAATCAAGCAGATAAGCTTTGTGAGTACAGTCTCAGGTCCTTTTATAGGTAATTAGCAGACCGCCATATACCTGTTACATAAATAACAACCTCATTGATATAACCGTTCTTATAACAGTTTCACTACTAAGCGATCTCAACCTATTTTCCTATATCCATAATCATATCTTTTTCAAGAAATATTTCAAACATTTTAAGATAGAATTGGATAGCCTATGGAGAGGTCATTCGATGTCGAAATGTTATTGTGCCTCGATTTCAGACGGCGCTCAGAGCCTAAGGGAAAATAGGCATAAAAGCGACGGCTCTTCACTCACGAATAAGTATCAACCCATTATGTCGAGCTTCGTATACGTTTCTATTGAAATGTTTCTATAAAATTCAGCAAATATTAACTTTGATATGTAAAGAAGTAACTAAAAAGGAAGTGTTTTTTTATACGTGTTTAAAGGGGAGGTCCTATGCCTATAATTTGTTTTATTCAAATTACCGAAAAAAGAAAATTCATAACCTTCATTTATTATTTCTAAAATGTCAGAGGAATCTTTTAGAACCGTTATTGTCTTTAAATAAAAAAGGAATAATAATTAAAGTTAATTAACCTGTAATTTATTTTATTCAAATTTTCAAAAATAAAATATTCATAACCTTCATTTATAATTTCTTAAATGTTAGAGGAAGCTTTTAGAACTAGTATTGTATTTAATAAAAAAGTAATAATAATTAAAGTTAATTGACCTGTAATTTTTTTTTTATTCTAATCGCTAAAAATAAAATATTCATAAATTCCCTGTTTTATTTTTTCTAAAATCTTAGAAGCTTTTAGAACTAGTATTGTATTTAATAAAAAGGAATAATAATTAAAGTTAATTAACCTGTAATTTATTTTATTCAAATTTTCAAAAATAAAATATTCATAACCTTCATTTATAATTTCTTAAATGTTAGAGGAAGCTTTTAGAACTGGTATTGTATTTAATAAAAAGTAATAATAATTAAAGTTAATTAACCGTTAATTTCTTTTTTTAAATTGCCAAAAATAAAATATTCATAACCTTCATTTTATTTCTAAAATGTTTGAGGTAGCTTTTAGAACTGGTATTGTATTTAAATAAAAAAGTAATAATAATTAAAGTTAATTAACCGTTAATTTCTTTTTTTAAATTGCCAAAAATAAAATATTTATAAATTTCCTTGTTTTATTATTTCTAAAATCTTAGAAGCTTTTAGAACTTGGCCAATGTATTTAAATTAAAAAAAACTTATAAGCACAGAAAGGAAATCGAGCCGGGCGGGCCTCATTTTGTCGCGTTATTTGCTTACCTAGCTAAATGAATTAGTGTCACGGTTCTTTGCAAATTACTCGGGCAGTTTAAATTAACTTGTTACGGCCGAGGTTGAATTTGGTCCTAAACTTTCCTAATTTTGTAAGCGCAACATCAAACTGTACTCAGCCCATATTATCCGGCTTAATCCCGCGTGAATTGTGTACACTAATTAGTTTCCACAATGTTTATTTTACTTTAGTTTGCACACACAACAATGATTTATGGCGGTGTCGAGTGTTGTTATAGAAAATTGTTAACGACCTTACGCCTGTACTGCGAATTGTAGCGCGCTAGCACCCGAGTTCAATCCCCGGCACCAATAAATTTGTGGTTGCAATTTTATGTGCTGTCTTACCACGCACTCGTCAGCGAAGGATGTGTTAGAAAATTTTTCTAATACATTTGAAGTCTGCCAGTCTGTCTTTACAAAGAAGGCCACATCAGTGGGATATATATGTGTTTATCAAGGCGGTAAATTTTAACATTATATGTACATATGATTTAAGTAACTATATTCTCACTTTAGACATTACAGGTCACTAACATGAGACCAATCAATAACTGAAATTATAAAACTATAAGTCCGCTGTCACACGAAAGAAGGAGTCATCTAACGCATTCATTAGCTTGGAAACGATTAGCTATCGTTGAGGAATTTAGCAAGTTGCATTTTGAATGCTCTAAGTGTGTATACCCTCTTGACGTGAAAATATGAATATATTCTATAGATGTATAAAACTTCCACGTGCTAATTGTGACCACCATAACACCCTTGTAGCGGGTTCTTTAGGAACATAAATAAACGAATTATAGAACTTAGTCTTTTTGAAGTAAATCTTCTGCTATATATACACAGACTTATAACTTTTGTATAGCACAATATAAGGTTAAATTTATCATAATATAATTTTTTATTATCTGCATCGACTTTAGTTCTAATATATTTGAGAGTAAAAACAAAATCGAATCAAACGTTAAACGATATTACGCGCGGATGCTCTCTTTGTATTTTGGTATTAGCGTAGGAATTGCAAAATAGAATTAATCAGATCCTAACCATATCCTCATCAAACAACCCTTGCAGTACATCCTTTCCAATAAAAAATAAATCATTGAAATCGGTTGGCGTGATATTGAGTTATTCGTCCATTTGTCGCACACATACTTAATGCAAATTACTAAACTTTTATGGATGCCATTTTCAAAATTAGGTATCATAAAAAAACCTTGAAAATGAATTGAGAATCCACCTCCTTTTTTGAAGTCGGTTGAAAAGATTCTTTCAAACATTTTATTTCCGATCCGTAAAATATATACTGAAAATCTATCCAAATATTGCTATAAAGTAAAATTCCCATCACATATCTGGCACAATATACATTTGAGAAGCTTTTATATCAGCGGGGTGATCGCGGAAGCGCGTCACGTACTAGTTCCGCAAATTTGTCAACTATCAGCTACGGCATGGCCAACATCGCCCGAATGAGGTCCCCGGCTTTATGCACAGACATGTGAGCCTTGTTCAACACGGAATTGTCTATGCCACGGGAATTAATGAAGGCCGAACTATCGGCCAGAAAGGTTTTCTTTAAATATGTTAAGTCTAAAAAAAAAACAAGTACGCTTTGGGCCACATGACAGAAGTACAACTTTTTAGCTTTATCTATATGTTACATTCATGCATATATATATATATATATATTGTTGGGTAATATGAAAAATGTTGGTTAGTAGGAAAATATATTAGGAAAATGTTTCTGACACGCGGCCTATAAAACGGAGATCTTGCCGACCTCAGGGCACTTGCGGTCCAGGCGTCGTCTTGGTGAGATCTTTCCGATATTATTTTACGTTGTAAATTTGTGTCGGCTCGCTGCCCGACTTTAATTTTGTTATTTACTTTTGTACTGAACCAATTATATTGAAAAGAATACGTCCTACGAGTTTCTTGTCGGTTCTTCTCGTAGTAGAGTATTTTCGAACCGACGGTAGCTTCAGTAAATTTCATTTGAATTAAATAAAAGTTACGATAACCTGACGTCGAGGATTTTATTTTTAGTTTATATACTAGTAGTTTACAACATCAGAAGTGGGATTCGCAGTCCACTTTAGTTAGTTTTACAACAATATATATATTCGTTACTGGCTATGAGAGAGAGAAAGAATTTTGGTCTTCACTATCTTATAGGGACACATAATTTAGTAAAGATACACTCGACTACCTCCTGGACTTCCCTAAGCCTCGCGCGATCACAATTTCTCAACGACAAAGGATATTTAACCTCCACCCTTGTCGTCCGTCGACCTGAAGCCCCTTTAAGTCGCCTTTTCGACAGTTTGGAAATACCGTAGCCTTATTCTATGAGCCCAGGAGTACGAATCTGCTATTATGTCTAACGTATGACGAGATCAGATCTTAATTCTATATATATAAAAGAGAAAGTGTGTGAGTTTGTTCCTTATAGGCTCCGAAACGGCTGGACCGATTTCAATGAAACTTTCAGGGAATCTGCAGATTGACCTGGCGAGTAATCATGTAAAGTTTGGTCGGATCACTCCTCTTTTTGAACTGTCAAATGCAGCTTTTATTTACTATGATGATATTCTATTGTTTTATAACCCAAACTTGTATTGATACATGCGTTGTGTATATGTTCACCCGCTAGAGAAGAGAATAGAATAGAATAAATACGGAGAGAAATGAATAATTTAATATAATGTGAGAGTTTAATTAATTATTTAATTATGTAAATTTACTATTTAAATTAAATAAAGCAAAATCTAGCCCTCTAGTGTTAGTATAAGATAATACTATTTAGAGTGCGCAGTCTTTCCTTGTAATAAATAGATGTTCGTGTTCATCGTTATCGGTAAATAGATGGTAGAAATCATTCTAAAACACCCCATCGTCAGACTGTTAAGCGTTTCGCTGATTGCCGGATTGAGTTATAAATCTCAAGTCACACGCGATCCCGCTACACTAAAGAGGTGGAATGACCCTCTACTAGTTGTGATAATGGTACAAACGGAGCAATGTTTTAACACATGAAATGTTCGATCGTTAATACAATTTAAAATGTATTTATAACATAATAATATATAGAACCATTGATAGCCTATTCTTTATAATATATATGTAATTTTCATAGAAATCAGTGGCGGTTTATATAAAAAAAAACGTACTTACGTACTTTTAAATTTTAGTACTTAGTGTCGTATTATTTTAAGGATATTTAATTGTCTATCATGGGAAGACAATTTATTACAGTTAGCTAGTGTCTTTATCTTTCGAGATTTTCAAATTTTCTTAACCGACCCTTTATTTTTTCTCACGGCTCGTGTCATGTAATAATTTATGGAAAAATAATTATTGTATGTATTTACGAGTATATTATATAAATATATACTAGTGGGAGAAATATGCTATCATGCCCAAGAATATAATAATTATAAATTTTTTTTAACTACACAATATATAGTAGTTCTGGGCACCGCTGAAATTCAGTGCTGTTGTAATCTTGTGATAACACACGCTGAGGCAGCGTCCAAGGTTAGCATCACGTGTTAATGTGCGTTCTTTCTTTTATCAATAGTATCTGGAGATGCTGTTCGACACTTTACTCTTTAAGTATCAAAACAAAACATTTAGCTAAAATTGAATTCCATAAAAACTAACATTCACTGCAGCTTGTGATCGAGTTACCTAAAGTCAATTTGGGAACGAGCACAAGAATATTATACGCGGCTCGCTTCACACAATCTCGCCTCGGCTTACTTACCCTCGCCTTACGTCTGAATACGGTGCCCGAATCAAAAAGATCGTGAAACGACCGAGCGAACGGTGAGACAAATCCAATTTGCCTTGTCCGATTTCTTTATGCCGCTGTCACCGACAATTGTGTCATTCTGCACGCATCGGCATATTATATGTCAGAATAAATATATAGTATATGAGGTATATAATGTATGTGGGAATAGACCGATATCTTAGTGGTTACGGAACATTACCACATGTAAAATAGCATGTATATGAGGTATTTTTTGTATACTTTCCAAGCAAGTGCTTGATTACGATCCCACCTGATGATAGGTGGAAATGCAGTCCTCAATGGTAAGGCGCACTAGTTTAGTAAATACCTATTCATTATAATCTTGAAAACAGAAAATCAATCGGCAAGCTATTCCTTTATTATAGTTGTACAAAAAAAACTGCCATAGAAATTAGTGTGGCAATCACGGTCGGTTACAAATTTATTAGAAAAAGTGCGGGGATCGAGACCGACGAATTGTTTGTCTAAGATGCGCTCACGAAGTTATTCTCGATCGAAGTGTTATTTAGTATGATATGTAACATTATATTGCACATAAACATGACTATTCTTACAAATAAATAAAATTAGTGTCTTATTGTTATATTATAACAACCGCCTTACAATCTAGTACTGCATTTCCACTTAATATCAGGTTGAGAACTTGCTTTGAAAGTGTAAAAAGTACTACGTATTACGATTGTAAGAGCACCTTGTTATAAATTTATCCTTATCCCCATTATTTGTGATAAGCTTCAAATCAGATACACAGATTTTCTATCCATCTTCTTTTTAAATATATCCTTCAGTGGGGGCATTTTAATTCTCTCACAATTTTCCTGTCTTAAGAAAGCTTTTTTCAGATATCATCTTAAATATTTATTCAAGTTTCCACGACTTACGGCAATCCTATTTTAAAATAGATAGTTTTTACTCCATTTAAGAGCTTTTTTGTGAAAGAATATTCAAATCTTAAGGTACTTATATAATGAAGCTAAACATAGGTATTTTGCTTGGCAAATAAAAATTATGAATTTATAAGTATAGTAGAACTTGGGTTCTCACTTCCTTTGTGTTTTTGTAATGTCCATGCCTTTTTTTATAACTAACTAACTTTCAATAACAACAGAGCCGTGATAGCTCAGTGTTCGGTCCCCGGTGCCGGCACCAATAAAATTTGTAGGTGCAATTATATGAGCTGATTTACCTCACGCTTGGCGGTGAAGGTAAACTTCGTGAGGAAACTTACATGTCTAAGAAAATTTTCGAAGCAAATAAGGTACTATTTATACCACGTAATAAATTGTATATTAGAAAATGAATAGAAATTTGAATGAAAACATTCTGCTGATAATAAATAAATCCTAACAATTACAAATATCTGACCATGTCGGAAGAAACTCCTTCACCTTCACAAATAGCCCAAAAAATTAACCTTCTGTTGTATATTTTAAGTTTTGATATAAGTTGCAGTAATGTTGTCAATGACATACTAACTTCTTTATAAGCCATAAAGTACCTCAAATCCGACGCGAGCTTCCATCCATCTTGGGGAGAGTGACGAAAGCTTGTCGGCCTTAATCGAACCTTCAACGTGGAATTAAGTATAATTTAGACTTTATCACTTATTTCTGTATTGATTTAGTATCGACATATATATTATGTGTGTTTATTTAAATAAAAATGTTGGTTATCAATTGCCTAGTGTCCAGTTCGAATCTTAGTCGTTTTGTACCAATAAATAACGTGGTAGATTTGTTAGACATTGCTTAGAAAATTTTCTAAGACCTATAGTTCTGTGCCTCATAGTAGAACTCGAACAGTGATTAGTCACATAACCAAACACATAAGTGCTCTGACATTAGGTAACAGACTAGAAAATCTAGCTATGTACATGTATGCACAAACAGTGAATTTCTACGGCGCAATAAATAACGGTCGTAACAATTAAAACGAGGATTCGTTAATTATATGACCAGCTAAAGATAAGACGCTTACAGGCAAATCGTCAGCTTGTTGCGTGACCGGCGCTAGATTTATGACTTAATAGCGAAGAGCGCGTTAAGCAGACCTTAGATAAGGTGCTTCTAAGTGATTGTCGGCACTCACAACAATCGTAATTACTCCAAACTACTATCTTCGCCTGGAGGCACGCGATCTATTTCAATAGCGAAGTTATATTTCGCACTAATTGTCTGCGAACATTCCATAACGGAACTCGGCTATTTCGCAACACTGCCGTCTCGTTGATTGGCACTTTTTTTTAAGTACTTCAAAAAATGTTGTCAATTCGTTTGTTTTCCTTTGTATTAATCGATTACAAAAAAGGAGGTTTGCAATTGTTCTGGTTTATTTGTGAGACTGCTTTTTATTTATTTATTTTCTAATGTAGGTGATTGATTTTTTGTTAGAAATTATTTCGTTTATCAATTACGTGCCATTTAGGATTTTCGTTGGCATAGTAACCTTGGGTTCAAAAGATATATATATATATACATATAACTAAAACTAACATATAACGAACTAAACAGATTGGTCAGAGAAGCTGGCCTTGACTGCTTCACCGGATTGAGAGGTGGCATAGCTCTTAGGTCGCTTAGCCTGAACCCCTATTACTAGTGAGGGGGGACCCTTATGTCGAAAATATTTATATATCAGAGAACTTACAAAGTCGGTGCGATTTTCGATCTGTTGGTCGCAAATCCCAGTCGAATTTCTCGATTTTTAAGTCCATAAAAATCACTTGCTAAATAATTGTGACTTTTTCTATAGGAAAAGGGACAAACGAGCTTACGACTCATCTGATTTAATATTACCACTGTTGCCCGTGTATATCCACAATACCAGAGGAGGTGCAGGTTCGTTTCCGGCTTTTGAGGAAGTAAAGCTCGTATCGTACACGGGTATCCGATTTAGAAAAACTTAATCTCAAAGTAGCAAAGTAATAATTAAAAATGTTGGTTTTCCTGTAATTAAACATGCCCTAAATAGGTTAATGTACAGAGGTCCGGGTACGTTTCCCTTTTTATTACTTTTAGTCCATTTAGTCCTTGATGAACAATTGTGTGCAAATTAGCAGTGACAACCCGCAGTGGGGAACCGCACCCAGCGCCGTGTGACACACGGACGTTGACATGAGCGAACGTTAAGTGTTATGCACCGCTACATACACCTACAATGTTTGGACGCAGCGGTAGAAGTCGCGTCCTGGCTGATATTCGTCTTTTTAAAAATAAGAAGACACGAACTACGACTCTCTTTTGTTTTTTCGATGTATTATTAATTTTGCTTTAAACTGGATTTATTGATTTATCTGCACAATAAAAGTATAACTGTGTTTGTGTTTGATGTTTTAACATGTTATAGTAATTTTTAACGAACTACGTATTATTTTCCTGCTATTTACATCTCACAGACGAGCACCTAAATAAGCTTGAAAGCATAGAAAACTTTTATATTAGATTCATATTTGGCTTGTGTAAATATGACCATATTTCTCAGTTTCTTCATAAGCTCAAGTGGCTTCCCATAAGACTTCGCGGGAACACTCATGTACTCTCTCTTTTCTATAACCTCCTGTTTAAAAACGAGAGAGTACTCGTACATCAAGACATATCAATACAATGTGCGTATTTTCAAGAGTAGAGTGAATATGCATTTACTAAGCTAATGCGCCTTACCATCCAGGACTGCATTTCCACTTAACATCAGTTAAGATCGTAGTCAAGCTTTGTTGCTTAGAAAGTATAAAAAATATACATAGAATCTCAAGATGAGCACAAGATCCTTTCGTGCGTCGAAAATTAAAATAGCTTTAATTATAGCAGACTTCCGGTAGGAAACCTCAAGAAGAAGGTTTGTTAACGCCAATGTGGAATAATACACAGAATATATTGACCAAAATGGCACATGAAATTATCATATATTAAATTGTAGGCTTTTTAATTTTTATCTTGAAAAACTTATTCGTGATCTGTACGGTCCGTGTGTCTCACTAAATATTAATCGTCCCTGCAAATAGTTCAGACCATCATAATGAACTTCCATTTTAATCCAATCCCGTTTCAATTAATACTTCCACAGTTATAGTTTTTATTACATTTTATATCATTTGTAAATGTAATGAAAGTAAAACAATAAGTACATAATATGTATGAGTGTATTGTTTATTTCGATCTAGGCAGAGTTCTCGTTGTTATTTATTTATTCTTAAGTTTTCTATTTACTCTGCTACCTTATTTATCTTACCTCTTCTTACCTTCAGGGTCGCCTGAAGGCTTATATGTATATATATACCTATAGTTTTACACAATTGTTTGTACCTAAACGAAATTGGTCCCGGGTTGTCTTAGCATGGGGAAGCTCTATAGGAGGACTTTTGTTTAGAGGCATACCAGTGCGTTCCACTAAAGATCCTGGAGCCCCCTCCCTCCAGTGCACTGAGGATAGCCATCGGGGAAGTGTTAGTTAATAGAAACATGGCATCATAGAAATATCGGCTCCCCCTCAGAAGGGGTGGCATATTTTAAAGATTTCCCCTCGATAAGAAAAGGCTATTAATAGTAATTTATATAGTTACATATAATACAGCTAGTAAATACTTTTTAAAGATTAAGAATAAATAAATAGATTTGCGAAAAACGTCAAAGTTTATTCACAAATTTATCACACAGACATGGCGGCTGTAGTACTGTTGAATGTTTTGTCTGCGTAAGTTGTATTAAAGGGACAAAGAAAGACGCATGAAATGAATTACTTTCGCTTTGAGAAGTTTTATTACTGTAAGGAAATGGGCAGTCATTTTTTTAAATAAGAAGAGTAAAAGGTCACCGACCTTTATAAAGCTACGCCGCCGTAGTAGGCAAGCTTTGTACTTTTACGACATATTCTTGTTGCTTCTCAATACGCACGTTTTCTCATAACATTCTTCTGTTCGATTACAGTGGTACTAGAGATGTACTTCTTATATTTACGCTAATTTAGCTAATAGAATAAAATTAATGCTTTTTATACTATTATATTTAAATTTGATTTTTCACTTAAAACCGAAAGCCGATTAATTGGCAAAAGCCGACTGGGATTCATACCCGGGTCATCGGGTTGTCATCTTAATAAATATATAAATCTTGTAAACGTAGTTAAAAAAAGTTTAATGTTGGTACTAAATTGTATGGCTCGTCTCACCCTATATTTAACTCTTTTTTCGTATCCGTTAGAGATTCCTTAACCGAGTGACGGCTATCTTTTTGTTTCATAGTTTTTGATCTATTTCTTCTATATATCCTACCATTGTCTGTTGCAACACAATAAAACTTCACTTGCTATATCTCTTTTTTTTATAAGTTTTTAATCTGACGTGAATATCGACTTCTTAATTGCTTCATCACTAAGCAACCAATTTTTATTTAAAAATACATTGATATAATATCACTGGTAGCATCGGAGATCGAACTCAAATTCCTCACATATAATGATACTCAAGGTATTTCCTAAACAAGATAAACACCAACCAACAAAGGTAAAGTGAGTCTAATACATACAGATCAACTGGGATTTGTATTTCACTCCGAAACGAGAAATTGTCAGGCGAATGTGTAGATAGGTACATTCGAGTTCACTGCAATGGTGTCGGTGCAGACGTTTGCATGTTGATTCAATTGTGGCGAGCACTTGGTAGGCCATACTTTAATTTTGAACGGATCACTAACGCTGTATATTCCATGTTGACATGCCCTTTATCCACCGCAAATTAGACGAAAGGGCTAGGGGTAGAAATACTCGCAGCACTGTAGTTCTGGGCTCTCAAGAAAAGACTACGGTATCCCCTGCCTGTCGTACAAGGCGACTAAAAGGGACCTCGGGATCACTGGGCGACAAGGGTGGGGGCCTTTGTCATCCACCAAAGTGGACCCGGGAAGAAGGCGACATCGGCAGGTCCGTGTCGCCTTACACTGCAAGGGCACAGGGAAAGAGGGGGTAATCTCCCCCCCCCTCCGGGACGTGCTCTCCTAAGAGCACAGCCTCACCATGCATCGAAGAAGGGCCGGAGGTTTTGTGGGTAAAAACCCCACCCCACCGCCTTCCCCAGAAGACGGGGTATCTTTTTGTAGATTTCTTCCCCGTGAACAAAATAAAAATAGGAATAGAAATACTCAACCTCTGTCCTCTACATGTTTGGCCCGTGGTGTTGTACGGTAGCTAGGTGTTACCGTAAAATACTATATATACGAAGCCTGAAGAATGCTTCTAACAATCGAAAGTGAAATGTCCCTGATATTTGATTTTTTTGATAAAAAATACCAAGGGAAATTAGAGAATTACCATTGCGGCCGTTTTAGAATAAACTCAAAAAGTGGCTAATTCATATCTGTTTTTATACCCTTAACGAATTTTACAAATTTAAGCCGTGAAGTGTCATGTGTGAGTGAAGTGATTTTCAAGTGTAATTAATTTTTAAAATATATTGTTTAAATGGTAATGTAGCCAGAATAGAATCAATATATTATATTAGGAGAAATATGCTAGTGCCTACTTAAAAATTGTCACCATGTCAGTTACCATATTTCCCGCAAATAAATGTTATTATTATTTATTAACGTTTATTTTTCACTTTTCCATTCTGTGTTGGTGTTTGGTGTTTATTGGTTTTATTTAAATTTTTTATTGAAAATACTAAGTAAATAACTTCAAAATATTTATTATGAATTTGAACGTTTCCACGCTATTTATTTATTTATTTAATAAGATACACCAACAGCATTACACAAGCATACATTGTAGTAATAATCAAGTTTACAAACGAAGTCCTGTTGTGTATACCAATTACAGGTGTACACAACATTCGATATAAAGAAACGTAACGATTTTATTATTAATACTTACAAAAATATTTTAATAAATGATAAAGTAATAGTAATATCACTACTAAATTATTGAATTAGCCAAAATCACTGCACAATTTTTAACACTAAGGTGCGGAAGACCTTGCGTGAATTAGAATAAATGTCAACCGTCGTGGACTTAGTGTTAAGGAGGTTATATGTAGCGGAAATCCTTGGCAAGGGCTATTGACGGTATTGCAACAATCTAAAGCTGAATAATTTTTTCAAGCTATAAATTTTGAACACAAAAGCGAGGAGTAGGTTACGTATTTCGAATTTCAAATTTATTCACGATATTAAACTAAAATTATGCATGAAGTCACAACACAGTAGCCGCTTGGTTTTACCGCGGGAGATTAATATTAATGAAGTTGCGACATGCCGTTCAGGTAACCGTTGTCAAGTTTCTATCTTCCTTTTAAATGCAAATCGTGCTTTTCTTTTCTGTACGTACTTGTTGCAATACAATCTTTTCAGTACGTTTTTTAAACGTTGAAGTTTTTTTTTCATTTAATTTTAATAACTTTACTTACAAAGTGAAATGTAACTTTGGACACGGATGTTGCGTATTCTATAGCCAGTTGGAATAACGACAAGGCTGTTAACTGATATTTTTGTGACGAACCTCTGCTCAGTGAAACTGACCTAAATATTTTACCGGATTCTTAGGTCGCTTAGCCTGAACCTCTATGCAGCAACATGGCGTATGGGCCCCCCGAGAGAGAACCTCGACTTGGATGGTTACTCAAATCGCGATAGCAATCCGATCCGAGGGTGCCCGACTCTAGCTATTATCGGAAAAGATTCTCAACAATGTAGTCTTATAAATTGAACTAGAACAGGAGTCGGCAAACTTTTTTACCAAAAGAAAATTGTATGGATCATTAACCAGAATTTAGTAAGAGTCACTGTAAAGACATAAATGGTCGTAAAGTTGGATAAATGCAACAAAATTATAAAAAAAGCCAAACCCATGTCACAAAGACACACCTGGCTTAAAGCCGCAGATTCCGACCACTGGCCTACGACATCTTTTTCAGATATTGCAACTCACATTTCCTTCATTATATTTGTCTTGTTCTTCATTAATCCTACATTTAGTTGCTGTAGTAGATCTTTACTTACCACACTCTCGGGGTGAAGAGAAACATAGGGAAGAAACCAGCATGTTTGAGAAATGTGAAGTTTTTTACTTTTGGAAACGCCGGGTTATTTATGTTGGGCTTGTATCGGGATTTACTCAAAGGTATTCGCCATTGTTACATGTTGACGGATATGTGTAGTCCTCTAACTAGCTTTATGCGTTTACAAGGCCAATATTATTTAAAGAATGCTATTATTATTTTTTCAAATATTCCAACTAAGCTTAAGCTTATGCTAGGATATGGTCCACGTCATTAGTCAAATAGTGGGTTCGAAGCTTACCTTAGACCGTACCCTAATTACCACCTAATAGGCTTTTGACGCTTACAAATACCCTCTTATTATCTCTGTAATTGGTGTTCTTAGGTTAGGTGTATTTACCACCAGTGCCCAGCAGTGGAACGTAAATACAGGCCCTTATTTTTTTCCCTTTTTAATCAAAAACTGTGCGTTTGTTTTAAAACACATTGTGTTTTATTTTTTGTTTGTATAATGTTGATGTCAAAAAATCAAATGCTTTGTCTATATCCCCGTCTACAGTAAGTTCTACGGCAAGGCCTACATCAACGTCTACGTTAAAATCTACGTCTATGTCTCAATATAGGAGTATAAAGCTTAACGTTCGGTCATTTTAGAGTTGCTCACATCCATTTAATAACAGAAATCATTGACATTGATTTTCTACTGTGTTCTCGAAGGGGAAATAAAAAACGATGAAATGTCGAAGCTTTTATTTACAAAATTACCAACATATAATATCACTTTGGGAATTCGCAGTTTTACTTGCATAACACTAGAGATACAATTACATAACTGGTATAAAAACAATGATGATTACAATTTCACAATCTTATTACCATATTTTATGCGGGTATGATTACATAGTACTATAGAAACGTAATTGGTTATTGGAAGTACGCGATTAAATTTATAAATACGAGTAGATGAGTAGTAACGTTGATTTTTGTTAATGGGGTTATACTTAAGGAAATGCATATAATGATTCTAATTTAGAATTTCTTAAGGAACTTAATTATAGCTATGATTATAAACTCTGATGATTACTTAGTAACTAAATTAACAAAAAAAGGAAAACAAGATTTTTTAATATGAAACAAAACTGACTTCATGTCTATTTTCAGACTTTTTCATTATTTTTCATCGACTTTCACGATTATATTTTTTGAATCTAAGGGACCTATTTTAATTTTATTGGTGGTCGATATTATCTACTTTACGTAAAATTTAAAATTGCTTTATAAATCGTAATTTAATTAACTAAGAAGTTAACAAATATAATATTGAAAAAAATACAACCGAATTGATCGATAAGTAGGTTAAAAATTCTAATTGGCGTAAACATATGCTTTTTTGTTGGTACGGCATTTTAAATATTAAAAAAAAATTAAACAGTTCGATATTTATCCACAATAGTTTGAATAGTTATTCCGAATAGATACCCACCAGCTTTTAGTCGGTTAAGAATGTCAATTGGCGTAGAAAATATGATTTTGCTTATAACTAAGTAGTTCAGCACTTTTTTTCAGTATTTTGAAGAAAAATTTTTAACAGTGTGATACTTGTCCACTTTAAAATGGATTATCCCTTTACTTCGAGTGAAGTCGTCGAATTGGTCCAGTGCCTAACGAGAGCTTTATTGTAACCAATTTTTTTGTATATATACGTATAATTCAAATTCAAAATAATATCTGGTAGTAGACAGATAATTTGGCATTGTATCTATTACTACAAAGCGTAATATACATTTATTGTCACAGTGAAGAGAGAACTAAGAAAAATAGGAGCAAAATTATTTCAGGTTTCCATTCGAGGCATTTCAACAATCGATGCCTTAAAGCCATACTTTTATTTTTATTTACAACAATGCTATGTTAAAATTTAACATGTAACAACAATTAATGTATTATATTAATCTAATAAAATTTTAAATAGATATGTTTCTGAATTTATAGTACAAAATTATTAGTAAAAATTAAATTATATATCACAATTAAATTAATAAATATAATATAACAGCCTATATATAAGCAAATGTACACAAATCTCAAAATTTAAATCAAAAACTTTTAAATTTACCAGCTCACTTCTTTTGAATCCTAATTTTTTTTAACATAGAGTTCAATTTGAGGACATTGGTGTGAGTTTTACTTTAAGAACTTTATTTTTATTTTTAATTTGTAATAAATAATCTATTACCGTTTTTTGTCCCATAAATATAATTTGTATGTGAGCCGTACTATTGCATTTACTCGTATATAGGCTGTAACTTTAAAATTTTTAATACTTAATAATTGAAACAAATAACATTAAACGAAGCTTCCAATAATTAAAAAATACATAATAAATACTTCGCGCATCATTTCTGTACATACGTACACATATAATTTCAACACTCCATATTTATATCTGGCAAGAAACTTCACAACTTGTAAAATCTGTGTCACATATCTCACAGGTGTGTTATTGAATAAAACTGGAATTACGGATTTTAAATAAGATTCATTTTCGTTTTTATTCCCGATGTTTCGAGTGCTTCGCTTTGATCATCAAAAATCCGGGCGGGGTAGACATAGACAACTTTCTGGTACTTAAAACCAAACTCTCGTCAAACTATTGTACTTTTGTAGTACATACTTTCCAATAAAAAATGAATCATCTAATTTGGTTGGCATCACATGGATGCCATTGTGAGAATTGGGCCAAATTGTGAGCCACACTGGAGCTTTCCAAGTAAGAAATCAAAGTCGGTTGAAACCAGCTATCTTTAGCTAAAAACCAACTAGGGTTCAAACTCAACGCAACTATCGGATCGTAAAACGAACTACTTTCGCAGCTTCTATTTTAATTTTTAATCTTATAAAATAATTAATTAAATACTAAACATTAATATAATAAAGTTTAAAAGTCTACAAAAAACAATGATAGTGGAACATTAAACACGTCAATAACGACGAACTCTTCTGGTAAATACACAAAAATTCGGGAAATAAAAAGTTAAACCGATGTAAAATCCGTAAAATTCGTTTTATTCAATGCATTCATTACATACGAGTAAATGTAAGAAATTATTACGTTGTGTAATTTAATAACTTTACATATAAATAAATTTATCAATTAAATAACGTCAAACAAGTTTATAAGCAGTATTTATTATTAAATATACACTAGCGTTTTACGGTAATATTACATCATTAATAATAAGATAAAAATAGTCATTTAAAATTATAATGGAAGACGAAAGAAATGTTTAACATGAAAAATAATTTACCCAAATCTTTTCAAAATAATGGGTTTATTATTGTAGCATCATTAGCACGCGTATAAAATTGTATTTTATTTTTAAAAAAGTATTTACAGTAAAAATCTAGCTACACTATAGCGTTGTTCGAAGACCCTTCAATGTAAACTAGAATTAGGACCATATTATTTTCAGTTGCAGAAAGAATTAATTTTAGATAGAATGTACTTTGTATTATTATCTAAATATAAACAGTATTTTTAAAAAAAAAATCACTTTTGATTTAAATTGATATTCATTTACCATATTAACACTTATTACTAGATTGCCTAGACTGGGTTTAGGCATTTTCACTCAAAATCTTCATGGTATAGACAAGTGATTTTTGATATGACCAATTTTAAGACTAAATTGATTCTGATATTAGTAATGATTCTAAAAATAAATACGATTATATTTTCTAATGTCAATTCCATGAAAAACAATTCCTAATTTTTTATCTTAGAAATCGCTTTAATTCATACACTGTTCAATTTGTTAAACATAAATTTCACATGTAATTTATTTTGTTTTTTTTTTTTTATCTAAGCATGTTCCTGATCACATCTGATGTTTTGTGTAAATGCAGTCCTGATTAGTAAGGCGCACTAGATTAGCGACTGCCTATTCAATTTCGAAAACACCTACATTATGACGCTGGCAAACTATTCCAGTTCTTTGTTTTACGAATAATGAAAGACAAAGCAAATCGCTTCCTTCAGACTTGTGTAATGTCTACAACAAAAGGATGAAATCAACATATTGAAGTCCGATGACGATGAATTCCTGAGACTCAAAAGTGCATTCTGTAAAACACTGAAAGGCTAGTTAGGCCTTCCTTCCAGAAGGACCGGCGACCTTATAAGTTATACAGGATACATACACGTTATATGTGACGCCACGCGCACCTTTCCCAACTCTCCTCCGTAAGGGGCTTGACAACACAATATATGGTATTCCGCTCGACGGCGACGGGTGACTCTTCGGTACGGGTCCTATGCCAAGCAAAGCACCTTATGAGGCTGGTCGGATGCGGAAAGCGAAGGATCGTACGTGGTGGAACGCATTAGGGTAAGCTTATTTCGCCAAAATTTGCTAATGATGGTAATATTTATATACGGATAAATTAATTCCATTTATTACATATTTCCTTCAGATTGTACGCTATTCTGAGTTTCATGTTATATTTATAACAGGATTTTTTCTTAGGTATAGTGAGATTATTAGATTAAAATGAAAAATACAAGATATCATATCGATAAATATTACAGCAGGTACAAATTAAGGTAATTTTATACAAATACACGTTTCATTTGTCTCATATTTGGCAAATTGACCTTCTATTTCATTCAATTCATGATAAACAGAGTTAAGTTTCTGTGCTTAGTTAATAATATTCTCATTGACTGCGTTGCTTACTCATTAAGGTTCGTACTCTTTTTAAATTTGTAATTGTAATTTCATCATTGGGTTGTAACTGCAACGCGCGGCGGTAAGACGTGGCCGCGGCTGCATATTTACCATTCAAGTGTAGGATCGCACCGAGATTAGAATGGTAGGCAGCATCCTGTAAATAAAAGTGTCTTTAGTTGAAAAATATCTATTTCAAATGGTAAAGCCACAAAACTAGCCACAACAAAGAACGTTCCTTCACAGAATACTTCCCGTTTCGATTTTTTAAAATGAATGCTAGCTTTTTGTGACCTCAGTGTCCTTGCAACAAGTTGCGTAGCACACTAGCAACCCGAGTTCGGTTTAAAGAAATTTATTTTCTCAAAAGATTATATGAAGGTAACATTAAGGCTAAAGCAATAAAAATTAAAATTAAATAAATAAGATTTAAGACAATTTTTAAAACGAACTAACGAGGAAAAGTTTTTAACATGCTGGGGCTGGTTGTACAGCTAAGCTTTCTGACTTCGATCCCCGGTGACGGTACCATCGAATTTGTTTGTTAATTTACCACGCACGCAGAGGTGAAGGAACACATATTGTGGACATCAGCACGTCTTAGAAAATTTTCGAAGACATGTCGAAGCCAATTCGCACTAGGGCCGCGTGGCGGACTATTCCCTTAAATCCACAGAGAAGGCCTGAGCGCAATAACAGGGCAAACAAAATCCCTTTTTTATGAACACTGCGTGCTCTTTACGGGGAACTTCGTCGTCTTTTATTCCCTTATCTAATTTTCAATATGATGTTAGAATATTCTATCTAACATCATAGTATTGTGGATTAAATCTTAATATATAAAAACCAAATCCTTGATGCGTGAACCGGAGCATTCTCCAACACCATCTAAAATCGGGTATTAAAAAAAATTGTAGTAACTCTAGAGGTGCTACCTCTCTTATTAACAAAACAAAGTAAAGAATTAAAGTACATTAGAAACGAGCACGGACACAAGTCTGTGGTTGCGCTTTACTGGAGAAAAAAAAAACAAATCCTTCATTCCTTCCTACATACATCTTCAAGTAATAAACATGTATTAATTGTGCACTTTAATATATCATTATATAATTTTATGTAAACATATATTCGAACAAAGATTGCAGAGGGGCTTCTACATCTTTTCATTTCGTAGCAGAGTAGTTCGTAGCACTCTGTAGCAAAGTAGAGAACTAAAAATTATTCAGTACATTTATTTTATCAAAATATAAATAGTTTTACAATCGTACTGTTTGGATTTTGCTTAAAAACAAAAAAAAAACATTTAATATTAAATTCTCCGTGATCTTTATAACTCAACTAGGAATTTTATATATTTTTAATAGAAACACATTTTCATTCCGACGTAACATTATGCGAAATCACTTTGATTTTGTGCTCGGTAAATTCTTGGTAAAAATCTGCCTTTTATAGCAATAGACGGAAAGAAGTCGTATAAATTAGAAGTAACTAATAGAATACTTGAAACTCCTAGTTCGTAGGGTGACAATGATAATGATTGAATAGTATTTTTTTTATACATGCTGGCAATTATTATGTTACAATAGTTTTTTTCTAAAGTAACCAAGTACAGTAGAACCCGATTAATAATTTTGGTACCTTTACTAGGTTGATAATGATGATGGTTAAAGCTCCTAAGCCCAGTAAAACTCGATAAATAATTTTGGTACCTTTCGGTACATTTTGGTATCTTTATACATCCTAGATGCATTATTACAGGTATATCCAACATTGGATAATAACAAACTGACAATAATAATGATTCAAGTAGCTAATACCAGTAATCGAAGCATAATAGAACCCGATAAATGCTTTTGGTACAGTTGTCACAGTTGCTGTTTAAAACAATGGAGAAGGTCCCTTTACTAAAGTTCTTCGACTTACCTCAGGATTCAGTTCAACGGCTCTAGCATACCAGCGCTCTGCTGACCGGCAACGTCTCGCGTCTCGTAAAGACCTAGCTGCAGCCGCGGCTCGCGTACTGTCGTCTGGAGACAGTTGCGCTGCTCTAACAAACTGTTCTGCTGATTCACGTAGTCTCCTTTGCGATCTCAAGAACATACCTTGGAAATTGTTATGAGGATTAGTTTGACAGACGTAGCAGTGATAACTGATACATTTTCACATTCCTAACGAATTTTGCTTATCCAGACTGTTTAATTTTAAGTTAACAAAAAAACTTATTTAATTCATGCCTACACTTTTCCATTAGCAATAAGTTGGTAATTGCCGTTAATACAAATTTAATGTGCTAAAAATATCACTTTTAAGTTCGGTCTGGCGACACTGCCAATGACTTCTGCGTTATAATTTTTATCTTCACTCCTTCCTCATACATCTTCATTCTAAATGCAGAATTTAACAAACACACCCCTTTCTCTATTATTCTCTACCATAGATCTAATCCCACTATTATCAATCAGATCGCATATTTCTTTATAACCGCATCTCCACGTGTATTACTACTCTTACGCTTTAACTTAATAACTAAGTATTCAGACGACGACTTATAATCGAACGACTGTCCTAGTCGTTATAGTTATAGGTTTTAGCTGAGAGTTCCATATACTTAGTTACTTAACTAACTTTTGCCACTCATTTTTCTTCATCCTTTTAAAATTTCGGGCATATTTACTTTTCAATCTTCCTTCCATAAGGCAACTGGATAGCATCGGCTTTTATATATCCTCTCTCTCTCTCTCTCTAAAACTCTCGACACCTTTGTAAGAATATGCTCTTTTAGTATATAAGTTGTGTATGGATATTATTTTTAAGGTCTAAGAAAGAAATCTGAGCTCGTGGTAAATTTACAATTAACGATTGCCTCAAGAAATTTGTTACTGTCTGATGAATGTAATAGATAATATTGCTATTTTTAGTCTGTATACTGTATTTGTACATTCACATGTATTTATGTATGTAATACATTGTGTATGTATATTCTTGTATTGTGCGTTATATATGTATGTGGTGCTGATGATTACATCTGAAAATGTGAATCAAAGTTACCCTCGGTTGAATGGTCATGTCACTGGTCAGTTATGGGCCTAAGCCATTTAGTCCACCTTTGAAAATCTTAGTATATGGTGTACAATAAGTACTATAGTACTAATATAAGAAACCTTTCTCTATTTGGAATCCAGATTTTCTTACTTACCAAATTGATCTCGTACCGACGGATCATCGGGTGCTAACGTTACTGCTCTTTTGAACCATATCTCTGCTTCCAGAGCTCTACTTGTCTGTAAATGAAGTAAAATCTTTAATTCTCCCGAGATTTAGTTGGTACAGTATTAAAAATATACGAAACTATTTACATTCCGAGCTAGAATCTGGGCGAGCGTGATGTGCGTGCCCAAATCTTTGGGTGCAACTGCCAGCGCGGACAGTATACTGTGCTCAGCTTGCGGCCATTGTTGTAGTTGTATGTAAATTTCACCCGCCATAGACAAGACACTCTGAAAGAAATTTTATTTGTTATAAACGGGCAAAGGTATATATCATATTAGTCATAATACAAAACAAAAGCTAATATCGTATCACCAAAATTATCCTGACTGACTTATTTCTATAAATATGATCAGAGCAAAAAGCCACATCGAATAGGCTCGTCTGTTAACCACGAAAAATAAGGAAACATCACTTATATTTATTTGCAATATTTATACTGTTTATTTTTAAAAATATAATTATGATTAAAATTAATATTTTGAGGTACTATATACTAATATTTCCGTTTTCTACCGTTGATATGTTCAACGAATTGACCACATCCATCAGATATACAATGAGGAAAATATTTTAGGCCGATAAACTCTTTTATTTTCACATTTTCCAAGCAACTGCTTAAACACAAGCTAAGTGGAAATGCAATACTGAATGGTAAGGCGCACTAGCTTAGTAAATGCTCATTCATTCTACATTGATATGGGGGACTGACAGACGCGCAAAGGCAAACTATTCCTTCACTGTACGAGTAATGAATGACGAAGCAATGCGCTTTGTCTTGATGGATTTTCAGGGATGCGGTGCGTCTTGAAGTCCGATAATGTAAGAAGGGTATTGGCTAGTAATTCCTGAGCACACTCTCCAAAATAAATTTTGTAAAATCGAAAGACACGCAGAAACAGCAACACCAATAGTTGCTAGCAATTTTATAAGCTGTAATGTATTATATGCGTACATGTCTTGTCCATCCAACGACAGGTGAATTAGAATCCGGTAGTATTTGCAGGGCATCTTTATAAGCGGATAGTGCTTTGTGCCAGTGTCCTCGCTGAGAGTGCAGGGTTGCCAGTTGCACCAGGGCTGACACTCGTGCCGCGTCGTGCTCTCGTCGGTCCCGAACTCGTAAGCCTTCGATGCGGGCGCCAGTCCGTAGAGCACTGGCGGCTTCAGCCAGACGCCCGTGGGCCATTAATGATGTGCCGAGATTCACATAAGCCACTATAACAGATTTATAAATTAATGTTTTCAACTTGGGATGCTATTTTTAATAGACTACTAACAAGTCTACGAATACGCCAATAGCCTAAAAGTTTAGAGTACGGTCTGTGAATCGTAAGGTGGTAGGTTCGAATCCACCATTCAACTATTGATGTGAACCATCTCCTAGCACAAGCTTAAGCTTAGTTGGAATGGTTAACGAGAATTATAGTAATTTTTGTAAAATAATAATGATATATTGTTAGTTTACGAATAAAAACAAGAGGCGATTTCAAATTAACTTCTACAGTCAGTTTCTTCCGTACAGTCGGCGGCAAATAACTCTAGCGCTGAGCGAAACATTTATTTGATAGCTACGCATGTGTACAGTCGCACGCAATTACTTATTTCTTTAATCTTACTTCTTAATACTTGCTTAGTTAAGACAAGGCAATACACATTAGCATAAGTTTACCAATATCTTCAAATGCTTTCAAACAAAAGAAATTGAAAATCTGTTCATAAATTGAAAACGTTAAAGGTGTATGCATAGCCGTTAGCTAAAATAAAGGGTCGGTTAAGAAAGTTTGAATGTCTCCGAAGATAAAGACGCTAGCTAACTAAAATTAGTTGAACTTAATTAAATACTTAGTGTTGCCACCATGTGGCGACACAACAAATACTAAAATAAAAATAAATAAATATAAATCAATTAATAAAAATATTTTATTTTATTTTAAGGATATTTAATTTTCCTCACCATGTCTACCATGCACAAATTATTTCAGTTAGCTGGCGTCTTTATCTTCCGAGATATTCAAACTTTCTTAACCGACCCTTTATTTTTGCTAATGAGTGTAGTTTGAAAACAAAAACCGACTTAAAACCTACGAGAATGTAAACGTAATACATAATTTTGCTCATAATAAACAAAAATTATAACAAAGTTGGTACTTAATAAGACTCACATGCCATTGACGGCCTAAAATAAATGGCTCTCTCGAAACTTGTGATGGCTTCTCCATATCGTCTCTGATTTTGTAGAAGGATTCCCCTGTAACAAAATTCTAAATTTAAAATTCTAAATTTTATAAACTTTAAAATCATCTCATCAGACGCCACACATACAAACACAAACACACTCACGCAAACACATACGCGCAGATCCATATAAATAAAACAATTTCAAAATTATACATTTTTATAAAGGTGGGCGTTAATAGCAGCGACACAATAATCTATTATTAATGTTGCTATTACCGTATACTAAAATTGTACTATAACGTATGAAACTTTGTTATGATTTGAAATATTTTTTTTATTATTAACAGGTCAGTCATATTTAATTAGACTATTAATGACTAATGTTTCCAACGTTCAAATCTCCGATCCGCCTACTAAGTTACAATTAAGTAACAAACATAATTTTATATTGATACCGGTTCATATTACAGTTTTAATTTTCGTCTTTTCTGTCATTTTATTTATTTAAATCTATTATACGCACCTAACTTTAAACACTCAGACATGTTTATTTTTCCTAAAAGTTAAACAAGGAACTATGGTCTTTATGGTATGGTAAAAAACGTCTATGGATAAGCGTGTTTTGTCACGATTGAGTTTAGAAGTCAATGATCTCTACCTGGCCTTATAGCTGACGGGCATGAGTGTTAACGTTATGTCATTTTAACTAATATTTTTTTTATAAAAACTCTTGAATTTATTAAGTAGACGTGTACGACGTGTTGTCGACACCGATGATTGTTGCAAATTTAAGTGCGGATTTATCACATGCTTTGAGACTCAAGCGCGACGAAAAATTAGAATGACATACACGGTGCAAAAAAATTAAATAGAATTAATCAGAACCTTACCAAACTTTCATCAAACCGCCCTTGAAATACACCTTTCCAATAAAAATTATTTATCGAAATCGGTTGGCGTGACAGTGAGTTATTCGCCGATTTGTCGCGCGCTTACTTAATGCTAATTTAAGACTTATATGGTTTTCTCATGGATGCCATTGTCAGAGTTTAAATACGACTGAAGCATAAAATTTAAATTAAAAAATAATTATCAAAACTGGTTCAGCCAGTGTTCAATCCTGTGCCCAGCAAAGCAAGCGCGACCAGCTATTATTAAATATATAAATATGCATCTCTTACACCGGCGCAATAATCAGTAGCAATATCGACGTTCATTTAGACATCTGAGCGGCGGGAGAAAAAGAGGGGGCTTTAATATTACAGAGGTAGTGCGGTAGTGCAATATTGTCCGCATGAATAATGCAGGCGCCACAACAAGCCGGGCTCAACGTGGCTACGGGCACACTAATGAGGCCCGTCCAACCAGGCCGACCCATTGTGCCTCGCCTACGCTAACAATAATTTGTTACTAATTCCTTTCTAATTATTGTAACGTGCTTTGTTTGACGTTGGGCTTTGTATTGACTCTTGTAAATCTGCTACGAATTTACTACTAGACAGATAACTTTATTGTACGATCTAGAATAATTATGTCTACGTTCTCCAATCGATTGCGTAGAGAAGAATTCATTGAATAGAGATTTACAAATGGCTAGGTGATAAGTGGACAGGGAATACTAACTCTGTCTATCCCGATAGGGTTGTACATGATCTGGGTTCATCACCCAGAAGTGCTGGCCGCGCTACAGTTGCGGACGCCTGACAGTTACGTGTGCATGCGCCGTCGTCCACAATTGTTCTTACTGCCTGTCTCCAGGACTAACTTGTCCAGGAACTATCCGCTGTCGCGCGCGGTTGGGTTGTTTTTTTTTTGTTAATACCATCTCACTGCACATTGATATATTTTGTTGCACAGTCTGTGTTTATCGAAGCTGCCTACAATTGCGTAGAAGGTGTTTGACGCTATTATATTTATATATTATTGTCAATACATCAAGCAGCTTTTTATTTGTTTTAATTTAACAATTTATATTTAACTAAGTTTTTATAACATCATATTGGTATTATCTGTAACGATGTTATAATTTTTGTTGATTTAAATAAATAAATGATAGCTTTATTAAATTATATTAAATAGATGAGTTTTGAAACATCGCCTGTCTTATATTTCTTTAAAGAGGTGTGAGGCAGAAATGATAACCAAATTAGTTTTATTCGGCACATTTGAGCAGAACGCAAACGTGCTCGGATAAATTGAAAGTAATTTATACAGCGAAAGCTCACGAAACGGTTCGGATACCGCCACGGGGTACGTACAGTCACGCGATACCGACATTCCACGATCTAGTCAAGGTGACAAATTGCAAATTAAATTAATGATCACTATAGTGTCGTGAAATTATAACGCATGAATTGTGAAAACTAATTGGGCGTGTATAACACAATTATATTTAATGTAAAAACAAAACCGACTTCGAATCGATTGAAACGTTAAACCCTTTTAGTTTCGGACGCACTCTTTGTATTTCCGAATCATCGAAGAACCTAACCAAACTGTCATCAAACTACCCTTCCAGTACATCCTTTCCAATACAAAATAAATCATTGAAATCGGTCGACGTGATATTGAGTTAATGCAAATTTAAGACTTATATGGTTTTCTCATGGATTCCATTGTCATATAGTTACAATATAAGCTAAATTGGAGTGTCTATTTGTAATATTTAAATACAGGCTGCAAAAATGCATATAGTATAATGCATATTAATGTATTACGGTACATATACCAAATTAACATTTTTAACAATTTCCTGTCTGATTGTTTGTTCCATCTAATCTCTAGAACGACTGAATCGACGGGATAGCTGTTGTTATAAAGAGGGACTTAGGGTACTTTTATTTTTGAAAATTTAAATGAATAGTTTTTATTTGCGTGTACCACCGCGAGGCGCAGCTAGTAGTATTATAGAATAGGGACGCAAAAAGCTATTTTATTTGTAAATGAATTTCACCTTAACCTAATCATAGTCCACGACTTCGAAAAGAAGGTTTTAAATTCGTCTTTATTTAAAAATGTTGTTTTAAAGGATTTGATTACAGTTCGGTCGTATATGAATTATGAAGAGTAAACTTGGTGAAAACCGGACAGCGAAACTGTCTCAGTCTACATCCCTACGGTTAAAAGAACGTGAGAGCTTATTTCCTTATTTATGTTATACAACGCTGTTTCCAGTAAAGAATGGTCAAAAGTAGAACATATACAGCTGCCACTTTACAGTCGGTAAATATATGTCCACCACCGCTAAATGTTCCGTGAATAAACGAAATAAACAAAGGTATTATCAAAATGTAAAAGCTTTCTGTGTTGACACGGCGTAATGCTAGAAGCGTTCGAGGGAAATAGTTAATCTTATCGTTTCACATAAATCCATTCGGCGAGCATGTTACAAGGCATTTATAAACCAAATTATGTCGCAAACATGTGAAATACAAATGCTCGGCAAGTTCGCGCGAGTCTAGCCGTCGGGAATGTTGAATATGTGTTTGTGAGCAAACACGAGTTTAATCTACGCCTTATCGCTATCACGTAGCGGTGCATGTATCGCTTCGCTTGGCTCACGGGATTGTTTGCGTTCTTCTTCAGAGCATTCCCGCTATATTGTCAATAAAACGTGAAATCTTATGCTGCTATATTAAATTACGTATGGGCATCACAGAGTATTTTGTGTTTAGCTCAGCGAGGGTGTTGTCCAGTCCTGTAGTTCTGGGTTCGTACAATAAGGCTACGGCGTACGGTCTCGTAGAAGGCGATTAACGGGGCCTCGGATTCACGAACAGACGACAATGGCACCTACTCTTTTCGTCTGTTATAGTAGAACCGGGAAAAAGGCGACATTGTTTGGCCCATGTCGCCTCGCACCGTGTTGCGTTCTACTGGAGATCCCAGAACCCCTCACCATGTATCGAGGAAGGGCCACCGTTAGAGTGAGGTTTTAGTGAGTAAAAACCTCACATAATAAAATAAAATTGAGGGTACTGAGAACCTCCTCTCTTAGGATGTGCTTCAGCGCAGAGGTGCAAAGGTGCATTCCGCTAGATACCCGGAGCTCCTCACAACGCACGATGGTCACCGCTGCTTTCCCCCCAAAAGGCGAATCTTTTGTTATTCCTTCGATAAAAGAAACTACTACTATAATAGTCGATAAATTAAATTTCCGATCAGGTAAAGTGAGCAAATAACATCGTGTTTTACGATATCACCTGCTTACATTTGTTGTAGGATGTACGGCGATAATCTAATCTTCTGACATGTTTAAATATTTTATAGTCTCGGGAGAAAAGAGTAAAAAACACATGAAAGCTTTTTATCTATCGGATGATAGGGATAAAAGCTACATTCACAAAATGCGATGTAACATTTACGATGCGCGTAAATACCCATATTTTTAAAATAAAAAACAACACGTATGTACATCCAATTTAATTAATTAATCATTTTAGGGGCAAAATAATATTTTTAACAATTTTGTCTGTCTGTCTGTTCGTTTGTTCAGGCTAATCTATAGAACGACTCAACCGATATTAGGTGATGTAATAAAGGCTACTTTTATTTTAGAAAATTTAAATAAATAGTTTTATTCGTGTTTAAGCTGCGGTAGCTCAGTGTCCGTGAGGATGCCTCAAGTTGCATAGTACGCTAGTAGTCCGATTTGGATCCCTGGTGCCAACCAATACATTTGTTGTTGCAATTTTATGTGCTGATTTACCACGCGCTCGGCGGTGAAGGAAAACATCGCGAGAAAACCTACATGTACAAGTACTAGAAAATTTTCTAAGACATGTGAAGTCTGCCAATCCGCACTAGGTGTACGTGGAGGACTATGTGCTTATGCTCTTATGTATAAAGGCTGCAATATTAACTTTAACGAAGATATTACATGGGGTAATTCTGTTAAAGTGCGCATACTAATGTATGGCCATGAAAGATGGGTATGGCGTAAACAACACTATAGTAAGATTAATGCCAGGTGTGACGTAATTGCGTGATCACGGAAGGTGGGGCTTAAATTTGAAGTCAAAAGAATCCGCCAAAAACATGTATTATTAATTATTACGTACAAATGACCAACCCATATTTTTTGTAAAAATGTGTCCGATTTATTGATCGGGATCATAATATTCAAAGACAAAATATAACACATATTAAAAATAAAAGAAAAGTAAACAAAATATAATTAAAAAAGAAAAACGGACAAATAATACTACATTGGGTAGTCCTGGGCAGCACTGATTTCAGCGGTGCCCAAGTGCCAACAACTAATGTCGTGCGCGCACTATACTATCTTTACATGGCGTTTATACAGAGTGTTATAAAAATATATATAATAATACAATAAATTTAATACGTGTTTGCTAGTATAGTTATTAAATTTACGTTTAGTATTAATAATACACACAGCCGGCTGTGGTGATAGCTGAGTGTCGCCCCAAGTTTCATGACAGAAATGAATTTGTTTGTCGCACTTTTAAGTGCCTTTTTTTGTTCACGGGGGGGAAATCTTCAACATGATCCGCCTTCTGGGGAGAAGGCAGCGGTTATGTGGGGTTTTTACCCACTAAAACCTCCCCGGCGGCCCTTCCTCGGCGCATGGTGAGCAGCTCCGGGATCTCCAGAGGCACGCACCGGAGCCCCACTGCACTGTGCTCTTAGGAGAGCACGTCCCGGGGAGACGTTACTCCCTGTGCCAGGGCAAGGCGACACGGGCCTGATAATGTCACCTTCTTCCCGGGTCCTCCTTGGCGGACGACAAACACTTGCACTTCTAAGTGCCGCTCGCACACGCGTTCGTCGGTTAAAGAAAACATTGTCAGCCGACCTACGTTTCTTAGATAAATTTCTAAGACATCGGCATATTTCCAAAAGTCTGCCCATCCGTATTACGGTATCATGGTGGATTATTCCGACAGTGGCGCATATAAATATATATATGGTATATATATATAAGGGCTGCGACTTTAACTTTCGTAACAAATTGTTAAATAAACAAGGCAGGGCAGGTGAACGGTATCGCAATACTTCCCGCACACAAATTCTCCAGCGACATGTACGTGCTCAAGTGATTTCTTGCCGCTAGAATTGGAATTACCTAATCTTTGTGTAAAATCGCAGTTCATTTCTCTTTCCATTTCTTTTACAAAAGTAATTTTAAGGTAAGGGGATAAAACGTTCTCCAATTTAATTATTTCCCTCTCCTACATTTGCCTGTTCCAGAGATTTGCAGTTTCGCTCTTTTTTAACGTTCATCTGTTTGCCTTGTCTTGTTATCATGCTTTTGTGGAAGTAGTGGTTTTATTTTCATTAAAATAATACTCTTAAATTAGGAGCCGTGGTAGCTTAGTGTCCTTGCAGTCGTTTCAAGTCGAAAGCAACCTGAGTTATATTTCCGGAACCGGAACTAATGATTTTTAAGTGCTTTTTTACCCATCGCTTACAAAAGAGAACATAGTGAAGAAACACACATATGTCTGGAAAATTTTCTAAGGCATGTGAAGTCTACTAATCCGTAGTAAGGCTGCGTAGCGAATTATGCCCTTATACTCTTTCTCTTACTCTTTACAGAGAAGACCTGTGCGCAACACTTATACTTAACTAGAACGTATTTTACACATATATTCACAAAACTCGATTTTTCTTCTAATATATAAATGTTGACAAAGAATGAATTTCATACAAATGCTAGCAAAACTCGAATTTTCTTAGATTATAAATATGTCTTAATAACATAGCCCTACCCGTGTGAAGCCGGGGCGGGCCGCAAAGTTTATAAAATATTTCACCAATTATAGTTACCTTGTCAGTTACATTAATTAAAGTTTATTTAATTAGAAATGATGACCAAGCTGACTTCCCTTAGCGTTGTTTTTCATATTCGTTCATATCGTGTACAGGAAAATATCATAACAACATGTTGACGTCGGAGTTCTTCCATCCTATTATGTCGTCTATCGTTTCAAGAAATGATTGAACAGGCTTCTTTAAGGTTTTAAGTAACAAGATTACGTCATCACTCAAAGCGTCAATAGCCTAATGGTTTAGGGTACGGCCTGCAAATCGTAAGGTCGTGGGTTCGAATCCACCATTGGACTATTGCCGTGAACCATGTCTTAGCACAAGCTTAAGCTTAGTTGGAATGGTTAACAAGATTGTTAGTAATATTTCTGAAAAAAAAAAGAAATTTTGCTAGCTTTCTTTTTTAAAAAAAAAAAAAAAGAAAAACAAACTATTAGAATTGTGGACAAGTTGCATGTATGTTTTAATATTTAATGAAACAAAAAAAAAGAGAGTAATTTAGACCACACGAGTGAAGTAAAACTGCTTTAATTCCATGTATTTGTGTGTATATTTGTTTATATATGTATAATATATACACAATTGTTCAAGAGAGAAAGATAATCGCGCACTCTTCTTTTTGTCCCTACAATGTGATACATATAAAACGTAACTGGCGAGGAGAGAAATAGATAAAGAAAATATGTGCTGGCACCTCTCTCTCTTGCCGCTACAGTACAATACGAAACGTTTTTTCCTTTCTATCTTCACTGTATAATCTCCTATCAACTTCCGTTCGTCTTCCCCGATCACACTTTTCGTGCCACTCTTGTTACGTATTCACCAGCTTACTACTCAAGTCAAACGTGCGTAAAAAGTTTCGTTTCAAAAATGAATAAATGAGTAAAAAAATATATATATTTAGTAGGAACATTTTAATGTAACATATAATATGGACGTGACATTTCATTTGCCACACAATACATTTTTTTTACATTGACATATCTGAATGTGACGTCGTTAGACTGGAATCCGAGTTTATTATATTACTTCATGTAAATCATCTCCTTTTTAATTTCGAAATCTGAAGTTTTTCTAGAATTTATTATGAATTTAAACTGATGGTGTTTAATGTAGAAGTATTATATAAAGCATATTAAACTGATATAGTGAACTAATGGCAATGCATTTAAATGTAGTACAAGTATATTTACGAGTAAAGACAAAAACCGACTTCAAGCATGGTCAATAGACTAATGGTTTAGGGTACGGCTTGCGAATCGTAATGTCGTGGGATCGAATCCACCATTGGACTATTGCCGTGAACCATGTCCTAGCACAAGCTTAAGCTTAGTTGGAATGGTTGACAAGATTGTTAGTAATATATCTGAAAAAAAAATATTGCTAGCTTTCTTTTAAAAAAGCATTATACGCTACGCTATGCTACGCTACGCATCTACTACGAAGTTTTTTTATTCTACTTGTACTTAGTACTTATATTTTGAAGTTCATGAGCCGATATTCTATCTTTGGTTATAAATTCTTGTTCGTTATAATTAAGGAAAAGTAAGCTAGTCTTGGATTGTCATAAACCTACCGATATCTCAATTATTAAGTATTATTCCATATGAGTTATTATGGCCCTTATTTGATAACAAACCCTTCCATACAAAAAAAAATAATCAAATTTTTTTTGAAATTACGGTGGTATGGGTATGCATAAAAAATACAGACGAATTGAAACCCTCTTTGTTTGAATTCAGTTAACAATATAAGTTATTAAGCGTCATCGTCTTTGTATTTCATTGTAATCGTAAAAAGAATTACGTATTTGTTCTTCCGGTCTATGTCCCTACAAGCACAACTAAAATGTGGAGTCAGCTAATATCAGCGTTTTCTTGGATTTATCCTATTTTTGTATTGATTTAATCGTAATACGAACGAAGATAAGTAATTGTAAGTAAATGTGAAGTCTTCCAAGGGCCACCTGGCGGACTATGTAGGGTACACTTTCTCAGATGGGCTTTATAAATGTATCAGAAAGTATCAGGGCATAGTCCACCACGTGGCCCTAGTGGGGACTGGCAGACTTCACATTTAGTTGCAATAATTTACCTTTGTATCATTTACTAAATCAAATGTGATTATATGTGTATAATCACATTTGATTCAATTGAGCTTTATTTTTTAAGTAATTGTAAGAAGCCGTGTGTTTAATAGGGAACACGGTTTCAGACACAACGGAAGTTGTAAAAGCGCTTTACGTTATAGGAACGGATCGCTCGACGTTAATTTGTGAAACTGCACGGAAACCCGAAGCTTAGGTGGCGGGATGGAGAGTAGCGCACCCGATTAATTCAAGAACTCCTGCCTCGACAAATTAATGGGACAGGCAGTGAGTAGAGTTGCGTGTCTATTGATTGTTTCGTAATTCTAACAGCGGCATCCGACCTTATTCCATCGAACCAGTGCCGTAAAGTAAATTTTATGTGCTAATTAAAATTTAATTAATCAATCAAAGTAACTTACGATTATAGTATACTGTTCGCTTATTAAGCTTTAAGTATTGTTAAACTTTCTAGGCGAGTGCTACACCATCCCACCTAGTGTTAAGTGGAAAAGCAGTCACTCACTCTAACCCTGAAAATACATTGTAATCGGAGGGAATAACAAACACGGGCAATCTATTCCATTTCTTTGCAGTTTGAGTGATGTTCACAACAAAAGGTTGAAATGATCTTTAAGGATGTTCACCACAAAAGTATGAAATTGTATTAAAAGCGATTAATTGTAATATAATTTGTTAATATTGAAATAACTCATATCTTGACGTACAATGCGACCTTTTTTATCTCCTATCCCGATTTGTTATCGAATTGTTTAAAAATAATGTAAGTAACAATTAAAAATGGTACCAGAAAATTTCAAAAATTATTTTTATCGGTTACAAAGAGAAAGAAAAGATATTGTAGTCTAAGGACTATAACATGTAAATTTACAAAAACTAAAACCGACTTCAAATAAAATCAATTGTTAAATCTGTATTAATTACGAAATAGAATTAACTAGTTTTTAACCAAACTTAAATCAAGCTACTGTTACTTTCCAATTAAAACCGAATAATCAAGCATCATTGGTTGGCGTGATATTGATTTGTTCATGCATTTGTGGCGCCTTTACTTGAAACAAATTTCACATTTATATGATATTCTCATGGATTCCTTTGTCAGAATTGAACCAAATTATAATGGGACCACATAGGAAGCACCAGCTTTAAATAAAAAAAGAATCAACAAAATCAAATAACCAATTTCAAAGTTATGACGTAACCAACATAAAAAAATACAAACGAATTGAGAACATCATTTTTCCAAGTCGGTTGAAAAAGCCTCGACTTCCTATCAAACTGTATGAGATTCAGATCCCATCTGGCTTAAACGAATAAGTTTCTAAAGTACAAAAGAATAACTTTGCACTCTGTGAATCTTAAAAAAGAAATCCTTTCTAATAAATCATGAATCATCGAAATCGGTAGGCGTGATATTGAGTTATTCGTCCATTTCTGCCAAACATATTTGGTGCAAATTTAAAACTTATATGGTTTTCTCATGAATGCTATTTTCACGATTAGAACAAATTTGACCATACTTTAATTAAAAAAATTAATCATTAAAATCTAAAAAGAAGTCGAATTAAGTACCTCATCCTTTTTTGAAGTCAATTGAAAAGAATGTGTTAATTGTGAATATTTGATTAAAATTGTAAAAGTTATCTAACGGATTATTTATATCGGTTGTTAACATAAAGTTTGTCTTTTCGAGGGTTCGGTTCCCATTCATTTTCTATGACTAAGTTTCTAAAGTGCCAAACATCATTTAAATTTTAACTAGTATATAATTTTTGACAGGAATATAATAAATTTAAAATCCTAAAAATAATGCGTAGGCAGAGATCGTCGGACTTTCATTAAGTACAATCCTGGAATGCGTCTTTCGCTATATTCACATCCACACACAAAGTAAAACAGATTTTAACTATGAAAAACATATAACATAATAATGACGTAAAATGTACGTGACGTGGAATGAATGCAGGAAGTAAAGTAATTTACTTACAAATTGTAGTGCACGTCGGCCATGTTTGGTCTGTATTTCAGTGCCTTCTCGAAGGCAACTTCCGCCTCTTCTATCCTCCCTTGTGTGGTCAGAACGCTGCCCAGGTTTCCGTACGCTAAAATAAACAGAATCATAATGTAATATGCTAAATTATTATTCTGAACCTCAAACATTTCCGTACATGTTATTTTCTGCATTTCAAATATCAAAAGACCCGTACAAAGTATATTTCAGAATGCCATATTGGAAATTTATTACATTTCAAACTATGTACGTAAGAAATAGATATTGTTTCAACTTCATTGCGTTATAGCAGTGATAATAATTTTTTTTGTTGCGATTATGAATTGTCGAATGCTTGAAGATTTAAAAAATTGGCGGCACGCAAAGATAAAGTAAGGTTTAAAAATTATTTCCTTACTTATATTAGAAATAAAGAAAGAATCACAACGAGGACGCACATTTTTAAAGTATGCTCCAAAATGGCGTCCACATAGCTTTCAAAAACGTTCACAGGATTTCCTGAGAACTGATTTTCAGCGGAACAAACATAAAAAAATACACAGACGAATAGAAACTCCTCCTTTTTCGAAGTCTAAGTGAAAATCTGTTGAAAATGTGACTTTTGTGGATAGAAAAATGTGACTTTTGTAAATGATATGAGAAGGCTGGCTCCGTCTCTTGCTTCAGTGGCATTGAACAACGGGTGAATTCCATCCAATTTACATTTTAAAATGATCGAAATAATCTGTTCAGCTAGCTCTTTTTGCGAGACGTTTGTTAGCATCCGAAGCGATGGTATCAACCCGCTCTCTGTATTAGCTTAGGTTTTATCTACTTTATCTCTGCGTCGCAGTCTCCGAGCAGAGGTTTCAAGAGATTACAATCGTTAGTGTCACTAACCAGCTTCGCACCGTCATATCTGATAGCGGTCTCTTTAATGCGAGCTTACTTAAGTAACATTTGATGGTCTGATAAAAGTTACATATACTTACTATTTTTATTTATTTTTAGACCTTAGGTTAAGTTTTTACAATATTTATATAAAAAGTAAAATACAAAAAATATCATACAACGTATAAAAACATTAAAAACCTAAACTAGTGTGCCAAGCAACCGGTGGTAAGGGCGATACTGAGAGAAACCTCCTGACGATGCGTGCCTTGTCCAGGAGTATTGCTTTCTGTATCTGATCCTTGCCCCAGCCATATAGCTAAAGTCTCTTAAGATGTTGATTGAGACTTATCGCTATAAGACCGTTTGCAGAAACGACTACCGGGACGATGATCGTCGGAATTCAAAATTAAAAAAAATAATACCAAAATGGCCAATTGTTTTTAGGTGGGTCTATAAATGTGTCCGGGAGTGTATAACATAAACTAAATAGAATAAAAGGTGTTCAATCACTTGTAGCTTCGATACATTCGTTATCAAGACAAAAGATCGAATTCGATAAAATGCCAGAGCCAACTGATTACACTCCACTATCTCTGTCCTAACCAATTTGTAACAAGAACAGCCTGTGATTGGTCTATTTCGAATATCCCATTGGGACGAATTGGATCCAATTAGCTTTTAGTGCGAGGTGAAAACAGAAGAGATTTCCATAAAAAGATTGTTCCGACTAAGCTCGCCTACATTTTAACAAGTAGAAATTTTTTCTAGCAATCAATTCTTTTAATACATATTTGTTTGGTGAGGTTATTTCATTCTATTAGCTTAGTTTTTACACTATCATGATAAAAAATAAAATACATAAAGAGACGTTTTTAACAATCATGAAAATATAAACAAACGTATTATCTGTGATCAAACAACGAATTATGAACTTTTAATAAGGGTTCAAAGCACTTTTGACGCTTTAAGAAATAATAACACGTTTATTTCCTTCGTGCCATTCTAAATCGGACCGAAATAAAATGAAATACCATTTTGAGTTGGGTCGAGAGAGAACTAAGGTAAAATGTGAACCATCAGGTGGAACTTTTCGCTTTGCGCAAAAGTTTTGTAATGTGAACACGGGCTCGAGGTCTCCCTTGGGGCGCCATACATACATGTTTAATGGCGTCCTAGAAAGGTCAAGAATCTTACAGTGAGTGGAAACAGTGAATATATTAAAAGCTCTCAAGTAACATTGTAGAGGACTCTACGTAGCCTCTACGTAGTCTCTACGTAGCCTCTACGACGGCCTCTTTTCAACTTTGACGAACTGAAGCGCGCGGACAGGTACTTTGTAACTGTCTCTCAAACAAATTAATTGTGTCTTAGTTTAGAACAGAACGTGGAAGTACTCGAAACAAACTTTCGGGCAAGGTACAGAGGGAATTTACAGGCGCTGCCAACTTTATATTACCGCCTGAACTCGTTTTGTTATGCCACGAAAACATTGCAAATTGTAATAATTTAAAAGTTCTCAACTCGAAGCGTGATTTCCCAAATGATTAATGAATCTTTGTCGCTAGATGAAAGTTTCACTTGTTAGTGATTTTCTTGATTAAATTTAAGACTATACATTTTTGAGGTATTAATAATTTTAAATCTTGAATGAATTATTGAATCTACTTTATTGCACAATAATTAACAATTACAATACAGCACCTTACACATTTTTTCCAGAAAATTTTTAAGTTGGTATGTGACTATATCTAATTTTAGTTGAATATAAAGAAAAAGCACTTCTTCTAAATTTTATGTGTAAACACGTACGTAAACGTACTTATGTATGTTTTAAATGTTAAACCGTACATATTACATACAATAATATGTAAAAATATATTTATACGCCATATAATAACATATTTTTTACCAGTGATGACATACGGAACTGAAACGTGGTCTCTCACTATGGGCCTCATAAGCAAGCTCAAAGTTGCACAACGAGCTATGGAGAGGGCTATGCTCGGAGTATCTCTACGAGATCAAATCAGGAATGAGGAGATCCGTAGACGAACGAAGGTAACCGACATAGCTCGCCGGATAAGCAAGTTGAAGTGGCAATGGGCAGGGCACATAGCGCGTAGAATAGATGGCCGATGGGGCCGAAAAGTTCTCGATTGGAAACCACGGACCAGCAAGCGCAGTGTGGGACGTCCACCGGCAAGGTGGTCTGACGACCTCATAAAGGTCGCAGGGCGCAACTGGATGCGGGCCGCTTACAACCGGTCCTTTTGTAAATCGTTGGGGGAGGCCTATGTCCAGCAATGGATGTCTTACGGCTGAGATGATGATAATAACATATTCATATAGAAAGATGCTTATATGCCAAGTTTTTAAAGGCAGACTTACAAAATTTACAGAAAGTGTAAATATTTGTAAGTAGTAACTTTCTGTCAGACCATGAAATGTATGTATGGAATGTGGACTGCTTCAACGGAAACTGACTTGCTAAGGAATATTGTAGTATGGTCTGGCATTTTTAGTTTCATATCCTCAGAATTTTACTTAATGAGCGATAAAACATCGAGAGCTAATCCTTTTAAAACTCCGTCGTTGATCTTTGGTAGGTATTCATAAGATGTGATCAATTTAGATCCGATGATTTTAGGTTTTACATTTTTAAACATGTTTATTCCTGTCGGGTATAAAAGTTAAAATCACAAAAACACCTATATATTATGTATGTGTTCCATTGTTGAGCACTGGCAATATCTGTAAGGAGAGTAAAAGGGCATAGTGCGCTACTCAGCCCTAGTACGGATTGCCGAACATTACGTGTCTTAGAAACATTTCTGAAACATGTGAGTTTCCTCACGATGTTTTCCTTCACCGCCGAGCGCGTGGTAAATCAGCACATAAAATTGCAACAACAAATTCATCGGTGCCGGATCGATATCGAGGCAACTGATACACGGAGCTACTACGGCTCTTGTCCAGTATAAGATATTATTATCAGATAATGTGATTATATAATCAAAACACTCCTCCTCCTCGCGACGGTTTCCTCAATGCTGAGGGTCGTGACCATCTCGTGAGAACAGTTTGGTTTTAGTGATCCGTCGCCATTTTCCTCTATCTGCAGCCGTGCGCAGAGCATCGCTAACCGACGTGCCTAGAGTGGTGCGGATCTGGTCAGTCCAACGTATCGGGCTTCGACCTCGCGGTCTTGTCCCGTCAATTTTACCAGTCACAACTAGCCTTTCTAGGTTATTGCTGTTTTTTCTGGCAGAAAAAACAATCAAAACACAAGCACCTTATAAAATAAATACGTCACGTGTAATGAAAATTGCTATCAATTTTTCATTATATCAAATAGGTTTCTATCGGTTAAGTAATATCACTCTTCAAAAGTCTTTAAATCAAAATATGTACGGTAGAATTTATGTAAAAATATATCATTAAGCTTACCTTTGGGAGGATTTATGTGTAACGCGCTTCTAAACAGGCTTTCTTCGTCATGCCAGTCCAGATTCCTGCGTAGGGTGCATCCGCACATCATGAGCAAAGTAACCATTAGGGCCAGAGTGAAAATCCTGCATCGCATTTCGTTCCAATTCCAGTTTCTTGCCAAAACACCAGCTCCAAGTCCGAGCAATAAACAATATCCAACACTAGGAATATATAGCACGCGCTCTGCCACAACAAAACCCACGTAGAATAGAATATTACTGGCTGGCACGAATGGTAGCACCATAAAAGCTACGAACACTATTATCGTTGCCTGAGGAGTACTGTACACGTAAGCTTTGGGTATTTGAACTTTTACTTTCTCCTGTGCCTTTACACATATGCAAGTTGAGTTGTGCATCACTGTATTATTGTTGTTTATGACACGACAGATTGTTGTGTGTTCTACGGTTAGGGAATGTTTACAACCATTGCAGGGACAGATAACTACTTTAGTTACCACATCTTTGGTAGTTGTTGAATTTTTTCTATCAACTTCTAGTCCTTTTGTATACTTCTTGCAATGATAATTCCATTTAGATTTAATCTTTATAATTGGTTTCTTATAATATTTTATTGTTTTCGCGTGAAACATTTTGAGTTGCATAAGAGCAGCTCTCCATACCAATTTAGAAAGAACCACATAAAACAACACAGAGGTCATATTTCTAGGGTCAGAAATAGATGTTATTCGTGGTATAGAATCCATTGACCAATCGAAACTCAAATGGTATGGATATAAAAGGAGAAAAAAATTGAACACCGGCAGATAGGCGAAAGTATAAAATCGCGTAAAGAATGAAGGATCCCTAGCTGTTGGGTTGTCTGCGGTCGCGAAGGGAGATGGGTTTCCTTTGAATTTCAATCTCCAGATGAGTAATAGGAATCCACCTGTCCCCAGAGCGAAGATGCTCCGCCACCGATGCTGAAACAAAAATAAAATATCAATTTATCTTCTCTTAGTCATTGGGAAATGTCATGGGAAAAGCATAATTAGCTACGTTATTTGATATATATATATATATATATATCATATATATTGGCTTTTCGTTCTTTTTATGAGTTTTATGAGTTCTTTTGTTGTATTTGAATTATATTGTATTTATGTATGTATAGTTAGCTATTATTAAGTGTTAGAGTTTATTGAATTTTTGCTATGTTTAAGTAATCTTTATTTTCTTATTCTTCCCTTAACGATTTCCAATAGGCACAGTTGTAAGTAACCTGTACTCTTCGAGTGATAGGTGTGAGTGTTTGTACTGTATTTTATTATATTTACGAGAATATAACTCTTTATATAAGTTATTTTTAATGTTTGCTCCATTCTCTATGTTAAGTCTCACACTTGGGTTTACATTTGATTTTATTTGTCACACCAAAGGTGGTTGCATCCAGACATCTCAAATATACATTAAAATCTGAATAAGCCCTCTCGCAACATTTAAGACAGATGACTTACAACGACAGCATTCATTTCTTTCTGCATTCGGTGATTGCATTTGCTTTATGCAATCACCGTGTTTGGATGTTATTTTTCTTTACAAGTCATAAGTCAATGACGAAGTTAAATGTAGTTTACTTGAAAGAAATTACATCAAAGTTCCTTTCAAATTTTCAAGAGATCGCTCGTGTGGGATTTTTAAAGTGGTGCTTTTCAATGCCAGTATACTCATTCCCTCGCCTTTGACTAGAATTGCCACGTATAACTTTAAGTCCCAGTCGATTGATATTTTTGATATTTGCAAGATTTTTAGCATTTTTGTATTGGCAATAACTAATAATATCATTCAAGTTGGTCTTTCCCAAAAAAATATAAAGATAAATGTTACTATATCACTTAAATAAAACAACCTATGCTCCTTTATGCGTAGGTCATAGAATTCTCATTTTGAAATGTATCTAATAACGCCATAATGGTGAGCCGACATAATAATGATTGTGATATATATTGTAAGATGATATTGCCTAAGCTATTAACCGAGCGAATATAATGACTTCGTGGCCGATTTGTACAATGAGTACAGTTACGAGTTAATACGAAAAGCTTTATGAAAAAATCTAATGCTTAATTATTTATAAAATTCTAATTATACTAAATATTATTATTTTATTAATAATATATATATTGTAATTTCTTCCTTGTTTTCCATTTCATTATTATCGTCGTAATAACCCCACCCCCGTTCGACCATCCGAATTCAAGACGCACTGGCACTGCAGGATTTCATCCTTTTGTAGTAAATATCCCTCAAACCCGAACGAAGCACTTTGCTTCGTCTTTCATTGTTCGTACAGCAAGGAACTGGAATAGTTTGCCCGCGTCTGTCTTTCCCCCCAGTGTTAATAAAGAACATTAAAAAGAATTAAACAAATTAATATAAAATAAAAATTGTATCACCTGCGTTACTGTGTGTATGTATGTGTGTGCGTATATCCTTGTATGTCTACCTGTCTAACAAACCTTCAATCAGCGAAACATCTTCGATCGATTTTTTACACCCCTGAGCTTCTCTCCGCCGTAGCTTTTACTGTACCGTCGCGGTTACCTAGACCTTCACGATACCAATTGTTAAGAAGCAGTTTATTCAGATCGAACCTAGGTAAGAATGCGCTCTTAAATAGAATTAGTACAGAATTCAACTCTTTTCAAAACGGACGATATCAACCTCTTTTTCCTAGTATAAGTATGTATAAACATTCACTAAACTACAAATAGTTTTTTTATTAGTTAAATTTTTATTTTAAATTTAGTTTTATTTTTGCTTTTGTGTTAATTTTATTTTTATCTTACATTGTCACTCGCCAATTAATTGCTTGCAATCTACGCCTATAACTGCGATGGCATTAACTTCACAACTTTTCACTGTTTTATGTATTGTTTGTTAAGAATGTTCATTGTGTTGGTGTAATAAATAAATAAATAAATCTGTTTCGTGTGTTTTATATTGCGACCATAAGGTACCGTAAAAATTCTTTCGCAAAATTTATTTGTTATCTTCAAGGTTTTAGGCGTAAACGTTAACTACAAGTTTTAACTAGTACGTCGTTTTTTATAAAATACAGTACGAGGTTACTATTGAAGGTTTTTCTTAAAAGGCCTTCGGAGTTAAAAGAAAAACTTTTAGCAAGATTGATGGTGCTGGCAAGGATATTCGTTAATATCTGTCAGGCGGCTGAATACAGCATGACAAAATGTTTTCTTTTTCTTTCTTGATGTCCATAATTACTATAAAATCACTGCTAACTTAAAATTTCTGAATGTATTTCTTGCTAAATAAAATGAAATATTGCTTTATAATAAAAGTGGAAGCGAAATGCCGATAGAAGTGAAAACTTATTCATTAAATTAAAATTATTACAGTTATATACATTTTTATATAATTTATTTATTATTAAAATATATAACGGTCTCTACCAGATCATGACAAAATATTAATATAATATTAGCATGTCGGCGACGCGAACCCATAAGATTTTCCACTATTAAAAAGTGTATTTAGGAGTGAAAACTGACTTCAAATCGAAACAAACGTTAAATTTTATTAATCGTAGACACCCTCTTTGTATTTCCGAACTATCGTAGCAATGTTACGAAATAGGATTAAACAGAACCTAACCAAACTCTCAACAAACTACCCTTGAAGTATATTCTATTATTTAGTAATCTATTTTACATAAATCGTTTTGAAGTCCGATGCAGGGACGCTCACCAAAATACATTTGAACAGAATGCATTTTGAAATATAGAAAGGCTAGAGCTAACCTTACGATGGTGCAAGACTGAGCCGACTGGTTTCAGCTGCGACACTTTTTTTTATAAAAAAAAATATCCTCCTAGCTCGCCTTCCCCCCAAGCCCAAAGCTACGAAATGGCATCTAGCAACGACTGCTGATGTGACAGTCACTTTTTATAAAAATGTTATGTGTCAGGTTTTTATACATAAGTAAAAAACATGCTGCAAACTGCCTTCAGATAGCTTTAACAGGTTTTTTGGCTGAAAATCAACGCACGTATTGAGACCGTTTTAGGCACATTTAATTTTTGTTAATTTAAATTTCTTTTCCTAATGTTATTTTTATACTTGTTTTGTCTCGTGTGTCGAATGAACGTTTAATATCTAAGCTATTGTGTCTACATCGGCGGATATTAAAAATCGAAATATTCTCTTCCTAGCTTCACAAATATGCATGTGCATTTCACTTTAAAACGCGGCTCTGCGGTATTGGAATGAAGCATCCACCGACCTTATAGATTGGTAGCATTCGAAACGTAAAAGCTGCATCGTATTCTATGTAGATACAGTCACTATCGAGTCCAACAAGCGACTATCAATCTTTGTTTAGCTCTTATTTGCAACGGTTTGATGAAAAAAAATGTTTACTACACTGTAGCCGATCGCTTTTCCATCCATTCCAATTTTAAAATAGTCCATTCTAATGTTTAAATGTAGCGGTTGAGGTAACAAAACATCGACAAATAGATCTTGCAAGTTTTATGTTTTTTTCTTAATATATAAGCTAATTCATATGCTGTACTATAGGCTAGTGCATTGATTCTCAACCACTGTGCCGCGGCACTTTTGTGTGCCGCCAAATTTTGCAAATATATAATACTGTTAATAAAAAAAGGTTGAGAATCACTGGGCTAGTGCCTAAGCGAATTACTATCTGATTGCCAGTAGAACACAAATAATAAAACTTTTATAGATTAAGAGAAAGACAATATCGACTCAAGCAATTCTCCTACTCGTTACTGTTGCGGATTCACCATATCACCAGATGTCCCCCGGAGGGCAAGTACGCTTAGGTACGTTCCCACAAGTAAAAAAATGCCACAGGCAAAGGCATAGTTCACTTAGACCGTAGACAAAGCGCTAGTATTGTCATTTAACTAAATGTTGCCTCATGAATAATATTGATTGATATATGGAGTCCTGCGAAAAGCTCAAACATTTGCTAAAAGTCTATTGACTGGCGTCAACTCAATTACAAGGTCGATTAGTTCGTAACGCGGAGTATTTTAATACATTTAAGGCCGTGCTATAATGAAAGTTTTCACTGTTATTTACTAGCGGAGGGATCGAATACACACAAGTTGGAAGTACACCGTTGGCTTGTTAGTTGCGGGAAGCCGGAGGAAAAGATTTATGAAGGTACCCGCCGTAGTAGCCTGGCCCTGGGGAAACCTTTGTGCAGCGCTAACGATGTCGGTTCGAATATCCAGCACAATTTACACCGGAGACCTTACTGCGTCGAGGCAAAAATACGAAAAATGTATTTATAAAATTGCAAGATAGGTGAGAACTTTGTGATTTATTTAGTCTACCTATTACAAGTAAATTTACGGGTAAAAACAACAACCGTTTTCAAATTGAATCGAATGTTAAACGCTATTACGCGCTGACGCCAATAGACATAGAATTAATGAGAACATAACCAAATTTTTATCAAACTACACTTGCAGTGCATCCTTTCCAATAAAAAACGAATTACTAAAATCAGTTGGCGTGATTTTGAGTTATTTCTGTATTTGTAACTCATATACTTAAACTAGGACTACGAAATTAATGTGTGGTCAATACGGCAAGCACCAGCTTTCAAATAAAAAAGTATCATACAAAATAATAGATAAAGATGGGACGGCCTTTAGTATAGGATGCCACATGCGTCGATACTTTGGCACCGTCACATCTTCCAGAATCTTCTTTTGAGGTTGGAGCGGCCGCTGCAACTCCAGGGAAGCGGCGTACAAGTAACCTCGATAAAGGTTTCATATTTGAGCCGTTTGGGGTAGAAACTTTGGGTCCGTGGGGTCCTAGTGCACACCACCTTAATTGATAGCTAAGAATTGGTCGACACATCTGGTGACCAGAGGGCTGGCATATACTTTGCACAGAGGCTACACATTCCCATGCAACGTGGCAATGCTACCAGCCTTCTGGGCAAGCCATGCGACGAGGGCTTGGCACAGTTATATTTTTTATCTATATCTTTATTTAGTAGGTATTATCTGTAAGTTTGTATAATTGTGATTAGATTCATGATAGCTATAAATAAAGTAAGAATAGTATAGTTTCCACCTATGCGACGGCGCTGACAATCAAATGCACATGCTGAAACGATGTCTAATGTCGTCATGTCCTATTGTCCGTTCTTTCCTTTAATTGTATTTTGCATCTTTTTTTAAATGTGTATTATTTGGTGCACGTTGCCAATTAGAGTAATAGGTAACATTTAACACAAAAAGTGAAAATGCAGTTACAACGGTTGGGCACAGGCCTTCACTTGTAAAGAGAGTATTTGCACTTTCAATACTTTATAACACATGTAAGATTCCTCAAGATTTTTTCTTCACCGAGCGTGTTGTAGTCCAGTACCTTGATAGTTTTCATTACCGTTCGTTAATTACTAAGCAATCATAGCCTAGTGTCTAAGCGGTTATATGATATTATTCCCAGACGCAAACGGCACAGTTAACTCCGCTTGTTATACAATAGGCGAGACAATCCAATTGTGAACTGTCTATTAAGTTCGAGTCAAAGCAAACGTCTAATGAAATAAGCGGGCGAACTCAGCCTAGACGTCAACGGGGCGCTTATCTGGAAAATATAGTGGCTGTCTGACATTGCCAGGCTCGATTAGTTCAGCACCTCATTTGCCAGACCCTCTGAAAAACTTCTGAATCTACTTTGAGAACATAAAGATGCATTTAAAACCTAATACCTTTAAACGAGCAATTCTTGTAAATATATTATGTGAATCTCGAAAATGGTTACAAGGATTTTGATGAAATTTAGTATGTAGGGGGTTACGAGGGCGATAAATTGATCTAGCTAGCTTTCCATTTTTAAATTTATCCGTGTTTTCAGACAGTTAAAAAAAGCGTCCGAAAATTTTCTACCGGTTTCATCATTTGTGAGAAATACTATTATTGAGAGCTTTTTACTAACACATCTAATTCGCATATTAAAAAATCATAAAAAATAACATCGCTTTATTATGTTCTGATTAATTCTATTTCGTGATATTCCTGTGATAATTCGAAAAAACATGTCGGATTTTAAGTCGATTCATGTTTTTACTCGTAAATATACTTGTCAATATAGCAAGCAGGTTTTAATAAGAATAATATAGAATTAATAATTATTAATTAAGAAGCTTTAACAAAAAAATCAACGCTGTTTTCTTTTCGTCCAACTTATTTTTAAATGGCAGACTGACATTTCAAATAAGCAATGTGTCTACATTCCAGTTCAAAACCACGCTCTGTCATATTTAATACCGATTTATGACTTTGTTTGTTATTGATTGTCAATTTTACAGTACGTTGAACTTAAGATTTCCGGTGTTACTAACAAATAAAGTTTTCTTTCACTTAATTATGCGTAATCTTAGTGATTTTTCGTGACAATATTATCTATGTTAACTTCCATAAATAGGAGACTATTAGGGTTATGATTCAATGCCATTGTTCACAAAGACTATGTCTACCCACAGATTTATGCTTTCATTTATACGCCCGGCGTTTATTACAAAACGAGTGTGCTTCAGACCACACAACTAATGTAAAACTTCTTTAGCTCCATCTATGTGTATGTATGTATTTGTTTATATATGTATAATATATACACTATTGTTCGAGAGAGAAAGATATGTTCGCACGCACAACTCTTTCTTGCTCCTACAAGCATTAGGTCTGCACTGTGTCTTAGATATACGTAACTGGCTATGAGAGAAAGAGAGTAAGAAAATGTGTGTTCACACATCTTTATCTTTCAATATTCACTAACTTATATCTCCCTCTCAACTCCCCTTCGCGTCGATCGATCACACTTTTTAAAACGCATTAGTAGTAATGGTTAATGGTTGTAGAACCAGCTTAATCCTGAAGTTTTCTTTCCTTTTAAGAAAGCTACCAATATTTCTTTTTTTTTCATTAATTTCACTAACATTCTTGTTAACCATTCCAACTAAGCTTAAGCTAGTGCTAGGAGATGGTTCACGTCAATAGTCGAATGCTGGATTCGAACCCACGACCTTACGAATCGCAGTCCTTACCCTAAACCATTAGGCGATCGACGCTTGATTGAAGATAAGCATACGTAAAGAATTTTCTCCTCAAAAATACATCATATTAAAAATAAACTTTAGAAACGGAACGTTACGAGTAATCTTTGATCAAAACAGACGTTTGTAGGTACCGAGATAAAATCAATGAACCTCACCCGACCCGTAGTGACTTCAGTGCCCACCCTCGGAGAATATCTCGTGTCGGTGGGGATTACCTTTGTTTGTTCCCTGGGTCGGTACAAAGCGAACATTCTATTGACACTGAACGTCACTGTAAATACTCCGTGTACCTTTATTTACTGAGTGGACATATTATCTACGCCAGGGCACGTCCGCTTCGTGTGTCTTTAGCCAACTCCAGTGTGCTACGACGAGAAATGTACGTTCAGTAAATTATTTAAATTTACCTATCTACCTTCTCTTTTATCTACCTTAAATTAGGAGTGGACGATATAAATCGATATTGCATAAAATATCAATATATGGACGCGATATATCGCTTCAATCTAATATTATCGAATCATCTAATAACGATATTTATATCGATATATTTCATTCAATATACGAAATATCGTAAGAAATTAAATAAAAAAGTATTCCATTCTTTCTTTTATTTGTGGTTGACAACTTGAATAAAATAAAATCCTTACTTGCGCTGCCATCACGAAGAGTGTAATATAGTATGTTACTATACTCCTACTCTTCACGATGGACAGGTTCGTTGTATAAATTTTATAATCTATTTATGTAGTCTGTACTGCTACCACAATGAAATGAAATCAAATAGTGTGGACTGACTGGTATCCAAAGCGAGAACCTCTCAGTTATGCGCCGAGTGCTCTATTAGTACAAAATTTTCTTATATTTAATATTAAGCTCTAATTAATTATAAACAAATACACAACAACAAGTAAATATACTTCTGATCTGATTTGAAGTACTTAAGTAAGCGGAAAGACGTAAAGCTTATTGGTACAAGACCACTGGGATTCAAAGCTTTAAATCATGAGTTGAACGCTAAGCCACTAAGAATTCCAATTTAATCTCCTAAAAAATAATAACTTCTAAGTACAACGAAACCACATCTGGGTCGATTCGCAATTTCATTTCTATTTCTTTATTTTATCTGACTTTCAAATCAACATCACGATTGAAACCATACTACAAATAAATTTTAAGCAAGGTCTGCAACGCACGGTCGTAGGTTCGAATCCATCATTCGACGTATTGACGTGCACCATCCCTAGACCGAGTCTAAGCATGTAGACTGCAAGTCTTAGTTACAGTCTTTATAGAGATATCTAAAATATCTCTCACATTATGAGTTTAAAAATATGTAACAAAATACCAAGGAAATAAGAGAATTACCATTGCAACGATTTTAGAAGAAACTCAAACAGTGGCTAATTCATTAAGTGTCTTTAGTGCATGAAGTGATTTTTAAATGTTAAAGTTGTAACAACTAGAATCAATAAATTGTATTTGATTGGGCAAAATATGCTAGTCCTAACTATATATTATGTCAATTACCATATTTCTCGCAAATAAACGATATTATTATTTTATATCTATGTATATATATGTCCCACTGTTGGATATAGGCCTTCTCAGTAAAGAGAGTATGGGCATATTGGTGCCGATTGGCAGACTTATCATGTATTATAAAAAAATTCTAAGACATTTAGGTTTCATCACGACGATATCCTACACCGCCGAGCGTGTTTACCACGGTCAGTATTTAAAATTGCAATGTAATTAGTGCCGGCACTAATTAACTAGCATACTATTCAAGTGCCGAGACACTGGGCCGACTACTCTCTAGTCGAAACGCAGTAACATGACAACAATTTATAATTCTTACTATTTACTACCTCATACATAACTACATTTCACTTATGCACAACCTTGTTCTTCTAAATCGCTTCCCATTGCTGAGGATTGCGACTTCTTTTTTGGAGATCAATTAGTTGTACCAAGGTACTCCGGTCCATGTCCTGGCGAAGGGCGATGCTTAACTGTTCTTTGGACATCTGGTCTGACCACCTTATTAGACTTCGGCCTCTAGTATTTTTCCCACGACTTTCCCCATCTCTACCAATCTTTCCAGATCGTGCAATGTGGCCAAAAATGTTTAACAATATTTTTACAAATATTGCTAACATTCTAAGCTTTAGCTTGTAGTAGGAGATGGTTCATCTCAATAGTCAAATGGTGGATTCAAACCTACGACATTACGATTCGCAGACCGTACCGTAAACTATTAGACTATTGCTGCCTCTAATTACACGTTGTAAACATGTAGATGACTGTGATGATTTCAAGACTTAATTTAACATAATTTATCAAAATACAAGTTAGAAAACGTTGCGTTATTGATTGAAAAAATAAAATACAACGGTTCGTTTAGATTGAGAAAGAAATTCAAATTCCTAATTATTTTTATCCTTGGAAACAAAGTACGTCGAAAATTTTCAAGACTTGTACGCACTTTCAATGTTAAATTGCCCCAATCGTAATACTAAGGAATTGGAAAAATATGTAGGTCAAGCCTATAAATAAAAAGACCCTTAATTTTTTTGTAGGCACTTGACTGTACAGAAGGAATGTATATATACCGAGCGTCACTTATTTGAACTTTCGTGTATAGTACTCGTTAAATTATATCAAGTTATATACTTGAGAACAAGCTATTCCTAAATTGATACGTGCTGTTATAAGAAGTATGGAAAATGTATAATGACAGAGTATTAAGTACTTGTAATAGAGCTGTGACGAAGTTTGATGTGTCTTTTAAAAAACTTTGTTAGCCATTCAATAGCAATCAAGAAAATGTCCTTTAATAAGATAGAATTATATACGTTTTAATACGAAAGCGGTAATAGTCCTGAGTGAGTGTGAAAAGTGGAAAGTGGACGCTATCTCTGTCTAAAATCAGAATCAAAATAAACATAGTTATAAGAGAGAAGAAACGCAGATTGATTTTTTAACAGACTGAAAAAAGGAGAAGGTTCGTTTTTATGTTTTTCTTTTTTTTATGTTTGTTATCACATAACTTCGGTGAACCGATTGTGATAATTCTTTTTTCATTTAAAAGCCGATGGTCCCATTTAAACTTGGTCCAATTCTGACAATGATATTTATGAGAAAACCATATAAGTATTCAATTTGCATCAAGTATGTGCGCCACAAATGGACGATTAACTCAATATCACGCCAACCGATTTCGATGATTCATTTTTTACTGGATTGGATGTTCTTTAAGAGTCGTTTGATAATGATTTGGTTAAGTTCTGATTGATTCTATTTCGTAATATTCTTTAATAATTCTAATATACAAAGAGGGCTTCCGCATGTATAGCGTTTAACGTTTGATTCGATTTGAAGTCGGGTTTTGTTTTGCTCGTAAATATACTTGCTAGTGATTCTAAATCTAGGCTAGTTCTCTAGGGTATGGGAACCCCATTAAGGTCAAAAGGATGACCACCCTTGATGTATTTATTTGTTATCACGTTATTTTGAAACACAAAAAACTATATAAATAATTCGGAAATACAAAAAGGGCATTTGTGCATCGTAAATATTTAATTATACAAAAACCAAAAACAAATCGAATCAAATGTTAAACGCTATTACGCGCAGATGCCCTCTTTGTATTTCCGAATTATTTATTTAGTTTTTTGTGTTTTAAAATAACGTGATAACGAATAAATACATCAAGGGCGGTCATCCTATTTCATCTACGCTATAATTTATCATATAAATAAACTTTTCGTTTCTAAAAACAATTTTAAGATGTCAACTTGAAAACAGTCATCCACGTTTTAATATTAAGTCCTGGAAGAGATGTCTACATTAAGGCAGGGTAGCTCAATTAGGCTATGGTTCTCATACATGCATATTGTATAAAATACGCGAACACATTTCATGACTATTCTATGTTTTCCCTGTTCCGTGTTTGAGCAATTCCGTCTGAAATACGAGGTCATTGTTGGTGGCACCGTCGGTGTTGGAGACTAAGGGGTGGGGCCCGGAGTGGGGGCGGCCCTGGCAGGATCTTGTGGAGGGAAGAGAGCGGCGAGCGTATTACTGTAGCATGCTAGAGAGAAATAGGATGCCAGTGTCGAGTTCCTTTTAAGTAATTGTATTTTATCTATTCTTTTCTGCTGGAAAACTTAATAGAAAAATTTATAAAAATTTTAAATTTCGAATTGAGTGCCTAATAGTTAATTTTACATGGCTGTTAAATAAATCAGTCTCGAGTGGATAGGCAGTGATTACGATTTATTTCGAGATTTGTGTCTTCTGTCTACTAATGTCTGTTGCCACACAATAACACCTATATCTTTTTTTTTTTTATGTTTGTTATCACATAACTTCGGTGAACCGATTGTGATGATTCTTTTATTAAAAGCCGATGGTCCCATTTAAACTTGGTCCAATTCTGACAATGATATTTATGAGAAAACCATATAAGTATTCAATTTGCATCAAGTATGTGCGCCACAAATGGACGAATAACTCAATATTACGCCAACCGATTTCGATGATTCATTTTTACTGGATTTGATGTACTTTAAGGGTCGTTTGAAATGATTTGGTTAGGTTCTGATTGATTCTATTTCGTAATATTCTTTAATAATTCTAATATACAAAGAGGGCTTCCGCATGTATAGCGTTTAACGTTTGATTCGATTTGAAGTCGGGTTTTGTTTTGCTCGTAAATATACTTGCTAGTGATTCTAAATCTAGGCTAGTTCTCTAGGGTATGGGAACCCCATTAAGGTCAAAAGGATGACCACCCTTGATGTATTTATTTGTTATCACGTTATTTTGAAACACAAAAAACTATATAAATAATTCGGAAATACAAAAAGGGCATTTGTGCATCGTAAATATACTTGTTAGTGATTCTAAATCTAGGCTAGTTCTCTAGGGTATGGGAACCCCATTAAGGTCAAAGGATGACCACCCTTGATGTATTTATTTGTTATCACGTTATTTTGAAACACAAAAACTATATAAATAATTCGGAAATACAAAGAGGGCATTTGTGCATCGTAAATATACTTGTTAGTGATTCTAAATCTAGGCTAGTTCTCTAGGGTATGGGAACCCCATTAAGGTCAAAAGGATGACCACCCTTGATGTATTTATTTGTTATCACGTTATTTTGAAACACAAAAAACTATATAAATAATTCGGAAATACAAAAAGGGCATTTGTGCATCGTAAATATTTAATTATACAAAAACCAAAAACAAATCGAATCAAATGTTAAACGCTATTACGCGCAGATGCCCTCTTTGTATTTCCGAATTATTTATTTAGTTTTTGTGTTTTAAAATAACGTGATAACGAATAAATACATCAAGGGCGGTCATCCTATTTCATCTACGCTATAATTTATCATATAAATAAACTTTTCGTTTCTAAAAACAATTTTAAGATGTCAACTTGAAAACAGTCATCCACGTTTTAATATTAAGTCCTGGAAGAGATGTCTACATTAAGGCAGGGTAGCTCAATTAGGCTATGGTTCTCATACATGCATATTGTATAAAATACGCGAACACATTTCATGACTATTCTATGTTTTCCCTGTTCCGTGTTTGAGCAATTCCGTCTGAAATACGAGGTCATTGTTGGTGGCACCGTCGGTGTTGGAGACTAAGGGGTGGGGCCCGGAGTGGGGGCGGCCCTGGCAGGATCTTGTGGAGGGAAGAGAGCGGCGAGCGTATTACTGTAGCATGCTAGAGAGAAATAGGATGCCAGTGTCGAGTTCCTTTTAAGTAATTGTATTTTATCTATTCTTTTCTGCTGGAAAACTTAATAGAAAAATTTATAAAAATTTTAAATTTCGAATTGAGTGCCTAATAGTTAATTTTACATGGCTGTTAAATAAATCAGTCTCGAGTGGATAGGCAGTGATTACGATTTATTTCGAGATTTGTGTCTTCTGTCTACTAATGTCTGTTGCCACACAATAACACCTATTTTTTTTTAATATCGACAACTTTATTGAACTAATAATGGGGTATACGCGGAAAAAACATTTTCTAAAAAAAATTCTTAGCTAGATCGATTTATCGCCACCGAAACCGCATGCATACAAAATTTTATAAAACTCGTTGGCCATTCCCGAGATTCAATCCATATTATATATGTGTAATATTTAGACTCGTGACCAAAAATAAAGGGTCGGTTAAGAAAGTTTATTAGGAAAAAGAAAGGGTATTAAGTTAATAATATATCGGAAGATAAAGACGATAATACAATAAAGTTAATACTGCCACATTGAGCCAACACTAAGTACTAAAATTTAAATAAAAATACAATTTAATAAAAAATATCGTATTATCTAAGTTTACGTAAGATATCTTTTTTCGTTTAAGTTTATGTTTTTTAATGAAATATAAATAAATTAATAAAAATAATTTATTTGATTATAAGGATATTTAATTGTCTATTATGCACAATTTATTTCAGTTAGCTAGTGTCCTTATCTTCCGTTATATACAAACATTCTTAACCGACCCTTTATTCCAACCCTTTATTTTTGCTCGTGCGTGTATATGTATACAAGAATTGGTCGTTTAAAGATATTATATAGATATGAACAATAATTTTTTCCTGTCCCTATGATCAGTGCAACAGTCCGCTTCATAGACCTCTCGAAAAACATGCCAGCCGTTCTGCGAATATCATCGCTCCATCTATTACCACAAGTCCTAAGTTATCACGAATATAATTATCGTATCATAGTGGGCTACTAATTATTTTAAATGTTTTAAGCGCTTTCAATTTGTTGCCTGAACTTAAATCCTACGAAAAGAAAATTATTATTTTTCCGTTACATAGCCTATTTGTTGTGGAAATTTATAGGTACTATATCACGCTATAAATTATAGGATCGGATTAGTTACCTTAAAGGTCAACGAATCTAGAAGACTTCAAAATAATTAGCGTAAAGCTAACGTTTACAACGCTTGCAAACAAATTATCGATAGTGGAATAGATACTTTTATAATAAATAGTTAATTTCACTAGTTATACGTAGACATAAAAATACTCTTTATCGTGATTTATAATATATACCCGAATGTAACTTAAATTAAAACGAATTAAACGGATTTTATCACGACGGTATTATCACGATTTTAAATTCTCGAAGTTTCGATCGCTTTACGGTTCTCACGGTCACTAATGTTATAGCATTAGTTGGGCACAGGCCTTAGTATAGAATTGAAGTAGACTTTACACGCGGCCTTGGGCCTTCACATGTCTGACAACCTCATATAGGGCGCAGGACGCGGCTGGATGCAAGCCGATTATAACCGTTCCTTTAAGTCGTTTGAGAAGGTCTATGCCCAGCAGTGGATGTTCTATTGTTAAAATAATGATGATTATGATGTAAGTTTCACTCACGATGTTTTTCTTCACCCTCACTGTCGAGCGCGTGGTAAATCAGTACTTAAAATTGCAAAAAACAAGTTCAATGATGCTGGCACCGGGGATCGAACTGAGGTTACTAACGTACTACGCTATTGACTCAATGTCAACTGCTTAAAAACTGAGCTACCATGGTGCCTTACATTATTACACACGTATTTTAATTGCCGCTTTATAGTACATAAACAATTTTGTATTGGCAATACAAGCTTTAACTGACATTTGACTTTTAAGGGGTATCCAAGCCATTCGAATGGGTCGAATTATACGAAAGATTTTCTAACATGTTGCATATTATAAGAGCGTATTTATAATTTGTTGGATCTCGGATGTCCTTTTCCTTGACTTGAGACGGCTTTAAGTAGACATTCTCGTCCCGTTTAAATGGAAAGAAAAAGGATGGCCTTTCCTTAAGTTTAATGTGTATTTTTCCGTGTAGAACAATTTAAAGTATTATTATTTGCAATGCGCTTTGACACCATTTTCAAGTTTGTTATGTTGAGCTTAAATAATCAAATTTTAATAATACTTTATTAATAATACTTTTGTCTCATGTATACTTAAATTGATGAAAGTAATATGAGTATAATTTGTTATCAAAATCGTTGTAATGAACAATTATTTGTAGCTTATATGTACTTGCAAGCAATGGTATCCTAGCAGCTAATTGGTTCAATAAATTGCAGTTTTTTTGGTTTTAAGAAAAAAATAAAAGTAAAAAGAATCCGCCCGGTGTAAGGCGATAGGCTCACCACCTGTCACATATGGCCTCTGTCTACACCGTTAAGGTAATATCGACGTAAGAGATTTTAGATCGCAACTTTTCATTGCAAATTTTCTGAACTAAGAGTTTTATGGTATTTAAAATTCACTCGTGGAAAATTGTTCTACAAAATAATAGGACGGTAGAGTTAATAGACTAAACAAATGTTTTAAGCATCTATCTACATTTAACCGACTTCAAAAATGGACGAAGTTTTCAATACCGTTGTATATATATTTTTAATATTTGTGTACTAACTTCGAACAACGAAAAACATTTATTCAATATTTTTTCGTTGGATAAAGAAGTCACTTTTAATTGTAATTAATTTGTTGACATTAGAGGATTTTTACCCACTAAAACCTCCCGGTAGCTCTTCCTCGGTGCATGGTGAGGGTTCCGGGATCTCCAGAGAAACCTTTTTTTTTTTTTTTTTTGTTTACGGGAGGAAATCTTCAGAAAGATACCCCGCCTTCTGGGGAAGGCGGCGGTTATGTGGGTTCTTACCCACTAAAACCTCCCGGTAGCTCTTCCTCGGTGCATGGTGAGGGGTCCGGGATCTCCAGTGGAACGCACCGGAGCCCCTCTGCACTGTGCTCAAGGAGAGCACGTCCCGGGGGGGGAGGTTACTCCCTCCCCCCCTGTGCCCTCGCAGCGCAAGGCGGCACGGGCCAGCCGATGTCGCCTTCTTCCCGGGTCCACTTTGGTGGACGACTCAGGCCCCCACCCTTGTCGCCCAGTGAACCCGAGGCCCCTTTTAGTCGCCTTATACGACAGGCAGGGGATACCGTAGTCTTATTCTTGAGAGCCCAGAACTACAGGGCTGCGGGCCGGTCTGCCACCGGCCCGCCTGCGTTATTCGAACGGGATCGGCCCTCTCCCGATCCCGTTCTGCGGTCTCCTTCTGGGCCATTACTGACTCGCAGAAGGAGACCAGCGCCTTCCATTTAGATCTCCCCGCCAGCGCAGCCGCTACTGCCGCCGGCGGGGAGAGGTCTTGCCCGATCTGCTGGACCAGGATCCGCCGCTCCGCCTCCCACGCGGGGCACACGGCAAGCGTGTGCTGCGCGGAATCCCGGTCACAGCCACAATGGTGGCATTGCGCGGTCGGTTCGCGCCCTATCCTGTTCAGGTACTCACCGAAGCACCCGTGCCCGGTGAGTACCTGTGTCAGGCGGTAGGTGACGTGCGCGTCATTCCTCCTACGTAGCCAGGCTTCGAAGTTCCTCCAGAGAAACATACCTCTGCATTATGCTGTTCGGAAAGGGTATAACCGTGTTCGTGGCTGAACCACTTAACCTCAACTAAGCTATTTTTGTAAATACAAATAGTTTATTTTTATTCCCATTTGATTGATTGCACTCCATTCGTAATCAAAGACAAATTGAAGCCAACAACAAACTCGAATTAACATCATTTCGGTGAAATTGCGCTATACAGTAAAAAGAAATTTATTAAGGTGTATTTTTTAGGCCCACAAAGTTCCTTAATCTAAAATCGATAGAAACGACTGCGAACGAAGTTGTGAATAGTACCGTAAGTTGGAAATGTGAGAAAGTCGATCCTTTCGTTCAACACCTGTGTTACTTAACGCTACGTTGATAACGCCAATACTTCCAGGGCCAATTCAACATTAAAATGCTTCAATTTGATGATCTCGGTTTCGAATCCAAGTCGGGTTTTTGACCAATGAATTGCCGGTTTTTCTGTTTTTTTTAAGAACAAACAAGTATATTTACTAGCAAAACCAAAAACTGACTTCAAATTGAATCAAACAAAAAACGATATTACGCGCGCCCTCGTTGTATATCCGAATTATAGTAGGAATTTTACAAAATAGGATTAAACAAAACCAAACCAAACTCTTATCAATGTACTCTTAAAATACATCCTTTCCTATAAAAAACGCGAGCCTAGCCTTCTTTGTTTTTTTTTTAAAAAAAAGAAGGCTAGCGATATTTCTTTTTTTTTCAGAAAACATTACTAACATTCTTGTTAACCATTCTAACTAAGCTTAAGCTTGTGCTAGGAGATGGTTCACGTCAATAGTCAAATGGTGGATTCGAACCTACGACCTTACGATTCGAAGACCGTACCCTAAACCATTAGGCTATTGACGCTTAAATCATTGAAATCGGGTGGCGCGGTATTGAGTTATTCGTCCACCTATGGCGCAAATACTTGATGCAAATTTAAGACTTATAGAGTTTCCTCAAAACTCATATTGTCAGAATAGGATCAAATTCAATCAAATAACCGGAAGCACTAGCTTTAAAAAATAAGAATCATCAAAATAGGTTCACCCAGTCGAAAGAATGCGGTAACAGATATAAAAAAAATACAAACGAATTCTCTCCTCTCCTCCTTTTGAAGTCGGTTAAAAAACCATTAGGATAGAAATTTTGGTAAAAAGTAGCAAAGCTTTTTTTACCCCAATATTTTTAATTCCTCGTTCACATCTTTGGAATGTCTTACTGGATGTAACACCACGGAATAAGTATATTGTCAACCGATTTAAAAAAGGGCAATGACATCCATGAGAAAACCATATAAATCTTAAATTTTCATTAAATATGTGCGGGACAAATAGACGAATTAATCAATACCTAAGTTAAGAACTTTAGTTTAACATGTTACATTAAGTGTAAATAATGAACAAAATTATAAACAAAAAAAGATTTTCGCATTGGTTAAACATGATATATGAAGCCTTCCCCCGCATGTGGGCTCACCTTAGCGTTATTTCTCATTACGACACCAGCGGTGGCGGTGTAAACGTCTATTAAATTACTGGATCCCATTCTGCGTGTCTCGGCATTCATTGTAAAACAAAAGGCGAGAGCGGAAATGCCGTCAATGTAGCTCGTAGCAGCTACGCGCCGCCGCCGTTTTAATATCTGCTACGCCCGTTTACTCCAACTTTTGTGTAATTATATATCACGTTACGTAGCATTAAATTAACTTTTAATTAGAACATTTTTAAATGTAAGTTTCTATAAGTTGGTAGTTGCAAGAGTTTTACAGCCTATATCGCATTTACCATGGGTAGTGTTCTGAAGAATTGTTCGGAATCATCCCAGCTAACGATTACCGCACATCTCGGCAGAATTTCAAATTCCATCGATTTTTTTTTGATGATCTACATAGATTGGCCAGAGAAGTTGGCCTTGACTGAAAAGCAAAAACGTAGTAAGTGATACATACGGCCATTTTCACTTTTTTACGTCGTTGGAATCAGAAAAAAAGACTCGTCGAATATTTTATGACTTGTAACAATTATATAAAAAATAGAGAAAAGAGGATTTAATAGATTGACATTTAAGTATCTATGTATGTATACGTAAATGTGTACTTATTTTTCTAAATAATATTTTTAAAACGCTATTTTTAGCGGCATTGCCCTTAGCCTGCTCCTAACCACCAAAGGTAACTAACCTTTGGTAAAAAAAGAAAAAGCTAAATAGCATTAAGTTCGCCTCTGTACAAATACTTTGGTGCTATAAAAGATTTATCTATCTATGACCAGCAGACACTTGGCCTCTGAGATCTGGACTGGTTCATAAAGTCACACAACGAGCGATGGAGAGTTATGCTCGGCAATTCTAAATTTCTATGGAAAACAATTAGAGTCGACGTAGCTCCTGAAGTCAGCAATTTGAAGTGGCAGTGGAACAGCCGTCACTGACTCGACAGATCCTTGATAAAATGGCCGCCTTTTTGTACACCTTTTGTGCAAATGAATAAATAATTTACCTCCACTTTACGACCCTAAGAAATGATATGTATTCATTTTAAACATTCTGAATTCAAATACTAAAACCGTAACAAAATGCACTTTAAATGGAAATCTTTGAATTTTACGTTCATATTAACGCCTAACCAATGCATATATCATAGTTTGCATATATGTATGAGGTGAGCAATGCCGTTTTATCGCCGATTTTCAACAGTTGTTGTGCAGAAAGCCAACCGGCACAGATAAAATATAAATTTTTATTCACGAATGCGACGGCCATAAGCACGTACACTTACGTTGACTTTCGTATTCACATTCATGTATACTTAACAATTATGGTTCACTTTTTTTACTGATGCCATGTCAAGAATACCGATGTGCGTCAAAAAATATTTAAATTTAATTTTAAAAAATAATGTTACATTTATCTCTGCAGTGTGTATTTATGGTCTGTTATATTTAACGTTTCTGTCATCTGTCATCGCGATCATTGTCAGCCTGTTTCAATCCACTGCCTATAAATGTAGGCTCGGCTTTACTATCAAAAACAATGAAGACGTGGCTTCGGCCTTTAAAACTGCCAAAATTCTCCTATTCAAGACATGGCTGTATGGACTAAAGTCTTTTTGCCTTTCCCATTAGGGATAAACCAATAAACTAACTAATCTATAAATATATTCCTCTAATAATTCTAAAATAAAGAGGACGTGCGCGTGTATAGCATTTAACGTTTGATTCGAAATGAAGTCGGTTTTTTTACTCGTAAATAGTTTAGTATGCAATACATGAATTCACGTCAAGAAGTTATTAATACAGATTTGTTTAGAAATGTGTCTTAATATGAAATTTTAAAAAGGGCATTTCTTTGTTAAATTTCTCAGCAGCAAGTTATAAATGGGTGACACCTTTATGCTTCCCAACAATTGTAGCTTTACGCGTATGTCCCAATTCAAAAGACAGAAAGAAGCTGGCGGGGCGTTTACAAAAGAGCGGAAACGAGCAACGCAGAGAAAGACAGCCGTTAATAAACGTGCGAGAATCAGTCACATCTTTTTGAGATCAAACGATGCTCCTATTACTACATGCAAGTATGTTAGATATAGGAATGTTGGTAATTATTTGACATGTTTTTTTTAACCAATTTCAAAGAAGGAGTTTCTCAATTCAACTGCATTTTGACGTGACAACGTCTTATAAATTAATGAATACTGAATGTCATTGTCCCAAAATGTTCCGTTACGCTCGAGCCGAGAGTTCCCGAGAATTGCCGATAGTGCACGTTCAAAGTGTGTAAGCGAAAGCACGGTATGAGAAAGAAAGAGAACGCTAATTTGTGCTAAGTAATTAAAATAAATATGTATTTATATGATAACTTTTTTTTACATCAGAACTTTCGACTGGGTGTAGTGATTTTGGTGATTGTTTTTTATATTTGAAAGCTGGTTCTTTCTGTGTAGTCCCACTTTAATTTGGTTCACTTCTGATAAGGGCATCCATGAAAAACCATATAACTCTTAAATTTGCATTATGTATGTGGCGCGATAAATGGAAAAATAACTCAAATAACGCCGATTCGATTTCAATGATTTTTTGAAAACATTTCTTATTGAGAGTTTGGTTAGGCTCTGATTAATTTTATTTCGTCATATACCTACGATAATTCCGAAATAGAAAGAGGGCGTCTGCACGTTTTAGCGTTTAGTTTTTAATTTGATTTGAAGTCAGTTTTTGTTTTTGCTCGTAAATATACGTGAAATTACTTATTTAATCTGATTTAAAGAAATAAAAGGGTTCAAAAAGCGGACTTATTTTTGGACATTGCCTTTTGTTTATTACATAAAGTAACTTTAATGTTTCAAAACTTAATGGCTCTTAATAAACTAACACGTACCATCTTTAGACTATATCACCACTTAACATCAGGAGGGATCGTGGTCAAGCGCTATACGACACATTAAAAAAAACTTACACGTAAAGAATAGGACCCATATGTGATAGGGGCAGTCGCAGCACACTGTGCACAAACTTTTACCGAAAAAACGGCAAACATTACGTGAGATATGCAGTATGTTAAAAAAGGTTATTTACACATTTACCCCTTTTATTAAAAAACTTCCTTGAATCTTAAGTAATGGAATTTATTTCGAAACGTGAAGGAAGGAAATATTCTGCCAATTCTTACACCATATTAAGATGGAAAGATGGCGCACAAGTCCATATATATGTTCAATAGCTATTATATAACTTTCTTGGGGTGAGAAAATATGGAAGCACGGGAGACTTCATAGCGCTTTGATTTAAGACTTATCGGCGAACAATTGGTGCCATATTTTAATAAAAGGGACGGATTTAATTCCGTTCGTGCGACTTTATCACTTGATAATAATTTTACTGTGTAACTGCGTTGTGCGTGAGTGTATTGAAAAAGGGAAAAAATTGCAATTCCAATTTTTTTTCAATATCTTGGTTGAAAAGAAAATATTACCATCGTCCACAATTGCCTACCCGAGGAATTCTAGTCTATTCGACTATTTCTATTCTATTGTATTTGACTACGACCTCCCACCTGATGTTAACTGGAAATGCAGCCTGGATGGTAAGCCGAACTAATTTAGTAAATACTTGTTCATTCTACTTTTGTAAACACCCATATTATAATCTGAGGAAAAGACAGCACGGATAACTATTCCAGTCTTTCGATGTACGAATAATGAAAGAAGAAGCTAATAGCATAAGTTATTACTTCAGCTATCTGCCAGTGAAGCCCTGTCAAAATCGGTCTAGCCATTCCAGAGATTAGCAACAAACAGGCAGACAGGAAAAAAATGTTATTTTTGTATATCCGTATCTAATGTAGGTTTTTTACCGTTCACAGCGCTCCATTCTTCCACTTACAGACCACATCCCTGCACACTTACAGTTAGTTCCTTTATATCTTGACTTCCTAAATATTCAATACAAAAAATATATATGGCAAAACAAAGTTTGCCGTTATCTATCTACATTATTATATAAAAGAGAAAGTGTGTGGTTATGTTCCATATATGCTCCAAACGGCTGGACCGATTTCAATGAAACTTTCAGGGAATCTTCAGATTGAGGCACTCGCCAGGTCAATCTGAAGATCATGCATGTGTAAGGTGACGATCGGAGCATTTCTCTTTTGAACTGTCAAATACAGCTTTTATTTACTATGATACTACTACTACGGGTATGATATGGTATTTACTGATTTGTACATGGGTATAGGTAATGATCTTCATCCGCGAGAAGAGAATTAATACGAAGAGAAATGAATAATTTAATATATTGTGAGAGTTAAATTGAATATTTAATGATGTAAGTTTGTTTAAATAAAATAAAGCAAAACCTAGCCCGGGCGAAGCGGGCTGGGTACGCTCGTAAAATAAATAAAACTATACACATTCTATAACATTTCCAATGTATTATAGTTCGGAGAAAACGGTGAGCTATCCCAGTAGCACTTAATTTTACATGTTGACCGGACGGGGGCACACTAGAACACGATTGAACAACGCCCGGAGCAGCTGGCAAACGTCCGAGATGTAACTGTATATAGGCGGCCTAACGAAATAGAAAATGCCATTATTCTTCGCCAAAGACAAGGAGGCGTTCAAGCATTGTTATTTACAACCAGATCTGTTATTTGCAGCGGCGTACAGCCAAGTGATATTGTTTCCTTTTCTAAAAGGAAACACGGAATGTAAAACCTTATTGAAGCTGTGTCGTAGTATTTTTTTTCATTAGGTTACGAAAAGCGTGAAAGCAGTTCAACTTACAGTCTGATTGTCGGGGGTTCAAATCCTAGACGTCTTCTACCAATTTATTTTTTAATAGACAATGAATATGTTGCACAAAATTTGTGCACGATATGGCGATAGGCTCACCATCTGTCAAACATTGCATTGCAATCTAGGAACAACCGGTGATTGATCCATTCACCAGGTCTACACCCTACGAATTTGCTAACTATTGGAGAAGTATTGGAGAGAGAAGGAGAAAGTACATATATAATGTGTTGTTTGTGTGTCCGCAAGTTTGCTTACAAATGATGAAAGACACAAAATCTGTTTAAAGTTAAAATTTATAGCACCGCAGTCTACCCTGCTGGGGTTAAAAGATTGTGAAAGCTTAATTTTAAATATTTACTACGGATATATACTCATTTTAAAGGCTTGGAATGCAAGGTTGCCAACGCAAAAAAACGCTCGACACTTCGCTTGACACGCGCAAGGTTTATGAGCCCATAACACGAATAAAAACATGGTTAAATTTATACATTTAATGTAACACTGTTACCAGTTGTGATTTCAAATCTGTACGATTTTGGGAAATTCAGCCTTCAAGAAACGAGCCTAAGTCTTATTTAAAGGCCGATAATTTACATTTTTTATACTTTCTATTCACGTGCTTGACCGCGATCCCACCTGATGTTTAGTAGAACTGAATGGTAAGCGCACTAGCTTAATATGAATGCATAATCACTCTACTCTTGAAAACACCCACATTATAATCGGACGGAAAGATAGACGCGTGCAAACTATTCCGTTTCTTTGCTGTACAAATAATGAAAGACGAAAAAAAACACTTCGTTCAGATGCTGCAGCTCCTCTGGTATTGTTGATGTTCATAGGCGAAGGTGATCACTTAATCATGTGAGCCGAAAGCTCGTTTACTCCTTTTGATATAAAAAAAAGTTGTTACGCACCTACATACACCTACAATGTTTGGACGGCGTATTATAAGTCACGTCCTGGCTGATATTCGGGCGGGACTTTTTAAAATAAGAAGAACACTAATTACGACTCTCTTTTGTTTTTCTTTTCATTACTTATTTTTCTGTAAACTGGATTTTAACGATTTTTTTATGGGGTATAAAGCACTAGGCTTGACCACGATCCTATCTGATGTTAAGTGGTGATATAGTCGAAGTAGACTTACTAAACTATCGCGTACCATACGCGCTAATTTAGTAAGTGCCTATTCACTCTATTCTTGTAAGCCTTCAACGTCCTCCCACGTCGTACTTGGACGGAAAGACTGACACCGGCAACTTGTTCCACTCCTTTGCTGTACGCACGATGAACGATGATTGAAATCGCTTCGTTCGGACGCGCGGAACATCGACTATGAAAAGGTGGAGACCCGCCGAATCTCTAAACGTCCAAAGGTTGAATGGGTATAAGGGAGTATAACTGTGTTTGTGTTTGATGTTTTAAACAAGTATTCATAAGCTAAGTAGAAATGATCTTGAGCAGTTAAAAATACAAAGTGTACCACATTCTACACCTTTACAATTATCAATAGAATAAATGTAGTTAAAACAACAATAGCCTCTACTTACAATAATAAAATCAATGACCTAAGAAATAAAGAGCACTCAATATAAAATAGGTTAAACAATCCACTCGTTCCGACGATAGGGGAAAGTTCTTTTAATACAAAAGCGATTCCTCTTATTGTTTGAAAACAAATAAGAATTAGGCCATAAAAAGTTTTGCTCGCTTATTCAATTGATATCTAGATTGAGCTTGTACATTTTGCTTTTAAAATAATGCTAGCAAGTTTTTCATAAATGTTACCAGTATCCTTATTAACCATTCCTAATAAGTTTACTAACAAACGTGCGCTAGGTTCGTACTCTGGTCTTTCCCATATTTCTATACGGTGCCGAGACTTGGATGAGAAGTCGAGATAATCGTGTGATAGACGCCTTCGAGCTGTGGGGTTGGCTCTGTAGTTCTGGGCTCTCAAGAATAAGACTACGGTATCCCCTGCCTGTCGTACAAGGCGACTAAAGGGGCCTCGGTGTAATTGGGCGACAAGGGTGGGGGCCTGAGTCGTCCACCAAAGTGGACCCGGGAAAAAAGCGCAAGGCGACATCGGCTGGCCCGGGTCGCCGCTGCCCCGTGACGTGCTCTCCTTGAGCACAGTGCAGAGGGGCTCCGGTGCGTTCCACTGGAGATCCTGGAGCCCCTCGTCATGCACCGAGGAAAGGGCCACCGGGGAGGTTTTAGTGGGTAAGAACCCCACATAACCGCCGCCTTCCCCCCAGAGGGCTGGGTATCTTTCTGAAGATTTCCTCCCCGTCAACAAAAAAAAAAGGCTGCTCCATGTACCGTGGACTGCCATGAGAACCAACGGATTCATACTGAAGGAGCTTAAGATCTCACGGCTATCTGAAAAATGGCGCCAAAGAGCCCTCAGCTTCAAGTCACGTTATGCGGTCTTCAAAGTACTGTCTGGAGAAACAAATCATTTTAGGCAAAATGGACGGCAAACTTCTCAGGAAAGGGCGCCTACAAATTGGTCTCACACAATCACGAAGACGGTGGGAGGCAGCATGCAGCGTGCCGTCCACTCCAACTATGACCGCACTCAATACCTGCTTATACTCGTACTTGGACAAGATCTTTAGCAGTGAGGGAACGAAAAAGATGAATAAGTTAAGCTTGAGCTAGAAAATGGTTCACGTAATATTCGAATGGTAGGCTTGGACTTACCACATGTTTCACAAAATCTTATCTAAGTCATTAGATAGATATAGCTTTATTGTATATCAAAATCAAACAAGTAGATTACAGAACTAAGGTATATTTTACGATTCGTTGCACAAAGGGTGACATTATCGCTGAGAGCGATTTTTCCAGGTAACCTGTGGTATGGATAGGAAATATATGAATAAAACAGGACGTCGGTGTACAGATACATATACTGTAACTAATCTTTACATATAATAAATAATCGTGATTAGCCTAATGATTTAGGGTACTGTCTGCGAATCGTAAGGTTCGAATCCACTATTCGGCTATTGACGTGAACTATCTCCTAGCACAATCTTAAGCTAAATGTTTAACAAGAATGTTAGTAATATTTCTGAAAAAGAATAAAAGAATTTTTTTTTTCAAAAGAAAAATGACGATCGTATCGTCAAATATCAAGTGGAAATTTGAAGATTTTTTGTACCAGCAAGAGGTTTTTACAGGCACGAAGGTATGAAATCTAATATAGAATTTTGTCAATAAGAAAAATATACTAAGAATTTCAAATATTAATTACGTAAAGGAGCAATTTAGACGTCCACGAATTCCACACATACCGTACTCCTAATTATTATTAATTAAACTTTATCAATGTCGTCAATATTTCTGTTTACACTGTCTCAATATAATATTCCAAAACTTTATTATTAACAATAAAGTTTGAGAGTATATAATTTTTTTTTTCAATAAATAAAATTGGAATGTCTGTTTGTAATATTTTATACCACATACATATGAATATATGCATGTGGTATAACGTACGTATAACATACGTTTTTCGAGTACCTTTCTCCCACGCACTGTCAACTTGTGGAATCAACTGTCGCCAGCGGTGTTTCCGAACGTTTACGATTTTGGGACCTTCAAGTAACGAGCCTATTCCTATGTCAAAGGTCGGCAACGCACCTACAGCTCCTCTAGTACTGTGGATGTTCATGGGGGACGATGATCGACATATACCAAATTAACATTTTTTTTTTCAAATTTTGGCTGTCTGTCTGTCCTAGCTAATCTCTGGATCAGCTGGACCGATTTTGACGGCACTTTCACTGGCTAACTGATGTGATAAGGAGTATACAGTTTTACTACAGCATCGTCAGATTCTAAATTTTCACTTGGATAAACGTCGTAAGGATAAAATTTGGTGTATTCCAGCAGTAATGTGGACAGCCAAAATATTTAGCTTCTACTTGGGGGTTATACGTTTATAATAAAATTAACATTTATGTGGCTGTAAATAGTAAATCTCACTTTAATTGTAAAAAGTTAGTTTACTTGTTTCTCCATAATTTTACCTATGAAGAGACAGAAAAGTTTCTTTATAGTCTAAAATAAATTATCTTCGATTTTTCCATTTTGCAAAACTTCGGTTCAACATTAATGAAAAAAAAAAAACTTTCTCATTAATACACGCTCATGTACACACTCGCTCATATACACTCGCATGCACCCACGCACACAATTCTCTCCACAAACACACTCACACAAATTATTAGTATCACATAAATAATTAATATTTAGTTCCTAAGATAAACTCGGAGTTAGGTACAATATCTCCCTAATACAGGCTATGTATTAGTCTAGCAGAGAGATGTGTGCCGAGGATCTGAAAAGGAAAAATGTATTTGAAAAATAATATGTATGTAATAGATTTGTGTATGTACATCATGTGTGCAAAATGTGTGTGTGTAAAAAATAAATAAATATTTCAGTTCTTACTTTTCTTGTGAAAAAATTAAATAATTTTTATTCGCGGGTAACACCGCGAGGCGCAGCTAGAACATATATTTCAAGATCAGATGAATACTCTGCGGCAATACTGGGACTTTCAAATGGATGGTGAGGGTACGTTTGCCATTAGAAGGGACTTATTAATTCCCCTTTCGACAGGCCGACCGAGGAGGCAATAAATTCACCTCAACCGAAGGGATGACCAATTTCAGAACATTTACGAGCCACAAATTACGCGACCGCTGAAATATACTGGACTACGGGCGCGGGGAATGAAGGCCAAGTTGACAGAGAAAAATCTCGGGCGTTAATTTTAATGTTAAGAAATACAGCGAATTGCCTTGACACTAAACATTTATATAGAATCTTCCTTGGTATTCGCCAAAAGCATAAATATTCATTATGCGAAATCCCACACCAATATACACCCGTGAGCAAAAATAAAGGGTCGGTTAAGTTAGTTTGTATATCTCAGAAGATAAAGACGCTAACTAACTGAAATAAATTGTGCATGATAGACAATTAAATATCCTTAAAGCAAAAAAAATATTTCTTATTAATTTATTTATATTTCATTAAAAACATAAACTTTAATGAACGGATATCTTACATAAACTTGATAATACAGTATTTTTCATTAAAAAAAATATTTAAATTTTACTACTTAGTGTTGCCTCTATGTAGACCCTTTTTCGACCCTTTATTTTTGCTCACGGCTATAGTTAGAAAGATGTATGTAGACGTGTAAAAACAAAAACCGACTACAAATAGAATCATACGTTAAACACTTACATGCCTTCAAATTCCTATCCATTCCTTAAAAATTCATCCTTTGTCGAATCATAAATGTAAATTGACATTGACATACATAAAACAAATTTACACACACACACACACACACAAACACACATTTATAAAATATTGTTATGATTTGTTATGCTCATATTGTATTTTTGTGCTTTTCAAATGGGAGAAGACACTGACCCCTGAAACACAGGTACAATAGAACCTAGCTCAGGAATCAGGGACTTCATGTTTGTTTAAACATTTTCTATGATGACTAATAAAGATTTATTTATTATTTATTTACTTCTTACTTCCTACTTACATACATGCCTTCTACAAAATAAAATTAATCAGAAACTAACCATACTCTTATCAAAGTATTAGAACTTTGAAATATATCTTTTTCAATAGAAATGAATCATTTAAATTAATTTACGTGATTAATCGTGATTTAGTTATAAAATCAATGATGATTTTTTTTAAAAGAGAGCTAGCAATGTTACTTTTTTTTCAGATAACATTACTAACATACTTGTCAACCATTCCAACTAAGCCTAAGTTTGTGCTATGAGGAGATGGCTCACATAATCCGGAGCGGGGCCAGGATGGGTACCTGGCCCCAGTATGCTTCGGCGTCGTCGGGCCTTCTCTGAGTGCCAGAGAAGTCCCTTTGAGGACGAAGTCCAGTCTTTGCCGGGACCGGCCGGTCGTTAGGGTGTCCTGTCGCTGACAGATCCGGGGCACCCAACTAATAACGGCTGATGGCATTCGCGGTAGGTTTAGTGTCCCACACATCCCTCCGGGCCCACCCAGGGTACCGGAGGATGGTCTATAAACAGATTCCCCCGCGTTAACAAAAAAAAAGGAGATGGTTCAAGTCAATATTCGAATGGTGGATTCGAATCCACGACCTTACGATTCTCAGACCGTACCTTAAACCATTAGGCTATTGACGCTTTTGAAGTATGAGTATCCAATAATTTATTTAAATTGCAATAAAAATAAAAAAAATATTGATTCCGGCACCGGGGACCGAACTCGTATCGCTAGCGTACTATGTAAATTAAGGCGATTCCTAGATACTGAGGTGACACGGCTCTTAACATCACGCAGTAAGCACGTATTTTACTACACGATATAAAAAGTAGGAACGAACATTCAGCGAGTTTATGCTTTTAATGCTACTTTTACTTGTTCACTTCGATATATCACATCCAGTTTGGTGACGCTGTGTGAGCTAACTGTTTTATCACTTTATTGCATGAGATCGCATAAAGTCGTGAAGGCAGCGGTAATAAAATGTTACTGTAGTCATATTTTCCGCGCAGGACTGTTCGTTGCTAAGATTAAATGGTATGAAAAAATATATTACTCTTCAACTCCTCAGTTGCCAAGCTAACACGTAACATAGTAGCCGTCCAAGCCGAGGCTACTCCCTGATCCTTGTATCGAGTTACTAGCTAATAGAGGTTCAGGCTAAGCAATCTAAGAGCTATGCCACCTCTCAATATGAAACAGTAAAAGCCAGTCTCTCTGGCCAGTTGGCCCTCAAAAAAAATATCCTCAGTTGCCTTGGTTCCTGAATAAAACAATTAGCAGAATGAACATTACAACGGTACACACATTGAGGTCGAGACAAGTCCTCTCAAAATTTTTGCCCATCGGATGCGGAAGGCTGACACCGAACTGTGAAATTTGCCAAGTGGTGTTTTTTTTTGACTTAGAGAACCACCTAACAAAAGAGGATGCCGAAGACAGGGCAAAGGAGTAGTTTAAGCAGTAAAGCGGACGCTGGTGGTAGGCCGGGAAATCACTAGTCAGAAGAAGAAGAAGATGTACTACACAGATTGTCCAGAGAAGTTGGCCTTGATTACTCCACTGGATTGAGAGTCGCTAGTAACTCGACACAAGGGTCCCTCCGGTGAGTGGTAACGTCGGCTTGGACGGTTACTATGTTATAATCGAGTGGTGGATGATGTGCACCACATAATGGGGTAATTTGCTAAGCATGAAGCGCAAAGAAAGTAATAGATAGCCATAAACTAAGGGAGCAATTTGTGGGTGCTTTTTAAATGTTGCTCTCTTACCTGAGCAAAGGGGGAGCGAAGAAGATGGTGGTTGTGGCCAACGTTATGACAACATTGTTGACTTTCTTTCTCGCTTCATACCCAAGACTACGGAGTTGAATACGCCGCTGTATCGTCTACTTGCAAAGGCCAAGCTTACGGCTCACTTGCTCTTAAGTGATCACCGTCGCCCATGATTATCCACAGCACCAGAGTTGCAGGTGCGCTGGCGACCTATGAGAAAAGAGGAGCCTACTCCTCTTTGTTTCTTGAAGTTGCCGAAATCGAAGTAAGGACACCGCTACTGGCAGTTGATTCCACAGTGCCACCACATAACTTATGACCTACGGTGCAGAGACTCGGTCTTTGACTCTTAAGAAGAACCTCTCTTCAGAACGTAAATTCATTGCTATCACTGCCTTTAAGTTGAAAATAGTTTTTTTCAAGACATTTAAAAAAATTGTCATCCAATTAGGCTATTTAGTCCTAAAATTCTCCTGGAAACAAATAACACAAGATTTTTTTTTTTCAATTAGTGGAGTAGGAAAATTTTGACACCCCTAATTGACAACGTGCAAGTATTACTGTGTTGGAAACTTCAACTAGATAAAATTAAACATTCATACTCTTTATTCATACTTCATTTGAATTATCTCTCCCACTCTGGCGCACGGAATTTCCGTATACACGTGAGAGAGTCCATTTCGAAGTTGCAAATGAGTCTGCGAACCGGACCCGCAATATCTCTGTCATGGCTGGCCGCACGTGAAAATTAGATTTCATTAACTTCGCTGTATAAATCCGGCCCACGTTGGACGTACTCTAGATGTAGTCTTTGCAATAAAATTAATTCAATTACACATTTTTTTTCTTTTTTTATCATCTGGTTCTGAACTAGATAAATACATCTGTAATTAAGACCCCAACCCCATTTCTTATATACTTTCATATATTCATATTCTTATGTCCTGTAAGTAGAACGACAAACTGAAAGGGAAGATAGATTAAGGGGTCACCAACTTTACTCTAGTAAAAGTATCATACTCGTATATTCCGAATTTTTTGGGATTTTTAATTTTCTTTGAAAAATTTGTTTGATGCTGTATGTAAAAAAAGATCGATATTTTGGTTATTTTTATACTTAAAGAGCTCTCGAATAGTTGGTCTGTATATGTAAAGAAAAATATATAAAACCATTTTGCATAGATTTTTTAAATATGTGTCACTACTACAAGCAAAATATTTTCATAAAGTCGTCGAAAATTTTTCTTTGTCTAGAATAACATTGTAAAATTAATATGAAATGGAAACACATAATCCGGTTTCTGTAGATTCATTTAAAAAAGGAATTTTTGTTTTTTTTTATTTCTTAAAATATTTAAAGAAAAGAGATTAAATATATTATTAGATAAAACAATCAATAAGTTGTAAAAATGAAAAATAAATAAAAATCATTTTAAGTTATAATTTATATTGTCTTTACCTATGCAAGTATATAATTATTATTATTAAAATAAAATTGTGAAGTTTTAATTATTAACATACTCGTAATAATTGTTCGATCTCGTCATAATTTATTACAAGTAAATAATCAAAAAATTTAATTGAACAGTAAATTGTGTTTATTTAAGCAGTAAATTTGCGTGATTTTATTTTTTTTGTTATACAATTTTTTGTAGTCTGAAGTATTCAAAATATTTTTTCTGAAAGGTATTTTTAAAACCATCTCCAATATCACACACAAAATAGTTTCTTCGTTTGTGTGTATGTGCGTGCATGTGTGAGCATGAGCTTATAGGCGTTCTTTGTTATTGCGTGTACATTTTCAGTTTAGTATTTAAGTACATAAAGTCACACGAAGCGAAATCAATCTTCATTTCATTGTTCTTAAACTTTAAATCTTTTAGTCAACTTCAGTGTCTCGAGCACCAACTTAAGCATTCTTTTGTTTAAGACTGGCTGCGCCTTGCGGTGTTACCCGCGATCAATAAATATATATTTTTATAAATAGTATATAAATAAACGTAGCTGAAGTTCCTCCTTATTACACCATTTATCAATATCTTCACCGTCAAAATCAGTCTTGCCGTTCCAGAGATTAGCCGGAACATACAGACAGACAAAAATCCGTAAATATTTTCATATTAATGTAGTAAAAAGCGGTTATTTTAATATTCCAAACAAACTCTAACTCTTTCTACAAGTATATTTAGGAGCAAAAAAACCGACTTCAAATGGAATCAAAGGTAAAAGCTAGTACCCGCGGAAGCCCTCTTTGTATTTACGAATTATAGTAGGAATATTACGAAATAGAATTATTCAGAACCTAAGTAAACTCTCATCAAACCACTCTTGAAGTACATCCTCCATTCATTGAAATCGGTTGGCGTGATATAGAATTATTCGCCATTTGTGGCGCATATACTTGATGCATGTTTAATACTTTTCTTATATGCTTTTCTCATTGTCACAATTACACACATTCAACACAATTGAAACAAATTAATAGGAACACATGGCACCATATGGGAAGCCGATCTGATATGAATCTGGTATATCAAATAAAAATAAGACCATCAAAATTGGTTCACCCAGAACCAAACACCCAAACATATAAACGAATTAAAATCCTTCTCCTTTTTTGAAGTCGATTGAAAATATTGTTACTTGGAAAATCATGAAACGGGATCAAAAGAAAGGGAAGAATTTTGTTTTAATTTCTTACCTTTAGTGAGGATTCATCATGACGTGTGTCTCGCAAAAGATCGTAGAGGATGCACAGCGGTACAACCATTATCCCGGGCTCCTTACAAAGGGTTGCAGCTGTCGCGAACAAAAGTGTTCCCGCTAAAGTGAACCACTGCAGTAGTTCATACGAATATACACTCACATCACTGTTACACAAACACTTTTTCAACTTCAGAGTCCCCGAATCCACTTCGCACGTTTTGAGCACGGGCGTTCCAATTTTGCTGGCTTTCAGAAGCTTACGAAAGTTCGTTGCGATCTGTTCGAAAAAGCCGTGACAGCTGAATCTCATGTGAACGTTGATTGAAAGTCGTCGCGTTAGGTTATCGTTTGTACTGTACCGACACTGTTTCCTCTGGTACTCATTACGGAGTCTCGAATGCTCGCAATATAGTAGAAAGCTCAAAAGGAAAAAGTTGCATGCCGCTAAATCCGCCCGCCCAACTACCCCCGCTACAGCTTCCGTGTGTATCGGGTGGGCGGCGAAGCTTAGTCCCGCTACTGCGCTGCCTACTCGCGTGCAGTAAGGCGGCAGTAGTCGGCGCGCTGTCGTCACTACTAACGCTGTTGCTACTGAGTGAAACAGAATGTTTAGAAAGTGATAACTCCATGGCTTAAATCCACTCAGTGCGTAATTCAATCGGTACGAGGCAACACACAAAGGCCTGTACGAGCCGTGCGAGCCGGGGTCCGAGAGCGGTGTTCCCCAGAAATCGTTCTCGAATAAAGCCTTTATTGGAGTGTGGCCGATGACGTCCGGGTTTGAGAGGATCGCCCGTCTGTAAAATAAAATTGCAGCTTTAGATCCGTTTTATACGAAAAGAATTTGCAAATTCAATATACCTTTGCCGGCAAAGTTGGGTTTTATATTACACGTTTCGGTAAAATACACGCTTTCGTGTGCATTTTCTATTTGTTATCGAGTTGTTCATAACATTAAAAAAGTACTTAATTTTATATATTTTACCAGTTTTTTTTTTATTTCGCTGATTGGTTTTTAACAATACAAAAGAAATTTATTTAAAGTTAGTATAAAATAAAAAAAAAACATGTCTTTTTCGACAATGTAAAATTACATAAACAATTAATACTTATTTATAATTCGTAAAATTCGTGATCAGACAGTTGAACTACATGATTAACAAATAAAAAATCTTACGCTTTTCTTTAACGTTACGCACGTTTTTTTTTGGGGTAGAGTTATTCATTCCCAAATAAAAGTTCTCATGTCTCTACATTCCATTCTTTATTGATTCATTTTCTCAAGTCTTTACAGTCTCCACTTTTTAACTTATTACATCAGATAGACTAGAGTGTACTACGATCTGATGATCAGCTGTTTTACCCAATTGCCGTATTCCGTTTTCCAACCGATTCCAAAATTTGAAAAACAAAAAAGTCTAAATGTTTTCTATATGTTTGTTACCTTATAACTTTCGACTTGATGGTCCGATTTTGATGATACTTTTTTATTTAAAAGCCGCTTCCCATGTGGTCCCATTTCAATTTGGTCTAATTCAGATAATGGCATCCATGAGATAACCAAATAAGTCTTAAATATGCACTAAGTATGTGCGCGACCAATGGACGAACAACTCAATATCACGCTAACCGATTTCGATAATTTATTTTTTATTGGAATGGATGTACTTTAAAAGTAGTTTTATGAGAAATTGATTAGTACTTCGATAAATTGGAAATACAAAGAGGGCGTCCGCGCGTAAAAGCGTTTAACGATTAAATCGAATTGAAATCGGTTTTTGTTTAAACGTAAATTTACTTGTTAACTTAATAGATCGAATGGTGTAAGCAGTTCGTCTTACGATCTGATTTGTTGCTTGTACTAAATAACTGCCATTTTCCGTTTTTAAGTACAAAAATCAATTGCCAATATGCGTGACCAATGTATGACGATTGGCTCACCACCTGTCCCTTACAAGACCGAGTGAACTTGGCAAAAAAACTTATATTTTCCGTGTCGCAAGACATGATCTAAGTTCGACTTTGCTCCGTTTTATATTTGCTATAATTGGCAATTCTGAAGCATGTTATACTTATAGTATTAAGATAGTAATATATATAACAATGTTTTTTTTTAAAAAAAAGAAAGCTAACAATATTTCTTTTTTTTCCTGAAATATCAACCACAAAAACAATCTTGTCAACCATTCCAACTAAGCTTAAACTTGTGCTAGGACATGGTTCACGGCAATAGTCGAATAGTGGATTCGAACCCACGATCTTACGATTCGCAGTCCGTACCCTAAACCATTAGGCTATTGACGCTTCAAATATTGTTAGTATTCTTTAAAAAAAAATTCTATATCAAAAATAATTAAGGTGCATTTGTAGGGGAAAAATAAGCTGTACGGCGTTGACAGGAGTTATGAAATTCACTGCACTCTGAAAGTATTTTAACACTGCACGGTCGCGGCACACGTCCTACTACATTTTCCCGTAGCGTTGATTAAAAAACTTCGCCTAGAATGTTTTGTGTTTGAGTTCATCTGTTATTTTAATTTTGATAAACATTTCTCTCCTGACGATTGTTACTTTGTTTATTTTAAGTAATGTATCTATATTTAAACTCTATAACAATATATTATATATAAACTCTCACGTACTTATAACCCTAATGGGATAGACAGACAGTTTTAGCTGTCTTTTTACTGAACTTATTAAAACATGATAGGCTAAACACTAGCCTATCATTATATCATATCACGATTAAACAAATTTTTAAGCAAGTGATATTTTGTACTTAAAAAACCGAAAAAATGGCGATTCATTGGTACAAGCCGACTGGGATACGAACGCGCTACCGGTCAGATCGTAATAGTGCGGTACATTCGGAAATACAAAGAAGGCGTCCGCGCGTAGTAGCGTTTAACTTTTGATTAGATTTGTAGTTGATTTTTGTTTTTACTCGTTAATGTATCTTATTGTAGATTGGAAAGTAATAATTTCGTTTAAAAATATCTACAAATCAGATGAACTTAAAGATGAATTTAAAGGCTTAAATAATTCGCAATTTTTCCAGCAATTGCCTTGCGCCATCTCACAGCCCGCGTTTAATGCCCACCTCATCTCCTTATCTATTGATCCCTCATACATTTTATCCCTTCATCTTAGATTTGGAGATGAGAGCCAGTGAAAAAGGCGATTGAATAATATACTTTTATGGAACCAAAACCGTGCTTACTATGCGAAGAAGGAAAAATCATCTCGACAATTCGGCCATTGTGTTGCAAATTGTAAGACGTTCAGGTCTTTCACTTATTAACATAAAAATTTCAAATTGAACGTACTTTTATCATATTTTCAACCGACTTCAAAAAATAGGAGATTCTCTATTCGTATTTATGTTTGTAACGTTATAACTTCTGACTGGCTGAGCCGATTTTGATAATTATTTTTTTATTTAAAAGCTGGTGTTCCAATTCAATGATATCCATGAAAACCAAATAAGTGTTAAGTTTTCATCAAGTATGTGCGCCACCAATGGACGAATAACGCAATATCAAGTCCGATTTATGTGGTTCATTTGTTATTGGAAAGGATGTACTTTAAAAGTAGTTTGATTCTGATTAATTCTTTTTTGTAATATTCTTACTATAATTCGGTAATACAAAAAAGGTCGTCCGCGCATTTGATTTGATTTGAATTCGGTTTTTGTTTTTGCTCGTAAATATCGTGATAACGTGTAGCAAGCTTCATTCTGTGAGGTCAACAGCAGAGCCAACCGTACTCTGGAACTATTCATAATGGTTTTCTTAGAGTTCTTACAGCAGTAGTTCCTCAAGGCCTTCTGCAACATTCTATAGCATTTAGGGTCATACAGTCCCCCAGGCCGTTGTAGCCGTTTCTTAGTGATTATCTTAAAGTTACAGCCTTTATATATATAATATAAGTCTCACTGTTGGGCGCAGGCCTTCTCTCTATTTAGAGTATAGTCCGCCACGCACACCGAGTGCGTATTGGCAGACTTCACATGCTTTAGAAAAAATTCTAAGACAAGTTGGTTTCCTCACGATGTTTTCTTTCACAGCGTGGTTAATCAACACATAAAATTTCAACACCAAATTTATTGGTGCCGTCGCGGGGGATCGAACTCGGGTTGGTAGCGTACTATGCAAATTGAGCCAACCGCCGGGACACTGAGCTACCACTCTTTCTCTTTCTCTTTATTTTTATCTTAAATATTTTTATATTGGTTAGTGGCAACGTCGATTGGGTACCTCGATTATTACCTTTTTTTACCTACGATAAGAGGGAGGTTGGACAGACACAGCTTTCAATTTTTTTGCAAGTGATTTTTGTAGTTAAATAGCTAAAAAACGGCAATTCACTGGTACAAAACGATTCAAACTCCCGACCGCATGATGAACTGATAATAAAATAACGTAAAGACGAACGCATTACTTTTACGTTATAACTGCAAATTAGCACGATTCTAAATAGATTAATTATCTTTTCTTTGATTCAAAAATATCAATAATATCGACTTTACCGTCGTATCCATCGTTATCTCTAAATATATATGCCTGTCACGGATTCAGCATATTATAACAAATTACCAAACACACAAAGCACATTCTAAATCTCGTTTTCTTTCTCCTAAAACTATTGTCATTGGAAACCGAACTGGAAGTTATATTGAGATAAAGTTGGCAATACTACAGCACACTTGCAATGAAAGTTGGGGACCCATCTGTGGGATAGACTCGTCACGTAAACCCTCAATTACGAAACAATGAAGTGGTTTGCAGCGCTCCGGAACAAAGTTCGTCCATTCTTTCATCACTACCGTTCGTTATATGCTTAACAATCGGAAATATATAAAGCTTCCCCGTTTCCCTCCGTTAAAGTCAATTTATCTCTTGTTCTATTTACTGACTTCAAAATAGAGGAGGTTCTTAATTCGTCTCTACTTTTATGTTTATGGAAATTTTTAGAATTTCATTTTCATGTCAATAGAAGCGTAAAGACTTTGTTTGTTTATTTGTTGACTTGTTACAACACTGTGTGTGTTCTTTAATTTCATTTCATGACCCGGATGACCGGTTTTTTTTTGTAAATCATGTATTTTGATAATTATATTTAGATAAGAATTTCATAATGATGAAATCTTAATAATATTCGTCGATCCCACGGACATGATAATAGAAAAATGCTACGGTTAATCTTGTAAACGTAGTACAAAAAAGTTACCTCTATATTGTATGGCTCGTCTTAATCTAGATTCAACTCGCTCTTCGAACCCGTTAGTGATTCCTTAACCGAGTGACTACACTTTTTGTTTCTCTTTTGTAACTTTGTGATCTATTTCTTCTCTATCTTCTTTATTCTCTGTTGCAACCCAATAAGCAACTCAATAAGACCTATCTAGACGCGCTGTATCTCTTTTCTGCACTTCAGAATATCGATTTTTATTGATTAATCACTAAGAAACCATATTACACAGGTATTTCATATATAATTTTGATTAAAATTTATTTTTTTTAATTCTTGGTGTAATGTTAAACTTATTGACTTAATGTTTATTGCTTAGCAACGTCATCTACTGTAATAAACTTTGTATACCCCATACCGGGATAAAACGTCATTTTTTTTTTAAATTAAACCTAGGTAGGTCGGTTTATTGTCCCCATAACTCCGTGCATACAAAATTTATTGGAAATTATTGAAGCCGTTTCCGAAGTCCAGGTTATATATATAAAAGAGTGTTTGGTAAGGCTCCGAAATGGCTGGACCGATATCAATAAGACTTTCAGGGAATCTTCAGATTGACGTGGTCAGTAATCCTGTAAGTTTGATAACAATTGGAGCACTCCTCTTTTTGAACTGTCAAATAAAGCTTTTATTTACTATGATGATATTCTATTGTTTTATAACCCAATTTGTATTGACACATGCGTTGTGTGTATTTATGTCAATATGAACCATTTTGAAGTATAATATAGTTTACTGAAGTATATTAACAATAATAATGAAGGATTTTGAAGTAGGGAGAAGAATGATATTGTATTTACTGATATGTACATGGGTGTAGTTAATGATCTTAACCCGCTCGAGAGAATAGAAGAAAATGAATACAATGAGAAATGAATAATTTAATATATTGTGAGAGTTAAATTAAATATAGTAAGTTTATTATTTGAATTTAATAAAGCAAAATGAAGCACGCTGGGCTGGGTACGCTAGTGTATTATATATATACAAGAATTGCTCGTTTAAAGATATAAGATAGATTATCGCAAATAGAATTTACTGTAAAAAAAACAGTCTTGAGTTGACGTTACTGAATTTATGCACTCTTGAGCAAGTCGCCGTTCCATGTAGCAGAGAGCACTACTGAACAGTCTAAGCCACCACTCAAGTACCTCGCTCCCAAGTGGTTCTTGGTTGCAGCGTATAAGCTCTCAATTTTATTATATTTCATCTACTGGAAATATTTATATTCTCCATTCTGACGGTAAACATTGGATCGTCTTAGGAACAGTCTGTAAAGGAACTTTAAGCTTATTTGCAACTTGACTTTTGCACTTTAAAGCTCCGGCTAGCTAGCTCCGTCGAGCTTGATTGCTAAGTTCTTTTGATCAAATTCCATTAACGCAGCTCGTCGGACACTTTGACAGAGTTATCTTTATTATATAAAAAATATGTTTGTCTGTATGTACGCGTATAACTTCCGAATTACTGCACCAAATAGAATGATTCTTAGGACAAGCAACAATCTTTTTTTTTATTTAATTTCTTTATTACACACATACTTAATGCATTTTTTTATTTTTAATTAATTTATTAATTACCATATAACTTTCGATTGGGTGAACCAATTCGGATGATTTTTTAAAATTAAAAGCTAGTGCTGGCAGTGTGGTCCCATTTGTGGTTCAATTCTGATAATCGCATCTATGAGAAAGCCATATAATTCTTAAATTTTCATTAAGTATGTGTGTGGGGAATAACTCAAAATCACGCCAACTGATTTCAAATATTCATTTTTTTATTGGAAAGAATGTATTTCAGTGTAAGACCGTGTTGGCTTCTACCGTCACTCTTTATGACAATAACAAAATGAACCGCGGCCTCTATCATTTCTTATTCAAATTACCTAATCCTAAGAAGTATTTTTAAAACACGTATATTATCGTTTATTAGGGCTATGTATAAGTATATTATTATATAGACATAGACATTTATTTATTGGCATCACAATTCAAAAACACATCACAGATAGAATATAACACACATTAAAAAAGAATGGAAAATAGAAATAAATATATAAAAAAATAAATAAACGCCATCTGTGTATATTTAACTATATAGCGACATATATAAAGCTTACTTGCTCTTAAAAACTAATGATTAGCTGGAAGAAATGCTAATTACCATTAAGTTAGCCTTTATACAACCATTTTGGTGTCTATCTTTGATAGGAGATAATCTAGCGGTATATTAAAGTTCTCTCTACTTACTATAGGTTATTTTGTTACAGCCCTGTAGTTCTGCGCTCTCAAGAATAAGACTTTTTGTTGACGGGAGGAAATCTTCACAAAGTTACCCCGCCTTCTGGGGGAAAGGCGGCGGTTATGTGGGGTTCTTAACCACTAGAACCTCCCCGTGGCTCTTTCCTCGGTGCATGAAGAGGGGCTCCGGGATCTCAACGTGGAACGCACCGGAGCCCCTCTGCACTATGCTCAACGAGAGCACGTCCCAGGGGGGGAGGTTACTCCCTCCTCCCCTGTGCCCTCGCAGCGCAAGGCGACACGGGCCAGCCGATGTCGCCTTCTTCCCGGGTCCACTTTGGTGGATAACACAGGCCCCCACCCTTGTCGCCCAGTGATCAAGAATAAGACTACGGTATCCCCTGCCTGTCGTAGAAGGCGACTAAAAGGGGCCTCAGGTTCTCTAGGTGACAGGGGGTAGGGAGTAACCAACGGGAATGTGCTCCTTGAGCACAGTGCAGAAGGGCTACGGTTCCTCTGGAGATCCCGGAGCCACTCACCATACACCGAGGAGGGGCCACCGGGAGGTTTTAGTGGGAAAAGCCCCACATAACCTCCGTTTTCCCCCCAGAAGGCAGGGTATCTTTTTAAAGATTTCCTCACCGTTAACAAAAAAAAGGATTATATTTCATTGTATATTTTGATAACTAACTTTAATGGTTATTTTAAGCGAATGATGAAGTGATAGCATTTTTAAATATGAGTAATTTGAAATGTGTTGAAGGAGAATTAAGATTAATTACCGTTTGACTCTTTCATCACTCCCCGACCTTGGAATAAACACAAAATTTCGTCGACCGGGCGTTGTGCTAACCTGTCCCCGCCGTTGCTCGAGCCTTAAATTTAGCCCCTTTTTATTTATTTAATTTTACCCTTTGAAATTTAACCAAAATTATAATGACTCTTTATTGGCATCATACCAATACATTACAAACAAAGTATGAAACATTACATTTAAAGAAAGAAAGAACGGGTAAATAGGATATGATGCCGATATTGGACATCGTCAATGCATATTACGCCGCAAGGATGCGACAGCGCTGATTAGCGTTGCCCAGGACTAACCAAAGTCGCGCGCGCTAGATTACGTTTGCATGGAAATCTGTATAACAGACGAATTAAAAGAAAAAAAAATACAATAAATATAATATAATTGTAAAGGGTTTTATCGCATTTAGTGTACGTACATATATGCTGAGCAAGATAGTTTTAATAACATTATATATTTGCCATTTCATACATTTTTATGGCGGCTATAGCCTCATGAACCTTAAGGTACGGTACGGTAAATGCAAGGTCGAAGGTTGAACCCACCATTCCACTATTGACGTAAACCATCTCGTAGCACCATTTCTTTCATACCGAAGAATAGAGTCCAAAGTGATTTTAAAGCTACATTATATTTTTACTTCTTATATAAAATATAGTTTAAAATCCAGTATACCAGTGTTTTTATTTTTTATTTATCTGTCTTGGTTACCGAGATACTAATATAATTTGGAACCAGTTGTTGCATAATTCCACTATGGTGATAATTAACAGTCATGAACATGCAGCTTTGTTCTTTGGAACGAATAATTTATAAGACGAAATTTACTAGCGTTCATGAAAGAGAGCTTGCTCACATTCTGTAACAATTTTCTACATCAAATTACCTGTCGTCATATACGAATCCAGCATCAAGCGTGTTGTAATAGAGCAGAAATGCCAGCAGTGCGCTGCCCGCCGTCACCCACCGATCCATGGCGTTGGCTCCGGTAAGAACATCAGCGTTGCTTTAGTTCCACCTCTGAAACAAATGCATAAACAATTTTAGAAACAAAATAATAAACAATTTTACAAACAGAAGCATAAACTATCTTATAACCAAAATCATAAACAATTTTAGAAACAAAGGAAACAAGGAAAGGAAAATAAGCGTCAATAGCCTAATGGTTTAGGGTACGGCCTAAGAATCGTAAGGTCGTGGGTTCGAATCCACCATTCGACTATTGCCGTGAACCATGTCCTAGCACAAGCTTAAGCTTAGTTGGAATGGTTAACAAGATTGTTAGTAGTATTTCTGAAAAAAAAACTGAAATTGTTTGCCTGCATCTTTCTTCCCCTTCGATAGCAGCCTTTATATATATGTCCCACTCCTGGGCTCAGGCCTTCTCTATGAAGAGAGTATAAGGGCATAACCCGCCACGTGGCCCTATTGCAGATTGGCAAACTTCACATGTCTTAAAAATTTTCTAGGACATGTAGGTTTCCTCACGATATTTTCCTTCACCGCCGAGCGTGTGGTAAAACAGCACACAACAACAAATTGCTGGCACCGGGGATTGAAGTCAGGTTGCTAGCGTACTACGCAACTTGGCGACCGCACGGACACTGAGCTACCGCGGCTTTTCTCCCCACCGATTACAACTAAGCTAGTGCGTTTTAGTCTAAAAAAAAAACAATTTTAGAAAGAAATGCACACACACTTAATGATGATGTCTCTAACTACTCCTCTGGGTGACGGGCGTAAAGAGTTTTTATTTGTATGTGTATTATTTTAATTTATTAAAATACGCTTAAACTGTTACTAGTGAGAAGGTGGGTTCACATCAATAGTCGAATAGTAAAATTGAAAATACGATCTTATATTGCGATGACCGTACCCGAAACCGTTAGGCTATGACACGGTAAATTACAGTTAATTACTAGCTACTATTCTATACTATTACTATTTCAGTTAATTACTAGTGACATAGCCGCACGTAGATGTAGCATAGCTCCCCGATCATAAAGGAAATGAGATGTCAATGCCCTATTAGTGGAATTACATTCTTATTGTCAGGTGACTGGAATAACCAGGAAAATACGGCAGGGGTATATGAAATATATAGCGAAATTTAAACTATTACATTTTTATCCTTAATTCCATTCGATTTGCTTTTAGAAAAAATACAATATATTCATCATTGTTTATCTTTTATGTATTATTTTACATTTATTTATATATTATCTACAGGGTTATTGGCGATTCGATGTAACATCCGTCCGCAGTGACAGAGGGTGACTAATTGCGATAATTTTAACCCATACAGGCATTATGGCAAAGTGAACCATTTTTTAGCTATCATGTTTTTTAGCTTTCTTCAAAATATATTAGAAATACAAGTTCTATAATTTATTTAAAAAAAATTATCAACTTAAATCTTATTTCTGATTTATAAAAAAAGAATAAACACTGGTTCTTTATTAATATTAAAACAACAATTAACGGTCCACATTTAAAAATGCGAGATAAAAACAACACAATTTGATTATTTTTTTAGATTTATCTCCACTAAAATGACTTTTAACCAAAAAGTAATGTATGAAATTTGTCTGGCAGATTATTTTAAAAACATAATCCTCTGTTTAGCTCTTCAACATTTAGGAACTTATTTTTTTTTAAAGAAAGCTAGCAATATTTCTTTTATTATTATTTTTCAGAAATATTACTACCAATCTTGTTAACCATTCTAAATAAGCTTAAGCTTGTGCTATGGTTCACGGCAATAGTCGAATGGTGGATTCGAACCCACGTCCTTACGATTCGCAGGCCGTACCCTAAACCATTAGGCTATTGACGCTTCGCTTATTAAAACAACTGAAACGACGTGAACACAAAGTAGCAGGCTGTAATTCATAATCGAGCTGAAGCTAATAATAATCCACAATTGTTGAGTTGTGACTTAATTACCGAAGCAGACACATTATCCTGAATCGCATTTGCTGCGTTTAAAATTCTTGTTTTTATGACATGACATAGGCGAGACTTCGTAAACTAGGGATTTCATGTGACCTTAGACAACCGACTTACAGTCTGAACGCCTCACAGGGTCATTTATTTATTTTATCTATCATTGCTTTTACGTACTATAAAATGTGTCTCCAGTTTTATTTCTTAGACAATACGATGATAAATGCGAAATTAATTTTCTTAACACAAAATATTAGGTCCCTACGTATGACATTGGCGGTTTTGTCCGACAGATTACTGGCCACTTTTATCTCAAATATCTCATCTTTAGTTAGGAATTCCAATTTCAAATTTGTACGGCTATTTACGCATTCATTTGATTTTTGAAAACCGTAATTGTTTTTTCCATCTTTGGTTTTTCCTTTACGTCAGTCAGTTTACAAAATGGAAAATTTAAAATATCGTATTATTTTCGAGTTACTTGTTCCACCGTGGCACCAGTGCTACAGTAATGGCTCGAAGATGATGTATATGAGTAATGATGTGCAGGAATATTATATTGAAAAACATCGATTGAATAACTCCCTTACGAAACTCCAATTTCATATGTTAGGCCCTAATATTTATATCGTAGTTATTCTTTACAATTAAACTATTCAATCATATAAAGTGGAAACATTAAAATAGTTATCGCTTTGTACATTCAATCAACTTGAACTAATTTCTCAAATACATCTGTATTATATCGATGTTACGCATAATAATAGGAAGTGATGTGTACAAACCGGCATACGCTGTAATTAAAAATTAACATCGCTGTGTTGAAACGCGTAATAACTATAATGAATGGTGATATACGTTAGATTATACGTATATTGACGCAGTGTTATTAGAAACACTGGTATGTTTTAAGGCTGCTTTATAGATTATATATAAGTAACGAGCTACTACAATGTTTACATTGGCAATCACTGGTTGAATTTAAAAATAAAACAAATAGATTTCATAAAAACAAAAACCGACTTGAAATCGAATGGAACGTTAAATGCTATTACGCGCGGACGCCATTTTGTTTTCATTTGTTTTAGGAAATATTTTTTCTTAAAACGAAAGCCAGCAATATTTTTTTTTTCAGAAATATTACTAACATTCTTAAGCTTGTGCTAGGAGATGGTTCACGTCTATAGTCAAATTAGTAGATTTTTTTTTTATTATATAAAATGACTGATCGTTCGTGCCTTTTTAATTTGGATTTTAATTGTTATGGTTGTTCCGTTTATAAAAGAGTTTCTAATTTTCTAAATCTATATATATATATATATATATTTTGTATTTAAATACAGTTTTTTCTCACTTTACAGTTCAATGGCTCAACTTGTTCGTTTTTACTCGAACGCCTTGATTGACGTGGTCTATCGCCTTCGAGTCCCTGTCCTGAAACGCTATCGCGATGCGATCCTATGACGAATGGTGCATTCGAACCCACGACTTTACGATTCGCAGACCGTACACTAAACCATTAGGCTATTGACGCTTCAATTTTTTCATTAATTATAACTCACATCAAATTACCCTTCAAGTACATCCTTTTTAAAAAAAAAAATCATCGAAAAAATCTTCTCATTGATTCCATTGTGAGAATTAGACTTACTTAATTTTTGATACACATGGGCTTCCAAATAAAAAAAAATCATCAAAATCGATTCACAAAAGTTATGAAGTAACAAACATAAAAAAACATACAGACGAATTGAGAACCTTCCCTATTTTTGAAGTCGGTTGATAAGACCAAGCCACGGGCCCGTTATTCAGACAAGTGGGCGGATATTGCGTATTTCCTTCATCTTGTGTGATCCCTGACACACACCTTGTTTATTTGTATTTTTTTTTAATCTTATTCACAAGTTGTTATTCAACTTGTGAAAAAGATTTAAAAAAAAATAACAATGCTGTATTAGACCCATTTGTTAGTATTCTACGGAGTTAAAATTTCACATAATGGTTATATCTAGGCGATCCCCGATCTCTAGGCCCGAGATCTAGGCGATGACAGAAATTCACCTCGTTTACTTATATTTTTTTAATATTTTTATCATAAGGCATTATTTAATTTGCAATGGTTAATTAGAACCATTTGTTACGGATTTAAAATTTAACATGATGATTTAGCTGTAACGATAGTTCATTATCTTGTTAAGCATGGCCTGATTTTACACCTAGCATTGGGCCAGAAGAACAGAATTCCAAACGATCTACAGCTAATTCGTTTATTTTAACTGACCCAGTACGTCGGATCTTCCAGATCTGACTCCATAAAAGGGAACTTCTTCAAAAACTATTTTTAAATGATGATAAACATTAGTGCATGAAGGTTTTTATGCAGTTTTTTTTTCAGAAATATTACTAAAATTTTTGTTAACCATTCCAACTAATCTTAAACTTATGCTAGGAGATGGTTCACGTTAATAGTAGAATGGTGAGTTCGAACCTACGATCATACGATTCGCAGACCGTACCCTAAACCATTAGCCTATTGACGCTTTAATGTATATCTTAAAATTGATGGAGATGTCGGTCTTTTTTTGGAGACATAGAACGAATGAATGAAGAAAGAGAAACAAAGAACGTTTATGGTGTTAAAGCTCGTGGCGCCATCTGTTTGGACGACTAAGGCGAACGTGATCACGCGACCATCAAATTGTAAGTGTAACCGCCCAGACAATAGACGATGTCACTGCTATATATATGATGTAATAGTAGAAAGTATAGTAAAATATTTGGAGAACACGAAACAAACCGCCCGGAGCTACGAGGTAGCAAGCATGTTCTGCCTTCAGTGTAAAGAAATTTATTTCTCATAAGAGATTAAACAATAATCACTTAATAATTTGAGAAAAACAAAAACTGACATATTAATGATGAGAATTACTTTCTTAAGACTATTGGAGATCTGAAGTTAAATATAGTTGTTTAATAAATATGTCTTGACACATTTTTTTAACACAAAGAATGGCCAGAGAAGCTGGCCTTGACTGCTTCACCTGATTGAGACGGCGTAGCTCTTAGGTCGCTTAGATTGAACCTCTATCGCTAGTAACTCGGCACGAGGGTCCCCCGGTTAGGGGTAACCTCGGCTTTAACCACAAACAAACAAACATTTTTATTGTCCCAGAATAATTTCAAAAACAACTTACTTAAATTACAATTATGAGCGGGGGACTGGTGGCCAGACTAGGAACAAACCTGTGTGATGGATCTCCCTAACTGGCCTAAACTCCACGGATGTGCACAAAACTTTTAAAGCTATTGGAGAAAAAAGGAGAAGGTATATATATATATATATATATATATATATATATATATATAATTGTAACTTTTTTTTGCATTATATTTTCCGTTTCATTATAATTTAAAGATTTTAACCAATCAGATATTTTGTTTGTACAATTTTTCTTATTTAGCGGGAACAGATTAAGAGATTTTGTTAAGCCTATTGTACAGGTAGTCTCCAAGGATCACACTTTGAACGTTACTTATTATTATGAAGAAAACTAAATTTTTGTTCTTAGAGAAGACATTTAGACCCATAAACTTCCATTCAAAGGAAACTAATCAATAGATACGTATAATACTTTCCTTCCATTTGCTGTGGCAGAATGAGCCAATCGCTCAGAACAAATAAAACGGAGCATCTGAAGCGAATAGACAAAGAACTAGATACAGGTAAATAATCGTGCACAGTGCGATTACGGTACTGGGGGAGCATTTTCATTCATTTTATCTTAAAGTTTGACTCGGTTAACATGATCCGGACAATAACGAGTATATTATGCTATAAATTAATATTTATTTTTCACAGAATTTACAGCACTTAGGTTATAATATATTAAGGATTGCATCAATGAATTGGCGTTTTGTCGTACTGGCCATTTTGATCGCAAATATCTCCTAACTACCTAGCGTACCCAGCCCGCTTCGCCAGACTATATTTTGCTTTATTTTATTTAAACAATAAACTTACATCATTGAATATTTAATTTAACTTTCACAATATATTAAATTATTCTCTCCGTATTCATTATCTTCTGGAGTGGGTGAAGATCATTACTTACACACATGTATATATCAGCAGCATCAGTAAACGGATACTTTTGCGGCGCTATAACTTACCTTGAATACTTCGAAATAATATACTTTACATATGGTTCATAATGACATAAATGTACACAACGCATGTGTCAATACAAATATGGGTTATAAAACAATAGAATATCATCATGGTAAATACAAGCTGTATTTGACAGTTCAAAAAGAGGACTGCTCCGATCATCTGCCCCGTTCATGATTACTCGCCAGGTCAATATGAAGATTCCCTGTAAGTTTCGTTGAAATCAGTCCAGTCGTTTCGGAGCCTATACGGATAAAATAAACCCACACACTTTCTCTTCTATATGTATTGATTATAGTCATGTAATGGTTTTTCGAAAACCGTAATGTGTTTTTCCATCTTTGGTTTTTTCTTTGCGTCACTCAGTTTACAAAATGGAAAACTAAAAATATCGCGTTATTTACGAGTACGAGTTCCGCTGTAGCACCAGTGCTGCAGAAACGTCTCGAAGGATTAATGATGTGTTTGTCGATGGTGTAGCAAAAGAAAACACAGTGCGTTTTTGGAACCCTAAGAGTTCGTTTTGGAAACTTCGACCTGCAAAACTAGCCCCGTGGGCGGTCGATAATGAAGAATTGAAGGTTATTATTGCGGATCCATCACAAACCATCGTGTGTGTTGGAGTGAGAGAGAGTGAGAGTATGTGTGCACGAATGTACTATGTACTTCCAACAGCAATATAATAAAAAAGTCTTATAAAATATATAATTATTTTACTATCGAAATAATTTGAAACGTCATAGTCTGTAAAACGCGTACGGGAATTTCTATACCACGTCAAAATTACAAGTCTTTTTTCAAACATCACGAGTTTTTCACAGAAGATTAACACGCATTTCTAAGGTAACTGCCATTACTGAGGCTATAAATTTCTTTCCGTGGCTCGTTACATTCGCGAGAGCTCAGAATTTATTGAAAATTAGCTCGAGAATATCTATCGGTGTAAAAATAAATGGAAGTAAAGACAACAGAAAAACCAGCACCCATTTGTATAACTTAAATTTCCAGTGATATGATACATATGTACTTATCATTTTTATTTTATAATATCTTGATTATTTAATTCTAAAAACTACAAAACGGATAGAAAGTGTAGGTTTTAATCTAGACTAAAAATATACATCCTATACCAGTGGTGGGCAAATTACGGCCCGCGGGCCAAATCTGGCCCACTAAATCATTTAATTCGGCCCACCAAGAGTTTTTTTATGTGATGCAAATGGTACTGTAAATTTTTTCTGTTTTTTTTTTTTAAATCAGTATTGTTTATAAGGCTTAAGAATTCTTGGTTTGTTTTAAAAAAGCTTATAACGTCGTAAATTTTTTACATAAAGTCTATAAAATTGCCGCCAGCAATTTGTGTAATTCTTTATTTATTAATAGTTTGTAATTCTCTATATATTATTAATTATGTACACTATATTAAGGTTTAATTTTTATGTAAAATAGATTTTATAAACCTTTATGTAAATCAAAACATTTTTTTTTCAGTCAAATATTTGGCTCGCATTTTAATTTTTTACAATTTGTGGCCCGCCAACCAAAAAGTTTGGCCACCACTGTCCTATACAAACAAAAAAAATTGTTTTTCTTTAAATTAACTTTTATGTCCGTTTAACACACCAGCAACAAATTTTATGATATTATTTAATTTTTCTTATTTTTTTTTTAAATGTATTCAAAACACCGAAAAATTGGCAATTCATTGGTACGAGCTGAATGGAAACGGAACTAAGAAATGCTACTACTGTACTGCTACTTACTACTGTCTTATAAATTTCACTCCTTTGTTTCGCCTGCTTCCTTTGTGGTCAATTTTTTCAGTTTTTTTAGACTAAGTCCCTAGTTGTTATGCATTGTTGGAAGAGCTAAGAAAACGGTTATGTTTTTAAAATAATCTGCTAAACCAAGTTTCATACATTTTTTTGGCCATAAGGCATTTTATTGGAAATAAAAATCAATTTTAATCTCGCACTATTAAATTGAGGCCGATAATTATTGTTGTAATATTGACAAATGACCAGTATTTTAATCGTTTATAACTGAGAATAAAAAAATAGATTTAAATTGATACATTTTTCTTTTAATAAATTTTTAAGTTGTATTTCTGATTTATTTCTAAAAAAGCTAAGAAACATAATAACTCGTGATGTGTGAACTAAATACATTCTTTTGTAATCATAAGTCGATATGTAGTACAATTATGCTCACTAATGTGTGACAAAAATACCATTATTATATTAATATATTCCTTTCTTGATTATAAGTCGATCTATAGTAAAATTGTGCTGACTTAAAACATCAAGCGGTTTAAGAAATAGCTTTCTTTGTAACATTAATACGGTTTCTTGGAATCTTGACATGTTCATATAATTTCCATTCTAAAGAGGCAATGTGTCTAAGTATTTATTACAGTGCACCCACAAGTGGAACAAGAATGTAATAAATCCAGTACGTCGTAGATTTCGCTCCATGTTCGATGTTGTGATACATTACTCTAGATAGAGTGTAGATTGCTTTGAAATATAAAACGAGATGCTGTGTAGCGTTGAAATGAACAGATTATCTCATAAATTACTGTTTTGTTATCAACCGACTTCAAAAAAGGAGGAAGTTCTCAATTCGTTTATATATATTCTTATGTAATAACTTTTGACTGGGTGAACGGATTGATGATTCCTGATTTGATGATTCTTTTTTTTAACGATTTGAAAACTAGTGTTTCCCGTGTGCTCTTAAATTAAGTATTTGCGCGACAAATGGACGAATAACTCAGTTTCACACCAAGTGTTTTGACGGTTTACTTTTAATTTAAAATAATGCACTTGAAGAATAGTTTGATGAGTTTGGTTAGGTTTTGATTAATTCTATTTCGTAATTTCTTCGATAATTCAGAAATACAAAGAGGGTGTCTCCTTGTAAAAATGTTTGATTCGATTTGTAGTCGGTTTTTTTTTACTCGTAAATATACCTGTCATATGTTCAGTCTGAATAATCTTGGAAAGAAAATATAAAATATAAGATCTCACATTCTTTTAACCCCAGCAGGGATAGTCAGATATAGCTTTCCCTGACATTTTTTCACCAATCGTATTAGGTCCGGACAGGTGGCAAATCGATCGCCATAAATTTTAACAAGTAATTTAATTTGTATAAAAAAACCTAAAAAGCGGCAATTCATTGGTACTTGACCACGATCTCATCTGATGTTAAGTGGCACTAGTTTACTAAAAGCCTATTCACTCTACTCTTGAAGGCTCTTCCCTCGATCAGATCAGATCGATTGGATCCCCTCGATTAGATCGATCGATTAATTATTTCGACTTAAAAAAACATATCTAGTATAAATCTTTGTGCCAGTAAAAATATTGCAAATATTATCATTAGAATACATCTACACACTAAATTTTCAAATTACTTTTATATTTTATCCCGTTTGTAGGCCGTACAAAGCTGCAAATCGAAATGCGATTAATTATTTCGACTTAAAAAACATATCGAGTATAAAACTTTGTGCCAGTAAAAAATATTGCATATATTGTTATTAGTATACAGATACTAAATTATAAAAATTAATTTAATATTTCATCCTGTTCCGGCCGTACAAAGCTGCAGATTGAAATTTAATTAATTATTTTGGCTTAAAAAACATATCGTGTATAAAACTTTGTGCCAATAAAAATATTGCCAATATCGTCATTAGTATGCTATCTATCCACACGCGACTCCACGTGCCGATCGTTAAATAAAATGTTCAATATCATGTGAACCGTAAAAATGCTACGAGATGGCAGATAGGGTGTCAACTGAGACACGAAAATTTCCCGAAGGCGCAAATATGAAATAAGCAATTTACAACCCCCACACCGGCATTATTTTCTAATAACAAGATTTAATTCCAGTATTCATTGTAATCAATACTATAGAAACGATGTTACCACGATTTCTAAAAAATAATTTTGAAAAAATCAATGCGAAAAAATTATTTTTGTCGCTTATAAAGAATAATGATAACTTTAATAATTTATTAAAAAAAAACTGAAAACATAATTCAAGATAACTTCGTTATTCACAATATAAGTCACAATAAAATTATGTTAAAAATCATATTTATTTCGTAATATAATATATGGCAATGTTTACCAAAAAAAAAACACTAAATATAAAATAATAAATTATTATAAGTCGGCAATAAGTTTAAGTTAAAAGAAAACTATGTTATTTTTAACGTCCCATTTCTCTTTATAAATAAGTAATGCCTAGTTGCGTGCCTACAAATATTTATAACAGAGCTTTTGACCAAATGTATATGGTTTTTGACCAATATACAATATTATAGGCATCATAATATTGCAATTATAAATATGTAATTATTCAAATATTCATTCTACCTCTAAGTGTCTACGTTTAGTAAACCAAGAATAATTGTTTATTTTTCAAATTATAAATTATTTATTGATTTGAAAATTCAAAATTAATGAGTACGTTGTTTCATTTATGATATTTATTTATAATAAAACATTTTAAAAAATGGTTTACATATTGCAATTATAAATATTTAATTATTCAAATATTCATTCTACCTCTTTGTGTCTTCGTTTCATAAACCAAGCATAATTGTTTAATGTTTTCAATTTATAAATTATTTATTGATTTGAAAATTCACAATTTATGAGTACGTTGTTTCATTTATGATATCTATTTATAATAAAACATTTTCGAAATAAAATGGTAATTGTATTTGTACACGAGGTTTGTTTTCATTATTATGAATGCCTTTTGTGTGTTCATTAAATATTACCTACCTTGAATTTTATACTCCGAGCTTCTATCACATATTTTAATTTCTCTTTCGTTTTGCACATAACGAGTCCTTTGATGACAATCACACAAATGTCATCAGTCGAAACTACTTATATTATAGTCAAATACATTATGCCTGTCCGCGTGTGTTAGATATCACAATGTTTATAACGAATCACATTCATCAATGGGAGTTTTTTTCGAGCCGCGCGTATCCGACAAAGAGCAACGTAAACGTGGTAAACCGGCCCGTGGACATATCCTGCCGCGCTCGAGGCTTGCTACTTGCCGACTGACGTTACTCTTCACGACACATCTGCATTTAAGAAGCCGCTATCGTTATGCGACTAATCGATTGGTCAGAGGGAGAAGCACAGTCATCTGTCCTGCTCCACGCCATCTCCCTCTCGCCTCGCGCATGCGCAGTCCCGGCTGGTACTCTTTCAAAAGTGGCGGAAAGTAAATAAACTCAAACGAAACGTATCCCGACGCGGAACATAAGGTGATATCGAAATAGGAAGTTAACTTTGAACAAGAGTCGTAATTAAATTTCCGAACTGGTACAATATGTTGGTATATGTTGTATCTTTCAATATAAAATAATCGATCATCTTTAAGTCGTGATCCTTGTAACGTTAAAACTTCACTTGTTGCGCGGTGACTTTGTTCCCGCGATAAGAAGCTACGTTTACCCCTGCATGTCAATGTAGGGCTGGAATAGACATGTGAAATCGCAATTACATTATTAACTGACTGCTAAAAAGGAGGAGGTTCTCAATTTATCTGTACTTTTTTTATGTTTGTTAAATCATTTCGACTGGGTGAACCGATTTTGATGATTCTTTTATTATTTAAACGCTGTTGCTTACAGTGTCGGAATTCTGACTCTTTTAAAATCGTCTTAATAAATAGTTAATTATTCAAATATTCATTCTACCTCTATGTGTCTACTGTTATGTACTGTATGATTGTTATGCATAATAACTACTTCCAATGATATCTTAGTGATTTACCTGAACCTTATTGTATCTTAATTTAATTCATAATTAATAACTTAGATGATCGTCACATTAACTTGGCATTGTAAACAATAATTTAATTTTATTAGTTCGTAATCTGATTTCTAATTAATTTTGTATAAAGATTGTGAGGACGCACAGTGACGGTATTCGTTAAAATAATTCTTTGTACAACATTACGCCGTCTGAATAAATCGAGTGTATTAGTTTTTGTACTATTTTAGTCCACAAGATCTATAAATTATTACACTACGTTTAGTAGACCACGAATAATTTTTTAATATTTTTAAATTTTAAATTATTTATTGATTTGAAAATTCAGAATTTATGAGTACCTTGTATCATTTATGAATATTTATTTATAATAAAACATATTCAAAATAAAATCGGTAATCATATTTGTACACGAGATCTGTTTTCAAATAAACGTACGGACAAGGAGGGCCGACCCCAAATAAAGGGAAAAGGCAAAGAAGAAGAAGAAGACTGAATAAAGTTGTGGGTGTAGTACAACAATTGTTTTGATTGCAATATTCGAGATAGAAGCGAAATACGACCTAGCATACTATCAGATGGCGCTAGGTAATTATGTCTAATCGGCTAGGTATATAAGAACGTAGATATATAATACTTGTTTTTATCTGTTATAATTATCTCTTTGAAATTATTAAAATATCTTAATACAAAGATAAATTTTAAGATTCCCGAATCCTAGCGATTCCTTGCATGTCATAAATAATTTTATCAAGCGTACTCAGCATTTACCGACTATAAAACTTCAATATCAGCGATAAATTTTTAACGCCGCTAAACGTAAATTTATTTAAATCACTCACAATAAAGTTAAAAGCCGCCAAACTCTTAAATTGCACCACTTAAATGAAATACAGGTATAAAATCACACGTGCACTAGTGAAATTAATAACATTCCCACGTTAGCCGCGTTAACACACAGCTACGATTAAATTAACACACAAGAGTGCTTCGTGCTTGTTCGTTTGTGTGTCTCCTCAGAGGGACCGGCACTCCCACTAGTGAGCTCTTAACATTTAGCTGGGAGCTGTATCAAACGACGCGGAAATTCCCACTTACTCCGTGATTGCCACACTACGGGAGGTTAATGCCGTTGCCGATTCGGTAGACCGAATACATTTCATTTTCTACGTTAACGGTTTTTCACGTTTCTATTTTTAATTCCTTTGTGAAATATCGCATTTTTTTTTAATAAATGTATTACGTAGGTGACGTGTAAGGAGTGCTTTATTTGAAGCTTTAAACTTTTTTAGGCTTTCAAACTAAAAATTACTAAAAATGACTTAATTTTTTTAATACTTTCTAAGGTTTCAATAACCTTTTTTTTGTTAACGAGGAGGAAATCTTCAAAAGATACCCCGCTTTCTGGGGGGAAGGCGGCGTAACTTACGATTTTCTCCATCCACACTATAGTATAGTGTCCGTTCCTACATAGGCTATCACGTGTTAGCTGGCAACATATGGCACCCAGCGATTGTTATGCATAATAACTACTTCAAATGATATCTTAGTGATTTACCTGAACATTATTCTATCTTTAAATAGTAAATAATAATTTAGTTGATATAAATATTAACTTGGCATTTTAAACAATAATTTAAATTTGTTAGTTCGTAATCTGACTTCTAATTAATTTTGTATAAAGATTGTGAGAACGGGCAGTTGTGACGGGATTTATTAAAATAATTCCTTGTACAACGTTACGTTGTCTCAATAAAGCGAGTGTACTGGTTATTGGACTATTTCATTCCACAAAAGCTACACGTTACTTTACGTCGGCTTTATGAACTCATGTTCTTTGAATTAGTGTCCGTAATTTGTGTATACAATGATAAATTGTGTTGATCTGTTGTTAAAAGCGAGTAAACAATGAAGGTATTGAAACAAGACAAGCTATCCACAAATGATTGTTTACAGCGCGACGTAAACTGAACACTACTTAAGCCGACAGCTCATTGTCAACCAGACGATTTAAACTTGATTAATTGACGACTCGGGAGCGTCTGATTAATACACAAACACCGATCAATTCTAATCCTTTATCGTAATAATCATATAATACATAATGGCATATATTGCAATAGTTACAGCCTTTATATTTGTCCCACTGCTGGGTACAGCCCTTCTCTGTAAAGAGAGTATAAAGGCATAATCCGCCACGCACACCGAATTGTACACACATGTCTTTGAAGCGTCAATAGCCTAATGGTTTAGGGTACGGTCTGCGAATCGTAAGGTCGTGGGTTCGATTCCACCATTTGACTATTGACGTGACGTCCTAGCACAAGCGTATGCTTAGTTGGAATGGTTAACAAGAATTTTAGTAATATTTAAAAAATGGTGTTTTCCTTCACCGCCGAGCGCGTGGCAAATCAGCTCATAAAATTGCAACAACGAATTTATTGGTGCCGGCACCGGGGATCGTACTCGGGTTGCTATTATGCAACTTGAAGCGAACGCCCAGACACTGGGCTACCATGGCTCACTATATTATGGATATATAGTATTACAGATTACTCTGTAAAAATTAATATATTGCATAATTCAATAAAATTAATAAATTTGTATCACACTTATGTGGAATCTATATAACGCTATAGGGTAACAGAACTGACGCTAGCAGAGCTTTTGTTGCTCAGAAAAAGTGCATTCGAGCGATATTTGGGTTCCCGTGGTGGCCCCCTTCGGTGCATGGCGACGGGCTCCGGGATCTCCAAAAGAACGCGTCTACACTGTGTTGCTAAGCATGTCCCGAAGGGGGGCGATTTTCTCCTGTCCTTCATTAATCTGATTGCTATCAAATTTAACAGGAACTGGTGGACTAACTTAAAGACTAGAAATTTTATTAACATAGGTCTAACGGTTTTTCCGTTCTTTATTATTTGAATAGGAAACATACGTGCACACATAGTCTCTTATATATATAGATAGCTTCGCCCCACTGGTTTACCCTTGATTAAAAACTATTTATTTAAATATTTCGAAATTAAAAATGTTATTTTCGTATTTGTACAGTAAAAACATTCATGTACATGTTTAGTAAAAAGAGATTATTTTAATATTACTACATTATTATATTTACATCGACGCTGAAAAACTAAAACCTAGTGACCCACAAAAATGAAATTATTCACCAGAGCCGAAAAACATTTTAACTTTAAAAAAATCATAACTTTCGTGTTTGTGGACCTAGAGCTGTCGTTTTTTGAAATAATATTTATTATTTTTTGCTGAATAAATATTTTACTACGGCATTAACCTAGAGTTTTTCAAAAAGAAAATCGTTTTACGGTACCAAAATTAAAAGAGAAGTTTCAATCTTGAAAATCCTATTTTCACTGTTTTTCATCTAATAGTTACAAGTGATATATCATTCAACGCGTCTTTTTTTCTGATTTCAACGACGTAAAAAAGTGAAAATCCATATGTGTCACTTACTACGTTTTTGCTTTCCAGCGTTAATATATTTAAATATTATACATTTTATTCCACGTGACAATATTTTGCCTTTTAAAGTATTACCAATACCAACTTCTTCCGTTTGACCGTGTACAACGTAGAGCTGCTCGAATAGTCGACGATCAGGGTCTTTCCGATCGACTCGACCCTCTGAGTCTGCGAAGAGATGTCGGTTCTCTTTGCATCCTGTATCATTTACCATGGGGAGTGTTCTGAGGAATTGTTCGGAATCATCCCAGCTACCGATTTCCATTACCGCACATCTCGGCAGAATTACCGCCACCGCCACCGCCACCATCTTGATGGTTGGCGTTCAACGACTGTACGTTTTTCGCGTAACTTTCGCCCACGCACTGTCAACTTGTGGAATCAACTGTCGCCAGCGGTATTTCCGAACGTTTACGATTTAGGGACCTTCAAGAAACGTGCCTATTCCTATCTCAAAGGTCGGCAACGCACCTACAGCTCCTCTGGTGCTGTGGATGTTCATGGGCGACGGTGATCACTTAAGATCAGGTGAGCCGTATGCTCGTTTGCCACTTTTCATATAAAAAAAATATATATTACAATAAGTTTAAATAAAGAAATAAAAAAAAACGTCAAGAATAATTAAAAGAACTATAACGATTTTCTGTAATAATAAAAAGCAATATCTCAGTCTCTGGATTAGCGATACATTTTTGCAGTTCAATAACGCGAATTAATTAAAGTACGCGGATGGCTACGGCATAAGCTACGGCAAAACAATACAAGGGGGGAAAGAAAAGAACGATGGCACTAATGAAATGTAGCAAGGAAGCTTCTCTGGATAAATGTAGCGAAACAAACGCACACTGTCACAATTCGCCGGCAAAACATCGATAAAGTAACATGATTCAGAAGATGAATACAGACAAAATATTTAATAACAATTCATCTTTTATGCTTGCCTAGTATAAGAGAGTTAATTATATTTCTGATGAAGATGCTTTGTAAGAAAAGTACTTCAACTCTCTATACCCTGGAAGGTGGGACGGCTTTTAGTATAGGAGTTTTAGTATGCTACATGCGTCGATACTTTAGCACCGTCACATCTTCCAGAATCTTCTGTTGAGGCTGGAGCGGCCGCTGCAACTGCAGAAAACCTTAAGCGACGCAAATATAGTAACCTCTATAGAGGTTTCATATTTGAGCCGTTTGGGTCCGTGGGGTCCTAGTGCACACCATCTTTTTAATGTGATAGCTAAGAAGTTGGTCGACAAATCTGATGACCAGAAGGCTGACTTATATCTTGTACAGAGGCTAAGCATTGCCACACAACGTGGCAATGATGAATTACTCAATATAACGCCAACCGATTTAAATTACTAAAAATATTTTCATTTATACCAAATAAACTTAAGCTTAAGCTAGGAGAGGGTTCTCGTCAATAGTTGAATGGTGGATTCGAACCTATGACCTTAAGTTTTGCAGACCATGCCCTAAACCATTAGACTATTGGCGCTTCTATTGATTCCTTTGTACTAAAACGGTTGTACCAATTAATTGCAGTGTTTCGGTTTTCTTAAGTACAAAAAATCACTTGTTATAAATTTGTGCCGAAGTTAATAATTTTATAGCGATGGGATCAATTCTTGTCACTTATGGGGACCTAAGCTTGGTCAAAAGCGGACAGCTAAAGCTCTCTCTGTGTAGTCTGCTTTGATTAAAAGGATGTGAAAGTTTATTTAAATATACATAATTTATACATAAATAAACAAATGGTTATTTTATTATGTTTACAAACTTTTACGCTATAACGCAAATGTGGTAGTCAAAGGACAATTCGCCTTTCACCGAGCTATGTTTTTATTGTGCTGTAGTTTTTGTCTGTTATATCAAATAGAGTCGTCATTTTCCTCACTTTGGCTTAGTCATATGTCAATGTTACCTGTCAGATTTGTTCCTTTGACTTGAGAGATCAAGGACCTTATATATTGGTGATTTTCAATGTTTCAAGGTCAAGCATTTTAAAAGGAAAATCATTACAAGTACAAGACTATTTAAGAACTTTTCGAAAGATTTCAAATCGAAAATCGGTAGCCAAGCATCTTAGCTCTAGATTTTGATTACATGTGATATGTGCTACAATTAACTTTAATTGCAGGTTGAAGAAAATAGCGTTTTATATATTATTATTTTCAGCGTGTCACATAAAATTTCAGATTTACGCAAGACTTTACATTTTATATTAAAGTACTTCGCTTGATGACTGGAGCGTATTTTGCCAAAGAGGAATTGTGCACACTTGGTGCTACATCCAAAGTTTCCATTGTTACATCGAAACTTATGCAATATGGCGTCTGCTTCTTTAATACTTTCCACAACGCTCGATTACGTTTAACGGCACAATTCGGATGAATTTTCTTATTTACTGTAAGACGGAAAGACGGCAGAAAATCTCGCTGAGCTAAATTCCTAGTTGGAGCGATTTCACACTAGACATGTTTTCTAGAACGAGTTTATTGTCAGCGTGTACATATTTTGTTCTGTTTTATAACTTTCTTTGTTATATAAATCTTGTTTCCAACATTTCATTTTATCGTTACGTTAAGTTAATGATACATAATATATTATAAGAATTTTAACTTAGTCTCATCCTATAAATCCGTCACTATTTTGACGCATTCTTTGTCGTCTTCTCGTTGGTAAGGATTGTGACCACTTTTAAACAGCCTCCATTGGTTGTGCTTATACTCGGAGTAGACCGCACAGTCATGCTGCCTCCAACCGTCTTCGCGATATTGTGAGTCTATTTTATAGGCGTCCCTAAGCACGTTTGCTGACAACTCTAGGTCCACAAACACGAAATTTATATTTTTTTTTAAAAAGTTGTGGGTTACTTCGTGTTTGTTTTTCAGTATCGATATGTAAATATAATAATGTAGTAATATTAAAATAATCGCTTTTTACTACACTTGCATATGTATTTACTGTACATATACAAAATAACATTTTTATTTAAGAAATAATTATGTCATTTTGCCTAAAACGATCTGCTTCTCTAGACAGCGCTCTGCAGACCGCATAATCTGTCCAAAGAACTCCACTTACTTTTTTAAATTTAAAAAATTAAAAAAAATCTATTATTTTTTTTGTTATTTTATAAGAATAGATAATATTAGTATCTATTCTAATAAAATAAAAAAAATTCTGCACCTTTAAAAATCAGGCATTTTAAAAAAAAATGTAGTAACTGTAGCGGTAGCAATCTTATTAACAAAACAAAGTAAACACTTAAAGTACATTAGAAAAGAGAACGGGATAAAAGTCTGTGGTTGTTTGTTTGTGGGTTTTTATTGAAAAAAAAAATCTTTCTGTAAATATGCATAAGTTAAATACAGCTATTTGATGACTTAAAATTTAGCATAGTTCATTTCGCTATGTAGACGCTCACTATGAACGGGATTTTACGCAAATCCTACCCATTTTTCGTCTACCTTCTATAAATTATCAATTCTAGAAGCGTCAATAGCCTAATGGTTTTACCATTCGACTATTGACGTAAACCATTTCTAAACACAAGCTTAAGCTTAGTTGGAATGATTAACAAGAAAGTTAATAATATTTGAGAAAAATTATTGTTAGCAATCTTTTAAAAAAACATAAGTTTCTTAGCATCAATATATAATTACTGGTACCCGTGCGGAGCTGATCACTTGCAACTAATATAACGACGACAATTATGGTTGAGAGCCCGTCATGTTCCTGTGATCCAAATAAGATAGAAAATGTAGAGCATGTAATATTAGAATGCTCTATATATAGGAGAGAAAGATATGAAACAGAGATAGAGTGTAAAATAAAAGAGAAAACATAAAAGAAATTTGTAGGCGACTCGCACAACAGTGGTCCTCTTGGACAGCTCAGAAGCTCAGCTCTCTCGTTCTGAGAGCTCAGTGGACTGTATATATAAGTTCGGTTCAAGGTTCAGTGGACTGTATTATAAGTTCGGTAGTTCGGTTCTATGTTTAATTCACAATATACTAAACACATAAAAGTTCACAATAATCAAAGTTCACAAATAATAAAAGTTCACACATAACAAAGGTTCAGTTATAATAAAGTTCACAAACAACAAAGGTTCAGGTTCAAAGTACACTATTTAATAAGGTTCAGTTCACTTACGGTTCAGGGCAACGGTCTTTCACTAGATCACGTTGCGTTCTAATTAGTTTGGTTCGTTCAACCAAGGTTCAGAGCACAGTTCAGCTCACAGTAGTTCAACAAAATAATCAACTACTTATAAGGTTCGGTTCAGAGCAACGGTCGTTCTACACGTTGCTTACTATTTAAAAGTTCTTTCAATTGAGGTTCAGAGCAACCGTCTCACTATGGTTCAAACTAATAATCATGCTTGCAAATTCTATGTACCACCTTAAATAGCCAAAGATGGGCTCTACCCCGCTCCGTCTCATAGTTAAATATTGATAAAAATACAATAAACCAAAGCGGGAATTTAAGAAAGGACGCTTTCCAATAACTTAATTACGCTTTCCAATAAGTCTATAGAATTCGGCATTTGTAAATTTAAACACGCCTGACGTTGCCATCTGCAACGTTTATAGCCCTAGAATTGTTAATGGCAGCAATATAGAGCAATATGCCCAATAACCCAATAAGCTCTTTCCACAGATTTCTTTACTAATATAAACTATATAATATTCCCGGGTTCGCTCGGTCGGCTGGCCGGTCGTCTACATTCTCCCCGCTGAAGCTCTTCAGCTCTGGTTGCAAGGGTTAGAACGGCCAGTCGGATCACAGGTCAACTGAAGACTCTGGTGCGCGTTCGGACGTCTGCGCAGCTCACGTCGTCGTCGGGATTGAGTAGGCTCACTCGACAATCCCGCATGATGGCTACAGCCACACTTTGTGGGCAGTGCCGGTTCCACGACGATCATGTAGTTTCCCGCCTGGATCGAAACCGCCCACCGCAGAAGGTTGGTGCGGTGTGATCGATGGAAGGTATTCTCGACCCAGCGGGCCCAGAAAGGATCGGAGAGCGCCCGATTCTGGCGCCAGGCTTTGCTGTCAGCTTCGACGCAGGGGCCAGCACTGGGTGCCCTCGCGGAGCTGCCCAACAGCAAATGGTTCGTCACAGCTTCTACCGTGTATTCGTCCTCTGCGGGCAGTATCGCAAGCACCTCTTCCTTTGGCGCTCGCGACTTCAGGATCGTGGTGAGAGCGGCCTTAACAGGCAAGATCAAGCTCTCCCACGTGCCACCTTGATTATGGTCAGCAGAGATAGAGCGCCAGTCTAAACTCCACTGCAGCGCTTTCTCTAAGTTTGGGTAGCCGTTGTTCGTAGGCGGTTCCGTCTAGTTTTATTTGCCGCTTCTCTATAGTAGATACTGGTTCGGCGTCGGTTCGTCCCTTCAATCTTATAGTATCGTTCACATCTAAGTTCGGATGTAATTTGTTTGATTTGCTTGATTTTTGAGTTCTTGTTCCACTCGTTAAATGCGTAATTTCTTCTCCAAAGCTTTCACGTTGTGCTGCCTGTACTAAAACACGCTCCGCATGTTCTTTGACTTCTGTCAGTTCTGTGATTTCTTCCCGCCGGTGTGATATGATTTTCTGTTCTTTCTGTTTTTGTTCATTTCCACTTTGTTGTGTTAGTGCTTCGGTTCGAGGTTCGTTCGGAACATGGCGTAATAACTCTTTGCAGTTACTGCTTAAACTACGCTGCTCAAATCCGCCTTCGGCGTGCAAATGTCTTTCATGCAATTCTTTGTTCGCAATCACATCTGGGGTTCCATTACTCGCAACATAATCGTCTTCTACAGCGTCTGGATATTCCTGCTCGATATCCATTTCGTTCTTATTTCTAACATTATGTGCCACAAGTGATGAGCTTGTTTTGTCACCGCTCTGTGTCTCATAACACGCGTCGACTCGACGTGTCGAATCATAATCTTGTAGGAACTCCCCCCGTACAGGCGTCGACGAGGACAGACTTTGATTCTCGCTCAGGATTTCTATCTCAGACCGAGCGTTTTGCACCCACTGGTCGGTAGTTCGGTAAGACTCGACCTTGACGCTAGCTTTCGAGTCTTCTTCAATACGAGCGATTTCCAACTCGAATCTCCTTTCAATTAATTTCATTTTTTCGTTTAACATCTCCTCTTTGAGTTTTATTAATTCAAACTCTGCTTCTCGCTTCCTTATTGATGTCGTTAGACTTGTGCGGGATCGCACAGACGCGGTCGGAGAATGTGTTCTTACACGCTCACTAACTCGCGTATTCGATAGTGCTCTGGTAAGCGCGGCCACTATGTCGGCGACGCGCGGCAACTCGACCTGTGGTTCTGTGGTTCGGTACGTAGACGGCTGCGGTCTTGTCGTTGCTCCAGAGTAGCACAGAAAGTGACTGCGTTCTTCGTCTTCTTTCTTGTGCCACTGACTTCTTGTCAACACCATGGTTCGGTTCGTTCGATTTACTTTTGAATATGCGGCTCACTAACGCATATCCGGGTCACCAGCGCTTATCCGGCTCGAAGGACCAACTTCTGTAGGCGACTCGCACAACAGTGGTCCTCTTGGACAACTCAGATGCACACGCATACATACATATGCGCGTGCACTCGCTCTCTCGTTCTGAGAGCTCAGTGGACTGTATATATAAGTTCGGTTCAAGGTTCAGTGGACTGTATTAAAAGGTTCGGAAGTTCGGTTCTATGTTTATTTCACAATATACTAAACACATAAAAGTTCACAATAATCAAAAGGTTCTCGATAATCAAAAGGTTCACGAATAATAAAAGTTCACATTTAACAACGGTTCAGTTATAATAAAGTTCACTATTTAATAAGGTTCACTTACGGTTCAGGGCAACGGTCTTCACCAGATCACGTTGCGTTCTAATTAGTTTGGTCTGTTCAACCAAGGTTCAGAGCACAGTTCAGCTCACAGTAGTTCAACAAAATAATCAACTACTTATAAGGTTCGGTTCAGAGCAACGGTCGTTCTACACGTTGCTTACTATTTAAAAGTTCTTTCAATTGAGGTTCAGAGCAACCGTCTCACTATGGTTCAAACTAATAATCATGCTTGCAAATTCTATGTACCACCTTAAATAGCCAAAGATGGGCTCTACCCCGCCCGTCTCATAGTTAAATATTGATAAAAATACAATAAACCAAAGCGGGAATTTAAGAAAGGACGCTTTCCAATAACTTAATTACGCTTTCCAATAAGTCTATAGAATTCGGCATTTGTAAATTTAAACACGCCTGACGTTGCCATCTGCAACGTTTATAGCCCTAGAATTGTTAATGGCAGCAATATAGAGCAATATGCCCAATAACCCAATAAGCTCTTTCCAATAGATTTCTTTACTAATATAAACTATATAATATTCCCGGGTTCGCTCGGTCGGCTGGCCGGTCGTCTACATTCTCCCCCGCTGAAGCTCTTCAGCTCTGGTTGCAAGGGTTAGAACGGCCGGTAGTCGGATCTGCGTCAACTGAAGACTCTGGTGCGCGTTCCGGACGTCTGCGCAGCTCACGTCGTCGTCGGGATTGGAGTAGGCTCCTCGACAATCCCGCATGATGGCTACAGCCACACTGTGAAGGGCAGTGCCGGTTCCACGACGATCGCCAGTTTCCGCCTGGATCAGAGCCGCCCACCGCAGAAGGTTGGTGCGGTGTGATCGTCATTCTCGGACCCAGCGGGCCCAGAAAGGATCGGAGAGCGCCCGATTCTGGCGCCAGGCTGCTGTCAGCTTCGACGCAGGGGCCAGCTGGAGTGCCCCGCGGAGCTGCCCAGCAGCAAATGGTTCGTCACAGCTACCGTGGCTGTCTCTGCGGGCGATATCACCAAGCACCTCTTCCTTTGGCGCTCGCGACTTCAGGATCGTGGTGAGAGCGGCCTTAACAGGCAGATCAAGCTCTCCCACGTGCCACCTTGATTGGGTGCTCAAAGAGATAGAGAGCCGCCAGTCCTGAAGCTCCACTGCAAGCGCTTTCTCTCTAAGTTTAGGTAGCCCGTTGTTCGTAGGCGGTTCCGTCTAGTTTTATTTGCCGCTTCTCTATAGTAGATACTGGTTCGGCGTCGGTTCGTCTGCTAATCTGATATCATTTCCTCTAAGTTCGGATCTAATTTGTTCGATTGCTTGATTTTTGAGTTCTTATTTCCACTCTTTAATTGCGTAATTTCTTCTCCAAAGCCTTCACGTTGTGCCGCCTGTACTAAAACGCGCTCCGCATGTTCTTTGACTTCTGTCAGTTCTGTAATTTCTTCCGCCGGTGTGATATGAGTTTCTGTTCCTTCTGTTTTGTTCATTTCCACTTTGTTGTGTTAGTGGTTCGGTTCGAGGAGTTCGTTCGAACATGGCGTAATAACTCTTTGCAGTTACCGCTTAAACTACGCTGTTCAAATCCGCCTTCAGCGTGCAAATGTCTTTCATGCAATTCTTTGTTCACCAATCACTTCTGGGGTTCATTACTCGCAACATAATTGTCTTCTGCAGCGTCTGGATATTCCTGCTCGATATCCATTTCGTTCTTATTTCTAACATTATGTGCCACAAGTGATGAGCTTGTTCTGTCACCGCTCTGTGTCTCACTGTACGCGTCATCGACGTGTCGAATCATAATCTGTAGGAACTCCCCGTACAGGCGTCGACGAGGACAGACTTTGATTCTCGCTCCGGATTTCTATCTCAGACCGAGCGTTTTGCACCCACTGGTCGGTAGTTCGGTAAGACTCGACCTTGGCGCTAGCTTTCGAGTTTTTCTTCAATACGAGCGATTTCCAACTCGAATCTCCTTCAATTAATTTCATTTTTTCGTTTAACATCTCCTCTTTGAGTTTTATCAATTCAAACTCTTCTCCTTCCTTATTGATGTCGTTAGGCTTGTGCGGGATCGCACAGACGCGGTCGGAGAATGTGTTCTTACACGCTCACTTAACTTTCAGCGTATTCGATGTGATGCTCTGGTAAGCGGCCACTATGTCGGCGACGCGCGGCAACTCGACCTGTGGTTCTGTGGTTCGGTACGTAGACGGCTGCGGTCTTGTCGTTGCTCCAGAGTAGCACAGAAAGCGACTGCGTTCGCGTCTTCTTTCTTATACCACTGACTTCTTATCAACACCATGTTTCAGTTCGTTCGATTTACTTTGAATATGCGGCTCACTAACGCATATCCGGGTCACCAACGCTTATCCACGGCTCAGAAGGACCAACTTCTGTAGGCGACTCGCACAACAGTGGTCCTCTTGGACAGCTCAGATGCATACGCATACATACATATGCGCGTTACTCTCGTTCTGAGAGCTCAGTGGACTGTATATATAAGTTCGGTTCAAGGTTCAGTGGACTGTATTAAAAGTTCGGAAGTTCGGTTCTATGTTTATTTCACAATATACTAAACACATAAAAGTTCACAATAATCAAAAGTTCACGATAATCAAAAGGTTCACCAATAATAAAAGTTCACACATAACAAAAGTTCAGTTATGATAAAGTTCACAAAGGTTCAGGTTCACTATTTAATAAGGTTCTGTTCACTTACGGTTCAGGGCAACGGTCTTTCACCAGATCACGTTGCGTTCTAATTAGTTTGGTTCGTTCAACCAAGGTTCAGAGCACAGTTCAGCTCACAGTAGTTCAACAAAATAATCAACTACTTATAAGGTTCGGTTCAGAGCAACGGTCGTTCTACACGTTGCTTACTATTTAAAGTTCTTTCAATTGAGGTTCAGAGCAACCGTCTCACTATGGTTCAAACTAATAATCATGCTTGCAAATTCTATGTACCAATCTTAAATACAAAGATGGGCCCTACCCCCGCTCCGTCTCATAGTTAAATATTGATAAAAATACAATAAACCAAAGCGGGAATTTAAGAAAGGACGCTTTCCAATAACTTAATTACGCTTTCCAATAAGTCTATAGAATTCGGCATTTGTAAATTTAAACACGCCTGACGTTGCCATCTGCAACGTTTATAGCCCTAGAATTGTTAATGGCAGCAATATAGAGCAATATGCCCAATAACCCAATAAGCTCTTTCCAATAGATTTCTTTACTAATATAAACTATATAATATTCCCGGGTTCGCTCGGTCGGCTGGCCGGTCGTCTACAAAATTATACAACAGTTTTCTAAGACTAAGTAGAGAAATAGCAATTAAGGTAATAAAAAGATTAAATAAATTAAAATAGAGATAATGTGAAACCAGAGGTATTTATTTGAAAAACACCAATGGTTAACAAAATAGGATAAATTAAAAAGTTGGATAAACTGAAAATGAAATAGATGATAAGTAAAATATGTAATATATGTAGAGTAAAGTAAAATATGTAGAGTAAGAAAGTACATGTAGAGTAAGGAAATATAGAATAAGAAAATGGAGTAAGGAAGTAGAGTAAGAATTGTAAATGTATGTAGTAGAGTTAGAGAATGAAAAATGTAGTATAGTAAGAAGAATAAATAGTATAAAAAAATTTAGTAATAGTAGTAGTAATAAAGAAATTCTAATAATGTGTTATTATGTAGTAGAGCAACAATTGTAAGACTAGGTGAGTGGAAGAGAGTTGTGAGTTTGAGTGGGATTGGAAACGGATGAACAGAAAGGGAATGCAAAAGAAGAAAGACGAAAGGTCTCTAAAGTACCAAACATTGGGGAATGATGAAATAAACAAAAACTATTATAGAATACCTTTGAGCACCCCGTAGTTTGCCCGCGTCTGTCTTTACCTTCGATGACAACGTGGGTTTGAATTTATTTTGTGGAATGTGGGATTACAATGGGGTAAGAGTAGAGTAAATAGGCATTTACTAAACTAATACCATCATCATGAAAAAAAAGTACGTAGAATCGGAACCTAAAATTTCTTTTGTGAATTCAATGTTGCTGGCATCGCCGATCGAAAGGTACTACTACCTAAAAACGGTTGTTTAAATATTGCAGCTCGCTTTTAGGTAACTACGAATGTAAGATTCCAAACCTGACCAATAAGGTATTGGGCTCGTATCTATATTTTTTGTTTTAAAAGTATATTAATAATAATTCTTTTCACCAATATTGTTATTCCAACTAAACTTAAGCTAGGAGATGGTCCACGTTTATAGTCGAATGGCAGCGAACATTCGACTTTACGATTCGAAAACTATACCCTAAACTATTACTCTATTGACGCTTCAAATTCATGTTTATAAATTAATGTTGCTTGCATATAATTACTAGAGGTAATGGGATTACATTTATTCTTTGCTGGTAATCAGATCACAATTTTGTATATATATTGGATGTATGTAATGTGGTCTGCATTGATGATCAAAAATATGGTAATCCGATAGTGATCTATCTTTGAAGTCGTTTAAAATACAAAGGACTCGTCACACAAAATTGGCTTTTGTTTGATGACCGCGTTAGTTACCTACATTTAGGTTCGGCACGTTATTGATAGCGCCGGTATTGACGCTCCCACATCGATATTATATCAATAACCCATCGACAAAAAAGCCTCTTTGCTGTCGCGGCGTAATTTAATTTCAGGCTGAACAGGAGTGGTCATTATGGTAAGGGACGTATTACATATACAAAGTCTATTGCTTTCACAATTATGTTTTAAAGCGATGATAGCCATAGCGGCTGTTAAGCCACATATGATAGGAAAATTGAAAATTTCATTAATTAAAATACTTGTACTTACTTTTTGATTTTTGGATTTTTACAAATACACACAAACACTAACGCCCGTCATACATAGGGGTAGGCAGAGGTAAGAGAGCTACGCATGCTCTCATCCAGGGCTGGCTAGTATAGAATGAGAACTGAGATATTAAGTCCACGCTAAAACCTTAGTTTAAGGTTTTAAATAAATGTACGTGTGTAAGAAGTTAAACTTTTTTTCATCATTAATAGTTTATAATTACATGCAAATAATTAATTACAATAAAATAATAAAAGGACTAGAGAAGGATAGTCAACACAGTCAATAAAATTCAATGTTAATTTTAAATATTAAATTAAATAAACATTTTTAATTTATATACATAAATAATACATACGGATGGTTAACCTCAATTATATAATTATATTGGAGCACATAAAAAAGTATGTAAGCATTTTTTCAATGCCGCTTCAACCTGTTACTGTATCATTTTTTGTATAACTTTCCAATGTAGTATAACAATAAACACGTATTATTATTTAATTAATAAATAATCATTGATTAAGGCGTAATATAAATAAAGGATAATAAAAATGAAATATCAACAAAACGATAGTGAATATAACTTACGTAATAATCTTATATTGTGCATACGCGTATGTCAAACAGAATACCACCTCTGAATTTTCCGTTTGCTTCTAAAGCTCGTTAGTTCAACCTTAGCGAGTAGAGAGATATAACTTTTGATGTTCTTTTTCACCAAGTTAATTAGGTCCCATATGTAACAGGAAGTGAAACCAAACATCGGGCACAAATGTATAGCAAGTCAGTTTTGGTACTGCAATTCATTGATACAAACTAGCGACAGGCGAACTTGGGACTAGCGACTAGCACATAAGTCGAAGTTACTTAGCCACTAAGTTATTACAGCTTTCTATGATTGCTTCTTCACCTATAAAAAAATCTCCTTAGTTCAAGTTCAAGCTGGTCTAACCTTTGACTTTCAGATCATAGCAGTCGCGTAGCAATTGCCTAGCAAACGCGTAGCTTTTTCCCGTTCACTATCTAACCAAAGTATAAAATAATTTGACATATGCTCGACACTTTATAACGCTGTTTCACGAAATAGGAGCTCGTCGTTCGTGAGGTAAATAGGGCAGACCACTCAGACATTATTGTCCGTGATATACTATACCCTAATAGTAATTATTATTAATGGTGGCAACCCCATACCAACAGCACTTCGTACGAACTATTTACTAACTCTACTTTACACCTAGTGGATTACCGGGTAATTCGGTTAACGGGCGACTATGCCACGTCATGGGCTTAATATCAATTACGCGAAAAAAATCACGTCCTATTAACCAAACGGGGTAGTCAGGGTCTGCTACGACGTAAACTACGAGAGACCATAATTATACTTATGGTCTCTCATAGTTTTAAATGGGAGAAAATTTGTGGCAATGGTGTTTGTGTCTACAAAGCATTTTCTCTTAGGAGAAAATAAAGAGAAAATAGCAATAAAATAAATGACAGAAGATATTAAAAATTCTATAACCAATCTTGTTTATATTTGAATAATGAAGGAGCGTATAAAAATATATGAGATGATATAAATAGTCGGTAATGAATTCAAGTTTTTTCGGTTTTTTTTTTAAGTTCAAAAACCACTCGCTAACAAGTTTGTGCCCGATATATGCTGTCATTTGTTCCGTAAGCGACCTAATAAGTTTGAATTATTGAAAAGTGGACTGCGAAGGCTGTCACTGTCTACAACGCTAGTGTTTTGTTATTGAAAACTCTATTTCAAAACAAAGACGAATCTTAATGCGCATGTCAGCTCTTAAACGATCTTTCCATTCGTTAGTGTAAGAAAATTTTAATCACATTTAACAGTTCCTTTGTTTCGTCTCCAAAGCGACAAAAACAACTCCGTATAAATGTTAAAATGTAAACAATTTGACATTTGGAAGGCAATAGAATTGTGTGCTTAAAAAAAATGAGCAATGGTGAGAATTCAAGTATCGGGCCGTTTGCCAACTTTATTCGTATTGCAGAAAGATGAGGTATCCATAAAACATCTCAACCAATAAAAGTTATATTACTGTAGTAGGGTAGTTAGATACGGAGTGTTAACATCCACGAAAATGTCTTCATAATTTTATTTTTATTCAATATCATTTTTTTCTACAGTGATACAAAACAATTTTTGACAATGACATAAAATAGTTTACATTAAAGGATCGGATTAAAGAAATTTTTTTTTCAAACAAAAATAAACAATATTGACCTAAATATTTGTGTGTAATGCTAAAAAATAACTATCTTAAGACTATAGGAAAATACAAATATTTCCGAGAAAAAAAAACAGACTTCGAATCGAATTAATCAGAACCAAAGCAAATTGTAATCAATTTAAAGCGTTAAATCTTTAAAGCGTCAATAGGGTACGGGCTGCGAATCGTAAGGTCGTGGGTTCGAATCCACCATTCGACTATTGCCGTGAACCATGTCCTAGCACAAGCTTAAGCTTAGTTGGAATGGTTAAAAAGATTGTTAGTAATAATTCTGAAAAAAAAAGAAATATTGCTAGCTTTCTTTTAAAAAAAAATACCTTTAAAGAATATGCTTTCCAAAAAAAATGAAACATTAAAATCGATGGCGAGATATTGAGTTATTTGTCCGTACATCATCAACACCAGCCTGTATCAGTCCACTGCTAGACATAGGTATCTCCAAAGACATGCTACTGAGCACGATCCTCAGCCACTCTCATCCAGCTTCTGCCATAATTAATGCAAATTTAAGAATAATATTTTTCTTATGGAAGCTATTGTCAGAACAGGACCGAATGGATTAAATTGGACTACATGCAAATCAACAGCTTTCAAATAAAAAATAATTTTTAAAATCGAAAATAATGAGCTAACAAACATAAAAACAACATACAGATGAATTGAGAACCTGCTCCTTTTTTGAAGTCGGTTGAAAAGTTAAATATAATCATGAAATAAATAGGCTTTTAGATAAATAAAACTAACTGTACATGAATAGATTTTAACTTGTACCCAACCAATTAATACGAGTACGTTTGCTAATGCGAAATACACGCTGATTTTAAGGTAGAAAGATTTAGATATTTTTTTTCGATTTTTTTAAAATGGGTTGGAATAGTTCATAACATGCATGTGTGAGATAATTGTAGTATAGTTGCTCCTTTGACTATCGAATGATTCGTTTTCGATGTTTAGATTATATGTCTGTCAAATACAGTTGCCAGTTACTCTTTATTTATAACAGTTTCATTCCATTCGAAACATAGCATATATAAGGTTGTCAAATATCTCCCTTCCGCCTTTTTGTCTTTTGAATTTCGCGGCTATGTACAAAGCGCTACAGAGCTCGTATCTAGCAATACTATACATAATTTGAAAGGTCTTGACATAACCTACAAAACGACGCTATGCATAATTAGTTTGGATATTGCGTTCAACAGTTATAGACGTAAAATGAAGTTCACTGACGTCGAAATTCGCGGCTTGGCCACTGTTTGGGACGATTCACCGGCCTTCGACCACGACCGTTTTCGCTTGATATTGTCGTATGTGATCCATTTTCGTCGCCAGTCACCTTCCGCTTCAAGAATGGGTCGAGTTCGTTCCGTTTCAGCAGCATATCGCAGGCGTTGATTCGGTCCAGAAGGTTTTTGCGTCAAATCATGCGGCACCCAAACATCGCTTTTTTGTATCCAGCCTTCTGCAGATGGTTTAAAATGGTTTGGTGACTAACTCCGATCTCCTGGGCGATGTCACGAGATGCCACATGCCAGTCTAACTCGATGTAGTCCATGATTTGATCGGTATTTGTCGTCACAGGTCTTCCGCCGGCTGGCTTATCCATGGTGTCGTTTTCACCGGCTCTGAATCGTCGAAACCATTCCTCCGTGGTTCGAAGTGATAGAGTACCATCCCCAAAACACCATTAATCTCACGGAACGTTTCTCTAGCGGATTTGCCTTTAACGAAGGAAAACTTTAAAATAGCGCGAATTTCGGCGTTAGTGAACTTCATGTTTACACGTCTATAACTGTTGAACGCAATATCCAAACTAATTATGCACAGCGTCGTTTTGTAGGTTATGTCAAGACCTTTCAAATTATCTATAGTATTGCTAGATACGAGCTCTGTAGCGCTTTGTACATAGCCGCGAAATTCAAAAGACAAAAGGCGGAAGGGAGATATTTGACAACCTATTATGTGTTAAAATACGAATAATTAGTTATTAGTGTATGTGCTATTACAACCAAAGAGTATTAAATATGTAAAGCATTGTGAGAAGTCGTGTTGTTGACTCCACATAGTATAAGAGCAACGGTACAGTTCAAAGAGTCTCTTAGAGTTGTTCTTCGGTGGCGTCGCTTAAGTGTTGTTAGTGTTGTTCGTCGGTAGTGCCTCTGTATATAAGTTAAGTACTACTGTTATTTACCTTGTCTTATATATTGTACATGTACTATGAGTAAGGTGATATACCTGTATTTATGGTGATGTTGTTAATATGTTATTTATTTACTAAAATATATCTGATGTATGTGTTACAATGAATATGAAAGTATCAAAGTTAAATAAAACGATAATACTGATAGTAAGTATATTATTAACTGCTCCTGATTCTAACACATGCTTTGTGTACATTTACCTATAAAATTGATAAAAAAACTTGTTCCTATGTACAGGAGTTCATAAAATCTAATGTTTGTTTTATAAAACCACTAATGCGCCACATTTATTGCAAGCACGATACCTTTAACGCGGTGTAGTGGTTCACATTTAATTCTCCGTGCAAAGAAATGTTGGCAGGCGAATACATTCTTCTCTCCTGAAATTACTGCCAAGAATCCACACAGAAGGTACTCGTTTGTTTGAAGAATTACGTACAAATAGAAATATTGTACAATATTCTATATACGTATATGAATAATCTACCTACTACTTAGGGCAATATGAATGAAGCAATACATATTTACAATAAATATGTTGTTGATATCGAAAGAGTGTAGAACAAGTTTTTTTAAACCTTGAACTACAGGTGCCACAAAAATCGTACTCCTTACAATGATATATTAAGGGAACACAAAATTTTACCCTTGAAATCAAGGCGCATGCTTCTTCAAACCATGTTTCTACATGGACTGTGTAACAATAAATTTGACTGTTCTTATTTAGTAAATAATTTATGTTACGTTGTACCCAGAACAGTTTTAGCGAGAGGTTAGGGCATATAATTTATTTTCTTTAAACTCGTGTCGTTCCAATGCTGGTGTGCGTTCACCTCTCCGTCGTGTGGTGGATATATACAATAAGTACTTCGCAGATGTTGATTTGTTTTCATTGCCTACTACTAAATTTAGAAAATGTATTAAAGACAGCTTATTTAGTTAATAAGTATTTATTAGTTCATTTATTTCCTTATTCTTCTTCTTAATTTTGTTGATAGTGTTTTCGTTTTTTTAAGTGTTGCACGTTAAAATAATAATGATAATAATTTGTGGATAATGTTGTTGGTAGTGCAGTTACATATTTTATTTCTATTATGTCTTTTATAATATCAATTGTGCTATTGTTTATTGTCCCAAATAAAGGGAAAAAAGCATGTATGCATCTAGTATAATTGAAGAACTTATTTTGAAACCATTAGTTCTACCTACCCCAAGCGATTTTAAACTTTAAGCGCGTTATTTTTTTTCTTTATTTTCTGGGGACTTTTGCCCATGGGCATGTCACCCCATCATACCCCAAGCTAAGAACACACACATCGATCGCATGAAGCGAGAAAGAAAGTCATCAATGTTGCATGGCTATAGCCACCAGCTTCCTCGCTCACAACATTAAAAAGGCACCCACATGTTGCTCCCTAAATTTAGGCGCGTTATGGCAAAAAGATGACAGTAAGCTGCAGTGAAAAAAATTGTGCTTATATTCTTTTTCAAGTGCCCCCATTTAATTGAGGTTAACTATCCGTATTTATTATTAATAATTACTAAAATTAAATTAATAATTTTTCAAATATAAACTGAACTTTATCGACTGTATTGAATATTCTTTTCCAGTCCTATTTTGTCCAGTCCTATTTGCATGCTATTAAAAACATTTTTTTTTGAATTATAGCTTCTCACGCACGTACATAATTCACCTATTTTTCGTTTTGTACATAAGCGTCTAAAAGAAACGTCAATCATCGCTTGGAACTCGAACGTCCGACTCTACGAACGTAAATTGAACACTATTTAGTTATACAATAGTATACAAATACAATCAGTATCGACCGTTAAGTTGTAGGAGTCGACAGACTTCCACTTACTACAGTTCTGACTGACCTCTGTTCTTTCATTCACATCCATACATCTCCGCATACATTTTAAAGGTTAAGGGTAATTACTCGGTTATTTGGTAATTATACGTTCTTCTAAGGCGCCCTCTGCAGACCTCTAATTACTCTCATGTTAGTGGTAAGAATATTAGAATAGATTGGATTATATTGTCTGCGTCTGTCTTTCCTTCCGGTTTCAATGTAGTCAGTTTTCAGGAGTAGATTGAAATGGAATTGAAAGCCGATGTCGCCTTCTTCCCGGGTCCACCTTAGCGGACGACAAAGGCCCCTTGTCGCCCAGTGAACCCGAGGCCCCTTTTAGTCGCCTTCTACGACAGGCCGGGGATACCGTAATCTTATTTTATAGAGCCCAGAACTACAGGGCTGAAATGGAATTAGCAAAGCTTTTTTTTTTGTTAACGAGGAGGAAATTCTTCAAAAGATACCGCGCCTTCTGGGGAAGGCGGCGGTTATGTGGGGTTTTACCCACTAAAACCTCCCCGGTGGCCCTTCCTCGGTGCATGGTGAGGGGCTCAGGATCTCCAGTGGAACACGCACCGGAGCCCCTCTGCACTGTGCTCATAGAGAGCACTTCCCGGGGGAGGTTACTCCCTCCCCCTGTGCCCTCGCAGTGCAAGGCGACACGGGCCAGCCGATGTCGCCTTCTTCCCGGGTCCACCTTGGCGGACGACAAAGGCCCCCACCCTTGTCGCCCAATGAACCCGAGGCCCCTTTTAGTCGCCTTCTACGACAGGCAGGGGATACCGTAGTCTTATTCTTGAGAGCCCAGAACTACAGGGTTGCGGGCCGGTCTGCCCCCGGCCCGCCTGCGCCATCTCCGAACGGGATCGGCCCTCTCCCGATCCCGATCGGCGGTCTCCTTCTGCGTCATTACTGACTCACAGAAGGAGACCAGCGCCTTCCATTTGGATTTCCCCTTTTTTTTTTTTTTTTGTTAACGAGGAGGAAATTCTTCAAAAGATACCCCGCCTTCTGGGGAAGGCGGCGGTTATGTGGGGTTTTACCCACTAAAACCTCCCCGGTGGCCCTTCCTCGGTGCATGACGAGGGGCTCCGGGATCTCCAGTGGAACGCACCGGAGCCCCTCTGCACTGTGCTCATAGAGAGCACTTCCCGGGGAGGTTACCCTCCCCCTGTGCCCTCGCAGTGCAAGGCGACACGGGCCAGCCGATGTCGCCTTCTTCCCGGGTCCACCTTGGCGGACGACAAAGGCCCCACCCTTGTCGCCCAATGAACCCGAGGCCCCTTTAGTCGCCTTCTACGACAGGCAGGGGATACCGTAGTCTTATTCTGAGAGCCCAGAACTACAGGGCTGCTTTTGGATTTCCCCTAGCCTAACCTTTCCATCCAGTACTACATTAGATGGGATCGTGGTGACAATAACTTAGAAAGTATGAAAAAAAACATTAAAGTTATTAACTTTCCTATTATCCGACACATTGAAGGCGTGTCTACTTTGTCAAATTAAGTTCAGTTACTTGATAAGCTTTTAAGTTACTAGCACTTATAATAGAAAGTAATGACGTAACAAGAGACATTATCACACATCGATCGCATGAAGCGAGAAAGAAAGTCATCAATGTTGCATGGCTATAGCCACCAGCTTCCTCGCTCACAACATTAAAAGCACCCACATGTTGCTCCCTAAATTTAGGCGCGTTATGGCAAAAGATGACAGTAAGCTTCAGTGAAAAATTGTGCTTATATTCTTTTCAAGTGCCCCATTTAATTGAGGTTAACTATACGTATTTATTATTAATAATATAAATTAAAATTTATTTAATTTTTCAAATATAAACTGAACTTTATCGACTGTATTGACTATTCTTTTCCAGTCCCATTTTGTCCAGTCCTATTTGCATGCTATTAAAAACATTTTTTTTTAATTATAGCTGCTCACGCACGTACATAATTCACCTATTTTTCGTTTTGTACTTAAGCGTCTAAAAGAAACGTCAATCATCACTTAGAACTCGAACCTCCGACTCTACGAACATAAATTGAACACTATTTAGTTATACAATAGTATACAAATACAATCAGTATCGCCCGATAAGTTGTAGGAGTCGACAGACTTCCACTTACTACAATTCTGACTGACCTCTGTTCTTTCATTCGCATCCATACATCTCCGCATACATTTTAAAGTTTAAGGGTAATCACTCGGTAATTTGGTAATTATGCGTTCTTCTAGGTCGCCCTCTGCAGACCTCTAATTACTCTCATGTTAGTGGTAAGAATATTAGAATAGACTGGATTATATTGTCTGCATCTGCCTTTCCTTCCGGTTTCAATGTAGTCGGTTTTCAGGAGTAGGTTGAAATGGAATTAGCTTTTTTTCTTTGTTAACGGGGAGGAAATCTTCAAAAAAGATACCCCGCCTTCTGGGGGGTAGGCGGCGGTTATGTGGGGTTTTTACCCACTAAAACCTCCCCGGTGGCCCTTTCCTCGGTGCATGACGAGGGGCTCCGGGATGTCACGGAGAGGTTACTCCCTCCCCCCCTGTGCCCTCGCAGCGCAAGGCGACACGGGCCAGCCGATGTCGCCTTCTTCCCGGGTCCACTTTGGTGGACGACGCAGGCCCCCACCCTTGTCGCCCAGTGAACCCGAGGCCCCTTTTAGTCGTCTTATACGACAGGCAGGGGATACCGTAGTCTTATTTCTGAGAGCCCAGAACTACATGGCTGAAAATGGAATTAGCAAAGCTTACCTTTCCATCCAGTACTACATTAGGTAGGATCGTGGTTAATCACTTAAAAAGTATGTAAAACACATTAAAGTTATTGACTTTCCTATTATCCAACACATTGAAGGCGTGTCTACTTTGTCAAATTAAGTTCAGTTACTTGATAAGCTTTTAAGTTACTAGCACTTATAATAGAAAGTAATGACGTAACAAGAGACACATATCGCACATATTTATAACTGAAATTAAAAACGAGGGCTCATTTCTGTTTTATCCATTTGCTTAATGGACTTATACGGCACTGGGGATTTCGCACACCAACTTTCATCATACTAAAAGCAACGTACGCGAAACGGCACGAGATTAATATATAACGTTTTCATAATAAACGGAACCGTATTAAAAGTAAAGTTTAAGTTACATCCTGTGCCCAATAGTGGGACACATATATTTATGTTCGATGTTGGGCACAGGCGTACTCGGAAAAGAGTGTATAAGCGCATAGTCCGCCACGCAGCCCTTGTGCGGATTGACGTGTCTTGGAAAATCTTCTAACATGGAACCGACACGGGTTTCCTCACAATTTTTTTCCTTTACAAACCAGCGCATGGTTAATCAGCACTTAAAATTGCAATTAACAATTTCAATGGCGCCAGCACCGGGAATCGAAATCGGGGTGCTAACGTACTATGCTTGAGGCAACCGCCCAGATGTCAACTACGTCTCGCTCGAGTTGATGACAAACTTGTGTAGTTTGTCATCTGGATTGGCTAGGAACTAGCCTTGAGGCGTACATGGATGCGGTGGGCGACTGCGTTCGCAGATGCTCGCCGCGTCCAGTGCTAGTCCTGGGTGACTTCAACGCTCACCCAGAGTGTGGGGTGCACCCGACAGCGTGAGGGGAGAGACCGTGCAAGAGTGGCGGCGGACTGGACCTCCGGCTTCTAAACCGGGGTCCGTCAGCACTTGCGTGCGTTGGCAGGGGAGTCGGTCGTCGACTTGTCGTGGGCGACTTCCTCTGCTGTACGCATGGTATCGGGATGGAGGGTGGCGGAGGAGGTGGTCACGCTTTCTGACCACCTCCATATAATGTTTGATGTTGCCATCCGCCCTCCCACAGGTGCTGCCTGCCGGCACGATAGCAGCCGGCCGCGGCGATGGTCCCTCAAGCGGCTCGACGCTAACATGTTCGAAGCCGCTGCCATGGTCGCGGCATGGACGGAAGGGTCTTGCCCGATCCCGAGGAAGAGGCGACCTGGTTCCGGAGCACAATGACCTCGATTTGCGATGTCGCAATGCCCCGGGCTGGGTCCCCCAAGCTCCGGGCGGTGTACTGGTGGTCGGAGGCTATAGAGCAGTTGCGCGAGGACTGCTCACGGGCCCGACGCCGGTACACCAGAGCCCGTAGAAGAAGGCGAGCCACAGCCGACGAAACGGCGAGAGCTTATGCGGAATATAGAGGCGCCACGGTCGCGCTCCACCTTGCCATCAAGGATGCGAAGGCTCGATCCTGGAGCGAACTTCGAGGGCTGGACAGGGACCCATGGGGCGCCCGTACAGGATTGTACTGGGTAAGCTCCGACCTTGGGTCCTCCGTTGACGGAATCCCTGGATCCTACATTCGTGGAGAGTGTGGTCGATACACTCTTCCCCAGGATCCAGGGACCCAGTCCTGCACCCCCAGTGATACCGCCGGACCGTACCATCTGGTCCGACGAGCTGGGGTGACCACCGAGGAGTTGGATCGAGCCACCAGGCGTCTCAGCGTCCGCAATACAGCACCCGGCCCAGACGGGATTCCTGGAAGGGCTTGGGTGCTGGCCTCGCCGCCGGCCTGAGGGGAAGACTAAGACGGCTGTTCACCAGTTGTCTGAAGTTGGAGTCTTCCCCGGGCTGGAAAGAGGCTAGGATGGTGCTGATTAAGAAGTACGGCAGGACCGCGGAGTCTCCCTTGCGTACCGACCCATATGTCTGCTGGACGAGGCGGGCAAACTATTTGAGCGAATAATTGCCGCCCGCCTCAACTCGCACCTGCAGCAGTAGGCTCCCGACCTGCCTGGAATGCCAATACGGCTTCCGGCAGGCGCGGTCGACCGTTGACGCGATCCTCCGGGTCCGTCAACGGTCGGGGCAGGCGACGACCCGGGTGGCGTGGCGTTGGCCGTCAGTCTTGACGTTGTCAACGCATTTAACACGCTGCCCTGGCGATTAGGAGGCACTGGTGTACCACCGCGCCTCCCTACCTGCAACGCATTGTCGGGGCGTACTTGAATGGCAGGTGCATCCAGTATATGGGTCGGGACGCGTTTTACCAGAGGGAGGTAAACTGCGGGGTTCCGCAGGGGTCTGTGTTGGGGCCCCTGCTATGGAACCTCGCATACGACGCGGTCCTTAGGGTCGGTCTACCCGTTGGCGTGGAGTGTCGTCTGCTATGCAGACGATACGTTAGTCATGTCCGACGGGGACGATTTCGACAGCACCATCCGGCTCGCCGAGCTTGGGGTGGCATGCGTCGTGACAAAATCCACGAGCTGGGTCTGCGGGTAGCGCCTCACAAGACCGAGGCGCTATGGTTCCACAAGCTCCCAGAGCTAGGAACCGCCCAGCCGGTCGGTTCGCGTAGGTGACGTACAGGTTCAGGTGGGGTCGACGATGAAATATCTCGGCCTCATCCTGACAGTCGCTGGGGCTTCGAAGAGCACTTCGATCGCTTGGTCCCCAAGATCGATAAGGCAGTGGGTGCTTTGCACAGACTACTGCCAAATCTTGGGGCCCCAGGAGGGAGTCCGCCGCCTCTACGTGTGTCGCCTTGCACTGCGAGGGCACAGGGGAGGGAGTAACCTCCCCGGGAAGTGCTCTCTATGAGCACAGTGCAGAGGGGCTCCGGTGCGTTCCACTGGAGATCCCGGAGCCCTCACCTCATCTTCAGAAAGATACCCCGCCTTCCCCAGAAGGCGGGGTATCTTTCTGAAGATTTCCTCCTCGTTAACAAAAAAAAAAAAAGGGAAACTGGCCTTGACTGCTTTACCGGATTGAGAGGTGACATAGCTTAATGGGTTAGCCTGAACCTCAAGCGCTAGTAACTCGAAACAAGTGGGTGACCTCGGCTTGGACGGTTACTATGTCGCTCGAAGTATTAACGAAATATAATTCGGGGACAGTGTATATAAAAGGCGTTAATTAAAATTTCGTTACTAAATAGCAAAATTTGCAGCGGCAAAAATAATTTTGCAGTGTTTTTTTGCACTCACTGCGCTATAATCCCATCGAAGTTTAATATTTGGGTACCCAATCTTAATTTTTACAGGTGCTGGAATTAGCAATCATAGTTGCCTATGTCGATTAATTTTCAATTGCATTTAAATAAAACTCAGACATGAGAAAGATAAGCTATGAAACATTATGCCTATTTTCAAATACAAGTCACATATGGTCATAAAAATAATGTGAAATCACATATTTCAGACATTATTTATACTTAACCGTTGCCAAGCAACCGTATAATTACCGCGTATATGTGTATGAAACGCACGGCAGTGTGTGTAATGTTTCGTTTATTAATTTAATGTAAATTAAATTAAATTATAAGCATTTTTTTATGCGTGTAAGCGTCAATAGCCTAATGGTTCAGGGTATGGCCTGCGAATCCTAAGGTCGTGGGTTCGAATCCACCATTGGACTATTGCCGTGAACCATGTCCTAGCATAAGCTTAAGCTTAGTTGGAATGGTTAACAAGATTGTTCGTAATATATCTGAAAAAAAAAGAAAAAAGAAATATAGCTAGCTTTCTTTTTTTTTTAAAAAAAAACAACAAAAAAACTAGCGCTTGACCATGATCCCACCTAGTGTTAATATCGCCAATATAGTCGAAAGATGGTACGCGCTAATTTAGTAATCTGTAAAACACCGAAAGGCTGGCCACCTTGCGCCTGTGCTCAAGACTATCTAGGAATCCGGTGCTGCGAGCTGGTATTTGGCTGCACCTGCCCAGATATGACAACAGTACTCCACACATGGCCAGATCTGTGCCTTATACAAAGTCAAAAGTTGTGAAGTACCGCCGTACCTTTGATAGGACTCCAAGCTTCCTAGCAGCTACCTTCGTTTTGGATTCGATGAACCGCCCGTAGTTAAGATTCTGCGTTCCTTCTCTATAATATAAATTATAAATGTGGAAAATTTGTTTAGCTAATAAAAGCGCTTAAAACTTAACTCTCTTCCATTGTTAGAGTTCTAAATTGTTAATTTCACCTCGGAGATTTAATTATGCACGTCACCTGCTAAAGCTGTTGGTACGAATGAGGGTGTCACAGCCAACCTTGTTTATAATGTAGTAAGGTGCAGGCCAACCCTTACTGGTCTCGAGAAGGCATTAACCTTTTTGCTCGACAAGAAAATTTAGGTATATGTATTAACGTGGCAAAACGTTATTCCACAGGGAAATGCTACGAAAGTAAGTTATTTATTATTTTGCGTACAGATATAAACGTGGATCGTGTTCACATAGACTAACTTCTTTATACAACGTATTTAAAAAAAACTCACGCCTTTCCTTAACAGGATTCTATTAAGACCCGACTGTGGTAAGTAGTGAACCCATTGTCTCGTTGTATTGCCCCATTGTATCTTTTCAACCGACATCAAAAAAGGAAAGGGTTTTTAAATGCCGTCTGTATGTTTTTTATGTTTGTTAGCTCATAACTTTGGATTGGATGAACCGAGTTTGATGATTCTTTTTTCATTTGAAACCTGGTTATTAACATATGGTTCCATTTAGTCCAATTCTGACGACGTCATCTATGAGAAAACCATATATTAGACTTACATTTGCGTTCAGTATGTGCGTGACAAATAGACGAATAACTCAATACTACGACAACCGTTACGATGATTCATTTTTTATTGGAAAGGATGAACTTCAGGGGTAGTTTGATGGTTAGGTTCTGATTGATCATTCTAAAGTTTACAATATGAGGTAACAAACTAAATAAAAAAACATATAGACGAATTGAGAACCTCCTTTTTTGAAATTGGTTGAAAAGGGGAAGGTAACATTTGCCGATAACCGACCATTATGCATGCGCATATGTACGGACGTGAATTAAGCGGAAGAGAAGTGCCAGAATCGTACTAAGAGAGAAACTTAACGCTCTGGATGACAGGCGTGATTGTGTTTACCATATAATTATATATATATCAGAGACTTATTCGGACTTAATATATTTCCCTTGATTAAATAAATTAATAGGTTTGTGACATGTTATGTTAAATAAATTGAAGTTTCGGGGACAGGCACCATGACATTTAGACAAAGGGAAAGCCTTTATTTGTCACTAATTAGGGTGAGTGAAATAACAGGAGTAAGGCGCGGTCGGCAAACGTTAATCAATTAACAGCAATTACAAGTATATTATTATTATTTAACATGACAATATAGAGTACACACCTTAATTTCTTAACAACGCACTTTATACTTTCAAAGCTAGTGGTTGACTGCGACCCCACGATTTTAAGTGGAATTGCAGTCCTGATCGGGGCAATGCGCTCTAGCTTCGAAAATACCTATCCACCCTTCTCTTGAAAATACAAGGACAGGTGACACGTAGACGTAGTCATAGTCGTAGATGCAATCGTAGACGTGGCCGTAGCCCTGGTCTTAGTCGTAGCCGTCATCGTCGACGAAGTCGTAGACATTGTATTACTCGTAGACGTAGTCCTGCACGCACACGTACACGTAAACGTAGAAGAAAACGGACACATACACGTGAAATATTGCAATAGTTATGTCATTTTTACTTTTTAATTTTTATATTTACGCAATAGTTTTCACTTGGTGTTTGTGGTTCCTAGACAAAAGTGCAGTCCTGTGGCCATCAGAGTGGGCGGGAACAGCTACTTTATTATATTTCTGACACGAGATTGCACATAATAAATAAAACATGCCCAAGTTGGCGGTTTACGTTTTGGCATAGATTTTGCATAGCCCAATGTGTTGGCGTCGAAAGTCAAACTGCGTGTAATTTAAAATTTACAAGCGCTGTTTATTCAGTGGCACGCAATATGTCATAAAATGCAAAGTGAAAACAGAATTTTTAGTCGATGTTTTCAATGAAATTGACAGACATATGATTCTTGCTTATATTTATATGTAGATAATCAATATATTATCTTGCCCTCCCAGTAATGATGAATAAACGGTTGAAGTAATATCCAGAATTAATTTAATCTTTATGTGCACAAAATAAAACTGTGTACCAAAAGGCATTTTCTGCCAGTCTAGCTTCGGGTTGTGTAGAAACAAAGAAACGGGTGCAAGTTTGGAGAAAATATATACATAAATACATGCATATAAAATTAGATCAATGAATAGAAAAGAACGAATATATGTAACAATAATTTAATACAAATTTTACTACTTAAATAAATAAAATTATTATTAAATACACTTATTAAATACAAATTACTTTACTATACTACCTTATGAGCACTTTTACCACTTCCTCTTTTTGATTCTACAAGTATTTGTTTGCCCTCTCGGGCGCCCTCGGATCGGCATGCTTACGCGTAACATAGTAACCGTCCAAGCCGAGGTTACCCCTCACCGGGGGGACCTTTGTCTCGAGTTACTAGCAATAGAGGTTCAGGCTAAGCGACCAGTCAGCCAGCAGTCAAGGCCAGCTTCTCTGGCCAATCTGTGTAGTTCGTCATTAAAAAAAAAAGTTTGTTTGCTTTCTGCGAATTTGTCTCTGTCTAAAGTAAAAAAAAAAGTCTGAATTTATAAAACATTCCTTCTTTAAGGTTAATCTGTTAAAAATTTAACCAATTTTTAAATCTATTGACTAATACGATTTGGGGACCTTCAAGTAACGAACCTATTCTTATCCTAGGCCGGAAACCTGCAGCTCCTCTGATGCTACGGATTTTCATGTGCGTAGATCGCTTAAGAACAGGTGAACCGTAATCTTGTTTGCCACTTTTCCTATAAAAAAAACATATGCATAGAAATTATAAAATAAAGTTCAAATTATAACTATCACGTAAAATTGTTGACCCACTTTGTAGACATACTCATAAACAACAATATAATACATATTTCATTTAAAATATTAAATCAAAACAAAAAACTTAAGCTATCATAATTCAGTTTATTCAATTAATGGACAGTATTTTATTTTTCTTTTTAAAGTTAACATGCTTTTAATTTTATTTTGATCCAGTATTAAGGCAAGATGTGTAATTACAATCTTACGTTTCCTTTAATAATTAGAAAGAGCAGAGTTTTAATGATATTTCTTTTATTAAAACTCCACTATTTTTCCAAATTGAATAAAAAGTAGCTCAATGGCGCCTCGCGGTCTCCTGATAAAACTACACCAGTTATCGTAATGTTCGTTCTTACCGCCAGGAGGTGCTGAAAGGCTTATCGCGAAATAGAACAATTCTAGAATTAGATTATAGTACAATACAATTCTTATTTGTTAATTAAATTAGTAATAATTTTGTAGAGTTTTACTTCAATCTGTGAAACTTATAGATAATTCCCAGAACATACAATTAAAAAATGTGTCGTTGAGGCAGTACATAGTACACTAAACATACACACACGCACTTGTATATAAAACTAAACTTGACTAAAAAAATAATAATAACTATTATCAGAAAGTACAATACCTGAGTTGAAGGTGTGACTGAATTATTTATTTCTTACTAGCTAGATTAAAAAGTATTTATTTTTCTAAAATAATAGTAGTCTAAGTCATTCCTTATTACATCAGCTCTCTGCCAATGAGTCCCGTCAAAAGAGAAAAATTGAAAATAATGTTATTTTGGTGCATGAACTGCATCGCATGCATGTAGCAAAAAGCGGTTATTTTCAACCGACTTTATAAGAAGTTTCAATTCGCTTGTAATTTTTTATGTTTGTTAACGCATATATAACTTTATACATAATATAACTATCGACTGGGTGAACCGATTATGATGATTCGGAGATCCTTTTTTATTTGCTAAACTGGTGCTTCTCGTGTGGTCCTATTTGATACAATTCTGACAATGGGATCCATGAGAAAACCATGTTAGTGTTAAATTTGCATTATTTTTTTTTATGACAAACTACACAGATTGGCCAGAGAAGCTGGCCTTGACTGCTTCACCGGATTGAGAGGTGGCATAGCTCTTAGGTCGCTTAGCCTGAACCTCTATTGCTAGTAACTCGACACAAGGGTCCCCCCGGTGAGGGGTAACCTCGGCTTGGACGGTTACTATGTAACGCGTAAGCATTCCGATCCGAGGGTGCCCGAGAGGGCCGAACCACGACTCGGTCGGTTGCTATTTCACGGATAATCTAAGAGACATTCAAAAGCTAAATTAACTTTGAGCGCCACTTCGGGAAGCGTTGGCGCTGGGAGAAGAAGTGGCCGAAGAAACTCCAGCAACGCTCCTAACATCTAAGGGCCTGCCCATAAAATAGCGGTAACGCGCAAGGATTATTCGCAACCTCCGACGGTCGCGAATGGACGCTTTGTGGTTCTGTAGAGATCTAGCCTGTGCAGTTTTGCATTAAGTATGTGCGCCACATATGGACGGATAACTTAATGTTACGTTAACCGATTTCGATGATCCATTTTTTATTGAAAAGGATGTACTTCAAGAATAGTTTGATGGTAGTTTGGTTAGATTCCAATCAATTCTATTTCGTAATATTCTTACGATAATTCGGAAATACAAAGAGAGTGACCACGCGTAATAGCGTTTAACCATTGCTCTGATTTTGAAGTCAGTTTTTATTTTTGATCGTATATGCAAGTTACAGCCTTTAGATACATTTATATGTCGCACTGTTAGGCGCAGGCCTTTTCTGTAGAGAGAGTATAAGGGCATAGTCCGCCACGCGGCCTTAGTGGGGATTGGTAGACTTCACATGTCTTAGAAATTTATACTAAGACATGTAGGTTTCGTCACGATGTTTTTCTTCACCGCCGAGCGCGTGGTAAATCAGCATTTATTTGCAACAGCAAATTTATTGATGCCGGCACCGGGGATCGAACTCGAGTTGCTAGACCTACTATACAACTTAACGCTACCGCTCTGACACTGAGCTACCACGGCTCGTTAGTTTACTTGTATTTATTTGTATAGGTAATAAAAATAAATATTACTTTAGATTCGTCTTATATAAAAACACATTGTTTTAACTCACAAAGTAAGAGCGAAACGTGAACAAAAGGGTTGCGGTGTGTAATAACTAAAGAACAACCAAATTGTCCTTTGAAAACAACATAAATAAATTACTCTGCAGTGTTAATTTAATTACAACTTATTCCAAGTTATTTAGTTCTAACTAAAAAAAGAAATATTTACAATATAATAGGTATTGTATATATTAAATTATACGTATTATAGATATTATATAGGCAGGAGAAGGAAGGCATTGGGGAAGGCCTATTTTCAGCAGTGGATAGACAGACATAGGCTGATGATCATGATGAATAGGTATTTTACAAAATATTTACCAAAAATATAACGGTGCCAAACTGTCGTCGCTTGGCAGCGTGCCCAGAAGGCTGGTAGCATTGCCACGTTTTATGGCAATGCTTAACCTCTGTGCATGGTATAAGCCAGCCCTCTGATCACCAGATGTGTCGACCAACATCTTTGTTGGTGTTGGTTGGTTGAAAGTTGGTGTGTAACGAAGTTAAAAATAACAAAATATAATTTCGATGTTACACATCCGCCAGGCGTGACTGCTGACATTTTTGTTAATAAACTAATTTATTATCGTAAACAATACACCAGACGTAGCTGCAAGCTGTTAATATAATGAAATTAGACAGTGCTACTTTGAAGTTTATTAACTGAGAATTGACGAGGGTTAGTCATGAACTCAATATAAATGGAAACTACCAGGAGAGCAGGAATATAACCGTTCGATAATGTATCAGATTGTAATGCAAATGAGCAGAAGCCACTAAGTATCAACTTGACAGAGCTCAGGCAAGATTATTAAGATTGGCTTCCTCCATCCTTCTGCGTGATTAAGATAAGCCGTTCAATATTATGCCTTTATCAGATATTAGATTTATAATTGGATTCTAAACCACTGTAACAGATGCTGACCGGTCTACAAGATAGAAGAGTATTTAATAGAGGTAACTGATTCTATTTCTGTAAGCGTCAATAGTCTAGGCATATTTTTTCAGGTATCAATAGCGTTTTTTTGGAATTGTAAGGACGTGGATAAGAATCTACCATACGTCATGGATTGAGAGGTGGCTTAGCCTGCACCTCTGTCGATAGTTAACTCGACACATCCCCCCGGTGAGGGGTAACCTCGGCTTGAACTTTACTTTATTAAGCATAAGCTCTGAGTCTGCGAAGAGATGTGGGTTCTCTTTGCATCCTATATCGCATTTACCATGGGGAGTGTTCTGAGGAATTGTTCGGAATCGAGCTACCGATTTCCATTACCGCACATCTCGGCAGAATTCCAAATTCCACCGCCACCATTTTGATGGTTGGCGTTCAACGACTGTACGTTTTTCGCGTAACTTTCTCCCACGCACTGTCAACTTGTAGAATCAACTGTCGCCAGCGATGTTTCCGAACGTTTACGATTTAGGGACCTTCAAGAAACGAGCCTATTCCTATCTCAAAGGTCGGCAACGCACCTACAGCTCCTACGGTGCTGTGGATGTTCATGGGCGACGGTGATCACTTAAGATCAGGTGCGCCGTATGCTCGTTTGCCACTTTTCATATAAAAAAAATTCCGGTTGCTATTTCCTGGTAAATCAAAAACTAAACTAACTTTGAGTGCCACTTCGGGACCAAAGCCTATGTCCAGCAATGGATGACCTACAGAAGAAATAATGGTGACACACTGGCAAAATTAATATGAATACGTCAATTAACAAATAAATTATAGGAATAAATAAATCAATTACGTAAATTATTAATTATACTTTTGTTTTAACTTTGTACCCGCTATAATATTTTGAAATAAAGTCTTTGCATTTATGACCGAGCTTTAAAAGCGGAGGCATTTTTCGTGCATTGCTTTTAGCTTAATGAAAATTGCCACGGAATCCGTGCCTCTTTGAAAGTTTCATTGAATGTAAGGATAAAATTAAAAATACATTTAAATAATTATTTTGTATTTATACCCGCTAACAACAGCTTTTAAAATGTGTAAACGCATTGCGAGTTAATATTTAACAAGCGTTCAAATATAAATCTAAATAATAAATAGACTAAAACTTTTCTGTTTTATTTGCCTTGCAAGTGCTTGATCGCGATCCCATCTGTTAAGTTGAAATGCAGTACTGGATAGTAAGACGCACTAGCTTAGTAAATGCCTGTTCACTTTACTCTTAAAAATAACCATATTATAATCGAAAGGAAAAACAGACGCGGGCAGATTATTCCAGCCCTTTGCTGTAAAAAAAAAGCGCTTCGTTCAGGCTTGAGGGATGTCCTGTGCATTTTAAGGGATGAGGGAGGCTTCGTCAACCAGCGTCTTTAAATCGCGTGTATTTGACTACTTTCTACTTAAATATTTTTGTTTGACATTCATTATTTTTATAAAAACTGCATCTGTGTACTCCGTATGCATAAATAAATATATATGTACTATACTGAATACTAGAAAAAAGGCAAATCAAATCAAATTAGGTCACAATGTTCCTTCGCAAATTCCACCTTGAAGTTATAACGGGATAATCTTATCGGCAATTTAAGTTAAATGAAAATTAAGCAAATATTAATCAAAGCGATGGAGATTCGCAATTCGATTGTAATACCTAACAGAATCCTTGGATTAATTTAAGTCTTATCTCTTTATTAAAATGGTGGCATAAAATGTAACTTACTTAAAATAAACATGTACCTATTTATCTCATGTAGGTAGACAGAAACTACGAATGATGGCCGTTTAATTGGAAATTTACTTCAAATAGACGTTTGATGAGAACTTGGTTAGGTTCTGATTAATTATATTTCGTAATATTTCTACGATAATTTGTAAATACAAAGAGGGCGTCCAAGTGTGGCAACACGATGGAAAGGGCCAATTGGAAAATGAAATGTACGCAGAACGTATAAGCGGTTGTCTGATGACATTAAAGATGAAGTAGGCAGGAACTGAATGATTCTAGGCCGGAACAGGGAAAACTAGAAAAAAAAGGAAGAGGCCTTTACCTAAAGTGGGGTCCATATCTAGGAAATTTTATACCTTCCTGAAATGATTCTACTTAGGCGCATTATCATTCGATTTTAGCACGACAAACGACACGTTTTTAGAACACAAATAATAACACATTTATAGGGGTGAGAAATACGAAATGACTCACGCTCTTCTCCGCTTCAGTGTAACGACGGCACTACTCACTTCAGAAGAATAACGGTTTAACTGCTTGAAGACAACTGCCTTCTACTCCGCCATGAGCACCATTCTCATCTATGTCTCGATGCTCCGAACTCCACCATAGATCAGGCCACGACTGAGACTCAACTGGCTGAGGCCATAGACAAAGAAATACTGGCAAGTGTATAAACTAATGTTGCCCTACTAATAATATTGTTACCAGATACTGAAGTTCTAAAATCGTTTAATGCGAGAACAACGAGTATGTCATGTATAAATTATTAGTCGACTAGTAAATTATATATAAAACGCTCATAATTTTTCTGTTAAAATCTTTGCTGTCACATTCATTCAAAACAAAATAAGAACACTTTTTTAATTTTAACGCTCACAGCAAAATCACAGCTTTTCTTAATCTTTTAAGACCAAGAAGGCAAAGTATTTAAGTACCTTTTAGCTTTTGCCTCCTTTAATATACGCAAAATGAAACAAAATATTATTTTACATTTCACGTCAAAAGATAATGCGTTGTGGTAAGAGCCTGAAAAAGCTTTCCGGTGTTTTAGTACTTTAACTTTAACTTCAGTTGCCTTCTTAAGAAAATAAATAAAACGCGAAATCTGAGAGAAGAAAATACCCTCTATTTTGTATAAAAAACGGTTAAAAAGACGGATTTCTATAATAATAACAAGACTTTACTATGAAACCAAAACAAGACAAAAAAAAATAAGTTACAATTAACAGAATACTATTATATAAGGTTGTCAAATATCTCCCTTCCGCCTTTTTGTCTTTTGAATTTCGCGGCTATGTACAAAGCGCTACAGAGCTCGTATCTAGCAATACTATACATAATTTGAAAGGTCTTGATATAACCTACAAAACGACGCTATGCATAATTAGTTTGGATATTGCGTTCAACAGTTATAGACGTGTAAACATGAAGTTCACTAACGCCGAAATTCGCGGCTTGGCCACGAAATTCAAAAGACAAAAAGGCGGAAGGGAGATATTTCACAACCTATTATTACTGCAAGTAATATATCCCAGTAGGTTTCCCAGCCACCTAAACTAATTATGTACCTGACTAATACCAACCTCCTTTTTTGAAGTTGGTTCAATGTAAAATGTAAGTACTTCTTGAAACATCAGCTATGTACCAGTGAACGTCCCGTCAAAATCTGTTCCAACCGTTCTAGAGATTAGCCGGTACAGGCAGACAGTCAGAAAAAATTGTAAAGAATGTTATCTGGTTTGTGTACCGTATAAATTCAAATGCATGTAGTAAAAAGAGGTAATTTTGTATTATAGTAAAACAGACAGTCCAATTTTATTCATATGTATAGATTATTTTGTACAAAAAGGTGTAATAGAAAAATTAAGAAATCAGATATAGCCTAGCGGTTAAGCGATTCGGCTGTACTAATAAATTGCCTCTAAATATTTTTTTTTGGTTTTAAGTTTTAAAAAATTGGTACCCGGTGTATGGCGATGGGCTCACCACCTCACATTTGCGACCTAAGACCTCACTGGCTTCGATAAAAGTCTCTCAAGCTAGAATTAAAAGTAATAATAATTACTGTAGATTTATTTAAGTAAAGTACAAAATGATAGTAACCTATATACGCCATTTCTTAGTGGTTATAGTTCAATAAGTCTTAACTCAATTAGAATCAGCTCAATTGTTGGACGAACAATGAAATTGATAATTAAAATTTTAATGGCTAATTTACCACCGTCTTCATTGTAGCAAATAGAACAGTAGGCTAGATTTTATTACCTTTATGTATATAACCAGAGCCGTGTTATACCATGTCCTTTTTGTCACCATAAGTTGTATGCTACGCTCGCAACCCGAGTTCGATTCCCGGTACCGGTAATTTGTTATTGCAATATATGTGCTGATTTACTGTGCTTACTCGGCGGTGAAGGAAAACATCGTGAGGAAACCTACATGTCCTAGAATTTTTTATAAGATATATGAAGTCGTGTTGTTCGCACTAGGACTGCGTGGCGGACTACACCCTTATACTTTCTTTACAGAGAAGGCCTGTGTCCAACAGTGGGGCATATATAAAGGCTGTTACTTTAATTTTAACTTTATGTATATAACCAAATATTTAAAAGTAATTCTCCTTAAAACCTTCAAGTATCTTAGAAAATTGCATATTATCATCCTTTCCAATAAAAAAAAGAAACATTGAAATCAGTAACACAATAATGAGTTATTGGTCCATTTGTGGCGCACAACTTGATCCAAATTACTTGATAAAAAAACACTTATACCATGGTTTTCGTTTTTCGCTCGTTTCGTTCAGTCGATTGAAAAAATACACTACAATTGAAGGGAGCTTCCCTGTAAAGTCGGTTAAAAACTATAGAATAAAACGTACTCTTTCGATTTATCAAAGTTCACAGTAAATATGTTATTCGACGTGGATATACATATAGCTAACGTGATAGAATCGTAAGTAGTTACAAGAAGCGCCTCTTTAGTTTCCAAGTGTATATTAGCAAGTCAAATGCGTAAGGCATTTGACTTCGCTTAGTGGTGGTTAAATGTTACATAGAATGCATACATTTATACAAACTATTATGTTAGAATTTCTCAATTAACCAAATCCACGAGACGTTCTTTCCACAGTAAGAACGTCATTGCTAGTACAAGTAAATATTATCATATTATACTACGGAAGCATATGTAGGTCTCGTGGAACAAAATAGTCCACTAACTAGTACACTCGCTTTATTGAGACAGCGTTGTACAAAGAATTATTTTAACGAATACCGTCACAACTGCGCGTCCTCACAATCTTTATACAAAATTAATTAGAAGTCAGATTACGAACTAACAAATTTAAATTATTGTTTACAATGCCAAGTTAATATTTATATCAACTAAATTATTATTTACTAGTTAAAGATGCAATAATTTTCAGGTAAATCACTAAGTTATCATTTGAAGTAGTTATTATGCATAACAATCACTAGGTGCCATGTGTTGCTAGCTAACATATAACTTAATGGTCTAGGGGAAAATTAACGGTGAAGGAAAACATTGCGAGAAAACCTACATTTGTTAGAAAATTTTCTACGAAATGTGAAATCTGCCAATCTGCACTAGAATCCCGTAACGGACTATCCTTATACCTCTGAGCTAAGAAGGCTCCCAGCAGTGGGACATGTACGTATATATAGGCTGTAACTTCAACTTTTAACTTTTTAACTTTGCTTTATTGGTGGGCAGAGCCTTGTCTCTGTAAAAGCACCATAATAAATACAAAAAGCAAATACTAATGTCCGTATATACGATTTTATCCAAACAAACACTCATCACCGACAGGGGTGGGCAAAAATCTTAGCACAGATCTAGCACTCCTCTTTCGCGTTCATATCCATACATTAGCTCATACATAACTATAGAGTCTTTTCTTCTTCTCTCTTCTTTGTCGTTCCTTCATTCCTGAGGATCGTGGTCACTGGAGCCCCTCAAGTGAACAATCAGCCTCCATCGGCTTCGGTCTGAGGCAGCCCTCACCAGCTGGTAGAGATTAGGAGAGGAGATGGCACCTTTTACTTGGTCAGACCATCATGTTAGCGACCGGCCCCTTGTTCTTTTGCCTTCAACTATAAAGTACCTAAACTTTTTAATACCTCGCTAGTCTGGTCGCCTCCTAGGGCGCCCTCTATCGTTCCCACTTCACACTTTTATTCTATCTTCAATCATCATTTTTATGTACAATCGGTTCAGTGTCCGCTGGGATCATCTGTCCGATGAATCCGGGGACTATCGGTCCTGGACACTACAGCTTTGTCTCCATTCTTTTCCAAAAGGTGACAATCCTGTCCCATAAGTCATTTACTCTCTAATTCTCACAGTTACCACCCACGCTAGCTCAGCGAGGCGATTTATTAGCAAAATTTACTCGTAACAAGACACCGCATATATCTGAACTAAAGTGTACATTTAATTCACTCCATCATAGTAAAAACGGGTTAAAAAGTAAAAAAAAAAAAGATTTCTTAAGATTTTTACATCGTAAGAAATAATAAAACGTTTATTTAGTAATAAGCGACTTTAAGAAAAGTTATATAGCTTTTAAAGTTTGCGGACACTTCGGGAAACTTTTAAATTACCTCGCCCGATCTTGGTAACTTATTTTGAAGAATAACAAAATCGAATTTCACTCTTTAAAACGAAATAATACAAGATAAGATACCCTTAAGTTGTTGATTGAATGATATTTACATTTGGATCCGAGCTTAAAAAAGTTGACGTCACGACTTAAGACACACCAGATCACACTATAGACGAAGGCATGGCCGATGTTATAGACAAAGCTCCTAAATAGACATTATTTTTTAATACTTTCTAAACAGGTGTTTAACCACTATCCCACCAGATTTTAAATGGTAATGAAGTTATGGATGGTAAGGCACACTGGCTTAGTAAATGTCTATTCAGTCTACTTTTTAAAATACCCACATTGTAATATGAATGTTACCGTACAAATCATATTTTTTACCCTACAGTTAAAGAATCCATTTCGTATTATTTAAAATTATATTTCAAGATCATTTGTGTAGCTTCGAAGTCGAAGGCGAGCAGCTCCACCATTACGTCGTAAACATCCCATCGATACGCACGGGTATAATCTGGACACCTTTAAGTCCAATGTGAACAGACACCTTATAGCCTCGCGTGCTTCATCCTAGGCTTCATCATCGCCTTCCATCAGGCGAGATTGAGGCCAAACGTGAGCCTATTTAGAATTTAAAAAAAAAGTAAGACTACTAACGAATCAACTATAAAGTTGCGTTAAATGACTACTATACGAATAAATTTAAATGACTACTTTTATAATACACGACAAGCATTTTTACGAGAAAAATAAAAACCGACTTCAAATCGAATCAAAAGTTAAACGCTATTACGCGCGGTCGACATTTTTGGAGATCCCGGAGCCCCTCACCATGCACCAAGGAAGGGCCACCGGGGATGTTTTAGTGGGTAAAAACCACACATAACCGCCGCCTTCCCCCAGAAGGCGGGGTATCTTTCTGAAGATTTCCTCCTCGTTAAGAAAAAAAAAGGAATATGACGAAATAGCATTAATCAGAGCCTAATTAAACTCTCATCGAACTACCCTTGAAGTCCATCCTTTCCAATCAAAAATGAATCACTGAAATAGGTTTGGCATTATTTTGAGATATTCATGACATACTAAATGTAAATATAAGACTTATATGGTTTTCTCATGTATGCCGTTGTCAAAATTGGACCAAAATGTGACCACACGAGAAGTACCAGTTTAGCAAATAAAAATAGAATTTATTTATTTATTGACGCAACAACAACACAATGAACATTTTTAACATACAATATATAAAAATAGTAAAAAGTTATAAGGTTAATGCCATCGGAGTTAAAGGTGAAGACGGCATGCAATTTAATAGCGAGTCACAATATTAAATTATAACAAAAAAAACACAAAAAGTAAAAATAAATTATATTTTAAATTAAAATTAACTAATCAAAAAGAAATAGAACAAAAGAAACTATTTTAGGTTAATGACTAATCATGAAAATCGGGAAACCCACTCGAAAGTTACGAGTTGACTGACATAAAAAAAACCTACAGACGAATTGAGAACGTTCTCCTTTGTTGAAGTTGGTTAAAACAAACTTAAGAAAGTTATTTTTCTTAAAAATCCCTAAACAAGGCAATTCATTGGTACAAGTTTATTTTCATAATAAACTAGCGTACCAAGCCCGTTTAGCCGTGCTAGATTTTGCTTTATTTTATTTAAAGAATAAACTTACATCATTAAATATTTAATTTAACTCTCACAATATATTAAATTATTCATTTCTCTCCGTATTCATTCTCTTCTATTCTCTTCTGGAGCGGCTGAAGATCATTACCTACACCCAAATCAGTAAATACAATGTCATACCTAAAAGCTTGTCGGAGCCTATATGGAACATACCCACACACTTTCTCATATTTATATATATACTCGTATATATATATATATAGATTAAGTTGTTATACAATTATATTTAAAGTAATTTACACGAGCACAAGGGAGAATTAAGTCACAAAATCGTCTCTCGCATATTTAACGTCTACAAAATTAAAAACTAATTGCAATTTATGGTAGAACCATTTACTTAATGGATTTATTCACCGAGAAAGACTTAGCTCGCGAAATTTCATTAAGCTAAAAGCAACGCACGGATACACCGCTCAAATTCTAAGAAGATATAAAAAAGTGTTAAAAACAAATTATCATTCTCCTTTCTCCTAACTACTCTAAATAATTATAGCACTGGATCGATTAAATTAAACGGTCTGAGCGATGAAGTTAGTCGCATCAGCAGAATTACTTGAACTTCGACGCACCACCCTGTACAAAGATTAATGAGAAGCTAGACGTTAATCGTTAACCTGACTATATATATAGAGTTTCTCTATTAGAGTTCAGCCTCTTCTCCCATTGCCAATACATATAACACACAAAATTTCAAATCCTTCTACCCTAGCGGGGTAGACAGAAACAGCTTTTATAAAGTTTATTAGGTTCTATATGTGACAAGTGAAGAGCACAACGCAATATTATATCATCGAGTATTAAAATTCTTGTATACAGTATAATTCTGCCTTCCTGTCGTACTGTGAGGTAATTGTACTTTGCCGATCGTGCCCACCCATTTGAGCAACAGAAAAATTGACCACTCTACAGTGACCTTGCCATTACATCCGATTGTTGAAGAGAGAATGAAAATATGTGCTTACAACTTTCTCACTTGTCCCTACAGTAATCTACGAAACGTAACTCTTTCTTTCTATCTTCACTAACTTCTCTCTCGCAACTTAGTCACGCCTGATCACCCTTTTCGTAACGCATTCACTTCCCAGGTCAAGTGTGAGTAAAGTTTTATTTCCAAAAGTCTTGCATACCCGTCGTTTCAACTGTATTACCAAAGAAATATTCTCAGTGCCCGGAATGTGTATTAGTTGTGATAGATGGGTGTAATTTTTTATTCCTGCCTTACGTACGTCTTGAATAATGATATAAGAAAAGGGCGTACTAAGAAAACAAGATATCCCTGAAGGTGTTTGTCACGTAACGCACCAATTTGCCTTATGCTTCCAAATAGTTCTGTTTCTTCTCACAACATGTTTTTTTCAAACCTTTTAACGTGTAATGTAATACCATACATACTCTAACATTATTGAATTTATTTATGTGAAAAATATATTCAATAGTCATTTAAATGTATAACGTTATGAGCTGTGCCCGTGACTTTGTTCGCGTGGAATAGTTGGCAGCATTGTTATTAAAATACAGACTAAATATTAAAAAAAAAACACATACCTGTATTTAAATATTCCATCAATTAGTAATGACTCCATAATTCTCTGTATTTTTTTCTTTATTTTTACTATCTAGGCCGTAAACTTTTTCGACGTTATCACTCACTCACACTTAGGGTAACATTTTCACAAATTTTAAATGTCGTGTTTATTTATTTCTAATCAAAATCGTTAAGCATAAGAAATACATTTTAAGCTGCTAGCTTTAAAAATAACGTAATTTCCATTTAAACTTTCAATCCCTTACAATTCTTTTTTGCATTAAAAATTAGTCTATGTCCTTTCTCAAAGTCTAGACTATTTCTGTGCCGAATTTCATTGGAATCGGTTGAGAAGCTTTTTTTTTTGTTAACGAAGAGGAAATCTTCAGAAAGATACCCCCCTGATCTAGATGCCTTCTGGGGGGAAGGCGGTGGTTATGTGGGGTTTTTACCCACTAAAACCTCCCCGGTGGCCCTTCCTCGGTGCATGGTACCGGAACCCCTCTGCACTGTGCTCATAGAGAGCACTTCCCGGGGGAGGTTACTCCCTCCCCCCCCCCCGGTTGAGAAGCTTAGGTGTAATTGCGTAACAGAATTACTTTCGCATTTATAATATTAGTATAGATTGAGAATTAAAGTTAATTAATTTGTAATGTACGTCGTTTCCGCTCTGCTAATATCAAACGCGTACACCCCCTTAGTTTATTATATATTCAAGCAGCTTGGTCAAGTGGCATAACACACTCTAATAAAGCAACAGCGGTGTGCTCCACTCAAGTGGCGGTCCTCATCGCTGCGCTTCCACACACTTTTCAGAGGTCTATTTCGGTACAAAGATGTACTAAAATAGAATATAAACTAAATAAGTTACCATTTTTATTTAAGTTATACTTAATGTAATTGGTGGCGTGGATACAATTTTTAAAATAAAAATATTAAATTAATCATCATCATCATCAGACTGTGTCTACCCACTGCTGGATATAGGCCTTCCCCAATGCCTTCCACCATATACGATCCTCCGCTTTACGCATCCAGCCACGTCTATCCTTACAAGGTCGTCGGTCCATCTGGAGGTAGGGCGCCCTACACTTCTCCGACCCATGCGCGGCCTCGATTCCAAGACTTTCCTCCCCCATCTACCATCACTGACTCGGCAGATGTGGCCAGCCCACTGCCACTTCAACTTGCTTACTTTAAGGGCTATGTCGACTACCTTTGTTCTCCGTCGAATTTCTTCGTTTCGTGTTAAAATAATAATTATATTAAAATAAACAGAAATTGTAAACTAAAAGCTATTATTAGCATATATTTTGTTAGCACAAACAAACAGAGAATCTCTTCCATATATGTAACCACAGCGGGACAGACAGACATAGATCATTGTTATATTAAGTTAAAGTTACAGCCTTGACATATATAATATATACGTCCCACTGTTGGGCGCAGGCCTTCTCTGTAGAGAGAGTATAATGGCATACTACACCACGCGGCCCTAGTGCTGATTGGCAGACTTCACAAGCCTTAAAATAACTTTTCTAAGACATGTAGGTTTCCTCATGATGTTTTCCTTCACCGCCGAGCGCGTAAATTTCAGCTCATAAAATTGCAGCAACAAATTTATTGGTACTATGCAACTTGAGCCAACCGCTCGTACACTGAGCTACCACGGCTCATAGCTCATTATTACATTAAGTATGTTTTATTATATAGCTGTGGTAGCTCAGTGGCCGAGCGGCCGCCTTAATTGCATAGTCCAAGTTTTTTTTTAAAGAAAGCTAGCAATATTTCTTTTTTTTTCAGAAATATTACTAACAATCTTGTTAACCATTCCAACTAAGCTCAAAAAAAAAGACATGGTTCACGTCAATAGTCGAATGGTGGATTCATAACCACGACCTTACATTCGCAGACCGTACCCTAAACCATTAGGCTATTGACGCTTGACGATCCCCGGTGCCGGCACCAATTAATTTATTTGTTGTTTTTAAGTGATAAACGTCATGAGCAAAATGCTAGTCCTCACTAGAGCCGCGCGGCGTGTCCTGTCTTTATATGTACGTGTAGAGATTGTCAGATTTCACATGTCTTTGAAGATTTTCCAAGACACGGTCATCCACAATTTTTTCTTCGCCGCCGAGCTCGTGGTGAATAAATTGATATTTATTAAACATGTAATATTTTAGCAATTTTCTATACTATTAATATGTTATTTCTTCTTCTTTGTAAAGTGTCTCTTTTTATAATTTCGAAACAAGTGCTTGTCCATGATCTTATCTGATCTTAAGTGGAAATGCAGTCCTGGATATAGTAAACCTATTCACTCTACTCTTGAAAATACCCACTTTGTAATCTGAGGGAAAGACAGACGAGGGTAAACTATTCCAGTCCTTTACGAATACTGAAAGACGTAGCTAAACGCTTTGTTCGAATTTGAGGTATGTTCACAACAAAAGGATGAAGTCCTGCCATGCGTTTTGAAGAAGAATTAGATCGTTTAATTCCTGAGCACACTGCAAAATGCAATCTATAGAAAAGGCCAGCTTCTGTACGCCTGTGGTCTGTGCTGTACCGAAGGTTGGCAGTCAGTTCGCCATATTTTTCTCTGTCTTTTGCGAGGCGAAATAGTTGGACATCTATTAGAATCGCAATTCCGGTCTATTCTCTGATGGAACGCCATGATTTCCTTCTACGACCAACATTTCTTTTGCCAGTGACTTATGTTTGCGTGTTCGTCTTCTAAATTTATACTTAACGTTCTAAAATAACTTGTGATGTTAAGTTATATGACTTTTTTTAATTTATTTATGCGTATAAACTACCGCTTGACCATGATCCCACCTGGTGTTAAGTGGTGATATAGTCGAAAGATGGTACGCGCTAGTTTAGTAAGTGCCTATTTACTCTACTCTTGAAGGCTCCCATGTCGTACTTGGAGGGGAAGACTGACGCCGGCAACTTATTCCACTCCTTTGCTGTACGCACGACGAACGATTTTAACACTAAATAGATTTTCTCGCAATCGTAAACATCCTGTTTTGCCAGGACACTAACATTTATTTATTATTTACGTATTTTATCGCGAAACTTTCTCATTGGCCTTATTTATAAATTAAGCGGAACTTTTATTATCTGTATTTTTTTTCCATGCGAACGCAGAACACAATAACAAGTCAAGAAGTTGTGAGGTATTTCTCTGAATAAATTACTTCTACATGTAAACAAAACAAGATTGGAGTAAATAAATTAGATTGTAGAACCGACTAACTGCGTCCCGCGGTAGTTCTCGCGATTAAAAACTACTTTTTTATTTTTTCTAAAATAAGACTAAAGTTTCTAAGAAGTGATTTTTTGTACTTAAAATCGAAAAGATGGCATTTCATTGGTACTAGCCGACTAGCCGATTCCATCTCGCCACCATCAGATCATAAAGCGAACTGCTTAGCTTAGCTCTTAAAAAATTTGGATAATTTTTTTATGACGAACAGCGTAGGTTCGGTTGGCCGCAACAGTTTCACCGGAAGTGAGAGGTGGCACGCTTTTAGGTCGCTTAGTCTGAACTTCTATAGGGACAAACAAGGCGCAAGGGCCCCCGAGAGTGGTCCTCGGCTTGTACTGTTACTCTAATCAAGTTAGAATTCGGAAACGAAGACGATCGTGAGGGCCGAACCGCGGCCGAAACACGAATATCAAGAAATTGAAATACATTTTATTAACCTAAGGTTTATCTATAACAAAAAATTGAAGTGTCTGTTTGTTATTTTAAAATAACCGTTTTGTTTACTATTTGCGTAATATAGTTGTATATATGGTATATATACCAAAATAACATTTTTTACAATTTTTGTCCGCCTTTCTGTCTGTTCCGTTTAATCTCAGGAACGGCTGGACCGATTTTGACGGCCACTTTTGTTTTTAACCGCGGGTAACACCGCGGAGCGCAGCTAGTGAGTAATATTTACGTAAATAAGAGAAGTCAAGTCAAGTAAATTAGAGCAGTTTGTAGTGACAGGAAACACAACGAAAGTGAGATTCACCGGCTATATCCTGTGTATCGATACCAGTAACCGTAGCACGTACGTTCTCAACTTGATTACGTGACTGTGAATCTGTTAACTGAAAAGTTAAATATTTGCAATCGGTACACAGTGAACACCGACGAGGGGTACTTTATCACTTTTCTGTTGAATACGTAACAAATATACCGGCCCCAGAGAAACAGCTGAGTTTGTTTGTTGAGAACCATGTGTAATCTACTATTCACGTATATTATGTGAGGTTTATAATTAAATATTATCTATAATTATACCATTTTGAAATAAGTATATTTACGAGTAAAATCAAAAACTCACTTTAAATCGAATCAAACGTGAATCATCGAAATCGGACTTATTCGTCCATTTGTGGCGCACACACTTGATGCAAATTTAACACGTATATGGTTTTGTCATGGATGCCATTGTCTGTATTGGACCAAATTGAAATGGGACGACACGGAAAGCATCAGCTTTTAAGTAAAAGTATTGTTTAAATTTAAAAATTCATTTAAGAGTATATATATATTTTTAATGTAATATAAGCGGCAAACGAGCAAGACAGGTCACCTGATGGTGATTCACCGCCGCCCATGTCACCAGCGGCGCCAGTGCGTTGCCTACCCTTCAGGTAAGAATATGCTCTTTTCTTGAATAACCTAATGTCGCAGTTGTTGGGGAAGACCGCTGATGGCAACGAGTTCCAGATATTTACTGTGCGTGGCAGGAAACTGTGAAATCGTGCTAAACCTGTTCATTGAAGTGGCCTAACGTACTCTTTATTAAGCAATAGCTTCTTTACAACCTGGAAACGGTGTTATAAGCCACTTCAGCACTTTGCTGTCTTTAAAGATTTAATTACGGTGATAAATAAAAATTTATGACAAAACAAGTATAACATGTAAGAAAATACAAAAATACAAATACAAAAATACAAATAAATAATCAGAACTCAATCAAATGTCTGTTATCAAACTATCCTTGAAGTAGATAGATAGATATAACTTTATTGTACACCAAAATCAAACAAAAGGCATCACATAAGGAAGGTACATTTTACAGTTCGTTGTACAATGGCGAACTTATCGCCGAGAGCGATCTCTTCCAGGTAACCTGTGTATGGACAGGAAACATATGAACAAAACAGGACAATGGCGTTCAAATACAAATATGATAACAAATCTATACATATAATCAATAACCTACACTAAATATACGTACATAAATAATTTATCATTAAATAAACTAATACATATAATATACATATATCATAGTTCCGATGAAATCGATTGATAATGTTGCGCTAGCAAATTTTTAAAAGCAGGTAGGGACTTAGCAAGCCGAATGGAATTTGGAAGGGCATTCCACAGTACATCGTTTCAAATAAAAAATGAATAACTGAAATCGGTTGGCGTGATATTGAGTTATTCGTCCATTTATCCCGCACATACTTTATGAAAATTCAAGACATATATGATTTTCTCATGCCATTGACAAGACTGGACCAAATTGAAATGGAACTACACAGAAAGCAACAGCTTTTAAATAAAAGTATTGTTTAAATTTAAAAATTCATTTAAGAGTATATATATATTTTTAATGTAATATAAGCGGCAAACGAGCAAGACGGGTCACCTGATGGTAAGTGATTCACCGCCGCCCATGTCACCAGCGGCGCCAGTGCGTTGCCTACCCTTCAGGTAAGAATATGCTCTTTCTTGAATAACCTAATGTCGCAGTTGTTGGGGAAGACCGCTGATGGCAACGAGTTCCAGATATTTACTGTGCGTGGCAGGAAACTGTGAAATCGTGCTAAACCTGTTCATTGAAGTGGCCTAACGTACTCTTTATTAAGCAATAGCTTCTTTACAACCTGGAAACGGTGTTATAAGCCACTTCAGCACTTTGCTGTCTTTAAAGATTTAATTACAGTGATAAATAAAAATTTATTTATAAAAATTTATGACAAAACAAGTATAACATGTAAGAAAATACAAAAATACAAAAATAAATATAAATAATCAGAACTCAATCAAATGTCTGTTATCAAACTATCCTTGAAGTAGATAGATAGATATAACTTTATTGTACACCAAAATCAAACAAAAGGCATTACATAAGTAAGGTACATTTTACAGTTCGTTGTACAATGGGCGAACTTATCGCCGAGAGCGATCTCTTCCAGGAAACCCGTGTATGGACAGGAAACATATGAACAAAACAGGACGATGGCGTTCAAATACAAATATGATAACAAATCTAAACATATAATCAATAACCTACACTAAATATACGTAAATAAATAATTTATCATTAAATATACTAATACATATAATATACATATATCATAGTTCCGATGAAATCGATTGATAATGTTGCGCTAGCAAATTTTTAAAAGCAGGTAGGGACTTAGCAAGCCGAATGGAATTTGGAAGGGCATTCCACAATAAATCGTTTCAAATAAAAATGAATAACTGAAATCGGGTAGCGTGATATTGAGTTATTCGTCCATTTGTGGCGCACACACTTGATGCAAATTTAACACGTATATGGTTTTGTCATGGATGACATTGTCTGTATTGGACCAAATTGAAATGGGACGACACGGAAAGCATCAGCTTTTAAGTAAAAGTATTGTTTAAATTTAAAAATTCATTTAAGAGTATATATATATTTTTAATGTAATATAAGCGGCAAACGAGCAAGACGGGTCACCTGATGGTAAGTGATTCACCGCCGCCCATGTCACCAGCGGCGCCAGTGCGTTGCCTACCCTTCAGGTAAGAATATGCTCTTTTCTTGAATAACCTAATGTCGCAGTTGTTGGGGAAGACCGCTGATGGCAACGAGTTCCAGATATTTACTGTGCGTGGCAGGAAACTGTGAAATCGTGTTAAACCTGTTCATTGAAGTGGCCTAACGTACTCTTTATTAAGCAATAGCTTCTTTACAACCTGGAAACGGTGTTATAAGCCACTTCAGCACTTTGCTGTCTTTAAAGATTTAATTACAGTGATAAATAAAAATTTATTTATAAAAATTTATGACAAAACAAGTATAACATGTAAGAAAATACAAAATACAAATACAAAAATACAAAAATACAAATACAAAATACAAATACAAAAATACAAATACAAAATACAAAAATAAATAATCAGATCTCAATCAAATGTCTGTTATCAAACTATCCTTGAAGTAGATAGATAGATATAACTTTATTGTACACCAAAATCAAACAAAAGGCATTACATAAGTAAGGTACATTTTACAGTTCGTTGTACAATGGCGAACTTATCGCCGAGAGCGATCTCTTCCAGGTAACCTGTGTATGGACAGGAAACATATGAACAAAACAGGACAATGGCGTTCAAATACAAAATACAAAATACAAATACAAAAATAAATATACGTCGCCAAAACTAGCCTATTTATCATAAAGGCACTTTAAAATATCTTACAAGGTCTGATTTTCTCACAGTTTCAGTTAAATCTTAATATTAAAAAGAATAAGTGATTTTTTATTATTTTTGTCTAGTCTCTCATATAATCATACCACCTACAAACCGTTGGACGTTAAATTACGGGACACCTTGTAGATGAGATATCAAATTTAAAAAGTAAGAATGAGAAAAAAGGGAGAAAGAAAGAGGAATGGAAATTATGTAAGGGTTGATACGAAAGAGAAAAAGAAAATAAGGTCTCTGACATTCATTACTTGTTACGGGTACGAAAAAAATAATAATAATAAATCTTTATTGGTCACAAAAGAAAATTATTCAACAATGAAACGTGAAGTTCCTGCCTGGTGAGCTAGGATCTGTGTTTCAGGAGTCAGTGTCTTCTCATTTTAAAACACAATAAAATACGATGTGAAACGAACGTATATTGTATACGAACATTAACAATAGTGTATAAAAATGTGTGCGTGTGTAAATTTGTGTATGTCTCTCAGCTTTATGTATAGATATTATAAAATGTATAATTTATTTATATACTTAAATTAAATTAGAAGGGTTTTCGTCTGAAATAATGGTCCAAACCGTTGGACGTTGAATTACGGGACACCTGTTGATAAGATATCAAATATAAAAAGTAAGAATGAGAAAAGAGAGAGACCGAGAAAAGGAATGGAAGATATGTAAAGGTAGAGACGAAAGACAATAAGAAAATTAGGTCCCTGACATTCATTACTTATTACAGGTACGAACAAAAAAATTAAATCTTTATTGGTCACAAAAGAAAATTATTCAACAATGAAACGTGAAGTTCCTGCCTGGTGAGCTAGGATCTGTGTTTCAGGAGTCAGTGTCTTCTCATTTTAAAACACAATAAAATACGATGTGAACATTAACAATAGTGTATAAAAATGTGTGCGTGTGTAAATTTGTGTATGTCTCTCAGCTTTATGTATAGATATTATAAAATGTATAATTTATTTATATACTTAAATTAAATTAGAAGGGTTTTCGTCTGAAATAATGGTCCAAACCGTTGGACGTTGAATTACGGGACACCTGTTGATAAGATATCAAATATAAAAAGTAAGAATGAGAAAAGAGAGAGACCGAGAAAAAGGAATGGAAGATATGTAAAGGTAGATCGAAAGAGAAAAAGAAAAAAAGATCCCTGACATTCATTACTTGTTACGGGTACGAAAAAAAAATAATAATAAATTTTTATTGGTCACAAAAGAAAATTATTCAACAATGAAACGTGAAGTCCCTGACTCCTGAGCTAGGTACAATAGGATCTGTGTTTCAGCAGTCAGTGTCTTTTCCCATTTTAAAAACACAATAAAATACGATGTGAACATTAACAATAGTGTATAAAAATGTGTGCGTGTGTAAATTTGTGTATGTCTCTCAGCTTTATGTATAGATATTATAAAATGTATAATTTAATTTTATACTTATTTTGAATTAGGAGGGTTTTCGTCTGAAATAATGGTCATTCAACGTCCAACGGTTTGGCCGTTGGACGTTGAATTACGGGACACCTGTTGATAAGATATCAAATATAAAAAGTAAGAATGAGAAAAAGAGAAAGAAAGAGGAATGGAAATTATGTAAGGGTTGATACGAAAGAGAAAAAGAAAATAAGGTCTCTGACATTCATTACTTGTTACGGGTACGAAAAAAATAATAATAATAAATCTTTATTGGTCACAAAAGAAAATTATTCAATAATGAAACGTGAAGTCCCTGTCTGCTGAGCTAGGTACAATTGGATCTGTGTTTCAGGAGTCAGTGTCTTCTCCCATTTTAAAAACACAATAAAATACGATGTGAAACGAACGTATATTGTATACGAACATTAACAATAGTGTATAAAAATGTGTGCGTGTGTAAATTTGTGTATGTCTCTCAGCTTTATGTATAGATATTATAAAATGTATAATTTATTTATATACTTAAATTAAATTAGAAGGGTTTTCGTCTGAAATAATGGTCCAAACCGTTGGACGTTGAATTACGGGACACCTGTTGATAAGATATCAAATATAAAAAGTAAGAATGAGAAAAAGAGAGAGACCGAGAAAAAGGAATGGAAGATATGTAAAGGTAGAGACGAAAGACAATAAGAAAATTAGGTCCCTGACATTCATTACTTATTACAGGTACGAACAAAAAAATTAAATCTTTATTGGTCACAAAAGAAAATTATTCAACAATGAAACGTGAAGTTCCTGCCTGGTGAGCTAGGATCTGTGTTTCAGGAGTCAGTGTCTTCTCATTTTAAAACACAATAAAATACGATGTGAACATTAACAATAGTGTATAAAAATGTGTGCGTGTGTAAATTTGTGTATGTCTCTCAGCTTTATGTATAGATATTATAAAATGTATAATTTAATTTTATACTTATTTTGAATTAGGAGGGTTTTCTTCTGAAATAATGGTCCAAACCGTTGGACGTTGAATTACGGGACACCTGTTGATAAGATATCAAATATAAAAAGTATGAATGAGAAAAAGAGAGAGACCGAGAAAAAGGAATGGAAGATATGTAAAGGTAGAGACGAAAGACAATAAGAAAATTAGGTCCCTGATATTCTTGAGAGGGGTACGAAAAAAACGAACAAAATCCCTTGCGTTAATTTGTGCTCTTAAAGTCAGCAAGTTGAAGTGGCAGTGGGCTGGCCACATCTGCCGAGTCAGCGACGGTAGATGGGGAGGAAAGTCTTGGCCGCGCATAGGTCGGAGAAGCGGGCGCCCTCCTCCAGATGGACCGACGACCGTGTTAGGATAGCCGGAAGTGGCTGGATGCGGAAAGCTGAGGATCGCATGTGGTGGAAGGCATTGGGGAAGGCCTATTTCCAGCAGTGGATAGATACAGGCTGATGATGATGATGAAAGCCTATTAAATGAATCAATAGGTCGAAAGTTAAATCCATGCTACACATCTCCCTCTCTCGACTCGACTTCACAAATAAAAATGTCTTTCCAATACATAAAAGCGGATAACGTGGACGGTAAATCAAAATTTTAATTTAAAACACAGGTAGGTCAAAATTGGCTTGTCGTTTACGTAATAAAGTATGCTAAAGGTCGGTAGATAAAATAATAAATTTCGTCTTGTATTTTCCGTACAGTGCTCGCTCTTGTTTACTTCGCTTTTATATACCGTGATTTAATCTCTTGGGCAAACATTATATCCATTGTAGAAATAATATGGAGCTATTCAAATATTGTTACCTTTTCTGTCTAGATTTTATTTTACAAGCTATTTAACTAACTTCAAAAAAGGTGCTGGTTCTCGATTTGTCTGTATTTTTTTTTTGTATGGAGTAAGTAACGATTACCCTTTACCGATGATATGTATGAGCAAAAGTCTTTGATCTCTGCCTACACGTCCGATTGACGGGTGTGTGTGTTATATCCCACTGCTGGACACAGACCTTCTCAATACAGAGAGTATAAGGGCATAGTCCGCCACACGGCCCTAGTGCGGATTGGCAGACTTCACATATATATTTTACGATGTTTTCCTTCAAGTCGAACAAGTAAAGAATTATATTTATGAGTACAAAAAAAAAACTTCAAATCAAATCACACGTTTAACGTTATTACGCGTAGCCTTATCAAACTACCCTTGTAACTTACGCCTTACCAAGCTCTCATCAAACTACCCTTGCAATAAATGATTACTCATAATTATTATATATAAATACTCTCCAATAAAAATGAATCATCGTTATCGGTTGGCGTGATGTTGACTTAATCGTCCATTTGTCCCGCTCATCTATATTGAGTGCGGTGCTTGGTTAGAGACTCTTAATTACAATGATACTGAAAATCTTCTAGATACAATGTCCTAATTCTGAAACACCCACACACATAAAAGGCAAACACCATTCTGATTCTGATTTATTTATACTACATTCAAGTAACTAGCTTTATTTATTTAACCACATAAACTAGATATAAGTATTACACGCGGCAGAGGGCCTGGTATTCTGTCTGACAGGGCAACCTAGTACAGATACCAGTCTCTCACAAAGGAGGCTTAATAATGTGTTTTATATAATGTAACTCAATATGTAACCTTTGTGGACGTGAAATAAAAACTATATTATTATTATTATATTGTTATATATAAAAATAAGAAAGGAACAAACCCACACGGTTTGTTCCTTATAGGCTACGAAACGGCTGGACCAATTTTAATGAAACTTTCAGGGAATCTTCAGATTGACCTGGTGAATAATCCTGTAAGTAGTTTAGTGACGATCGGAGCACTTCTCTTATTGAACTGTCAAACAAGCCATACGTCGTACTTTTATTTCTAATATTGACTTGAGCCCGATATGTTTTTGTATAAATGATAAGAATGATATTGTATTTACTGATATGTACATGGGTGTAGGTTAGGATCTTCGCCCGCTCGAGAAGGGAATAGAAGAAAATGAATACGGAGCGAAATTAATAATTTAATATACTGTGAGAGTTAAATTAATTATGGTGTAAGTTTATTGTTTAAATAAAATAAAGAAAAAACTAGTCTGGCGAAGCGGGCTGGGTACGCTAGTACTGGATGAAAATTCATGACATATGATTTTCTCACGAGTACGATTGTCAGGATTGGACCAAATTGAAATGGTACTAAACGGGAAGCACCAGCTTTAAAATAAAACAAGAAAAAAAAACATTAACCTTTTTGGAAGGTAAAATAAAGCGGCTAAAACAAAATATACACGAGAAAACTACGCTAGTAAAAATATTTCACAGTATTAAAAACGTTCGGTTGTTAATGAAGTAATGTTTGAAGCATTCCCGGTGTCTTATTCTCTTTTTAATACTTCAAAATCTCTTTGAAACGACCGTAAAGCACTTGTAACAGTTTTGTTTTACAAATGTTCTCTGTCATTTTTGTCCAATTAGTAACGGACAGACTACGTGGCCGTACCTTTGCGTTCCGACGTTTATTTTCTGTTCGTCTATAAAGAACGATTTTCAGTAAAAAAAAGTTTTGAAAATTAGTTCTATGATTTTAAATCAAAGAATAAAAATTTCGTCAAATTAATTCTCCCATAAAGCATTAACACTTCTGACATTACGTATATAGAGCTCAAAGAAGCTTATGGGACAGATGTATAATTATTATTCACGTGACGTTACCGACAGGCAGATCAGTCAAATCGTGAGCCGTTAATATTTTTAATCGACTTAAAAGGGCGTCTGTATATTTGTGATAAAAATGTTAACCGAAATTCATCGAGTGGCATTTCTAAGACGAGTGTAACTGTAACTTAGTTCTGTTCTATCGTTTATTCAGCTCTATTTATTATGTATAGGCTCCTTAATTATTACGCTATAAAGGTCTTCAAATCTTTGCAAGTTAAAATTAATTGTTTAACATTTAAATATTAGCTATTGTTAAATAAATATCCGAATGTCGGAGTAATAAATCTTACCTAATAATCTGACAATTGAATTATATCAAATATTTAAAGACAGAACATTAATTTGAATATTGTGTAGAATTAGAGAAAGGATATCCCCTTACTAGGTCTATGACGTCTCAATCTATACGCTCAAATTATTTGCATTTTATTTCATATACGGATTTTATCACGGCAACAAATACAACGACGACGAGACAACGAGAAGCGCAAACTATTGCAGACCATCAAGATAAGAAAAGTGTCGTATCTCGGTCACGTGCGTAGGCACGAGAGATATGACCTTCTTTAGCTTATTTTGATGGGCAAAGTCGCTAGCAAACGAAGTGTTGGTCGTAAAAAGAAGTCATGGCTGCGGAACTGAGAGTGGACCGTTATAAAGTGCTGCCCAACTGTTTCGCCTCGCACGAGACAGGATACGGTGAGCTACCTAGCTGGAGAGGCACTTTAAGAAGAAGAAAAAATACAAAAACTTGGTCAAATGCCTTAGTGCACCCCTGTGGAAACGACCTCATTTAACTTACAGGTAGTGCTAGGCTAGTTCGTAGTCTCCAATTGAGGACTTTTTAAGTCATCGGCCATCTGTTCTATGCGTCATACGCCCTGCCCACTGCCAACATAGACTTAAATTTTATACATACAACAAAAATATTACATGTTAAAATTTGTCTATGTGTGCCATCAGTGCCACAATGAGACATCGACACAGTGGGCAAAATATAGCCACATGAGCAAAAATAAAAGGTCGGTTAAGAAAGTTTGAATATCACGGAAGATAAAGACGCTGGTTAACTAAAATAAATTGTGCATCATAAGTCAATTAAATATCCTTAAAATAAAATAATTTTATCAATTTATTTATATTAATATATATATATTTTATCAATTTATTTATATTTCATTAAAAAAATTAAACGAAAAGGATATCTTACGTAAACTTGGATAATACAGTATTTTTCATTTAATTTTATTTTTGCTCACGAGTGTACAATATAATTGCATGTCGATGGTTAAGAGAAAAGTTGACGGCACAATATAAAAAGGTCATTTTACAAAATTATTCGTTTGTACAAAATTAAAATTGTCTTCTCTTGTGTTGTTTAACAAAGGTAATTGTCATTAACGTTAATTAATGAGGGACTCTCTTGCCAACTTTGTACATATTTACTTTATGAATAAAACGTTTCGTTGTTCTCGTTACATTTTATAATTTCATTATAGCAAGGGAAACTTTATATTATCTTAAGTATAAGTGAAAATCGTGAAAATCTTGTTAATAGAAACGTCTATTTTTATAGTAAAACTTCTTCACACACACATTTTCACACTTTTCGTAACGTTATTCACTAGCAGAATGATGGGGGAAGGTGAATGGAAGTTGAGAAAGAGATATAAGTTGAAGTAGTGAAGTAAGAGAGGGACGTTTCGTATGTTACTGTAGGGAAAAGGGAGAGCAACACGCGTGCGCATATTTACTTTCTATCTTACTTGCATAGCCAGTTTCGTATATCTAAGACACAATGCAGGCTAATTGTCTGTATTAAACTGTAAGAGAATAGAGAGAGAGAGAGAGCAGAGGGCGCGCACATTATCTTTCTCTCTTAAACAATCGTGTATATATGTATAATATTTTGTGTCTTTTTTTTTAAGAATGTTAGCAATATTTCTTTTTTTTAGAAACTCTTGCTGACAATCTTGTTAACCATTCCCACTAGCTTAGGCTTGTGCCAGGAGATGGTTCACGTCAATAGTCGAATGGTGGATTCGAACCTACGACGTTACGATTCGCAGACCGTACCCTAAGCCATTAGGCTATTGATGCTTATTATATATGTATATATATATATATATATTTAAAGTCAGGTTTCTTCTACCACTCATAACTTGAGTTTCATGGTTTTTGATAAACCAACCAAACGTTTCACAGAACGTACCATATACATTAGGCTATTGGAGATTTAATTTTCTTTGCGCTAAGAGCAACATATTCATCATGAAGTCCATTTTAGGGTTGCCTTCAAAATATAACGACCGCTTATAATTATTAAGATCTAAGATCTTGTCAAGCTGAAACTTGTATCGGTCCACCGAGCCTAAAGGTAAGGGAGCCGTGAAGAATGTGGAAATTCTTGCGATATTGCATACCAAAATAGCTTCTATTCTTGTATATAGGAAAAGTCATGTATACAACGTCTTTGCCATGCTGGAATCACTACTGTGAAATGATATATGTATTTGTTTATTTACACTTATTGATGAGCCGTGGTAGCTTAGTGACTTGACTCAAGTTGCATATGCTAGCAACCCGAGTTTCGATCCCCGGTATACCAACACCAATAAATTTGTTGTTGCAATTTTATGTGCTGGTTTACTACGCGCTCGGGGGTGAAGGAAAACATCGTGACGATACCTACATGTCTCAGAAAACTTTTCTAAGGTACGTGAAATCTGCTAACCCGCACTAGGGCCGCGTGGCAGTCTATGCCCTTATACTCTCTTTACAGAGAAAGCCTGCTCCCAACAGTGGGACATATATCATAATTATAAAGGCCGTAAATACTAGTACTACTTATTGTAACATCTAAAGCTTCACAAAGGCGTTCTTAAAGCTTTAGTAATATTTTGCATCTTTTTAATTTGGCTGAAAGAGAAAAATTATTTGTAGGTTTAACCGTCGGAAAAGATAAGATAAATAAAGATACACATATATACAGGGAGTCACGTAATTCAACGTGCAATGCTAAGTAGGTGAGTGCATGACATGCTCGACAAAAATAATAAAATAAAATCCATGTCACTTATTTTTTTGATATGAGCATGTCACTGCAAAATGTGAAAAAAATTTTACGATATTTTTAAGTAACGACAAATAGGCTAGTTTTGGCAACGAATATTTTTAATTGGAAGCGCAGATAACTACGCTATCGACCACAAGTACAATTAAAACCAGACATGTTACAATAATATAAAAAAATTTGTTAAACTTTGTATTTTTGGAAGAAGTCCCCACTTTACATTTCACCACTTTTGCAATATTTTTTTTGCAAAGCGTATTGCTACTGTATTATCCGAAAAAACTTTTTTGTGTAGAACGATTAAAACCATACATGTTACAATAATAAAAAAATATATTTCTTCAGACTTAAAATTTTTGAAAAAACTAGTTTTTCTTACTCTATCCCACTTTACACTTCACCACTTTTGCAATATTTTTTTTGCAAAGCGTATTGCTACTGTATTATCCGAAAAAACTTTTTTGTGTAGAACGATTAAAACCATACATGTTACAATAATATAAAAAAATATATTTATTAAGACTTTAAATTTTTGAAAAAAAAAAGTTTTTCTTACTCTTTCCCACTTTACACTTCACCACTTTTGCAATTTTTTTGTAAAGTGTATTACTGTTTTATCTGAATATTAACTGTATTATCAGAAAAACTTCTTTGTGTAATGCTGTTGGTGTACCTTATTAAATAGATATCATTAAATAATGAAAGCATTTGTTTATGAGTGCCACCTGAAGTTGAAAACAGTGTTGCATCTGTGAGATAATTGTAGTATAGTTGCTCCTTTGACTATCGAATGATTCGTTTCCGATGTTTAGATTATACGAGTATGTCTGTCAAATACAGTTGCCAGTTACTCTTTATTTATAACAGTTTCATTTCATTCGTCACATATAGTATATATGTGTTAAAATACGAATAATTAGTTATTAGTGTATGTGCTATTACAACCAAAGAGTATTAAATATGTAAAGCATTGTGAGAAGTCGTGTTGTTGACTCCACATAGTATAAGAGCAACGGTACAGTTCAAAGACTCTCTTAGAGTTGTTCTTCGGTGGCGTCGCTTAAGTGTTGTTAGTGTTATTCGTCGGTAGTGCCTCTGTATATAAGTTAAGTACTACTGTTATTTACCTTGTCTTATATAATATACATGTACTATGAGTAAGGTGATATACCTATATTTATGGTGATGTAGTTAATATGTTATTTATTTACTAAAATATATCTGATGTATGTGTTACAATGAATATGAAAGTATCAAAGTTAAATAAAGCGATAATACTGATAATAAGTATATTATTAACTGCTCCTGATTCTAACACATCTATGATTTAGAAATCTTTTGCTCTAATAGGATCCATACGACGTAATAAGTTTGGCGCAAAGCGTACGAGTGCCCAGTTCACACTCTAAAAGCGATGCAGTTACCTGTCTGCATTTTCCATATTAAAATATCTACTATAAAAAAATCCTTTGAAATTTGAAAATATCAATCTATTTTTACCAAACACGTCCAGTCGCCAACGAATTTCATAGAATGAATACCTAGGAATGATGCGGGTACAAAGAAAATTATTCATGACACGTTGATTGCATTTCAAAAGCGTGTTCGGTAAAAGGCCATTTCGTATAACATATTCGTACACGATTTTTCTCTTACTTTGTGGGATCAATGTCAAATTCTTGAACTTTTAAACAATGTAGATACGTGGCTATTTGTATACTCAAATATCGTACAGCGCTCTCCGTGTTCAATATAACAACGCGTTCAGGGTTCTGTTGGGGTTGCCCCATTTCTGTAGTGCATCGGGGATGTTCGCGGATGCACAGATGTCATGCTTTTTTGCGACAATACGCAAGAGGAATGCATCTCTGGTGCGCAGGGTGTGGAGCAGCTCCAACAGCATCCTGAACATGATTGCTCAAAGGCTTGACTGTGTTTATGTAAACAGATGCTGCGCCGTCTCACATGGGGTAAGGTATTCATAAGCATAGTTAAGCCTTTATTATAATATTATATTTCCTTATTTTATATTATAATCAAATAGTTATAATAATAATTTTATATTTTTATCTTATAATTTAGATTAAGGTTGTTATTTGGTAGTTGTTTGAAGTAGTGATTGGTTACTTTTGAATAAATGAATTATTATTATTATTATAAACGGTTTGACTTACATGGATTCGAATCCCGCTCGAATATCGTAAGTCGTACCGCTGAGATACTTGTCTACTGCTGATGATATTTTGGAAATAAAAGATAGTATCTAACTGACGACGGATGAATTTAGAATCTCCTCTTTTTTTTAATCGGTTAAAAATACACTCCAAATTTCTTATCGTACTGTAAGGCCTTCGTTGCTAAATGTATTTAAAAAAAAACTACTTGGTTGCACACACCACTTTTATTTTGTAATAATAAAACTCCGACTCCTGAATCCCTGATTTTTAGAGAGAACTAAGCTCCGCGAGGTTCTGAATTAGACTGATACGAATATAATGTACAAACTATAAAAGTGAGCATAGTGCTGACTTGACAATGGAATAAAACAACGTCGTTTAGAAAAAGTACTGAATAGACTTTGTGTGTATACTATTAAGGGTTATTACAGTACTCCATTTGTACTTAGTAGATATACGGATTTTTTTGTGGGACATAAGAGTGGATTATGAGTCAAACGATTTTACTGTTCGGCAGAGGAGCTACAGATACTATTCCGGCCTTTGACAAATGAGTAGGCTTGTCACTTAGGGACCCTAAACAGTATAGGTCCATCATATCCATAAGTATATCATACATACAACCGTAAGTATTTACATAAGATTATTTATTCCTATAAGTCATTCACATAATTAAACATTGAATGGGATATTAATTTGAGATTTAAAAAAAACTATCTTCAAATAGACGCCCCTTTATATTTCCGAATTCGTAGAAACCAAACTGTCATCAAACTAATCTGGAAGTATGTACATCATTTCCAATCAAAAATGAATCATCGAAATAGGTTTATGTGATATTGTGATTCGTCCATTTCTGGGGACCATGCTTGATGTAAATTTAAGATTTAATTAAATGATCTTTTCATGGATGCCATTAACATTGGACAATGGAATTGGACCAAACATAATAAAAATAATAAAAGAACATACAGACGAAATGAGAACCTTCTCCTTTTTTGAAGTCGGTTGAAAAAGTGGTACATTAATAATAAAAACAATATTCAATAGATGTCTTTTGACAATTTTTATGGTCTATAATAGTGGAATGGTCAAAGTATATATTAATAATTATAGTTACGTAACGTAACTTTATTAAGTTAATGTTATTAATCAAAATTTAACTTTCATTCCTAATCAAGTGAATTAAATTACCAATTATTTTAGGTAAGGAATTAACGTAATTCAAACTTTTTTTTAACCAAAAGTAGCGGTAACTTCGAAGGTCCACTTAACAAGTTCCAAAACTCATAATTAAATATTTTTTAGACAATATTAGAGTGACGATGTTTTTGGGGTCATGAAAAATAGAATTTATTTGTTTAACACGTTTGCCCCATCCTAGGTTAAAAGTAGCCGAAGTTTATGTCCAGTTACGATGACTATATGAGATCTAGTGTTTTGCGTCATGTTATGTCTTGTAGACGTTAAGGAAGTTATTTTTATAGGAAAACAGGTAAACAAATTTACGGCTCACCTGATCTTAAGTGATCATCGTCGCTCATGAACATGCACAACACCTTAGGAGCTGCTGGTGCGTATGGTCCCATTTAAATTTGGTCCTATTCTGACAATGGGATCCATGAGAAAACCACATGTCAGGCGTGCTGCACTATTTTCAATTTTTCCAGTGTCAATATTTTGTTTAGTCGAGGTCTTGGAAAGTGATAACGTGGAGTTATTAGTCGGTAGGCTCCCCGCCCCGCTGACTACGGGGCCGAAATAGAAACCAATCCGTAAAGCGAATCCCAAAAGGCCAGGCTGTTGGAGTCGTAACTTCGCCATATACGGTGTCAGGGATACCAATTATGAACCAACACCAAATTTGCTTCAAGTATGTGCACCACAAATGGACGAATAACTCAATATCATGCCAACAGATTTCGATTATTCGTTTTTTATTAAAATGATGAGCTCTAAGATCAAGTCTATCAAACTATATGAAAGTTTGGTTAGGTTCTGATTACGTTTGATTTCGTAATTATTCCTACCATAATTCTGATAATACTAAGAGGCCGTTCGCGCTTGAAAGATTTTACGTTTGATTTGATTTGAAATCGGTTTTTGTTTTTACTCATACGGAATCATGTACGGAAGTGAGAGTTGGGTATAGTAGAAAGAGAATGAGAGTGAAATTAATTATTATTCTTCTTCTTCTTAGCCTAATCCCGGCAGGAGCCATGGTCGGCTAAAGTAAAACCAATTATTATTATATAAAAATGCTATATATTTATACATAAGCTAGCGATGTCACACAATGTTATTTCCGACCTCAGAGAAGTTTCTTTGCCTACAAATTGTGGTTAATAATAAACGACCGATGACCCATTCGAAATGTCACTCACAGAGCCTTCTAAGCAAACTTTAGCAAATTAATCCCCCATGGAGATGGTCTAATTTTGACTAGACAGATGAAATATGCCTTGGCTTATATTAAATTTGAACTAAAGTTCTTGTGAAGACATCAAAGATGTGGGAAATGCGAGAAAGGTATGACTGGACTATTCTTCAATTCGGTCGCGAGCACATAAAGAAATTGGATAAGCTTGTGAATTTGATGTTCTATCGTTTTGAATGAATGGTTATGGTTTAATAAAGCATTAAAATTACTTTGGATCTCTTGTTATTCAACGATTGTCCGTATATCGGAATGCTATAGTGAATAGAGTAGCCGCCCAAGCCGAGGTCCCTTCTCGGGGACGCTTACTTCTAGTTATTCCCTAAAGAGGTTCAGGCTATGCAACCTAAGAGCTGTTGTTGTTTAGCGTAGTTAAAACATACAGACGAATAGAATCCCCCTTTTCTAAAATCAGTTGAAAACACAAAGAGTGAGACCCGTAATACAGAGGGGTAGGCAGAGATCTCGGACTTCTAGTGTACTTGTACGGTGGTATTGTGACAGTACATAGACTATCTTCACACTAAAGTTACAGCCTTTATATATATATTATATATGTCCCACTGTTGGGTGCAGGCCTTCTCTGTAAAAAGAGTATAGAATATCTAAATAGAAGGCATAGTCCACGCAGTCCTAGTGCGGATTGGCAGACTTCACATGCCTTAGAATTTTTTTCTAAAATATGTAGCATTCCTCACGATGTTTTTCTTCACCACCCATCACGTGATAAATCAGCATATAAAATTGCAACAACAAATTTATTAGTTGCTAGCGTACCTTTTTGTTTTTGTTAAAGCGCTGGAATTCTTTAACAAACCATCCTCCGGAACCCTGGATGGGCCCGGAGGGAGGTGTGGGACTCTGGGTGACCCCTACCCACTAAACCTTCCTCGAATGCCATCAGCCGTTAAAAGTGGGGTGCCCCGGATATATCAGCAACAGGACAGCGCACTATGCACCTTGAGCCAACCTCTCGGATACTGAGCTCTTATCCTCACATACGTCAAAACGAATTTCGTAAAGAATGTAAATAAATCAAACGAAATAAACATCATGCTATTATTCATTTAGGCAAAAATTGGTTGCTTTGCAAATTTGACAAAAGCTACTTTGTACGAAATTATATCTCACTCCTTAGAAGTTTCTCGTCCTAACAAAATTTCATTAAAACTTTTAATTAATTCTAGATTCGTTGCTATGATAGAGTTTTGCATAAAAGTCAGCGGTGGGTCGTGTCTTTGTAGTTATTTTAGTGACCCTAATAATTTATGTTGGCGTCTTATTTACATTAACGACGAATGCTCCCATGTCGCGCGCTGTCAGCTTTATTAAGATTGTCTCACAGCATATTAGTGTGACCAACTGAGGTTCATATATATATATATATATACGAATGGTTATAGGTGATGGAATGGTTATAATAGTTGTGAATATTATTTTAACTATAATTATAATATTATTTTGTTGAAATCGACTTGGTTAAGTTGTAATAGTATTTTGACGTGAATCATCTCCTTTTTCATCATGGGGAAATGCTCCCTCCCATCCTCCCATGCGATGGCAAGGACGGGTTATGTCGGACTCTCACCGACTAAAAGCCCACGGTGTTCCAATCGTGTCTCTCGTCGGAACTACGGGAACGATTTCGTACACTACCGTACTTCCAACGGCGACGGCTCTTGACCAACCTCGTCTTTTAGAGCTGGAGCTCTCCACTTCCTTATGTGGAGCGCACAGGAGCATTGCACGCGCCTTCCCCAGGCCATCTTCTAGCACAAGCTGTATTGGAATATTTAACGAGAATGTTAGTTTTTGTTACAAAAAAATATTTTTAACAATCTTTAAAAAAAGTGTCGTGCCCTTAACTTTTAGCCGTTCGGAGAAAAGGAACCAAACTGAATCGGAATGCTTACTACGGGTATCATAGTAACCGTCCAAGTCGAGGTTACACTTCACTGGGGGACTCTCGTGTCGAGTTCCCGTGTAGTTTGTCATTAAAAATAAAATACGTAAAACTTATTGGTACATGCCGACCAGGATTTTTTTTTAATTAAAACGCTTCCTCAGACTTTTTGTCCGTGTTCTTTTTTTAAATTGGTTTTTTAAACTTTTGCTTATATGTTTTATTGTAAAATAAACAATTCATCCTCTACTAGCGATAAAGTATTGAAAGATGAAACATAAGTTCATATGTTTTTCTTTGATATAATATATTATTATTGATATATATTTATTATTACTAATGCCTGCTTCATGATACGTATACTTACATACGTTTTACCAGAAAACGGTGTTGGACAATGTACTGGCTAATTTATGCGGTGTGACCGGAGCAGGATTCGAACTCTCGACTGTAAGAAGGCTCAGTCAGTTTTACTGCTATAAGAAAACGTAAATGAAAACATCTCTTCCCCCATTTAAAATATTATTAGGGTAACGTCTATTCAATTTCCCTTCTCCACGAATTACGTGTGACCCCAATTCAGTGAAATTGTGAAGAAAATTTATTATTTCATCCGCCGTTGTGGAATACACTTTATTACATAAAAGTCAAAACAATTTCTCTCGCACCTGTTCTCTCCACCAAATTGTAATGTAAAAGTGAATTTCATTACCGACACCAAAATATGTAATAAATAATGTAACGCGACTTCCGCGTTTTATACCAGTTGACAAAGTCGTTGACTAAGGGACTAAGTTGACAAAGGGTTATAAATTTCCCTTGACAATTAGGACTTCAACGTAACCCAACTTGAGTCCTAAGAGTCACTGTACCCTAGATATAAATGTGTTTCACTCGGATCTGTATGTCTCCTTTTGAATAGTCCAGTTCGTGTTTGGGTTTTCTAGCTCTTGTGTGGTGTATATGGAATTCCATCCATTGTCTCATTTTACCCGCGACATGAGTTATGCGGCAAGGGTTTGCAGCCAATATTATTTTAAAGGAAAATTTCTTTACGCTGGCTTGACTTGGGGAGCAAGCTAGTGAATGCCTTTGGAAAAGTGTGATCGGGCAAGATGAACGGCAGTTGACAGGTAAGTTAGTGAATATAGTTATAGAGAGAGTTATGTTTCGTCTATTACTTTAGGAGCAAGAAAGAGAGCCATTCTTACTTATGTATTAAGTTAATTTAACGCCATTTATGTTTTTCCCAAAGTGACATTCAAAGTTAGTTTAGCTTTTGAATGCCTCTAAGCGTATCCGTGAAATATCAATCGACCGAGTCGTGGTGCGGCTCTTTAGGGCGCCCTCGGATCATAATGATTATACGTAAAAAAATCACGAAATAGGTGAGTAAATGTACTAACCAAAATATAAAAAGACTACTAACAGGGTGTTCAGTCAGTCTGTGTATCTCTTGATAAACAAACACTAAAATTTTGTGGCAAGTAATTATGAAAGTTTTAAAAGCGGGATGCAAAGGCGGGGATTCATTTCTTTGTGTAGCATCACGCAAATGAAACAATATGGCGGAAGCTCTACGACGAATGAAGTAATATTGAAGTCAAGAGACGCTTGACTGCCACGGCAACACAAAGAGTTAATACGTTAAGAGCTTTGTGCCGCAACTGGACTGATTAAAAAAAAACTTTTTTTTTTTAATTTGCATTTTTTTCACTTTAATATAATTGATAATCTCAAGTATGTTTACGAGCAAAAACAAAGACCGGCTTTAAATCTAATCAAACTTTAAACGTTATTACGCGCGAACGCCCTCTTTGTATTTCCGAATTATCGAAGGAATATATTATATATGTAAAGTAAAGATATGAAACCTCTTTACTTAAATTTATTTCTTTTTTGTATTTTTATAATTTTAAATGTATAATGTCAATGTAATGTGTCATGACATTTATATATAAGATAGAATTGAAATACGGACATTAAATGTTGTTTCTCAAAATATTATAAAGATACGCAGTTTAGTCTTTTATTTCAAACAAATATATAGACTTTATTATATATATAATATAATATATTATATATATATACATGCGCGATACCAGCGCTACCGATGCAACACTTTAATCCGAAAACACGGAACGCCGACTGTCGGCGTTCGAGGGAGTCAACGTTTTACCTCGATGGCGGTCGGATAGAGCGGTTGAACCATCATGCGTAATCTGTCATCTGGTAATCATCATGGACGCCAGTGACATCGGTGGGTCATTTTCATCACGATTAACTAACCCCTCTCGTGTTCTACACTTAAACATGTATTTAAACATATTTGTTCCACCACCAGCCAAAAAAACCCTAATCGTTTCCTCATCAGAAGTTTGCATAGTTACAATGCGGTTGTGTTTGTTAATACCATCTCACTGCACATTGATATATTTTGTTGCACACAGTCTGTGTTTATCGAAGCTGCCTACAAATGCGTAGAAGGTGTTTGACTCTATTATATTTATATATTATTGTCAATACATAAAGCAGCTTTTTATTTTTTTTATTTCAATAATATATATTTAATTAAGTTTTTATAACATCATATTGGTATTATCTGTAATGGTGTTATAATTTTTGTTGATTTCAATAAATAAATAAACTTGTGCAATGTGGTGGGGACTTACGAGTAACTTAGATTTAAAACTTTAATTATTAGTAAAGTCTCCTCACTGCCTTCTGTTTACTTCTCTTCAAATTTGTACGCGTATGTAAATTATAATAAATAAACCATTCTCGGCACTGTTGCTCGATAACAACTTAAAAAAAATCTTTGATGTAACGTAAAAGATAATAAGAACTCTTAAAGTACGTTGGTGTGACATTGAGTTATACGTCCATTTGTGTCGCACATACTTGATGCAAATTTAACAGTTATATAGTTTTCTTATGAATGACATTGTATTAATTGGACCACATGGGAAGCACGATCTTTCACACAAAAAAAGATCCATCAAAATCCTTTTATCCTGTCGAAAGTTATGAGGTAACAAATATACAGACTATTTTTTTTTGTTAACGGGGAGGAACCGGTGGCCCTTCGTCGGTGCATGACGAGGGGCGCCGGGATCTCCAGTGGAACGCACCGGAGCCCCTCTGCACCGTGCTCTAGTAGAGCACATCCCGGGGGGACGTTACTCCCTCCCCCCCTGTGCCCTCGCGGTGCAAGGCGACACGGGCAAGCTGATGGCGTCTTCTTCCCGGGTCCACCTTGGCGAGCGACAAAAGCCCTTGTCCCCAGTGAACCCGAGGCCCCTTTTAGTCGCCTTCTACGACAGGCAGGGGATACCGTAGTCTTATTCTTGTGAGCCCAGGACGACAGGGCTGATACAGACTAATTTAGAATCTCCTCCTTTTTTGGGGTCGGTTAAAAAGTCAAAGCTCCCACACTTTCTGTAACGTAAAAGGGTTATATTGTTTCAGATGTAAGGGGTACTTGTGTGTACACAACAAAATTAATTAGGTCGCTGTTATGACAAAGGTTAACTAAATTTAATTTTGTCGTATATTAAACAGCGTTGTTCTTAAAGTTCAAAGTTTAAGGCAAATTTTATTTACAGGTTTATGCACAAGGTTACAAAAAGGGACAAACGCAAAAGATGATTTCACTTTGTTCTATATTTTCAACCGACTTTTTTTTTATTTGTTACCGCTTCTTAATGAACTGATTTCGATGATTCTTTTTTTATTTTAAAGCTGGTGCTTTCCGTGTGGTCGCATTTAATCCAATTCCCATTTAATTTGGTCCAATTATATTTGTGATAATTTTAACCAATACGCAAAAGTAAACTTTTTTAGACTTATATTTCTTAGATTTTTTTTTTCGAATTTTGTCAGAAATGCAACATTAAAAATTCATAATAAAAATATCAATTAAAAACGATTAAACACTGCCTATTTGTGAATATAAAAACATCAATTATCGGTCCAAATTTATAAACGAAAAACGAAAATTATTTTAAATTTTTTTTCAGATTTATCTTCACTAAAATATGTATATATAGCCAAGAAAAATGTATAAAAAAACTTGAAAAGTTGCCACAAAGGAAGCAAACGAATTCATAATCGAAGTCAATATAGGTTTAGTTCGATCGTTAAAAATTTCCATAAAATTTATTTAAAAACTCAATGTTAGAAACTCTCTGCCGCGATCAGTCTTTCCTCACGGGTTCAGTCTGGACACCTTTAAGACCAATGTGAACCATCCTAGGCTTCATCCTCGCCTTCCATCAAGCGAGATAGAAGACAAACGTGAGCCTATTTAGTATAAAAAAAATGTAAATAAAACAAATAATACAAGGTTTAAATAAAATTTAAAAATACAATTTAGTACCCATAACAATTAACGATTTTTTTGGGAGAGAAAAAAAATCATAATATTATAACGGCAAAAACACAAAAATTAAAAGAGTGGTTAAAAAGTTGGTCGACACATCTGGTGACCAGAGGGCTGGCTTATACCTTGCACAGAGGCTAAGCATTGCCATACAACGGGGCAATGCTACCAGCCATCTGTAAACTACCTATTACATTGTAAATACAAACTTTTCAATTTTAGCACTAATAAATATTAATAACTATAACAACATTTACTAACGTATAGAAATTATAACAAAAGAGTGGTTGGTCAAAATTTATTGTTTAATATTTTAACCGTTCACAGATTTATGGAAAATTAAATCAACCCCATTCTGAACCGAAACACTTTGCAAGTTAAATTTCTATCATAATCTTAATCCTTTGTTTTGAACGTTTCATCGACCCTTTAAAATGCTAAAAGCTCTGTTACTCCTTTACTAACTATTCATTTTTAATTACAATTTATATTTACATATTTAAACTTATAAGCAGGGTCCCCAAGTATAATTGCTATTTATCAAATGATACACCAGGCGGTATCATTGGGATGCGTGGTATCCAAACATCTTCTCCTTTATACTTTCCTTTTAGTAAAGTTGCTTCTACCACGTTGTTCGGTAATTTTTTTATCGCTAAACATGTGCCGTTGCAAAGTCGTTCATCATCAAAAGAGAAAATTGTAGACTACAATCAAAAAATGGCCATGACAAACAGGGACGCAGCGGTCGCGTAGAAACTTATTACAATGCAACGGGGCGTCTTCGACGCGTGAACTAAAGCATTCTCCAGCACCACCTTCAAAAATCAGTCATTATAATAAAAAAAAATGTAGTAACTGTAGAGGTTGCACCCTTATTAAAAAAAACCAAAGCAACCAATTCAAGAATATTACAAAAGAGCACAGACATTAGTCTGTGGTTGCGCTTTATTGAAAGAAAAAAAAAGTCGCAGTTGGTTAATATCGCAACATTATAACTACCGTAGTTTGATGACGATTTGGTTAGGTTCTGATTAATTCTATGTCGTCATACTCCCATGATAATTCGGAAATACAAAGAGGACGTCCACGCGTAACAGCGATTACTGTTTGATTAGATTTGAAGTCGGATTTTGTTTTTACTCGTAAGTATTCTTATTTAGATTAACTAAAATTAAATGTAAAGATAAATTATCTAAATAAATTATATTAATCCTCAAGGCATTTTGAAATGTTTGGGGTAAGCGGAGTTTATTCTTTTGAGATAACGGGTGGTTAAATTTTTCCAAAACACGAACTATTTCCAAAAGAAATAAATGCGTAGAGCGCAAACTGTTTTCGGAACAAAAAACACATCAAACTTTCAAGTGACCTTACTTGCGTCTCGTTCTTACCTGAATCTTGCACGGTCGTTGCCATGAATGTTTAACGCAACGCGGCCAAATTAGCCAACTCACAAGGGACAATTCTCTTTTATTGGAATACAGGCAAAGGAATTAGACTAAAAAAGGTATAGAAAACGTCTTTTACAATTCCTATTCTTCATTTTATATTTACACGAACTTGAGATTTCGCCGTAAGAAAGAGCCGTGGCAGCTCAGTGTCCGGATGGTCGGATCAAGTTGCAGTACGCTAGTAACCAGAGGTGCCGGCAACAATAAATTTGTTTATTGCAATTTTAAGTGCTGATTTACCACGCGCTCGGTGGTAAACATCGTGAGGAAACCTACATGTCTTGGAATTTTTTTCTAAGGCATGTGAAATTTACCAATCCGCACTAGGACCGTGTGGCGGATTATCTCCTTTAAAGAGAATGCCGTTCCTAATAGTGGGACGATCCAGCCATCTAGCGAAAATCTCTTGAGGTGTTGATCGAGACTTTTTGCTATATTATCTTTCGCAGAAACGACTATCGGGACAATGATCGTCGAATCCATATGGGGGTTGCCCTCGTGATCCAAGTCAAGGTACTTAGTAATTTTTTCCTTTTAGACCTTCATGAGGTTCTCGTCATGTGGGTTGGTAATATCGATGAGCACTGCCTTTCGGGTTGACCGATCTCTCAGCACAATATCAGGTTTATTGGCAACAATAGGCGATAATATTTTTTTATTATTATGTGTTAACACTTTTACAACTTTAATAAAACTAACATAGTTTTTAACTAGAGTCGATAACAGCAGCCAAATCAAATTTCACATGCCTCGTCTAACAGACATTAACCACGGCATGTGCAATGTACGACGTTATTACGAATTCCATGTTTCATTACAAGCTTTGAGGCACGGTAGCTGTTTGAGATAACTCCTTGATAATTAGATACCTTGTTTAATTGAGAAAACATTTTAAGTTTGAACAGCCGTGGTAGATCCGCTTATTATAGTGTCTGGGCGGTTGTTCCAAGCATAGTACGCCAGCAGTTGATCCCCGGTGCCAACATCTCTGATTTTTTTTTGCAATTTTTAAACCTCATTTACCACGCGCAGGGTTGTGAAGGATAGTATGTAATTTTTTTGATAATTATTTAAATGATTTTTAAGATTTATTTAGTGTACAAGTATATTTACGTTATATAAGTATATTACTTCAAAGCCAATTAAACCAACTATTTCGGGCAGACGCCCTTTTGTATTTCCGCATTATCGTAGGGATATTACAAAATAGAATTAATCATAATTTAAATATAAAAAATCAAATTACATTTGAAGTACACAAAAAAAATAATCATAAAAATCGGTTGGCGTGATAGTGAGTTATTCGTCAGTTTGTCGCGCACATACGTAATACAAATTTAAGACATATGGTTTTCTCATGGATGCCATTAGCAGAGCTGGAAATTGGGGACATATGGTAAGCAACATTTTTCAAATATAAAAGAAGAAAAGTTATGAGGCAACCACTATAAAAAATACGATTTTTCCTCCGTCCTCCTTTTTGAAGTCGGTTGAAAAAGATTTGGTTACAATAGAGTAAAATATATTATTTATCGTAAGACAAAGAAATAATGAATAGTAATAAATTAATATTAAACTTGTGCTAGAATATGCTTCACGTCAATAGTCGAATGATTGGTTCGATAGTCAGTAATAGATAGCCTTAAACTGAGGGATCATGTGGATGCTTTTTTAATGTTGTGGTCTGGACCTCAGAGGGAGCGGCGAAGGTGGTGGCTATGGCCATGCAACATTGATGGCTTTCATTCTCGCTTCATGCCATCGATGTGTGTGTTACCATGGTTAGGGTATGATGGGGCTGACAATCCCAAAAGGACAAAAAAAAGTCTATTGACAGTATAAACAGCTATTGGTACTTTGAAGCGCTTTTCATATATTTCTACAATTTTCTTTTTAATTATTTCCCTCATTATAATTGCTTTTCGTTTAACGTCTTTGTTGAGTACTGTCGTCTAATTAATGAATACAAAAAAAACATTATCTTTTTTCTACTATAAATGCCTTGGGGTCCGCGACGTAGTAGACAAACTGCAGGAAAGTCGTCTCCTATGGCTAACCCTGGCTGGACGTTGTGAAGGCGAACATGTTATAGAACCATATATCAAAGGATGATGCCGAAGACCGAGGAAAGTGGACCAGAGCCTACTTTCCGGGAAATCGCTAAGCAGAAGAAGAAGAAATGCCAGTACATATCATCCCTTATATCTCGAGACGTGTAGTTAGTGCCTTAAATTTTAATAATTACAAACTTTTATTTACTTACACCTTGTCCTACACGTTGTCTGTCGGTCTGTAATCAAATCTTGTAAGTTAAGTTTGACCACTTCCCGGTTTCCGGTTCAGCTGAAATTTTGCATGCATGTATACATTGGACGACAATGCAATATTATTATGACATAGACCTGATCTGATGATGGGGCTGGAAGGTGGCCATAGGAACTCCGTTATTAAACGACGCAACCTCATTAAGTTTGGGCTCATTTGATTATATTTTTTTAGTTCATTTTATTTACAAATAACAAAAGACTGTATCTGTAGCGAGTCGCTCGCCACTTCATTAATTTATTTAAGAATACTATATTACATATGTATTACCTTTAATAATAATGTAATGTAAATTAAACAATATGTTACGGACATCAGGACGGAGCGACACCTATTGTACTTCATTACTAGAACCGGTTTTGGTACAGTGCGCCGTCCGCCCCCCACACACATTTGTGCTGTACTCTTCAAATAACAGTGCGAAAACGGTCCCCACGCACAGTGCATATCGCTGACGCTCTTGCGCCTTAACGCTTACCGCTTACGCTGACCGAATTTTAGTGCCGTATATTTATTGGTGTAATTCCTCTCCTCCATCAGTGCCTTCCCCAAAGTGGTGACCCCGACGTGATCTGAACACGCAACCTTCTGATTGCTACATATCTATGATGAGTCGCTACATATCTATAGACGTTTTACAAATTTAATTTTCTCATTGCAAATAAATTTTTTTTGCAAATAAAATTTGCAATTAGGTATTTTTTTTTATTTCTAGTTCCCCTAACGTGGATAGGTTAGGGCAGTTTTTCCCCACTGCTTCGGTGAGTACCTGAACAGGATAGGGCGCGAACCGACCGCGCAATGCCACCATTGTGGCTGTGACCGGGATTCCGCGCAGCACACGCTAGCCGTGTGCCCCGCGTGGGAGGCGGAGCGGCGGATCCTGGTCCAGCATATCGGGCAAGACCTCGCGCAGCCGCTACTGCCGCCGGCGGGGAGATCTAAATGGAAGGCGCTGGTCTCCTTCTGCGAGTCAGTAATGACCCAGAAGGTGACCGCAGAAAGGGATCGGGAGAGGGCCGATCCCGTTTGGAGATGGCGCAGGCGGGCCGGTGGCAGACCGGCCCGCAGCCCTGTAGTTCTGGGCTCTCAAGAATAAGACTACGGTATCCCCTGCCTGTCGTACAAGGCGACTAAAAGGGGCCTCGGGTTCACTGGGCGACAAGGGTGGGGGCCTGAGTCGTCCACCAAAGTGGACCCGGGAAGAAGGCGACATCGGCTGGCCCGTGTCGCCTTGCGCTGCGAGGGCACAGGGGAGGAGGGAGGGAGGACGTGCTCTCCTTGAGCACAGTGCAGAGGCGTCCGGTGCGTTCCACTGGAGATCCCGGAGCCCCTCGTCATACACCGAGGAAAGGGCCACCGGGGAGGTTTTAGTGGGTAAGAACCCCACATAACCGCCGCCTTCCCCCCAGAAGGCGGGGTATCTTTCTGAAGATTTCCTCCCCGTAAACAAAAAAAAAAAAAGTTTTTCTCCCATGCCTTTCCTCTCATTCATTCATCCTTCTTATTATTATTTATTACAGTCTTATATTCTACTTATTGTTACAATGTTGTATTTCTACTTTTAATGTACACTTCTTCTTTTATTTTCTCTTTCTTATACTATTTCTTATTACATTTCTATCGTTTTACTTATTTTAATCTTATTTTTTATTACACTTGTCTTATATTTATCTACATTATTTTTATATAATACTATTTATAAGTTTCCTAAATTTTTACCTACTTACTAATTCTAATTTTTTATTTCCAATGGTGGGCTCGCAACTCACATTATTTACAAATGTGTGTTGGGATGCGCCTTACTTACTAGGTTTTGTTCCTATATGCTGCTTTATCTGCGATTAATTTGCAATAGCTAAGGAATCTTTGACTAATTTCTTTATTATTTACTAGTAGTGGTAGGTTGTCACTGCAATTAGGTATATTTAGAATATTTTTAGGGATTCATCTTAATCTCTAGCAATAAATATCAAAGTCATATCCATCATTCACGGTAGTCGGCATTAGTCCGGTTATCCATCTCGAGGGAAGGCACCCTACGCTTCTCCGACCCATGCATGGGCTACTAGTCCATGACTCTCCCCATCAGTTCTGACTTTAGAAAAGAAAGTAAGCAAGATAATTTCGTCGAAGAAATATAATATTATCAAATTGTAATCCCACGCTGTATCTCCTAATCGCATTTATTTATCTTTTATGTTAAAAATATCTATAATGAGATTACCGTTAATTTAAATGTTCGTTTCCTTATCCATCTTCTTATGCTTAAGGATTTTGTAAGAGGAGCGGCTTATCTTGTTAAGAAATAAGAAATTTTATCTATCATACTGTTTATTTCTTAAAAAGAATTGACAAAGAAGTATCTTTGTTTGCTGTCAATTTTACTTAATAAAATAAACTAGAACTAAAGATAACATTTCAGGGAAGAATATAGAACTAAAACTAGTAAATACTTATAATACTAAACAGGTCAGACAGAAACAATACGTAACGGGATAGACAACTAGTTGGTACGGGGAGAGATGCACTAAATACTTAGTACCAAAACTATCTAATGAAAAAAAATCAGGTTAATAAATGACAGCGCTGTGAATGTTGAAACATAAAAAGTACAGGCGAATTACTTTTTTAATTTACTTTTTATTAAATTTATCATGCGTTAGAAAAGTTTGTAAGACATAAACGCCTACGATAATGTAGTCGCAACACTTTGCTAATAAAAACTGGCAGGAGTCGAAGAGAGTTTATTTTTGACTAATAACTAAAGTGCAAACAATAAAAACACAATAGTATATTAAGTATAAATTAAAATGTAGGATTCAAGATTATTTATTAAGGATTAATTATTATGATTTAGGATTTTAGAAATAATTTTAATACGTCATATATTTCATTACCTTAAAATCCTTATTGTGTTAATAAGTTCCGTTTTATATATACAAAGATAGTACGAAATTAGCTTTAACCTAAAAAATGTTGTTTTATAGGATATAAATTATTAATACCAACACTGATATACTACATTATATACCAATATCGGTGTATTTTCAAGGATGAAAGCGCCTATCCCTACTAAACGTAGATTATAGTTCGTAGACTGAGACCTAACTGAAGACAAGAAATTCAGTTATGGTGACTGATTAATTTGTAATGAGATATCACTAGTGTCCCCTGTTTTTTACCTTCGTTTTTATTATTTTTCATTTTTTTAATTCGAATACCCTCTATCTATTTCTATATCTAAAATCTATTTAAAATACTTTTTTTTCGGAACGGTAGATATTAATATAGTATTTCAGTATCTATCATTTTAGCAGAAATGTAAAACATTTGATTCGCAGACAGCTCAATCAAAACTTTGATATTAAAATGTAAACTCATCGAGTTTTCTAATTTAGGGACCAGGTGTCACAGATATGTTTGAAACAATCGTAAAATGTTTAATTTCGTTTTCTGTGTAATTTGGGTCATTGCGATTATGAGGTTGATATAAATTTACTGTATATTGTTTTTCTCAGTTATAACAATTAAGCAGACATACACAGGTGTTATGTCAATGTTATAAGGCAAAGGATTCCATTTACGTTTGTAAGAAATACCTTAAGTTCGTTAAAGTATTATTTTTGCAATAAAGTTTCGTATTGGTTTATGCCAAGGGGCTGACCAGCCAAAAGGTTCGTAGCATTAAAAAAGAGCGTAAGATTTTTTTAGTGACAACTAAAAATAGATAGATGCCGTTATTACTAATTATATATATTTTATAAACCATTGTAAATAAAATACAGTTAAGATAATTTTGTAAAGTAGTTTTTTTTTTAATCGATAAAAATCATAATCAAAATGTATACCCGAACAATTTATTACTTTATATCTAGGATAAAACTTGAAATTAATATTTTTATAATATGGAACTTCAATCCTATCTGGTGTCACCAGACACCACACGGTTTTTAATATACTCGTATATTTATTTAGATTAGCCCTAGTTTCCGAATTGCTCTTGCGCCGAGTTGCTTCTAATAGAGGCTCAGGCTAACAGAGCTTCTTCTTTCTTAAGTTTGAATTATGAATGGTACTTCATAACCCAAACTTCAGTAAAATTGAGACACAGTACGAAATTTTATGTCCTTATTTACCACGCGCTCGGCGGTGAAGGAAAAATCGTGAGGAAACTGCTTTTTTCTGCAAAAGTCTGACAGTCTGCACTAGATACGCGTGACGGACTATGCCCTTATACTCTCTTTACAGAGAAGGCCTGTGCCCAGCAGTGGGACATATATAAAAGACTGTTACTTTAACGCTAATGTGTAAGCTTAATAAATGAAGCGTCCTCTGGAGATTGAATGTAGCATTCGTAGACTAGCTACAAGCTTGACCGCTACGTCAAGCGACGATATTATTATTATATGACGCCTTTGTGTCCAAAATTAATAACATTGTCAATATAGCCTTAGGGTATTCTGTTAATTGAAGTTTCCCGTTTATCGTTTAATATAACTAACGATAAAATTGTATTATGGAGTTATGGCAATATCATCATTTCATGACCATCTTATAACAATATACTATTGCATATTATATCTTATTATATGCGTAGAAGGTGTTTGATTTTATTATATTTATATATTATTGTCACTACATTAAGCAGCTTTTTATTTGTTATAATTTTAATAATATTTTGTAACATCATATTGGTATTATCTGTAACGGTGTTATAATTTTTGTTGATTTAAATAAATAAATAAATAAATCTTTAGGTTCAAAAATGGAACAAGATTTTTAAAATTCAACTTTAATTCAAAAGACACATTCAATAATTAATAATATAACACATCTGTACTGTAACAAAGTTAACACAAAATGGCGGCTGTCTACACACATGACAAGTAAGTACCAATGGAAGGTAAAATAGCTAAAAGGATGGTTCATGACACCGCCGTGTAGAGAGATCTAACCGTCACGACGGCTGACAAGCAAATGTCCCTGGTGACGGATCACCATTCCTAACGTATTGGAATTCGTTCGTCGCCATTTTGCTTGTAATATCATCTACAAATTAATCTATACATGTATAAATGTTTATTGCTTTGTGTATGCTTCAACAAGTATATTTACGAGAAAAATAAAACTGACTTCAAATGGAATCAAATCTCAAACGCTATTACGCGCGTACCCTTAGTTTGTATTCCGTATTATCGAAATAGAATTAGTAATCGAAGTACATATTTTCCAATAAAAAATGAATCATCGAAATCGGTTGACGTAATATTAAGTTATTCATCCATTTATCGCGCATGTACTTGATGCAAATGGCGTGGCGGGCAGTCGCACTCTTGCGTCGTAGACATACCATCAATACGCATAAAGCGGACGGCTAAGGAAAGAAACTCTTTGCTGAGATCAGTCTTTCCATACGGGTACAATCTGAACACCTTTAAGACTAATGTGAACAGACACCTTTTAGGCTCACGCTCCATCCTAGGCTTCATCTTCGCCTACCATCAAGCGAGTTAGAAGTCAAACGTGAGCCTATTTTGTATTCAAAAAAAAGACTTAAAATGTATTCTCGTAGACGACATTTTCAGCAATGGACCAAATTAAAATGGAACCACATTGAAAGCAGCTCTCAAATAAAAAAGAATCATCGAAATTGGTTCACTCTCTCGAAAGTAATGAGGTAATAAACATTAAAAACACACAGACAAATTGAGAACCTCCTCCTCTTTTGAAGTATCCTTTTATACATAGGGTAAAGGCTATAGTCGTTGGCCCCCTTAAGCAGCTACTAGCAGCAAGTATTGCATTTCTGGGCAAATTGAAGGGCAATCTGGGTCAAATTAGGTTTGCAGAACATGGATACTATGAGCATTTCGATGAATAAAAAATACATCATTGTCTCATGACATTGTCAGTAAGAACTTAAAAAAAAATGTCTTGGTCGGATATAGTTATTGGCCCCAGCCAAATTGGTGTAAACTATAACATTCACAAATACATTAAATCACCGATAATTTCTAAGAGTTAATTAGTTTCTTAGAACCGGAAATGGTAGTAATATGTAACATAGCAATAAGTAACTTTGAAGCATTCATTTAATTTATGCATATGCTTACCCAATTGCTAATGTTTCCATTTAAAAACACACGTTGTTTACAAAATTTCAATTTGTGCCATGACAGTTGCGGGGATTCGTGAACAGCATTGCCAACATAACCATAATAAATAGCGTAATTTTTTAAATGTTTCTTTTGGTCGCTTATTCAGTCCCTTATTATTTGCGTTTTAATGATAAGCAGCCAATGACTGCCTCGAGACCAACGACTGTAGCCTTTACCCTATTACCTGTACAAAATTATAACGATGTTTCACATTCGGACTTAAGAAACTTGAAACAAAACTGACTGATATAAAAGGGCAGCAACTCTAAATCTCGACCTGTGCGATTGTTAAGTTGAAACTCTAACATAATATTTAAGGAAAAGCAACATAACTTAGAATATTAGTGAACTAATTAACGAGTAAACTCCATTACATTTGTAGATCAATCAAAACTTTGAGGACAACAGTCCGCCCCACAAGTTTCACCACTCCACAACAATTTCATATTAATGTAATTAAAAGTTCTCAAACTTCTAACGTTCAACTTAATTATATTAATTAATTTTATCTTGTAATTATCCTGTATTGCAAAACGTATATAGTATTGTTTAAACATAGTAGCGTTATCCTGGTATTAAAATAGTCATAATTATTACATTGAAATGGAATAATCCTCCTCCTCCTCTTTGCGTGGTTTTCCTCATTGCTGAGGGTCGTGACCTCCACGAATTATGTGGCGGACGATCGCTTTCCACCTATTGCGGTCTTTGGCGGTGTGAAATGCCTCGTGGACTCTCCTGTTGGTGTTGGTGCTAATTTGGTCTGTCCAACGCATAAGGCTCCTCCCTCTTGGTCGTTTTCCCTGTACTTTGTCTGTGACCAGGAGTGTTTCCAAGATTTTCCTGGCTATGTGAGCGAAGAATTCGAAAACCCTACGGAGACAGACACCATTGACACTTTGACAGTGACACCCACTTTCCGGAGAATTGACGCATTTGTGCGGTGGGCTGTCCAAGGTACTCGCAACATTCTCCTCCAGCACCACATCTCAAATGCGTCAATACGAGATCTATCTGCCTTCTTGAGGGTCCAAGTTTCCGCTCCGTATGTGAAAATTGGGAACACCAGAGATTTCACCAGATCAATTTTGGTTTTTAGTGAGATTGATCTATCTATCTAACGCTTACATTTATCCGTCTATTCTGACATACCCTACATACCTCGCATACTTATTTGTTATAAATGTATATTTATGTATCCTTAGCCACTATACACTCGTGAGCAAAAATAACGGGTCGGACAGGTATGACACATCGTTTGATCGGCTTGACTCATTACTCCGTTCGATCGGCTCGGAAATTAGAGATAGCGAGATAACAGCAGATTGATAGCGAGATTGAGATTTATCATTAAATTAATAAAATACTTTAACTGTGATAATAAATACATTCATTGTTATTATGTAATACATGCATATTGTAATTCCATGCCGAGTGCTCGTTGTTTTAGGATTCTTTGACACGAATTTATTTATATATAATTTTCTTTTATTCAGACATATTAATAATATTCTGTTAACCATTCCAGCTAAGCTTAAGCTTGTGCTAGGAGATGGTTTATGTCAATAGTCGAATGGTGGATTCGAACCTACGACCTTACGATTCGCAGACCGAACCCTAATACCATTAGGCTATGGACGCTTCTTGTTTTACTTTACTTAGATTATTTTTTAATATAAAGTTTAGTTATTATAATGTGAGAAATAAAGTATCTATGTATTCCGTTATATAAACAAATACATACAATTAAATTAAGTTGATAAAAAGTTCTCGATTGGAGACCACGGACCAGCAAACGCAGCGTGGGACGTCCACCCGCAGGTGGTCTGACGACCTCATAAAGGTCGCAGGACGCAGCTGGATGCGGGCCGCTTACAAACGGTCCTTTTGGAAATCGTTGGGGAGGCCTATGTCCAGCAGTGGAAATTTTGAAAATGATGAATAAAAAGTGTTTAGCACGAAAACGTATTGTGTATTTGCGCGTATTTGCTCATTAAGTGTAAAATTTGCGCAATCTCTTCAAATCTGATTTATTCCAACAATCATAAAAGGCGAGGCAAATATATCTTGAGCAAAATTTAAGCTTTTACAACAACAATCATTATATCCGCAAAGATGTCACCATAATAAGATAGCGTTCGCAACAAAATTTACTGATGCCCCGAGCAACGTTTCTTTTCTTTAGTAAACAAATTTTCGTTTTAATGAAAAGAGACCTTTAAAAGTTACATGACATTTTTATTTTATACCTAATATAATTTTTTTCGCTTCGTCAAGTTATTGTTGTAATTTTACATCTTTATTATTATCATCCCCGTTATTATTTCAACATATTTTTTCCGTGTGATTTGCACTATTAAATGTACATACTAAAATTAAGAAGCGTCAATAGCCTAATGGTTCGGGTTACGGTATGCGAAACGAAAGGCTGTAGGTTAGTATTCTTTTAAAAAAAATTAAAAAATATGCATTTTGATACAAAATACTTACACATGACTGTTTAAGACAATACCCTTATGTTAATAAAATTAAACCTATTTCTACCTGACTATGTTTTGAATTTGGACAGACCAGCAGGTAGGTGATCGGCCCCATGATCTTTTGCCCTCGATGTAACCTTTTTTTTTGACGGGGAGGAAATCTTCAGAAAGATACCCCGCCTTCTGGGGGGAAGGCGACGGTTATGTGGAGTTCTTACCCACTAAAACCTTTCCAGTGGCCGTTTCCTCGGTGCATGACGCTCGGGGATCTCAACGTGGAACGCACCGGAGCCCCTCTGCACTGTGCTCAAGGAGAGCACGTCCCGGGGGGGGGAGGTTACTCCCTCCCCCCCCTGTGCTCTCGCAGTGCAAGGCGACATGGGCCAGCCGATGTCACCTTCTTCCCGGGTCCACCTTGGTGGACGACTCATGGGCGGGGGCCTTGTCGCCCAGTGAACCCGAGGCCCTTTTTAGTCACCTTCTACGACAGGCTGGGGATACCGTAGTCTTATTCTTGAGAGCCCAGAACTACAGGGCTGTATTTTAACCTACAACAACATTTTCTCCAGATTATCTGGTTACTTTCGGGCAATGTGGCCAGAGTAGCTGAGGACTCGCCGGTAGCTGGTAGTGGACAGTCTGGTGGTAATGTTAATTTGGATCTTAAGGCTATGAGTTATCTATTAAAAAATAACGGGAAATGATAACCTTATCCTTTTAGTAAGTCGGTTAAATATAAATAAAAAAAAACTAAGAACTGAAAACAAAGTAAAGGCTGAACTGTGCTTAGGTTCAAAGTATTTTGCACAAAGTTGTATAATATCCTATTTGGAAAGTCTTTTTGTGGCCGGCCGCCCGGTTGACACATATAATTGAAACTTTACGGATAAATCGCGCCCCGACCTTAAACTTTTAATGTCTCCTGAAAAGAGAACCATGCCCCATGTTCAAACAAAAGGAGAGTGAAAGGGTGCACAAGTTGAATTTTAATCGTAGAGAATATGACGGGATTGAAAAAAGCTCTCTCGTCCTTTTAAATCCTTTTTCTAATGGGGTTTACAAAGCCAACAAAAGGTGTCACTTTTATTAGGTCCTACAGACAAAGACATGGACATTTTATTTATTGGCATCATAATATACAAACATATTCCATATATTATCCACATTACAGAAAATATACACAATACAATTAAAGGAAAAAGCAGACAATTAGAATATGATGCCGATGTTGGACACTGTCTCAGTATGTGCTGTCACAAGGATGCGACAGCGCTGATTTTCAGCGGTGCCCAGAACTACCCAAAGTCGTGCGCACACAATACTACCTTTACAAGGAATTTATATCTTTATTGCATGTACAATATACCGAAAAATTCGGGCGAATATTCGGTTTGCTACATTTTCAACCGACTTCAAAAGGAGGAGGTTCTCAATTCGTATTGTATTTGTTTATGTTTGTTACCATAAGTAATAGTATTAGTAGTAATTGTGTATGTTTTATGTTTGTTACCGCATAGTTTTCGACTTGGCATGTTTTTGTAATAAGCTTTCACAAAACAGACTTTTATAATGAAATTAAAACGTCACGGACAATTATCTTTCCACTTGCATCACGCGCTGACGGGTAATCTCGTGAAAATTATGTAAATATTTTTTCTTTTTTAATAATATAGACATAAGGACAATATTAATTTAAAATAAACAAAATATACCTAAACATTTAGATCATAAATTGCTTGAAATTTTTTGAACATTGTAAATAAGGGATTTTTAAGAATTGTTCGAAATTACCTAATAAGCTACCGATTTCCTTAACCATATTCCATCGACACCATTTTAATGGTTGGCGTTCCGTGACCGTACGTACCATGCTTTACGATTTTTTATTTGAATACTGGTGCTTCCCGTGTGGTCCCATTTAAATTTTGTCCAATTCTGATAATGGGATCCATGAGAAAACCATATGTCTTAAATCAAGAATGTGCGCTATAAATGGACGAGTAACTCAACAGCACGCCTACCGATTTCGATGATTCATTTTTATTTGAAAGGATGTACTCTAAGCGTAGTTTGATGAAAGTTAGGTTACGGTCTGATTAAGTTTAATTTCTTAATATTCTTACGATAATTCGGAATTACAAACAGGGCGTTCCCGCTAATACCGTTTAATGTTTGATTCGATTTGAAGTTGGTTCTTTGTTTTACTCGTATTCGGCATCTGTAATATATTTTTTTTAATTCCTCAATTGTCTTTGAGATCATTATTAAGTATTTCCAAGCGTTTTGTAGTAGAAATGTTCTTTGTACTTTTTCTCCAATTAGTAATGCGATATTATATTTCATTGTGATATTTTCTGCCTTTGTTTTCGGTTAGTTGAAGTTAAATCGACTGCAAACTGCAGACAATGGTGTCGTATCAAATTTAATTGCTAAATAAAGAAATATTTCAATTTTTCATCACTATTAAGACAAGTATATTTACAAACAAACCAAAATCCAACTTCAAATCAAATATCAAACACTTTTACGCGCGGACACCCTCTTTGTATTTCCGAATTATCGTAGAAATATTACGAAATAGAATTACTTCCTATTCAATATATTCTTGAAGTACATCCTATCCAATAAAAAATGAATCGTCGAAATCGGTTGGCGTGAAATTGAGGTATACGTCCATTTGCGGCGTACATACTTGATGCAAATTTAAGACTTTATAGTTTTCTCATTGATGCCATTGTCAGAATTGTACCAAATTGAAATAGGACCATGCGGAAAGCACCAGTATTCAAATAAAAATTTACGAAACGCCAACCATTAAGATGGTGACGATGGAATATGAAATGATAAAGGAAACCGGTAGCTTGGTAATTCAACAATCCCTAAAAACGCCTCATTTACAATGTTCAAATAATTTCAAGACACTATTATGAACAAAATGTGAAGGTATATTTTATTTACTTTAAATTAATATTGTCTTTATGCCTATATTATTAAAAAAGAGAAAAATATTTACATAATTTTCTCGAAATGATCAGTCAGCGCGTGATGCAAGTGGAAAGATAATTGTAAAGTGTTGAAAATTCGTGAAAAAATATCCTAATTTGTTTAAAGAATATGTAGATACCAGACATAAATCAAAATAATTACACAGAGATATAACAAAGTTAACACTTCCTAGACAGAAAACTACTTTTTATCAAAAAAACTGCCACATTATTAGTTTAAAAATATATTATATAACAAAATACCAAGAGCAATGAGAGAATTACCATTGCAGCGATTTCAAAAGACACTCAAACAGTGGCTAATTCATAACAGTTTTTATTCTCTTAAAGAATTTTACACGTTTAAACCGTAAAGCGACTTTAGTGCTTGAGGTGATTTTTAAGTGTGAAGTGATTTTTTTAAATTGTAGATTAGACTCAATGTTATTTGCATCCCGGTTAGGCGAAACATGCTAGTGCCTAACTAAAAATTATTCATCATGTCAGTTACCATATTTCCTGCAAATAAACGTTTATTATTATTATTATTTCTATTATTTATTTTGATACCTTAAGTTAAGTTTTTATAATATTTCTATAAAAAGTGAAATACACAAAAATATAAAAACATTACAAAAACCTAACCTAGTGTGTGCCACCGGCAACGAAGCAGGACCCAAGCAACCGGTGGTTAGGGCGACGTACAGAGAAACCTCCTGACGATGCGTGCCGTGTCCAGGAGTACCGCCTTCTGTATCTGACTTATTATTATTATAATATAGTTCCAGTAATAAGTGGGTTAATGACCTTGTAGAGCAAAACCGACAGATCTACGCACAATATTGGTATCGTACAAAGATTATTCACTTGTATTTAGGCCGAGATACATCAAAATAATCCTTTGAATTGTTCCTGTAAGACACGGCCCGTAGGGAGACTGGAACGGGTGAATTCAATTTATTAAATATAAGTTTTAGGAAAACACATTTGGCTTAAGTAAAATCTTTCCTTAGTAGCTGTATAATATTCCCAAGCGAATACAAAGTTTGTTCTCGACAAAAGATAACTTTCGAGAAAGCGAATTGAATTGTGAAAGATGTCCAAGGAAATGATAAAATGAATTTTTGTCCTTACTCAAATTGTGTTATAGTTTTCTATTTTGTTATTACAACCAACTGTTAGTAAAATAATTTTATCCATGTGCCCAAAATTCAGTTTATCGGCAATACTGGTACTTTGACCTCGGACAGCCGTGCCTTTGTCTATGGTCGGGTCAGTGGGCTCCTAGTGCATCTTGTCTCGGTAGTCTTCAAGCAGTTAAATGTAGACGTTCATTGTCTTCCGAAGTATTTGAAGACGTTACGAAGTTTAGAATAACTCAATATCATACCAACTGATTTCAATGATTCATTCTTTATTGAAAAGGATGTACTTTAACAGTAGTTTGATAAAAATTTGGTTAAGTTTTGATTAATTTTATTGCGTAATATATTTACCATAATTCGGAAATACAAAGAGGGCGTCCGCGCGCAATAAGGTTTAACTTATGATTCGATTTAAAGTCAGTTTTTGTTTATACTTGTAATTTCATTCCTTTTACCTACATAACTCTTATTTCCCTGTATTAAAAGTATTAAATTAATAATATGAAGCAAAAAAAGACAGTAAAAACGATTTCCTAAATATATCCGTTGTTTCAATTCTATTGAATAATTGTAACGGCTGGATTAATTAACAAATTAATGACAACGGTGTATTAGTGAAATAGCTGACGAAATTAAATGGATTAGCGGAATTGTGTATCGGTTTACCGGAACCAGTTAGTTATATAAATATCTATTATGATAAATCAAGCGTACATTTATCTAACGCACTAAAGCTATTGGTGTATTATTGTAAGTACTATTTACATTTATGTAATACTATTTAATGTGTTTGTTTATCTACATATACATGTATATGTGAATATCTTTATCGTAATATATCATTTTTTTCTATAATAAAAGTAGCCTAAGTTACTCAAATTGTTACATCGCCAGCCCGTAAAATAGACGGAATAAAAAAAATGTTTTATTTTGGTATTTGTACCGTATGTACCTGCATTTTATAAATTCCGCTACACCGATCTGCTGCGTTCCGGGGCAGTTTCAAATACTTGGCCACCAAGTGTTGGAATAATTTGCCACCGCCCATAAGAGACAGTAAATCTTTAAACGCATTTAAAAATAAATTAAAACACCTGATGTTAAAGATACAAAAATATAATATCCCCGCGATATCGGTGCCGTGTTGTTTCCAATATTTTCAATATTTAATTATATAACATAAACTTTATACGTTTATTTATCATATTATTTATTTTAGTTTATTTTTGACTCAATAATATATTTATTTATGAAAAAATTTTCATCTATTATTTTATTGTATAAAATATATTTTAATCTCATAACTGTTTTGTTTATGTATCATATTTATTATACTCTTATTGTCTTTATAAATTCGTTCGTCCCGCGAAATCGGACAAGATGACACACGTTACAGGCCCGCGACCTACAATCGACTCCCTTAGCATGTAACTGAAGCTCCCAGTACAGCAATGTTTAAAAATAGATTGAAGTCATGGCTAGTTGAGAGGGTATTTTGTAGTGTGGAGGAATTGACAAATCAAAGTACAAATTCCTGTTCAATAATCAAATTTAATTTGTAAAAATCGACTTTATTTTAATTACCAATAAAAATCTGAACCTATTCTATTTAATACTAGGAAGAAATTAAAACGACAAGAGAAAAATTATTTCGTCTTCAAGTCATTGTTTTATGTCGAAGCTACAACTATACCATCCCATTTGATACAATGTCGCAGTGAATCAATTTTAATTGACTCCTATACTAAGTCAGTTACTACATTCAGTACATTGTACTATTACCATTCTATTGAATTTCTAGCGTAATGGAATCTTACTGGTAGGATGTATCATAACCAAGATAGATTTCAGCATCCGAACATTTAGACATAGAGACATTTATTTATTGGCATCACAATACAAAAACACATCACAGACAGAATATAACACACATTAAAAAAGTATAAAAATAGACAAAACACAGTTAAAGTTACACGGATAAATAATACAAAGCATTTGACGCCAATATCTGACATCGTCTCAGCATATGCTGTCGCAAGGATGCGACAGCGCTGATTTTCAGCGGTGCCCGGGACTACCTAACGACGTGCGCGCGCAATACTACCTTTATATGGAATTTATACAGACAATAAGAGTATCATAAATATGATATATGAATAAAACAGTTAAGAGATTAAAATATATTATATACAATAAAATAATAGATGAAAAAAAAATCATAAAGAAATATATTATTAAGTCAAAAAATAAAATAAATAATATGATAATTACACGTATAAAGTACACTTTATGCAATTAATCAAACAAATAAATGTGGCGAAACCATTAGAAATCTTATTCCAGCAAAATACTATGATAATCTAGTTGTTAGGATCTATTTTAAGCGACTTCAAAATTGGAGGTTCTCAATTCGACTCCATTTGTTTGTGTAGTCTCTTATAAACCAATTTTCATTTTACCGACTTCAAAAAGAGAAGTTTCTCGGATTTATCTGTTTTTTTTATGTTTGTTACGTCATAACTTTCGACTGGGTGAACCGATTTTGATGATTATTTTTTTTATTTTAAAGTTGGTGTTTCCCGTGGCGTTTCATTAATTGTGTCTGATTCTAACAATGGCATTTATGAGAAAACCATATACGACTTAAATTCACTTCAAGTATGTGCGGCACAAATGGACAAATAACTTAATATCACGCCAACTGATTTCGATGATTCATTTTTATTGGTAGTATTTTATTAGTAGTATTAGTTTTTATTAGTAGTATTTATACACTTCCAAGAGTAGTTTAATGAGAGTTTGGTTAGGTTCTGATTAATTATATTACGTAATATTTCTACGATAGCTGGGATATACAAAGAGGGCATTTACAACTTACAGCTTTTAACGTTATATTCGATTTGGAGTTTGATTTTGTTTTATTTTTCAAATTTGTTGGCATTATACATTCTGTTCCGAAAATATACCAAAGATCTTCTTAAAACTCATATAGAAGCAGGCTTTGATTGAGAGATTGTTAGGTTTATGACAATCTAGAACAAGATAATTGTAGCTTAACGACTACGATCGCAAATATGGCTAAATAAAGAGAACATAGGCGACAGAACTTCTTAAATAACCATGATGCTTCTTAAACCACAGAACGTACGCGCGTAGCGTTTAATGTTAGATTCAGAAGTTAAATTTGATTTAAAATCGTTATATGTTTAAATAAGGTATTCCCAAATTCATCTTTCAGTAAAATGGCTTACTTAAAAAAATAGGTTTAATTTTAGATATTGTACATTTTATATCAAAACAAGCGCTCACAGATGTAGCAAGCAAAATGAATAACCATCCACCACTCAACTTGGTTTTAAAAATTAATCCACAAAATAAAACAACTTATTACGATTGCATACGAGGCACAAAGTAATTACTTAACGCTGAACAGAAAATAAGTTCAGGTGGAATGCAAACAGTAATATAAAGCAGAGTAAATATGAGTCAGTACAATTTTTTGCATAAAATGTTTATAGGTACGTTATATTTTTAGAAAAATAGTAAACTAACAGATTATATTACACTCAATTACACTCGTGAGTAAAAATAATTGTAAAAATAAATGTAAATCGTGAGCAAATATATATATATGTCCCACTGTTGGGCACAGGCCTTCTCTGTAAAGAGAGTATAAGTGCATAGTCCTCCACGCGGCCTTAGTGCAGATTAGCAGACTTCACATACCTTAGAAAGAGATTCCAAGACTTGTAGGTTTCCTTACGATGTTTTTCATCACCCCTGAAAAATGAGCCGTGGTAAATCAGCACACAAAATTGGAACAACAAATTTGTTGGTGCCGGCACCGGGATCGATCTCGGGTTGCTAGCGTACTATGCAACTAGAGCCAACTAGGACACTGAGCTGTCACGGCTCTCGTTTTCAATGTTTAAGTATTGGGTGAATATTACGGGTAAATAACTTACCACCAATAAAGCTTTTAGTTATACTGAGTTAATTATACTATTGGCTCCATTAATCATGGGGCACTATACGATGTTAATGCAGTAAAGCTTTTAAATTGACAGCCGTTTACTAAAATACAGATCAAAGATATTATACATTGTTGTTTTTAATTATCTGTATAAAAAAATACATTAATGTATCTGTTTTTTACTATACATAGAAATGGACGGTTCACGTAATTGGGGTAGGTAGGTTTTTTCAGCCCTGTAGTTCTGGGCTCTCAAGAATAAGACTACGGTATCCCCTGCCTGTCGAAGAAGGCGACTAAAAGGGGCCTTTGTCGTCCGCCAAGGTGGACGCGGGAAGAAGGCCACATCGGCTGGCCCGTGTCGCCTTGCAATGCGAGGGCACAGGGGGGAGGAAGTAACCTCCCCTCCCCCTGGGAAGTGCTCTTCTTGCGCACAGTGCAGAGGGGCTCCGGTGCGTTCCACTGGAGATCCCGGAGCCCACCATGCACCGAGGAAGGGCCACCGGGGAGGTTTTAGTGGGAAAAAGCCCCACATAACCGCCGCCTTCCCCCCAAAAGGCGGGGTATCTTTTGAAGATTTCCTTCCTGTTAACAAAAAAAAAAGGTTTTTTATTACCATTAATACCCTATTTTGAATATAATGTGGGGGTATATCGATAATTTCAGCTAATGATTATTATTCATTTAGCAGACTAAAAAGCTCTGACACCGCATTTGTTCACAACGTGGCGTTGATAAAGCTTTAAAGATATAGTTTTAAACATTTTAGCTGCTTACGTGACACATTTTTAGTTTTGCCAAAGTAAGCTAATTTGTAGCAGGGATAATAATGAACCCGTTTGCACGAATTAATTACATTAAATTGAGGGTGCAGCCACGTCACGCCAGACTTAAGACTGACCGTAACGGTGGTCGCTCCATTTGTTCTGTTAAAGTATCGCGTAGCGGTAGAAATGTCGCGTAGCGGTGGAATTGACACGCAGCGGTGGAAATGTCGCGTAGCGATGCTCTACGTGGAAGTAACAAGGTTACAATTAATAATTCTTACTAGGCCCATACGATAGCTCTCATACCGGAATACGTATATGTAGGGTTATAGCAATCTTACATTAAAATAATGATTTAATTTATGGTACCGAGTACGGTCGAATCGACCTTCCGATTCTGATGTGCTTGTACCAAGGAGATTACGTTTTTCGATTTCTTTAACAGGATATATATGTATTGTGGAGGTTAAAAAGTGAATGAGGTTTTTCTCGCCATCAAATTACATTGTAGTTTGGGGACATACTTATGTTTATACGTTAAATTGTTTAAGTTAATTAAAATAAATTAAATTATATACATGACTACTGTCTAAGACAGTAGGTCTTAGATAGTCTTGCTATATAAGCTATTTATTTTATCAGTTCTAGTATGGTTCATGCGTAGAATCTTTTCCTTTGTGACCATAGACGCACGTTCTTTATAACCAAATCGATTTACGATCGCCAACATAGCATATAAGTCATACGTAAAACACTTTATCCTATAAAGGATGGAAATCAAATGCATGATTCCTAACGTAGCAGGTAGGTATCCGATTCTTAAAACATGCTGTCTCATAGCAAGTATAATATTCCGATAATAAAAAATAATTTTCCGTTCAACTCACGTCTCGGTCGTCTTCGATAAGCCGATAGATCGTGTAGTATAAAATCATTCGCTAGAGAGCTCTTAACGGATTTCTTCACGACGTTTTTTTATACTTTCACATCAAAGACAATGCAATAAGGTATTTGAGCCTTTGAATTCGTTACCGAAGTATAGGGGCTATTTTATTATAAGCGTAAGGTGTAAAATTGTCAGTTTTTTAAAGAATATTGTTTTTTCACAAATATTACTAATTTTCTTGATAGCAATTCCAACTTTTTTTTGTTTACGGGGGAGAAATCTTCAAAAAGATACCCCGCCTTCTGGGGGGAACCGAACGGGATCGGCGCTCTTCTGATTCTGTTCGGCAGCCTCCTTCTGGGCCATTATTGCCTCTCAGTAGGAGGGAGACCAGCTCCTTCCACTTTGCCCGCCAGCGCAGCCGCTACTGCCACCGGCAAGAAGAGGTCTTGACCGATCTTATCATTAGGATCCGCCGCTCCGGGTCCCACCCGGGGCATACGGCGAGCGTGTGCTGCGCGGAGCCCCGGTCACAGCCATTTTGGTGACCTTACGCGGTCGGTTTGCACCCTATAGTGTTCAGGTACTCATCCAAGCAGCTGTACCCAGTGAGTACCTGTGTTGCCAAGCTTCGAAGTTCGGCATCGTGCGTCTGTCCTCTAACAATTCCAACCTTGTTAAACCTTGTGCTAGGAGATAGGTCATGGGGGTGGAGTTGCTCGCGTCCGTAGGAGATACTTGAACCATGACACCCTACACGTGCCCCCCGGGTAGTGCTAAACGAGCAACAAGTGCCGGTAGGCTTCGGCGTCACCGAGCGTTTTTCTGGGCGTCCCTCTGATGAGCAGTGGACGCGCCAGAGGGACGGAGGGCGGGCCCGGTGTTCACTAACCCTGTCACCGGGCAGGTGGTGTGACTACGCACCACCCCTGCCCAAAGACCGTGAACCGGGCGGAGTGTCGTTGATTATGTCTAGCGGCTCTGCCCGGAGCGGGGGTCTTGCCTTAATTGGCCGGGCCGCGAGGAGAGTACCTCTATAAAAACTCCCCAATCCCAAGTGGTGAACACAGCGCGACGGGATGCATGGTTGAGGGGCTTGTCAACCGTTACTGTACCGCGGGAACCTGCCGCCACCCGCGAGTAGGTATACCTAAAAGGTATACCGAGGCTTACCGGGGTAAGGAGGCTCTGCCCCGGCGGACTTTTATTTCCTACCACAATCGTGGGAACAAATATGGACAATGACACAAACAAAAATCGTGATGGAGATAGGAGAGTAGAGGCCCGTTTGGGCGGAGTGGAGGGAGCTGGAGCTGGGGTGTCGCTGCGCGACCCCAGTACCGGCCGATTAGTGGCGCGGAAATCCGCGTCGGAGAGGGAGGGCAGGGGGGACTCGGACTCCTCCGTCATGTCTGTCACCTCGGCAAGGTCTACGACCTCCGAGGTGAGCAGGAAGCGGAGGAAAACAAAGTCCCCGCCGCCCGCCTCTGAGGAGGACGACGAAGCGGAGATTTGGGACCCGACGGTGGCACCTGCCAAACGGAGGTCAAAGGCCAATCTCGCTAGATCGCAAGAACTATCTAGGAGATGGCGGAGCGGCCAACAGAGGACCTGTGCAATCGCATCAGGGCCTCCATGTTGGCCGTGGAGAAGATCTCCGACAGGTCGAAGAACCTCAAGGGCACGTACGTGCAGTATTTGCGCGTGGCGGCCCTGAGGCGGAGGCGGCGAGCTCCGAGCTAGCTCGGAGGGTCTCACAGCCGCCGACTGTGGACGCACTGCAGCGCGAAAACGCGCAGTTGCGTTCGCAGCTCTTCGACCTGACGGCCAGGCTGGAGCGGCTGACAGAGGAGCTGAGCGCCTTGCGCAACCGCGAGGCGCCTCAACCTCCGTCGGTCGCGGGCCCGAGCCAGACCGCGGGTCCCAGTGGGGGAGCGGGGCCGAGCAAGGCCGCTGGTGACAAGCCAGCGGCCTTCAAGAAGCCGCTGCCGCCAGCACTGCTGGAAAGGGCGTCGTCGGAGAGCCGGTTGATGGAGCGCATCAGCGCTCTAATCGACCGGAAGCTCTCCGAGTACATGGCGCCCGCACCAGCAGCTGCTGGCAGCGATGGGGCCGCTCAAGCACCACCGGCCCGACGACCGCAGCCGAAGGCCACCGCGCCTTCGGCGTTACAGGCGGAGGCCCAGCCGTCTCCCGTAGTGGAGACCTGGGCAACGGTCGTCGGCCGAAAGGCGAAAAGGCTTCGGGCAAGGCCGCCAAAAGGCGGCCCCTGCATCGAAGCCCCAGGCGAAAAAGCGGCTCCTAGGGCAGCGGCGAAGCTGAAGCCGGCAAAGCCGGGTAGACTGCCAAATTCGGCGGCCATCACTGTGACCGTGCCGGACGGCAGTGGTGTCACATACGCTGCAGCCATGGCATCTGCTAAGCAGAAGATCAGGCTCGCGGACTGTGGCATCGACACCGTCCGGCAACGAAGAAAGGGTGACGGGGCCCTGATACTGGAGGTATCGGGCCCCGACTGCTCTTCAAAGGCAGATGTATTGGCCGCCAAAATGCGGGAGGCGCTGGCTGACATGGACGTGCACATCGCACGTCCGATGAAAACTGGCGAGCTGCGAGTGATGGACCTCGACGACTCCATTACTCCAACGGAGGTGGCAGCCGCGGTAGCCCAGCAAGGGGGCTGCCAGGTCACGGACGTAAAGGTGGGCGAGATTCGTCGCTCACCTTTGCGTCTGGGATCGCTGTGGGTGCGGTGTCCACTCGCTGCGGTGCGAAAGCTGGCATCAGCAAATCGCATCTGCATCGGGTGGACGGCCGCCAAGGTCGAGATTTTAGCCGCAAGACCACTTCAGTGTTTCCGGTGCCTTGAGCTGGGGCATGTGCGTAGCACATGCTCCTGCGAAAAGGACCGGAGCACGCAGTGCTACTCTTGCGGCGAACCCGGCCACAAAGCCAGGCAATGTACGGCCAGCGCCTTTAAGTGCCCGCTGTGCGCAGACCTTGGTCGCCCGGCCAACCATCGGTTGGGGACCAAGGGCTGCGCGCCGAAGAGAGGGAAGAAAGGGAGAGGGAGTAGGCAGGCTCCCCCTCCCAAGGCCACACCCAGTGCGCCGGAGGCCATGGAGGCCTCACCTTCAATGTAAAGGTGAGGATCCTCCAGGGCAACCTGAACCACTGCCGAGGGTCGCAGGACCTGCTTATGCAGACCCTCGCGCAGTGGTCAGTGTCTCTGGCTGTGGTGGCAGAGCCTTACCAAGTCCCGGACCATCCTCGCTGGTTCGGCGACGACGGAGGCTCTGTCGCCATTTACTGGGGTGGTGGCGCAGGGGACCCGCCCTGTTCCTTACTCGTTAAGGGACAGGGCTACATTGCGGTGCAATGGGGTCCCCTGGCAGTTGTGGGCTGCTACGTCTCTCCCAACTGTACCCTCGCCGCTTACGAGGCGTACATGGATGCGGTGGGCGACTGCGTTCGCAGATGCTCGCCGCGTCCAGCGCTAGTCCTGGGTGACTTCAACGCTCATTCCAGAGCGTGGGGGTGTGCCCGGGACAGCGCGCGGGGAGAGACCGTGCAAGAGTGGGCGGCGGGACTGGACCTCCGGCTTCTAAACCGGGGGTCCGTCAGCACCTCCGTGCGTTGGCAGGGAGAGTCGGTCGTCGACTTGTCGTGGGCGACTTCCTCTGCCGTACGCATGGTGTCGGGATGGAGAGTGGCGGAGGAGGTGGTCACACTATCTGACCACCTCCACATCATGTTTGATGTGGCCCTCCGTCCTCCCGCAGGTGCTGCCCGCCGGCACGGTAGCAGCCAACCGCGGCGATGGTCCCTCAAGCGGCTCGATGCTGACATGCTCGAGGCCGCTGCCATCGTCGCGGCATGGACAGATGGGGTCTTGCCCGATCCCGAACAAGAGGCGACCTGGTTCCGGAGCACAATGACGTCGATTTGCGACGTCGCGATGCCCCGGGCCGGGTCCCCCAAGCTCCGGGCGGTGTACTGGTGGTCGGAGGCCATAGAGCAGCTATGCGAGGACTGCTCACGGGCCCGACGCCGGTACACCAGAGCCCGTAGAAGAAGGCGAGCCACAGCCGACGAAACGGCGAGAGCTTATGCGGGGTATAGAGGCGCCACGATCGCGCTCCAAAGCGCGATCAAGGAAGCGAAGGCTCGATCCTGGAGCGAACTCCTCGAGGGGCTGGAGAGGGACCCATGGGGGCGCCCGTACAAGATTGTACTGGGCAAGCTCAGACCTTGGGTCCCTCCGGTGACGGAAACCCTGGATCCTACATTCGTGGAGAGTGTGGTAGACACACTCTTCCCAAGGATCCAGGGACCCAGCCCTGCACCCCCAGCGATACCGTCGGACCGTACCATCTGGTCCGACGAGCTGGGGGTGACTGCCGAGGAGTTGGATCGAGCCACGGGGCGCCTCAAGGCCCGCAACACAGCACCCGGCCCAGACGGGATTCCCGGAAGGGCTTGGGTGCTGGCTCTCGCCGCTGGCCTGAGGGGGAGACTTAGACGGCTGTTCACCAGCTGTCTGGAAGTCGGAGTCTTCCCTTCGGGCTGGAAGGAGGCTAGGATGGTGCTAATCAAGAAGGACGGTAGGACCGCGGAGTCTCCCTCCGCGTACCGACCCATATGTCTGCTGGACGAGGCGGGCAAATTATTCGAGAGAATAATTGCCGCCCGCCTCAACTCGCACCTGCGGCAGGTAGGCCCCGACCTCTCGGAATGCCAGTACGGCTTCCGGCAGGCGCAGTCGACCGTTGACGCGATCCTCCAGGTCCGTCAACGGTCGGGGCAGGCAGTGACCCGGGGTGGCGTGGCGTTGGCCGTCAACCTTGACGTTGTCAACGCCTTCAACACGCTGCCCTGGGAGCGATTAGGAGGCACTGGTGTACCACCGTGTGCCTCCCTACCTGCAGCGCATCGTCGGGGCGTACCTGCATGGCAGGTGCATCCAGTATATGGGTCGGGACGTGTTCCATCGGAGGGAGGTGAATTGCGGGGTTCCGCAGGGTCTGTGTTGGGGCCCCTGCTATGGAACCTCGCATATGACTACCAGTCGCTTAGGTGCGTCTCCCCGTCGGCGTGAGTGTCGTCTGCTATGCAGACGACACGCTAGTATTGTCGGACGGGGAGGATTTCGATAGCACCATCCGGCTCGCCGAGCTTGGGTGGCATGCGTCGTGGACAAAATCCACGAGCTGGGTCTACGGGTAGCGCCTCACAAGACTGAGGCGCTATGGTTCCACAAGCTCCCAAGAGCTAGGAACCGCCCAGCCGGTCGGTTCGCGTAGGTGACGTGCAGGTCCGGGTGGGGTCGACGATGAAATATCTCGGCCTCACCCTGGACAGTCGCTGGGGCTTCGAAGTGTACTTCGACCGCTTGGTCCCCAAGATCGATAGGGTAGTGGGTGCTCTGCATAAACTGCTACCTAATCTTGGGGGCCCCAGGGAAGGAGTCCGCCGCCTCTACGGAGGTCTCGTGCGATCCATGGCCCTCTATGGGGCGCCCGTGTGGTGTAACCGCTTCACGGGCGTCCGGCGCTGCAGAGCTAAGCTCCTTAGCCTGCAGCGCAAGATGGCCATTCGGATCGCACGAGGATACCGTACGGTATCTTACGAGGCGGCCGCTATCCTGGCTCGGTTCCCGCCGCTCGACATTTTGGCGGAGCTGGACGCGCGCGTTTACACGCGCGTCCGGGCCGTCGACGGCGGGCCCGGGCCGACCCTGGATGCGGGAGAGGTGCGTCGGCAGGAGCACAGGCGGGCGATAGAGGTGTGGAGCGAGCGGCTCTCGGAGCGACGTTGCTCGCGCCAACGCATCGTCTGTGCCTTCCTGCCGAACTTCGAAGCCTGGCTACGTAGGAGGAATGACGCGCACGTCACCTACCGCCTGACACAGGTACTCACCGGGCACGGGTGCTTCGGTGAGTACCTGAACAGGATAGGGCGCGAACCGACCGCGCAATGCCACCATTGTGGCTGTGACCGGGATTCCGCGCAGCACACGCTTGCCGTGTGCCCCGCGTGGGAGGCGGAGCGGCGGATCCTGGTCCAGCAGATCGGGCAAGACCTCTGCGCTGGCGGGGAGATCTAAATGGAAGGCGCTGGTCTCCTTCTGCGAGTCAGTAATGGCCCAGAAGGAGACCGCAGAACGGGATCGGGAGAGGGCCGATCCCGTTCGGAGATGGCGCAGGCGGGCCGGTGGCAGACCGGCCCGCAGCCCTGTAGTTCTGGGCTCTCAAGAATAAGACTACGGTATCCCCTGCCTGTCGTATAAGGCGACTAAAAGGGGCCTCGGGTTCACTGGGCGACAAGGGTGGGGTTCGAGTCGTCCACCAAAGTGGACCCGGGAAGAAGGCGACATCGGCTGGCCCGTGTCGCCTTGCGCTGCGAGGGCACTGGGGGGGAGGGATTAACCTCCCCGGGACGTGCTCTCCTTGAGCACAGTGCAGAGGGGCTCCGGTGCGTTCCACTGGAGATCCCGCAGCCCCTCGTCATGCACTGAAGAAAGGGCCACCGGGGAGGTTTTAGTGGGTAAGAACCCCACATAACCGCCGCCTTCCCCCCAGAAGGCGGGGTATCTTTCTGAAGATTTCCTCCCCGTAAACAAAAAAAAAAAAAAAAGGAGATAGGTCATGTTAATAGTCGAATGGTGAATTCGAACCTATTGAAGGTCATACGTTTCCCAGACCGTATCCTAAATTAATAGGCTATTTACACCTCAACCCGTGTGACGTTAGTCAGATGCAATCAAATTTAAATATATTTTTAAAAAATAAAAATAATTCAAGATCCAGTGAGTCAGTGGTTATAGCGTGGTTAGCGTCATATTTCCCACATGCAGTGTGCCCCTTGCGTGAGTAGTTCCGCCCACTTTTGCATTGCAACATTTTTCATCCAAGCAACACCTGTTTGTGATTAATAATATCTGTGCACCTTTTTACAGACACAATTTTGTCTATTGTAGCAAGTTGATTCTACTTTTGTCTCTCTAGGCCGAAGCTCTTGTTTTGTGTCTTATTCATAAATATAAATGTAAATATTACACAGAAAAGGACATGTTCACGATGTTTCTTCCTTTTATATGACACGCATTATAGTAAATTTGTTCATTCCTAAGCGTGTGTTTTGCGCTCGGAGGATTTGCGTATAAAATTGTCCAAATCCCTTAAAGACTATGACAAACAGCTCAGAAGGGAACATGACCTGAATCATAATTTAAACATATTTATCTCTTTATGTCTTTTTTTTTGTTCATCATAAATTTAAAGTAATTGTAATAGGAGAACACATTTGTAATACAAATAAAACCGTGAACAAAACTAAAGGTCGGTTATGAAAGTTTTAATATCTCGGAATATAAAGACGGTAGCTAACTGAAATAAATTGTGCATGATAGACAATTAAATATCCTTAAAATAAAATATAATATATTTATTTATTTATATTTAATTCAAAAACATAGACTTAAGCAAACATGGATATCTTTCGTAAACTTGGATAATACAGTAGTTTTCTTTAAATTTTATTTTGATTTAAATTTTAGTGTCAATAAGTACTAAAACTCCTTTTTCGTTTAAGTTTTTTTTTATGAAATATAAATAAAAAATATTTTATTTTGTTTTAAGGATATTTAATTGTCCATCATGCACAATTTATTGCAGTTAGCTAGCGTCTTTACCTTCCGCGATTTTCAAACTTTCTTAACCGACCTATTATTTTTGTTTACGAGTTTATAACCATAGCAAGAGTCATTGTAGCTCTTTGTTCGGGTGATCGCCTTAAGTTGTATAGTACGCTACATAACTAGCAACCCGAGTTGGATCCCCGGTGCCGACACCAATGAATTTGTTGTTGCAATTTTAAGTGCTGATTTACCACGCGCTCGGTGATAAAGGAAATCATCGTAGAGAAGGAAATCATCGTAGAGAAACTTTCATGTGTTATTTGTTATGGGGTATAAACTAGCGCTTGACCATGATCCCTCCTGATGTTAAGTGGTGATATAGTCGAAAGATAGTACGCGCTAGTTTAGTAAGTGCCTATTCAATCTATTTTAGAAGGCTCCCACGTCATACTTGGACAGAAAGACTGACGCCGACAACTTGTTCCACTCCTTTGCTGTGCGCAGAACGATGACTCAAATTGTTTCGTTCGGACGCGCGGAACCTCGACTATGAAAGGGAGACTCGCCAAATGTCTAAACGACCAACGACATAGACCACCAATCAGCATAAGGGCCGCTATTGGCGTTTAATGTTTATTCGCTGATTTGATTTCAAGCCAGGATTGTTTTTAAAAGAAAAAATATTATGAAGAATTAAAAACCTCCCTTTCGAAGTCGGTTAAATACATAAAGGAAGCCTGCAAATACTAGATAATACCCAAAGACTGAAAAGATTCTTATCCAAGAGAATAACAAAACGAGATAATTAATATTTAAACAACTTTAGAGTACAATTTCAAGTTTCATCCTGTGTAACTTCCAACTTCCTTTTTATAATATTTTTAGTTTGTGTTCCTCTGCGCTGAACTGAGATTGAAGATTAAAAGAAAAAATTAGAATATTTTAGTAGTATATTTAGTAGAATAATTTAGTAGGTAGCTCACTGTCCGTGCGGTCGCTTCAAGTTGCATAGTACGCTAGCAACCTGAGTTCGATCCCCGGTGCCGGCACCAATAAATTTGTTGTTGCATATTTATGTGTTAATTTACCAAGCGCTCGGCGGTTAAGGAAAATATTATGAGGAAACCTACATGTCCTAGAATTGTTTTTCTAAGATATGTGAAGTCTGCCAATCCGCAGTAGGGCCGCGTGGCGCACTATGCGCTTATACTCTCTTTACAGAGAAGGCCTGTGCCCAGCAGTGGGACAAATAAAAAAGCTGTAAGTTTTTAAGTTTATTTAGTATCTTTATTGCTAATTTTGAATTTTCAACCGACTTCAAAATGAGGAGGGTCTCAATTCATTTGTATTTTTTTATGTTTGTTACCGCATAACTTTTGACTGGGTGAACTGATTTTAACGATCTTTTCACCCATTTAAATTTGGTCCAATTTTGACAATGGGAAAACCTAAACAGTCTTTAATTTGAATCAAATATGTGCGCCTCAAATGGACAAATAACTCAATTTCATGACAACCGATTACGATGATTCATTTTATATTGGAAAGAAAGTGTTTTGGCGTAGTTTGATGAAAATTTGGTTAAGTTCTGATTAATTTAATTTCATTATACGATGTGCGCGTATACATAACATTTGATTTGATTTGAAATCGGTTTTTGTTTTTGCTCGTAAATATACTTGTTATAGAAATTAAGTATTAAGAAAGAGGAATATGTCACACTGTATCACTGTATGGTAATTTATCGCTGGCAGATGATGCGGTCCGAACCGATAAGACTTGTGGACTTTCACCAGCCTAGACCTTTCGCAAATGACTGGCAGCTTTGGTGTTGATCATCGACGAATGAGATCGATTAAAATCAGGTAAGCCGTAAATTCGTTCGTCGCTTTTTCTGAAAAGAATTTAAAGTTGTAAGCCGCGTAAAGAATGACAAGTGAAAACTTATAACTTAGAATTTTATTTTTAAAATTTGAAATTTCATAATGTTTACATTAAAACTATCAAATGACTGGCGGCTTTGGTGTTGATCATCGGCGAATGTGATCGATTAAAATCAGGTAAGCCGTAAATTCGTTCGTCGCTTTTTCTGAAAAGAATTTAAAAGACGCGTAAAGAATGACAAGTGAAAACTTATAACTTAGAATTTTAGTATTAAAATTTGAAATTTCATCATGTTTAAATTAAAACTATCAACATTAAATCATATCTTTGATACTACGAGCAACATTTATATGGTTTGTTTATTATTCAAATATATAGACTAACCAATTAATTGTATAAGGTCAATACAACATTAGCATGACAGAAATGCGAATCCATACGATTTTCGCTTACCAAAATTACTCAACGCGGCTAAGAAAGTTTTCATTTCATAAGACTGGTATAGTTTGCCTACGTCTCTCTTTCCCTTCGATTACCATGTGGGTGTGTTAAAAAGTAGAGTAAATAATTTACATAGCTACTCCACCTTAGCATCCAGGACTGCATTTTACTAAACACCAGTCTTCACACTAGCATCGTGTTGAAGCAAATGCTTAGAAAGCATAAAAAATAAGCAACGCTATGCAAGCAGAGCGTATTGTATTCGTTCAAATTATACTATTTCTCTTTGCCTTTCTTTGTTTTATAATAATTGTACCTTTTGCTTTCTTTAACAGCTTTTGTGACCATTCTTTTTTTTTTTAATACTCCAGTCTTTGTTTGTTTTGTTTCCGACGTTAAGAAACCTGTACAATGTGCTTCATTTTCTTAAGTGATAATTACGTAACATTCTTTGTTAAATACATCTTTGTTCTATATTAATAAAATCGCATATAATATATGTATCTATGTCGGCGCAAACACGGCGAACCTCAAACAATGAATATATAACGCAAAGTACAAAAATAAAATAAGTGACATCTTAGTATAGAGTAAACAATTAGCGACATTGTATGACTGAAGACAAAAGTCTTCAACCAGTGCGTCCTCCCAACCATGACCTACTATACAGAGACTTGGACTCTGACCGTTGGGCCACACGAGCTAAAAGTCGCACGAGGAGCGCTGGAAAGAGCTATGCTCGGTATTTCTCTAAGGGATAGAAGCCCGAAACGAAGAAATTTGACGGAGAATAAAGGTAGTCGACATAGTTCTTAAAGTCAGCAACTTGAAGTGGCAATGGGCCGGCCACGTCTGCCGAGTCAGTGACGGTAGATGGAGAAGAAAAATCTTGGAATGGAGGCCGCGCATAGTATTGCGATGGACCGACGACCTTATAAGGATAGCCGGATATGTCTGGATGCAGAAAGCGGAGGATCGTAAGTGGAAGGTATTAGGGAAGGCCTATTTCCAGCAGTAGATAGAAACAGGCTGATGATGACGAAATTGTATGTGGCTTTGTCCATGGCTTGACTCTCTCTGTCCGTGACCTAATCTTTGTCGGATCGGGAGTACGGATTTCACGCTTGATTGAAAAATAATGAGAATAGGAATCACAGTAATTACATTCTGTTGATGAGAGATGCCGAGAAGATATCGATATACCAACAACACTAAGTAAAAATAAAGGTATCTGAATGAGGCGATGCTTTTAGTATAATTAAAAGGTTCATTTCTTCAAAGAATCATAGTGGAAAATAAAAAAAAGACCAAATAACTTCGCAAAATAACTAAGAGATTATTTTAACTTAGTACAATTAAGTTGTATGTTTGTATTTCTTGAGTCTTCAAATAAAGATTGAAGCGTTATGAGAAAGTAAGATAATTATACTTTTGTTAAAATTATACAAGGTTTATCTAAGTCAAATTCACATTAAGAGCATGGATGTTCTTAATTCGTCTGTATTTTTTGTAAAGGTTTAGTTACAATTAGGTCCTATATTAATTATATTAGTGTAGCACCTTGCGTTCAGAAGATAATCTTGAAAAATTGTACTAACAGATAACAATTACCAAATATTGTTAGAACCAATATCTCTTTAAAAAAAGTCTATTATTAAAAAAAGAAATGTGGTGTACGCCAGGTAGGAACGATATATATATACGCATAATATGTAAACGATCCAATTTGCAAAAATAAAAATTATTTTTAAATATATTTTTTTGAATTTTTTTTTAATTTTGCTCATTGCTTTTTAATTTTAAATTAAGTATTTTAGAAAATAACAAATAACGTAAAATAAAACAATTCAAACAAAATATTTAATAATAGACAAAATCAAATTTTGAATAAAATAAAAACATATTTTTTGAATTTTTTAATTTATCTATTCTAAAATAGAAGGAACGTTCACTAAGAATTATCACGTTAATTTACGTTCATTAAAAAAAAAAGAAATGTGGTGTACGCCAGGTAGGAACTATATATATATACGCATAATATGTAAACGATCCAACTTGCAAAAACAAAAATTATTTTTAAATATATTTTTTTGAATTTTTTTTTAATTTTGCTCATTGCTTTTTAATTTTAAATTAAGTATTTTAGAAAATAACAAATAACGTAAAATAAAACAATTCAAACAAAATATTTAATAATAGACAAAATCAAATTTTTAATAAAATAAAAAACATATATCTTTATTTTCTCGACAAAATACATATATAATACTTATTAATAATTCGTTAAAGCGCCACCTGTGATCAGAGAGTTGAACTACATGCTTATTAGTCACGCTGTTGACAGCAGTGTAAACAACTATAATACGGTTTTAGTCTCACATTTTGCATAGCAATCCCTTATCTACGCGAAGCCGTAAGGAACCTCGTAACCAAAATCTTATTTAAAATAATACTAAATAAACAATAGAGAAAGAGAAGAACTCCAATCATTGCAGAGCCAGCGTGGAGCTCTTAACATATTAACTCTTTGTCTCTCCGCAGCAGTGAAGCGTGTCTTAACTTTAAATATTACTTAATTCGTCGCAGAACTTTCACGTAGGGTATTGTTCTTGAGATACTTAACAAAGGAGTATAATACGACTTCATACAGCTTCTTGAACAGATAATAAAAAGCTTGCTTAGATAAGCTGTATTTAATTTGGTTTTATAAGTATCCTTTCTTTTTTTGGAAAGAAAAACCAGGGCAAACTATTCCAGTCCTTTGCTGTACGATTTTCGAGAGTAGAGTGAATAGGCATTTACTAAGTTAGTGCGCCTTACCATCCAGGACTGCATTTCCACTTAACATCAGGTAGGATCATGGTCAAGCACTTGCTAAGAAGATATAAAAGAAACACTCGTAAATACAACTGGAACTTCCTGTAGTTGGTTGTTAGTGGCCGGTATTGTTTACTGAAAATCAGCTAACTTGATGGTTTATTTCTTCTCCTATACAAATAAAAGATATTGGAAGTTTCAGTAGCCTAATGGTTTAAGATACGGTCTGCGAATCGTAAGGTTGAATCCGAATCCACCATTCGACTATTGACGATAACCATCTCTTAGTACAAGCATAAGCTTAGTTGGTATGGTTATCTGGACTTCTTCATCATTCAGCATTCTTTTTTTTAAAAAAAAAAGAAAAAAAGTGGAGAGATCTCTTCACAAGGACTACGCTTTATTGTTACTTAAAATCCAATAGTACGAGTATTTATAAGATCATGCCTGCTTTTGTTTCTCGTGATCAATATTTAAAAAAATATCCTAAAAACTAAATCTTCGTATCTTTAATATTGAAAATAGATGACGTCACTTAACTAAAAGTGCAGTAAAACTCGTAGAACTTCGTTATAACTATACCAGTTACGCAAGACGTGGTGAACAAGCTTTTATAACTTAAAGCGTATAACGTTAAAACTTGTATTAAAATTTTAAGAGGAAATTTTTAATTTATCTCTTCTAAAATAGAAGGAACGTTCACTAAGAATTATCACGTTAATTTACGTTCATTAAAAAAAAATTGATGATAAATAAACTAGTTCTCACGTCGTTTCAACTTTAACGGAGTAGATAGGGACAGCTTTCGTAGTCCGATTTGAACCAGGCTTATTTGGTCTCATATGCAACAGGTGGTGAGCCCATTGCCATACACCGGGCACATGATCTAATTCCCCCGGGTGGTCACTTTCTACACAGTGAGCCAGTCTTCAGGGAGCTGGTCATAATTCCCTGACGCCAATGTATTCCTCTTAACACTATGTCCGTCTGTCTGTGTTCGTAAAACCCTAATTCCCCCATCCCCTTTCCACCATCGGACTTCTAGACGCACTGCGGGTTTTCATCCTTTTGTTGTGAACATCCCCCAAACCCGAACGAAGCGATTTGCTTCGTCTTTCATTCTTCGTACAGCAAAGGACTGGAATAGTTTGCCCGCGTCTGTCTTTCCTTCCGATTACAATGTGGGTATTTTCAAGAGTAGAGTGAATAGGCATTTACTAAGCTAGTGCGCCTTAACATCAGGTGGGATCGTAGTCAAGCACTTGCTTAGAAATTATAAAAAAAAAACATATTTTTAGCAATAGATTTTTCGTACATAATGAATTTACGACTAAAATTAAAAACAGATTTCAAATCGAATCAACAGTTAATCGTTATTACGCGCGGACGCCTTGTTCATATTTCCGTATATATTAGGAATAATACGAAATAGAATTAACCAGAACCTAACCAAAGTCCTCAAAAAAATTAACCACGTGATATAGGGTTATTCCTCCATTTGTCGCTTATACGATTATCTTATGAATGCCATTGTCAGAATTGGACCAAATAGATATGGGTTAAAGTTAAAGTTACAGCCTTTTTATATGTCCCACTGCTAGGCGCAGGCCTTCTCTGTAAAGAGAGCATAAGGGCATAGTCCGCCACGTGGCCCTAGTGCGGATTGGCAGACTTCACATGCCTTAGAAAAAATGTTCTAAGACATGTAGGTTATCTCACAATGTTTTCCTTCACCGCCGAGCGCGTGGTAAATCAACACATAAAATTGCAGCAACAAATTTATTGGTGCCGGCCCCGGGAATCGAACTCGGGTTGCTAGTTTACTATGCAACTTGAAACAACCGCCCGGACACTGAGCTACCACGGTTCTTAAAATATGGGTACTAGCTATAAATAGATATGGGTATATATAAATAAAAAGAGAATCATCCAAATCTGTCCACCGAATCGATAGCTATAAAATACAGACAGATAACATAAAAAAACGGACGCATTGAGAACCACTGCCTTTTTCGAAATTGGTTGAAAAACCTTTAGGAAAAAAATCAATGCCGTTTATTAATAAAATGCATGTCGTTCAACCTCGTTGATATAGGACTCCCAGGAATTATTTTTAGTTTGTTTTTTAAAGCAATATATTAAAAATATTCCGGCAATTTGTATGGACTTGTGCTATTAAATATGATGCGTATTTTTAGAGTTTTCATTTAATATTTAAAAGCCTTTTTGATCACATCCCGGGCGACAACACACATGAAAATCCTATAATATATTGAGCCCAACGGGAGCTTTTATGCGAGCTACGTACAGGCGGTATTGGACATTATATTTGTTCATATTTTTACGTCCCATTTATACAGCATGTTGCATTTATTTATTTTATTTATTTCATAAACAAATTTACAGCATTAGTAAAGTCAAACCAATGCGATGCTGGAACTAAATAATATTAATAACATTTCTATACAATAAAATGAAAAAATAACATGTTATAAAAAATAAAATAAATTAAAAAGACATAACAGTTTTTCGATTTTTAAGATACAAAAAATCTTGCTAAATATTGGTTCTGATATGTGGTATGAGTTCATCACCAGTCACATTTGGGCTATATTAAGTTTGAAGAATAGTGCACAACAAATATCGTCTTTGTCTACCCGGATAGGGTTGAAAGAACTTGTAAACTTTTTTTATAAATAAAAGTCATGACAAATTGCGCTTTTATTGTCGCAGTTTGTTTGGATTTTGATTTATATATTTATAAATAGTAAACAAGATATTATTTTTATGATTTATGTTTTTATCAAAAACAAGTCAGATGGGTATTTGGGTTATAAAATATTAACTTTTTTAAGGGTAAGGTCAAATTGGTAATTTAACCAAAGTTCCAACAATTAATGTCAACAAGGGAGAAAGCTCATAAAAGAAATTATTAACGAAAAGCCCTCTTGATAATTGAAGAAGTTAGAAATAAATTTTGAATGGACAAGTATTTTAATGTTCTAATTTTCATAATTGACTAGCTGCGCCCGTGGTGTTACCCGTGATTAAAAAGTAATTTACGTAGTATGTGCAATGTAAAGTATGAATCCGTAACCCTTATATGCAAAATTTAATGATGATCGGTGGAATAAGTAGTCCGTGAAAGCGTTACAAAGAAATTCGCTGACTTTACTTTCTAATACACTCCCAGACACATCTATCGACCCACCTAGTGTTTTAAATGTACAACGACGGGTACGGTGAGAGGCAATTCTTCTTATTAATTAAACATTTCATTGTGATAAAACGTTTGATTTCTTTAAAAATCCAGACAACTACTCTCGCCCTTCATCAAGGCTCATATTTGACTACGCTATCATGATTTTTTTAATAATTCTGACTTCGAAATTAAAAAAAACAACATACCAAAAGGTTAACCGTTAAATCAGCTTCAAAACTGCATAAAAACTTATTGCTCTACCTAACATTTATTTTTAGCTAGGGACCGGACTTAAAACAATAAATGGGCCGATAGATGTGTCCGGGAGTGTAGTAACCAAATCGTACCATAAAATCGCGCACTCCGCTATTTACCGTCATAACTATTCAAATATTTGTCCAAATGATGTTTTGTAAAAGACAAAGTTTATCTACTTTAAATACCAGATGGATAGAGTATTTATTTTGATATAAGGATCAATTTGTTTCTACAAAATATGCGTTAGAAATAAATTATTAATTTTATTAACACTTCATACACATCCATACATTTTTACAAACTTTCGCGTTTATAATCTTAATAGGATTAAAAGTAAGCATTTAAGACTTATAGCTTAGGTGTTCCACTTGCAATCTAATAGTCGTGCGACGAATGTCAGTTGACTTGCTTCAATGATTTTTTTTTAAATACTAAAAATTTGCGCCGGGTACAAATTTTTGGTCGTAAAGCGGTGCCTAAAAAGCTTGGTGAAAAGTGAACAACGACAGCTGTTTCTGTGTTACCCACTAGAGCTAAAAAGACGTGATTATTATTATTTTTTGAATAAACATTTGTTTATTCAAACATAATATCGGCATTACGATAATACGTCTAAAAAATTGAATTATTATAAACAGTAAAAAAATAATATCGAGCTATTCTTGATTTTAATTAATAATTTATGTGTTGCATAGCGGCCGCTATATTGTGTGTCCTCATTCATTGTGTTTCTTAATTCACAAAGGAATGAAGAAAGCTTTATTACACTTTAATAATGTTTAGTATAACACTCAAGTTCTGTGTACGTGAAATAAGTAATAACGTTCGTTGCAGTACGCACACCTAGTGCGGATTGGCAGATTTCATATGCCTTACAAAAAATTTCTAAGACATGTAGATTTCCTCACGATGTTTTCCTTCGCCGCTGAACGCGTGGTAAATAAAATTGTAGTAAACAAAATCATTAGTGCCGGCACCGGGGATCGAACTTGGGTCGCTAGCGTACTCATGTTATATTTTAAAAATTGGTATTTTTTTAAAAACCTATGCTTACATAATCTTCAAAAAGTTGGATATCACAACACGGCTCTCAATAAACTGCAAGCAATCAAGTTCTTCGGACACATGGTCAGGCGAGATCCAGACAGTCTGGCTGATTATTACTGGTTGTGTGGAAGGAAAGAGAGACAATCATCCATCCAAATGGCGCAAGACAGAAATTTATTTATTTATTTATTTAAATCAACAAAAATTATAACACCGTTACAGATAATACCAATATGATGTTATAAAAACTTAGTTAAATATATATTATTAAAATTAAAATAAATAAAAAGCTGCTTTATGTATTGACAATAATATATAAATATAATAGAGTCAAACACCTTCTACGCATTTGTAGGCAGCTTCGATAAACACAGACTCTGTGCAACAAAATATATCAATGTGCAGTGAGATGGTATTAACAAACCCAACCGCGCGCGACAGCGGAGAGTTCCTGGACAAGTTAGTCCTGGAGACAGGTAGTAGGAACAATGGCGGACGACGGCGCATGCACACGTAATTGTCAGGCGTCCGCAACTGTAGCGCGGCCAGCACTTCTGGGTGATGAACCCAGCCCCGCAGCACCATCCACACATATTTAAAAAGTGTGACGTCTCTTCCTACCATGCCCAGTAATAATAGGCTCGGGTACATCAGTGGGAAGCAAGGATACACCCCGTACTGCTTATAATATAGAAATCTAAAAAATTTATTTTGTATCTTTAATGTCTGGAAAGAAATGGTGGCCAGGGCCACGCACCATAACCACGTCCCTCAGTCATGAGGTTACGACATAGAAGAAGAAGTTATCAACTTCGTTACAAGATTACAACATATTTTCCATTATTCATGGTATTTGTAGAAAATTTCTCCAATACAAATTTTTACTTCCATTTCTTTAGCCAAATGCGCCTTGCTTTTAAAATTCACGCCGTGTCTTGGTTAGATCCTTAATTTAAAGTAGATTTTCGTCCCTAGACGATACCAGCTGCTGCCATTTTAACCAGCCAGCCTTATTTTCTGTCTCAATTCGATATTATTCTATGTTGATAATAATAATGAATTTCTTAATTCAAAAAAAAATAACTGATACATATTCATACACTTTTACATCTGTGTAAGATTCTCAAGTAATTGCAAAAGCAATGATAAAATATACCTAGGTCTCGAGGCCAGTGACGTTTCATTATGAAACCGATTAGTTACATGTTAATTATCACCATGCACCACTAAACGTCGTCAACGTCAAACACTAACACATGATTAGCGTGCTCATACTCCATCGGTAAACAATACCGACACCAATGAACTACAAGACTATTTAGACTAGCAAATATCCAGTAATAACCGTTTATTTTGTATACAATTGGTTTAGGAGACTACAATTGGTAGAGCAGACCTATAAGATTTACGTGTTTCGCTCGGTCGTTTTGGTATCATAAAGGTAAAAAAAAAAATCTAAATCTACCCTCATTTAAATAAAAAATTACAAATAGATAATTTCAATCGTTTGACAATTTTTCGGGGCATACATAATCATCATACCCACACAGCTTTAAAGAATTTAGGTTTTATTATATGAGGAATTAAATTTGTAACGTCTTCAGAACTGTAAGATTTTGTACTAATAATTGTTACTCGAATTCTATTTTTTTACTACTACACGCCCTCTCTGCTGGCCTTGACTGCTTCACCGGTTTGAGAGATGGCATAGCTCTTAGGTCGCTTATCCTGAACCTCTATTAGCTAGTAACCCGACACAAGGGTCCTCCCGGTGAGTGTTACCCCTCAGCTTGGACTTAAATTCAATAAATATTAGTTTTTATACTAGTAAAGTGCCTTGTTAACTGAACTATAGAATTAAATTATAAATTATGGAAATAAAAGCCTAATTATAGTAATACTTGGCTTAATCAGTCTCGTATCCTCACTTTTTTTGGTCATGTATGCCGCCGAGTGGAGGAGGACATTAAGCAACTCGTGGTCCAGGGAAAGGAACACCATGGAGTGCGTGCAATAGCAATTATCTGTACATATGTGAAGGTTAAGGCCGTCAGGGTTTGATTGATTTTTAAAATTTCCTCGATAGCAGAACAATCAAGTTTAAAAGTGGTTGTTAACTGGACCGTACTGATTGAATTGCACTCAGCGTGCAGTCCAGTAGAGGTGCTACAAAACTTGTTAAAGGCTATGTCACTCGAATAATGGAAGTCATTTCGTAATCAATGACGCTTCGTAGTGTATTTATCGAATAATTCGATTTAATACAAATTTGGATTGATAAATAGTTTGTTGCAGTGTAGTAAATAAATAAGCGTTACTTTTTCTCTACATAACAATAATAATAATTACAGAAGCGCGGCAGCCCCATCAACACTCTGAATGCGTTTTTATATTGAATGCGAAGGGCGTTGTAGGACCTTTGCTTGTACTTCGCCCACAGGCTGCTCGCAAAGAAACTCGTGCAGTAAGCTCTAAACAGAGTGAGCTTAACTTCCTTCGAGCAGCGAGAAAACCTACGAGCGATCATGTTGGCCCTCACCGACAACGCCCTTCGCTCCCTCTCTATGTCCCCGTCGTCTTTAAGATCAGTGGTGATGATGTGCCCTAGGTACTTAAACTGGTATACCCTACTCAACGTCGAGCCACATAGTTTAATGTCAGGCACAGGATCATTGCTTCTATTTCTATCACATCTCTCAAATATCATATACTCGCTTTTCTTTACATTAGAGATTAAACCGTGGCTAGTCGCATAACCCCAAGGTGGACTGGCAGAGAATGCATTTTAGTTCGTGCAAAAAAATATTATATAAATAAGTAAATTAGACTTATTTGAATCCGTCCAAATGTACAGTAGTAACATACAGCAGAAAATCAATACGATCGCATTCGAGTACACAGTAAAAGAGATAGGGTTGCAAAGGTGTTTCAAGGTGAGGGATCTGGGTATTATCCATGATCATAAATTATCATTCGAGAATCACATTGACGCCATTATAAGAAAAGCTAATAAGGCACTAGCATTCGTAATGCGTATGTCACATAATTTCAAAGAGGTCAAGACATACAAAATATTATACTGCACCTACGTAAGAAGCCTTCTCGAATATGCTAGCCAAGTATGGAACCCTCGCTACAATATCTATATCTCACGTATCGAAAGTATCCAGAAAAAGTTTATTAAGTATTTATGTTATCGTTTTCGTTACACCTATAACTCACGTGACTACCTGAAATACTGCGCTCAATTTCATATTCTTCCTCTATTTACTCGTCGCGAGGTGGCAGACATAACCTTCTTTCTGAATATTATCAATGGTAGCATTGACTGTCCCTCTCTTCTCTCGAGAATAAAATTTAACGTGCCCAAGAAATCAGCGCTATCATATTCCTATCCATCTCCTTTGGCATCTTCCAACTATCGTCAAAATTCATTTATGTGGCGCGCTGGTCACACGCTCAATAAATATTCGAAAAAGGACAGAAGTTGACATCTTTAATACTACAACTGTAGCAATAAGACGGGCATTCTATCGAAATTTCTTCAATTGAAAAATTGTTAATAGGCTTTTGTGTTATTAATGTTTTGCTCACACAATTAAATAATTTTAAAGATTTTTCGTATTCGCGAAGATCTGTTATTGGCAGTCTGTTTCTTAATTATTACTGTATCTTTTGTAAACTTTATTGCTGTTGATCTTCCTGTAAATTAAATAAATAAATAAATAAATAAATATAATCTTCAAAAAGTTAGATATCACAACACAACTCTCAACAATCTGCAGGCAATCAAGTTCTTCGGATACACGGTCAGGCGAGACCCAGACAGTCTGGAAAGGCTGATTATTACTTGGTGTTGTGGAAGAAAAGAGAGCGAGATGGCGATCTCCTACAAGATTGACACACACAACTCAGGGCGCTATTAGAGCTACCCTACAATCATCCATCCAAATGGCGCAAGACAGAAATGTCTGGAAAGAAATGGTGGCCACGCACCACAGTCACGTCCCTCAGTCATGAAGTTACGACAAAGAAGAAGAAGATATCATCTTCGTTACAAAATTACAACATATTTTCCATTATTCATGGTATTTGTAGAAAATTTCTCCAATACACATTTTTACTTCCATTTCTTTAGCCAAATGCGCCTTGCTTTTAAAATTCACGCCATGTCTTGGTTAGATCCTTAATTGAAAGTAGATTTTCGTCCCTAGACGATACCAGCTGCTGCCATTTTAACCAGCCAAACTTATTTTCTGTCTCAATTCGATATTATTCTATGTTGATAATAATAATGAATTTCTTAATTAAAAAAAATAACTGATACATATTTATACACTATTACATCTGTGTAAGATTCTCAAGTAATTGCAAAAGCAATGATAAAATATACCTAGGTCTCGAGGCCAGTGACGTTTCATTATGAAACCGATTAGTTACATGTTAATTATCACCAATCATTCAATCATTCATTCACCACTAAACGTCGCCAACGTCAAACACTAACACATGATTGGCGTGCTCATACTCCATCGGTAAACAATACCGACACCAATGAACTACAAGACTATTTAGACTAGCAAATATCCAGTAATAACCGTTTATTTTGTATACAATTGGTTTAGCAGACTCGGGTGCGTATGAGATTTACGTGTTTCGCTCGGTCATATTTGGGATCATAAAAATCAAATAAATTGTCTAAATCAGGGTAAATTTTTAAATAAAAAATTACAAATACATAATTTCAATCGTTTGACAATTTTTCGGGGCATACATAATTATTATACCCACACAGCTTTAAAGAATTTAGGTTTTATTATATGAGGAATTAAATTTGTAACGTCTAATAATAATTGTTACTCGAATTCTTTATTTTTTACTACTACACACTTGGCCTCTCTGCTGGCCTTGACTGCTTCACCGGATTGAGAGGTGGCATAGCTCTTAGGTCGCTTATCCTGAACCTCTATTAGCTAGTAACTCGACACAAGGGTCCTCCCGGTGAGGGTTAACTGAACTATAGAATTAAATTATAAATTAAGGAAATAAAAGCCTAATTATAGTAATAAGTGGCTTAATCAGTCTCGTCTCACTTTTTGATCACATGTGCCGCCGAGTGGAGCAACTCGTGGTCCAAGGAAAGGAACACCATGGAGTGTGTGCAATAGCAATTATCTGTACATATGTAAAGTTTAAGGCCGTCAGGGTTTGTTTGATTTTTAAAATTTCCTCAATAGCAGAACAATCAAGTTTAAAAGTGGTTGTTAACTGGACCGTACTGATTGAATTGCACTCGGCGTGCAGTCCAGTAGAGGTGCTACAAAACTTGTTAAAGGCTATGTCACTCGAATAATGGAAGTCATTTCGTAATCAATGACGTTTCGTAGTGTATTTGTCGAATTATTCGATTTAATACTAATTTAGATTGATAAATAGTTTAATGCAGTTTAGTAAATTAATAAGCGTTACTTTTTCTCTACATAACCCCAAGGTGGACTGGCAGAGAATGCATTTTAGTTCGTGCAAATAAAGATTACATAAATAAGTAAATTAGACTTATTTTAATACTTGTCGAGTATTCATGAGAACCTCCACGTGAAGGAAAACTTCGTAAGGAAACTTATTTGTATTAGAAAATTTTCTAAGACATGTTGACATGTCTACCAATCCGCACTATTGCCGCGTGGCGGTATATGGTTTGAGAGAAGGTCTGTGTCAAATGGTGGGACATATATATAGGTGTAACTGGGACATATATAAAGTTGATAGATGACCAAGATCTACACCTAGATAGTCTTGAGCACAGGCGCAAGGCGGCCAGCCTTTTGGTGTTTAACAGATTACATTTTGGAGAGTGTGCACAGGAATTACACGAGTTAATTCCCCCATCCCCATTCTACCTTCTGACGTTTAGACACTCGGCGGGTCTCCACCCTTTTATAGTCGATGTTGTGCGTTCGAACGAAGCGATTTGAATCATCGTTCATCGTGCGTACAGCAAAGGAGTGGAATAACTTGCCGGCCTCAGTCTTTCCGTCCAAGTACGACGTGGGAGCCTTCAAGAGTAGAGTGAATAGGCACTTATTAAACTAACGCGTACCATCTTTCGACTATATCACAACTTAACACTAGGTGGGATCATGGTCAAGCGCTAGTTTACACGCATAAAAAAAAAACTTTATTTTTTCATGATTTGATGACTCTCAAATGAGTACAAGTATTATCCTAACGATCACATACTCAAATGATATTCAACGTAAGTGGTATCTTAATTTTTTAATGATTATAACTGTTTTTTTTTTCGTACAAAGATATTTGATTTTTTCAACTGAATTTAAAAAAGAAGGGGGTTCTCAATTCGTCTGTTTTTTTTTAATGTTTGTTACCTCATAACTTTTGACTGGGTGAACCGATTTGAATGATACTTTTTTGATTTGATCTAGTGCTTTCCATTCATTCCAGTTCTGATAATGGCATCCATGAAAAAATAAACAATAGCAGAACAATCAAGTTTAAAAGTGGTTGTTAACTGGACCGTACTGATTGAATTGCACTCAGCGTGCAGTCCAGTAGAGGTGCTACAAAACTTGTTAAAGGCTATGTCACTCGAATAATGGAAGTCATTTCGTAATCAATGACGCTTCGTAGTGTATTTGTCGAATAATTCGATTTTCGAATTTCGAGATTCGAGAAAAGACAAGTCTTAGAATTAGATTAGGTATATGCGCAACCAATGGACTAATAATTTAATATAACGCCAACCGATTCCGATGATTATTTTTTTATTGTAAAGGATGTATTTCATTCTTACGATAATTCGGAATTACAAAGGAAGTCAGAGAGTTTTAACGTTTGATTCGATTTAAAGTAGGTTTTTATTTTTTTCGTAAATATATTTGTTTCTCTGTCAGCATGTACACTAACAATTCGGGTATATACTCTACCTGTTTACAAATTCTCTCACATAATAGCCTTACTGTTAATTAACCTGGCACTTCTTAGGTCCACTGAATTTACTTCCCCCGTAACCGGGATACATATTACACTTCCTAAGTATACCTTAATGAGTCCTGTAGACCCAGTGTACTGTAATTAAGTGCGTAAATGGATAAACCTCTAATTAGTTACGTTCTTGAATAGGAGCCCGAAATATAACTCGGCTTCTAATAATAAGGGAGATGTTGTTGAATACTAAGTAAACAGAATTTAACTTTAACAACAAATTCTGCATAATTTTACACTATTCAAGCTTATTAATTATTACTAATTAGTTCAAACACTGCAAGGGTTCATGAAAATAGGTGGAACAGATATTTTGACAAATGATTTCTATTAATAAATATATATTTAGCAAAGGATAACATCTTTATTGGTCACCAGAAATTATTCAAGTATAAACTGTGAAGTCCCTGACTCCTGAGCTAGGTACTATTGGACCTGTATTTCAGCAGTCAGTGTCTTCTCCCAATTTGAAATCACAATAAAAACATCAACAATAGTGTATAAATGTGTGTGTGTGAGTGTATGTATATTATTTATTTATATTACATTTTTTTTTGACATAATAATATATTTATTTATGAAATTGTTTCATCTATTATTTCATTGTATAAAATATATATGATCTCATAACTGTTTTATTCATGTATCAAATTTATTATACTCTTATTGTCTGTCTAAATTCCATATAAATGTAGTATTGCACGCAGGCACCGCTGAAAATCAGCGCTGTCGCATCCTTGCGACAGCATATGCCGAGACGATGTCCGATATTGGCATCATATGTATTATTTGTCCGTGTAACTTTAACTGTATTTTTTTTATTTTTTATTATTTTTTAATGTGTGTTATATTCTGTCTGTAATGTGTTTTTGTATTATGACGCCAATAAATAAATGTCTATGTATATAGATGTGTGTTTGTATCTCTAAGCTATATGTATAATTTAATTATATACTTGTATTGTTGTTATTTAAACCAAGTAACAACTTTTCAGACAATTTTGCATTTATGGTTCGGTAGAGGATGGATTTTTAGGATTTTGTTTATCCTATTATATATGTGAATAGCTCTGAAGCGCTGCTGTTGATGGGCAGATGTTCTTTATAGTACAAAAATTACTGCTATTAAATGGCGTAAGTTTGTGTTGTAAATATAACAGATTAAATATTTATAATTACCCTATATAATAGGTTGTCAAATATCTCCCTTCCGCCTTTTGTCTTTTGAATTTCGCGGCTATGTACAAAGCGCTACAGAGCTCGTATCTAGCAATACTATACATAATTTGAAAGGTCTTGACATAACCTACAAAACGACGCTATGCATAATTAGTTTGGATATTGCGTTCAACAGTTATAGACGTGTAAACATGGAGTTCACTAACGCCGAAATTCGCGCTATTTTAAAGTTTTCCTTCGTTAAAGGCAAATCCGCTAGAGAAACGTTCCGTGAGATTAATGGTGTTTTGGGGATGGTACTCTATCACTTCGAACCACGGAGGAATGGTTTCGACGATTCAGAGCCGGTGAAAACGACACCATGGATAAGCCAGCCGGCGGAAGACCTGTGACGACAAATACCGATCAAATCATGGACTACATCGAGTTAGACCGGCATGTGGCATCTCGTGACATCGCCCAGGAGATGGGAGTTAGTCACCAAACCATTTTAAACCATCTGCAGAAGGCTGGATACAAAAAGCTTGATGTTTGGGTGCCGCATGACACAAAAGGCGGAAGAGAGATATTTGACAACCTATTATATATAAAGACCTGACACTTTTCGTACAGCAGCTTTTTTACTGATTATACTTGACTTAACAATGTTTTTTATATTACTAAACTTGTAAGCACCTGAAGTTAAAATTAATAAAAACTAAACGTTAGGCTGAATTTATTTAAAAAACCAAGGTATTAAGCACACGTTAACTGCTTTAGTTTGACAGCTGAAAACTTAACCGCAAGGATTTCATTACGGAAGCCACTGAAATGAATGTTACTGAAGTTCTAGTTAATTTTTATTTAAGTTAAAATTAAATACGCGTAGTTTATGCAAAATAATATCATTTTAAACACGGAATAAACTAACAAAATTAGAGATCGCGTTTTTCAACCGACTTCAAAAAAGAAGGGGATTCCCAAGTTGTATATATATTTTTTATGGTTGGTAAATATTAATTTTTTTTAATTTCTAAGCAAGTGCTTGACTACGATCCCACCTGATGTTAAGTGGAAATGCAGTCCTGGATGGTAAGGCGCACTAGCTTAGTAAATGCCTATTCACTCTACTCTTATAATACCCACATTGTAATCGGAAGGAAAAAGACGCGGGCAAACTATTCTAGTCCTTTGCTGTACGAAGAATGAAAGACGAAGCAAATCGCTTCGTTCGGGTTTGAGGGATGTTCACAACAAAAGGATGAAATCCCGCAGTGTGTCTAGAAGTCCGATGGTGGAAAGGGGATGGGGGAATTAGATCATGTAGTTCCTGAGCACACTCTCCAAAATGCAATGTGTAGAAAACCGAAAGGCTACCTACCTTACGCCTGTGCTCAAGACTGAGCAGATTGGTTTTAGCTGCGTCATCAAATAGCCTCTTAGCCCGCCTCTCCACCGAGTCCAAAGCTGCGAGATGGCATTTAGCTGCGCCTGCCCAAATGTGACAGCAGTATTCTACACACATAAGAATTACTTATTAATATTTTTAACTTTTCTTACACAATTTAATCTCATATTTTTTTTAATTCGTTTGCGCGAAGCCTATTTTTAATAAAAAAAATAGAAATTCATATGAACGATTGCCTCAATTTTTTTTAATTTTTTTACATTTATTTACTTAAATAAAAACAATCCAAAAAAAACATAAAATTAAACAATATTAATTTTCTAAATTATCCCAAGGTACTTATTTTATTTTTATTTATTAAAATCCAAGTGATATTAATAATTAAAAATGTATCTCTTTGTGAAAAAAAAAACATATATTCCATCTACATTTAAATGTAAAGTTTTTTTTTTAATGAAAGCTAAGACGACGAAGAAGTTTTTAATCAACGCGGCCATGAATAATTGAAACACGACAAAACTTTATCCCGCAGGAAACGTTTATTTCACGTCATTAAAGTTACTTGCTCCTTAATACTGGCGTATTTTACCTACCTGAAGTATTTTGCGACTGTTGGTGAAGTCTTCTTTATAAGAATAGAACTCGATTCCAGTCTTATAACTTAGTCGTATAACAATCCGTATTATTTGATATATCAGGCATTAAAAAAATTGTAGTAACTGTAGATGTAGCAATCTTATTAACAAAACAAAGTAAATGAATGAAGTACATTGGAAAAGAGCACGGACACGAGACTGTGGTTGCGGTTTATTGAAAAAAAATGGCGTTTTACTTAATTAAACAGATTAAGCGTTGTTACCGGTGAACGTCCTCATAACGCCATCAGAACCTTTTTTTTTATTTTTTTTTTCACTAATTGAAATTGAAAAAACATTTATTCGGCTCAAGAACACAGAAACAACAGGTAAAACAAGACAAAAAACAACATAAACAAAAGTAAACAGAAACAACATAAAAAAGAACAAAAAAGAAATTGTGCCGAAAAGGGGTTGGCTCAGCATGTGCTGTGTACACATGTAGCACAGCGCTGGTTTTCAGCCAAAAAAACCTGTGAAGACTAAGGCGGACACCATTCGGTTGTGTAGGAGGAAATCTTCAGAAAGATACCCCACCTTTTGGGTTTTTACCCACTAACTAGGTTACACCCTCCCCCCCTGTGCCCTCGCAGTGCAAGGCGACACGGTAACGCCATCAGAACCTAACCAAACTCTCATCAAAGTACCTTTGAAGTACAAATTTTCTATTAAAAAAATGAATAATCGAAATCGGTCGACATGGTATTAAGTTATTTCTTAATTTGTCGCACACATACTTGATACAAATTTAAGACTTATATGTTTGTCCCATGGATGCAATTGTCAGAATTGGACCAAATTGAAATGGAACCATACGGAAAGCACAAGCTTTCAATAGTCATTTAAATTAATTCACCCAGTTCTAAGTTAGTTAACAAACATTAAAAAGAACGAATTGAGAACCTTCTCATTTTTTGAAGTCGGTTGAAAAGCATTCACGTGCTTTTAATTCTAAAGGGGTATATAGGTGTACTAAGCGTTATCAACTTTTCATTGAGCTGATTATGTCCTACACATTAGGGAAAGATCCTATCGCCATTCTGAGAACACGAATTTTAGCAAGGTAATAATGGAGGTATACCCTGTATGGTATGTTTTAATTGAAAGGGATGAAGAAATACAACATTTCTAAATCTAGCAGCATTTAAAATACATTTTCATTCAATATTTCGACCTTATGAGTACGTTTACAAACTAGACCGTACCGTAAACCATTAGACTATTACGACTACTGCATTAGATACAAGTGTCAAACTTTTAAAAAACTTCAAATACTAAAAAGTAAAAACTGAAATGGTCGTCATCAAAAGATTGAAGTAATATAAAATAATTTGTTCTTTTAACCCAAGTGGGGTAGGTTCATCAGCCCATCACAATACTACCAGCAAATCATTGGTACAAGACTTGAATCGAACCAGCTATACGAAAATGAGTCCAACTATTAAACCACTAAGCCATCACTTCTTTCGTAAAAGGCTGTACGAGATGCGTTTATGCGATGTGAGTGCGTGTGATTGTGGACAGGATGCAGAGGATCGCCACCATGTGCTGTGGTCGAGCCCACTGTATGATGATTGCGCGCTAGGCTACTGAACGGTCTGACACGTACGTGTCCGGGTCCGGTCTACTTCCGCGATCTGGTCTCCTCGGAGGGCAACTTCCTCAAGTTCAGGGAATTTGCACACGCCTGGCATAAACATAGGACCCGTTTAAAAGTCGTCTGGCGAGCGAGCTATTATGTTGCGTGCCGTAGAGCCCCTTAAGGGGTTGAGCACCGAATGGTGGAGAAAGGCCCTGATAAAGAACTTGTAGGGAGTCAAAAAGGGCGAAGGCCACACGGCCAGACCACGCGTACCCTCCTGCGTTTCGGCCCATATAACCGCGAGGTTGATGGGGCCATGGGAGGTGGTGGGTAGGTAAGCCATCACTTCTATCTAAATTAATTATATGTTATTTTTAATTAATTATCAGATCTCATCAATTTGTACTCGATTACGCTATATCCCATTTGAATCCATATGTCGTTTTAATAATACCCAGTGTCCATTAATTTAATTAAACTTGCAATAAAATATGCGATCCGCTTTGTCTGCCTTTCAACTTATTAATGATAAAATGTGATATATTTGAACAGAGAATATAGATTCAAGATGTTAACTAACGGTCGCGGTTTCGAATCCAACTCGACTTGTACAAACCGACAGATTAGAACAAAATAAGATATACATAGTAACCAAAATATATATCCTTTTTGTTATGGACATCCCTAAAACTCGAGCAAAGCGCTTTGCTTGGTCTTTAATTATTCGTACAGCAAAGAACTGAATTAATTTTCCATCGTCTGTCTTTCCCTCCGATTACAATGTGGTTGATTTTAAGACTTAAGTTAATAGATATTTACCATTTATCCCGGAATGCATTTGCATTTAACATCAGGTGGGATCATGCTCAAGCACTAGCTTAGAAAGTTTATTAAGATAAACTGTTTATGATAATACATAGGGCTGAATTTAAACTATGGTGGTCTTTAGTTACAGCTTTTATATTTTTCCCACTGCTGGGCACAAGCCTTCTCTGTAAAGAGAGCAAGGAAGTAGTCTTAGCAAAATGTTGTAAGATATGTAGGTTTCCTCACGATGTTTTCCTTCAACGCCGAGCGCGCGGTAAATCAGCACATAAAATTGCTACAACAGATTTATGGGTGCCGACACTGAGGATCGTACTCCGGTTGCGACCGTGTACTACTATATAACTTGAGACGACCGCCCGGACACAGCTATCACGGCTCTGGTTGTCTTTACATCCATTAATAAATAAAGGTAGACATAGCTTTTAAAATCAACAAGTTGAAGTTGCATTGTGCCCGCCAAATCTGCCAAGTCAGTGGCAGATAGGAGAGATAAGATCTTGGAATGGAAGATACGACCGAATTAGTATAGAGGGAATGGGAGCGGTAAGCGAAGGATAGGCTATGGTGAAGGCTTGAATAAACACAGATAATGATCAGGCATATATAAACACAACAACGTATCCCTCAGTGATCTGACGGACTATACAGCCATCGATTCTTTACGCAAAAATTGTGCAAAAACTCTCAGAAGTGTCTTGGAACACGCCCAAGTTGGTTGCACTGGTTACAATATCGCATAACTTTTGTTTAACTGTTTTGTAAAACTGCCTTGCGGGCCTCGACATACTCACGGAAAAGCAGTGCTAACTTTTGTTATTCCTCTTATATAAAATACAATATAAGAGGCATCGCGACGGCTTTTATATTATATTAATGTCACAGAGAAGTAATGCAACGTCACAGATAACCGATGACGCGAAGATTTATTATTTATTTAAATAAAACATAATTAAAACATCTTTACAGATGAACCAATTCGATGTTATGATAACTAATTAACAGCCCAATATATAAATACCGTTTGATATACTACCAAAAAATCAATATACAAAATAGAAGTTAATAAGCAGCTTCGATAAAGGGCGACTGAACGCATCAAAATATATCTATATGCAGTGAGTGAAAAAGATGTATTTTATATTCCTTTAAGTTTTAGGGATCTTCAAGAAAGACTTTTACAAAGGCCGGCAACGCACGTGCAGCTCCTCTGGTCTGTCAGAGCTTTTACCATAAAAAAATCTATTGTAATATCTAAAATACGCTAACATTACAAATATTAGCGTATTTGTGTGTGGCGAGTAACGCAGTATGGGACAATTTTAATGGTAAAAATACGGTTAAAAGGTTCGCGAAATTCACACTAACCCATTATTCCAATTATTTATTGACGAATATTTTCGGTTTCTGATAATATTTTAAAATGGAACAAAGAACGGGTTACCATTAACGGACGTGATATTGGGGATTTCACTATGTTCATACTGTATGGTTGGCATCTGATAGACAGGATACTACGACAGGTTTGTGTCGACCTGACGTGGCGATATCGTATCGATAACGATAATCTTGTCAAATGTCGATTGCGTCACCCAATATGGAAGCGCCCATTACGACAAATCACTAACTGACTGCTACAGACTTAATACTATAATTTATAATTAAATTAAGTTTTACAATTCGTAATTGATTTTTAATTATCGGGTGAAATGGTTTTTTTTCTTACCTAGCTTTTCGCTGCGGTTTTTTCATGTTAAGCTTTTAACACGCTTGATTTAGGGAGGAAGTTGGTGAATGTGTGACGAGAGCGTAAAAAAAATTGATCGGGGGAGGCTAAAAAATTGAGAGAGTAGTTACCTTACTCCGAAAGGGCTTGACCGATTTTTATGGAATGTTATATGCATATTTAGTAGGTCTGGGAATGGGCTACTATCTAATATATTTTTCGTATCCCTAATTGATAAAGGTAACATAATTTTTTTTTGGCTAAAACTCATTATTTTTATTTTTTAATATGGCATTAAAAATACATACAAACCTAAATTCTGACCTTTATACCACCAAGCCCCATTTTTAATATCGATATTAGTACATACATAATTTCTATAACTAATCAAACTGACAAATAACTGTTTAATATTGCCCATGTGGTAATACAATAAGTAAGTTAAATAAATAAATACGAGTAATATCTTTATTGAACATAGCCATGTTCAAGAAAAATACGTCGTCCTGTCTCCTAAACTAGGAAGTCCTGTATTAAAGGAAACAGTACCGGTTATGTTGCAATGGTGCACAAATCAGAAATTTGCATTTATTTTTACATAATAATTAATACATAAATTGTGTGTGTGTGTACGTGTGCGTGCGTGTGCACACAACCACAAATCATAGTATCAATTTTTCACACTTTTAATCTTTTAAATCTTTTAATTTGTTTTTTATCACATGATTTGATTTTTGTAGTTATTTTTAAAATTTTGTCTACCAAAATATTCACTAGAAATAATATATAATAACATACAAATAGATAGAGCTAAAATTTTCTTCAATCGTGAGATTGTTTTATTTTTTCTTACACTTTCTAAGCAATTCCTTGACAGTGAAACCTATACTTTGATCAAGTAATAAATTTGTACATAGGACACATGCGTTATTTTTTAGTGAAGTTAATTAGAGTGCTTTATAAAACTCTGTCATTATCTCCCGAAGTATCGTATTTGAAGCCAATTATCTTCCGGCGCTGATTATTTGTGAATCTGAACCTTGTTATGAAAATAATAGCTTAGCTGATGAGACATGGCTGCCGCGTATGCTGTGATTATATAACGGCGTTAATTAAACGTAAATATAAAGGACAGGTTAGGATTGTCGCTTATAATAAGCTGTCACGTCTAGCACCAGCGGGTAGACAGAGACAACTCTCACAGATCCTATCGCTATTTACTAAGCGGAAATTTTTTGAAGTTGCTTATGTTGAGTGTGTTGCCAGTCCTTTACTTGTAAGAAGCAATTAAATGCCTATTCACTCTACTCTTGAAAACATCCACATTGTAATCGGAGGGTAAGACAGACGCGGGTAAGCTATTCCAGTCGATTGCTGTATGAATAATGAAAAAGTAGCAAAGAGCTTCTTTGACGTCACACAGCGAGGGTTAGTCACACAATGAAAGGATGAATCCAGTAATACCTCATGAAGTTCGATAGTGACGGTTATCGAACATCGATGTTGATTATGACATCGATGTTTTTCCAACCCAAAGATGCCACAACTACTGGCTGTATGGAACACTAAAGGGTGGAAGGATCTAATTCCGCTCGCAAGTCTACGCCTTTTCACATCCTGGAACACGTATTGGCAAAGAGCTAGTTCTTTTAAAGGTAAACACTACGCTGAAGTTCAATCCTCAATTCCCATTCGGCCCTGGTTCTGCAATTTCAAAAACATTCACAAACGCTTCACAAGCACGATCTGCAGGTTAAGGCTTGGACATGCGTGTACCCCCGTCCATCTGGCTAAGTTACACATTAGAGACAGCTCCCTCTGTGAATGTGGTCTAGACGAAGGGACTCCAAATCACCTTTTTTTCAGTTGTCCCTTACTATCTTCTTCCCTCTACGATCTCCTACCTAATGATATCCCGCGCCCCATAGACTTCAAATCCCTACTCTCTCTTGTTTACTCTCCTTCTGTATATATTTTATGTTCATTCATTAACAAAAATAACATTAGACTTTAGTTTGTCTGTTTATTAACTAACTAACCTTATGTATATATATTGTGTATGTTTCTATTGTTTTAGACATATCAACAGTAAGCATCGTCCGGAATTGTCTCAGCAGTATTTTATTTGACAGTTTCGTTTCTCGTCCGTCACGAAGCCCGCTTTTTACTGCAGTTTAACGTACACACTTGGACATTGGCGAAATCTACAAGGAAACGTCGTCAACAAAAACAATTGAATTAAATTGATCATCCCTCGCTTCCCCAATGGGTACAGGGGTGAGACTGCTTTTACTTTGTATTTTATAATAATATCGTACTTAGATTTGGTTTACTCTTGACCTACTTAAAGAAGGAAGTTTGTTATTGAACCCTCAATAATTAATTAATCAAATTTACTCACAATAAATACCAGTCTAAATGAATATCAATTATTTCTTTCCACCAGATTGGATACTCTTTACTTGCTCTCGTAATTTGAGTGGTACTTATTTACGGCTACCTTAATTAATTTAATTGACTTATAACAAGTGAAAATTAAAACAAATGAATAAAAGACCTCTAGGACTATTATTCTATAGGACTTAATACCAAAGGCCATTTTCTGCCAGTCTACCTTAGGGTAGTGTAGTTTTGGGCTCTCAAGAATAAGACTACGGTATCCCCTGCCTGTCGTAGAAGGCGACTAAAAGGGGCCTCGGGTTCACTGGCCGACAAGGGTGGGGGCATTTGTCGTCCGCTAAAGTGGACCCGGGAAGAAGGCGACATCGTCTGGCCCGTGTAGCCTTGCACTGCGAGGGCACAGGGGGGAGGGAGTAACCTCCCCCCCCGGGACGTGCTCTCCTTGAGCACAGTGCAGAGGGGCTCCGGTGCGTTCCACTGGAGATCCCGGAGCCCCTCGTCATGCACCGAGGAAAGGGCCACCGGGGAGGTTTTAGTGGGTAAAACCCTACATAACTGCCGCCTTCCCCGAGAAGAAGAAGTGTTTTAAGAACCAATAGAAACGTAAGTACATACTACACGTACATAGTATATATATAAATGGATAGACTTCTTTGACCAGAGATATCTATACTTTCTGTATTTTTAGTACAAAAGATCTTTATAAGATAATCGTTTACAGAATATGTTTTGGGATTTAATTTATTGTTGATTGCTTATTTAAAAAGGACCAGACAAAGGGCACCGTTAACCAACGATTACATTTGATTGTGAATTAAGCAAAAGTAGTGTGTCATCTTAAATAGTATTACAGTTAGTGTAATATAAGTCCATGATCTCAGCCTATCGATGTGAGTAATTGTATTTTTATTCTAGAAAAAGATTGACGTGACAACGTTTTATAAATCGATATACCCTAGGAGGCATTCGCAAAAAGTTTGACTCAATGTCCCGTTACATGAATTCTCCGTTACCTATGACTCATCGCTCCGTTCGATCGGCTGGGATGTATGACGCATCGTTTGATTGGCTTGGGGGCGTGACTCATCGCTCCGTTCGATCGGCTCGGAAATTAGAGATAGAGATGGCGAGATAGCAGCAGATCGAACACAACACAAATTTTCAGATATTATATGTATTTAACATTAAATTAATATTACACTTTAAATGTGATTTAAAAAATTATATATTCATTTTTATTATGTAATACATGCAAATTGTAATTCCACGCTAAGTGCTCATTGTTTTAGGATTTGTTGTCACGAATTTAACGTCTGAGCGCCCAGACACCAGGCAGAAAAAACTCAATCGTTAACAGGGGTCAATAGCATAGACAATTTTTTTTAAATACTAAATTCATTGCCATATACAATAAGAGGTATTTAACAATAGTAGTACTCGTATGCCTTACGCCTGTTATCCCAGTGAACGATGTGATTTAATTTGCGGTTCCAGCTCAAATGTGGAACAGATGTATTCAATTTATGATTGTCAATTTAGTATTCGTCAATTTGAACAATTTGCGGTCAAATGTATGACGTAATTGTTGGAACTAATTTGTTGTCAAATGGCACTTATATTTTTTAGTATAACCAAAATGAAATTAGAAAATGCGACCGGCCAAAATCTGTATGATTTTAATATGTAAGAACACGGATTGTAATTGGTCCAAACTGGCTAGGATCTAACCTCTGTCCATATGATATCATATTATACACAATCACCAGCCAGGTCAGTTATCAGAAAAAATAGTTGTCAGAAAAAAATACAGCATATTTAAATTTGGAATGAAATCGTCAATTACATCTAACAATTACATTAATAACATAAGATTTATTTGGTTTAACTTCTTCTAAATTTAGAAATGTTACACAAAAAGTCCTTATCGTGTGGTCTAATTCTGACAATGAGATCCATGAGAAATAGGGAAACCATATAAGTCTTAAATTCGCATCAAGTATGTGCGCCACAAATGGACGAATAACTCAATATCACACCAACCGATTTCGATGATTCATTTTACTAGAAAATTCTAGAGTAGTTTGATGAGGAGTTTGGTTAAGTTCTGATAAATTTAGTATAGTAGTACTATTTCGTAATATTCCTACGATTATTCGGAAATTCAAAGAGAGACGACACACAAAGAGAGAGACGTTTAATTTGATGTGAAGTCGGTTTTTGTTTTTGCCCGTTAATATAAATGTCTGGAGTCAAGGCTTCGTCATTTATTTTATTGCTCGCCATGTTCTGCTGATTTTCTTAACTATATATTTTTTTTATTTCTTATATTTTTTCCATTTTTATTCGATTTCTCTGTATAATATACTTATCTGTGGATAAGGGTGTTGTTTGTACAATAACGAACAAACATTTTCTGTGATTTATACTAATTTTACAAATGTTTATTGTCCTCAATAAAGAAAAAACAAAACTTAACGTTAAGCGAGCCGCAACCCCGTTTGCCCCTTTCCTTTTAAAATAAATTAATGGTCGATTACAATAATAACAAAAACTCAAGAAGCAACATCAATCGGAAGTAAAAATCTTATTGTATTTTTACAAAGGATGCTGTAATATGACCTGAAGTATATCATTACAATTTGCTTTAATGGTTTGGAGAGACTGAATCGATTAACGGCACTGTAAAATGAAACGATAAAAAAATGGCGCAACCCCAATTGTCGCACTGTGAATTTATTCTATTTTATCGCGTGAATGAAAGCGCGGCAATACAAACTAAAGAATTGATTTTGAATTTATGTATATACAGATAAAAAAAAACAACAAAACATTGCAAAAGAACATTTATTCCTATCAAGGATGAATTTCGAGGCCTTGCTAAAATAAACTAATTTCAATAGTGAATTTTACAAGTATATAATATTTACAAGCATAGACAAAATTTTAACTTTGTTTTTCTGAATTATAGTAGGAATATTACGAAATATAATAAATCAGCATCTAACTCTCATCAAACTACTCTTGAAATACATCCTTTCCAATAGAAAATGAATCATCGAAATCGGTTGGCGTGATATTGAGATATTCATCTATTTGTGGTGCATACGCTTCATGCAAATTTAAGACATTGGTTTTCTTATGGATGACATCATCAGAATTGGACCAAATTGAAATGGAACCACATGGGAAGCACCAACTTACAAATAAAAAAGAATAATCAATTTGATACAATGGGCTCAATGAGAAAACCAAATTCCGATGATTCATTTTTTTATTGAAAAGGATGTACTTCAAGGGTAATTTGATGAGAGTTTGGTTAGGTTCCAATTAATTCTATTTCGTAATATTCTTATTACATTTGTAGTTGGTTTTTCTATTACTCGTAAATCTTCTTGTCAAGAGTAGAGTGAATAGGTACTTACTAAGCTAGTGCGTACCCTATTTCAACTATATCACCACTTAACATCAGGTGGGATAATGGTCAAGCAATTTTTTAGAAAGTATAAAAATACTTTATAGGTTGACAGGTGTGTGTGTATATATGGGTGAATCCATAGCCATACACCGAGCACAAATTACAGCAAGTGGTTCGTTAAATATATAATCATTTTAATTTTTTTTAATTAATTTATTTACACTTATTATAACACCTTTAACCATGGTTCACAAAAGTAGACTTTAGAAAACCATTCTTTAAAAAAAACAAGGTTGCTAACAAAAAACTTATATTAACTTTTTAATTTGTTCACTATTTCAAATATCTAGGGCTAGGAGATGATTAACGTTAATAGACGAATGGTGGATTCGAACAAACGACCTTACATTTCGTATACCGTGCCCTAAACCTTTAGGCTATTATATTATATATTGGCCGGTAATCATTAAGTAATAAGTTAAATACATAACTAAATATTAAGATAAATACATATGCATACACATTATATATACATTATATCTTATTTACGTCATAGAACTTGCAATAATTAATAAATAATTGCACCAATAATCTACAGTCGACTAAAAGCGTTTTAATTTCTAAAGAAGGAATTTATAATTATTATCTCCCGCAAGCCAAAACATGCGGCGGGACTAAGTGGAAAGCACTGTTAATCCAAAATACTTCTGACAACACAAACTTGCATCAGATGAAATAAATTCTATTTTAATTTTTCCATTCTTAGCGTTATAGGAAAGTTAAGGGATAATTAAGAATATAAGTACACTTACTAAACTAACACAGTTGGCACAGAGAAGCTGGCCTTTACTGCTTCACCGGATTTGAGAGGTGGCACAGCTCTTAGATCGCTTAGCCTGAACCTCTATTAGGTGGTACTCGAAACAAGGGTCCCCCGGTGAAGGGTAACCTCGGCTTGGACGGTTACCATTATTACGCGTTAGCAGTCCGATCCGAGGGCGCCCGAAAGGGTACGGCCCTCTCGGGCGCGACTCGGTCGGTAGCTATTTTATTAACAAAATCTATTGGGACAATCTAAGCTAAACTAACTTATATGCCATTTCGGCACTTGTAAACGGAAGATTTACGATAAAATGTTTACTTATGTATATGGTATGTTATCTTGTGGTCGATTCGAATCCAAGTCGGCTTGAATCACTAAGCTTCCGTTTCTGAATTTCATACGTTAGCTGAGTTTGTCACAGTGATAGGTTGAGAGGGCATTTGTGGATGAATAATACAAATGAATAGGATTTTATTTCCTTGATGTACTATTTTTTATTATTGTTTTCTGTTTAATCATCTAATTTAATTTGTAAAAATCGACTTGTAAATTTATTATAATTACCAATAAAAATCTGAATCTTAATCTTAATCTAAAAAAACATTAAGTCGAATTGAGAGGTTCTCAATTCGACTTTTGAAGTCGGATGAAATGATGAAATTCGTGATAGCAACAAGATCACCAGGATCCAAACGATTAGGGGTCCTTGAAATAAAAAAAATAACCATAGTATTTTACCTTTACTTTTGAATCAAAGCGTTCTATTATGATAATATATTTCATTAACGAAGTAAATAGGTTAAAAGTATTAACCTTCGAGCGCCCCCAACGTTCAATGTTTTAGGTGAAAGTGCTAATTTCACCGCAAAATTTTAATTATGTATGTAAACTGTGCGGGCGGGGGTAGTAAAAGTCCGTGTCGCAGGGTAGCTTGCTTTAAAATGTAACAAATAATGCAAAACTCACTCGGGACGGATTTCGTAAACTACCTTACATTTTCGTTGATATATTTTAACGAGCGCAACTTTACTCTAAAACAACTTGTTTAAATTATATTCTAAACTTTTTGGTACACAATGTTATCTGCATTAAACACGAAAATTCAAACTAATAATATATTAAGAAAATTCATTATAATATTTTGTTGAGAAGTACACAGCGATTGTTATGTCTGTCTACCCCGATAACAGTTTGAAAACGTGAGGCTCTCCTTATTATATATTATTATCAACCGACGTCTGTATTTTGTTTTGTTTGTTACCTCATAACTTTGTACCTTTTTTTGTGTTGACGGGGGAAGAATTCTCTTCAAGATACCGGAGCCCCTCTGCGCTCTGCTCTTCGATATCGCCTTCTTCCCGGTCCACTTGGGCGGATGACAAAGGCCCCTACCCTTGTCGCCCAGTGAACCCGAGGCCAATTTTAGTCGCCTTCTACGATAAGCAAGTGATACCGCAGCCTTATTCTACGAACCCAGAACTACAGGGTTACGGTCCGGCCTAACTAAGACTGAGCCGATTTTTTGAGTAACCTAGGCTACTTTGTAAATTTCATCGTGGGTAACACCGTAGACCGCAGCTAGTACAGAATAAGTAGTGTTATTCCGCCAACGCTTCCCGAAATGGCCCTTAAAGTAAGTTTAGTTTTGAATGTCTAGATTATCCGTTAATTAGTAACCGATCGGATAGCTTACACGTAACGTAGTAACCGTCCGCCGAGTTTCCCCCTCACCCGTGGTACCCTTGTGTTGATTTACTAGCGATAGAGGTTCAGGCTAAGAGACCTAAGAGCTATGCGACCTCCTAATCCGGTGAAGCAGTCAAGGCTAGCTCTTCTGGCCAATCTGTGTAAGTATTATTCAATATTCATAATTCACAAAGCAAATGTTTACTGAACTGTTATAAAACGGCTCATTAGTTTTTTATATAACTGGTGTGTAATTCTAGCTCGGATAAATCTAGTGTATAAAATGCGTAAACCCTGATCGGTAATGGTCCCAAATGTCATTTATACTGCAAGCAACGACTACTTAACTTTTATGTTCAGATTCGAGGCGTAATTGGAACATAATGTAGCAATTATTAACGAAGGCTGACGGAGCCTTGCATAGTAAATACCTTGTCACAGGAAGGCGGTTTAAAATTTAATGAACAATTCTCCGCCCCCGGCCTGACCTGTTTTCCAGTTTCACACATTTTAAACATTTTCGACACAAATGTGACATACTATGATTGTTTTTAAGCGACTTAAAAAAAGTGAAGCTTCTCAATTCATCTGTATGGTTGTTACCGCATAACATTCGACTGGGTGAACCGATTTTGATGATTCTTTTTTTTAAAGGTAGTGCTTCCCATGTGGTCCATTTAAATTTGGTCCAACTCTGACAATGGTATTCATGAGTAAAATATAAGTCTTAAATTTGCATCAAGTATGTGCGCCAAAGGAACGGATAAATTAATATCATAATAACCGATTTCGATGATTTATTTTTTATTGGAAAGGATGTACTTTAATAGTAGTTTGATAAAAATTTGGTTATTTTCTGATTTATTCTTTTCCGTAATATTCCTGTTCTATTTGAAGTCGGTTTTTGTTTTTACTCAGAAATATAACTGTGTCAATCAAAATTATATAACTCCTGTCAACCGACTTCAAAAAAGGAGGATGTTTTCAATACGTATGCTTTTGGCCGGGTAAACTAATTTTGATAATTTTTATTTGAAAGCTGGTGCTTCTCTTTTTAATTTGGTCCAATTCTGATAATGGCGTCCATTACAAAACCATATAAGTCTTAAATTTGTAAATTTGCACAAGGTAAGTACGGGGCAAATGTATAACTCAATATCACGCCAATCGATTTATATACAGATTACTCATTTTTAATCGAAAGGATGTACTTTAAGAGTAGTTTGATATAAGTTTTGGTTAGGTTCTGATTACGTATTTCGTAATATTCCTACGATAATTCGGATATACAAAGAGGCCGTCCGCACGTTATGACGTTAAACGTTTGATTCGATTTGAAGTCGGTTTTAGTTTTTGCTCGTAATTAAAATAAGTAAAAGATAAGCTAATAAACATAGTGACTATGGAATCAGCGGATTGAAAGGTGGCATAGATCTTAGGTACTTTACAGTAGACGTACTTATATTACTTATTAAGGGGAAAACGTGACAACTTTTGCATTAAGGACGCAATTGTAAGGACTTCAAATCACATAAAACCAAAATACTCTTGTTTAACTCGTTTGTTCGGTCCGGCTTGGAGTATTGCAGTGTCGCCTGGAATCCATTTTACAAAGTTTATATCGATAGACTCGAGAGCGTCCAAAAAAGATTTTTATGGCATTTAGCATACTCTGCTAATTTGGGAAAGGTCCTTTCGTCACACCAACAGAGATTAAATTATTTCAGAATAGCCTCACTTGCGGATCGAAGACGCATGCTAGACCTCACTTTCCTCTATAAAGTTGCAAATGGCATTTTGACACCCCTGAGCTTCTCTCCGCCGTAGCTTTTACTGTACCGTCGCGGTTACCTAGACCTTCACGATACCAATTGTTGAGAAGCAGTTTATTCCGATCGAACCTAGGTAAGAATGCGCCCTTAAACAGAATTAGTACAGAATTCAACTCTTTTTCAAAAACGGTCGATATCGACCTCTTTTCTCCTAGTATAAGTATGTATAAACATTCATTAAACTACAAATAGTTTTTTTTTAGTTAATTTTAAATTTCAAATTTAGTTTTATTTTTACTTTTGTGTTAATTTTATTTTTATCTTAACATTGTCACTCGCCAACTAATTGCTTGCAATCTACGCCTATAACTGCGATGGCATTAACTTCACAACTTTTCACTGTTTTATGTATTGTTTGTTAAAAATGTTCATTGTGTTGGTGTAATAAATAAATTAATTAATTAATTTATTAAGATTTATTTCGATTTCAATAACCGTGGTAATATGTAATAAAAGCGGCTTAAGTCTTATTGCCAGTGAAAGTCTTGTCAATATCGGTCTAGCCAGAGATTAGCCAGAACAGACCGATAAAAACTGTAAAAAAATATTTTTTGGTATATGTACCGTATACACAGTCATATGTTTATTTTAATATTACTAACGAACACCCGCATTTTTTTATTTGTATAGATATTTTTTGATGTAGTCCTTAAGTTATAGAATATATGGCACGTATAATTCAAGTAAGTATTGTATAAATTCTGTTGATTATTATTTTAAACCAGTTATGATCGTAACACTATATGGAAAACTTATGCAAGGACTGTAGGCTATCAACGCAACAGAAATCAATACCAAGTTATTAAACGCAAACATAGTAACCAGTCTAGACTGACCTCTTTATTCTATACTCCGTTAACGATTACCAAGCGTAATGGAATCCTTGTGGTTATATTGGATAAGCTGCAAGCGTGCAGTTGACAATCTCCTTCTAGCAAGAGGGGAAGAGAAATATTGAAAATAAATATTCCAGTTGTTTCTACTAACGAACATTAACATAAAAAATAATTACTACCCACCATAGATATAAACTAACAATTTATTATTAATCCAAAATATAATCTGTACTAATATTAGAAATGAAAGTTATTCCGTCTGTCTGTGTGTTACGCAATCATGCCTTAACTAAAGCGATTCAAATTAAATTTAATACAAAAATAGTTTAAAAAATCAGAAGTATAGTGTACTTTAAAACGCGAAAGATGGGCTGTAAGGGGTTGAAATAGTGGATGAAAGTTTATATAGAAAGAATAAGTTAGAAGCTTGGAACTTTTTTGCATTTTGATTATATATTAATAAATATAACATTCAAAGTCTTTAAGAATTTTGTCCTACGGGGGATAAAAGATTTTGTTTGATTACGTCCACAAAAAAGCTTCCCGTCCAGAAAGTTTAAATATAGAAGAAAATACAGAGAATTAGGATTGTTACAATTTTTAACGCAATATATTTTGAATGACAAAAATGTTTTTCAATGTGACACGATCACTGATGATAATATTTGACCTATATATTATTAAATTGCTGCCAAAAGTCATGGTGACTTCACGCGGATGAAGTCAGGGTACAGGTAGTAAAAGTAAAGATAAGTAACAAAGTTGTAGTGGGAGTATACACAACATTAGTACTAAAAAGTTAAGTACTATTACCATTTTTATTTGAAAAGAGACTTATATTTTGGATTAAAGACAACAAATCGCCAAACGTCAGCTTTTTGTATCAGGTAGACAATATTATTTTCAAGCCGTGGTAGCTCAGTGTCGATACGGTCGCCTTAAGTTGCATAATACGCTAGCAGCGAGCTCGATCCCGGTGCCAGCACCATTAAATTTGCTGTTGCAATTTACGTGCTGATTTACCACGCGCTCGGCGGTGAAGGAAAATATCGTGAGGTAACCTTCACATCTTAGAAAAAAATTCTAAGGCATGTGAAGTCTGCCAATCCGCACTAAGTCCGCGTGGCGGACTATGCCCTTATACTCTCTTTACAGAGAAGGCCTGTGCCCAACAGTGGGACATATATTATATACTTGTTCCAATTAACATAATTATCATTATAATTGTATAGCAACAATATAAAAAATATAATTAACATAAAGTTACCGGTAATAGCTAAAACGTGTAACCCAATTCAAGAAGATATATGTAATAAGAAACTCATCTATGGTATTTCATAAAGGTATTGTTTCATGAAAAGGCACTGAAATGTGATCTCAGAATATACATACCTGGGGTATATATCATGAAGCTCTACATATTGACGAGTTTACTCATTAAAGAGGCAGTTTTCCCACAGTATACACACTTGAGTATGTTTTAATCCTCACTCCGCCCTAACAAATGATAAAAAGACTAACATATATATGACTAAAGTGATGTAGCTGGAATAACAAACATATCTGTCAAAGTATTCACAAAGTTTACAGACATTAGTTCAAGTATGTAAAAAGTATGTCAAGTTGAAACTTTGGGAGCATCTACTGAATAGTTGTCATCTTGCACATTGGCCCTTAGTTAGTTAAAGTTACAGCCTATATAATAGGTTGTCAAATATCTCCCTTCCGCCTTTTGTGTCATGCGGCACCCAAACATCAAGCTTTTTGTATCCAGCCTTCTGCAGATGGTTTAAAATGGTTTGGTGACTAACTCCCATCTCCTGGGCGATGTCACGAAATGCCACATGCCGGTCTAACTCGATGTAGTCCATGATTTGATCGGTATTTGTCGTCACAGGTCTTCCGCCGGCTGGCTTAGCCATGGTGTCGTTTTCACCGGCTCTGAATCGTCGAAACCATTCCTCCGTGGTTCGAAGTGATAGAGTACCATCCCCAAAACACCATTAATCTCACGGAACGTTTCTCTAGCGGATTTGCCTTTAACGAAGGAAAACTTTAAAAAGCGCGAATTTCGGCGTTAGTGAACTCCATGTTTACACGTCTTTAACTGTTGAACGCAATATCCAAACTAATTATGCATAGCGTCGTTTTGTAGGTTATGTCAAGACCTTTCAAATTATGTATAGTATTGCTAGATATGAGCTCTGTAGCGCTTTGTACATAGCCGCGAAATTCAAAAGACAAAAAGGCGGAAGGAGATATTTGACAACCTATTATATAAATATCACTGTTGGGCACAGGCCTTCTCCGTGAAGAGAGTTTAAGGTCATAGTCCGCCACACGTACCTAGTGCGGATTGACCGACTGCACATGTCTTAAAAATTGTCTTAGAAGCATATGTTTACCTTCACCACTGAGCGTATGGTACATTAGCAGTTAAAATTGCAACACCAAATTCATTGGTGCCAGCACCAGGGATCGAACTCGGATTGCTAGCGTCAGCCACAGCTCTTTTATAGATTGGACTCATCGAAATAAATTTGCTATATAAATAAAAAACAATTCTCCTCAATACGAACATGTAATGATGCCAACAGCAAATTAATTGCAATACCAATAATGAAGACTTGACTTGAAATGGATTGATTCCCTACACTTGTGTGATTTTATTATTTTTCAATTTACATTGGATGTCGCGTATCCGTTGTGTACGCAGAATATCAATTTCCTTGTAAAAAATATGGTGGAAGTTCTCTACACCTCACATGATTATATCGTAAGAAAAAAGACGGCAACTTCATTTGTTACTTCTAGTTCAAATTTGCAGAATTTTGCATTACAAACATGTTATTACAGTGCTCAATTTATTTGATATACTGATTTAATCTTTATTTGCACGTAATGAAAGTGTCCCAAAGGCGGACTTAATGCCAAATTCTGTTGATACATTGGTGCATTTCGCAATCCATATAACCAGTTCTTATCATGCTTTCTTACCAATCCTTTGTCTCTCTCTGGTCGGGACTGTCCACGTTGCTCCACAGGAAGCTAGCGAATACCAGGACCAGTATCAATCTAATCTCTTAGATTAATAAATATCTCTATTACTCCAAATTCAACCGACTTTTTCCTTTTCATCTTTCATACACATTCCATGACTGTACGTTTTCATTATCTTCCACGCAACGATCAACTTGCATAAGGAGCTGTTGCCACTATGATCAAGACATAAGAAGCTTCAAGGAAAGGCATTTCGCAATCTTAGATCGAACGAATCTACTTAAAGATGATCTGCTTTAGCGAGACATTTTATAACCTATCCGAACCAGTTACAGAGTCTTTCCGATCGACATTGACCTCTGGGTCAGAAAGCTGTCTGGACTCTTTGTATTCTGTATCACATTTACCATGTTCTGAAGAACTGTTCAGAATTATCCCAGATACCGATACCATTTCCGTACTACTTAAAAGAATTCCAAATTCCATCGACACCATCTTGATGGTTGGCCTTCCACGACTGTAAGTTTTCTTCCGCGTACTATCAACCTGTGGAATGCCGCCAGTGGTGTTTCCGAACCAATTTGGGGACCTTCAAGAAACGAGCCTACTCCTACCTAGAACGCACCTGCAGCTCCTCTGACTTTGTGGATGTTATGGGTGACGGTGATCAATTGAGCCATTAGCCTCGTTGCCTTTAGAAAAAGTCTAGTGTTCTTGAACCACGATGATCGTTTAATCTTCGGAATGATACATCCAAGATACGATCATTGCCTACCTATTTATTTTCTTATGTATTTAATTACAATTTTAATGTGTTCACCACTTTATGACGTCTTTGCGTATTAGATCCCTTTACTCTGTTATCATATATGTAGCAATTTACGAGGAGCTTCAATTAACCGAGCAAACCTTTGCTATTGTAGCGATCTAATTAATGTTGTGTACATTTAAGCATATTACCTATTAAACTGTATCACGTTACATACAGGGTGTAATTACGTAATTTCTAATTTAAAACGGAATTAAAGCACGAGCGTTTTACGTGTATCTACATTTTCGAACAGAAACAAAATCGACACTCTTGTTGTACATACGGTGCGTTCGATGATCGAGTCAATTTTCTACAACAATATCCATTGAACTAAGTACTAGATGAGATGATCACATTTGGTAACCCTTTGTAACACTGGCTTGCAATGCATGAATAATAAATGAATATAGTTCAATAAGGCAGTGTTTTTCCAATATCTTAGTTATTTTTCAAAGAATGGAAAAAAAATAACCTTAATGGGGTAGACTTAGGACCAAATCAGCTTGGTAAAAAATGGAAAGCATAAGTTGTCTCTTTCTTCCCGGCTAAGGTAACCGACATAAAAAAACTACTAATAAAAAATACTAATCTACGAAAACATGAACTAAGTTAAAAAAGTTTAAGTTAAAGTTACGGTTAAGTTACCTATATATTTATTATATGTGTCCCACTGCTGGACGCAGACTTTCTGTAACGATAGCATAAGGGCATAGTCCGCTACGCGGCCCTAGTGCGATTTGGCAGACTTCACATTGCTTAGAAAATTTCCTAAGACAGACAGAGGGTGTGGTAAATCAGCACATAAAATTGCAACAACAGATTTATAGGTACCGGCACCGGGGATCGAACTCGGGTTGCTAGCGTACTATGCAACTTGGGGCAACCGCTCGGACACTGAGTTACCACAGCTCTATGTTATATAATTACTATGACACTTCTTAGTTATTAATTATACGTGTAATAAGAACTGCATTATCTTTATGCTCTGTATAAATACTTTGGGTTCCATAAATATAATGGTACTTCTAAAAATTTGTATAATAGTAGCACGCTTGTTGATTAGACAGCTTATGTCAATCAAAGACTAGGATACTAACTCCTTAACGACAATGTGCAAAAATGTTGAAGAACAAACAGAATATAGGTCGGGATATTTCCCTGTAAATTTTTTTGTGCAGCGAATGCGGAAGGCTGACTCACCGAAGTGTGAGATTTTCCAAGTGATGGATGATGTGCACCACATAATGAGGGAATGTGCTAAACATGAAGCGGAAAGAAAGTCTTTAATAGATAGCTTTAAACGGAGGGAACAACATGTTGCTGTCTGACCCGACCCCAGAGGGATCGAGGAAGCTGGTGACTATGGCCATGCTATATTGATGACATTCTTTCTCGCTTCATGCGACCGATGTGTGTGTACTTAGGGTATGATGGAGCTGACCTAAAAGATCAAAAGTCCCCAAAAAAAAAGAACATAAGTGCCAGAACTTTGTAATTTAACTATGAGACTACAGCAGCGTTTAATGATCTGTCATGTTTAATTTGATTTGAAAACAATTATTATTTTTACTCTTAATTATACTTGTTATAAACCGGCTAATTTACGAAGTTAAAGTGACCCGAAAACATCAATCTGGATCATTTTGTGCGAGAAGGATTAAATATGCTGATTTCGTTACGGTTCGAGGGTAATCGAATTCTAAAATGACGTCTTGGAATTTCAATATTCCTACTACTAAAATTTCAATTTTAACGTAAAATTAACAGCAAACGTCGTAGTTTCGTAGCGCCGTAGCTATCGTAGCAGTGCCGAGAACTGAACAATTTCGTAGCCGATGCTTAATTAACTCATCCACCACGACCTTAACTCAAATAGCAAACTAAATATTTTGTCATTTTTTATTGGAGTATGCTGAAATTCGTTGAATTTTAATTCCGTTAGAATCCATTCACTCCATTATTTTTTATTATAATTATCTTCAGTTATTTAATCACGCAGCTTATTGGGAGCTTTTCGTTGCTTTAATCAGTATTTTTGTGAGCTTAAAACATCTTTTTTAATGGGCGAAAAGACAAAAAGAAAAGTATTGACTCACTTGACTTTAAGGATCCACCGACGTACAAACATCAACAGAAGGAATTGCAAGCGTGTTGCCAACTTATTTAAGTTGATCGACAAGTCCCACTGCTGTTCAAGCAGTTTTAATATTTAATTATATTTTTTTTATTGATAGTATTAGAAACAGCCAGCGCGTTTTCTTTTCGTTGTATTTTGAGGGTACTTTTTACTCATTATTCGTACAGCAAAGGAATGGAATAGTTCGCTCGCGTCTATCTTTCTCTCTGATTACAATGTGGGTGTCCAAGAGTAGAGATAATAGACATTTACTAAGCTAATGCGCCGTACTATCCAGGACTGCATTTCCACTTAGGTGGGATCGTGGTCAAAGGCCTAGAAAATATATAATAATTGATATCATTTAATAGTTAATACGAGCGGACGCCTCAAGTTACGAAGTACGCTAGTCACTCGAGTTTGATCCCCGGTGCCGGCACCATTAAAATTGTTGTTGCAATTTTAAGTGACTATTTAGTACGCGATCGGCGGTGAAAGAAAACATTGTGAAGAAACCTACATGTGTTAGAATATTTTCTAAGATATGTGAAGTCTGCCAATACGCACTATGTCCCCTTGGTGAATTTATATCGCTCAGCCATAACGGATGGTTTGGGTTGCAGGTGATTTTCCATCAATTTAACTAAATTATCAAAGTCGAGTTCTGATGGGTTTATAGGACTCGATAAATTTACTAATAGCTCGTAAGTGTGGTCACCCACTACTGCGAACAGCGTGGGCAGGTGTAGTTCTTCTTTAATGCCGTTAGCCTTAAAATACATTTTCAAACGGTCGACGTACATCGCCCAGTTGCCGCTCGCGAGATCAAACTCCTTGATTGTTCCCACTGTCATTTTTATCTCTACGTTTATTTTCCACAAACTACGCACTGATTGTTAATTTCCTCGTCGCCACTTAGTAAATACTCGGGAGAATAATAGACAAGTTGCACTTCGTATCTCATATATTCGGAGACTGACACAATAAATCGTATCATGACGGTGCCAGACAAACATCCAGGTACCGTCATAACAGATATTACACTTATACTCTCTTTACAGAAAAGGCCAGTGTACAACAGTGGGACATAAAATTTCTATTAACATTTTTACTTGACGATTCTTTTTCAACCATATCTACAAATGGTTAGCGCCACATTGAATAATACAATCGTTAAACAAACGGTTATGGTATCGAATTTCATATTCAATGACGCTACATTGTTATCGACTACCATAAACTATATAGGATATAAAATTTGATGATATCGATATAAAAACCTACTACAATATTTTTGCCTACTTTTTATACGAATATTTTAATGATATTGGATAGCATTAATATGAATTCAAACACACATTGTAAACAGAGCTAAAATAAATCCAGCACACCTATCTAGAAAATAAACAAGGAAAAATTTCAAATTAAGACCTGTGTATTTATATATATGTACCTATTAAATGAAGTAAAACTTCTTTACGTACGCTTGACTTGGGGAGTGAGCTGGTAAAATTACGAAAAGTGTGATCGGGCAAGGTGAACGGAAGTTGAGAGGAAAGATGAGAGGCAGTTATAAGTTAGTGATATAATTTTCGATGGATGGCTATAAAATTTCTATTAACATTTTTACTTGACGATTCTTTTTCAACCATATCTACAAATGGTTAGCGCCACATTGAATAATACAATCGTTAAACAAACGGTTATGGTATCGAATTTCATATTCAATGACGCTACATTGTTATCGACTACCATAAACTATATAGGATATAAAATTTGACGATATCGATATAAAACCTACTACAATATTTTTGTCTACTTTTATACGGATATTTTAATGATATTGATAACATTAATTTGAATTCAAACACACATTGTAAACAGAGCTAAAATAAATCCAGCACACCTATCTAGAAAATAAACAAGGAAAAATTTCAAATTAAGACCTGTGTATTTATATATATGTACCTATTAAATGAAGTAAAACTTCTTTACGTACGCTTGACTTGGGGAGTGAGCTGGTAAAATTACGAAAAGTGTGATCGGGCAAGGTGAACGGAAGTTGAGAGGAAAGATGAGAGGCAGTTATAAGTTAGTGATATAATTTTCGATGGATGGCTATAAAATTTCTATTAACATTTTTACTTGACGATTCTTTTTCAACCATATCTACAAATGGTTAGCGCCACATTGAATAATACAATCGTTAAACAAACGGTTATGGTATCGAATTTCATATTCAATGACGCTACATTGTTATCGACTACCATAAACTATATAGGATATAAAATTTGACGATATCGATATAAAACCTACTACAATATTTTTGTCTACTTTTATACGGATATTTTAATGATATTGATAACATTAATATGAATTCAAACACACATTGTAAACAGAGCTAATATAAATCCAATACACCTATCTAGAAAATAAACAAGGAATAATATGTGTATTTATATTTATGTACCTATTAAATGAAGTAAAACTTCTTTACGCACGCTTGACTTGGGGAGTGAGCTGCTAAAATTACGAAAAGTGTGATCGGGCAAGGTGAACGGAAGTTGAGAGGAAAGATGAGAGGCAGTTATAAGTTAGTGATATGATTTTCCACGGATGGCTATAAAATTTCTATTGCGTTGCGAGTAGCGTTAGCGCTTGGAGATGACCGAAAAATCTCCGGTATAAATAAGCACATTATTTTTCATTGTTTCAACCTCTTACTTTTGTGTTACAGTGATGCGCGCGCATCTTAAAATGTCACTCACGTGATTACTTCATTTTTTTATGGGTTCTAAACTAACGCTTGACCACAATCCCATCTGATGTTAAGTGATGATCTAGTCGAAAGATCGCGCTAGTTTAGTAAGTGCCTATTCATTCTACTCTTGAAGGCTTCCACGGACGCGCCTAAAGAAGTATAAATTCAAAACTATTTCTTCCGCCAAAATATGGTAACTTTTTTCCCCCAAAGCTTTCCCCCGTATACAATCCTCCGCTTTCCTTATTCAGCTATTTCCGGCTATAGTCATGTTCTCTACTAAAAACCCAATTCAGACTTAGGTATATTAGATTTTGTTTAAAAAACCGAAAGTCAATATGTAATTTGTGTTATATAATGTGATTTTTCAAGTTGAAGAAACTCTTGTGTGACAGAAACTTGAGCATCAAACTACAGCTACTCGTCTTGCACGCTGCTTCGTATTTTCCATTCTTCGGCCATTGCAAAAAAGATGAAGTTTTCGAAACGTGGGCTTACAGAAGAATGTTCACAAAAAAAGAATGAGACAAAGTACGCCACGAAGTAGTGCTTTAAATAATTTGAAACAAGGTTGAAGTTCTTAACGCAATTATGAGACGAAAGCTGTATAAATGTAAATATCTATCCCAAATACAATTTGTTACAGTTCATAACGCAGGGAAAAATACAAGAGAAAACAATTCCGGGAAGGAGAAGAACATCTTGGCTTAAAAATCTACGCCAATGGTACATTAAAAGCACACGTTCTTTATTTCAAGCTGCCGGGTCCAAATCGCCATGAAGGTCGCCAACCTTCGATAGAAGATGGCACCAAGAGAAGAAGAAGAATGTGATTTTTATTTAATGGAAATTCATATTGAAATAGTGAACTTAATTGTGACATCTGTAAAGTAATTTAAAGTGAAAACCGTTTTCCTCTGTAATTTAAATTGAAATAAGGATCAGAAGTACGAACAAGACAACCATATGAAGTGGCAACCATGTTTGTTTGACCCTTTACCCCTAAACGGTTGTATTGTGACCGCAAATGCGTGAACAGAAGTTTTGTTCTTAATGTAAGCCCCTTGTCCGACGCTCTCCCTAGGGAATCGAAGAGCACGACCCGTTACTTGTCGTGGGGACCTTACCGAACTATTTCTCACATTATTTATTTACAATTCCAGTTGTAACATAGGTCGCTCCTTCATTTAGATCGCGTGTGAATAGTTTTGTAATTCCTAATTGTATAGCATAAGTTTGACTTAGTATCTATTAATATTTACTAGTGATCGATCTATTTTCAAAATTCGACTTTGACCAGAAATGGAGCATTGAAGTCACTATTAATATATTAACAATATAATAACAACTATAAATAACACGACGATAAAACTCTCAACACAAAAACTATTTGGAAAATCGTTTTTCTGTTGCAAATGAAGCAGTAATTGTATATGATTGACATACGTGATATGACGTATAGTCTGTTTGAAGTTTTCGTTGGCTGAACAACTAAACGTTATTCCAGTCAAAAGAATCTGATTTTAATTTAAAAAAAATCTTTTATTTTACATAAAAACATCTATACGTACCAACTCAGAAACCTTCGTAGACTCATGCACAATACTTCGCTGAAGATCATCACATAATCAAATACATAGTTTACGATTCCATAAAGGTCATAGTAATTATTTATCGTAGTAACTTAAACGTGGCGTAGCCATCATATAACAATCATATGATCATCAAACCCATAGTAGTGTGTGTAATCTTTTTTTATTTTTTGTTTTGATCCATTTTGTATGCATAATTTAAAGGAAATAGCTCTTCTTAAAAAACTTTTCTCTATATATAGCCGTGAGCAAAAATAAAGGGTCGATTAAAATAGTTTGATTATCTCGGAAGATAAAGACGCTAGCTAACTGAAATAAATTGTGCACGATAGACAATTAAATATCCTTAAAATAAAATAAAATATTATCGTAGCCATGCACTTGCTTAGAAAGTATAAAAAAAGATTACACTTACTAATTCTTCAATTTTCGCTCTCACCCATGGTTCACTGGTAGATAATGCCCCACTAAGGTTTTCACTAAAGTTATTACAATATTTATATATATATAAATATATATATATATATGTTTTATTACACTCTGTATAAATTCCATGTAAAGGGAGTGCGCGCGAGACAGCACATACTGAGACGGTGTCCAATGTTGGCATCATATCCTATATCCGTTTGTCCGTTCTCTCTTTCTTTAATTGTATTTTTTTTCTTTTTTAAAATGTTTCATATTTTGTAATGTATTCGTATGATGGCAATAAAGAAAATGTCTTTGTCTTTATGTGTAAATAACTAAATAAATACCAATAAAAAAAAATTGTCAAGCCAATCCAGGCGGCGAACAGTGTTCAGATATTTAGGCCGTGTATTTTGCTTAAAAACTTTTTTATTTATGATATTCATAATATCTAATACAAGCCAACGAGAACACCTGAACAGAATACAAGAGATAATTTATTAGCCAATCTCCCGAGCTTGAGCATACTTATTATAACGACAGACCAATTTTGTTTTACTTTTTATATAAAACTTAACGATTTACCGTCGAGTGAAGAAGTTTTTAATTAATAAAATAAATTCTGATCACTTTAAAATCATATCGCTAATTGAAAGGGAGAGAAAAATAAACACAAATACAAATACTCATGCCCGTCGCCCGGCTGGGTAGCTAGAGATCATAGTTCTAGTTAGTTGAACCCTGATACACATCCCCCGCTTCACCGTCACCCAGGCTTGATTGGTAAGGAATTCCATTACGCCATATGTGACAATTATTATAGATAAATATTTGATGAAAGATTTATTTATTTAAATTAACAAAAATTATAACACCGTTACAGATAGAAAGTTACAACCTATTTACGTCCCACTGTTGGGCACAAGCCCATACTCTCTTCAAAGATTGTATAAGGGCATACTACAACGCAGCCTTTTTTTCGTCGGGCCCTCACCGACCAAACCCACAAGATGTACCACCATCGTCACATATAGCGGAGCTACGGGATCGCTTGCGCATGCACCGCGGCCCCGCCTGCGACCTGTATGCCTCGCGGCATTCCCGTCTAAGGGGAGGACGAGCTTCCCCCTCACCGCCCTCCAGGCAAGGCGCGCCGAAACATAGGACGCGCCTTCCTCCACGATCTCCGTAAGCGGGTGATGCACTCCCCCGAGTCCATCACCTGGAGGCCTCGGGGGCCGGGAATACGAGCTCCCACCTCGCCAACCCAGCGGCCCTAGTGCAGAGAGGCAGATTGTAGAACTTCACATGTCTTAGAATTTTTTCTAACCCATGTAGATTTCCTCACGGTGTTCTCCTTTACTGGTGGTTAATCAGCACGTAGTTGCAACAAACAATTCCATTGGTGCCGGTACCGGGAATAGAAATCGTTGCTAAGGTACCATGCTAGTTCTTTCTTTCTCTTTATTTGGGACAATAAACAATAGCACAATTGATATTAAAGACATAATAGAAATAAGATATGTAACTGCACTACCAACAACATTATCCGCAAATTATTATCATTATTATTTTAACGTGCAACACTTAAAAAAACAAAAACAAAGTTTATACTAAGAAGAAGAATACAGAAATAAATGAACTAATAAATACTTGTTAACTAAATAGTTGAGGCGACTGTTCGAACACACGGCTCTAAATATGATATATAATATTATAATTAATATCCCATCGGGATATCTTAGCAGTACAATCGAGCTAGCAAATTACCACAAGTATTAAGTGATTTTGAGTTATTCATCTATTTGTGACGCACAAACTTGATGCAAATTTAAGACTTATATGATTTTCTCATGGATCCCATTGCCAGAATGGAACCAAATTTGGAAAAAAGAAAGAAATCAAATTGAGGTTTCAAATCCAGCTTTCAAATAAAAAAAGAATCATCCAAATCGGTTCACCCAGTCCAAAGTCATGCGGTAACAAACATGACATAAAAAAAATACAGATGAAATGAGAATCTCCAATATTTTTTTGAAGTCTGTTGAAAACTAGTCTAATTGTCGTTGAACGATAATTTTGAAACAATTGTCACCGCGGACTTGGGGTCCATTTCAACGGTTAACTAATGGGCTATGTACAATAAAGCACGGACTCGGTTAACGTTGGCAGCGCAGCATTTCAATTATGTACCTCTTCCCCTGACCGCCCGCCATTGAACAGGATGTTAGAATCGATGACATATGAATGTATCTGGAAATACATCGCTTGTATTCGCATGACACGCCTAAAATTTACCACATAGTCGTCGTTTTACTGAATTTTGAACGAGGTGACGTCATTCGTATCAATTGACACTAAAATAATAATTGTCATTTCTACTTATACTTCAGCTAATATTTCTCGTAGTAGCGTAGTGAGTAGCGTCCGAGCGGCATAGTACATTAGCAACCCGAGTTCGATTCCCGGTGCCGGCACCAATGAATTTGTGCAATTTTATGTGCTGACATAATACGCGCTCGGCGGCGAAGGCAAACATCGTGAGGAAACCTACCTGTCTTAGAATTTTTTCTAGGATATGTGAAGTCTGCCAATCCGCATATATATATATATATATATATAAAATATTATATTATATTTATAATATATATATATATATATAAAGGCTGTTACTTTTATTTTTAGTTTTTTTTAGATAAATTTAGTAGTAATACTAGAAGAAAGATTAATGGGCCACATAAAAAACATACAGACGAATTGAGAACTTCCACGTTTTTTGAAGTCTGTTGAAAAGAACGGCACTTTACAACTGAACATTTAGTTAAATTCTCTAGAGAGTTGAAAATTTAAAAAAATTAATGTCTCTTTAGCACGTTGTAAAATTAAAAGTTATTTATTTGAATATTTCGTTCCTCCCTCCTAATTAGCACCCATTCTAAGTCTTCCCTAATCATTCCCAAATTTCCCGGTTATTTCTGCCTCTTCACTTTAGCTTTTAATTTACGACCCGTATCTTGAGACTCGATAAACTTTGAGAATGTTTGACTCATTAATCTCAACTGAAGAATTCTTAAAAACCGAACCGAATTTTACAAGTATATTTACAAGTAAACACAAAAATTGACTTCAAATAGAATAAAATGTTAAAGCTATTACGCGCGGTCGCGCTCTGTGTATTTCTGAATTATCGTAGGAATATTACGAAATAGAATTAATCAAAACCTAACCAAACTCTCGTCAATCTACCCTTACTTACATCCTCCCCATTAAAAAATGAATCATTGAAACCCGGTGGCGTGAGTACATTAGAGTTCAATACACATTTTTTTTTAATGACGAACTACACAACTGCTTCACCGGATTGAGAGGTAGCATAGCTCTTAGTTTGCTTAGCCTGAACCTCTATTGCTAGTAACACGATACAAGGGTCCCCCCGGTGAGTGGTAACCTCGGCTTGGACGGTTACTATGTTACGCGTAAGCATTCGGATCCGAGGGCTCCCGAGAGGGCCGAACCACGACTCGGTCGGTTGCTATTTCACGGATAATCTAAGACATTCAAAAGCTAAACTAACTTTGACTACCACTTCGGGAAGCGTTGGCGCTGGGAGAAGAAGTGGCCGAAGAAACTCTAGCAACGGTCACGGTGACAGAACTGAGAATTGAGCTTGGGTCGCTAGTATGCTATGCCACTTGATGGCCTCTACACTGAGCTACCACATCAATAAACTATAAGACTTATTAAAAACGTTTAAATAACAAAAAACTGTTAACGAAAAGTATATAATTGTAAACTAATTTCTTTGTACAGAACCACACAAACAAAACAATATGGCGGAAGCTCTACGACGAATGAAGTAATATTTAAGTCAAGAGACACTTAACTGCTACGGCGGCACAAAGGGTTAATACGTTAAGAAGGGCTTTGTGTCGACGCTGGAATGATTAAAATTTTTGCTTTGTGTAATGCACCTGGCGTTATCTTTTGCTGACATTAATTTTTCCTTTATCGTCATTCTTATATTTGAACTTATCATTGTTTAGACAGCTTTTAAAAATGATGGTGCAGACCATTATTCCACCCAGACTAATCTCAGTCCGCATCCGCAGGGGTGCGGTTTGAGAATCGTAAAGTCGCAGGTTCGAATCCACCATCCGACTATTGACGTGAACCATCACCTTTTTTTTTTTGTTAACGGGGAGGAAATCTTCAAAAAGATAACCCGGCTTTTGGGGGGAAGGCGGCGGTTATGTGAGGTTTTTACCCACTAAAACCTCCCCGGTGGCCCTTTCCTCGGTGCATGACGAGGGGCTCCGGGATCTCCAGTGGAACGCACCGGAGCCCCTCTGCACTGTGCTCAAGGAGAGCACGTCCCGGGGAGGTTACGATGTCGCCTTCTTCCCGGGTCCACCTTAGCGGACGACAAAGGCCCCCACCATTGTCGCCCAGTGAACCCGAGGCCCCTTTTAGTCGCCTTATACGACAGGCAGGGGATACCGTAGTCTTATTCTTGAGAGCCCAGAACTACAGGGCTGCGGGCCGGCTGCGCCATCTCCGAACGGGATCGGCCCTCTCCCGATCCGTGAACCATCACCTAGTACAAGCTTGAGTGGTGAATGGTTAATGGTAATTATATTTGTGAAAAAAAATTGTTAGTAAGTTGAGTTATTCATCCATTTGTCGCACACATACTTAATGAAAATTTAAGATGGTTTTCTCATGGATGTCATTGTGAAATTTGGGCCAAATTGAAATGGGACCACACCTGAAACACCAGCTTTACGAAAAGAATCATCAAAATCGATTCACCCAGTCGCAAGTTATGGGGTAATAAACATACAAACGAATCGTGTACCTTCTCTGAAGTTGAATAAAAAATAACTTTTAATTTAAATTTATATACCAAATAATATTTTAGACTTTATAAGGTCATTTTTTATTTTACTACAAAAAAAAACTTGTAAAACATTTTGAAACGTTGGAGATTTGATATTTATTAATAATATTATTATATTTGAAATATAACACCATCTACTAGACACCGGTGTTCTACGGTGAGCAAGAGACGAGACAGGTAAACCAGTATCGTTCAATAGAAATCCTCTAGCTCATATCTCTGAGGTTCATAAAAATTCTCCTACGACCATAATATAATGAAGTAGATAAATAAACAAGATAGTTACTAAGCAGGCCTTATACTTTGAAGGCGCTGCAGGGTAAGCGCGAACATCAAGCTTCGAAGCTACAGCGAAGCTTTGTCTTTACAATAAAAGTTGATGATACAGTTTAAGCTGTACTGCAGAGTAGCTAACAGAATCCGTTTAATTATTACTTAAGTATTCTGCCTGGGACTTAACCGATAAGCTTTAGTTACTTGATACATCGTGGTTGTAAAGAAAATTCATAGTATAATTTTTGTCTCATGCTAGGACAGAATTTTGAATTGGAAGCATCAATAGCCTGATGGTTTGGGATACGGTCCGCGAACCGTAAGGTCGTTGGTTCGAATCCATCTCCTAACACAAGCCTAACCTTATTTGGAATGGTTAATAAGAACGTTAATAACATTGAAAAAAAAATGTTTAGTATTCTTTTTAAAAAAATTGCATGTATTGCACACAATAATTACATTTCAGCTATACGACACAATAATTAGACAATCAAATTTCAAACGCATTCTAAAATTGAACATATAAGAACGATTCAAATAAACAAAAATCAAATACGCAAGGAGGTTACAATTAAATATCCTTTATATTTAAAAAGCCTACGTACGAATATTTAATTATACTTAAAATAACACATTGTAAGATCTTACGTACTTCTTAGCGGAGTAGACAGAGTGAGCAATCGCTTTCCATTAACATTATTGTATCCTAAATATGACAGGTAGTGAATCTATCACGATACGCCAGGCATAAATTCCAACAAGTAATTTTTTTGTACTTCTACCTAAAACCATAAAACTTGTAATGAGATTTCAGCTTTTCGGTATTTAAATTAAAAGTAGAACACTGCATATTACACGTACAACTTAATAGGCTTACTAAAAAGCTGAAATCATTTTCTGTTACTGTGTACCCGCTAAAGTGTAAAGTGTTTTGATATCCTATAATATTACAAGAAGCTCGTTATATTTGTATTATATTATCTCTATTAGAGTTCCATAAATACTAAAAAATTAAATATGTATTTTTTCTTGCCTTTTTAAATTTTCTAAAAACTTTTTTTTTTAATATCAAGCTTATCTACGCCAACATAAATAGCTGTTCAATTTTGTTATTAAACTCAATTTTTTGTTTACCCCTGTTATATTTACCATATTCAAAACAGTTCAAACAAATTGCTTACGGCCTCAAACTCAATAAATTGCTTAAGAAAATTTATTACTTTATCCACCGTGGCGCGCTGTTTCTTACATAAAACAAATTTCTTTCAAATTTCTCCATATTATTATTTGTAGCGTTTGACTTTTAAATTTGACAGATTTAATTTGGTACAGGATTCTGTTATGTTGACGCAACAGTCAAATTGTGTTGCAGTGTGTTCTTTTTCAACCGACTTCAGAAAAGTAGGTTCTCAATTCGACTGTAATTTTTTATGTTAGTTATTTCATAACTTTCGATTGGGTGGACCGACTTTGATGAATCTTTTTTAATTTGAAAGCTGGTGCTTTCCATGTGGTATAATTATGGCATCCATGAGAAAACCATATAAGTCTTAAATACGCACTGAGTATGTTTTTTTTTTTATTATTGTTAGATCGCAACTACAGACCTGTGTCCGTGCTCTTTTCCAGAACACTTAAATTGTTCACTCTGCATTTATTAAAAGAGAGCCACTTCTAGTTACTATTTTTCGTTTTTTTTTTATTATATATAATGCCTGAATTTGGAGGTGACCAGAGATCGCCCCGGTTCACGCGTCGCACACGCCCCGCTGCATTGCTCTTAGCTTCTCGGCGATCGCTGTGTCCCTTCTTCTCATGGCCATTTTTAGGTTGTAGTCCACTATCCTCTCCCTTGATGCAGCCATTGCCTTTGTCATCAGTCTTCCTGTGGCGTCGTCACAGTCATCTGTATAATAGACACCGCTGACGTTGTATCGGGATATCGCCTCTACATTGAGTATGTTTGCGATATATAGACGAATAACTCAATATCACGCTAGCAGATTTCGATGATTCATTTTTATTGGAAATGATGTATTGATTAGTTCTATTTCGTAATATTCACATTAGGTATATCACGCCCAATGATTACGATAATTTATTTTTATTGGAAAGGAAGAGGAACTTCAAGAGAACTTTAATGCGTTTGTACTTTGCGTTTGGATAGGTCCTCATTAATTTTAATTCGTAATATATATTTGCTTATGAATCCATCTAATTTTGTTTTCATTTTAGATATCTTCTGTTTACTCACGATCTCAAAATGCAAGTTATTCAAGAAAATAGTATAACATGCATATTTCATCGCGGAAAGAAAATGCTATATAGCATTTGTACATATATTTTGGTGCAATAAAGGTTTTATCTATCTATCCATCTATTTTTATAGCATTGCTATTAAATTTGATAGGAGTAGAGTACAATCGCGCAATGTAATTGTCGCACAAAACAGGATATATAATAAAATTTATACAGCATTCTCTTGGCACGAATCACGAGTACGTAAAAGAATATTGCAACAATTTTTCTGATGAACGACTTCGAATTATCCAGTCCTCGATTTTACGTTGTTGAAGGGACAATTTAACATATTTCTTGAAATATTCAGTTAGATTAGTTAGTTTGCATACCACTAAGAATACTATAGGTATATAAACAAGTATACAAGAATATTTACGAACAAAACAAAAACCGACTTCAAATCGAATCAAACGTTAAACGCTATTAAACGCAGACGCCGTTAAATTTCCGAATTATCATAGGAATATTATGAAATAGAATCAATCGGAACCTACACAAACTCTCATCAAACTACTCTAGTACATCCTTTCGAAATAACGGGCAAACTGCTGCTTGGAACTAGTTTTCAACGGACTTCAAAAAAGGAGGAAGTACTCAATTTCTTTGCATATTTTTTGTTACCTCATAACTTTCGACTGTATGGAACCTATTTTGATGATTTTTTTTTTTTATATGAAAGTTGGTGCTTCCCATATGATCTCATTTAAATTTGGTCCAGTTCTGTCAATGGCATCCATGAGAAAATCATTTAAGTCTTAAATTTGCATTAAGTATGTGCGCGACAAATGGATGAATAACTTTCACGTCAACTGATTTCGATGATTCATTTTTAAATAGAAAGAATAATTCAAGAGTATTTTGATAAGTTGGTTAGGTTCTGAATAATTTTATTTTGTATTATTCGTACGATAATTCGGAAATACAAAGAGGGTATCCGCACGTTTAACGTTTGGTTTTTGTTTTTACTCCTAAATATACTTGTTGTTATTATCAAAACTTGAAATAAGAGTGTTAATATTAGTAATCACCTAGGCTTTAATTTATCTATTTAATAAGATACACCAACAGCATTACACAAGCATACATTGTTGTAATAATCAAGTTTACAAACTACAGCCCTGTAGTTCTGGGCTCTCAAGAATAAGACTACGGTATCCCCTGCCTGTCGTATAAGGCGACTAAAAGGGGCCTCGGGTTCACTGGGCGACAAGGGTGGGGCCTTTGTAGTCCGCTAAGGTGGACCCGGGAAGAAGGCGACATCGGCTGGCCCGTGTAGCGTTGCACTATGAGGGCACAGGGGAGGGAGAATCCTCCCCGAGACGTGCTCTCCTTGAGCACAGTGCAGAGGGGCTCCGGTGCGTTCCACTGGAGATCCCGGAGCCCCTCGTCATGCACCGAGGAAAGGCCCACCGGGGAGGTTTTAGTAGGTAAAAACCCCACAACACCGCCACATTCCCCCCAGAAGGCGGGGTATCTTTTTTTCCTCCCCGTTAACAAAAAAGAAAAAAGTTTACAAACTAAGTCCTGTTGTGTATGCCAATTACAGGTGTACACAACATTCGCTATAAAGAAACGTAACGATTTCGTATTTAATACGAGTAGTTACAAAAATATTTTAAAAATTATAAAGAAATAGAAAAATCAGTAATAAATTAATTAAATTAGCCAAAATTACTGCACAATTTTTAACACTAAGGTGCGGAAGGCCTTGCGTGAATTAGAAAAAATGTCAACCGACGTGGACTTAGTGTTAAGGAGGTTATATGTAGCGGAAATCCTTGGCAAGGGCAAGTGTGACAGTAGGTTGGTTTTAGAATGCGGCACATCAAAAATCCTACAACAACG